>OX596283.1:30913278-33313278 GCA_951394225.1 Harpalus rufipes
ATATATATATATATATATATATATATATATATATATATATATATATATATATATATATATATATATATATATGTCAAGCGTACACTTTGAAGTCGTCATATTTATGTATTGTACACTTTGGAGTCAAGGATGTACACTTCACAGTCGACTGCAAAGTGTAGTTCTGATTTAAGTTTGTATAAGTTCATATAATGTACACTTTGAAGACAGTTCTTAAATCATGAGAAATAAGGACAAGTTGAATACATCTAAAAGAATTTATCTAAAATTTAAGAAATTTATACTGAGTGTATATTGAGAATTTTAAGACTTAAATGAGTACAGTAATTTTCAGCATAATCTAAGAAAATATAAATAACTAAAATATAATTATGTACAAACTGAAATTATAAAAACATGTCACATAATTGAAAGTTCGGATACAGTATGGTCAGGTTTGAAAATAAAAACAAAGTTATTGTTTGCATTAAATATGAACATGAGAAGAAAACAAGATGAAATTATGTTTTATTGGAGGTGAAAATGACCGAAATTATTATTATTAATATCTACGAAACAGATGGGGTTAGCTGCGGGTGTAAACAAAACCACTGGACTATTGTAAGCTGCTCAGTGTTGCCAAACCAAAAGAAACAAATTATCGTACAATAGGTTCAAAATTATCGTATTTGCCACAAAATCATCGTACACATGTATATGGAATATACAGGATGGTGGGATTTTAATTTTATGCAATTTCCTGTTCTCCTGTTCATTTTTCGGCAAAAACTGTAGAGTACAAAGTTTTACAGAGTTGCATACGTAACTTTTTAAATGTTTTATTGTGTTTAGTTTCTTCACAATTTTAAAAAGAAATTTAAAAAGTTCCTTCAATTAATAGCAAAGGGGCCATGACTTATGACAAAAAACAATATTATTTTATTAATGTCAATTTTTTTTTGTAAGAAATAAATTAAATATTGAAAGTAGCTTTCAGAACTCATAATAATAAAATAAATTAATTAATAATGATTATTCGAATAAGGAACGGGTCTTTACCATAAAGAAATATTACGGTGGTAATAATTATAAAAGTATGCAACACCATATTACCTATAACATGTACACAATTCCCAAATATGTACAATCTACGTCTACACCATGGACCATGGGGGATCGCAGCAAAGCGCGTCTTGCCTTGCGTCCCAAGTAAACAAGTTGGCATGGTAACGAACTATGAATTCACGAAAATGTATGAAGCTCCGAGTTGATACAGGACATACTTAAAACGAAAAAATTACGCGGTAAAATACAAGAAGAAAATATTAAAATTTGATTTTGTTGCTTAATTTAAAAAGAAAATTTCTGGATGGCAAAATTATCGTACACTTGCGTAGGATAATGAAGTGACTATCGTATATCGTACAAATGACCAAAATATCGTACATGTACGATAATTATGGTACGGTTGGCAACACTGAAGCTGTTAGTCGCTTAGCTTGGAGCTAGTAAGGGGAAGGGGACTTGGTTTGTTCACAGTGTCAGATGCTATTTTGTTTTGGATGACTTTCATTTGTTTTATTTTTGTTATCCGTGGATTTTAGTTGTAACTATATTAAAGTATTATTAGTTAAGAATTGGTTGCTGTCATTCTTACAGCAACATATCAAAACTAGCAAGAAACACAAACAAAGATCAGCTGTGAAACGAGAAAGCATCAATGGTGAACGCACTGCTTCTTCTGTTTCCACAAGCAGACAAGTACGTCATTACATACGTCATAGAACCGCGCTAAAATAAAACACATGGAAAATCATATTAAATAAAACAATTTTGAGTTTATTTTTCAGAATTCGGCCGTTTTTCAACATAGTTAATAACATTATAATATTTTTTCTTTTAAATTTTACTACACTGAAATACCCCATTGTGACATCTATGTAAATAACTACTAGCCGTCATTCTGACACGGATCTTCATATCTGTTTGCCACGGCCAACAAAGTCACATGACTCCTCGCGCCGTATAAGCAACGAATTTAACATTTCTTGTACATACAAATAATTCAAATTGTATCTATTCTTTGATTCTATGAGGAATTTGGTTCTACTCTTCTAATATGTTCAAGATTCTATAAATTCATTTACGGTATTAGCGGTATTTCTTAAGGATATGCAATATTAATATACCACCTATAATTTTAAATACATATTTAATAAATAATACAATAAGATATTTTAAATGTACTCATACCTCCCAGAAAAATGTTTCAGTATTGTTAGTAAAACTGCTGATTTTTACACTGAAATTTTGCATTTATGTCAATTACAAACATTTAAATATCTCAACTGGTTTCCCTGGAGTTGTTTGAGCAGCGAGATTTACAGCGTTAAAAAAATCTAACTTGGAGTGGGCTATGAACAAAAAACGTATGTCTGATTATTATTCAATTCAAAAGTCAAATTGTTAAAATTGATATTGAAATGTAATTTTAAGGAGAAAAGATAATAAAGATGAATACAGTATACATATTGTCATTCGCCGTTTTCTAATTTATTTCAATTTCTAAATTATGATTCAAGAAGAAAAGCTTTGATTTCTTTAGAATAATATCTCATGCCAAATTGACATTTAATTAAATTAGTTTTTTTTAACACACTGTATTACAGCAATTTATTATATATTATATCTCTAAATCTATAAGAGATATATTTTTTTTAATATGTTAGACTGAGAATTTAATGATCTTTATTATTTGTAATAGGTAACATAAATTTTCAAAAAATATTTTTTTTTTTTTAAACTACCATTTCCGGTTGCCCAATTCATACCAAAACCGTATCAGCTGTTCCCATTAATGTTAGATTGAGATATCCATAGTTAAACATATCCAAAGTCTTAAACATATCCAGTCTTATAGTATTTGAGAAACCATCCTTCCTGCATACACACACACACTTGATGCGTACTCTATCAAAATGACGACCCGGTCAAGGAGCCATCTTAAGGTTATTAATTTATATACGCGGTGTTATTGTGGTACATTAATGCAAGAATATCAATCTTTTTTCAATTATTTTGTACGGTATAGGATTTAGTAGAATCGTTTAATTCTATCTATATGGCGACTTTACATGTTATTTTTGATCTGGTTTTGGAACGGCAAAATGACGACCTGTATCGCGTATTATACGTGCCAAGTGGCGACTTGATGTATAAACTATCAAACTGACGACAGGGCTCAGGCAAAACTTATCACAGATGGCAGCACACTCAAAAATAAATAATTAGTCTTTTATTCATGTTTAAAACAAAAGAATATAGACTTGTTATATATAATTGAAAAGCTTATAGAATAAGTAAAAACATGAGACTATTTCCAACATAGTTTCCCATATAAAAAATCATATGTGTCATCTCAAAAATTATTCAATTTTCAAAAAAATTAATTACGCCTTATTATTCCATTTAAATATATTGTTAAATACATATGAGGCATTATTTATTTTATAAGAATTTTTTAACAATATTGTGTAAATCAAAGCCATATGTTTATAAAATGTAATCTTACGCGAATGTCTCGATGATCTCTGTATTAAACAAGCCATAAATTCACGTGTCTGACTATTAGAATGATATTTTCAAATACATATAAATTCGCCTTGCCAAAATACATAATGTGTACCAATTTTTGGTAACATATTCCTATAGGTTCATTTATAATTAAAAAAATTCTAATATAGGAGATATCGCAATTCAATCCACTGCGCATGATCCATTTTACTGATTTTTCGATTGTGGAACGTGAATCGATTCCATTCTATACCTGTCGATACAGTTTTTTTGCTATGGGAATATTGTTTATATGAGCAATTAAATTCATATTAAAATCAAGCCCCTTAATGAAGGGGCCTGCACTGGAAAAAAATGAACAATTTCGTGCCTCCCGCCAATTAATAGGTGGTCATTTGTTACCTAAAAATGGGTAGAGGTACAAATTTGTCGATAGCACCAATGGATTCTAAGTACTTTCTTATATAAATATCCCAATTTTCAAAATATTTACTAGACTGATCTATTATTTATGAATAAATTAGTAAAACAATTAAGATGATACAACCTTTTTAATTGAAATATGAGTTCTGAAAGATTTTTAAATATTTTAGTAAAACAATATTTATGAAATCAAATTTCCAAAATAAATATATATTTCAAAATGCTCATTTACAATAAATAATAACAGATATTCAAATACATACACAAAGTTTTATCTTTTTTATTAAGGGTGTATTACCGCTCAAAAATTTTCCCATTTGGAAAGGGTGTTTCACTGTTTTCTAAATGTGAAACTATTACGATATAAGTTACGACTAACGTTTCATGAAGTTAGAAAAGGAGATTCTGCAAACAAGAAAGATATAAAAGCTGAAGTAGGTCGGGGCTCTAACGATACTGGTTAGGCCTGTGTATTATTGGTTGAATGTATTTCGCTATTGGGTATTTAAAATATGACATGTCCACGTGGACACTTGAACAGTTTCAGTCAGTGAATCTTACAAATCTAGAAGATGGAACAATAAATTAAATATAGGTATCCGATAATTATTATGTACAGTGTGTTCAATAATGCGTTGTACTTTATCGATAAAAAATAAATGTTAATGATATTTTATGTATATATTGGTGAGCCTTTTTTTATGAAAAATAATAAGTAAAAATAAAATATTCTCTACAAAAATTATAAATGTAATATAACTATAATATCATTATTATAAATGCAATTAGTTTATAAAAATAATCCATCTTAAGCGATTGTAATTATTTATTTTTTAATATAGGTACAGGTAAATAAACACAAGTATTTACATAATTTAAAAAAGTATGCATCATTTATTTTTATTTGGAAATTAGAATTTTTAACATATTTTCTTCATAAAATTTTGTTAGCTTGGGAAGCATTTTAGTTCTCCAAAAGTTTTCACGCTTTTCGATCTGAAAAAAAAGTATAAGTATATAACATATGAATTTTTATTGAAATAATATTCCCAAAGGTGTCCATACTATAAAATAACAAAAATCTTTCTTGATTATGGCTAATTGCCCCTGAATTTGAAAATTATTTGGGAATAGTTCTGTTTATTTTATTTAACGACGACGTTTCGACAGCGTAGTGCTGTCTTCATCAGGTAAAAAGTAAATAACAAATAACAAAATACATGTAGTCAAGACAACAAGTTTACAGAAAGAGGGTAACATAGATCAAAAGTTACATAAAAACATACATAGTTAAAAGACAGAAAAATTATGAATGAATAACAGAACTATTCTCAAATATTGTTTTTATTTCATTATTATGAGTTCTGAAAGCTTCTTTCAATATTTAATATTATTTGTCATTACTACATAACTATTTTTTTTTTTTTGCTCAACTGCTTCTTCTGGAGTGAGTGTCTGTATGGAGTATGGACATTTTATTCCTACAATAGTATTTTGGTCAATTACTCCGTCTAAAGATGCTCCTAAATATGAATGTTCTTCATGAATAAAAAATCCACAGTCTTTTACCAAAAAGTTATGACTTACTTCAAATTCCTTTTTGGCTATTAGTTCGTGTTCTACTTCCCAACATATTGCTAAAAAAAAAAGTATGATCCATTTATCAATCTTTGGGCTAGTTTCATGGCATTTGTTGTTTCTCGCCGTTTGCACAAAATTCCAAAGTTAGATGCAGTCAGTCTATGCGATTTTTCCTCTTTCCAAAGTGGATTATTTGCCTAGCCTATAGTATTTTTTTCAATTGTAGCTATTTCTTCCGGAGTTTTCTTTTAAAAAATTAAAAAGTCTTTAAAATGTCTTCTTACCTTGAATCATCGATATTTTCTTCAAAATTCTGAGGTGTTTCTTCATATGCACTAACACTAGGAAGATCTAATGGAAAATCCATGGAACAAGATTTAATTCTCTTTGCAGCTCGTACGCTAAATGAATAAAATAGGGAATAATTTTTTAATTAATATATTATTTGTATATACTACAGTACTTACTCTTTCATGCGATTTCTCCAGCTCCTAGGCTTTTTCTTAGCACTTTGTCTACTTTTATTTATCTCACTCATTCTGTTTTTCTGCTATCACCAATAGTCATTCAGCGAATGAAATGCAACTAACTATGAATAAGACACCGTTTACAATGCAAGAGCACTTTCTCCTAATTTGGAATTTAGTCAAACAATATCTCTAAGTACAATTTCTAGGAAAAAAGAGTCGGAAAAATGATATGGGCTGTCCCTCTACTCAACTAACCCACTTGTATGTCACCATTGCCACCTACCTCGCAACTTTAATACTAATATAGGAGATATCGCAATTTTTAATATAAATGTATCTATAGGAATATTTTGACAAAAATTGGTACACATTATGTATTTTGACAACCGTACCTCCCGCCAATTAATCGGTGGTCATTTATTACCCAAAAATTGGTAGAGGTACAAATTTGTCAATAGCACCACTGGATTGTACATACTTTCTTATATAAAATCCCAATTTTCAAAATATATACTTTCTTTACGACTGCCTTATAGTGTGGATCGGACTATTAGAATGCTGTAATATTGTCAAATTCATATTATGCAATACCTATTTATTTTATTAGAATTAGTTAACAATATTGTGTAAATCAAAGCCATATGTTTATAAAATGCAATTTATTCATATCTTCCGCACATGTGCCAATGAACTCTGTCTTAAAGAAAGAAATTATTATTATTATTGTTGTTGTTTTCGAGTTTGCGCTAACTCTCTTAGTTGGACATGCGTGATTTTATGTATGTATGTATGCATATTTTTGACAAATTCGTTATATTGAAATTAAAATTAAATAAAATAAAAATTACAAAGTTACGTCTAGTTTCACTAGTTTATTTTATATATTTGTTTCACAGAGAAATTCGCAATTTGCTCTTTAAAATTAAATACTTGAATTATTCGGGTTTTTCCAATTTGTAGCGTGTACAGCTGGTTCCTGCGCAAGCTGTACTGCGCAATTAGGCTCCGCCCATTAAATTTATTATTTCTGTTCTGCCTGTTCCACAAACTCAATGTCCGTGTTTTTTTATGTTTACAGGTTTACAGAGACTGTCGTACATACTCGTGTAGACCTTCGATTACATTCGAACTTGACAATTTGCGGCAATATTTGAAATGAATGAAGTGTAAAGTACTTATAGACAGGCATACATTTTGAAGGACTTTTTTCGCAACAAAAAAAAATGTCGATGAGCTCTGTAATAAAAATACCTAAAATACACGAATCTGCCTACTATAATGCCCTAATATTATCAAATACCTATTTTGCAATATTTAGTTTATTAGATTTAGTTAACAATTTTATTTAAATCAAAAGCATATCTTCATAAATTGCGATTTATTAAAATCATACGCCCATGTGTCAATGAACTCTGTATTAAAAAGCTTCAAATTCACGAATCTGTATATTAGAATGCACTAATGTTGTCAGATACCTAAGTAGCAATATTTATTCTAATTATGGGATCGCATAGCTGAGTGTACAACGAATCAGGATCACGAATTTATGGTCCCAAGTTCGAGCTCGACCACTGCCGAAAAAAATATTTATAATTTATAAATGGCACAAAATGACACCTGTGGTGCGCTCTACACGCCAACTTTGGGTGTCCGTACGATGACCTCTGGTAACCGCCCTCCGGATGAAATATGTCGTCTCATTACCGATATCTGCTTATTTGCAGATATGACACACCCGACAACGGGTAAAAGCCATGGTGACGTGATGATATTTTTTATTTATTTACTTATTTATATTAAATTCTAATCCTATATAAGTGTACGGGCAAGGTCGCACAATATTTTGATAAAATATTTAATAATAATGGGATAAACAAAAATCTTTAAAATTGTTTAATTATTATTTTTTCCATGAGTAGTTTATAACATCTTCAGACTGGGCCCATAAACCATTTTTTTAAAATAAAAGTTCGTTTAATTTTGAAGCAATTCGTGGTGTCAAAAAAGTCATAATTTTTTTTTTATATAACTACATTTTATTTTTAAAGAAACCTATAGCTATCTTTTTTACACCAGTTTCTGCAGTAGGCTGCGCTAGAAAGATACCAATAGTGTCACGTCATCCGTGACCCTGGAAATAAATTCAAATATCTCGAAGTACTTTAAGGATAAAGTGTACATTTTATTATTTTTTGTTATGGTTTATGGACCCATTTTACCAATTACTTTTTAAAAAAATGCTATGGGAATATTGTTTATATAAGCAATTAAATGCATATTAAAATCAAGCCCCTTAGGGTGACACTAAAAAACAAATAATACATTAAATAAACAACAAAATATATCGTCAAACAAAGAAGGCACAAATGTCGGGCAAACTGATAATATACAAAATATAATTTTGAAAAAATGCATGACTGGTTTATTTTCTAATAGTCCAGGAAATCTACGATTTTACTCAAAGAAATTGCAACAAAAGCTTTTTTTACGACTTCGATTTTCAGGCTACAACACGTGTACGGTCGGTGACGTACACTAAAACAGCAGTCGCAGCAGACTGCACATGCAGTCAGTAGTGCTTAGTACATTGCATACTGACTTCGCTTGTTTCATCCCCACTATCGAACTCTTTCCACGTATTTTATTGTTATCACGTCTAGATTACTAGTTGTAAGCGACGTTGCCACTTGTTAAACACGATAGTGGCCCGCAATCATTGGCGGACGGAACGCGAGCCACGTCATTTCCATATCCAGTATATATAGGTACCCTACAATACATGACTAGATGTAAGTAATTCGACTGCAAATAATTTTTTTTTCAAAATTGGAAAATTGCTTATTACATTACTAATAATAATTATTATTTTAGCTTTATGACAAATTCTTATTAAAACAATTCTAATAATTTATCGCTTAAGTCAGTGTTCGCTCCAGCATTTACGTCGCCCCGGAGAAAAAGACAAATTGCTGCCCCTTAAACATATACATTTAATATTATATATCTTTTATTTAAAATAATAATCAAATGGTTTTAAATTAAAATAAAAACGTATATTTAGAAATATAATTAACATTCAAGTAGGACAAAACAATAAAAACTAAAACATAGTTACAAATTGTTAACCAGGTGCATTTTAATTATTTTACAAAAAATCGACAGGTATAAATTTCGATAATTAATAATTATCAATATTTTGTCACATTCCCAGCCAAAATGACGCCCTTTAGATTTGCCGACCTGGACAAATGTCCAGGTTGTCCGCCCCTAGAGCGGGCACTGCTTAAGTGTGTGGTGCAATGGTGCAGAGCATCACTATTTAATTATACGAATGGTGCCGGAGAACGTGAGCACCACTGTTGTTGCCGGCCGGCCCTGGCAAGTTATTAATATTCAATACCGATTGTCACATGTTTATTGAAACTAAATAAGTAATTGTTAAACAAATTATCTATTTCATGTAATTAAAAGAGTGAAAACATTTAACATACGTCTGAAATCGTGCATTTCGCTTTTTCCAAGTTAATTTCAAATTTGTCGAAAATTATAATAAGCAGCAAATTATTAATAGTAAATACCGATTTTCACATGTTCATCGAAATTAAATTAGCTATTGTTAAACAATTTATCTATTTCATGTGATTAAAATAGTGAAAACATTTAACATACGTCTGAAATCGTGCATTTCGCTTTTTCCAAGTTAATTTCAAATTTGCCGAAAATTATAATAAGCAGCAAATTATTAATATTAAATACCGATTTTCACATGTTCATCGAAATTAAATTAGCTATTGTTAAACAATTTATCTATTTCATGTGATAAAATAGTGAAAACATTTAGCATACGTCTGAAATCGTGCATTTCGCTTTTTCCAAGTTATTTTCTAATTTGCCGAAAATTATAATAAGCAGCAAATTATTAATATTAAATACCGATTTTCACATGTTCATCGAAATTAAATTAGCTATTGTAAAACAATTTATCTATTTCATGTGATTAAAATAGTGAAAACATTTAACATACGTCTGAAATCGTGCATTTCGCTTTTTCCAAGTTAATTTCAAATTTGCCGAAAATTATAATAAGCAGCAAATTATTAATATTAATACAATGCAGAGCTGGACGGTGGTTTTCAAACAAGTGTGGCAATCTTCAAATTATACGCCCTATTTTTTTTAACAATTTGCAATTAATTAATTAATTGTTAACTAAATTAAAGAATATTAAAATGAACTAATAAAAAAATACAAATATTCAAAAAATTACATATAATTGTTCAAAAATAAATCTTTATTAATCGTAGAACAATAGGAAACGAGAAACAAGGTATAGTATACAAATGAAAATAAATATAAATTACACAGGGTATTTTTCAACTTCGGGTATATAGTACTGACCAAAATGGGCAAAAAAAGCTTAAACAGTATAGGTCTGATCTTCACTTGTTTCCGAGAAAAGGGCCATTTTGTATTAGAAACGAAGAAAAACTGACAAAATTAGTGAATTTTTTTTGTCTATACTAGTAAATGAACTATTCAATTTTAACAGTTAAGAAGTTATTTGAAAATTCGCTGCAACATTTCACTTAGTACAATTATTTTTTAAAAAAGAAAAGCAAATCTAAGATGACCTCTGATGTAAAGTAAAAAACTCATTTAATCGAAATCTTAAGAGGCAATGCATCTTGAAGTGCAAATCAAAGTTTATTATTATAGTACGATAGGTAATCTATGTTTCCTATGAAAAAAACAATATTTGAAATAAGCTGCAAGAAAAAAAAATTCAAATGAAAGATTTGAGCAATAATATTTGGAATGAAAAACTTTTGTCTTCCGTATTCAAAAATATGAAAAAGTATTAGAAATTTTAATATATTATGTGAAAACAACGCTTCATTCAGCATATAATTACAAAGATGAAATAATAAACAAATATATATTCGACAAAATTATTTAAAGTTGTGTATAGCAAATATTTATGAAGCAAAAATATATTATTTATTTATTCTATAAGATTGTATAATTAGATATATCGCAATACAGATAAATATACTATATATTTACATATTAAATTTCTAATCTTTTAAACCATGGTTTTCAAATTGTGCAACTCTACGATTCTAGTATAGTCTAGTCTGGGTCAATGCTTAAGATTAATTATTTCTGAATTTTTAATAACAATTTTATAAATATGAAAACTATATTTTTATAAAATGCGAATTATTAAACTCATACGCTCCCTCGCCACTAATATCATTAGGGGCCGTTAGTTGACAGCTGCTAACCGCACACATGGTTAAAAATACATCGAATTGATGTCATCAATTAGCGAGATCTGCTTCTATCTGTAATTTCAAATCTCCGAGTACGGCAAACAGCACTATGTGCAACCTATACATCGCAAGCCGGTATCACAAGAAATGCTGGCCGTGCGGCACGCCAGGGATGGATTAAGGTTCCAATTTTAAAAATATCGTCAGAAAAGTCAATAAAATTGTTGATATGTATCACTTAAAGGAAACTATTGTGTATTTTGTTTTAAATTTAGCTACTACAATAACACCGCAGCGGGGGCACGTCGTAATTGTTAAATGAAATTAACACTCAAAATAATTTGAAATGTCTTCTATCTGATTAGCTAATAATAATATTAACAATTAAGATGATACTTTTGATATACATTTAAAAGTACTTTTTTTGAGGTTGGATTATATTGAGGGTCTTTGCATTTTTTATTTTTTCTAATTCTCCCTAAAATAATTTCGACCAGAATGCATTCTTTATAAAATTGAATTAATCTCCGTTCCATTTTATGTTCCACATTTAAAAAACCTTACTTTATGTAAGTGATTTAAAAGTATCTTACATCTTACTAAAATTCATAAGTATTATTTATGAATTTTAATACGGATATGAGATAGAACGAATATCACTAAGTAGTTTTTATTGTTTATAACACCTAGCATTCCTCGTGGCATTCAATGAAATAAATTTTCGATGATTTATTATATAATTTCCATGCATCCGTTATATTTATAATTAATTGCGTAGAATTATGATTATTATTCCTTGCAATAATTTTGTCAACGTAGCGAATTGTAAACACATTTCAAATTGACATTACTTATTTTTTCATCCTCTCTCAAATCAGATGGCTAAATTAGTATAACGCAGAAATTTAAAATAGGTATGAATTTTTTTTTTCATATTATATATTACACGATTATGCCGATTAGTGATTCACTCGTATCAAAAACTTCCATTCATAAAATTTCTCTAATTTTTGGAACATCTTCAAATCGGTTCATTTCTGATTTTTGTATCAACCATTCCTACAGTAATTAATGATATCCTACAATATTGCGATTTGAATTCGCCAGAAAATTATATTTTAAATCATATCTTACGAATGTTTCTGATGAGCAGTTTGCCTTTTTAAAATACATATTACATTCATGTGAATTAAAGTGTTAGTCGTGAACCAAATTAAAAAAAATAAATCGCGATATTTTTAAAGAGTGTGGTATAAAAAATAAGTAATCAGCCGAATTGAAAATATATTTAAAACTCACAAACAGTCCCCGTATTTTAATTTAAATTGAAAATTGTGGGAAATCGTTGAAAATATTACTAGGATTAATATTCGTAACTTTAAACAATTATTTATAAATATAACGGATGCATATACTACATAATCATCAATGCAACGACGAATTCAAGTTGTTATAAATAATAACAACTATTGTATAGTATAAAGTATTAAATATGTAGCATTGTTTATTTTTATGTAAGTTAGTTTCTTTCATAAATTGTTATTGTTTTCTTTTAAGTAAATATGTTTCTTTATATATGTCGCACCTCACATTCGTATTGAATTTTACAAATATGTACTTGTATTTGAGTAAGTTCTTTTGATTTACTCATATACCTAACGCACATAAGGTTTTTTGAATATGTTGCCTTTGCATTATAGACATTTGAAAATATGTATGTTAAATATTTAATGTACCTATAGGGAAATAGGAACTTATTTTTTTATTAATTACTTGAGAGTCAGAGTCGCTTTATTTAATGTCTGATTTTATACGTATCCCATCGTAGATTATTACCCATTACTGGGTGTGTTTTTATTCGCGGCCTGAAAGTTATTTAAAAATTAGATTCGAAGTCAGATCGTCAGAATCACTACAGGTTATTTAACGCATCCAGCCACGCTATCTTTTAATAATAATAGTTTATACATACATTACAAAATTAAAGGAATATCATTAAATTTGGTATTTACTTTTTACTCTGCTACACAATAATAATACAAGAATAGTAAATAGAAATAATAACTATGAGTTCGAAACATATGCGAAACGTATATCAAATGTATGTTTGCATATTTTTAAGAAAAACGAAATATGTATTTGGCAGTTTTTTGAGAACTGATATTTCTAAATTATTACTTCAAGGGTAACGGCCTTATGACAAAGATTAAAGTGTATTGTTAAATGATTTTTCCATTCCACAGGTAATTTTACTCCACTCTTTAGTTTTAATATTAAAATTTTGTAGAATTATTTATTAGTTGTGTTGTAAGAAATGTTTGTTAGTATTTTAAAGATGCCCAAAGAACATATTAGTAGTTCTGTAAAATATATTGCTAAGTTCATTAATGGAACAGTAACAAATTTTTATTTACCCCATAAATATTAAACAATGTTGTTTTTATGTTGACCTGGTTTTTGGTTTATAATGCATATTTTACTATAATTATAATTTATATAATTTTAATATATTTTTGGATTCATCAATTTTTTGATTTCTGTTTGAGATATTGCATTGATTCGTAATATGATTTTTTAAAAATATTTAAAAATTTAGTTAAAAAATAATTATACATTATTCGACACACGTATGACATAAAAAATACAAATTTAAAATGTTTTATTTTTATTCTCCAGAATATTGCAATAAAACTCAAAGTTGATAATAGATAAATATAGCGCACACAAAGAGACAGAGAGAGAGAGAGAGAGAGAGATAGCAAATAAGTTGAAATAAATATTGGTATCAGAATATGCGATCCACTGCGTTCGTCAAACACCTGCGGAATACAGGTGGCGCCTTCGGAGAGCATAGTGCGGATGTTACGAGTACTACCACTTTTGTACACAACCCGGGAAAGTTACTGTGAAAGTCTGCATGTTTACAACTAAAATACCTGAAAATTCAATAATATTTGCGTGTAAAATATTTGCTGTAAATAAAATTAAATATTAAATAAAATAACGGTTAAAACCGGTAACCGATATTAATTATTTTGTTTTCAATCACGAACGAAAAAAATATATTGCGTTTTCGTTTTCGTTCTAATAAAAATTTCGGTTTATTTCGTTATTTCGTTTTCGTTCTCATTTCATTTTTAGTCCCTGGTCGAAACAATATGAATTTTTGAAAGACAAGCATGTTATATCCATCCTTATCGCACACGCTTATTGCCTTTCCAAAGGAGAGAGATAAATGTATGCCAATTTCTTAATTCGTTCATGATACAAAAGACCTTCATCGGACATCTTTTAAAAAAATGCTGTAAATAATTACGTTTTACTTATTAAAAATAATTAATTTTTCATTAAACATTCATATTTTCAAATTTTATGAATGTTTCGTAAATAACTATTATTCACAATCACTTTGTATGTCAATTTTTGACTTTTTAAAAGCTGGAAAGTCACTTTTCAACCGGTCGATTAGTTCAACATGTCGCGAAGTTGTTAGTTCTCAACCTGAGAAATCAGTGCACATTTAATTTTAAATTAGGTAATAGAACTGCCACTGTCATAAAAATAGTCAATTTTGTAAATTAATTTTAAATAATTTGAAAATGTTAAATGTAAGTTACCGCTGTCCAAACTGATGAGTTGCAGTTCCCAGGCGTCGAACCCGACACCTGAGTTTCCCGTTTCCAGTTTATAGACTTTGGAGTAGTTTTAGTGTAGTCAGAGTGAAGAATCCAAATAAGTAACATTAAAATATAATAAATGTAATAAGTCGTATTTTTATTAAATAAACATTAAATAATTTTTGTGTAACAAATGATAGTTTTGATATATAATAAATTCACAATAAAAAACCCTTTTTAAAAACACTATTTCGGATCGTCGAAATATAACTTGTATATTCTCACGTACTAAAAACATTAATTTCGGGCACTTATAAGATTTTAGAACAAATTTTTAGATCACATAATTTGAACCCACAGACCTCAAAATGTACGCATTACAAAATAATATAAATCTTAAATTTTGACCTCAATATGTACCATATATAGTAATATATAAATTTAAACGCCCGACCTCAAAGAGTACTCTTGACATATATATATATATATATATATATATATATATATATATATATATATATATATATATATGTATATATATACTGGAATATTTTTCTGGGAGGTATGAGTATATTTAATATATATTATTGTATTATTAATTAAATATGTATTTAAATTATAGGTATGTTAATATTACATATATCCTTAAGATATACCGCTAATACCGTCAAGAATTTGAAGAATTGTGAACATATTAGAATAGTAGGACAAAATTTCTCAAAGAACGAAAGAAGAGATACAATTTCAATTATTTGTGTGTGCAAGAAATGTTAAATTCGTTACATATAGGGCGCGAGCAGTTATGTGAATTTGTTGGCCTTGGCAAGCAGATATGTGGATCCGTGTCAGAATGACGGCTAGTACTTATTTACATAGATGTCACAATTGTCATATGTCATAATTTTTCATTAAAAATTTCAAAATATTCTGACGTTTATTTGTCATCAATAGTATGGAATATACTTGTCGAGAAAAATAATATACATGGATTTAGAAAATCATAATGTTTTGAACATTTGAATAAAAATAGTTTCTGATATTTCTCAATTATCTTTTTTGTCCCGAATTTTTTCATATTCATTTACGACAAGTAATACATCGCTGAAAAGAGAAAAGAATGGCGGTTTTTATTTTAGTAAAACAATTTTAGGTTCCCATTTGAAAAATAAAAGTTGATAGTCGTATCATGTAAACCTGACCTGAAAATTCTGTACCTGTCATCAAATAGTATATTTACTATAATAAAACTTCTATATGAAGAAAAAAATTCTATTCCTTATAATAAAAAATCTGTTGTGGCCAGCACAATATCTCTCGCCATTTTCATTTTATATTGCATAGGGCCTTGGCAAGCAGATATGGGAGCCCGTGTCAGAATGACAGCTATAGTCAAATTTTTTGACTCTGTCGGGTACAGTAATAAAACTATAAATAATCTATAAACATCGCAATTATGATAAAACGGCATATCCTTCACTTTCTGTAGTATAATACTGTTTGGCATCGGCCCATATTTTTGAGCCGCTCTATTCATTTATGTTAAAGGACTGTAAGGCTATTTTCCTATACATACCTGGTAGACGTTTGATTCAATGCATGAATAGAGCGGCTCAAAAATATGGGCCGATGCCAAACAGTATTATACTGCAGAAAGTAAAAGATATGCCGCTTTATCATAATTACGATATTTATAGTTCATTTATAGTTTTATTACTGTACCCGACAGAGTCAAAAAATTTGACTATAGTAATAATGTACATGTCAAGTCGTCTTCCCAGATACATCCTGTATATATGCAGGGTATTAATTATAAGTGGTACAATATTGCTATCTCGAGAAATATAAGAGCTACGAGGTCGGTTAAATTAGCAAAGAATTCTATATTATAAGACTATTAAAATGAGTGAAACTAGAATTATTTTAGACCAGTGGTTCTCAAAATATGGAGTGAAACTTTCTTATTTTAAATGGCAACCTTTTTTTTTAATTTGCTTATTCAATTCAGTATTTTTCTGAATTCAAAGATATCAATATGTAATACCCTAATATTACAAAATATTTGAGAAAAATGCAAAATTACAAATGTATCATTTTTATTTAAATATGCTTATACGAAGAGTGCTATGGAAGAAAACAAATAAATCAAATGCAGAAATAATTGCAAAAACTGTAATAATTTTCTTTAATTTGTGAATAATTATTAGTTAATAAAGAAGACACAATATGAAGACAAATAATTTATACAAATTGTTCATAATTGCCACCATTGACATGAATACAAAGTTCTAATCTTCTTAATAAACTATTTCTCACCAATCGCAGTGTTCTTCTGTCAACATTATTAAGAACAAATTCAATATTATTTTTTAATTCGTTTAAATTATTGTGAACGATGTCTGCAGGCCACGGAATAGGACCGTTAGTACCTATTCGTTTGTCAGAAAACATTTCGTTGAGATATTCTCTAACCTGGGGTTTAATTCTCGAGCTTATACGAGCAGATTCGAATACGAACGCGTTCGCATAAAAATTTCCGTATAGGAGCAGGCACACGTATTCTCGAGAGTTGTACGTACAGAAGTCACATGAATAATTTTATGCGAATGTTTCTTACAGAGTGTTACCAAATAATAAATGCTTATATCTCTTTAAATCTAAGAATAAATCTCTTTGATTTGGTTTGTGTAACGTTATTTATGAACTAACACATGTATACAATATTTTCCAATGTTTTCGATGTGTTAAAAACATTCATCTGATAGCACATAACTTAACGTAACAAAAGACTGTTTTAGTTGGCGTCATTTCATGGAAAGCCGCTTAGAATTAAAAAAATTAGCACAAATATTATGCAATTTTTGGAGGCCTAAAAAATTGGAGAAAATGAACAAAAATATGTAGATACATATGTTATTTATATGAACTATTTCCTTTTAATTATCAATTTCAATAACACTAGATTTGTTTAATACTGTAACGAAACAAGCGTACAGTAATTGTTAAAATTGTATATTTTTCGATTAAATTACGTAATTGTGAAAGCAATGATTTTATCATATTCATCTTTTTGACCACATTATAATCTGCCACCCAGGAAAATCAACGAGAAACTGCAGAAAATGTAAAGCTAGACAAAATATGTATATCAATAAAAAATGTGATATTCCCTTACTTTGTATCTGTACATTTTAATGTTTTTATAATAATTGTAATTACAGATATCTATTTTTTTTATCTATTTGCAAATAAACGCATGTTGCGTAAAACTTATTATTTTACTTGTTCCAACAGATTCGGCTGTTGATGCAAAAATGCAACATATGTAACTATTACTTAAATACATTTACATTTTTTTTTTGTACGTAGATAAAAACTATAATTATATGTATTCTATAAAATGTTTATCAGAAAACCCATTTTAGGAAAAAGCTTACTACTTAATCTGTTGGGCAGTTTGTACTAAATAATTAATTAAATAAATAAAAATACGCAAGTGTGTCAGATTCTCTGAATTAGACTAATTAAATAAAATATATATAATTAAATTTCCAGAAAAATTAATTAAACAAATAAAGAAAATGTTTATATAATGTTGCGTTTTCGCATCAACAGCGCCTAGGTTAATAAAACTTTTATATCTTATATTATTTACAAGTTTTACTGCGAATTATATAGAAAAAATCGGAAAAAGCATTTAACTCTCGAATACGAATAAACGCCTCGAATGACTGACACCCACTCGAACCAATGTCACTCGAGCAAACTCGGATACGAACAGTTTGTGAACGTTCGAGAATACGGTATATTGAAAGTCATGCGGAAATTTATCGAAACCGTATACAAACGTTGTTCGTATGAAATCGAGAATAGCACCCCTGACGTGAATTTTGTGCAGGTGCTCCGTCTTTTTGAAAGTGAATGTCTCTTATACGGTCCAGTGATAAATCATCTATAATATCTTCTAGAATATTTCGTAAAAATTCTAAATAACGATCTCCCGTCAATGTGCCTTCATACATGTAAAAAAAATATTTTGTCATTTAAAATGTCGCACCAAACATTAACACTGAATATTCTTTGAAAATTTCTTTGACGAATCGATATAGGGTTTCAGTACTCCAATAGTGATTATTCTTTACATTGTACATGTCATTATTCGAAAAATTCGCCTCAGCAGTCCAATTTTTTTTTTTAACATATTTACACTTTCATTTAACAGTAAATAACAAAATTCCAGTCACCGATCGTAGTCACCAGGTTGCATATGTTGTGCTTTGTTAAGTTTGTAAGGTTTATTTTTTTTTCAAAATTTTATGTACTGCACGTACACTTACATCACATTCAACAGCGGCCCTTCTGATGCAATGTCTTAGATTGGCTTCGAAATATGCCAAAACATTTATTTCATTAATTTCATCATTATGGCGTCTTCGTTTATTTATAAATTCAGAGGTATTGGAACGTAAACAAATATCCAACCTCCGAAAGTCATTATGAGCCGGCATTTGTCGCTTAGGATACAACTCACTGTACATATTTACCAGCTACATTCGAATTTTTTCTACATACAATGTATACTTCATACATGTCTACCTTCTCATTATGAGAAAAAATATTCATTTTGTTGTAAAAGAAGGTTGCCATTTAAAATTAAAAAAGTTGCACCCAGTATTTTGAGAACCACTGCTCTAAAATAATTCTTGTTTCGCTTATTTTAATAGTCTTAAAATATATAAATAGTTTGCTAATTTAACTGACCTCGTAGCTCTTATAGTTCTCGAGATAGCAATAGTGTACCACTTAAAATAAACACCCTGTATGTGTATACAGGCTGTATCACGGAAAGTGAAACATAGGCGTTTAATATGGGAAATCAGTTTTTCCGTGCGCATTGCTCCCCTAATTATTTTAGACAAAAAAATTCAAATGGATGTTGTAAAGCAAAAATCTCTACATTCGAATCAATAAAAAATTATTTTTGCTACTTCATAACTCCAGAAATAAAATTTGAAAATACACGGAATTACAATTTAATAGTATTAGCCATGGAATTAGAAACAAGAGACGAACAAAAGCGTAACGTTTTATACGTCAAATTATGAGTACAGGTGGACCTCTTTAATCCGAACCAATAACAGCAGGTTGATTCGGATTATCGAACAAATGACGGAACATATCAATTTTCTTAATTCTCTAAGAATTTCCACATTCTCACAAATAAAAAATGCTTTATTTTCAAATATAAAATTAAAAATACAATTGCACTTACTACATATGAATAACAAAATAAAGTACACATAGGCATATTACATAAATATATACTAAAGTCAATAGTAAATCTAAGAAACTGTGAAAAAATCGGTGATTTTGCTCTGTTTAATGTTCGCTTCTTCTGCCTTTTTGGCTCGTTTTTTCATTTCCGATAAAATTAGAATGTCCTGTTTCGATTGATCATTTTCTTCTGCCCACTTCAAACACGTTTCAAAACTTCTGACTGCCTCTTTGTGCTTTACATGTCCTGGTATCACTTCTACTTCTTCGTCGGAGCTTGATTCATTCTGAATATGTTCCAAAATATCCATATTATCTGTGGATTCCCATGATTCTCCATGTCCGATAGCCCACTCAAGAGCTTTTTGTCGTGTGACATCTTCAGAAATTTGGTTTATTAGCGCAGTAACATCGTTTATTTGTCTTTCTATACCCTCCAACTCCATTCTGTCCCTCCACTGTAATAGTGGAAGATTATCATCTTCAGACCAACCATCATCAAGAAGTGGTGTAAGAAGTTTAGTCCAGGACTTTTGGATAAGTTCCGGCCTCACATCTTCCCACCCTCTTGATAATCCAATAACAACATCGTTCAGATTAACTTTCTTCAATTCTGCAGAAATATCTGCACCTTCGGAATAAACATTTTTCTTAAAAGCCTCTTGCGGTAATTTAACTTGATCGTTTGAATCACATTTTGGTCCATCGGTTGCACTAAGGAAGTTACATTTGGCGGCTTAAACATTACAATATTTTTTTTATCTTCAGAACATAAGTCTTCAGGGTGACTTGGGGCATTCTCTAAAATAAAAAGTGCCTTGGCTTCTAAATTCAGCTGTTGCATTTTTTTCGCACTGCTGGAACAAAATCTGTGTTAAACCAGTCATTGAAAATTTCTCCCAGGCTGTTTTCTGTCCTTGATACCTCACCGGCTTTTGAGATTTGCCCACTACAAACAATCTCATTTTATGTGTGCCGGAGGCATTACAGCAGGGCATAAATGTAACTCGTTCTTTCTGGAGCTGATGTTTCAGCTTGGTGAGCAAGTGTTTTTTGAGGAAGTAATTTTCAGAAAAGTCCACTTTCGTCGACATTGTAAATTTGATCTGGACACAACTGCATTTCTGCTATTTTATTTCGAAGCGCATTTTTAAATGGCTCAACAGCAGCCTCATCACTTGATCATTTTTCTCATGTAATTGATAGTTGTCGAATTCCGTCCGGAGCTAGTTTTGAAATTGTCATCGTTGTGAGTTTGACCATAAAAGAATAGCGTCTTTTCACACAAAATTTCTCCCGATATGAGCACACCTAAAATAATTCAATTTTTTGTTAAAAAATCATACATATGTACATAGTCAATCATCTTTTTACCTCTAGATCTTTGCTGTAAAAAACCAGGTATAAGCCGTTTTATCAACTTCGGGATATGCACTTATTTTCAACATTTTTCGTTTATTGGTCAAATAACTGGCTGTGGTGCCATAGGATAGTGTACTCGTCTTGTTTTTTTGATGCCGCAAGTCGTTGATTTTCCCACATTGTATTTTTTCAATAAACTGGTCACTGTGGTACCCGCCTCTAAACTCTTAATAATCTCGATCTTTTCTTTAATCGATAAAGTAACATGTTTTCTTTTGGAAGTCATCTTAACTTTAAATTGCAGTGTAAACTTAACTCAGTAACATACAAAGGTCTAATGAACAATGAACAGTAAACAGAGCAGTTCTTAGAGAATATGAAATCAAGGGATTCCCTCATTCGGGTAACAGAGAACATAAAAATAAATGATTCCCTCATTTGCGCAGCCGCGAGTATTTGGTATACTTGGAATTTAGTGTGCAGCTGTTTAATTAAATATATATCCCACGATAACGATATAATATCAATTCTGACTATATAAGAAAGAACCTTGTATGGTACATATTGTACGTATGGCCAATACAATACCTTCCGTCATTTCTAGGTATTTTATATACAGGATGTTACAAAGGGGACAAAAATTGAGGCTATTATATACTTCGATGTGCTGATTCTCAATCAAAAAGAATTTTTCCAAAATTCGGAAAAGTATTTCTTATTTTTCATTTAATTCTTTTTTACTACGCCATTTCCAACATGAAATTTTTATTTAAAAAATCTGTTGTGGCCAGCACAATACCTCTCGCCACTTATGTTTTTGGTTACATAAGTATAGGGTGCGAGCAGTCATGTGACATTGTTGGCCTTGACAAGCAAATATGGGAGCCCGTTTCATAATGATAATTAATAATTATGTACGTAGATGTCAAATGTCAGAATTTTCCATTAAAAATTTCAAGATTTTCTACATTCACGTAGTTAATTTGTCACCAGAGTGTAGCATTTACTTGTGAGGAAAATAAACTACATGGAATTGGAAAATCACTAAATTTAGAATGAGATATTATGATATTTGACATCTATGTACATAATTACTAGCTATCATTCTGACACGGGCCACCATATCTACTTGTCAAGGGCAACAAAGTCACATGACTGTTCGAGCCCTATTATATTTAACATTTCTTGTATACCAACACTCTAAACAAAAAATTCTACTTATATCTATTATATTTAGATTTTTACCTTCCGTCATCTTTAGGTAAGGAAGGTATTGTCTTTGGTCAAAAAATCAATGATGAGTTTTTAGTGAATAAGCATGTTTTAGGGTCCCTATAATACGATTTTACCATTTTTACGATGATGTCTGTATGTATGTATGTGTGTGTGTGTCTGTGTGACAAAAGTTCCGGATCGCATAACTTCAATACCACGATTTCAAAAATTATATTTTTTTCGTATTCCTCAAGTTTACATCCAGAAGAACAAGTGATTAGATTTTGGTTATAATTGGTGAACCGGAAGTAGCCTCATTTGAAGATTTAACAGTTAAATTTGATTTATTGACATTTAATATTATTATAAATTAAATAATATATTATTCTCTATACGATTTGATTACTTTTTATACTTCATATTCAATAGATACAGAGATAAAGAATTTTAAAGAAATTAAATTTTATAATTCAGCCAGCTATGCTAAACATGGAAACTACTACTATATTCATATAATTCAAATTGACAGATGTCAGTATGAGTAAAAAGTAAATTAATGTGGCAGAGATGAGGATGTTGAAATAGATGTTGGGGAAGACACGGAAAGATACGGCAAGAAAATAACTCTAGTGTTACAAGTTTCTAGAAAGATACAAGAAAGACGATTACATTGGTTTGAACATGTCATGAGGAGAAATGAAGAATTATATTGGAACAAGAATGAATAGTTTAGTAATAGGAGGTTGAAGAAACAGAGGAAGATCAAAGATAAGATGGAAGGACTGTATTGCGGAAGACTTGAGAGAAAAGAAACTGAATGAGAACGACAAGAAAAAATATAATGTATGTATTAGGAGTAGTAGAGGAAGTAATAAGTATACTAATATTGAATAATTTTTATAAATTTTTATTATTCATTCCTATGGTGCGATCGATTTCGGGAAATTAATTCCCATCATCAGGCATTACCAGCTGAAAAATTATATGTTTGTAGGAAAATTGAATATATATAAATAAATATTATAAAAAATATTATAAAATATAAACAGATAAATAGAAAGAGATATATGAAAAATTGTTGCAAATAAGTTTTACAGATTAAATAAATTATAATGTATGTACTTCCCAGAAAAAGTTTTCAATAATGTCTCCGGATTTCAGACACTGACATTTATCTGTCAGTTACAAACATTTTAAATTTTCAATTATTTTCCATGGCATTCTTTCGGCTGTAAAATTTATTACAACAGATTATTTTATATATTATATTTCTTAATCTCTAAATCTATAAAATATATAATAAAATATTTAAATGTATTAGATATAGAATTTAATTTTCTTTAATATTACCAAGAAAAATTTTCAAAAAATAATATTTAGAAGAATCTGCTACATCCGGTTGTCCAATTGTTACCAAAACCTTTTTAGATCTTTCCATGAATGTCCGATTGGGAAATACGTAGTTAAACAAATATAAAGTCTTATAGTTTTTGAGCACGCACGCACGCGCGCGCACACACACACACACACACACACACATTTAATCAAGTAACAAACGTTGCATAGGAAATAATTACGAATTAATTAATAATTCGTTATTTTAAATAAAAAAATCTGATGTGGACACCACACGACTTCCTTGTACGATTATTAAACTACACATATTTTTTTAGTAACTAAATTACAAAATATTAATTTTAACTTCAAAACGGTAAGATATATAGCGACTATAAAGGGAGGTGCACAACTAAACTTCATACAAGTCGTAAATACTAAATTTCAACATTTTACGGCTTACAGGTTTTGAGTTATCGTGAATACTCGTATCTCTAAAACGGGAGGTCTAATAGATTTCATACCTCCAATATATAAAAAAAATATTAAATTTGCTCTTTCTATAAGCGAGATATTTTATTGATATAGAACAAAAAAATAATTCATTTACCACTATCATTCGTAAATTAACATTAATCTAATCCGGTTCTTTTTAAAGAGAGTTTTGATTACAAGAAAGAAATATTTGATTACAATAAATATGACTAATTTCACAATAAAAATATAATATTTGTTATTGTACGAATCTTAAAATTGCTCGTATTTAACGTGACATGAACATTTTTAATTTTTTTTTTCTTAATCCATAGCAAGCTTTATTACAAAAACAAAATTTAATAATACTTGATGTGCTAGACGCAGAAACTAATTCTCTAAAACTTTTATTTGAAGCATTTATTTCTAAAATCAAAATAAAATCATTTTATTCAAGAAAAACTGTTAACAACTTCAAGTAATGTACCACTTCCGGTTAGCCTATTTTAACCAAAATCTATTATGTTATTTCGATTGACATAAAAGTCTTGTATACCAAATTTGAAAAGTTTTGGATTATATTTTAAAACAGTTTTTCATTCAAATCTATTGTGACGTGCGCCCCTGAGAGAAAAGTATGCATGCGCCGCTACTGATAGCATGTTCGCGAACAATGACGTAATCCCTTCGAAAGAACGTACCAGAGCGATAATACAATCCCCGACGCGCTGAGACAGGTTAATTGCGCCATGACCTCATTCCTTTGTATACGGGTCATTGTCGCTTTAGAAGAGTTCTAGAATGATAGGGGCTGTATAAATACCGTCGGGAGAAAAGCGGGAGACAGTCTCATATATACGAGCAACCAGATATGAACTCGGTGATATAAATAAACAGTTTAACAGTTGTTAACATAAATAAATGTAGTTATATAAATAAGTGTTGTGATATAAATGTTAGTTAAATAAATAATCGTATTGTTTAAGCATTTAATAATATTCTTAGTGTTTATAATTATTTAATCATAGTGTTAGTTGTTTTTATCATCTTTTAATATTTCATCCTTAATTATTTACCGTTTAATAAACGTATTCTTTTGTTAATAATATTTGTCTATGTTTTATACTTCACCCATATAAATACAAATGTTACAATTGGTGTCAGGTGTGGGGTTGTTAAACTGTGAAGTGTAAATACATAAAAATAAATAAAATGCCTAAACTATTAAAATTAAGTGAATTGAAAGTATGTGATCTCAAGACGGAACTGGAAGAACTAGATTTGGAAGTAACAGGAAAGAAGATAGAGCTTCAAGAAAGACTGCAGCAAGTTTTAATCGAAGCTGGTGAAAATCCTGACGATTACTTATTCGAAGTTCCGTGTTACGTATTCGAATATTATAAAGTATTCGCACAAAGATTACAAGAAAGTTCTAGAAGTTCTGTGCAGAGATTGGCGGAAAGTTCTACAAAAGCGGAGGAAAGTTCCGGAGCACTGGAAGACGAATTAAAGGAACATTCTAGAACATTGGAAAGGGAATTGCAGGAAGGTTCTAGAAAATCGGAGGAAAATTCCGGAGCACTGGACGAAGAATTAAAGGAACATTCTAGAACATTGGAACGAGCATTGCATGAAAGTTCTGGAAAAGTGGAGGTAAGTTCCGGAACCCTGAAAGAAGAATTAAAGGAATATTCTAGAACACTGGAAAGGGAATTACATGAAAATTCTAGAAAAGTGGAGGAACATTCCGGAGTACTGGACGGAGAATTAATCGAACATTCTAGAACAATGGAACGTGAATTGAATGAGAGTTCTAGAAAAGCTGAAGAAGATTCTGGAATTTTTGAACAGAAATTGGAGGCAAATTCTGGAAGAGTAGAGGAGAATTATGAAATTCTGGAGCAGAAATTGGAACAGGAATTAGAGGTAAATTCTGGAAGAGTATAGGAGAATTCTGGAATCATGGAGCAAATGTTGGAGCGGAAATTGGAGAAGAATTCTGGAATTACGGAGCAAATGTTGGAGCGGAAATTGGAGAATTCTGGATTACTGGAGCAAATATTCGAACAAGGATTGGAGAAGACTTCTAGAAAAATTGAAGAAAGCCTTCTGGAGTTTGGGGCCAACGTGGGTCGTTTGGGTCGTCTCGCACATTCTACGGCTTCTGACAGCGATTTGGAGTACCTGGCCACTCAGGCACTCATCTCTGGAGTACGAGATAGCATTACTCAACAAGCACTACAATTCGGCCGCCCAAAAACTATGGGTGGCGCACCCTCATATGTATCAGATCGTGAAGCTGCCAAACAAGTTTCAAGTAATCAATCGCGAGTGCGTAATATTTATGCCAAGGGAAATGTAAACACCGAAGGCATAGATGAAAAAGTGCGACGAATTACAAATGAAGTGTTTGCAAGAAGAAAGAAACTCCGCGATTACAAAAGAAGACGGAAGCGAAAAAGAAAGAGACCGCGTGAGAGAAAAAGTGCGTGCTCAGTAAGAAATTAAAAAAAAAGAAATGTAGGCAGAAATACTAGAGGTGAAGGACGAATCCGTTGATGTCAAGGATGGATATGAAGAAAGAAGACGGAAGCGAAAAAAAAGAAAAAAAGAGAACGCGAGAGAGAAAGAGAGCGTGTTTAGCAAGGAATTACAGAAGAAATCTAGGAAGAAATTCCAGATGTAGAGGAAAGCCAACCGGAAATGAATAGTTCTCCGACGAGCAGCTGTGATTGCAATCTAAGGACTTTGGAATGGGGCCTGAAGACAGCGGGGAAGACGTGCCCTTGGCGATTCGTATAGACACCTCGAGTGGGAAACGAAAACTCGAGATAGATAACGATGACGACGATGCCATACCTCTCACCACAAGGAAGAAGAAAGCCAAGACAGAGAAAGGAACTTGAAAGAAAGGCAAGTAACGTCGACGCATTGTTCAGAAGGCCATGCTAAGGGAGGCAAGTATGGTAGTCGACTAGGAGAAAAACATTGCACCATTGCCAGAATAACAGTAGTCAACGATAGTTGGCAGCCCGATGGACTACGCAAGGACCCGACTTTGAAAATATTACTGGAATGGAAAGCGACGAGAGCAAACCAATATGGGAAGATGTTGCACCACAGTCACAGATTGTAAAATCGTACTGGGCGCAATGTGACTCCAGGGTGATTGATGGCCTGTTAAAGCGTGTGGTTGAGAATGCCATGGAACTGAGAAGAGAACTCAGTTGGTCATTCCTAAGAGTAGAGTACCAGACGTGTTAAAAGAGATCCATGACGGATCTGGAGGTGGCCATTTGGGAGTCAACAAAACATTAGAAAGATTGCGTCAGCGATTTTACTGGGTTAAGTGCAAGAAAGACGTTAAAGACTGGTGGAAGAAATGTGTGGTTTGCGCTGGAAGCAACGGCCCTCATAGACGACGAAAAGTCCAATGCGGTAATACAACGTTGGCAGTCCATTTGAGCGCATTGCGATTGACGTGGCCGGACCAGTTCCAGAAAGAGAAGACGGAAATAAATACATCGTGGTTGTCATGGACTACTTCACCAAGTAGGTTGAAGCCTATCTACCAGGAAGCCATCACGGTCGCTGAAACCTTAGTCAAAGAGTGTGTATGCGGGTTTGGTGTACCACGTGGACTTCCAAATGTACCAAGGGTAATACGTGCAGATATTGCCATCGAGAACTGTTCCGGGACGAAACAGTCTTAAGGAGGGGGCAGTGTGACGTGCGCCCCTGAGAGAAAAGTATGCATGCGCCGCTACTGATAGCATGTTCGCGAACAATGACGTAATCCCTTCGAAAGAACGTACCAGAGCGATAATACAATCCCCGACGCGCTGAGACAGGTTAATTGCGCCATGACCTCATTCCTTTGTATACGGGTCATTGTCGCTTTAGAAGAGTTCTAGAATGATAGGGGCTGTATAAATACCGTCGGGAGAAAAGCGGGAGACAGTCTCATATATACGAGCAACCAGATATGAACTCGGTGATATAAATAAACAGTTTAACAGTTGTTAACATAAATAAATGTACCTTATTTGTACATTTTTTTGTAAATTCTTCATAGTGCCCTGAAGAAGACTACTGTAGTAGTCGAAACGTTGGCTTCGAAATAAATTTTTTTACATCAGTGACTGCTAGTCCGATCATTTTTTCCCCTTGGGATCCTCATCCATTCCTTCAGTCGACTATCAATCAAGTTCATTAAATAAATGTAGTTATATAAATGAGTGTTGTGATATAAATGTTAGTTAAATAAATAATCGTAGTGTTTAAGCATTTAATAATATTCTTAGTGTTTATAATTATTTAATCATAGTGTTAGTTTTTTTTATCATCTTTTAATATTTCATCTTTAATTATTTACCGTTTAATAAACGTATTCTTTTGTTAATAATATTTGTCTATGTTTTACACTTCACCCATATAAATACAAACGTTACACTATTATAGGCTTCATGTAAAGTGCCACTTCTGGAAATTGTGTAATAACCAGAAAGGGAGGTGCACAACTAGATGTTATAGCAGTCCTAAATACAAAATTTCAACTTTCTATGGCTTATCATTTTTGAGTTATGAGAGATACGTACGTACGTACGTACAGACGTCACGACGAAATTAGTCGAAATGGATTCAGGGATGATCAAAATGGATATTTCCGCTGAAATCTGAAAACCGAAATTTTTCGCGATTACAATACTTCCTTTACTTACGTACAAGGAAGTAAAAACATTTCACAAACATATTATGTAAATTGTACCTAACACTGACATCTGGTAATTAGTAATATTGAATTATTGAAACTATTTCCATGGTTACGCAGCAAACATTGCAAGATTGATGAAAATTATTTCTTTATAATATTTTATCTCTAAATATATTGAGTATGAAGAAAATAATTCAATCAAATCGTATAGAGAACAAAATATTCTTTAATATGTTAATATGTAGAATATGTACAAATTGAAAATATTTCAATACAAATGGTAGAGAAGTATTAGTATTTAGGTGTAATTATAGATAGGAAATTAAAATTTAAAGAACATATTGAATATATTATAAAAAAACTAGCAAAGAAAATAGGTGTGTTAAGTAGAATTTCTTATAGGTACAAACTTTCTCAATATGCTAAAAAGATAATATACAATACAACAAAGATTACAAATATTGCAGAATAAGTACATGAGAATTATCTGAAACTGTGATAAATACTCTAGAATTAAAGTTATGTTAGATAAATTTAACTGGTTAGAAATTAAGGTATTCTTGGAATTTAAGGTGTTAGTTTTTTACCTCGCGCTACCCTTGGTAAGGGAGGTATAGGGATCGTGCTAAAAATCGCATATCGAGATTTTGGTACAGGACCACGTTTTAAGGTCCTTAGATTCCATTTTTAACATATTCTCGATGATGTCTGTGTGTATGTATGTATGTATGTATGTATGTATGTATGTGTGTGTGGATCCTGTTTACGCTCTAACTCAAATACTACCATTCAGAAAGTTTTGAAACCATGTATTTCTACCTTATTCTAATATGAAAGAAAGCCATTAGATTTTGGTGGCAATCGGATAACCGGAAATGGCAGTTTACTTGAAGCTCAAGATAGTTTTTCTTCAAAAAATACCTTTAAATGTATTTTTTTCGCAATTTGTTATTATAAAAATTAAAGATTATTCCATTTTCTACAGGCTTGCTTTAAAACTTTTTCTATATATTTTATGGATAAATTTATAAAGTAATTTAAAAATTATATCTCGGAGCTTGTGCTTTAAACACATCTCCATGGTTACATAGTTCAGCTCAAATATATGTAACTGAAAATAAATGTCACTGTCAAAAAATAATCATTTCAAATTAATAATAGTAACGTTTTAAAAGGAAAATTGTAAATAGAACAATAGTTTTATGGGAAGGAACTTAATATACATATTTTCTAGCATTAGTAAATATGCAGGTATGTATTTAAATAAAGAAAGAAATATATTATCACGGCATATTACCCATTGTTGGGTGTGCTAATCTGATTTGTACACACATTTCAGTAATGATGACATATTTGTATTGTGCGGGCGTTTACCACAAGGGTTAATTTTATGCCATTTAAAATTCGAATTATTTGGCGTTGATTGGGATCGAATCGGATTCCCCAGATTCGCGACCAGACATCAGGCACGCGGCAACGAGACCACATAGGTAAATGGTTTATTCATTAAAATGTATTAACAGATTTCGGTGCTTACACGGATGTATTTATAGACCGGGGGCTAGTGCTACAAAAAAATGTATCATGGTATTCCAAATACTAACCCTTGGTGCTCACTTTAAATACCCTGAAGAACGATTTGCTGCCTTCCCCGAAAAAAAAGACGATCTACCCAGCTGTGGGTCATGACCCAAAACTGTCTAAAAAATTGATATTTTAGAATCTAGGTATTCTGTATGGGACCTGCATAAAATGACATTATATATACCTATGTAAATAGTTGCCGATAATAAATACCAGACATTTTCAATGGTTACAGAGGGCGCTAAAGCCTTTTATTGCTGTGAATTTTACCTAGCAAAAAATGTCCATGCCATTCGATCCGGGCTTTAGTTAACTGATAATTTCTACCCTGAAAGACATAAAAAAATTATGGCCGGACATCTTGGATGTATATACGGGCCACCGCACCCTTGCAATTTCGTTGGCCGCTTACAGTGGGGAGTATATGATAACAAACTGTCTGGGACTAGCTTTATTTTATTAATTACCATAAATCAAACAAGAAAATTTGATGCCAGATAATTTCATTGGTTATTGGCTATTCCCAGACATTTAAAAAAGTCAAAATTACATATATATATATATATATATATATATATATATATATATATATATATATATATATATATATATATATATATATATGAGTTGGCGCTTCTTGTGAATATAAAAATCATCTTGTCTACAAAATGAAGGTTAAAATATTTTTCATACACTTTCCCCTGTATCCTGGATGTGTGTGCCCTGCAATCATTTATAAATTTTATTGAATATAAATACTAATAAATTTATATCTGTGTTATTAATACTATAAACATTTGTATACTAATGTATTTTATTTATAATAAAAACACATAATTGATATTTAAAAATTGTTATGTAGATTCAAATCAAATATAAATAATTCATATTTATTATAAGACGCTATGTATACAAAAACAATAATTTAGTTGTTTTAGTTACGCAATCTATTAGTGCTCCCAATAACTATCAACCTACTACTAATAAATATTTTTATTTACTATTTGAATTCCGGAGTCTACTTTTTAAATTGTGAGCGCGCGGTATGACTCGCGTCAACTTGTGGGCTATATTTGTACGTTATGCAACTGTACGGGCCAAGATATGTACAGGGCGATATATGTACATTAGGAATTTGTATAAGGCAAGAAATGTACACGGCACTATTTGTACGTTATGAAAATGTACAAGGCAAGATATGTACATTATGAATTTGTATACCTACCCTATAAATGTTATGTTTATTTATTTATTTATCATATGGCATACATTCATGACAATTTAAATATATCAAATGATAAATAAAATAATTTGTTGGGCGAGGTCGCATTTGAAATTGGCGCTCATTGCAATGTTGTCGGTGATACATTTGATGCTGACTTGGTCAAGATTGTAGAAGGCGGCTTTCAATATGTTGTAGTACTGTCTTGTTTGACCCAAGTGAATTGCCGGAAGGTCTAGTCGCTACCACTGTGTTTGAGCTATTGTGATGAATGTAATGACCAGGAAATCTCGAGGACTGTCTGGTCGCCGATCAGTGTTGCCAGATGTACAATAACTATTGTATTTGTACAATAATTTAATCTTGCGTACAATATGCAATAGTACTTCGTACAATAGTTCATAATGTACAATAATTTAAACCATTCTTACTTTTCTTTGTATTCAAAATAATGTATACTCTTCGGTTTCATAATAATTTATTTGTGTGTGATTTAGTCTTTTCCTGACTGACTTCGCGCTTGTTTTCATGTCATTTCCAACCAATAACCAATGAATTTTATTCTCATGACGCCACAATACGCAATCCAATATCATACCACAGTACACTAGTGTTAAAAATAAAATGCCAAGACGTCATCAAAGATATAAGGTAGAATAGGAAAAGTTGCACACATGGCTTAGGCCTGTTAAAGGTAAAGGTTAAAATATACCATATATATATATATATATATATATATATATATATATATATATATATATATATATATATATATATATATATATATATACTAAATTATAAATAATAGTTAAAATTTGTTTGTATTAGTCTTTGATGACAGTTTATTTATTAGTCATTAGAAGGTATTGTAAAAGGGGTATCACACGTATGCAAGTATCTGCAACTTGTCACACATTTTTTGCAACTTCTTACATTTTGTACGACTTTTGACGTGTGATAGTGCGACAATTTTTGTGCAGTTGATTTAAAATATTTATTGAAAATTAGTTGTGGTTTAATACGCGCGAAAAGAATTACGAAATACGAGAAGTTACAGAATATGTATGGTAAGTTGCAGATACATGCGTACTTATTGTTAATACCCACTACCTAACAACATTTCTAGTCCAAACGGCTGTTTTTTTAATATATATTTTATGTAATAAAAAAATATACAGTAAACTTATTTTATATAAAAACCATTTCTATTACACAATAAATATACAATAATTTAAATGTGTTTGTACAATAGTTTTGAAAAAAAGTACACAATTTTCTAAGGTTGGTACAATAGTCTTTTTATCCGCATCTGGCAACACTGTCGCCGATTTGTGCTAGTTCTTTAGCGTTACCCAGGGCGCACCACGAGGAGGCGAACTAGCTTTGCACTCCAATGTTATGTTAACAAAGATTAATAACAATTATTGTGCATTTATATTGGAATACACTTTAAGAACAATCGGTTATCGTCGTTCGTCTTTTGGTTTAATTTCATCCACCTGATGAAAGAAAACACACGTCTTTAAAACAACGATGACTTCAAGTATTTCCCCCCTACACTGCGCAACCGCACAGGCCAATTGTTGCCAACTCACGAACAAAAAAAATCTGTTGTGTCCATTACAATACCTCTCGCGCCCTTTCCATTGTGGTATATATAAGTATTGTATTTAAAATTTCTAGTACACACAAAAAATTCTAATTACTCCTATTCTTTATATTTACGTATTTTCTATAATTTTAAATTCATTCTATGAACAAGTTTTCCCCATTCCTTCCAAATGTTCGAAGTTTTTTCAATTCATTAACGGGATTGTCGTTATTTCTGAAGTGTTCATGTAATATACCTATAATTTTAAATATATAATTAATAATACAATAAGAAATATTAAATATCGTTCCCATAAAAAGCCTTCAGTACTATCTCTGAATTTTTGACACTGACATTAGTGAAATTTGTCAATTACAGACATTTAAATTTCTCAAGTAGTTACCATGGGTATGTTTGGGCTATGAGCAGGCTGTGAGATTTACTACGACATATTATTTTATAGACTATATCATTCATTAGATTATAAACCAATAAGAATACGTGATTTTCCTTAGTTACCACGTATTTCAGCGATTATTATTAAGTAACCATGGTGAACGAATATACGAACCTTTGTATATTCGAATATACCTACCTTCGTATATTCACTTATAGGTGCGTTTGATTATTTTGTTCTATGTACTCAGAACTGGCAATGTCATTTTTAATTATATTTACGGACATGATCTTTTTCCTTGGAACACAGTATTGAGTATATAAATGAATCTGTAGTTAGACTTTGACGAGGAAAATCGTCTTTGTATGCTTTAAGTAGACATCTAAAATCACACTGACAGCTCAAGTGCACTGAAACAAATAATTGAACGTATCTAATATTTGACAGCAAGGTATTATTGAAGTAAAAATTTGACAAATAACCAAATAATTATTCGGATCACAAATCTAGAAACTGCACTGTTGCTAGTTTATTTGTAATACAAGTATTTATTTTGAAATACAAGCATTTCATTGTAATATTACATTCTACTACAACTATATTTAAAAAGATAGGTTATGTAGCATATAGTTTGACGTTTCTGTCAAAACAAAATAGACCACAGGTCTACGTTAAATTACTATTTATTTTTTAGTTTATTTTTTTATTCATGATATAGTCTACCTGTATACAACTCGACAATAGAAAATTCTCGATATACTCAACGAGTTGCCTATTGGAAATACCACTCGACCTTCGGTCTCGTGATGTTTCCAGGCAACACGTTTCGTATAATCGAGAATTTTCAATCGTCTTGTTGTATAATATATGATTATACATCTATATCTTTAAATCTATAGAAGGTATAATAAAAAAATTAAATGTGTCAGATAGAGAATTTTGTTTTTTAATATTTGTAATAACGTAAATATTCAAAAACTAATATTTAGAAGACTTTTGTTAAAATACTACTACTTCCGGTTATCCAATTGTTACCAAAATCTATTCAACTCTTCCCTTTACTGTTAGATTGAGGAATCCGTAGTTACAAAGGTGTTTAGTCTTATAGAATTTAAGAAATCGTACCTCCAACAACCTTACACACACACACACACACACATATCATCGTAAAAATGTTATTATCGTGCTTATTCACTGAAATCTGGATATGCGATTTTTAGCATGATTCCAACACCTCTCTTAGCGAGAGGTAAAAAACAATATTATATATTTAAATAATAAATTACTACACTTGTATAGGAAATTGTTTACCAGTTTAAACACAACCACGTTTTAAGGTCCCTACAATCCGATTATAACATTATTACGATGTGTTTGTGCGTGCGTATGTTGGAAGGACGGTACCTTAAAAACTGCAAAACTTAAGGCATGTTCATTAACTACGGATTCCTCAACATTAATGGGAAGAGCTAAAAAGGTTTTGGTAACAATTGGACAACCGGAAGTAGTAGTTTCTTAAAAAAAAAATCTTCTAAATATTATTTTTTGAAAATTTATGTTATTACAAATAATAAAGATCATTCGTCTGAATCTGATATATTTTAAAAATATATATATTCTCTATATTTAAATATATAATATATAATAATATAAAATAATGGAAACCAGTTGAGAAATTGTCTGTATTTGACATCTAAATGCAAAATGTCAGTGTCAAAAATCAATAGTTTTACTGACATTACTGAAAGCTTTTTCTGGGAATTACTATAGCCTACTATGACGTCAATATGAAAATAGTAAGATTAATTGAAATTTATGACTGTAAAATTTTGAGAACTAAATTTGGAAATTAGCAATGAAAATAATCAAATTAGTAATAATAATAATTAAATTATCATCTTTAATTGTGCTTTTCAATTGGTTTATTGCAACATTTATTGTTTTTGACATATATTTAATATTTGTTGTATTTTCTCTGTTTGAGACAAATTAACATATTCTCTTTTCATTGCCAAGTTTTCTTATGAAATATTCATATTTCTTTTCAGTACTTGGAATACTGCATAAATAATATTTGTATACATATTCAAATAATATAAAATGTAGATATAAGTATTTAAATTTTAAATACTGCCTAGCTTTGGCCTCAACACAAAATATTAATTTATTTTTATCTTTTTGACAGAATCCCATCCCTGATTCTCGTTTAAATAAAAAAACAATAGAAAACTTTTCGAAAGATGAAATATATCAACTCCTTGAAGAGAAAATAAAGTCAATTGATGATTCACAAAGTCAAAGATGGTACTCTTTTATAGAGAGAGAAGGATTGACTGGCGCGTGTTTTGTAGAATATAACGAAAATGATTTAGCAACGGTAAGTAATAAGAAATTGGAAGGACCACAGGTATTCACCCAAATATAAGGCGATGTGAAAGATTTTTATATTAGGAATTGATGAACTATATGTAAAAATGTAAAGAAACGTTATTATTGACAAGATTCTATACAAAAACAAACGGTCTTTGCTTTATATTAGGGTAAAAGCAAAAATTATACTAGATAATAATCTTTAATTTTAAATATTGCAGAGTTTGGCTTTAACTAACAGTCAAAAAATTACACTGGGCAAGCTGTTACAAAAAATAGATCCACCAGTCTTAGTAAGTATATTAATATTGTAACACGGGAATGGGTGGGATTATTTTACTAAATTTGGTGTCTAGGAGTTTTTCACATGCCCGTTTCAACTAAAATATTTTCGAAGCAGTGGCACTTCTGGTTTAACCGGAAGTATTACGTAACTTTCTTATTTTAAATGGATTTTTTTTTTAATTTCTTGAATATTAAGTTACGTTGAGGTAGCATTTATATTTTTCAAAAATTATCGATTATTAATTTATATTAGTGTGAACAAAAGCTTTCTTTATAAAACTGTTTTTACAGATTATAGAAATTCGATGTCGTTCTCGAAATAGTGACAAAGGACTGTAGACAGAATCAAAAAAGTTGAATTACGCCGGAAGTAGTTGATTATGAGTAAAATGTTTTATTGTTTCATATGTATTTTTTCTGCTGAATTCAATGCTAAAATAAAAAATATAATATTGCATTTAAAAAAAAGTTAGGTACTACTTCCGGTTAAACCGGATTAATATAACCATAAAATAATTAAATTACATTAAAAATAATTACTGTTGAAAAAAGTAATTTGCATACATATAATTATTTCATGATTCATGTAATAACTAGCAATATATATTTTTGGTACATAAAGATTATAGAGCGCGGGCAATCAGCTGTTTCCGTAACCTTCAAAACAGCTGATCTTAGTGCCCCCGGCTTGTTACTCATTTCATTAGCAAATAAATGAGGTCGAGCGACAAATACGCCATCTATTCAAAACGAGTTTTCCTTAGTGCTAATTCAAAATCTGAAATAAGTTTGTTGTCTTACAAAACAAATTTCTCTCGTATTTCATTGTGCGAGATTATTTAATGGTTTTTATAATGTATGTGTACTTCAAGAAGAAGCTATCATCTGATATGTAACTTCGCTAATTAGCAAAAATCGAATTAATTTGTAATATTGACCCGCACGATTGTGATGAAAGTGGGTTGTCGCAGGATATATCGGATTTTCTGAATATTTTGCCAATGGATATAATCAATTATTTGGTACCAACGAAAGTGTTTAAACCCAAGAGCAATTAAACGGTTTCCGGAATTTAAAACCGTATAAGTATTACTAGTGTAGTTGGCTGCGGGATATTAATGTGAAGAAATTTGGAAAACTTGAACCTACTAGTAAAAGAAAAGGTAAGTAATCTATTTATACTGCAATGTGTTAATTTAATGCTTTATTATACACATACCCACTTTCATCACAATCGTGCGGGTCAATATTACAAATTAATTCGATTTTTGCTAATTAGCGAAGTTACATATCAGATGATAGCTTCTTCTTGAAGTACACATACATTATAAAAACCATTAAATAATCTCGCACAATGAAATACGAGAGAAATTTGTTTTGTAAGACAACAAACTTATTTCAGATTTTGAATTAGCGCTAAGGAAAATTCGCTTTGAATAGATGGCGTATTTGTCGCTCGACCTCATTTATTTGCTAATGAAATGAGGAACAAGCCGGGGGCACTAAGATCAGCTGTTTCGAAGGTTACGGAAACAGCTGATTGCCCGCGCTCTATTGCTATATTTTACTATGTTATTGTTAATTTTAGCAGGGACAAAGTGTAGTAGCTAAACACGGCGCTTTTGGAGTAGTTGGGAACGCAAAGGTGTCCGTTGGGCGCAGTATGCATGTACAGAATGGTATAAGTAAAACAACCCCATCAACTAATACTTCTTCCGAAGATTCATCCAATTCTTCATAGAAAGCTCACTCAATATATATTGTCTAAGGTCTTATTGGGTTCTTGAACGAGTTTTATCGAATTTGATTGTTTTCTTTGTAATTTGTTTTCCTTAGGCACATATAACACTGAAATTAATCAAAATCACTTAAAAATTATAATTACAGTAGAACCTCGGTTAACCGAAATAAAGGGGGCGCAGCCGTTTCGGATAACGATTTTTTCAGTTAACCCATTAACATCTAAAAATAGTCTACAAATAAATAAATAAATAAATAAATATTTCATCACGGCATATTACCCATTGCTGGGTGTGCCAATCTGCTTCTTACACAGATAGTCTACATATGTATTAAAATGGGTGTGTAGGGGAAATGGATTATTTTGAAACAATGTACATTACATAATATACATATGTAGTTACAGTTTTTAGATACAGTACAGTATGTACGTAAGTTTTCCATTTCTTTGATAGCAGCTAATTTATCCGCAATAGAAATCACAACACGCTTTCGCTTAGATGGCATCTCACAACAATACGCAAAGACACACAAAAAAAACCTACGTTCCACTCTACTATTCATTTTCGAACCCCGTGCGAGCTCCCCGTCGCTACAGCCGCCTGTGGAATGAAGGAGCCGGATAGTAAGTGGGGCTACATAATCATTCGTGGCACTGATAATTATACGTGGAATTGTTTCGGTTAACCCGGGTTTCGGTTGACCCGAGTTCGGTTAACCGGGGTTCTACTGTATATTCATAAATATGTTTTATTTTGTATCTGATGTTAAAAGTAAGCTTTGTGCGTTCATTTTTCGTTGATAAAGTAACAATTTAACATCAACAGTAGATAAATTAATTTTTATCTACACTTTGACTTTTTATGTACCCTTTATAAAAACACTAATAATGCATAATGTAAAGAAAAGTTGTGATTTATAATTTTGACAAACCCGCGTAAAGTTAGTGATAGTATTTAGGAACAAAATTTCGGCTTGATATTTTGATATCGAAAACATTAGGTACAAAATAAAATAATATATTATACACGACGATAGTCTTTACCGATTCGTGAAATAACACCTTTGGGATGGGAAATGGGTTTCAGTAATTTTAACACAGTAGGATATAACGAAAAGAGCTTTGTTAGTTGGTCCGACGCAAACAGAAGTTAAAAATAAAAACACACACACATACACTAAAAACTTGACAGGCTCAGTGTAACCAACACAAGAAAATTAAACATTGTTTACTACATTACATTGACGCTAGATGTCAATACACAACATATCCATTGTGCTAATGCTCCTATCCTTCATGTAGAGCAGCGGTTCTGAACCTTTTTCATTCAATGTACCCCTTGGACTCACTGTGACGCCTCACGTACCCCTGTTCATTTGATGATGTGAAACTTTTTTCTTAGTAAAATAAATATCAAGATTCAAGAAAAATATAGGAACAATGTAAAAAAATTATAAGAATAAGAACCATATCTTAAATTAAAAAGAAAAACAATAATGAAATATAAATAATAATATAATTCTTTGATAATTGATGTGGTCAACGCAATAATTAATTAGGTTCGTGTTGAAGATTTATTAATAAGATGTTTCGAATCGTAGAACTACTTTTTGACAATTTATTATAATCATGAAAATAGGAAATAATATCGGTTATGCGGTTAAGCTTATGAGTTTAGATATTAAAATTTGTTATGATTTTTACTTGTCTAAATTGCACGTGTATTATGAAAAATAATTTATACATATAGGTTCAGGTACCCCCTGTAGAGGATTCATGTACCCCTTGGGGGTATATGGACCCCTGGTTCAGAATCCCTGATGTAGAGACTAGCTGAAGCCTTGACTGAGAGATAGGAATATCATTGCTGCATAAGTCTATCTCACTCAATTTCCCGTTTTGATTAAGCGCATGCATGTAATTTTTTAATTCTATTGGCTAACGCTGACAGCTGCCGCCAGCTGATGCAGCGAGCACAAGGTTTAATTTCATTACCTGTTTGCACTTCGAATCGTTAGCATTGCTTTGTGTGCGTCCAAAGATTACTTATTAAAACGAACATGAGTAATGCCAATTGCTAGAGGTCATTAACTTATTACAGGTCTCATCAAATAGAGAAAATTTTAAAAATCCCGTTTGTGGAGAAGATTCTGTAAGTGGTAATAGATTTGACCATTAACTACATTAAAAAATATGAACAATTGCTCATTTTGTTAGGACTACTTGTGCTCTGATACAAGAGAGAGCATACTAATTAAAAATCGGGGGAGTCTCCAGTACCCCTCAAAAAATATGATATTTATTTGTAAAAAGGCTGAAAGGGTACTCAGGCAATATCAAGAACAAATGTTTAAAAAAAAAACTAAAACAACAGCTGGTTCTTAATGTATTTCAACAATGTTTTTTTTTGCATATGTGTTTAATAGAACAGAATTTTTTAACCACGTCAAAGAACAAATCATTTTTGATAATCATAAAACGCAAATTATAAAAATGATAATTGATACATTTTTAAAAATTAGATTCTATCATGAGACTAAGTTACTCTCGGAGAAAGACGATTATATTAGAAACAAGTTTAACAAAATTGTATTATTTAGAAATCAATAAGTATTTTATAAATTATTTCTTTTACTCTTTACCTTCACCAAAATCAATTAATTCTGACTATATTGAATTCCTATTATTTTTAAAGTACAACAATGTAAATTATTGAATTCAAATTTAGCACTAGAATATTTCATTGTTATTTATTATTACTAATATTTATGTTCAAGAATTTACCCACACAAAATAAATAATGGCTACATTACTTAATTTTTCAGATTTAAATTTAAAGTTTGCGCTAGTCTTCAATAATTAGATCTTAAATATCGTCGGTAGCCAACGGGATTCAAATATTACGCACATGCGCAAAATCAGGATTTGTGTAATAGAGTGAGATAGACTTATGCAGCAATGATATTCCCATCTCTCAGTCAAGGCCTCACGGACAGCAAGGGATCCGCAATATATTATTTAATAGGTATATGGTACAGTTTACATAATATGTTTATATTTTAACAATTACTTCTGGCGGGAGTTAGTTGTCAGACTCTTTCTTCTTCTTGTTGTGGGCAATATACCTATTAAACTATACACCGTTAAACTCCGCTCATATAAGTGAAAAATGTCCGGACATTATCATTATTATCTCCATCATTGGACACGCGTATAATGTTCCGGGCATTTTCTGTGCGCCTTTTAGCGGTATATACATAGTATAGTAGGTATATTTTGTGCTGCTAAAGTTACTGTTACCAGCTGTAGACAAATATAAACTTATTGATTTATTTTATTATTATCTTGAAAAAAAAATAACTATAATAGGACGGGTTTTTGAGATCACTATGTAACATAATAGCAATTTTATTTGACACGAATAAAAATACTGAATTATTGACAAAACGTTCATGTAACGAATAGTTTTTTCAGTTACAGAATAGCCCTATTGCCATGAAATGTTCAATGTATACCGCGTGTCTACTTTTTTATGGACCATAGCAAATGCAATGGTAAAATTTTCATATGGCTCTAATATCTGCCCTATTAATATTAGAACAAAAGTGTAAAGACATAAAATGTTCAGAAATAAAAACTACATCAAATGAATCTAAATTTATTAATATAAAAGGTTCTTGTCAAACGTAAAATAAAATATCCGTTTTTAAGCTTTTTACCAGTGTTGCCAGACCTAGTACAATTGTACTAGATCTAGTACATTTTTTCTAACTTTTGTACACTAGTACACCCAAGACAAATCTAGTACATTTTAGCAACAAGATGAACAGTGAGTAATAAACAAAATAAATTTATTTGTTTAAATAGTTTTCTTTCTGTAAACGTGCCGTTTCTCATTTCTCTTCTTATTGTTTATTTTCTCCACATGTGTGTTACGATTTGCGAATCAGTAAAATTTTAGCCGCTAATTTCAAATGTATTTTTTCGATTGGCGGACACAATAATAAGCTACACCTCTCAAAGTCGCATAAGCGTATCACGTATCGCATGACGCTGTATTTCTTCTACTACGCAGGTACACAAGCATACAATACCCAACAGTAAAATTTCCCGCGCTTTTTGTCACTGATGTGTGTATGTGTTTTTAATTTCCAGCTTCAGATATTTGTGTTTAGTGAAGCAGTGAAAGTTATTTAATTATTATTCGATTAGAATTAGTAGGTATAGACGGAGTAATGGACAGGTAAGGTACAAAATTGAGTTTAACGACTTTATTATTTCTTTTAAATTGTAGATATTTACAAAAGCAGAATGCCAAATCTGGTAACCAAGTAACCGATATTTCGAAATCGGAACCAAAAAAAATAAAATGTGATACCAGTAAAGATTTGGAAACAAGTTCATCCTCATCTGAATCTGATACGCATTCATCTGTATCTACAGAACAAAGAAAATATAAAAGAAAGAAAATGTATCAACAAAAGTATAATAAAAATTGGGAAAATAAATTTCCATGGATAGTATTAAAAGCAGAAAATAGCGTGTTTTGTAAATGTTGCAATACAAGTTTGACGTGTAATTTAAGTCATATTAAACGCCATGAGAAGTCCGCAAAGCATGAAAAAATGTACAAAAGATGTATTAACACACCGAAATTGCCAAATTTGCCGGAGATAAATAGAACCCTGGCATTAACCAAAAAAACACAAACTGCTGAATACAAATTAGTAATGTTCTTGCACGAATATAACCTTCCATTTTTGTTAATGGATCATTTGCCGAAACTGTTACATTCGGCATTTCCAGATTCAGATATTATTAAACAACTAAAATGTTCAAGGACAAAAGCTACAGAAATTACAAAAGAATGTTTCACAACTGAAGCTTTGGAAATAATTTCAAAGGAGACACAAAGTAGTCTATATTCGTTGATCATAGATGAGACGACCGATGTTTCTATTAAGAAGTCTCTTGCTGTGGTTATTCGTTACCATAATGGTATTTCTGTGAAAGATAGATTTGTAGGTTTAGTGAAAGTGAATTCTTGTACTGCTGCAAGCCTTTTTAATACAGTTTGTGATATACTATCTAAAAATAAAATACCATTGGAAAATTTAATTGGATTTGCGGCGGATAATGCAAATGTTATGATGGGCGACAAAAAAGGAGTTCAAGCACATTTCAAAGAACTGAATCCTAATTTATTTGTTGTGGGTTGTGTCTGCCATTCTTTTGCATTATGTTCGTCAGCAGCATGTTCTAAACTACCCCGAAGTTTAGAAGATTTTGCGCGACAAATATGCAATTATTTTGCACACAGTAGCAAGAGGATTAAAGAATTGCATGAATTCCAAAATTTTACTAATTCAAAACCACGTAAAATGCTACATCCGTCTCAAACTAGGTGGCTGTCTTTACAGGTACAAATTTTACAAATTGGTATAAAATGATCACGAAAATGTTTATTGTTTTAGGCTGTCGTGGATAGAATTTTATTATCATGGGATGCTCTTCGACTTTATTTTACAAATGCTGTAATGGTAGATGGACTTCGAAGCACTCAAACAATTTTAGATAATTTAAATACTCCTATTTTCAAACTTTATTTACTATTTCTGTCATATATTTTAGATATAGTAAATAAACTAAATTTAGAATTTCAGAGTGAAAGGCCCAAGATTCATCTATTGTCAAAAAGAATTTCAGAATTGTTCCGTACTGTTGTACGAAACTACATGTCTGTAGCTTATCTAAATCGGACAGAATTACATATTGTTTCAGTCACTAATCCTGAAAATTTTTTAGCTATAGAAAATATGTATTTTGGGGCAAAAGTTCAATTAATGCTCCAAAATGAAGCTCTAGATAGAGAAGAAGTTAAAAAAATTAAAGTTAAAGCTCTTGCTTTTTACATAGAATTATGCATCCAAATAAAAAAGAGATTTAATTTTAACGATCCTGTTTTAACTTTTGTTGCAAATTTTGATCCAGTTCAGGCAATTTCTGGTAAAGTACTAAGTATAATAGAAATTATACGATTTTTTCCACAATTAAAAGTCGATCTAGAAAGTTTAAATTCCGAATGGAGACTACTTGCTGATATAGCTGATTTAAAAGAAAAACAGAACCTAAACTTTGAAGATTTTTGGACATATGTTCTAAGATCCAAAAACGATTTAGATATGCTACTATTTCCTAATTTAGGAAATGTAATTAAATGTATAATGACATTGCCGCATTCTTCGGCTTGTGCTGAACGTATTTTTTCTCAGCTAAATCTGATGAAGACAAAAGTGCGGAATAGATTGGATATCAGTACTTGTGATGCAATTCTCCACGCCAAAGATTTGTTAGGCGCAGACAACTGTGTATCTTGGGAACCTTCCACGTCCCTATTATCAAAAAAACCTAGCTATTCCATTCCAAAGATTTGATTTAGAAGTCACGTATTGCAAAATCTAAATGATCAGTTAAATTTAGCGCCATATTAAATTTAATAAAATTAAAAAATACAATGCAGTCTTTTGATAGAATAAATTAAATATTACATGATCATAGTAACTAACTCGAATTAGTTCATTAATACAACGGAAATTTTATTTATTACTAAAGCAATTTTTTTATTTGTTTGATCCGGGGCTAGGTATACTATGTCATAATGTATGTACATAGATCTCCCTGTCATGCCTTGTACTTTGTCCTACATACAAATCTTGCCCATGCAGTTGGCGCGAAAGAAAGTGTACATTTCTTCTTAATTCGCGCGCTTATAGATTTAAAAAGTATACCTCGTGGTACAAGTTGTAAGTAAATAAACCAATAATATATCAACCTATTTCGATTCAATTTGTACTCTGGAGTATATTTTTTAAAGTTGCCAGCGCGCAAAGTAAGACTTTGTATACAGCAAGACATATATTATCACGCGCGCCAAGTTCATGGCCAAAATTTGTACATTATGTTCAGGGGTAGGATTCTGAAACTTGTCCGTTATCAAACAGTACCGTTATCACCTTAGACTAGGAATAAAAGGGAGACAGGGCACGCTATGTATTTCGCCGTAAGAAGACTTTCCAAATCATCTTAGCCACTTTTGATCTGGTCTAAGGTTATCACTATGTTTACGTAGAAAATCACATTTTATTTGACAACTATGACGTAAATATGCTAATTATTTCATAAAAAACGTTGCTATAGTGATAACGGTACTGTTTGGTCACGGACGAGTTACAGAATCCTATCTCTGGCGGTTTATTATAAATGTCAAAATTATATTTTGGTTTTTCTTCTGTTATTCGCTGATTAGATCCCTATTTACAGGAAAATTATGCTATATTTTTGTAACATTATGTATACTAATATTATTTATCATGTAAATAAAGTCAAATTACATTCTAGTACATTTTTTAATGTAATTCTAGTACATTTTAATTTGCTAGACTGGCAACACTGCTTTTTACAAAGAGCCATGCAAGACAAAACAAATATACACAGTTGAATTCACGAAAGATGACTATTCCAGGTCACTTATTCGACGAAAGAATACACAGCCCTTTATACAGAAGTAGCTTAGCAACATTCCATGTTAGAAAGAGAAAGATTATTTGACGTATGTCTATGTAATTTGTGTTGGGTGTCAGATATCCGTAAACGATGACATTAATTTCTAACACACTACACATAATAATGACATATCGTAGAGTTACAGATATCTAATTATCTACTACATTGCTATATGTACTAATGTGGTACTAATGTTTACCCAGTGACGTTGACATCTAAATCAAATTATTATTCCATGGTTTGTCTAGTCTATGTTTTTGTGTTTTGCAAAAAAACATGAGCGAAGAACATAAATCTTTGAGAACGAATTATTATATTATATTAAAAAGAAATATAATTTTCAAATAAATTACACTTATTTTTTTACCTCTCGCTAAGAGAGGTATTGCATTCATGCTAAAAATCGCATATCCAGATTTTATTGAATAAGCACGTTTTAAGGTCCCTACAATCCGATTTTAACATTTTTACGATGATGTCTGTGTGTGTGTGTGTGTGTGTGTGTGTGTGTGTGTGTGTGTGTGTGTGTGTGTGTGTGTGTGTGTGTGTGTGTGTGTGTGTGTGTGGATGTGTGTGTGTGGGATGTTGGAAGGACGGTTACTCAAAAACTATAAGACTTAAAAAAAATTTAACAACGTATTTCCCAATCGGACATTCATGGGAAGATCTGAAAAGGTTTTGGTAACAATTGGACAACCGGAAGTAGAAGATTCTTGAAAAAAAATCTTCTAAATATTATTTTTTGAAATTTTTTCTTGATAATATTAAAGAAAAATAAATTCTCTTTCTGATACATTTAAATATTTTTATACATATTTTATAGATTTAGAGATAAAAGGAATTTAATATATAAAATAATGTTGTAATTAATTTTACAACCGAAAGGATGCCATGAAAAATAGTTGCAAATTTAAATTATTTGTAACTGACAGATAAATGTCAGTGTCAGAAATAATGAGTAATGAAAGAAAAATGTACTTGGAGAATCCCTTAATTCTTGATCTGTGACTATTATGGAGATGACAAGTCTAGGTTGAAGGACTTAAATTTGTTTCAAACATTATGGGACAATGTACACCAGTACTGTAGACTAGAGTAACTTTGAATTGCGAAAAAGCTATCAAATTCTTCTCAAGTAAGTTGTAAATATTGACAAAATTACACATCGATATAAGAATAATCGGAGTGCAATCTATCCGTCACTTTATTAAAGGGAATTAGTGTTATTTAGATATAACAAGTATGAAAAAATAAAATGTAAAAGAAGATATGTAAGAATAGATGCACAATCCATATATACATTTTAGACCGCCCAAAATTAATGTTTTTACTAGAAGAATATGAAGAGAAAGTAAACAAGGTTGTTCGAATTGAAAATTGCTGTTACCAGCCTAATATTTATATATGGTAAACTCTACTTTGTAATTTATTGTAACATAATTTATGGTAAAATATCTTTGTTGAGACATGCTATTATTGAATAATAAAGAAGTTTATACGTCATAGATTTATATGAATATATTATTTGTATTTATAAAAATATTCTTTGCTTTATGCATACAGCCAGGTAAAATATACGGCGAGAGGTTATGTGCTGGCCACATCAGATTTTTTTCAGTTGCATGGATACGAAATGCAGTGAAGTTATCTGCCGGTAATATTATATTAGACTGCTTATAAATGACCTATAGTCATCTTCAATGAACCAAACTATAGTCGTATTATTTGTCTTCGAGAGATAAATAGTTGTTTATATATCAAGGGAGTAAATTTCATCAATATTTGTCGAGAGCAAAGATTGAATCCTGAGGATGTAGCGCGTGGGATGCAATTGTTTGAAACAAATAATGACACTTTACTCCTGTGTTATATACAATCGGGAAAATGCGTTATTTAACAAAAGAGACGATAAAGAGCAGGTAACACTCACAAGAATGCAGGACATTCTTATAAACGAAAAAAAAATATTTTTTAATTTTTCACAAAAATCATATTTTTTCTAAAATAATTTTAATTGATAATACTCGACATATCTGTTAATCAACATTAATTAACAATTGAATACTAAGAAAATATTTTTTTCCTAGATGGCACTGCCAATGGCCTTGAATCACTTTATTTACCTAGGAAGTACTTGTCATTTTTATTTCCCTCGGTAAATAATGAAGCACATTAAGTAATGATTTTGAAAAGAATAAAGTTTACATTGTTTACCGGTTGTATATAAAATATATTAATTGATGTTTAATTGTTAATACAATATCGTTTCACCGAGTTTGTTCTACGATGGTAAATATATCCATGATTACTGGTAAATAATTTAATGATATTAATAATTATTCAAACGTTGACAGATGTCATCTGTCATCTGCCAAACTCAAGCAATATAACTGTTTAACATTTCGCGCTATTACTAACGGTACTTAGTAAGTAACTAAAAAATTGTAACCTTTATTTTGCCTGTCAATAATTTTATTAGATATAGTTTTTGTTTCTTAACATTTTTTGTATTTACGCTTTTGTTCTATAATTAATAGGAGAGAAATTACAGGCATATGAATATTTTACCGTTGTATTTCCTATAGTCCGTAAAAAAGTAAACACCCGGTATACATATAGTAGTATATGAAAAAACAAATCTGATGTGGCCAGCTGCCAGCACATTACCTTTCGTTAATCCTGCGTATTATGTATAAATTTTTGCAAAAGATTCTAAATTTCCAGTAAAATTATTTCATAAACAAACTATGCAAATTGCACTGGACACTGACATCTTCTTCTTCTTCTTGAGCTTTTCCCATTCGTTAGAGGTCGCTATTTTTATTTTCTTTTTCATTTCTGTTTTGCGTGTCGTCCTCTTTCAGTTCTAAGACGAAAAAATCTGTTGTGCCCGGCACAATATCTTCCGTCAATCCTGTGTATTATGTATAAATTCCATACATAAATTTTCTTGCAAAAAATTCTAAATTTCCAGTAAAATTATTTCATAAACTATGCAAATTGCACTTGACACTAACATCTTCTTTAGCTTTCCCCATTCGTTAGGGGTCGCCATTTTTTATTTTCTTCACTCATTTCTGTTTTGCGTGTCGTCCTCTTTCGGTTCCTTTTCTCTCAAGTCTTCCGCAATACAGTCCTTCCATCTTATCTTTGGTTTTACTCTGAAAAAATCCCCAAATTCTCTCTTAAATAGAGATTTATCGTCTTTAGATAATATTTTGTTAAAATTTGTAAAATAACAGTTTTGCATAATACTTCTTTCAGCGGTACTTGTAAAGTTTATAACATTAAGAAAAACCGTAACGGTACTATTGCTCTTCTAAGGGATTTTCCTAATCATTCCTACCGCCATTACCAGTAACTACTATATAAGCTGGGTTTTTAATTTTATGTATTATAACTGATGATGACTGTAGTAGTAAGTAGTCGAAATGTACATTTACAGTAAAGAATTTAGTGAAGAAAGAGATTTAAGTTTGTTTATTTTTAATAAATCTGTGTTCCTGAATTAAATGAATTATAATCTTAACAGGTTATGGACCCTGGGCACAAATAATTAACGTAAGTATATGTATATTTGTTGTAGTTAAGTAAAAAATTGCATACCTTGCAACCTTCCAATACCAAGAAGCTCGTAGGGAGAGAAAACTAATTTTATTTGGAAAATTGCAAAGAGCTTATTGAGAATTAGATGACGTATAAATAAGTAATAGAAGATTGCGTTCTCAAAGAAGGTGTAGGTCTCGTTCCCAAAGAAGATGTTGATAAGAAATAAGGATAGGACAGCAAAATCTGAAATTATTCTATGCATGGATCCAATTCCATCAATTATTCACATTTAAATTGCCCTAACATTGTAAAATAGGCATGGTATAAATTAGAAAAAGTTTTCGGAGATAGTGGATTAGCTAGAAGCGTAGGTCTTTTACAGAACCGTTCCTAGGGAAACTGCCGCCTGCATGCAAATATATAATTCGCAGGCCCTAAGTGATAACTACACAAAACACATACGAGGTGCTATACCTAAAAAATCCGAGAATTTTTTTTCTGGCGGTTTGTAGGGCGCTAGTTCCGATTACTCCCAATAGGTGCCTTCCCTAGGCACCCTTTTGGTTATGTTGACATCCTTGCGGAAATATCTGACTTGTTAGTGTGATTTTTTTTTGTAAGCGCTGTTTGACTTGTTCGGCGAATTTTCATTGGAAGCCAGTAAAGTTTTGTTTCCTGTTAGAGACTTACAGGGAGGAAGCCTTGAGCCATGCAAGTGTTTACGAGTGGTTTTCTCGTGTTAAAAAGTGATCGAATGTCAATTAAAGATCAATTAATTAAAAAAAAAAATGAATTTTAACTGAAAAATTGAAGATGAAATTTGTTCTACGACAGCACGTCCAACGCTCAGAAAGCTAACAATTTAAATGTGTGCTAGGATTTGAAAGAACAGTCAGATATCGATCTGGATTTTTTGTTAGTTCTTAAAAACATTGCAGCTGATTAATACTAGTCGAAAATGCTACATTGCCCCCTCACAGGAAAAACAGTATAACAATAAAAGATTACAAAGATAATTAAAAATATAATAAAAAATCTGTTGTGGCCACCACAATACCTTCCGTCAATCCTGTGTAATATGTATAAATTCCATACATAAATTTTCTTATAAAAGATTCTAAATTTCCAGTAAAATTATTTCATAAACAAACTATGCAAATTTCACTTGAGATTAACATCTTCTTCTTTAGCTTTTCCCATTCGTTAGGGGTCGATATTTTTTATTTTCTTCTTCCACTCATTTCTGTTTTACGTGTCGTTCTCATTCAGTTCCTTTTCTCTCAAGTCTTCCGCAATACAGTCCTTCCATCTTGTTTTTGGTCTTCCTCTGTTTCTTAAACCTTCTATTACTAAGCTATTCATTCTTCATCCAATATACTCTTCATTTCTCTTCATGACATTTTCAAACCTATGTAATCATCTCTCTTGTATCTTTCTAGAAACTTGTAACTCTAGAGTTATTTCCTTACCTATCTTTTCGTATCTTCCCCAACATCTACTTCACCATCCTCATCTCTGCCACATGAACTTACTTTTTATTTATACTGGCATTTGTCAATCTGAATATATTAACAATTTTCATGTTAGCATAGCTGGCTGAATTATAAAATTTAATTTCTTTATAATTCTTTAACTCTATATCTATTGAATATGAAGTATAGAATGCAATCGAATCGTATAGAGAATAATATATTCTTTAAGTTGTAATAACGTTAAATGTCAATAAATCAAATTTAACTGTTAAATCTTCAAATGAGGCTACTTCCGGTTCACCAATTATATATTTGCTATATATGTAAGCTGGTTTGAGTCTATTAATTGCAATAGTGTCTGTGTTAACATTAATATTTACTGTGAAATTTTTTTGGTTTCTAGTGATTACTTCGTATGGTCCGTTGTAAGAGGGTTGTAAGGGTTTTTTAATACCGTCGAATCGAATGTATAAATGAGATGTTTTGAATAGGTCAGGATGTAAATAGTATTTTTTGTTTGATGGTTTAGAAGGAAGAGCTTTTAATTTGGTCATATTATGTTTAAGATTTTGAAAAAAAATAGGCGTGTTTCTTTAAAACAATTATTAAGATAACTGTTAATTCACCTAGTAGGCGTAAATATCTGCCGTAAACTAATTCTGCCGGACTACAACCAATAAGTGTCTCTTTGAAAGCAGTCCAGAAACCAAGTAATACCAGAGGTAAATTCTCGTACCAATCATTTGGATTACTGCAAGATTAAGGAAGCTTTTAGTTGTCTGTGGTACTTTTATTGCACATTTTAGTCCATTTCTGGACATTTGTGTTTAAATTTTTCAAAAAAAAAAATTTGAAGAGATTAATTTTTTGGTGGCCGTTATTCCTGGATTAGAAATATTATGACAATGATTAAAGATTTGTGTTCTAAATTGTAAATGGAATGTATGGTCTAGGTTTTCCGGTTGAAATATCACAAACAATTTTATAGTCAGTATCAGAAATTATTATTTCTTTAAAAATAAATGAAATTGGAATTTTTCTTCATCATTAGTTTGAGCGGTTGCTATTTTTTTTATAATCAATGCGTTCTATCTAATTTTGAAAATGAATTAATTCAAATTCTTGATAATGTATCTGCTACTCAATTATTTTTACCTCTCGCTAAGAGAGGTATTGGAATCATGCTAAAAATCGCATATCCAGATATTAGTGAATAAGCACGTTTTAAGGTCCCTAGAATCCGATAATAACATTTTTACGATGATGTCTGTGTGTGGATGTGTGTGTGTGTGTGTACGATTTCTCAAATTCTATAAGACTAAACACCTATGTAACTACGGATTCCTCAATCTAATAGTAATGGGAAGAGTTGAATAGATTCTGGTAGCAATTGGACAACCGGAAGTAGTAGTATTTTAATAAAAATCTTCTAAATATTATTTTTTGGATATTTATGTTATTACAAATATTAAAAAACAAAATTCTCTATCCGACACATTTAATTTTTCTATTATACCTTCTATAGATTTAAAGATATAAATATATAATCTATAAAATAATCTGTCGTAGTAAATCTCACAGCCTGCTCATAGCCCAACCATCCCCATGGTAACTACTTGAGAAATTTAAATGTCTGTAATAGACAGATAAATTTCACTAATGGCAGTGTCAAAAATTCAGAGATAGTACTGAAGGCTTTTTCTGGGAACGATATTTAATATTTTTTATTGTATTATTAATTATATATTTAAAATTGGTATATTACATGAACCCTTCAGAAATAACGACAATCCCGTTAATGAATTGAAAAAACTTCGAACATTTACAAGGAATGGAGAAAACTTGTTTATAGAATGAATTTAAAATTATAGAAAATATGTAAACATAAAGAATAAGTGTAATTAGAATTTTTTGTGTGTACCTACAAGAAATATTAAATACAATACTTATATATACCACAAAGGAAAAGGCGCGAGAGGTATTGTGATGGCCACAACAGATTTTTTCCTGTTATATGACGTATGTCATTTGTAAACTGAAGTTTGCAATCCAAATGTCTGATTTCTCTAGGTTCTAGGTGAATAGGCGTCGAATAGAAAAGTATAAAGCTTTGTGATCAGATAAAACGTGAAATTCCCGCCCTTCTAAGAAATACTGAATTTTTTAAATTGCAGAATAAATTGCTAGATGCTCTCTTCCGAAGGTACTATGCTATGTTTATGTGACAGATAAACTTTTAGAAAAATAAGCTAAAGGGTGCCAAGAACCTTTATGAAATTGTTGAAGTACAGTTCCCATACCTGAGTCGGACGCATCTACCATGATATTTGTTGGCGCTGAATGTCTAGGTGTTGTAATATATTTACGAGACACTCACTACGATCACATATTATAAATAAAATAAATAATCAAGTAGTGTAATATTCATATGTTAGTTAATTTGATGTATATATAAAACATTGTGTAAACTGTCAATATATCATATTCATAAATAAATATTAAGTTATTAAATCTCACCTAATTACAAAAGGTTATGTGGCCCAGGTCCTCTCTGTGTCAGTAAAATAATAATATGTGTATCAATTAAAAAAATAAAATTGGCGAACATGAACTACAGGATATAACCCTTAAAAAAATAATTATGATACGTGGCAATTTCAGGCTCAAGCTATTCTAATTAGAAATGGCCTTTGGGGATACATCTCAGGAGACAGCCCAACTCGAAGATGAAGTTAAAAATTAATAGAATGGAATAAACAAGACCTGAATGCGAGATCAGATTTGATGCTCATTATATCACCAACGGAATTAAGCAAATTAAAAATTGTAAAACTTCGAAGGAGGTTTGGGATACACTGAAAAACACATACCAAAGTAAAGGTCCTCTGCGTAAAGCTACCTTATTGAAAACATTTAACGTAATGGCAGAATTTCTATCATCAAGTTTAGTGTAATAAAGACAGACAGAACCAATGAAGATGTGATACGTGCTTTTTAAATCAATTTGACTGAAGAATTTGTATTTCGAAACTTTTGACTTTGTTGATTGTTTCAATATTTGGAAGGGGGAACGCATCTAATTCTGTAAACTTGTTTATAGTCTGTGAATAGACTATAACAAGACGTTTCCTATGTGACACTCCGCTTGTTACTAATACTTCGGCCCGCCATGATGATACACTGGGTTCTATAACACCATCTTTTAACAAATTAGAAACTTCTTCTTAAATAAATTGTTTATCTTCTTCATTGTGTTTTCTTGATTTTATAGCAATTGGTTTTAAATTTAATGTTAGATTACAGAATATAGACGCAGGTGGTGCAGAAGCCTGCATGACATTGCATATCTTCAATGGTTGAAGTCTGCCTCCAAACTGTAGTTCAACAGATGAATGATGAATTACATCTGCATAAAGATTGTTAATTACTAAAAGAGATACTTGGTTGTAGATGTGTTCTCCCAGCTTAATAGTGGCTGCACAAACTCCTTCTGCAAAAGATATAGTGCTTGTTGATGTTGATGCTAAGGTTATTGTTTGGCGGCAATTTTTCTTCTTTAAATTTATTTGTTTGGCTAGATTATCATCTATAAAACTTACGGAACTACCAGTATCAATCAGTGCATCAACGGAAGTACTATTTACTGTTATAGGTACGGTAGCTTTGTTCAGACTTGAAGGAGAAGCTGCTGAAACTGTAGTGACTAAGGCTATGGCATCAGGAGTATCATTTGCAGCAGCGTTCACTGTTGGTTTACTACTTTTGCATACATTGGCAAAATGACCTTGCTTTGAACATAATTGACAAGTGACATTGTTCGCTGGACATTTAATTTTTGGATGAATATTTCCGCCGCAGAAGAAACAACATTTCTTTTGAGATGGACTAGCTGCTAGAGTTTTGTACTGGTCGAAAGATCCTCTTTGCTCATTATTTGTAACATTAAGATGCAAGTCGTCGTTACTCTTAATATAGAATTGTGAATTTTTCTCCGCGATTTCTAAAGACAAAGCTTGGTTGTATATTTGTTCCAGAGTAAGGGAAAATTTTCAAGGAGTCTCTGTCTAATTTTCGGAGAAGATATTCCAGCAATGAAAGAATCGCGTATGTAATCATTCTTATTTTCATTAGCTGTGACATCCTTGAAATTACAATCTTGAGCCAATTGTTTGAGAGTACGCATATAATTATCGAGAGATTCTTCAGGTTGTTGTTTCCTTGTAGCTAGTACATGTCGAGCGTATATTTAATTTTTAGTTTTGACATAAATGTATTGCAGTAAAGAAAGGGCTGTCTTGTAGTACTTTCAGTCACGGATGTGATAGTAGACAGTTGGTGCTAAATAGTTTATTAAGAGTTTCAATTTGGTTGAATCTGAGCGAGCATTATATTCTTCTGCTACGAAATTTTCAAAAGTGTACCTCCAGTGGGTCCACTATATATCTGCATTTGACAGATTTGCATCCACGTCGAACCGATCAGGACGTAGATAACGAATTAATCCTTGAGAAATACTTCCCGTTTGTATTGAAAATAATTCATCCTTTTCATTATCAAACATTATAATTTAGATGAATAAATTGTAATAAAGACAGACAGAACCAATTAAGAACTGGGCTTTATTCAGCTAAAAATACACATATGAAATTAGATTGACAAGTGTCAGAATAGATGAATAATTAAAATATATCAAGGAGTAAGGATTAAAATATAAAATAAACGAATTAATACGACATTTAGCAAGTTCATCAGTGCAAAATAAATCTTCATTATGGTGCTTAGATAGTGGATGTAGATCCCAAATGTGCTCGAATAAAAATATTTTTGAAAATTTAATTGAAAATTCAAATCACGGTACTCTAAAATTAGCTACAGAAAATCAAACAGCAAATATAAATTGAGTCGGATCACTGAAATTTAAATCAAATAATAATACTGTCAAATTCACTGAAGCACTATTTGTTCCGAATCTAAGTACGAATTTAATGTCAGTTGGCAAAGTGACTGACAAGGGACATAAAGTAATACTTTTGAAGGAAAAAAGCGATAATTAAAAACAATAGAGGAAAGATAATTTTGACAGCCAAAAGATCAAGTGGACTGTATTATATTGACAATCGAAAACCAAATTTAGAAGAAACGTCAAACTTGTCAGAAGAAACTAAATTAGATAAATGGCATAAAAAGCTAAGACACTTAAATGAAAGGGAAATAAAAATAGCAATGAAGAACAAAATATTAAACGGAATTGATTTTAAAATAACAGATAAATTAAATACATGTAAGACTTGTCTAAAAGGCAAATTTACAAGACTACAGTTTCCTACACGAGAAATACCAAAATGTGTAGATACATTAGAAATTGTACACTCAGATATTTGCGATCCAATGCGTGTACGTTCTCCTGGCGGTGCCCGATACTTCGTAACCTTCATTGACGAAAATACAAGGTATATTTATGTAAAATTCTTAAAACATAGAAATGCAGTTCTTCAATCCTTTAAAGAATATAAAAATGTTAAATTTCTTCAAACTGACAATGGAACCAAGTACGACAACGATGAATTCAGTAATATCTTGAAAAATAATGGAATTCAAAGAAGATACTATACGACATATACGCCTCAATCAAATGGTATGGCTGAGAGAAAAAATAGAACTTTAGAAGATATCGCCAGATGTCTTCTTATCGATTCAAATGCTCCAATTTGGCTCTGGGCTGAAGCTATTAACACAGAAAATTATCTTAGAAATCGATGTCCATCAAGAACAATTGAAAATCAAACTCCGTATCGAAAGTGGTCGAGAAAAATACCTTTCGTCAGACATCTGCAGATATTTGGATCAAAAGCTTTTGTTCTACATAATAATCCCAAAAAAGGAAAATTTGAATGCATAGCACAAGAAGGAATATTTGTAGGATATTCCACTAATTCAAAAGCATTTAGAATATGGATACCAAAAGAAAGAAGATTTCAAGTAACTCGCGATGTAAGAGTAATTTAAAAATTGTTCTACGGTGAAAAGAAAAAATCTCAAAAGAAGATGAAACCATCGAAATTTTTCAAGAAGATGATAAAAACGACACAAAAAGACCCAGAAGAAACATAAAACCCCCAGAAGATAAAAAAGAGAGACAAGAAGATCGAAAAGACATATAAAACCACCAGAAGATGGAAAAAGTGAGACAAGAAGATCGAAAAGAAATGTAAAACCACTAGTAAGGGCTCCTGAAAATACTGCAACTTACTGCGAAAAAAAAAATTTAGAAGAATATTGCACTGCATATAATGCAGTCAAAAATTATCTACAAGAAGAAGATGGTAAGAATGGTATGAAGCCATGAAAGATGAAATTAAGTCACATTTAAAGAATGAGACATGGACTATAGTAGAAAAAGAAAATGGTTCGAATGTAGTAGGATGCAAAATGGTTTTAAAGAAAAAATACAAAGCAAATGGAGAACTTGAAAGAAGAAAAGCTAAACTTGTTGCTAAAGGTTTTACTCAACGCATCGGTATTGATTTTAGTGAAACATTTGCTTCAGTAGCTAAACTAAGCTCTATAAAGCTTTTATTAGCAATAGCAGTAGAAAAGGAAATGAAAATAAATCAACTAGATATTTCAACTGCATTCTTAAATGGAGATATTGAAGAAAAACTTCATATGAAGATTTCCGAATATTTTGAAGAAATTTTATTTAAATTACTGATAGAAGAAAATTCAACAAAGAACTATAATATTTTCAAGAGCAAAAGAAATGTTATCAGAATTAAGTAATGGTAAAAAAGAAAAAGTATGTCTACTAAAGAAAGCTTTGTATGGATTGAAGCAGGCTGGAAGACAGTGGTATAAAAAATTAGACACAAAACTTAAAACTCTTGGTTTTAAATCATCTACAGCCGATCCTTGTATTTATTCATATTTTCAAGGAGGAGAAAGTACAATCCTTGCCATGTACGTGGATGATATTATCGCTGCATCTACTAATGAAGATTATTTAAATGAACTTAAGGAAAAGTTGATGGAAACTTTTGAAATGAGAGATCTTGGACCATTGAAGTTACAATTGGTGTCAGGTGTGGGGTTGTTAATAATCTGTGAAGTGTATGTAAAAATAAATAAAATGACGACTAAACAAGTAAAATTAAGTGAATTAAAAGTGATCTCAAGAAAGAACTAGAAGAACAAGAATTAAATACGACAGGCCTGAAAACCGTTCTACAATCTCGTCTGAGGCAAGCATTAATCGATGTTTGTAAAAATGCTGAAGATTACTTATTCGAAATTCCATATGGCCTATGCCAATCCGGCATTGATAAACTTATAGCAGAAAATTCTAGAACATTAAAAGAAGAATGGACAGAAAATTCTCAAACATTAAAAGAAGAATTAAAACAGGAAATTAATGGCAGAAAGTTCTAGAAAATCAGAAGAAAGTTCTAGATCATTAGAACAAAAATTAGAAGAAAATTCTAGAAATTTAGCAGAAAAATTAGAGAAGAATTCTAGAAAAATCGAAGAAGACCTAAAGAATTTAAAAGAAGAGTATGACAAGAAAATTGAAGAAATACGAGAAAAATTCAATAAAATTACATCGTCGTCAATTTCGAATTCCGGTGTAGCAAAGGCAAGTGTATTGGAAGGACGGAAAGTAGTAAAACCAGATTGTACCTCAATAATGCATATAAAAACACCGGAATTTGATAGAAAATTTTCGTGACCGAATTATTTAGGCAAGGCCACAGCGTTGACTTGTCTCGTTGCGTAGAGAAGCTATCCACATCCTACAAATGCTGAAGGAAGAAGAACAAGAAGACTCGACTAACTAGTCAAGCGGTTAGATATGCGATATGGCAATGCGCATCTGGAACACATCCTACAGCTCCTGACAGCGTTTTGGAGTGCCTGGCCACTCAATCATTCATCTACGGAGTTTGAGACAGCGAAGCTCAGCAAGAACTGAGATTGGCTCGCCCAAAAACTTTGATCGACGCACTGTCATATGCATTAGAACATGAAGCTGCCAAACAAGCTTCACGTAATCAATCGCGTGTACGAAATGTGGATGCCGACAGAAAGAAAACACTGAAGATGTAGAAGAGACCATGCCTTCATAATCAAGCCAACAGTATCTACGTGGATGGCACTATTAACGGAAGGCCACTGAAAATGCTACTGGATACGGGTGCGACTAACTATAATTAGACCCGATTTGGTAAAGAAAACTGACAAGACGCATCTTCAATAAACTAAGTGGCGATTACGCACAGCAACGTGAGAACAAGCTAACGCATTAGGAAAAGTAGATGTCAGGATCTCCATTGGAAACACATCCTTTAAACATCGTGCGCTGGTAGTTGAAGTTGAAGATGAATAAATACTCGGTATGGATGCAATGATAAAGCACGGTTTTAAGCTTGACCTGAAGAAGGGAGTTATGATGGTCAATGAAGAAGAACTCGTATTAAATCCACGAGACGACAAGGCTGTGCGCGTACTAATGGTCGAAGACGTTATCTTCCCAGAACGAAATGAAACTATCCTGGAGGCACATTTAGATGGTAGTTTCTGTGAGGGAAGTATTGTTATACTTGAGCCCAGGAATGGTGATGCCAAAACTGGCACTGGAGTTGTCGGAAAATCACTATCAAAGCCAGCCAAGTAATTCCAGTTCGGATAATGAATATAAATTATTATCCGCTTGTTCTTAAAAGAGGAACAATTGTAGGAGAATGCTTGGCAGTATCATCGATAGTGTTTCATTAAGACCAGAAATCTTGTCTTGACGATCATTTCTTGTCTTGCTCTCTTGGCGACGTACTCCTTGTCTTGTTTCAAGATTTCTTGATATTTCTTGACGTTTTAAGGGAATCCACTTTCTCTATCCAATCTTCTTTATCCAATCCGTACGTTCAAGTGTAGCGTTGGCGTTTGCCATTGGCCTTTTTTAAATGTCACTATGATTTCGTCGCGTCGCGCAGGGACGGATCGTGAAATTTGGGGACACCTGGGCGTTCGGGGGGCTACCTAATTAATTAACCGTCTAAATGCCAGTTTGTCAATATATTATTATACTGTTTTTTTTTTAATAAAGTCAACAGGCATTGAATAACTTTTTTTATTTTATATGATGCATTTAGATATACGAAAAGTGTATCAAAAAAAAACTATAATACGTAATATCTGTTTAACTACGCATTTCTCAATCGGACATTCCTGGGAAGAGCTGAAAAGGTTTTGGTAACAAGTGGACAACCGGAAGTAGCAGATTCTTTAAAAAAATATGCTAAATATTATTTTTTGAAATTTTTTGGTCTTGCTAGTATTAGAAGGGTAAATTATCTATTTGATACATATAAATATTTTATTATATCTTTTATAGATTTAGAGATAAAGAAATATAAGTTGTAACAATTTTTTATTTAAAAAACATAAATGTTAACTTGACGTAAACACAAAACCTCTGCTTGCTAGCACCGTCTGTCAGCTACCGCGCTGCTGCGCTGGCGTGCGGCCGGGTATAGATATTACGGGGATCGTTCATATGGCTGTGGCGCTGAATTAATGTCAGTAGTACGATGATAGGTGACACTAGTTGTACCATCTGTCACAAAGTTATAGTCTGTTGCATAGAGTTAAGAATATAATATCTAATTCTTCTTTATTGAAACATTTTTCTCGATTAATAATATTTTCGAAGTTATTTGAAAAAGAAAAAAATCAACAAAATTTTTTTTTTGCCATTATCTAGTGCCCTATGATAATTTTTAGAAAAACAAAATCACATCTAACATGGCCCCCTATAGGTGCACAAAAAGTTCCATTTAACCGAAATTGTATCTCTTTTAGTTCTTGAGATCCCAATGTTGGTAGCTCTAAATAGGACACACAAAATATATAAATTTGTTCCTTCCTTGCTCCTCTCGCGAAATATTTTTGTACTTCTCAATAGTGGCTCCTTCGCCTTGAACAAATTCCTGTATATTGTTTTTCTGTAAGTTACTAGTCAGCATATAAATATATCAGTAAGGGTTATTATCCATTACTGGGCGTGACAATTTGCTTTTTTATTCGCAAATTTCGGTGATGAAGATATATTTGCACTGTAGAAGGCATTTACCAGGCGTCATGTCACGGCCTCTCTTATATTTCGTGGAGAGAGCACCACAGGGTCACTTTTGTGCTTTTAGTCAGACTAGTGTACTAAGTGAACTGCAGTGGCTTTTATTCTCTAGCCCTCTTTGTGTAATACAAGAGTTCAAGACTCACTTAGCTGCGTAACCTGGGTCCGATTCAAGTACAAGTGCACTTGGGATATTAGTTAATAACAATTACATAAACAATTGTATAGTTAAACAACTAGAAAACCAAAACAATAAATACAAATAAATAATTGGTGGTTGTTACAAATTTTAGCTATAATTTTAAATGTTCCACTATGAATACGCAAATGTGAAGATATCGTATTCATTTTATTTTGTTTATAATAATTAAGGGAGAAGAGCACAAAATTATGCAATATAGCAATAAATAGCACGAAATTATATGATTTTTTTTAAATTTTCACAATGAATACACAAGCGTGAAGTTGGCGCAGTCATCTTATTATATTTATAACAATTGAAAAAGATGAGCACAACATTAGGACAATACAGCAAAAAATAGCGCAAAATGAGCACAAAATTATAGATATAATTTTTAAAAAAAATTCACTATGAATACGCAAGCGTGAAGTTGACGTTCTCATTTTATTCAGCATTTTCACGGAACTCATGTGAAGTAACGGCTGGGATTTGGGAGTCTTTGTGTCTGCACCATTTTCTTTAGATTGTTAATAATTTCGGTTAGTTCATCTTCACATGAACGTTTCGTCTATATTTACGCCTTGATATAGATCTTTCATCTTTCACTAGACTCTAGGTGGTATTAGACGAGCCATCACGGCTACGGCTTGCAGATCGCATGCGATGTTTATTTCTTGATTCAATACATATATCCCTTAAGGTAGTATACGTGCGAACTACGATTCATGAGAATCTTATGAAATTTTAACTGCATATTATACAGAACATTAATATCTACACAGTCTTAATTAAAAATCGATTGACCATCTAAAATTTGAGATAAATGCAATTAAAGATAGCACTTTTTACCTCTCGCTAAGAGAGGTATTGCATTCATGCTAAAAATCGCATATCCAGATTTTATTGAATAAGCACGTTTTAAGGTCCCTACAATCCGATTTTAACATTTTTACGATGATGTCTGTGTGTGTATGTGTGTGTGTGTGTGTGTGTGTGGGATTTTGGAAGGACGGTTACTCAAAAACTATAAGACTTTAAATTTTTTTAACTACGTATTTCCCAATCGGACATTCATGGGAAGATCTGAAAAGGTTTTGGTAACAATTGGACAACCGGAAGTAGAAGATTCTTGAAAAAAAATCTTCTAAATATTATTTTTTGAAATTTTTTTTTGATAATATTAAAGAAAAATAAATTCTCTTTCTGATACATTTAAATATTTTTATACATATTCTATAGATTTAGAGATAAAAGGAATATAATATATAAAATAATATGTTGTAATTAATTTTACAACCGGAAGGATGCCATGAAAAATAGTTGAAAATTTAAATTATTTGTAACTGACAGATAAATGTCAGTGTCAGAAATAATGAGTAATGAAAGAAAAATGTACTTGGAGAATCCCTTAATTCTTGATCTGTGACTATTATGGAGATGACAAGTCTAGGTTGAAGGACTTAAATTTGTTCCAAACATTATGGGACAATGTACACCAGCACTGTAGACTAGAGTAACTTTGAATTGCGAAAAAGCTATCAAATTCTTCTCAAGTAAGTTGTAAATCGATATAAGAATAATCGGAGTGCAATCTATCCGTCACTTTATTAAAGGGAATTAGTGTTATTTAGATATAACAAGTATGAAAAAATAAAATGTAAAAGAAGATATGTAAGAATAGATGCACAATCCAGATATATACATTTTAGACCGCTCAAAATTAATGTTTTTACTAGAAGAATATGAAGAGAAAGTAAACAAGGTTGTTCGAATTGAAAATTGCTGTTACCAGCCTAATATTTATATATGGTAAACTCTACTTTGTAATTTATTGTAACATAATTTATGGTAAAATATCTTTATGTTGAGACATGCTATTATTGAATAATAAAGAAGTTTATACGGCATAGATTTATATGAATATATTATTTGTATTTATAAAAATATTCTTTGCTTTATGCATACAGCCAGGTAAAATATACGGCGAGAGATTATGTGCTGGCCACATCAGATTTTTGTACATGTTTCCTATATCAGGACATATTTTTCACTGTAGCTTCAAATTTTACTGAAAAAACATCTCAGTTTATAAAGATAGGTACATAAATGAGAAATATTAAAAAATTTTTTTTACCATTTTGTTTAAGAGATATAGCTTAAGAAAGTTCGAAAATTTTCACATTTTTTCACAATTACAGGGTTGGAAAGGATAGAGGGGAAATGTCCTGGCAACGCTGTAGATTCAGGGTCGGGCAGTGAATGTATGTACTGTGACGATACATACCTTATTGCAGTGTCCATCTCCGAGTATTTGTAAACTCAATAAATTCATTACAATCCGCTGTTGAAGTTCATGAATCCCGATCACATGTGTTTGTGCTTTGATCATGCTACCACTCACAAACCGGATTAAAACTCATAAATAATTGATGTTGAACTGTCTACATTGGCCTTTAGTAAGCCACGCGCGATGCAAATCGTATCTAGGTCATGTTTTTGTATTTCTAACCTGAAAAGTCTTATGAATAAAAACACATGTTTGCCTGAATAAGGATTGATGATATTACTATGTAAATCATACCTTGTATATTGTATTGTTGTATCATTTGTGTATTTATTTTGTACAGGTTTTATTTCACATGTTTCACCGTAAAATTGTAGCGGCTGTCATGGTTTGACAGCACGGAATTTAGCAACAACGCTCTGTCAACTGTCAGACGTCTACCGTTACAACAATGTTATTGTAGCTGTCATTATATATTTTATAATGTTTATTGTTGGATTTTGATTGTTGTGAGTGACAAACTGATACAATCGGGTTGTTTAATGACTTCTAGTTATTTTTATATATATATTTTTTATTGTACAAACGCCAGCAGCGCCATTTTACATAAACTAAGTTTGAAACGTTTCCCCTCCAAGTATTTTGCGAGATTCTGCCGGATTACCAGATTTTGGGTATAAAAGACGCAGCATCACTTGGAGAGATCAGTTCTCGAACTCGTCTTGATGGTCTCCTGAAGATCATCGACTGAGTGCGAACGCTAGAGTCTGAGAAGCCTTCCGTGGATTTTGCCACCGTCGTTGGTGAGTGTAGAATCACCGTCCGTATTTCTTGTGTGTGATAGAAACTCCGCCGTCAAGTTTGTGCTATCACAAGAAATTGCTGCAGGCACAAGCTGCAATTTTTTTAAACTTAGCGTTTGTTTGTTTCTTAGAAACGTATATGATTTTTTTTGGTTACTTACCGTTATCAAAGACTGTGCCATTGCCGTATCGCGGGGGCAGAGTCACCGTTCTTTTGGGGTTGTAAAGTACCAGTTTGTGGCTCGACACAGTTTTGTCGTACACTGTATTATTAATATTATTATCATTATTATTATTTTTCTACTTACTGTTTTGTTGTATTTTGGGTCACGCTAGAATAAAGATTATTTTGTTACGGGTTAAACCCGTGCTTCTTCAACCAAACCTTGGCCTCCCTCCTAGAGCTATCCCGGCACACATTGTCCCCTTTTCATCCACCACCACCGAAGGCGCCCGAGTAATCCGACCGACGGCTGAAGGGACAATACGACGATGGCCCAGCCACCGATCACGACGGCGCCACCGTCACAGTACGTGTTGAACCCTTCATTTTTCTACCGATTATTTAGAATTAATATTACTTTTATCATTATTTTCAAATTTATTTTAGCGTGTTTATCATCATTTTGCATTAGGTTGCTATGTAAAAACAAATTTAAATCACTATTGCCTATTAATTTTCAATAAAATCATACGCCAAAGGGCGAACAAGTTTTTATTGCTAATCTCGTATATTGTAATAAACAAAATTAGTTTATTACATAAATTATTATGTACTCGTTTTACAACAATTAGAAAAACTTGTAATTTCTTTAGTAAATTTAAACGACATTTCTTTATTACCATATTGAATGATACATGGAATTTTTGTTTAGTTTTAAATACAAAGAAAAGCTTAATTCTATATTGATTCAGTAAATTAATAAAATATGTTCGATGCAATAAATATTTTATTTTAAGCAATACATTAAATTTATTTTGTACATAGGTTTAAATATACAAATTATAATTGGCATGATCGTTACACTTATGTAAGAACTCATACATGAAGTGGTCGGAAGCGAATGTGTTCTCAAGAATATTTTGTTGAAAGAATTGTCCTTTATATCTTATTCGATTTGCCATATTATCGGCTTTCACGTTTAACTAACTGTATGGGACGTTGCCATGCCGTCAAACAGGTTAGTGCGCATGCGTCGGCATACACAGATCGTACAGTATCATACAAAAGTATTTTCTGAAGTTGGAAGAAAAACACTAATTATGCGTTCCAAACATTATACCAAACAATTTGTTTTTCACTGTTAAATAGTAATATGATAAAGCTATGTTATCTAATATGTATATTATTAACATACGCTACAAATAATGAATCTTTATTGTATTTACACTATACTTAATTTTTGCACATATTGTAGCACGCATACTATCTTAAGGATTCATCGTATATAAAATACAATAGTAATACTGTTCATACGAATAGTATGAAGATTTTGATCCCATTTCTAAATATGTAAGTACAACGCTAGGGCTAAATTAAAGATTACTTGACCACAGGAGAGCCGTATTATTCTATAGGCCTAGGCTAAAGCCTAGGGGCGCCTTAACAGAAATAGGCGCCGAACCCAATCAAGTTTTTTTTTTCATTGTAACTTGTAATTCATTTTACGCTTTATTCAAATAAAGTAAATATTTTTTCCTTAATCATTGTATGTAGGGTAAGTAAAATAAAAAGAAAACAAAAGAATATCACAATGGGCACGTTTGAAACCGTATCGCCTAGCATAGCCACTGAGCGCTCTTAAGGTCGCCGTCGAATTGGGCTTGACAAACTAATCCGCTGTGGATCTCTAGCGCTACAATCGCAAGGAGAGGCGCCAAAATCCCAAAGAGCAAGATTTAAAAATTACGGCTAGCGCGAGAGATAATACCTCGGTTGGAGGCTAGTCTAGTACGTACTGGCCGGGAAATATCTCTACACTGCAGTATTTTTATTCTTTCATACTTCAAGAACTAAAAGTATTTAATCTTGGTTTCAAGAAAAATTGGGTTTGTATTTATACTACGAGTACATAAAGAACATATCTAGAAAAAAACGCGGCTCCCTATAATTTCTCTATTATTCAAGTTAAAAAATAATTCTATAATAATAATAATAGTAATAACAATAATAACAATTTTTTCTTCAAGTAAGACCAAAATTGCATCGGTATATGGAATGTCAAAAATACATACATGTCACAAATATAGTGTTCATGATATTTCAATAAACAAAGTATCTACTTAAAATTATCCGTATAATATTCATTAATGTAGTAACATTTATCAATTAATAAATATTTTAGTTTCCTTTTAAATAAAATAAACGAATCAATGATCTTTATATGTTTTGGTAATGGTTATATAATTTGATTCCTATTACAAAAGGATTATTTAGAGTTAAATTTCACTTGTTTTGGAAGCACTAAATTCTCTTTATCTCTAGTATTATAACTATGACAATTCTTATATTTTAAAATTTGATTTTAATTTTTTCTAATAAATAAAATGACATTTAAAATATACAAACATGGCAGAGTAAGAAACTTTTCTTTTATAAAACTATGTTTACAGGTACTTCTGTAGCTAAGGTTATAAATATTTCTAATATGTAGTTCGTTTCTGTATTATAAAAATGCGAACGGCATTGGGAGATCAGCCCCAGAAAATTATGCCATATGACTGAATATAAAATTTTGCAACATAGTTTTTTTTTGCTGTATTTACTATGGTATTTTGTGCAAGTTTTTTAAGAGCAAAAGCATATATGTAAATAATAAAGTTGTAGGAGCCAAAAGTGACAGCTACTTATAAAAGAAAATAGTTCTTCAAGTGGGAATACGTATATTTTTTTAAAATGGAAACATACTTGTATAGAACGATAGATAATTTTATTCTGAATTTATTCTAAATCTAATTCCCTCAAGTGACTTACTTCTCTTTTGCAGAATAACCCATTTGAAATTTTCCTGTTCATGATTTTCGGTAACATGCATTCCAAAAGAAAAGTGGCGAGATTGTAAAGTACCGCCACATTGTCAAATATTCGTTGACTACAATGATTTACAATCTGACTAGTCGTGTGCACTTAGCTTGTATGAAAGCTATTCTTCGTTTATTAAAACGTCTGTCCATATTGTGAAATACATAGGTGTTTTATAATTTGGCTAATTTTACAATCTGGCTAAGACATAATTAGAAAACCGGGATTATGAAAGCAATGTTATGATATATGTGACAGAAGTTTGTTTCCGAGATATTTTTTATTAATCAGCTAAATAAATTTATTAGTGAATTTATTAGGAGGTAGCTATACCTTTTCAAAATCATGTTCAATTTTGTAAAATGTATCCTTATTCAGAGATTTATTGTTCATGATAGAAAGCAATTCTTCTTTATGCGAATTTGTACTACCAGTTGCTATATTGCCCCATACGCAACCAATATTTATTTCTGATTTTTCTTTATTTGATTCTTCGGTGTATTTAGAAATTTCAATATCATACATTGAACATTTGAAGCATGTTAGGCTTACTAGACCTAATCCTCTGCAGGTTTCGGATATAAGTGACCCATAGTGCAAATATTAGAATGATCCAGTTGTAATTTCATGGCCAATTTTAGAACATATCCTAATTGCACAATTCTATTACCTGTTATGGTTTTCTCAAAAGCAAATTCACTCGTAGGATTAGGATCACTTGCAATACATAATTTATAATTTTTTATATTAAAAATAAATTATTTGTTAGAATCGTAAATATCAGAGTAGTTTTCACCTTCCGTCACGTTTTAGAGTCCGTAGAGTACGATTTTAGCATTTTTTTACGATGATGTGTGCGTGTGTATGTGAATGCGTGCGTGCGCGTGTGTGTGACGATAACACGAACACTACAATTCTAAAAATTATAATTATTTCGTATTCCTTTTATTTATATCCATATGAAGAGCTGATTAGATTTTGGTTATAATTGGTCAACATTTAGAACATTTTATTGGTACATATCTGCCAACCCTACATTATATAAACTATATTCATAAACATTTACAAAAAGAGTATTAACAAACCTTTCGTATACATTTTTTGGGCACCAAACATCTTCGAAATTAATTAAATCATCCGAATTATGTGTGCCATCTTCCAAACTAATTAGTACTTCAGAATTTTGTGGCATTTGATTGGGAACGTCATACGAATCCAACAAAATTCTTCTAGTTGCTTTTTTGGCCAAATTTATATTTGTTGGCAAGTTCTTTGGTTGAAGAAGAGCATTTTTTCGCCTCTTTAAAGCAGTCGCCGTTCGTTTCTTTGATTTTGAAGGCCTGTTTTGTTTTGAATTTTTAGTTTTAACCATTTTATAATAAGAGTATATAATCTTAGCGCATAAAATTTCAAAACTGATGCTAGCCTCTATTCGGACCGAGCCAACAAGATTTCATGCGAAATCGTTTCCTCTCCTCTGTATAGCTTGTGCGTATGACCTGAGGAGGGGTGGTGGCGAGCGCGGTGTAGAGAGAACGACGGCAGAGCTCCAGTAGTGCACTCCGACAAAACGCTGCACTAAATTTACATTACAGTATAGGGAAATATCGTAATTCCATTCGTTTATAACAATTACTTATTGCATTAAATTTTTTTTTCAATTATTCATTATAAAAAAATTATCTGCATATGACGAACATACTTTGAACCCATTTTTTCTTTTATTACGTGATTTAATGTTATAAACAATATTATTATTGTTAATAAAAAAATGAATATAAGTTCAACCATTAGATTTACATTTCTCAAAATCAATAAACAAAACTGCATTTGTTTTAATGAATTCCTTCAATCAAACGAACGGAATTATGATTGGACTGTATTCGACGGCGACCTTAACTTCACAAACATAATAATCAAAATTTTAGCATTTCTCTCGCATTTTTATGATAAATTCTAATATGTTGGATACTCTTTTTAGAAAATGCCTTCTTGTTACAAACTACACGCAATAAAGGTTTGTCTCCACATCAGAACAAGTAAAATTTACAAAATTCTTTAACGAATGACAAAATTCAAATCTTTCTTTATTATCTATAGAATCAGAAGTTTCAAACGTTAAATATAGAAAAATCATCCAATTGATACTATGTTTAGTGTTTTCATAATTAAATACAAATTATTAAGACATGTTTAATTATACGTACCTACAAATTATGGCGTGGGTGTCAAATTTTAATCAGCCTAGGGCGTCCAGATGACTTAACCCGGGTCTGGGGCACAGTGTTACCGTACAGCTCTGAAAAGCACAAAATACTCACCACTTATCTGTACACCTACGTGTCAAAATCAATACTGATCGATTCATAAAAATTGCTTGCAATCAACTGAGCAACCTTCAGGAATGCAAAATCACCATCCAAATTCATTTTCGTTCTCCAGTCGCCAAACCCGTTCCAAGCATGGCATGCGCGTCAGTTCGAAAACATTAGGGCATCACACCTCTGAGAGTGGCATCAACATAATTTTACAAGCATCACCCCAAAACAAATAAAAAAATATGTTGTGGCCAGCACAATCCTGTGTATTATGCATAAATTCCATACATACATTTTCTTGCAAAAGATTCTAAATTTCCAGTAAAATTATTTCATAAACAAAGTTCTATTTTTTCTTATTTAGCTTTTCCCATTCGTTAGTGGTCGCTATTTTTTATTTTCTTCTTCCACTCATTTCTGTATTGCGTGTCGTTCTCATGCAGTACCTTTTCTCTCAAGTTTTCCATCTTATCTTTGGCCTTCCTCTGTTTCTTCAACCTTCTATTACTAAGCTATTCATTCTTCCAATATATTCTTCATCTCTCCTCATGACATTTTCAAACCAATGTAATCATCTCTCTTGTATCTTTCTAGAAACTTGTAACACTAGAGTTATTTCCTTACCTATCTTTCCGTATCTTTCCCAACATCTACTTCAACATCCTCATCTCCGCCGCATGAACTTACTTTTTATTTATACTGGCATCTGTCAATCTGAATATATTAACAATTTTCATGGTTAGCATAGCTGGCTGAATTATAAAATTTAATTTCTTTATAATTCTTTAACTCTATCTATTGAATATGAAGTATAAAATGCAATCAAATCGTATGGAGAATAATATATTCTTTAAGTTGTAATAACGTTAAATGTCAATAAATCAAATTTAACTGTTAAATCTTCAAATGACCAGACCAATGTAAGCGTCTCTCTTGTATCTTTCTAGAAACTTGTAACACTGGAGTTATTTCCTTGCCGTATCTTCCCGTGTCTTCCCCAACATCTACTTCAACATCCATCTCTGCCATATTCATTTACTTTTTTATTGAGACTGACATCTGTCAATTTGAATTATCTGAATATATTAACAATTTTCATGGTTATCATAGATGGCTGATTTATGATATTTAATATCTTTATAATTCTTTACCTCTATATCTATTGAAAATGAAGTGTAAAATGCAATCAAATCGTATAGAGATAATATATTCTTTAAGTTATAATAACGTTAAATGTCAATAAATCATATTTAACTGTTAAAAGCTTCAAATGATGTTACTTCCGGTTGACCAATTATAACCAAAATCTAATCACTTGTTCTTCTGGATGTAAACTTGACGAATACGAAACAATTATAATTTTTGGAATCGTGGTATATAAGTTATGCGATCCAAAAATTTCGTCACACTCAAAGACACACATGCATACATACATACATACATACAGACATCATCGTAAAAATGATAAAATCGTATTATAGGCACCTTAACATATGCTTATTCACTAAAAACTCATCATTGATTTTTTTGACCAAGGATAATACCCTCCTTACCTAAAGGTGACGGAAGGTAAAAAACATTAATTTGGAATAACGCTCACAATATTTATAATATTGTAACGTTTATTTATATGGGTGAAGTGTAAAAATCAGCAAAATATTATTAAATAAAATAATACGTTTATTAAACAATAAATAATTAGAATATTGTGACGTGCGCCCCTGGTAAACTAGTACACGAGCTCCGCCACTGAAAGAATGTACCAGAGCGATGACCCAGATGCAATCCCAGACGCAATCCCTACAACGCACCGGCTAGAGGTTAACTACGCCGTGCCCAATTCTTTTGTATACAGGTCATTGTCGCTTCAGAGGGTTCTAGAATGATATGAGCTGTATAAATACCGGCCGAAAGAAAGCGGAGGGACAGTCTGATATATATAAGCAACGAGCAATGAACTTGGTGATATAAATATACAGTTTACCAGTTGTTAACATAAATAAATGTAGTTATATAAATAAGTGTAGTGATATAAATATTGTATAGATAAATAATCGTAGTGTTTAAGCATTTAATAATATTCTTACAGCGGTAATAATAAATAATTTCCTATTCCCAGATTAGGTATTCCGAGAATATCTCTTAACCCTTTGTTAAAATGACGTTTAAGGAGGGTTTATTCTAGAGTTAAGTCTTATTCCATGTTTATTATTATACATTTGTGGATTAAGTTCTAAATAAACTAGGAATAGCTTTTCCTGTGTTAAAAATTAGCTATTCTGAACTTAATCCTTGTTTATTATTACCACTGTCAGTGTTTATAATTATTTAATCATAGTGTTAGTTGTTTTTATTATCTTTTAATACTTAATCCTTAATTATTTATCGTTTAATAAACGTATTCTTTTAGTTAATAATATTTGTCTGTGTTTTACACTTCACCCATATAAATAAAAACGTTACAATTGGTGTCAGGTGTGGAGTTGTTAATAAACTTTGAAGTGTAAATAAAAATAAACAAAATGGCGGCTAAACAAATAAAATTAAGTGATCTCAAGAGAGAACTGGAAGAACGAGAATTAGATACGACAGGACTGAAAAGCGTTCTACAATCTCGTCTGCGGTAAGCATTAACCGATGCTGATGAAAATCCTGAAGATTACCTATTCGAAATTTCGGGTGAGGTATCCGACATTGGTAAACAGATAGATCAAAAATTAGAACAAACTTCTAGTAAATTAAAAGAAAAATTAAAACAGGAAATGGCAGAAAGTTCCAGAACATTAAAAGAAGAATTAAAACAGGAGATGGTAGAAAGTTCTAGAAAAGCCGAAGAAAATTCTAGAACATTAGAAGAAAAATTAATAGAAAGTTCTAGAAAAGTCGAAGAAATTTGTAGAACATTAAAAGAATAATTGACAGGAACATTAGAACAAAAATTAGAAGAAAATTCTAGAGCATTAGAACAAAAATTAGAGGATAATTCTAGAAGTTTAGAAGAAAAATTAGAAGAAAACTCTAGAAGTTTAGAAGAAAAATTAGAAGAAAATTCCAGAAATTTAGAACAAAAATTAATGGAAAATACTGAAGAAGGCCTCAAGAACTTAAAAGATGAGTATGACAAGATTGAAGAAATACAACAAAAGTTCACTAAAATGACATCGTCGTCAATGTTGATTTCCGAAGTTGTTAAGCCAAATCTAATAGAAGGAAAAAAGGTAGTAAAACCTGATACTACTTCAAAAAATGCACATAAAAACACCGGAATTTGATGGGAAGTCTTCGTGGCCGAATTATTTAAAACAATTTGAAGCGGCTGCCAAAGCAAATAACTGGACGAACACGGAGAAGGCTACAGCGTTGACTGTCTCGTTGCGCGGAGATGCCATCGATATCTTACAAACGCTGAAGGAAGAAGAAGACTATGACCAACTAGTCAAGCGGTTGGATATGCGCTATGGCAATGCGCATCTGGAGCAGGTATACCAGACGCAGCTGAGGAACCGATATCAGAGTTCAAAAGAAAGCCTGCAGGAATTTGAAGCCGACGTAGCCCGTTTGATTCGTCTCGCACATCCTACAGCTCCTGACAGCGTTTTGGAGTGCTTGGCCACTCAATCATTTATCTACGGAGTTCGAGACAGCGAGACCCAACAAGCACTGCGATTGGCCCGTCCAAAAACTTTAATTGACGCACTCTCATATGCATTGGAGCATGAAGCAGCCAAATAAGCTTCACGTAACCAATCGCGAGTACGAAATATGGATGCCGAGAGAAAGGAAAACTCTGAAGATCTAGAAGAGACAATGCGACGAATTGCAAGTGAAGTGTTTACCAGAAGAAAGAAACTCCGCTGTTGGAACTGCGGTGAACTAGGGCATCCGCAAAAACTTTGCAGAAAAATGCAAAAGAAGACGGAATCGACAAGGGAAGAAAAGGAGTCGGAAAACTAAATCGGGTTGATGCGAAGGGACAACTGTCGACCCGTAATCTAGTAGCTCCACAATCCATCAGTTATGTCGCATCTCTTCATCATAAAGCCAATAGCATCTATGTGGATGGCTCTATTAACGGAAGGCCACTGAAAATGCTACTGGATACGGGTGCGACAAAAACTATAATTAGACCCGACTTGATAAGAAAAACTGGCAAGACGCATCTTCAACCAACTAAGTGGCGATTACGCACAGCAACGGGAGAACAAGCTACCGCATTAGGAGAAGTAGATGTCACCATCACTATTGGAAAAACCTCATTCAAACATCGTGCGCTGGTAGCTGAAGTTGAAGATGAAGTAATACTCGGAATGGACGCAATGACAAAGCATGACCTGAAGAAGGGAGTGATGATGGTCAATGAAGAAGAACTCGTATTAAATCCACGAGATGACAAAGCTGTGCGCGTACTAATGGCCGAAGACGTTACCCTTCCAGAACGAAGTGAAACTATCCTGGAGGCCCATTTAGATAGGTAGTTTCTGTGAGGAAAGTATCGTTATGCTGGAGTCCAAAAATGATGATGCCAAAACTGGCACTGGGGTTGTTGTCGGAAAATCCCTGGTCAAAGCCAGCCGAGTAATACCAGTTCGGATAATGAACGTAAATTTTTATCCTGTTGTTCTGAAGAGAGGAACAATTGTAGGAGAATGCATGGCAGTATCCTCGATTATTCGAACTGTGAAGACCAAGGGAAACACATCTTAAGACGTTCCAGGCACTTTAATCAATCAGATATCAACATCATTTCAAGAATTGATCGCCGACCAGAGAACAAAGGCAAAGAATCTATTTGGAAATTTTAAAGATGTGTTCCAATTTGACGAGAAAACCAAAGGGAGAACTAATATATTTCATCATAAAATAGACACCGGAGACGCAAGACCCATCCGTCAATCAGCAAGAAGACTACCACTGCCGAAGCGTGAGGAAGCAGAAAGAATAATTGAGGACATGAAGATGGAAGGTGTGATTGAACCTTCAAGCAGTCCATGGGCTTCACCAGTGGTGTTAGTGAAGAAGAAGGATGGCTCTACACGATTTTGCGTCGATTATCGTCAACTTAACAACGTAACAAAGAAGGATAGCTATCCGCTACCTCGAATAGACGACACCTTAGACACTTTGGCTGGCTCAAAGATTTTCTCTACTTTGGATCTAAAGAGCGGCTACTGGCAAGTGGATTTGGATCCAAAAGACAAGGAGAAGACAGCCTTCACCATTGGTACAGGACTCTGGCAATTCACCGTAATGCCGTTTGGGCTCTGCAATGCTCCCGCAACGTTTGAACGACTCATGGAAATAGTATTGGCTGGGCTATCTTGGAAAACCTGTTTAGTGTACATCGACGATATTATTGTGGTAGGTAAGACATTCGAGGACCACATGATGAATTTGGAAGAGGATTTCCAGAGATTGAGGAAGGCTAACCTGAAACTTAGCCCGAAGAAGTGTCACCTGTTTCAAAGAGAAGTTCATTACCTTGGACACGTGGTTTCCGGTAAGGGTATTGCAGTTGACCAGGAGAAAATAAAGGCTGTGAGAGACTGGCCAGCACCTAGGGACAAACACGAACTTATAAGTTTTCTTGGTTTGTGTACTTATTATCGACGATATGTACCTGCATTTGCCAACATAGCCAAGCCACTGACAAGGCTTACTGAAGAAGGAAGAATATTTATCTGGGAAATGGACTGTACAGTTGCATTGAAAGAACTAAAACATGCTTTGACAAGCGCACCCGTCTTGAGTTATCCTTTACCTGAAGGAGAATTCATACTAGACACAGATGCCAGCAACGTCGGAATTGGTGGCGTTCTTTCCCAGATACGAGATGGGCATGAGAAGGTTATTGCCTACTTTAGTAAGACCTTGTCAAAACCAGAAAGGAATTACTGTGTGGCCAGAAGAGAACTCTTGGCGGTCGTGAAATCCGTGGAACATTTCTACAAATATTTGTACGGAAGAATATTTTTGATTAGAATTGACCATGCTGCAATAAAATGGCTGCTACAATTCAAGAATCCTGAAAGTCAGGTGGCTAGATGGATAGAAAGATTACAGGAATACGATTTCAAAATCGATCATAGGGCGGGCACCAGCCATCGTAATGCCGACGCATTGTCCAGAAGGCCATGCCAAGATGAGTGCAAGCGTTGTAGTCGACTGGAAGAGAAACATTTTACTGTCGCCAGGACAACAGTAGTCGATGATAATTGGCAGCCCGATGGACTACGCGAAGACCAAGAAAATGACCCAAATTTGAAAATTATACTGGAATGGAAAACAGAAGAGAGAAAACCAAGATGGGAAGAAGTTGCACCACACTCACAGAATGTAAAAACGTACTGGGCGCAATGGAACTCAATGATGATTGAAGATGGCCTGATAAAGAGTTTTGTGGAAAATACCGATGGAACTGTGAAAAAAACTCAGTTGGTTATTCCTAAGAATAGAATACCAGACGTACTGAAAGAAATCCATGACGGATCTGGAGGTGGCCATTTTGGAGTCAACAAAACATTAGAAAGATTGCGCCAGCGATTTTACTGGGTTAACTGCAAGAAAGACGTTAAAGACTGGTGCAAGAAATGTGTGGTTTGCGCTGGAAGCAACGGTCCTCATAGACGACGAAAAGCTCCAATGCGTTAATACAACGTTGGCAGTCCATTTGAGCGCATTGCGATTGACGTGGCCGGACCATTTCCAGAAAGCGAAGACGGAAATAAATACATTGTGGTTGTCATGGACTACTTTATCAAATGGGTTGAGCCTATCCATTACCCAACCAGGAAGCTACCTTTTCAGTCAGTAATATGGCGCCTAGTGCAGCACGTCTGGTAGCAAGTGAACTAAATAAATTAAAAAATCTGATGTGGCCAGCACATAACCTCTCGCCGTATATTTTACCTGGCTCTATGCATAAAGCAAAGATTATTTTTATAAATACAAATAATATATTCATATAAATCTATGACGTATAAACTTCTTTATTATTCAATAATAGCATGTCTCAACATGAAGATATTTTACCATAAATTATGTTACAATAAATTACAAAGTAGAGTTTACCATATATAAATATTAGGCTGGTAACAGCAATTTTCAATTCGAACAACTTTGTTTACTTTCTCTTCATATTCTTCTAGTAAAAACATTAATTTTGGGCGGTCTAAAATGTATATATCTGGATTGTGCATCTATTCTTATATATCTTCTTTTACATTTTATTTTTTCATACTTGTTACATCTAAATAACCTTAATTCCCTTTAATAAAGTGACGGATAGATTGCACTCCGATTTTGTCAATATTTACAACTTACTTGAGAAGAATTTGATAGCTTTTTCGCAATTCAAAGTTACTCTAGTCTACAGTACTGGTGTACATTGTCCCATAATGTTTGAAACAAATTTAAGTCCTTCAACCTAGACTTGTCATCTCCATAATAGTCACAGATCAAGAACTAAGGGATTCTCCAAGTACATTTTTAATTCATTACTCATTATTTCTGACACTGACATTTATCTGTCAGTTACAAATAATTTAAATTATCAACTATTTTTCATGGCATTCTTTCGGCTGTCAAATTTATTACAATAGATTATTTTATATATTATACTTCTTTTATCTCTAAATCTATGGAATATATAATAAAATATTTAAATGTATCAGATAGAGAATTTAATTTTCTTTAATATTACCACGAAAAATTTTCAAAAAATATTATTTAGAAGTTTTTTTTTCAAGAATCTTCTACTTCCGGTTGTCCAATTATTACCAAAACCTTTTCGGATCATAGAGAATTTAATTTTCTTTAATATTATCAAGAAAAATTTTCAAAAAATAATATTTAGAAGATTTTTTTTCAAGAATCTTCTACTTCCGGTTGTCCAATTGTTACCAAAACCTTTTCAGATCTTCCCGGGAATGTCCGATTGGGAAATACGTTGTTAAACAAATTTTAAGTCTTATAGTTTTTGAGTAACCGTCCTTCCAACATCCCACACACACACACACACACACACACATCCACACACACACACACACACACACACACAGACATCATCGTAAAAATGTTAAAATCGGATTGTAAGGACCTTAAAACGTGCTTATTCAATAAAATCTGGATATGCGATTTTTAGCATGAATGCAATACCTCTCTTAGCGAGAGGTAAAAAAGGTGAACTTATAGATTTATTAATCGCAAAAGAATTACCTGATCAATATAGTGACAATGAAGTGTTAAAATCATATGTGCAAAATATTTTCACACACAGTGATGTAATAAATAATACTTCAACTGCATATTCTAATGCTAACCTAAACTGTGAAAATAAATACTGTGTTAGTGTTAGTGAAAAATGTCTTGTTTTAGAAAAACTAAATTATCATTTGGAACAAAGAATTAATGATCTCACATCAATCATAAAACTTATTACTCCAGAAAAGGACAATAATAATAAAAAACCTAATAAAACAATAAATATGCAAAAATTTAAGCAAATAGTGCCATCTAATGAAATTGTTGACACTAGCAGGTCCGTAGAGTCGGTAATAAATAATCAGTCAGATTTAAACAAATACAAACAGACTACCCAATCTAGTGGTATTAAAAACACTACACAGGAAAATAAACAAATGAAATCTAACCTAGAAAAAAAGAATAAAAACGTGACTAATACAATAATAGGCAGTGATAATAGTTCTCTCGTTAAAAGTGGCGTCAAAAATGCATGGTTATACGTTGGTAATGTGCATCCTGACATTGGTGAATCTCAAATGGAAATTTTTTTACAGCAAAAATGCCCTGGAAAAAATTTGAAGTCAAAAAAGTATCCAAGGACACGTCAATTAATAATTCCTTCCGTGTTAGAGCTGAATATGATCTGCTTGGTATTCTTAATACAGATTCCTTTTGGCCGCGTGGCTTGGTCATTCGAAGATTCAAGTTTTTTCGATCACCTGAAGTCACAAACCAGCATCAATCCCAGGCCTCCTAGTTCCAATAGGACAACATCGATCAATATTCTGCACCAAAATATCCAATGTCTCCGTAACAAGATTGAAGATATAGAGATTTTTTTAAACTCACAACCGTGTGATTTTCTGTGTTTTTCAGAACATTGGTTGCAAAGCAGCGAAAAATCATCGTATTTAATTAATAATTTTAATCTAGCTAATGGTTATTATAGACAAGTCCACAAAAATGGTGGAGTCACGATTTTTTGTAAAAATGACATAAGTTATCAAACAGTAGATTGTATCAATGAAAATAACATAGAACTTGTATTTGAAGTATGTGCCATAAAATTCAAACTGCATGAAACGTTATTTTATATTATGGTAGTGTACAGATCACCATCCTCTGACGTTAAAGTTTTTCTCACTCAAATGGATAAATGTTTAACACAATTATTTAATATTAACAAAAAAATTACACTAATTGTTGTAGGAGATTTTAATATTAATCTTTTAGACAATAAACTCGAAAAGAGACTGTTTTTAGATCTTATGAATTCATATAATTTACATCACACTATTATGGAACCTACTCGTATAACAAAAAATACCAAATCACTAGTTGATAATATATTTACAAATCATAGTAAGAATAATTATGCTGCCAACGTGATACATAACCAAATTTCTGATCATTCAGCACAAAATCTGAAAATAAAAATAAACTCAAAAACTAATGACGATACTAAGAAGTTAATAGTTGAGAAAAGATGTTTTAGCCAATGTAACCTAAATAATTTTGTTACTAGACTAAGTAAAGAAACATGGTCTGATGTATTTCATGAACATGATGCTAATAATTGCTTTAATAATTTGTATGCAACATTTTTACATAAGTTTGAAATAACTCATCCAAAAATTAAGACACACAATTATAAAGTTCATAATAAATCATGGGTAACAAACGAAATTAAAATTAAGTCGTTAGAACTAAAAGAACTTTCATATTTATGTAAACGGCAATTGATATCTAAACAAAACTATAATCAAGTAAAAAAAGAATATCGCAACTTAATTAAACGTTCTAAATTAGACTATAACCTAAAACGAATAGAAAGTACTAATAATAATACCCGAAAAGTTTGGAATCTTATTAATAATAGTCGAAATAACGTGAATAAAAAAACAAATCCTATAGATAAACTTAAAGATGGTAATCGTGAAGCATCTGATCCCAAAGATATCGCAAACATGTTTAACAGTTATTTTGTAACTATTTCACAAAATCTTATAAATAATTTGCAAAGTGCTCCAACTAGTAACGCTCACACTCACAATAACTTAATTTGTAATAAATCCATTTTTTTAACACCTGTTACGTAACCAGAGATAGATTCGCTCATTATGACCTTAAATAATTCTTCAGCCACTGGAATTGATGAAATCCCTAATAGCATAATCAAAAATTGTCGTGAATCGATTATAGCTCCTCTCACTTATTGTGTTAATGTATCCCTAACACAAGGAATATTTCCTGAAATCTTAAAACAGGTAAAAGTGGTAGCTCTATTTAAAAAAGGGGATAATGAGTTAGTTGAAAATTACAGACCCATCTCCCTCCTTTCAGGTTTTCATAAATTTTTTGAAAAAGTTATACTAGCTAGAATCTCATCATTTCTTGAGAAGAATGAGTTACTAATCGGCGAACAACATGGGTTCCGGAAGGAACACAGTACAATTACTGCACTAACACATTTTCTCGATCGTATCGACACCACTTTGGATACTGGTAACAATGTATATGGTGGATTTATTGACTTATCGAAAGCTTTCGATTGTGTCAGACACTCCACTCTTATACATATAGCAAATTGTCATGGTTTAAGAGGTCCTTGTGAAAAGTGGATAGAATCATATCTTAATGATCGTCAGCAAACAGTAACTTATAATAGTAACAAATCAAACTTTCAAACAATTACATATGGAGTACCACAAGGATCCATTCTTGGTCCGGTATTGTTTATATTATATATAAATCGTATAAAAAATATCTTACATTCAAATGTTTTCGTCGCGTATGCGGACGACTTATCTGTTTTAATATCTGGGAATGCCAGTGCGGGTGAAATATCTAATATTATTTCTAAATTATCCAATTGGTTTGCATCTTTAAATTTAACTTTAAATACAAATAAATCTGCAATTATTAATTTTTCTAATAAAAAACGTAACGAAAGCCTTCGTATTCATTGTAATAATCATACCTTACCACAAGTTGAAAATCTTAGGGTACTTGGTTTTGAATTACATGAAAATCTACGATGGGAGCCTCACATAGATAATCTTTGTCAACAGTTAACATGTTTGTGTTATCTTCTTAAAAGATTAAGACAACTCACGGACGTGAATACCGCAAAAACATTTTACTACGCGAAGTTTTACCCAATCCTCAGCCATGGCATAATTTTTTTGGGCCTATCGCCATTATCAGTACGCGTTTTCAAAATGCAAAAATGGGCTATACGAAATACATTTCTATTGAATAATAGACCATCCTGTAAAGAAATATTTAAAAGAGAAAATATTTTAACCTTACCCTCTATATTTATATTTAATATAGTATTTAATATATGGAAAAATAAAGACATGTATCAAACTATTAGTGACACCCACAATTATGATACTCGAGGTAAACAAAACTTTAAAATTCCAAGAATTAACTTAAATAAAACTGCATTGAATCCAAACCATATTGGCATTAAATTATTTAATCATTTACCTTTAACCATTAAAAATATTAATACAAAAAATAAATTTAAATCAGATCTCAATTTTTTTCTAATATCTAAGAATTATTATAATGTTTATGAATTTTTAAATGACAGATTGTAATTATCCTATTTTAACTTTAACAATATTGTAATCGTAATTGTAATGTAATGTGAACTTTATATGTATTGACTGTTCCTATACCATGTATCTTGGTCGACAGGAAATAAATGTATTATTATTATTATTATTATTATTACGGTCGCCGAGACCTTAGTCAACGAGTGTATATGCCGATTCGGGGTTCCACGTGAACTTCACTCCGACCAGGGGAGAAATTTTGAGTCTGCCGTTTTCCAAAATATCTGTAAGATATTAGGGATTCATAAAACGAGGACAACTGCATTACACCCGCAGTCCGATGGCATGGTTGAACGCATTAACAGAACGATCAACCGATATTTGTCGAAGGTAGTCTCTAACCACCAAAGAGACTGGGACCGACATCTTCATCTATTCTTAATGGCTTATCGTTCATCCGTGCATAAAACCACAGGGCAAAGTCCTGCGAACATCTTATTTGGGCGTGAGTTGCACCTGCCATGTGACTTGGTGTTCGGCAGTAAACCTGGGGAAGATCTGGCCGGGGAAAATTACGTAACGGACTTACGGAGAAGAATGGACGATATTCATGAACAAGTCCGCACAAACACTCAAGCTGCCAGCGACCGAATGAAGGACCAGTATGACATCAAGACAGAAAAAGGTGGATACCAACCAGGGATTCAGTGTGGCTTTACAATCCTCAATGGCGCCGCGGTTTATCACCAAAGCTACAAAGAAATTGGGAAGGTCCATATGAGGTCGTTAAGAAAATAAACGACATGATATACAGGCTTAGAAAAACACCAACAGGGAAGCCGAGAGTAGTACACTTCAATCGGCTAGCCCCATTCGCTGGTGACAACAATGAATCATGGAGCAACGGTTCGTCGGATCATAGCTCAGGAACCGACTTTTGAAGACTTCATGGAACAGTATTCCTTTGGTCACAAGGCGCGGTATGGCGTGACGACAGAAGAACATAGAGACCTGTTCACCGTATCCTCAGATTATTCCCTCGGCCACTGCGTATCGGAAGACTTAAAGATGTCATGCGGCATAGTGTCAGTCTTTAAGACAAAATTTGGACGACTACAAGAACTGGCCAACCAAGGTCCATCCGTCGGGAAGACGCTACGACTGAGGGATAACAATACAGAACAGCAGCGGTATATCTACACCTGGTCACAAAACCACGCTCGTACCAGAAGCCGTCATATCGCAATCTATGGAGCTCGCTGTGTGACTTGAAGGATCATCTGCTAGAGAATGACATTTTGAAGTTGGCAGTACCGAAGTTAGGCTGTGGACTAGATGGTTTGGATTGGAGGGTTGTTAAGAACATGTTAGAGATCCTCTTCCGCTATACCGGTATTGAAATTCTCGTCTGCAGCTTTAACCCTAACGGACAGAAAGAAGAACTCCAGCGGACCATCGACTGTCACTTCTTCAAGACTTCCAAATGTACCAAGGGTAATACATGTAGATTTCGTCATCAAGAACTGTTCCAGGACTAAACAGTCTTAAGGAGGGGGCAGTGTGACGTGCGCCCCTGGGAGAATAGTACACGAGCCCCGCCACTGAAATAATGTACCAGAGCGATGACCCAGATGCAATCCCAGACGCAATCCCTATGACGCACCGGCTAGAGGTTAACTACGCCGTGACCCAATTCTTTTGTATACAGGTCATTGTCGCTTCAGAGGGTTTTAGAATGATATGAGCTGTATAAATACCGGCCGAAAGAAAGCGGAGGGACAGTCTGATATATAAAAGCAACGAGCAATGAACTTGGTGATATAAATATACAGTTTACCAGTTGTTAACATAAATAAATGTAGTTATATAAATAATGGCTCGATTCTGTATAACTTGGATGTAACGCTGTAAAAGTGTAAGCGGTGTAGCTTATAGCGCAGTGTAAGTTCAGAGTTTACATTTCTGTAAAATAAGCGATTCTGTACCGTGATATATAACCTTGATCGATGTAACGTACGCTTACAGCGCACCTATCTTCATGTTTATTATTTATTCCATTTGTAAATAACTGCTAAAATGTCAAACACTAATAAGTTAGTATTTTATACATTAATTATTTGATTCAGTATTATAATTCATTGTTCAGTATGTCTTGCAGAGAAAAGAAACGCAAAAGATTATTTAGTACCACAAAAATACAGTATCAATTGTAAATATGTTAGAAAACGATTATATATTCAGAAGCGGAATAATAAATCCTAACGTAGAAAAGAATTACATAAAGAAGAAATGGGAGTAATTATCAATTTCGTTAAATGCTCTCGGGGATAGAATAGAATAGTTCTTGACCTTATTTTGAATATTTTATTTCTAAAAATTACTGCAACAAACAATAATAAAATACACGCAAATAAAATGAACTTTTCTTCTACGTCTTGCTCTTAACGTTTCAATTAGTTCATGAACTAAAGGTTTCGTCAAGCGAAACGTATTAATAAGTTCCACATTTGGTATTTCAAACGGATTATGCATATCTCGTAAATTTCTTCTTTTGATACGCATATAACGCCTAGAATAATGAAATTCATTTAATAAATTTTATATTATTTTTATTTTTCAAATGCACGTACCTATTATAATCCTCTTCGTATAAAGCAAAAACAAAATACAAAATATTTGGATTGTTCATCTCAAATATTACTTACTAACCTCTAAATGTAAAACACTGACAACACTACACCGAACTTTCTTTCACTGTAAAGTTACAGCAGGGATGTAGCATTTACACTATAAAAAATCTTATACAATCGCTTTTTGTGTACACCGCTGTATTTTTTCAAGGTTATAGTGCTACATACGCTACAGCGGCTTACAGAATCGAGCCATAAGTGTAGTGATATAAATATTGTATAGATAAATAATCGTAGTGTTTAAGCATTTAATAATATTCTTAGTGTTTATAATTATTTAATCATAGTGTTAGTTGTTTTTATTATCTTTTAAAACTTAATCCTTAATTATTTATCGTTTAATAAACGTATTCTTTTAGTTAATAATATTTGTCTGTGTTTTACACTTCACCCATATAAATAAAAACGTTACAATATTTATTTAAAAAGATAATAAAAATAACTAACAATATGATTATATAATTATAAACATTAATTTAAGACTAAGAATATTATTAAATGCTTAAACACTAAGATTATTTATTTAAACAATATTTATATCACCATATTTATTTATGTAACTACATTTATTTATGTTCACCATTCGTACACTATTTATTTATATCACCTACTTCATTGCTCGTTGCTTACATATAACAGACTATCTCTCCGCTGTCCTACGGACGGTATTTACACAGCCCAGTGTCCTTCTGAAACTTTCTGACTCGACCATCATCGAACACAAAAGATCACACCACCGGACGTAATTAACACGTCTCAACGCGTATGGGTTATTCCGCCGCCGGGGATTACGTCATCGCTCGGGAACATTCTACCAGTAGCGGCGCTCGTATACTCTTAAGTCAGGTGCGCAAGTCACTATATAAAAATAAGTAGACCAACAAAAAAAGCAGAAAATTTTGTTACAACTGTGTACAAAATCTTTACATTGTAAATCACAAATTGTGGGAAATATAGACTTTGCAGCAAAAGTAACTGTACGTAATATAATTTTATTATAGCTTTAGGCTTGGGAAATAATACGATATTACATAAATTCGCAGCACTAATATAAATGGAGATATAATAATAAAACAAATATGGACAATACAAACATTATGTAAAAATTCGGAGATAATAATTCTACGAATCACAAGTACATACATCGTGTCTTGAATTGGTTTTAAAGACATAATAAAGTAATTATTTCACTTATTAATAGTAATTTTAAAATATTTACGTTTAAAGTAGTAGTGAATGTTAGAAATATGAATAATATTATATATATATATATATATATATATATATATATATATATATATATATATATATATATATATTTAACAAATTTCATATTTTAGTCATAAAAAAATTCCACTAAAAATATGGAATCCAAAAGGCTATGTTTCCTAGAATGAAATGATCGTGACATAAAATTATCGCACAGAAAATTTATCGCCAATAAGTTTATAGCGAAGAAAATTGATTACAAGGAAAATACATCGTATGAAAATGGGTCATACACAAGTAAATAACGTAACAATTTAATGCACAAAACTCACGCCTGGAAACTTCGAGCCTAGAAACTATAAAATTTTATAGTTTGTATTTAAAAAACAATTGGTGTCAAATAATTCGATAAAGTTTAGTCCAATTTGTTATACGATTTAATATCTACCGATCAATTTTCCTTGAAATGAATTTATATATTATTATATTTTTTGAGACCAATTTTTCCGCGATTATTTTACCAGTGGTAAATTTTATTAGCAAGCAATTTGTAGACGAACAATTTTCCTTTCGGTCAATGAACCTGCAATAATTTTTTTGCGATCAATTTTCACGCTATCCGTTCTCAAAACTTATCTAGAAACATACATTATGTTATAGATATCTAAATCTGAAAATGATTCCTTATTTTTTAAAGACAGTTGCCTTGTAGCATATTGAACCAAAATAATTTATATTATATTAAAGATTTTTAAAATATTCTGAAAAGATACCATTATTTATAATATTTTTAGATGATTATTCAAATTACAAATGTTTCCATATCTTATGAAAATAGTGAACCTAACAATGCACTTCAACTTGCGTAGTAAACTGTTGCATTGGAATCCATTCGGTTGTAGATGAATCTCCAATAGCGAAAGAAACACTCTCTTCAACGGTGTTATCTTGCTGATTATTTGGGTGTGAGTGGATTTCAGCGACTGAGATATTTTGGTAGTGATGATCAAGCATGTAGACCTGAAAAGTTGTAAGTTCTTAGAGCATGAAGTGTGCGGGTGGGGTAGAATTACCTGTCGTACTTGGATGGGCAGGAAAGAGGCCAGAGTATCGGTGAGACCTCGAAATGTGGGTCTACGTCCGGGATTATACTGCCAGCACTCGGACATCAGCTTGTATCTGAAATGAATGATTAAAAAACAATCAAATAGTGCTCGAAAAGAATCCATTTTTCTTTATAATGAAATAAACAGAAAATATACGATAAAGCTTAATTTACATGGAACGTTGTCGCCGTTATGACCGTCGGCCGTTGTGGCCGTTCTCGACTCTGATTGGCTAAAATCAAACATGATTAATGGCGCGAACGTTGCAACCGTTCAAGGTCAAATTAGAACTGTGTTCTATTCTGTCGGCCGTTATGACCGCTGCGCTTGCTTACATTGAATTAGTTCTTCATAAATCAGGTTAGCCAACTGAGTGATATAAATATAAGTTTTCGTATTTGTGTTGAATTGTGTAATCTAAAATCTCATATTTGTGTATTTACTATGGATATAGAAACAATTGCGGTACTTTATATTTATATTCATTTTTCACTTTCGCGATCGCAATGTAAACAGCAGCTATAGATGACAAATGATAGCGTAGAGATGTAGTTATTTTTGTTTTTTCAGAAGTTACTAAATATGAAATTTCCTCTAAAATCCCTACTACGGACTATACGGTCTTAACGGCGTGAACGGTTGACGGCCACAACGGTGATAACGTTCCATGTAAATTAAGCTTAAGTGCAAGTTAAGGATATGGAATGTTGGGGCTGTAAATGGGAAGGATAATGAATTGAAAAATGGGAGGAGATTGTATAGACAAGATGTATTGTGTGTGACAGGGAAGTATATTGAGAAAGTAGATGACACATTCTGTTAGGTATGATAGGCAATAATAGAATCGTTGTTGTGTCCATTTATGGTCCTTGTAGAATTGGAAACTGATCTTGTTTGTCGTGTTTCGGTTTATTGTCGGTACATCAAAAGGAACTTGTTCGTCTGCACATGTTTCATTTGAACTAACTTTTGTACGTTGCAGCAGTCCAGACGTAGTAATCCGCGCGTTGATTGTGAACGTTCGCAAACGTTTTGTTTGGCTTGGCGCATAGGTTAAAAATAATAAAAACTACAATTGAAGATAATTCGGTTATTTTTATCACCAATTTTCTAATTTAGTTTTTAATTTTTTATAAAATACAGTAGAAACCCTTTAGTCCGAACCCACGTTAATCCAAATATCCAGTAATCCGAACATGGAGTTGAAGGAAGATAATCTGAACAAGGACTCTTTAAGGGGGTTCACTGCTAGTCTTCAAACCATCTAAGGTTTTCCAAGTGTAAAGGGCGAGGTAAGAAGTGGGCCGTACCAAAAACGTTCCCCCGCTTAAAAAATTATACTCCTAGTCTGTTCTGTACAATCAAAAGTAAAATTATATTTTGTACTTATATTAGTAACTAATCGATAAACTATGATACAACCGGCGAAGTATGCCTAGTTATGAAATGAGGGTAGAACGGCTGTTTAAGGAAAACCTCTCAAATGCTATTATAGTCGACTTCTCAAATGACACAAAATGTTGGGAATATTTAGCGCATCATAGTGACTTTACGTGGTTTGTTGAAAACGATATATCTCTATCGGTTGCATCCCTATATTTGTAGGCACTGCAGTACAACGCTGGATAGGATGTACAATTTTACATTTATTTTATTTCTAAATTTTGTGCGAGAATCGAGTACTTAATCAATAGTTATAGGTATACAGTGTGAACACTGAAAACCGTGACATAGGCGTTTAATATGGGAAAACAGTTTTTTCAAATATCATCTGTCCCGTAAGACTTATAGCAGGAGTTTTTGATATGGTTAGAAAGATTATTCAATTTGGCATCGAAGAGTATCTAAATACTCCTAATTTAATGGCTTAGTATTGAAATATATACAAAAGTATAATACTATTTGACAGTTATTTATAATTTATTAAAAGCATTACTCATGGAGACGTATTCAATAACTGATTTGGTTAGATCGAGACACCGTAGTCATTTTTTACGTATTCAAATCCCGCCCGGTTCATGTTTTTATTCTTATTATTTTTATTTTTTAAAATGTATTATTAGATTACAGAGTTTAAAACTTACGTTGTTTGGTGAACTAAAATTTATAGTCTATCAGGATATGTTCTAGCAAAAAATCACGAATTTCGCATAAACTCTGACAGTAATTCTTTCTAACAAAAAAATAGTAAATTTAATAAAATACTTCATTTACAAATCAATTTATGTTTTAAATTCTGTAATTTATTTAATTATATTTTACAAAATAAAAATAATAAGAATAAAAGCATGAACCGGGCGGGATTTGAACTCGTGAAAAATTGTTACGGTGTCGCGATCTAACCAAATCAGATATTGAAAATCTCTCTAAGATTACTGTTTTAAAAAAAATATAAATAATAACTGTTAAATAGCATTATACTTTTGTACATACTTCAATAATAAACCATTAAATTAGGAGTATACTTTTTGATGCCAAATTTAATAATCTTTCTAACCCAGTGGTCCATGTACCCCCAAGGGGTACGTGAATCCTCTACAGGAGGTACCTGAACCTATATGTATAAATTATTTTTCATAATACACGTGCAATTTAGACAAGTAAAAATCATAACAAATTTTAATTTCTAAACTCATAAGCTTAACCGCATAACCGATATTATTTCCTATTTTCATGATTATAATAAATTGTCAAAAAGTAGTTCTACGATTCGAAACATCTTATTAATAAATCTTCAACACGAACTTAATTAATTATTGCGTTGACCACATCAATTATCAAAGAATTATATTATTATTTATATTTCATTATTGTTTTTCTTTTTAATTTAAGATATGGTTCTTATTTTTATTATTTTTTTACATTATACCTATATTTTTCTTGAATCTTGATATTTATTTTACTAAGAAAAAAGTTTCACATCATAAAATGAACAGGGTACGTGAGGCGTCACGGTTAGGCCAAGGGGTACATTGAATGAAAAAAGTTCAGAACCGCTGTTCTAACCAAATCAAAAACTCCCGCTACAGTCATACGGGACAGAATATACGTGAAAAAAACTGTTCTCCCATGTTAAACGCCTATGTCACGGTTTTCAGTGTTCACACGGTATAATATTTGTCAATTATTTATTGTAACTTTGGGGTTATAATTTCCTGTGATTTTTTATGTCCTTTCTTGGGTCTTCCATTCCAGTTTTTAAAAGGTGGAAACACAAATATATCTTCCGATAACTCCAATACTACAATTCCAAAAATTATAATTTCTCATATTCCTCCTTCGTTCGTTGATTAGATTTTAGTTATGAGTGGTTAACCGGAAGTACCATAATTTGAAGATTTTAACAGTTTTTCTTGAAAAACGCAGTTAAATATATATTTTTTTGCCTAAGTGTCTGGTCGCGAATCTGGGGACCCGGGTTCGATCTCGACCGACGCCAAAAATTATATCAAATTTTACTGGCACAAAATTGATCCCTGTGGTGCACTCTCCACCCCAGCAATGAGTGCTCGTGCGGTGACACCTGGTAAGCGTCCGCATGGTACAAATATTTCATCATTACCGAAATCTGTGTGCAAAGCAGACTGGCAAACCCAGCAATGGGAATATGGCGTGATGATATATTTATTTATTTATAAATATTAAATAATATTTTGTTTTCTATTCGATTTAATTATATTTTTTTCTTCATATTAAATTAATTTAGAGATAAAGAATTATAAAGAAATATCTTCCAACCCAATGCTGAAACTTTTGTTTATTTGGGTGAAGTGTAAAAATCAGAAGTAGTATTAATTAAAATAAAAGTTTATTAAACGATAAATAATTAAGATAAAGATAGTAAAAATAATTAACACTGATTAAGGAAATATAAACACTAATAAAAATATTATTAAATACTTAAACACTAAGATTATTGATTTAAACAATATTTATTTATTTATATAACTATATTTATTTGTTCACCACTTGTAGACTATTTATATCACCAACTGTTCATTGCTCGATGTTCGTCTATAACAGAATGTGTCGACTGGATTCCCTGACGGTATTTATATATCGGCATCTTTTCTCTGGAACATTCCACTTGATAACATCGATTACAAAGGATCAGGTGACCCTAAGCAATTAAACAGGTTGCGATAGGTTTACTACGCCGATGCTTGCAAAGATTGTGCCATCGCCCAGCGCGGATGCGTTCTGGAAATATTCTACCAGTGGCGGCGGTTGCATACTCTTAAGAGTCAGTGGCACACGTTACACTGCCCCTTCCTTAAGACTGTTTCGTCCCGGAACAGTTCTTGATGACGAAATCTACATGTATTACCCTTGGTACATTTAGAAGTCTTGAAGAAGTGGCAGTCGCTGGTCCGCTCGAGTTCTTCTTTCTGTTCGTTAAGGTTAAATCTGCAGATGGAAATATCAACGCCGGTATAGCGGAAGAGGATCTCTAACATGTTCCTAACAACCCTCCAATCCAAACCATCTAGTCCACAGCCTAACTTCGGTACTGCTAGCTTCAAAATGTCAATATCTAGCAGATGATCCTTCAAATCGTACAATGAGTTCCATAGACTGCGATACGACGGCTTCTGGTACGAGCGTGGTTTTGTGACCAGGTAGTAGATAAACCGCTGGTGTTCTGTATTGCTCTCCCTCAGTTGTAGCGTTTTCCCGACGTTGGTTGGCCAGTTCTTGTAGTCGTCCAAATTTCACTCTGAAGACTGAAGCTATGCCGAGTGACATCTTTAAGTCTTCTGACACGCAGTGGCCGAGGGAATAATCTGAAGAGACGGTGAACAGGTCTTTATGTTCTTCTTTCGTCACGCCACATCGCGCCTTGTGACCAAAGGAATACTTTTCCATGAAGTCTTCAAAAGTCAATTCCGGACCATGATCCGACGAACCGTTGCTCCATGATGGTCTTCATTGTTGTCACCGGCGAAAGGGGCTAGCCGATTAAAGTGTACAACTCTCGGCTTCCCGGTAGGTGTTTTCCTAATTCTATATATTACGTCGTTTATCGTGCTAAGGACCTTCCCAATTTCTTTGCAGCTTTGGTGATAAACCGCGACGGAGTGTAGTTCACGGGGTACACCAAACCGGCATATACATTCTTTCACTAATGTTTCAGCGACGGTGGTGGCTTCCTAGTTGGGTACTGGGTAGGCTACAATCCATTGAATGAAGTAGTCCATGACAACCATGATATATTTATTTCCGTCGTCACTGTATGGAAATGGTCCAGCCACGTCAATCGCAATGCGCTCAAATGGATTTCCAACGTTGCATTGGAGCTCTTCGTCGTTTATGCGGACCGTTGCTTTCAGCGCAAACCACACATTTCTTGCACCAGTCTTTAACGTCTTTCTTGCAGTTAACCCATTAAAATCGCTGGCGCAATCTATCTAAAGTTTTGTTGCCTCAAAATGGCCTCCTCCAGATCTGCCATGGATCTCTTTCATTGCGTCTGGTACTCTACTCTTATAGGAATAACCTACTGAGTTTTCTTCTCAGTTCCATCAGCATTTTCTACCATACGCTTTAACATGCCATCCTCAATCACCATGGAGTCCCATTGCGCTCAGTACGATTTTACACTCTGAGGGTGGTGCAACATCTTCCCATATTGGTTTTCTCTCTTCTGCTTTCCACTCCAGTATTATTTTCAACTTCGGGTCAGTTACTTGGTCCTTGCGTAGTCCATCGGGCTGCCAACTATCGTCAACTATTGTTATTCTGGCGATGGTGGAATGTTTCTCTTCCGGTAGACTACAATATTTGCTTCCATCTTGGTACGGTCTTCCGGACAATGCGTCGGCATTACTTCCCATACTTTCAATTTCCTTTCTTTTTCTTTCTGCATGTCTTCCAGGCGCCTTCAGTCTTCTTGGAAGCATCGGCACTGATTTTCTTTCAATTTCCTCTCTCTTTCATCCTGCATGGCACCCGTTTTCCTTTGCAGTTTTCTGCAAAGTCTTTGTGGATGATCTAATTCTCCATTATTCCAACCGCGGAGTTTCTTTCAGCAAACACTTTCCTTGCAATGCGTCGTAATCTCTCATCCAGATCTTTAGCATTTTCATTTCTCTCAGCATTAATATTTCGCACTCGTGATTGCTTACGTGAAGCTTGTTTAGCAGGTTCATGCTCTAATGTTTTTGGGCGAGCCAATCGCAGTGCTTGGTGAGTTTCGCTGCCTCGAACCACTTAAATGAATGATTGAGTGGCCAGGCTCTCCAAAACGCTGTCTGGAGCTGTAGGATGTGCGAGACGAACAAAATGAGCTAAATCGGATTTAATTTCTTGTAGGCTTTCTTTTGAACTTTGATAACTGTTCCTCAGTTGCGTTTTGTGAACCATCTCCAGGCGCGTATTGCCATACCGTATATACGACCGATTGACTAGTTGGTCGTAGTCTTCTTATTCTTCCTCCTTCAGCGTTTGTAAGATGTCGATAACTTCTCCACGCAACGAGAGAGTCAACGCTTTAGCCTTCTCGTGGACGTCCAGTTATGTGCTTTCGCAGCCTCTTCAAATTATTTTAAATAGTTTGGCCACGAAGGTTTTCCGTCAAATTCCGGTCTTTTTATGTGCATTGATGAAGTAGTATCAGGTTTTACTACTTTTCTTCCTTTTATTGGATGATATACTTACTTAGGGATGTGACATTGATAACAATGTAATTCCAGTGACTTTTTCTTTTAATTCCTCGAACTTCTTGTCATATTCATCTTCTAAATTTTTCAGGTCTTCTTCGGTTTTTCTAGAATTCACCTCTAATTTTTGTTGTAATGTTTGCTCCAGGTTTCTAGAATTTTCCTCTACTTTTCTAGAACTCTCCTCCAATTTATGTTCTAATTTTCTAGAATGTTCCATTAATTCTTTTAGGGTTCTGGAATTTTTTGTTAATTCTTCTTTTAGTGTTTTGGCATTTTTTTCTAATGTATTTTCTAATGTTCTAGAATGTTCTTCTAATTTTTGTTCAAGTGTTCTAGAATTTTCTTCTGCTTTTCTAGAACTTTCTGCTATAAGTTTACCAATATCACACTGAATTTCGAATAAGTAATCGTCAGGATTTTCACCATCGTCTATTAATGCTTGCAGCGGACGAGATTTTAGAACGGTTTTTAGTCCTGTCGTTTCCAAATCTCGTTCTTCCAATTCTTTCTTGAGATCACTTTTAATTCACTTAATTTTATTTGTTTAGTCGCCATTTTATATATTTTTATTTACACTTTACAGTTTAAGAACCCCACACCTGACACCAATTGTAACGCTTATTTATTTGGGTGAAGAGTAAAAATCAGAGAAGTATTATTAATTAAAATAAAAGTTTATTAAACGATAAATAATTAAGATAGATAATAAAAATAATTAACAGTATGATTAAACAAATATAAACACTAATTTTTAAGACAAAATATTATTAAATACTTAAACAGTAAGATTATTTTTTATACAATATTTATTTCACTATTGATCCATTTTTAGGTATTAAAAATGATATGAAGAACAATTTCTCATTTGACAGAAGTAGCAATAAACAAAATATTCACTTTTTTCATTCATAGAACTCTAATTAATATCATATTTAAGGGGAAGTAATTCAAGACTTTATTAATTTTTTTTTCAAAAATTTTGTTATGTAAGGGTATGAAAATTTTATATCGTTGGATTCAGAATAAAGAGCTCTATTGAATGCACAAATAAAAAATATATGTTTCTATTTAAAATAAAAAGTTGGTATCCATATTTTGAGAACCACTGGTTGAATTTCTTTTTTCAGTATATCTTTGAAATACCTATGTGAAATAGAGATTCTTTGCTAATTTAACCAACTTCGTATCTCTTCTAGTTTTCGAGATCGCAATGGTAGCCACTTAAAAATGAATACCCTGTATTTATATATATATATATATATATATATATATATATATATATATATATATATATATATATATATATATATATATATATATATATATATATATTGTCACAATTCAAAATATTTGTCTTCGTCCTCTCCTTTCCTTTTCCCGCTCTAACTCACATTATAATTTTTTTGGAGTTTTAAGTAGATAAAGTAGAAAAGATGGCGGCAGGTGTCGAACTTGTAAAAGATATTTTTTTTTTTGTTAATTATTACCTATTTAGGAATAAGATGTGTTGTGCGCGGGGATTGTGAGAATTTAACGCTCGTACTGTGCGTGTCGAAGTGTCTCCAGTGTCGGGCTGAGAATTATTGCCTTTTGATTGTGGGTCAATTTTTGTATCGTTCAAGTGATTTTTGGAGTGTTTTCGATCCCGTCATATCATCAGTTGGGTGGATATTATTGTTACGTTCATTGCCCGTTTTTTTCCTGAACTTGGTTGCTGTTGCCGTCCCCTGCACCGAGTCATCGCCCTTATACCCATGTGGGGGCCCTTCAAGTAGCTGCTGGAAACCACTACCACACCAATCCGACGTCCCTGACGACGTCGACTACTGCACATCCCGGCGTAACCAGTAGTAGAAGTACCACGCAAAGACATTTTTGTCCAATTTTCATACCATGTGTTGTCTGGAAAAGACTATCTTTCTGTGCGCATATCGATGCTACAATATTTTCTGAATACTACCATATGTTATATAATTAGTCTGTATAATAGTAGTATCATTTTGAGAAATTCTGGATAGTATATGAGTGTTCACAATTGCCGAGATATTTTGTATCGCCGCCTATGTTTTTGGCTGGAGTTAACCGCGCCGTTAGAGTCTTGTACAAGTTTATACGCAATTATTCTATATTCGAATATTTATTTCAAATCATTTATGAGCGGAGATCTCCCAAATATTAAAGGTTATTTTTATTTATGTCCTGTACCTTCTGTAATATAAGTTCGATGCCTGTTTGTCATCTGTACGATGTGTCGGAGTTATTAATTATATTTATTTGGTATGTTGTACTACATATGTGAGTTTTCCTCCTATTGAAACAACCTCCAACGTTTCCCCAAATACTCACCCTTATTTTCTCAGTTTTAACGTCGCCAAAACTGAGTGGCGCCCCTCCTATCACATTTATATTTCAGGTATTTTGAATTGTGCCCAATATACAGTAAGTATAATTTTTGGTCTACCCTTACGAACCCACAAAAAGGTATTTTATTTGCATACCCCCTCTACCCGGTAGCAGTCGGTTGCCGATTTATTCAATTACAATTAAACTCGTAAAAAGTATTTTGTCCCAATATATATATATATATATATATATATATATATATATATATATATATATATATATATATATATATATATATATATATATATATATATATATATATATTGGGACAAAATACATATATATATATATATATATATATATATATATATAATTGTCATTTTATTTTTATGTTCCGTGATACAATTTATTAATTGTTGGTCTATTTCTATATTAAACGGGGATTTAGAATCTATGTTCAGAAATGTTTTCAGTGGGTTTTAATTTGGTCACAGAATGAATAGTTCGCCGTCTTCGATATCTCCCTTGTCGTTAGAATTGCAGCATAAGTTTATTAACAGAATTTATTCGTCTACCTAAGGAGCATAACGTAAAATTATTTTCACATATACAGGATGTTGCATTACGGCTCGGCGAGAATTGATTCCCTTTTTTAAATGGAACACCCTATATATTGTTATATATTTTGAATTGTATTTTATTCACCTATACGAATTATGAATTTTGTTTTAGTTTTCCACGGCGTTGCCAAGTTATTCCGTTTTTTCTCTAAAAAAGACCGAATACACGCTTTTCTTTATAAAGGCTTGCTGAAGTTATTTTAATAGTACAAATTAAGAATTTTCTTTTCTGTATAACTGTAATTATACTCTATGTTCTGACATATTCTTTTTTAAATGTAATTATACAGGGTGTTCAATAAAGCGAATCAAATGTGCTCAATTTCAAATGAGTATAACGCGTCATTTTCAAATGGAACACTCTATATTTTATTATTCAGTTGTGTGTATTTTTGTATTATCTTCATATGTTTTTAAGGATATGCTATGCCTAAAACCAATAATTTCGGAGATTTTCACCATTTTTCTCTAAATTTATATATTCAATTAAAAATTAAATCTAGTATACCATGGATATTGTTTTTGAATAAGAAACAATTGTAGTAGTGACAGTAGTTTCATTAGCCAAGTTATTATTAATAACAGTGGGATTAAGTAAATTAATTTATTAATATGAGTCTTTCGCAAGAAGAACTTACGAATATGGTGTACGCACTTGGAGAAGCGGAAAGAACCCCTCTTTTTTCGTACTGAACATGACCAGTTCTTTCAAACCTTTCGCTTAGTTTTTCAAAAGAACGCGGATTCGGATGTCGTCTTCCCGGAAACCGTTGTGCATAAATTCTTGATGCCAAAAGAGGGTTTCTTTCCGCTTCTCCAAGTGCGTACACCATATTCGTAAGTTCTTGCGAGAGATTCATATTAATAAATTAATTTACTTAATCCCACTGTTATTAATAATAACCTGGCTAATGAAAGTACTGTCATTACTGCAATTGTTTCGTATTCAAAAAAAACAATATCCATGGTATACTAGATTTAATTTTTAATTGAATATATAAATTTAGAGAAAAATGGTGAAAATCTCCGAAATTATTGGTTTTAGGCATGGGATACCCTTAATAACATATGAAAATAATACAAAAATACACACAACTGAATAATAAAATATAGGGTGTTCCATTTGAAAATGACGAGTTATAGTAATTTGAAATTGAGCACATTTGATTCGCTTTATTAAACACCCTGTATAATTACATTTAAAAAAAATGTCAGAACATAGAGTATAATTACAGTTATACAGAAAAGAAAATTCTTAATTTTTACTATTAAAATAACTTCAGTAAGCCTTTATAAAGCAATGCGTGTATTCGGTCTTTTTTAGAGAAAAAAACGGAATAACTTGGTAACGCCGTGGAAAACTGAAACAATAGAGTGTTCAATTTAAAAAAAAAGAGAAACAATTCTCGCCGAAATGTAATGCAACAGCCTGTATATGTGAAAATAATTTTACGTTATGCTCCTTGAGTAGACGAATAAATTCTGTTAATAAACTTATGCTGTATTTCTAACGACAAGGGAGATATCGAAGACGGCGATTCCGATGACTCAGCCTGTATATAGAAATGCGAACGTTAGACATTACTCTTCTTAGTTAGGATAGCATAGTTTATATCGTGATATAAAAAAGTTAGAGGATAAGAAATATATAAAAAGTCAGATAGGCTATTGACCTTAAGCAAAATAAATGTGAATGCGTGTCACATTTTCAAAAAATTAAAAGTTCGGAACAGAATTTTGTTTTAGCACGTGATATGTTTTATATATGAAATGAATAAGAAATATTTTCTTTGTTTCTACTCACTTTAGTTGAAACTGATGAAACTTTCTTTTCCTTAATAAATTATTTAATTGCCAAAAGAAGAAAAAAGTTCAATATACTGCAGAATGTTTCAAATTCAATTCAAATATGATTCTTGTCATTTCACTATGACTCGTCGAAGACTACGATGTGATTATGAGCAAATTAGGGAATTTGAGAGAGGCCGTATTGTGAGTATGCGTGAAGGTTGTAGATATGTCACTGCGTGATATACTGACTCATGTAAATTGGAACATGAGTACAATTTTACGCATATGGAGACCGTGGGTACTGACAGATTCAGAGGACCGGCAGGCAGATTCGTTGAAGAACGAGTGGGATAATATTATATTTTATAATAAATCGCAAGTCTGTTTATTTCAGAACAATTGTTACACACGCTTCAGCCCACATGAGGTATTATCGTTTATGGAGCAATTTCTTACATTTTGCTAATTCGCATTTTTGATATCTTAAACAGGGCAACGCTATACTCCATATTAGAAGAACCGTACTGAAATTCTCTAATCAGCACAGAATTGAATGCTACCGTGGTCTGCCCGTTGTCCAGATCTGTCGCCCATTGAACATGTGTAAGACATCTTAGAATAGTGCGACGTCTTTAGATACCAATAATAAATTAAGAAGAATTACAGATAGTAATTGAAAGAGAATAGAATGAGGTACCGAAAAATGTTATTTAAAATGTAAATGAATCTATGCCTTGTCGTATAGAAGCGGTAATAAGGACGCGTGGAGACCACACTTCATATTAAATTTTTGTTTAGTAATGCTGATTGCTGTGAAATTTTAATAATTTGTAATAATTAGCTGCATTTGATCCAAGTTTCATGCATTTCTTTGCACTAGTTTTTAGTGATGTCATTTCAGCGAGCACTAGTGTATTTATGAATCAATTAAATATAATACTTACATTTCTAGAGGAGAGTAGGCCGGGCATTCCAAGCGATAACCGCCAAGGATCTTGTGGTAGAAGCTGAAGTCCATTTGCAAATCAGGGTAAGGAGTGCGAGCCAGGCTGAAGAGCTCCCACAAGAACACACCATATGACCACACGTCGGACTCAGTGGAGAATGTCTTGTCTCTGATAGACTCGATTGCCATCCACTTAATCGGCAACGGGCACTGGGATTTCTTCTTGTAATAACTTTTTGTGCCTAAATTTTTAGCTAATCCAAAGTCAGAAATTTTAACGATGTTATTTTGTGCTAGAAGCACATTCCTTGCGGCAAGGTCTCCATGTACCACCTGCAAAGGTTTATCATGAGAACGGAAAATACAGATGGAGGACCGGACACATACCTTTCTAGTGGCGAGGAATTGCATACCTTGTGCAACCTGAAGTGACCAACAAAGCAGTTCCAGTGTGCTCACACGCTCCGCATAGCTTTCACCTGACACAGAACATATTGTTACTATACTATCATATATTCTGCATATTTCAAATCACTTTGAACCCAGTGCCGAAAAAAATAAATTATACTAACTCTGATTTATTAACGTTATGAATGTCTGTAATTTGAAACAATATAATTGCATTCTAAACAATAGAATTTTAGACATTGTTCTTCAAAGTACAATAAACTGTAAAGTACCAGACATAATTATTAACATTAAATCTTTTAAACTATTCCCTACAAATTCACACGTTTTCAATTTTAACTAAGCTAATTATGAGGGACTAATTTATAAACTTTCTTGTGTGAATTGGCTAAACTTAAACAGACTGATTATTCTGTAGAATATTATATTCTTTGATTAATACGCACGTACGAAGTAAAGCTATCACTAATATAAAAATATAAGACATACAGAAAGTGGAAAACTTATCGAAAAATGGCTAATTACATATTATTTGCATGTTTGCAAGAAAGAGTAAAATCTAGAAAGATATAACTGGATATGAATCTGATCCATTACGTTCCAAATTTATTCGTAGTTACACTGATATAGAAATTTTCGTATATTATTACACCGTTATTTTTAAGTTTGTTACGGTTTTATTTTTAGTTAAATTGTTAGATACAGAATACTACATTGTGGGCGCAAACGAGTGATTGATGGGGATTCTACAGATGTCGCTAACGATCTTAACTTTAGTCAGTTTTAATTTTACTAGGAATTGTGGGATTTAATTAAAATATTCTTAACTTGCAAAGAACACTTTGTGTCAAGTTTTTGAACAGAATCGAGCAAAATACGCCATTTTGTGATACTATTGCACATTAAGATTATTGCAAAAAGATTAGTGATTATAGTGGCATGTTTTTAGTAAACGGATTATTTTTCACTCTATTGAAGAAAAGTATACAGTTGGTATTTATCGTCGTTCTGACGGATTATCTCCTTCAAAATTGTCACTTAGACATTCAATATCTTTATAAAGGAAAAAGGGCAGTTATTTAATGCGTAAGTGTGGAATTCTTCCGTTGGTCATTCGATTGTTACTATAGTTTAATATTTCTATGTAGCCTTTTTCTTATACCTATATATATTTGGCTCGTGTGGTGATGCTGTCCGTATCGCACGGGACATCCGCTGCATAAGTACGCAGAGCGAAAGGAGAGACATTGAACACAGGACCGGCTTGAGAGAATTTTGGGAAACGGGGCGGCGATAAGCGGTCGAGTACGCGGCACAAGGATTCGACATATATCCTGGTGAGCTCGTTTCAATTTGTAATACGTCCTGTCGATGACTCATGTACGATCCTGCACTTCGGACGAATGTTTTGACACCCGTCTGAACTTATTCTTTAATCGTCGATGCGCGATGAACATTATTTAAATATTGATTATTTGATATAGAGTGATTTCCTTTTTTACCTTCCGTCACCTCTAGGTAAGGAAGGTATTGTCTTTGGTCAAAAAATTCGGTGGTGAGTTTTCATTGAATAAGCACGTTTTAGGGTCTTTACAATACGATTTTACTATTTTTACGATGATGTCTGTATGTGTGTGTGTGTGTGTTCGTGTGTACGTGTGTGTGTATGTGTGTGTGTGTGTGTATGTGTGTGTGTGTGTGTGTCCGCGTTTTCGGGCACGATATCTCCAATACTAGAATTCCAAAAATTACAATTCTTGCGTATTCCTCTTCCTTACAACCATATGCAGACCTGTTTAGATTTTGATTATAATTGGCCAACCGGAAGTACCCTCATTTGAAGATTTTAACAGTTTTTCTTGAAAAAATCAGTTAAATGTTATTATAACTTAAAGAATATATTATTGTCTATACGATTTGATTGCATTTTATATTTGATATTCAACAGATATAGAGTTAAAGAAGAATAACGATAATAAATTTTATATAAATTTCATAATTCAGCCAGCTATGCTAACTTAACCATGGAAACTGCTAATATATTCAGGTAATTCAAATTGACAGATGTCAGTATCAATAAAATGAAATCAATGAAAGAATAAGGGAAGTAACTCTAGTGTTAGAAGTTTCTAGATATAAGAGAGACGATTACATATTGGTTTGAATATGTCATGAGGAGAGATGAATATATTAATAGAAGGTGGAAGAAACATAGGAAGACCAAATATAAGATGAAAAGACTGTATTGTAGAAGACTTGATAGAAAAGGAACTGAATGAGGACGACACGGAAAACAAAAATGAGTGGAAGAAGAAAATAAAAAATAGCGACCCCCTAACGAATGGGAAAAACTAAAGAAGAAGAAGAAGATGTCAGTGTCAAGTGCAATTTGCATAGTTTGTTAATGAAATAACTTTACTGGAAATATAGGATCTTTTGCAAGAAAATTTATGTATGGGGCGCGTGCAGTAACATGACTTTGACCCGTGTCAAAATGACAGCAATTAATTATGTCCATAACTGACAAGTGTTATAGTTTTTCAATCAAAATTTCATAATTTTCTTATTTCATGTGGTTTGTTTGTTATCAGGAGTATGGAATTCAGTTACCGAGAAAGGGAATCACATAATACCAAAAATTTAGAATCTTTTGCAAGAAAATTTATGTATGGAATTTGTACATAATACACAGGATTGACGGAAGGTATTGTGCTGGCCACATCAGATTTTTTATATGATAATTATATTTTTTTGTGAAGCCATACAGCGTTGTGCTTTAAAATATTTATTTGGGGTCGCGAGTTTAAGGATGCATCCATTAAAGTCGAAGATAGGTTGTTGACCCAAGTGAGTCAGTTTTTGGTTCAACGAGACTCTCTTGCGTGGCTAATTTTCTTGATATATATTGATTTGTAGTTTCTCTCAAATTCCTCATGTTATGTTCAACATTTTAACAAGTAATAAATCGGGTATTTAGTTAAATTTACGTACGATTTTGTTTTCATTCAACCATTGTTCTGTTTATTTTTTTTTTTTTTTAAAATCCCTTTGCTATTCAGGATTTCATATTCCCGTAAGCTAGCCCGTAAGATTGCTTTTACTTTCCAAATTTGAATAGTGTGTGTGACAAAAGTTTCGGTTCGCATAACTTCAATACCACGATTCCAAAAGTTATATTTTTTTCATATTTCTCAAGTTTACATCCAGAAGAACAACTGATTAGATTTTGGTTATAAATGGTCAACCGGAAGTACCCTTATTTGAAGATGTTAACAGTTTTTCTTGGAAAAACGCAGTTAGATATCATTTATTGACATTTAACGTTATTATAACTTAAGAATATATTATTCTCTATATGATTTGATCGCATTTTATACTTCATATTCAATAAATATACAATTAAAGAATTATAAAGATATTAAAATTCACTCGAAAATTCATAAATTAACCAGATATGCTACCCATGGAAACTTCTAATATATTCAGATAATACAAATTGACAGATGTCAGTATCAATAGGTGTGTTCAATGAAATAAGCAGTTCAAGCAAATGGTAGGGGAAGTAAACGAGAATTGTTGCTTAGTACACTGAAATATTTGCTAGCTAGGTATATGACGAACAGATATTCACAAATGTCAACGAGAAAGTTATACAGTTGTCAAATATAACATGTGTATCTCTCATATCCCTTTTATTGGTCTGGAAAGTTATACAAAATGAATTTATAGGTAGGTACAGTTATTTGCAGATAGTGGAATTAATTTTGAACATTCTTTTATGTGTAAGAAAATATTTCAAATTTAACAATGTTATGAACATTCATCACACAAAGCCTTTTTGACATGTAATTGCTATAAACACACCATAAAATGAGATAGAAACAGTACAAGTTTAATTCATGTATGTATAATTTGCATTTCCCGCCATTATATTTCATAAGTTAGCAAGACAAGCGAAAAATTTGGCGCTTGGATTGCTTGCGAGCAAATCAAGCAAATGCTGGGCTAGCGAAGTCGTTCAACAAATTTTACCTCCGATTGCTTGTTTTCCTGGGGCTTATTGAACGCACCTAATGAAAAGTAAATGAATGTGGCAGAGATGAGGATGTTGAGATAGATGTTGGGGAAGACACGGAAAGATACGGTAAGAATTGAAAGAATAAGGGAAATAACTCTAGTGTTAAAAGTTTCTAGAAAGATACAAGAGAGACGATTACATTGGTTTGAAAATGCCATGAGGAGAGAAATGAATAGCTTGGAAATAGAAGGTTGAAGAAACAAAGGAAAACCAAAGATAAGTTAGAAGGACTGTTTTGCGGAATACTTGAGAAAAAAGGAACTAAATAAAAACGACACGCAATTTGCATAGTTTGTTTATGAAATAATTTTATTGGAAATTTAGAATATTTTGTAAGAAAATTTATGTATGGAATTATTTATACATAATACACAGGATTGACGGAAGGTATTGTGCTGGCCACATCAGATTTTTTATTTTTTTATTTTCAGCAGTGTGGGAAAACTGCGTTTGTTGAGTCAAGTAGCAGACTGCGCGCTTGTTAATTATAAATCTTATCTTATAGTACACAAGGTTACTGTTAATATTTTCTTCTGTGATTATTTATATATTTATTTGTTATAAGATCTTATTCTCTTTTAGTATTATAATACATTGGCTTCTAATTCACTTAACTGTACTGCTGCAATAGTAATAATATTTAAATATTTTCGTTTATTTTTTTGTTTTATATCTTATAAGTGACTTGGACACTACTTATCATTTTGACACAAGGTTACCAACCCGATATATTGAAACTTTGATTTGTTAATAATTAAATACTCGTACATGACTATATCATTACAATTTAATAAAATATTACAATTAAAATAGCTCTACTACCAGGCATACGTAAAAAATACTAATATAATATTTCAAAAATCAATACCTGGCTAAAAATTTAACTGTTATTGTTGGAAACAAAAATATAATTGAGTTGGCAATGTATAAAAAAACTTGTTATTTTGCTAGTTATTGATTTTTGAATTAGATTTTTGTATGTCATAAATGTATGTAATTTTGAATTTGTGCTGATGTAAGACTAGGTCACCACACAAGTGAGGTCATTAGCACTCAGTAGTAGTAATCACTAATATTGCAGAATAAGCAATATGTAGCAATTATAATATTGTTTCTTTATTTGGTAATTAGGTGACACCTCAATTGTTTGTTGACTTAGCATTACAGTAATATAAAAGACTGTATGGACGATGGGGAGACAGAGTCCGGTGAGAGTCCATCGAGAGGTCCATCAAGAGAGAGACTAGAAGAATACCATTCATCCATACAGTCGGATCCAGCATTTGTAAATATATCAACTAATCTTTATACTAGTCAATAAACTTAGTTATAATAAATCATTATTATTATTTCGAACCTTTACTCTTCTACTAGCAACGTCACAACGGTAAGAACATTTATTATTACTTATTATATTTTTGGCGATTACTAAATTGTACCTCCAGTCTGGCAAGAACCCATCTTAAATATTATTTGCTAATTCGCCTCATAAAGGCGGGTTACAAATTGGTGGCAGCGGTTTTGGGGTAGTTTGCCAGCCCAGGGTGGCTAATATATTTGGTCCACTCGCAGAGTACGATTTTGTAACAAAATTATTTTTTAAATTTAATAAACATGCCAGCGGGCAGTGTTGTGGATAGTAGCCCGCCGGGTAGTTCAAATAAATTAAATCTGCCAACAACGATTAAATCAGAAGCAGAAATGTTATCGTTAAGAAGTGCTGTAATAGCAGAAATACCAGAATTTAATGGTGAAAAAGTAGAAGAGTTTTTTAGAAAAGTACTAGTAAGAACAAGTATTATAAAGTTTGATGACAGAGATACAGTAGACCTGGTTCGTACAAAATTAAATGGGGATGTTTAAAATTTTATTGTCGAACTAGAGAATTACATCTTGTAACTATATCATTTGCAGAATTTAGACAAAAATTTATAAAAAGATTTGCTAAACGTAGATATGAAGACCAAATTACAGAGAATTTTGGAATTGTATACAAAATGTAGGGGAATCAGTACAAAATTTTGCAGAACGTTTAAGGGATCTAAAGGTAGAATTATTAAATATAGAATGTGCGAATGAAAGTTATATAGATTATCAAATTTTATCTCGATTTAAAGAAGGCCTGAGAGCAGAAATTAAAGAATGTATTAAGGTAATACTGAAGTGTCGGACCGACTTAACATTTGAAGAAACTGTCGAATTGGCAGAACAGGAGGAATGGGAATTGGAAATGGAAAAAAATAATTGTTCAGATATAGGGACTGTAAGTAAAAATTCAAATCAATCGGCATATACAAGAATAAACGATATTTGTAAAAATGGGGAACGGGATTATAGGATAAAATTTCCGCGTAAAGATTGGGCGAAAAAAGGGCACTATACAAAGTATTGTAAAACATGTACTAATCAGAAGCGAAGTCGAAATCATAGCAGGTACAGAGGTCCACCAGGAGGCAATCGTTACAACGCCAACAGCGCAACGGCGGGTTACAGGCACAACAAAGACATTCATAGGACGAAGGAAGGACGAAGACCCCAGCATTTAAACAGGAACTACCTCTCGCGAGTGCTCCGTCTCGGGAGGTATCAGTAAGAAATAAAATTTTCAAAATTAATAATATTCGAACATTGGAAGAGTTAAATAGAGACGATCCAAATTTTATTTTAGTCAAAATTAGAGGTATTTCAGTAAAATTATTAATAGATTCGGGATCAAGAGTATCAATTCTTAAAAAGAGATATGCTAAGGGGCATTTGATTACAAAAGGAGATGTTGGGCGATTAAAATCTATATCAGGCGCACCAGTATTATATTACGGCACAAGTAAATTAAAATATGAATGTCAAAATTCTAGTTTTCGCCTTAAAACATTTATTTGCTCAGATGATTTAGATTTGGATGCCGACGGTTTATTGGGTAGAGATTTTATACGTAAATTTGATGTGCGCATATCAAGAGAGGAGGTTCGTTTTAAAACCATATGCCTAAAACTGCTGAGCAATCACAACATGGACACCGTAGCACTCAACGTCGTAAATTGCGAAACACGAACCAATGACGTCAGCGGGGCAGGTCAAGAGGCAGTACTGCAAGATAAGCAAAACAATGTACAGGCACGTACTCAGAAGGCAACCATCACAATTCAAGATAGGGGCACAGAAGTTCAGAATACGGGGAATGGCTTCCTCAATCAAGAAGAATCAGTCACACAAACCAGTGGATTGGTTAGATTGAAGAGCGCCGTGAAGATTCCTCCAAATTGTGAATTCTTGTGTACAGCAGTCCAAGATCTGATCAATCCAGGGCAAGATATTGTGGTTGAACCTGAAGAACTGAAGACCCATGGGGTTATGGCAGCAAAAGTCATAACAAAAGCAGAAAAAGAGGTACCGGTGAAGTTGACGAACGTCACAAATTAAGAGCTTCTATTAGGGAAGAATATGGTAATCGGCAAATCGGCCGTACTTGAGAAGGGGAGCGCTGGAAGTCAACAGGCTCCAAACGAGCAGCATTCGCCGACCACGTCAAAAGTACCAGTCGGGACAGCTGTAGTCGGAAAAAGGAAGAAATCTCAAGGGGTGAGCGCTGGAAATAAACAGGCTCAAAACGAGCAGCATTCGTCGACCACGTCAAGAGGACCAGTCGAGACAGCTGTAGTCGGAAAGAGGAAGAATTCTCCAGGGAAGAGCGCTGGAAACCAACAGGCTCAGAAAAATGGAAAAGTACAGTATTCCACGTCATCTGGACCACAATACCAGAAAGACGGGACAGCTGGAAACATAAGAATTGCAACGAAAAATTCGCAAGCTAAGAGCGCAGGAAATCGACAGGCTCAACAGAAGAAAGGACAACACAGGACCATTGAAGGAAGAAGTCCGCAAGCTGGAAAAGTCACGGCAGCTGAGAATAAGAGGCAACAGGCCGTATGTACTGTAAGAGTTCAAGGAAACAGGTGCATTGAAGAGCAATTCAACTTGGAATATTTACCGGAAGAGGTAAAAAGTAAATTATTGAATTTATTGGTAGAATATGAAGACATTTTTCAATGGGAGGACACTAAGCTAGGGTGCACACATAAAGTGAAACACAGAATAAGCACTGAAGATGTACCGCCTATAGCTAAAGCACCGTACCGAGTTCCTCACAACCAACAAGAACCATTGACTAATGAATTAAAGAAAATGCGTGAAGCAGGGGTAATAGAACCATCCGATTCACCATGGTCAGCACCAGTGGTCATCGTACCAAAGAAATCCGAAAACGGAGAGGAAAAAATAAGGGTGTGTATCGACTTCAGGGGTTTAAACAAAGTGACAAAGAAGGATTACTTCCCTGTAGCCAACATGCAAGAAACCCTGGACCAGTTGGGGAATTCAAATCTATTCACTACCCTAGATTTAGCATCCGGCTACTGGCAAGTGCAACTAGATGTCCAAGATAGAGAGAAGACAGCATTCACGACAAATGGAGAGCATTATCAATTCACAAAGATGCCGTTTGGACTCGTAAACACACCAAGCACTTTTCAACGACTCATGAACTGTGTGTTATCTGGGTTAAGAGAAGAACAATGCCTAGTATACCTGGATGACGTCATCGTGTTCAATGGGAATGGAGCAGACAATCATCTCAAACGACTCACGGAGGTTTTCAAGAGACTAAGACAGGCGAACCTTAAATTGCAACCCAGTAAATGCAATTTTTTGAAGACTGAAACGAAGTATTTAGGACACATCATAAATGGTGAGGGTGTTAAACCGGATCCAGGAAAAATTACAGTCATACAAAATTATCAAAAACCAAAATCAGTCAAGGAGATTAGGGCATTCTGCGGCCTAGTAGGATTCTACAGAAGATTTATACAGGATTTCGCAAAAACATCAAAACCTCTCACAAAATTGACACAAAAAAGTGAGCCGTTCATCTGGACTGCGAAAAGGCATTCAACTCACTAAGGAATGCCCTCTGTTGCGAGTCAGTCTTAGCCCATCCAGATTTCACCAAGGAATTCATCTTGTCAACTGATGCCAGCGGTAAAGCTATAAGTGCCATATTGATTCAAAAATGCAATGGATACGAGAGGCCAATAGTTTTTGCAAGTCGTCAGTTAAACAAAGCTGAAGTAAATTACACTACCACCGAACAAGAATGTCTTGCGATAATCTGGGGTGTAAAATACTATCGATGCTATCTGTACGGAAGAAAATTCACAATAATAACTGACCATCAACCACTGAAATGGCTATTTTCGATCAGCAATCCACAATCACGTTTAGCAAGATGGACGCTGACTCTCCAAGAATACGAGTACAAGATTGAACATAGAGCGGGGAAGAAGCATGTGAACGCAGACGTACTCTCACGAATACCAATCAATGCTGTAGAAGTTGAAGGAACATATGAACCAATATGGGATAGACACATGATAGCAAATAAACAAAGCCAGGATGCCGCAGTGCAACAGCTCGCCAGTAAAGAAGGGTATTTCACGGATGACGAAGGGTTAATCTTCAAAGAAAAATCAAATAATGAGCGTCATCATCAACTCGTAGTACCAGTATCCATGAAATTCAAGGTAATGCACGATTACCACAACCTACCGTATGCGGGACATCAGGGGTACGAGAAGACATACAGCCGAATCAAGGAAAAATTTTTTTGGAAAGCAATGGCTAAGGACATTGAAGACTATTGCAAGAAATGTCATTCATGCAATGAGAGGAAAACGTCACCGCATCACAAGCCTGTGCCACTTCAAAAGTTCAATGAAGTTAGTAGGCCAATGGAAAGGGTCTCAATGGATATTGTCGGTCCATTAACAACAAGCATGAGAGGGAACAAATACATCTTAACCTTCCAGGACCACTTCACGAAATATCCAGAAGCATTCGCTATACCGGACCAAAAGGCATCAATAATTTTGAAAATATTGTCTCAAGAAATCATCTCAAGACACGGGGCTCCAAGACAACTGCTGACCGACCAAGGCGCAAATTTCACTTCTGAAATTTTTAGAGAAGTTTGTAAAATATTTGGCGTCGAAAAACTACAAACAACTGCATACCGACCACAAACAAATGGGATGATAGAGCGAAGTCATCGCGTCTTCAAGGACATTCTATCTCATTTCGTGAATCGAGATCAAACCGATTGGGATGAGTGGCTACCATATGTGTTATTGGCATACAGAAGTAGTGTACATAGCAGTACAAACGAAACTCCATTTTTCTTAATGCATGGTCGTGACCTAGAGTTACCTTATGACGATATAACCAGACCACAAGATCTACGGTATGATTATGCAGATAACTATGCGTCCGAATTAAAACAAAGATTACAAATTGCTTTCAACACAGTAAAGCAAAACATCAACAAGACAACAGAGAAAACGCATAAACAATTTAACAAACACACCAAGTCAGCAGTCTACAAAATCGGTGACGCAGTATACTTGCACAACCCAGCAATACACGCAGGTACGTCACGAAAACTACACAAGCCATGGACAGGACCGTACTTCATAACGGAAATAATGGGACCCGTGACATATAAAATTAAACAACAGAAGTCTGAAAAAATTCAAACGGTACATGTCAACCGTTTAAAACCATTTAAAGATGAGAGCCTTTTGGATCAAGAAGATGAGAGCGAAAAAACAAGTACATCAAAAGATGAAGAAACGGCCAGCACAGAGGAGCGAAATAAAAATGAAATAGACTCAGAGATGATACATAGGATAACTCAGGACAGTCTATTAATAGATGCATTGGTACGACAGGGACAAACAGATACTACCACCACTCCCACTGTAGTAGCACCGTACCATACTCGTAGTAAAGGACCAGCACCACGGCACTCATGGATTATGCGTTAGTTAGAGTTCAATACCAGGAACTAAATAAACGGACTAGAGATCGGTACACGGAACCAAGGAAATAAGGAAAATAATATGTATGTAATTGATTCTCCATTTTAAGTCTGTAAGTGAATAATTTAAAAAGCATTCATAACGTATTCAAAATTATTAAATATTATCATTTTTTTTCTTTTTACTTCCCTCATTGTAAATTGCTTTGAACTTCAATTAGCAACTTATTTGTGGGATGTGCTAGCCATACCATTAATAAGAATTGCATATATAAATATAGAAAACAAGATTTAGAATATTTTGTGTGTTATATGGAAAATCAATCAGTTAGAAATAGGGTATTTAAAAAAATGTGTGTATGTAAGTGTTGATCTTAAGAGTGAAAGAACAACCGTCAGTGCCATCCATGTTGAGGAAACCGCATCAAACCACAGGAAGCAGATGAGCCATCCAAGGAACGACGACCGGCCAATCGTCTCCCCTCAAACTCATCTACAGCCATGGATACACCATCCAGCACAAGACCAGTGGTATGCAGTAATTTTCCCCATCAAACATGACATGCTATGAAATATTGTGAATATAGAGACTTTAAGTGTAGTTGTAAGAAAAATTGTGCTCCTCCGGAAGCAAATTTTTAAAGAAGGGAGGTATATAAGACTAGGTCACTAGGTTTGTTGACTTAGCATTACACTGAATTAAATTAGTATGTACCATAATTTTATATTTTTTTCACATTTCGATAGTTTTTATTATGTACTCAACAATTATAACAAGGTTAATAGTAAGAATATTTGCAATTAACCATAGTCATATTATATACGACATTACAAATAAGGCAATAATCCTTTTAATTTTAAAAGTAATAAAAATTATTATATTATTTTCAAAATAAATACTAGAAATATTGTAATTATTTAATGCTATATAAGAAATTGTCATAAAAACTAAACTGAACAAAAAAAATTAAAACTATTTTACTAATAACGTATGGGACATAAGTTTTGAGAAAAAGTTTACCTTGAAATTTATACTTGATTTTGATGTCTGATCTAGATCATGAAAACAACAAACAAATCATATTTTATTTTTATTGATCAATGTCAAACTTATTCAATTATTAAGTTCAAAATGTCGTACAAACTTAAAATTCGCAAAAGTATCTACCTCTGTGTTGGGCGGTTACCCAAACATGAAATTGTTAACTAAAACTGGAAGACCTTATGTTTTGACACAAAACAGGATTAGTAGACTGGTATAATTCGCTCAAGGTAGAATTGGTGTCTAGTCGAAAGCTGGGTCGCCATTTTGGAGTGTCATACAAGACCACCCAGAGAATTTTGTCCAGAAATAGTGTAAATTACCGAAAAAGAAAAAAATGTCCCAAATACACCCAAGCACAACTCGAAAGAATACCTGCATGCTGCAGAGCATTGAGACGAAGGCATTTTGTGACAAACCGTGTCATTGTAATGGATGATGAGAAATATTTTACGCTCTCACATTCTGAAATGAACGGCGACGATGGATTTTAGACCTCTCATATTGAAAACTGTCCAAACGAAGTTAAATTTATAGCAAAAGCGAAATTTGCTGACAAAGTTTTAGTTTGGTGCGCAATTTCTGAGGCTGTGATTTCAACACCTTATGTTGTCCGAGTTCGGGGAGAAGCTTTGGATGCTGAGCTTTATCCCCAAAGATGTTTACCGAATATGCTTAATTTTATTAATACCCTCATCAAAACGACGAGCGCAATTTCTGAGGCTGGGATTTCAACACCCTATGTTGGCCGAGTTCGCGGAGAAGCTTTGGATGCTGAGCTTTATATCAAAAGATGTTTACCGAATATGCTTAATTTTATTAATATCCATCATCAGAACGACGAAATAATATTTTGGCCTGATCTCGCTTCGTGCCATTATGGCAGCAGGACTCAGGAATGGTTGGAGTAGAATAACATCAATTATATACGAAGAGAAGATAACCCCCCCCCCCCACATGGCTCTCAAGCTCGGCCAATAGAAAATTTTTGGTCATTATTGTGTCGAAAGATTTGTAAAGACGGTTGGGAGGCCCAAAGCGAACAATTGCGGGCGCGAATTTTTAGAAAAAATCGGGAAGTGAACCTGAAAATTGTCCAAGGGAAGATGAGATAAGTCTTGGCCAAATTTCGTTCCATTGAGGATCCTTGGTCCGCTATCAGTTTTGTAGATTAGTTTTCGTGTTGTCAGAAGATGTAATAGTAACTATTAATATTTAAGTATGAATAAAATTTCGTTATTTTTCTCATTAAACCTGTTGATTTCTTTTTAAACCTTATATCCCATGCTTTATTTTTGAATTTCTAAAATTTTTGTAGTGTCAAGTCAATTTAGTGGTCAGTTTGATAATGATAATGCACTATGACCTGGATTTTCCGCCCGAAATGTCCTGTATGTAATGATAATTTGTAATAAAAAAAATTGAATCATTTACACATGAAAAATTTTCGACGATTTTTTTATTATTTACTATTAATACAATATTTATTTTTAAAAACTTCAAATACTTCTTTAAATATGTTAAAATAATCATTACTGAATATTTAAATTTGTACATATTTTTCATATATGATGAGTTAAAAGTTTAAAAAACTTACGAGAGGGAGAAACATGTAATTACATACTATATTTTGTGAAATTGTAATACTATACCGTCAAACGAAACAGTGATATCAGCAAACGATGGAATGAGACTTCCATCAGAATTTAGCAAGTTTATAAAATTATCTCGTTTCACTATAAGATAGTCTCCAAGGTTTCCATGTTCACAATACTCCATAATAATTAGTAATTGCTCTGAAATTATAAAGAATTATAATTTCCATTGATAAAATAACTAATATCTAATAACATTACTTTTCTGGACATCTTGTGTACAGGCTCCTAGAAATTTTATGAGATTAATATGATTTCTGATTTGAACTAAAACTTGCATTTCGCTAATCAATGAATTTATTTCCAAAAAACCACAATTTGGATGCAACATTTTAACGGCCACAGTTTTATCTGGGTCATCTTCAAAGAAATCTAGTAATGATGATTTCATTACGTATCCAAAATAACCGGAACCCAACATTTTGCCTGTGAAGAAAATTACTTTGAGTGTTGCACAATGTACAGGTGGTGTAGTAAATTAATAATTAGTATTAAATACAGGTGTATCAGGACTAGTATAAGAAAAATTAATAGCATGATATAGATATCATTTTGAGTAAAAAATATTTTTTTGTTTACAAAATTACAAGTGATCAAAGTTTTATAAATAGTAGCATTTTAAATAAATTAAAGATATTTACCTATTTTTAAAACAAAAGAACACAATATGGGAACATTAAATATATTTATTGTATTTCTTATAATAAGTGTTCAAAATGTCTTTTGTTCTTTTATTCAAACCAAGAGAAAGAAAAGTAGAATTCCAGGCATTATGAATTTTGACGACGAAGTTCACGACACCCTAAAAGATATTATGAATTCATTTAAAAATTATATTAGTAGTGCATATGTAAATTCGATGCCATTTGACGGAAATATTTATCAAGCGAACTAAATTCTCCATCTGTAAATGTCATCCAAATATCTGAATGTGATGTATTCCAAGCCATAATTAGATTAAACAACAAATTAACGTCTGAAATAGATCAAATAACCTCTTTTTTAATGAAATACTGTAACACTGTTTTGGTACATCCATTATTAACCATATTTAACTCTTGTTTACATACATGTACATTTCCAGATTGTAGGAAAACTATCAAGATATGTCCAGTTTTGTACATCCATTATTAATCATATTTAACTCTTGTTTACATACATGTACATTTCCAGATTGTAGGAAAACTATCAAGATATGTCCAGTTTTAAAATCTGGCGATCCATCCAATATTCGTAACTACCGACCTATTGCTATACTATCAAATTTTTCAAAAGTCTTTGAAATAATTTTACATAATAAAATATTTGCACAAATAAAAAATTATATATCACCGTATCAACATGGCTTTATATCTAAGAGATCAACGGTGACAAATCTGTGTTCTTCTTCACAATTTGTTGTTAACGTGGTAGATAATCGTGGTCAAGTTGATGTGGTATACATCGATTTTGCAAAAGCCTTTGACCGAATAGATCACGGTACCCTGTTACACAAACATTCAGATATTGGCTTCCACACCAACATAATTAAATAATTTTCGTCTTATTTATCTGACAGAAAACAAATTGTAACGTACAATGGATCAACATCAAACGAGTTTATTGCAAAATCTGGAGGTTCACAGGGGTCAAATCTTGGTCCATTATTATTCTTGATTTTCATAAATGATTTGCCAAATTACATATCATGTGAAATATTAATGTTTTCAGATGACGTTAAAATTTATCAGTCAATTATAACAACTGACAGTTGCTTACATTTACAACAAAATATTGGTCACATGCAATTATGGTGTGAAAAAAACAAACTAGCTTTGACTATTGATAAATGTAAAATTGTTACCACAAGAATAACTTAATATTACATAATTATTCCATAAATACATTACCATTATGTAAGGATTACAAAATAAAAGATTTGGGTGTAATTATTGACCCTAAATTTATATTCGAACTGCAAATTCATGTCATAAAATCAGCTAATGCTAATACATTACTCGGCTTCATCACACTGTAACGTTTTTATTTATATGGGTGAAGTGTAAAACATAGACAAATATTATTAACTAAAAGAATACGTTTATTAAACGGGAAATAAATATTAGAAATATAATTAAAAGATTATAAAAGTAACTAACACTTTGATAAACAAATATTAACACTAATTTAAAGACTAAGAATATTATAAGACACTTAAACACTATGATTATTTATTTAAACAATTAACACTACTCTTTATGTCACTAATTTATGTTCACTTGTCGACTGTTGTTTATATCACCAACTATTCACAACGTTTATTTATATCAGACTTCTTTACTCGTCACTTCTATAATACAGAATGTGTTCGCTGGCTTTGGCGATGGGTTATATCCCTGGCGACATTATTTCTAGGCCGTAAGTTAACATTCATAGAATGTTAACTTACGGCTTGGACGATAATGAAATCCAAAATGAAACGAAAATAATTAAACAAATTGCTTCTTCCAATGGTTTTAACCCTACAATAATCGAACAATTTATCCAAAAAAAGAAAAACAAACTTTTATTACAGACAGCTTTTATCAATCAAAATACGCCCAAAGAGATAACACCTCGGTTTAGTCTACCTTTCTTAGGTACTATAAGCTACAAAATTAGGAAACTAATGAAAAAATTTAATGTTGACATCGTCTTTAAGCCCATGACTAACCTTAAAAATGAACTCTGCCAAAAAATAGACAATACACCTCTCCTAGAGAGATCTGGCGTCTATAAATTAAACTGTTCTTGCGGGTGTAATTATGTAGGTAAGACAGGTAGAACTTTTAACATTAGAATAAACGAACACATGAGATGTATAAAGTATAATACTAATAATTCTGCATTTGCCGAACATATAAATATTTCTGGACACAAATTCGACGTTAAAACTGATGTTAAAATATTACACTTAAAAGACAACAGCAGAGCTCTCGATTTCTTGGAAAACTTAGAAATTAAAAAGTCGCTCATTGATAATGAAGCCCTATGTTTAAATGATAGAACTAATTTAAATAATAGCGCGAATATAAATATTCTTTTAAACCTCGACGCTATCACGTGATAAAATTTCCGTTCCCTTCTGCATTATCCTGTTGATTCCTTTATTCTGTCTTTACTAGTTGTACGTATCTGACGATTTACTTTTAATTATTTTTTCATATTTTTTTCAAAATATGCTTTTATCCTTTTGCGGAGTAATTTTCTGTAGTTTGTAATGTGTAAGTATTTTAATTTTTTAAATTTTTTTTGTATGTTTGTATTATTTTTGTCATGTGCATTGTACCTTATTTGTTTATTTTTGTATTTTGTAGTCTCTACCGGACTTTGATAATGGTCATGTAAATGATTGAAACCGGTCAGTAAAATTAAAAGAACAGTGTAAATAAGACATTTAAAGTTTTATTTTAAAACCTTTCCTCTAATACCTATTTTTACACTTGGGCATCATCAATTCTATAATTATTATTATTATTATTATTATTATTATTATTATTATTATTATTATTATTATTATTATTATTATTATTATTATTATTATTATTATTATTATTATTATTATTATTATTATTATTATTATTATTATTATTATTATTATTATTATTATTATTATTATTATTATTATTATTATTATTATTATTATTATTATTATTATTATTATTATTATTATTATTATTATTATTATTATTATTATTATTATTATTATTATTATTATTATTATTATTATTATTATTATTATTATTATTATTATTATTATTATTATTATTATTATTATTATTATTATTATTATTATTATTATTATTATTATTATTATTATTATTATTATTATTTGCTCCGTGAGCTCCACTGCAAGCTGACATTGACGAATCAGAGAATTATTATAAATTATTCCGCAACTCTGAACCCATTCGTTTCATAATAAATTTAAAAAACTGAGGTAAAACATGTCTATTTCAGATTAATTATGCATTATTGTTTCATTGTTTATTATTTCCTTACAAAAGTAGGTAGCTAGATTTTTTAAAATTGTTTCTAAATAAACTACTTTGATCCCTTGTAATTCCGTATCCAAAAAGAATAGGACCTATGTTTATATGATATTTTTTACTCAAAACAATCTCAGAAATAGGTTATTATTTTTTATAAAAGTCTTGATACACGCTGTCTATCTCTACCATACCTAATATAATCTTTTCCCTTGGAATTTCCCACTTAACATCATAATCCAACAGATCAATGTTCAGGAAACCCGATTTTAAGAATTCCTTTTTCAGTTTCTAGTTTAATAAAGCAATATATTAACTAGTTATTAAAAATATATATTTATAAATACATTACCTTATGTCTATATATTCTTCTACCTAGTAAAATAGAAAGTATTGCAAGTAACATTATAGAAATTCCTATAAATGCCAGGGACGTGTTGGTGAATAGATCTGAAATTAAAATAATAAAGTAATATGTGATGGTTGTAGCTTATATCGTATTTTAATTAAATGTAAGTTTACTAAATATTTTCTCACGAATATTTAAAAACATTCATTTAAAACACATTATTTCATGTTTCATTTAAATATATATGTTACAGTTAAAGTATACATTTCAGTCAGTGCATACACTGTCTAGTTGATGTATGCTTCCACTAGCTGTTTTAGTGAAAGTATAAATTATTGCGTTGCCCACGCAACATGCCCACCCAACAATCAAGGCGTATAAATTTTATAAAAAAAACAAACAGAAACAATACCTAACGCACAGAACTCGGATTTAGGTAGACAGTGACAAAAGAAGGTGTATACACTAACTAGTCAATGAATACATTAACTAGATAAAGTATGGACTATATAAAATAATTTATACTTTCACTAAAACAGCTAGTGGAAGCATACATCAACTAGACAGTGTATGCACTGACTAAGTTGATACTCTAACTGTAACATATACATTTTATAAAATACTTATATTCAATACGTATAACATAATCAGTTCCGTCACTTGGTCATCGTAGATGTTCTTTTGTTTTTCAAAAAACAAAAATCATATAATTGTACTAAGTTAAATGTTGTGGCGACATTGGCCAATATTTAATTTTCAAATAACTTCGTAACTATTATATATTGGGAAAAATGTTTCATATAAAATTTTATTGTTTCTTAGTCTATCTACTGACAGACAAAATTTCCTCAATGAAATCGAAACTAGACATCTAGCAAGAAAATTTTGGTATCTAAGTGCATGGGCATGCAAGTTTTTATTATAAAGAATTTTTATTTTATTCATTTTATTAAATTCAACAACATAATCTCGATATCGGGAAAATGTTCTTGAAATTGCTGTAAACAACTTTCATACGAATGTACAAATTCATTATTTTCGTTGCGTACTCCGGATCGAAAATACGTCTCGACAATAAACTTGTGGTGTTCGTCCGTTAAAATCATTTCGGATGGTAACTTAACCTCTTCTGTTTCTCAGCCAACTATTGACTGACCGTCACTCGTTACATCCTTTCCTATTTATTGAAAATTTAAATATATAATTTATGCAAAACATTAATATAGAAATACAAAAAGATTAGAAAAGTATTGTAACGTGCGCCACTGACTGTAAGAGTACGCAACCGCCGCCACTGGTAGAATATTTCCATAACGCCGTCGTGCTGGGGAATAACGTAATCTTCGCAATGATCGGAGGGTAAACACACCCGTCTAGATCTGTTAAATTACATCCGGTGGTCTGATCCTTTGTATTCGATGTTATTATCGCGTCGAATGTTCCAGTAAAAGGACGCCTGCTATACATAGTGTTTCTATACCTCTGCACGAAACTTTAATGACATATATAATTTGATATACAGATTATAGAGCAAAAAGATTTTTTTTTGAAATTCACAAAAATAAGGGTTGTTCATTCCTAGCGAACATTTTTAGTGCCACTGATTTCGTAGTACATTTAATTATGTACAATTATGTTATTAACACGTTAACTACGATACATATCGCCCGCGATATGTAACCAAGTGGTGACATCATGCGTAATCGAATTTTCGCTTTTCATTCTTCAGGTGGACCGATTTTAACGATTCTTGTAGCATTTTAAATGTACTTTTTGACAGGATTATTAGACTATAATAATATAGCACATATCTCGGGCGATATGTAACGCACACAATTAATTCTTTATTATTTCTGTGCGACACATATCGCCAGGGGCTTGTATAAACTTGCATCAACTTGTTACACTAACTTGCGTTTTATTTCTTTTTATTGTCAGTCGAAATTTCGTGCAGTGTAGATTATTATAATTTATTTTTATAAAAATGTCAGAGCGATGGAAAAAAAATTGCAATTAGCAAAGAAGCATTTCCCTGAAAATGAAGTGGAAAAAACTGTAGTTCCCGAGTGTACTGATAGTGATTCAGAAAATATAGATCTTTATAGTAGTAATGAAAAAGTACGACGCGTGATTAGTTACTGTCAGGATTGCCTCGGTAATCCGGGATTTTGTCTGACATGTTTTAACCATTATCATAAATACCAGAAAATGTATTATGTTATTTTTCTTGTACTTTTGTCGAATAAAACAATTAAAATTGAAAAATGTATAACTTTATCTCCCATTTATTCAATTTCAATTAATTATGTGCGGTTCTAGTCCCCGGAGGTATGTACCGTTTGAGTCTAAATAAGTTCAGATACCAACCTAAAAGATAAATACTTGAAAACAGGCAAAAAGTTACTTATCAGTACACAAGATGGAACTAAAGTCAACATCTAGTACATATCCCCGGGGATATGTATCGCACCGCAGTAAAGACAAATTACATACCGCCGGCGATATGTATCGTCAGTAATGTAATACCACCTTATTTTTGTTCCGCAGTTAACGTGTTAATGAAATAAAACTATAAACGCTGTCTATAAATAATCATTTATTAATTAGTTATTATGTAAGTAATTAAATGTACTATGAAACCAATGAGTGCCATTAACAATGTTCGCTAGGAATGAACTACCCTTATTTTTGCGAATTTCAAAAAAAATCTGTTTGTTCTATAATTAGTATAGCAAATTATGTCATTAAAGTTTCGTGCAAAGGTATAGAAACACCCTGTATAAACACGGTCAGGGAAGCCAGCGAACACATTCTGTTATAGACACGAGCATCGAGCAATGAACAGTTGGTGATATAAATAAATACGAGTGAACATTAATAAATACAGTTATATAAATAAATAGTGAAATAAACATTGTGTAAATAAATAATCTTAGTGTTTAAGTATTTAATAATATTCGTAATCTTAAATTAGTGTTTATAATTGTTTAATCATAGTGTTAGTTATGTTTATTATCTTTATCTTAATTATTTATCGTTTAATAAACACTTATTTTAATTAATAATATTTCTCTGATTTTTACACTTCACCCAAATAAATAAACGGTACAAATGGTGTCAGGTGTGGGGTTGTTAATAAACTGTGGAGGGTAAATAAATAAAATGGCGACTAAACAAATAAAATTAAGTGAATTAAAAGTATATGATCTCAAGAAAGAACTGGAAGAACAAGATTTAGAAACGACAGGACTGAAAACAGTTCTACAATCTCGTCTGCGGCAAGCATTAATAGATGCTGGTAAAAATCCTGACGATATTAGTAAATTTATAAAAAAAAATTCCAGAACACTAAGAATATTAAAAGAAGAATTAGCAGAAAATTCCAAAACCCTAAAAGAAGATTTAATGGAACATTCTAGAACATTAAAAGAAGAATTAACAGAAAATTCCAGAACCCTAAAAGAAGAATTAACGGAACATTCTAGAACACTAGAAGAAAATTCTAGAAGTTTAGAACAAAAATTAGAGCAGAATTCTAGAAAAACTGAAGAAGACCTGAAGAAATTAAAAGATGAGCATGACAAGAAGATCGAAAAATTACAAGTTCACAAGAATTACATAGTTGTCAATGTCAAATTCCGATGTAGCAAAGGCAGTTCTACTTGAAGAAAGGAATGTAGTAAAACCTGATACTAGTATACTAGCACAATAATGCACATCAAAACACTGGAATTTGATAGAAAATCTTTGTGGCCGAACTATTTATAAGACTTTAAATCAGCTGTGAAAGCACATAACTGGACGTCCACGAAGAAGGCTACGGCGTTGACTGCCTCGTTGCGTGGAGAAGTTATCGACATCCTACAAACGCTGAAGGAAGAAGAACAAGAGGACTACGACCAAGTAGTCAAGCGGTTGGACATATGGTATGGCAATGCGCACCTGTAGCAGGTGTACCAGACGCAACTGAGGAACCGATATCAGAGTTCAAAAGAAAGCCTTCAAGAGTTTTGAGCCGACGTAGCTCGGTTGTTTCGACTCGCACATCCTACAGCTTCTAACAGCGTTTTAGAGGGCCTAGCCACTCAATCATTTATCTACGGAGTTCGAGACAGCGAAACACAGCAAGCACTGTGATTGGCACGACCAAAATCTTTGGTTGAGATATTCGTATGTGCATTAGAGCATGAAGCCGCCAAACAAGCTTCACGAAATCAATCCCGAGTACGAAATATTGATGCTGAGAGAAATGAAACCATCGAAGATCTGGATGAGAGGGTACAACGAATCACAAGTGAAGTATTTACCGGAAGAAAGAAACTCCGCTGTTGGAATTGCGGTGAACTGGACCATCCGCAGAGACTTTGCACAAAAATGCAAAAGAAAACAGAATCGGCAAATGAAGGAAAGGAGTCGGGTTGATGCAAAGGGACAATCGTCGACCCGTAATCTAGTAGCGCCCCAATCCATCAGTTATGTCGCATCCCTTCATCATCAAGCCAACAGCATCTACGTGAATGGCTCTATTAACGGAAGGCCATTGAAAATGTTACTGGATATGGGTGCGACAAAGATTATAATTAGACTCGACTTGGTAAAGAACACAGGCAAGACACATATTCAACCAACCAAGTGGCGATTATGCACAGTGACGGGAGAAAAAGCTACCGCATTAGGAGAAGTAGATATCACCATCTCTACTAGAAACACTTTTAAACAACGCGTGCTGGTAGCTGAGGTTGAAGATGAATTCATACTCGGTGTGGACGTAAATGACAAGGCACGGTTTTAAATTTGACCTGAAGAAGGGAGTGATGATGGTCAATAAATAAGAACTCGTATTAAACCCACGAGACGATAAGGCGTACTAATGGCCGAAGACGTTACTCTCCCAGAACGAAGTAAAACTATCCTGGAAGCACATTTAGAGCCCAGCAAAGATGACGTCGAAACTGGTACTGGAGTAGTTGTCGGAAAATCACTGGTCAATGCCAGCCAGGTAATTCCAGTTCGAATAATGAACATAAATTTTTATCCAGTTGTTCTTAAAGAACAATTGTACGAGATAGTTTGGCAGTATCCTCGATTACTCGAACGGTACAGGCAAATGGAAACACTTCTCAACAAATTACGGACACTTTAGTCAACCAATTATCAACATCGTTTGAAGAATTGATCGCCGACCAGAGAAACAAGGCAAAGAATTTAATTGGAAGATTTCAAGATGTGTTCTTGTCCGACAAGAAAGCCAAAGGGAGAACTAATATAGCTCACCATAAAATAGACACCGGAGACGCAAGGCCCATCCGCCAACCAGCAAGAAGACTGCCATTGCCGAAGCGTGAGGAAGCTGGAAGTATTATTGAGGACATGAAGACGGAAGGTGTAATTGAACCTTCAAGCAGTTCATGGGTTTCACCAGTAATCTTAGTGAAGAAGGATCGTTCTACACGATTTTGCGTTGATCATCGTCAACTTAACAACGTGACGAAGAAGGATAGCTACCCGCTACCTCGAATTGACGCATACATTGGACACTTTGGCTGGATCGAAGATTTTCTCCACTCCGGGTCTAAAGAGCGGATACTGTCAAGCATATTTGGATACAAAAGACAAGGGGAAGACAAACTTCACCATCGGTAACGGACTCTGGAAATTTACCGGTAATTCCATTTGGGCTCTGCAATGCCCCTTCAACGTTTAAATGACTCTTGGAAACAGTATTGGCTGGGCTATCTTGGAAAACCTGGAGGAAATAAGGGCTGTGAGTGACTTGCCAGTACCTAGAGACAAACACGAACCTAGAAGCTTCGTTGGTTTGTGTACTTACTATCGACGATATGTACCTGGATTCGCCAACATAGCTAAGCCACTGCCAAAGCTTATCGAAGAAGGAAGGAAATTTATTTGGGATATGGATTATAAGGTTGCATTTAAAGAACTGAAACATTCCTTGACAAACGCACCTGTCCTAAGTTATCCTTTAACTAAAGGAGAGTTCATACTACACACAGATGCCAGCAACGTTGAAATTGGTGGCGTTCTTTCCCAGAAACTAGATGGACATGAAACGAGGAATTATTGTGTCACCAGAAAAGAACTTTTGGCAGTCGTGATATCCGTAAAGCATTTCTACAAATATTTATAGGAGAGAAGATTTTTGATAAGAACTGAACATGCTGCTTTAAAATGGCTCCTCAAGAATTCAGAAGGTCAGGTGGCCAGGTGGATTGAGAGACTACAGGAATACAAATATTTATAGGAGAGAAGATTTTTGATAAGAACTGAACATGCTGCTTTAAAATGGCTCCTCAAGAATTCAGAAGGTCAGGTGGCCAGGTGGATTGAGAGACTACAGGAATACGATTCCAAAATCGAACACAGTATAGGTACCAGCCATCGTAATACCAACGCATTCTCCAGAAGGCCATGCCAAGATGAATGCAAGCATTGTAGTCGAGTGGAAGAGAAGCCAGGATAACAGTAGTCGAGATAATTGTCAGTCCGGTGAACTACACAGAGACCAGGAACATGACCCGACTTTGAAAATTATTCTGGAATGGAAAGCGAAAGAGAGCAAACCAACATGGGAAGACGTTGCACCACACTCACAGAGTGTACTATCGTACTAGGCGCAATGGGCCTCCATGGTGATTGAGGATGGCCTGTTAAAGCGTGTGGTGGAAAATGCCGATGGAACTGAGAAAAGAACTCAATTGGTTGTTCCTAAGTAGAATACCAGACGTGTTGAAAGAGATCCATGACGGACCTGGAGGAAACCATTTTGGAGTCAACAAAACATTAAAAAGATTGCGCCAGCGATTTTACTGGGTTAACTGCAAGGAAGATGTTAAAGACTGGTGCAAGAAATGTGTGGTTTTCATTGGAAGCAACGGTCCGTATAGATGACGAAGAGCTCCAATGCGTCAATATAACGTTGGCAGTCCATTTCAGCGTATTGCGATTGACGTAACCGGACCATTTCCAGGAAGTAAAGACGGAAATAAATATATCGTGGTTATCAGGGACTACTTCACCAAGTGAGTTGAAGCCTATCCACTACCCAACCAGGAAGCCACGACGGTCGCTGAAACATTAATCAAAGAATGTTTGGTGTACCACGTGAACTTCACTCCGATCAGGGTAGAAATTTTGAGCCCGCCGATTTCCAAAATATTTGCAAGAGATTAGGAATTAATAAAACAAGAACAGCAACAGTCCAATGGCATGGTTGAACGAATGAACAAAACGATCAATCGATATTTGTCGAAGGTAGTCTCCAATCACCAAAGAGACTGGGACCGATATCTTCATCTGTTCCTGGAAACCTATTCTAATTCAAATTGGCGTTCGCCGGACGCCATAGTTGGCGCTTCTTGATCATTCTGTCACCTAGCGAAATATATGAGATGTACAACCGTAACGTCATAGTTGCCGCACATGCGAGAATTCCCCCATGAAACTTCGCATGTGTTTCGTAGCACATGCGAAGTGCCATGGCGTACATGCTAAGTCAACATCGCATGTCTAAGTAAATGTTTTTGAGTCGGAACTTGTCATTGTAATTGAATATTTTGCGAATTGATATTATTACTATTTTTATTTGGGTTTTATATATTTATTTAGTATAGTTTTCTTATTTTATTAGAATTATAGTACATATTTAATTTAAAAATTGAAAGCAGCTTTCGGAACTCATGATTTATAAATAAAACAATATTTGGGTAAAGTTCTGTTTAAATATTATTTATATATTTAATTTATATTTTTCGTTTCTTTTTGTAAGTTGTTACATATTTACAATGTTTTCATAAAGTTCTTTTTTGTTTATTTGGACAGGCAATGCCTGGTTTCAGAAAAATTTAACTTATTGCTACATTTAACATGTTAAATTTTGACATATGTATGTCAAATTGTGAATAATTTAGAAACATTATTAGTGTACCTATATAAACCAATTACATTGGGTGTATTATATGCATACTCAAAACATATTTTAGTTTAAAATGTACTTGCACTTGCACACAATTTATTTAATATCTACACTCTAAAAAGATTTGTAAATTTGTCATATGTCAAAATTTAACAAGTTAAATTTAACAATGAGTTAAATTTAAACAGGCATTTGTGAAACCATACATAATTCATGAATAGATACTATTCAAATACATATATTCAACAATTAGTGTTACCAACATTTGGTTCTAATTCATGCCAATATATCGATGGTGTCAATGCAATACCTCGTATCTGCAAAAATTTCAAAATTCACCTTTTTGCGCCTTTTCTCAATGCCTGTATAATGAAGCAACAGATGGATCTATTAGCCCGAGAAGTTAGGTGGTACGCCCACAAAATAACAAAATGTAATGCAATACTTCGTACCTACAGTGAAATTATGGCTGATGAAGTGTAAAATCTGGTAAGTGTAATTTTATGATTAATTTACACTTTGTATTGAATCCATCTTGATCTAAAATTGCAATTATTTCGATTATTGTTCTCCTAAAATTCGTACGTAATACTTACATTATAAAATTTTATGCAGTTTTTATGAATTATTTCATTTAAAACAATGTCTATGCAGATACGTGTTACTGAACATGACAAAAATTAAAATTCAATATCATTCTTTAGCAGATACGAATATGTTAATTGGCTGTTTTCTTCTTTGAAATAAACATCAGTGCCATTATTTTAGTCTTCTATAGCAGTATTTTGTTTAAGGTTACGGAAATAATCACAAAATGTCTTCCAGAAACAGGAAAATTTTGGCCATGTGCTATATAAAAATGCAAAGTAATGAATTCCAAACCGTATGAAGTAGTAAGTCCAGATTATGGTTTCTTTCGTAATTACAGAGTCGACCAAGTTTACGATTCGATTCGCCCACGAGGAAAAACCTACCGATCCCACAGTGATGGATATTCGTGTTGTAAAATACGAAAATGGTCAGATTACCATACAAAGTGAATTTTGACGAGAATTTTGCTCCTTTGCCTCATCGGCCTAAAAGAACTATCGCCAAAAATATTGAAGACTTTCCAAAATTACATGAAGGAAAACTGCTATTTCAAAAAATTTGATGTGACCAACACAATACCTCCCGCCTTTTACCTATGGGGTCTCGTTGCCGCGTGCCTAGTCGCAAATCTGGGGAACCCGATTAACGCCAAATAATTCGAATTTTGAATGGCATAAAATTAACCCTTACGGTAAACGCCCGCACAATACAAATATGTCATCGTTATTACCGAAATGTGTGTACAAATCAGATTAGCACACCCAGCAAAGGATATGCCGTGATAATATATTTATTTGTTTCTTTATTTAAATATATACCTGCATATTTACTAATGCTAGAAATGATGTATATTAAGTTCCTTTCCATAAAACTATTGTTCTATTTATAATTTTTCTTTTAAAACGTTACTATTATTAATGACAATTTTTTTGACAGTGACATTTATCTGTCAGTTACATACATTTGAGCTGAACTATGTAACCCCATTGAAATGTGTTAATGCGTAAGCTCCGAGATATAATTTTTATATTATTTTATAAATTTATCCATAAAATATATAGAAAAGATATTAAAGCAAACTTGTAGAAAATGGAATAATCTTTAATTTTTATAATAACAAATTGAGAAAAAAATTACATTTAAAGGTATTTTTTGAAGAAAAATTATTTTGAGCTTCAAGTAAACTGCCATTTCCGGTTATCCAATTGCCACCAAAATCTAAACACACACATACACACACATACACACACACATACACGCACACACACACATACATACATACATACATACATACATACATACATAACATACATACATACATACAAACATACATACATACATACATACATACATACATACATAAATATATATGTATATACATACATACTGTAACGTTTTATTTATATGGGTGAAGTGTAAATAATCGGAGACATATTATTAATTAAAATAATACGTTTATTAAACGATAAATAATTAAGGTTAAATATTAAAAAGATAGTAAAAGTAACTAACACTATGAGTAAACAAATATTAACACTAATTTAAAGACTACGAATATTATTAACTGCTTAAACACTAAGATTATTTATTTAACCAATATTTATATCACTACATTTATTTATGTTAACAACTCGTAGACTATTTATTTATATCACCGACTTCATTGCTCGTTGCTTCTATATTACCAACTATTTCTCCGCTGTCATTCAGACGGTATTTATACAGCCCAGTATCCTTCTAGAATTCGCCGGCGCCACAGCGATACCGAGTACAAAAGAATTAGGTCACGGCGTAATTAACATGTTTCAACGTGCATGTGTTATTCCATCGTCGGGGATTGCATCATCGCTCTGTTACATTCTTTCAGTGGCGGCGCACGTATACTCTTCTCTCAGGGGCGCACGTCACAATGCCCTCTCATTAAGACTGTTTCGTCCCGGAACAGTTTTTGATGACGAAATCTACATGTATTATTACCCTTGGTACATTTAGAAGTCTTGAAGAAGTGACAGTCGATGGTCCGCTGGAGTTCCTCTTTCTGTCCGTTAGGGTTAAAGCTGCAGACGAGAATTTCAATACCGGTATAGCGGAAGATGATCTATTACATGTTCCTAACAACCCTCCAATCCAAACCATCTAGTCCACAGCCTACCTTCGGTACTGCTAGCTTCAAAATGTCACTTTCTAGTAGATGATCCTTCAAGTCACACAGCGAGTTCCATAGATTGCGATACAGCGACTTCTGGTGCGAGTGTGGTTTTGTGACCAGGTAATAGATATACCGCTGATGTTATGCATTGTTATCCCTAAGTCGTAGCGTTTTCCCGACGGATGGACTTTGGTTGGCCAGTTCTTGTAGTCGTCCAAATTTTGTCTTAAAAACTGACGCTATGCCGCGTGACATCTTTAAGTCTTCTGATACGCAGTGGCCGAGGGAATAATCTGAAGACACGGTGAACAGGTCTCGATGTTCTTCTGTCGTCACGCTATACCGCGCCTTGTGACCAAAGGAATATTGTTCCATGAAGTCTTCAAAAGTCGGTTCCTGGGCTATGATCCGACGAACCGTTGCTCCATGATGGTTTTCATTGTTGTCACCGGCGAACGGGGCTAGCCGATTAAAGTGTACTACTCTCGGCTTCGCGGTAGGTGCTTTCCTAATCCTGTATATCACGTCGTTTATTCTCTTAACGACCTCATAAGGACCTTCCCAGTTTCTTTGCTGCTTTGGTGATAAACCTTGACGCCTTTGTGGATTGTAAAGCCACACTAAATCCCCTGGTTGGTATCTACCTTTTTCTGCCTTCATGTCATACTGGTCCTTCATCCGGTCGCTGCCAGTTTGAATGTTTGCGCGGACTTGTTCATGAATATCGTCTATTCTTCTCCGTAAGCCCGTTACGTAATCTTCCCCGGCCAGATCTCCCCCAGGTTTACTGCCGAACACCCAGTCACATGGCCTTCACCGTAAGTCCGTTATTAATCTTCTCCGGCCAGATCTTCCCCAGATTTACTACCGAACACCAAGTCACATGGCAGGCGCAACTCACGCCCGAATAAGATGTTCACAGGACTTTGCCCTGTGGTTTCATGCACGTGCAGTAGCTACACAAACGTAGGAATTATAGTAACTACTACCTCCGGCGTGGCAGACCACTCCGCTGCCGCGCTTTGTAAAAAAAGAATAAGAGAACTCTTAAATTGTAAAAATATAAAAAACACCAAATACAAAAACGCCAATATTATTTCCTCGAAAATCAAAAACTAAACAAACCCCAAAAAATATCACTATCGTTACTCTATTAGGTTTCCTGGTCGGGAGGGGCATGTAGCAGCAGTCTAGATAATAGGCGAGCCTGCTACACACGGATGAACGATAAGCCATCAGGAACAGATGAAGATGTTGGTTCCAGTCTCTTTGGTGGTTGGAGACTTCCTTCGACAAATGTCTGCTGATCGTTCTGTTTATTCGTTTAACCATGCCACTGGACTGCGGATGTAATGCAGTTGTCCTTGTTTTATTAATTCCTAATATCTTACAGATATTTTGGAGAACGGCAGACTCGAAATTTCTTCCCTGGTCGGAGTGAAGTTCACGTGGTACACCAAACCGGCATATACACTCTTTGACTAAGGTTTCGGCGACCGTGGTGGCTCCCTGGTTGGGTAATTGATAGGCTTCAACCTATTTAGTGAAGTAGTCCATCACAACCACGATATATTTATTTCCGTCGTCGTTTTCTGGGAATGGTCCCGCCACATCAATCGCAATGCGCTCAAATGGACTGCCAACGTTGTATTAACGCATTGGAGCTTTTCGTCGTCTATGAGGGCCGTTGCTGCCAGCGCAAACTACACATTTCTTGCACCAGTCTTTAACGTCTTCCTTGCAATTAACCCAGTAAAATCGCTGGCGCAATCATTCTAATGTTTTGTTGACTCCAAAATAGCCTCCTCCAGATCCGTCATGGATCTCTTTCAATCCATCTGGTATTCTATTCTTACGAATAACCAATTGAGTTCTCTTCTCAGTTCCATCGGTATTTTCCACCAAACGCTTTAACAGGCCATCCTCAAACACCATGGAGTCCCATTGCGCCCAGTACGATTTTACACTCCGTGAGTGTGGTGCAACGTTTTTCCAGACTGGTTTGCTATCCTCTGCTTTCCATTCCAGTAAAATTTTCAAATTCGGGTCATTTTCTTGGTTTTCGCGTAGTCCACCGGGTTGCCAATTATCATCGACTACTGTTGTCCTGGCGACGGCAAAATGTTTCTCTTCCAGTCGACTACAATTCTTGCATTCACCTTGGCATGGCCTTCTGGATAATGCGTCGGCATTACGATGGCTGGTACCCGTCCTATGATCGATTTTGAAATCGTATTCCTGTAGTCTTTCAATCCATCTAGCCACCTGACCTTCAGGATTCTTGAATTGTAACAGCCATTTTAATGCAGCATGGTCAGTTCCAATCAAAAATCTTCTTCCGTACAAATATTTGTAGAAATGTTCCACGGATTTTACGACTGCCAAGAGTTCTTTTCTGGTCACACAGTAATTCCTTTCTGGTTTTGACAAGGTCTTACTAAAGTAGGTAATTACCTTCTCATGCCCATCTTGTATCTGGGAAAGAACGCCACCCATTCTGACGTTGCTGGCATCTGTGTCTGTCTGAACTCTCCTTCATATCGTCGATAATAGGTACTCAAACCAAGAAAACTTCTAAGTTCGTGTTTGTCCCTAGGTGCTGGCCAGTCTCTCATAGTCTTTATCATCTCCTGGTCAACTGCAATACCCTTACCGGAAACCACGTGTCCAAGGTAATGAACTTCTTTTTGAAACAGGTAACACTTCTTCGGGCTAAGTTTCAGGTTAGCTTTCCTCAATCTCTGGAAAACCTCTTCCAAATTCTTCATGTGGTCCTCGAATGTCTTACAATAATATCCTCGAGGTACCTGAACAGGTTTTCCAAGATAGCCCAGCCGATACTGTTTCCATGAGTCGTTCAAACGTTGCAGGAGCTTGCAGAGCCCAAACGGCATTAGGGTAAATTGCCAGAGTCCTGTATTAATGGTGAAAGCTGTCTTCTCCTTGTCTTTTGGATCCAAATCTACTTGTCAGTAACCGCTCTTTAGATCCAAAGTGGAGAAAATCTTTGAGACAGCCAAAGTGTCTAATGTGTCGTCTATTCGAGGTAGCGGGTAGCTATCCTTCTTCGTCACGTTGTTAAGTTGACGATAATCGACGCAAAATCGTGTAGAGCCATCCTTCTTCTTCACTAACACCACAGGTGAAACCCAAGGACTGCTTGAAGGTTCGATTACACCTTCCATCTTCATGTCCTCAATAATTCTTTCGGCTTCCTCACGCTTCGCCAATGGCAGTCTCCTTGCTGGTTGGTGGATGGGTCTTGCGTCTCCGGTGTCTATTTTATGGTGAACTATATTAGTTCTCCCTTTGGTGTTCTTGTCGAATTGAAAATTTCCAATTAAATTATATGCCTTGGTTCTCTGGTCGGCGGTCAATTCTTGAAATGATGTTGATATCTCATTGATTAAAGTATTTGTAACTTTTTGCGATGTATTTCCCTTGGTCATCACAGTTCGAATAATCGACGAAACTGCCGAATATTCTCCTACAATTGTTCATCTTCTAAGAATAACTGGATAGTTATTTACGTTCATTATCCGAACTGGAATTACCTGGCTGGCTTTGACCAGTGATTTTCCGACAACAACTCCAGTGCCAATTTTGGCGTCATCATTCCTGGGCTCAAGCATAACAATGTTTCCCTCACAGAAACTACCATCTAGATGTGCTCCCAGGATAGTTTCACTTCGTTCTGGGAGGGTGATGTCTTCGGCCATTAGTACGCGCACAGCCTTGTCGTCTCGTGGGCTTAATACGAGTTCTTCTTCATTGACCATCATCACTCCATTCTTCAGGTCAAGTTTAAAACCATGCTTTGTCATTACGTCCATTCCGAGTATGAATTCATCTTCAAAATAAGCTACCAGCGCTCGATGTTTAAAGGAGGTGTTCCCAATAGAGATGGTGACATCTACTTTTCCTAATGCGGTAGCTTGTTCTCCCGTAGCTGTGCGTAATCGGCACTTAGTTGGTTGAAGATGCGTCTTGCCAGTTTTCCTTATCAAGTCGGGTCTAATTATAGTTTTTGTCGCACCCGTATCCAGTAGAATTTTCAGTGGCCTTCCGTTAATAGAGCCATCCACATAGATGCTATTGGATTTATGATGAAGAGATGCGACATAACTGATGGATTGTGGGGCTTGTAGATTACGGGTCGACAGTTGCCCCTTCGCATCAACCCGATTTAGTTTTCCGACTGCTTTTCTTCTTTTGTCGATACCGTCTTCTTTTTCATTTTTCTGCAAAGTTGTTGCGGATGACCCAGTTCACCGCAATTCTAACAGCGGAGTTTCAATCTTCAATGTTTTCCTTTCTCTCAGCATCCATATGTGGCACTCGCGATTAATTTCGTGAAGCTTGTTTGGCAGCTTCACGTTCTAATTCATATGTGAGTGCGTCAATTAAAGTTTTTGGACGGGCCAATCGCAATGCTTGCTGAGTTTCGTTGTCTCGAACTCCATATGATTGTGTAGCCAGGCAACCCAAAACGCTATCAGGAGCTGTAGGATGCGCGAGACGAACCAAACGGGCTACGTCGACTTCAAATTCTTGCAGGCTTTCTTTTGGATTCTGATACCGATTTCTTAAATGCGTTTGGTATACCTGTTCCAGATGCGCATTGCCATATCGCATATCCAACCGCTTGACTAATTGGTCATAGTCTTCTTGTTCTGCTTCCTTCAGCGTTTGTAAGATATCGATGGCTTCTCCGCGCAACGAGACAGTCAACGCCGTAGCCTTCTCCTCAGACGTCCAATTATTTGCTTTTGCGGCTGCTTCAAATTGTTTTAAATAATTCGCCCACGAAGACTTCCCATCAAATTCCGGTGTTTTTATGTGTATTTTTAAAGTAGTATCAAGTTTCACTACCTTTCCTCCTTCCATTAGACTTGGCTTAGCAACTTCGGAATTCGATGTTGGCGACGATGTCATTTTAGTGAACTTTTGTTGTATTCAATCTTCTTGTCATACTCATCTTCTAAATTCTTCAGGTCTTCTTCGGTTTTTCTAGAATTTTCTTCTAATTTTTCTTCTAATTTCTCTTCTAAAATTTTAGAATTTTCTTCTAATTTTTGTTCAAATGTTCTAGAATTTTCTTCTAATTTTTGTTCTAATGTTCTAGAAATTTCTTCTGATTTTCTAGAACTCTCCTCCAATTTTTGTTCTAACGTTCCTGTCAATTCTTCTTTTAATGTTTGAGAATTTTCTTCTAATTTACTTTCTAATGTTCTACAATTTTCTTCTGCCTTTCTAGAACTTTCCTCTAATTTTTGTTCTAATTTTTCTGTCAATTCTCCTTTTAATGTTCGAGAATTTTCTTCTGCTTGTCTATAACTTTCTATTAATTTTTGTTCTAATGTTCTAGAACTTTCTTCTGATTTTCTAGAACTTTCTACTAATTTTTGTTCTAGTGTTTCGGTCAATTCTTCCTTTAAAGTTCGAGAATTTTCTTCTAAATTATTTTCTAATGTTCTAGAACTTTCTGCTATTTTCTGTTTTAATTCTTCTTTTAATTTACCAAATTCGGATAGGTCAAATAAGTAATCTTCAGCATTTTCACCAGCAGCGATTCATGCTTGCCGCAGACGAGATTGTAGAACGCTTTTTAGTCCTGTCGTATCTAATTCTCGTTCTTCCAGTTCTCTCTTGAGATCACTTACTTTTAATTCACTTAATTTTATTTGTTTAGTCGCCATTTTATTTATTTTTATTTACACTTCACAGTTTATTAACAACCCCACACCTGACACCAATTGTAACGTTTTATTTATTTGGGTGAAGTGTAAATAATCGGAGAAATATTATTAATTAAAATAATACGTTTATTAAACGATAAATAATTAAGGTTAAATATTAAAAAGATAATAAAAGTAACTAACACTATGATTAAACAAAATTAACACTAATTTAAAGACTACGAATATTATTAACTGCTTAAACACTAAGATTATTTATTTAACCAATATTTATATTAATACATGCATACAGACATACACACAGACATCATCGTGAAAATGTTAAAATTGGATTCTAGCGACGTTAAAACGTGGTCATTTCCCAAAATCTCGATATGCGTCTTTTAGTACGATCTCTATACCTCCCTTACCAAGCGTAGCGGAAAGTAAAAAGAAATACGATCACCTGCAAGAAATTAAATCAAAATTACATGAAAATAACTGGCCGTTTTATGATAATGACAATAATATCGTCGAGGTACACTAAACAGGTTTCTAAGATAGTCCAGCCAATACTGTTTCCATGAGTCGTTCTAACGTCGCAGGAGCATTGCAGAGCCCAAACGGCATTACGGTAAATTGCCAGAGTCCTGTACCGATGATGAAGGCTGTCTTCTCCTTTTCTTTTGGATCCAAATCTACTTGCTAGTAGCTGCTCTTTAGATCCAAAGTGGAGAAAATCTTTGAGCCAGCTAAGGTGTCTAATTTGTCGTCTATTCGAGGTAGCGGGTAGCTATCCTTCTTCGTCACGTTATTGAGTTGACGATAATCGACGCAAAATCGTGTAGATCCATCCTTCTTCTTCACTAACACCACTGGTGAAGCCCATGGACTGCTTGAAGGTTCAATCACACCTTCCATCTTCATGTCCTCGATTATACTTTCCGCTTCCTCACGCTTCGCCATTGGTAGTCTTCTTGCTGGTTGACGGATGGGTCTTGCGTCTCCGGTGTCTATTTTATGGTGAACTACATTAGTCCTTCCGTTGGCTTTCTTCTCATATTGGAACACATCTTGAAACCTCCCAATTAAATCCTTCACCTTGGTTCTCTGGTCGGCAGTCAATTCTTCAAACGATGTTGTCAATTGATTGATTAACGTGTCCGGCACTTTCTGAAATGTGTTTCCCTTGGTCTTCACAGTTCGAATAATCGAGGATACTGCCATGCATTCTCCTACAATTGTTCCTCTCTTCAGAACAACAGGATAAAAATTTACGTTCATTATTCGAATTGGTATTACCCGGCTGGCTTTGACCAATGATTTTCCGACAACAACTCCAGTACCAGTTTTGACGTCATCATTTCTGGGTTCAAGCATAACAATATTTCCCTCACAGAAAGTACCATCTAATTGTGCTTTCACAATAGTTTCACTTCGTTCTGAAAGGGTAACTTCTTCGGCCATTAGTACACGCACAGCCTTGTCGTCTCGTGGATTTAATATGAGTTCTTCTTCATTGACCATCATCACCCCATTCTTCAGGTCAAGTTTAAAACCATGCTTTGTCATTACGTCCATTCCGAGTATTACTTCATCTTCAACTTCAGCTACCAGCGCACGATGTTTGAATGAGGTTTTTCCAATAGTGACGATGACATCTACTTCTACTAATGCGGTAGCTTGTTCTCCCGTTGCTGTGCGTAATCGCCACTTAGTTGGTTGAAGATGCGTCTTGCCAGTTTTCTTCGCCAAGTCAGGTCTAATTATAGTTTTTGTCGCATCCGTATCCAGTAGCATTTTCAGTGGCCTTCCGTTAATAGAGCCATCCACATAGATGCTATTGATAAAGAGATGCGACATAACTGATGGATTGTGGGGCTTCCAGATTACGGGTCGACAGTTGCCCCTTCGCATCAACCCGATTTAGTTTTCCGACTGCTTTTCTTCCTTTGTTGATTCCGCTTTCTTTTGCATTTTTCTGCAAAGTCTTTGCGGATGACCCAGTTCACCGCAATTCCAACAGCGGAGTTTCTTTCTTCCGCTAAATACTTCACTTGTAATTCTTCGCATTGTCTCTTCTAGATCTTCAATGTTTTCCTTTCCCTCAGCATCCATATTTCGCACTCGCAATTGATTTCGTGAAGCTTGTTTGGCAGCTTCATGTTCTAATGCATATGAGAGTGCGTCAATTAAAGTTTTTGGAAGGGCCAATCGCAATGCTTGCTGAGTTTCGTTGTCTCGAACTCCATAGATGAATGATTGTGTAGCCAGGCATTCCAAAACGCTATCAGGAGCTGTAGAATGTGCGAGACGAACCAAACGGGCTACGTCGACTTCAAATTCTTGCAGGCTTTCTTTTGGATTCTGATACCGAGTTCTTAATTGCGTCTGGTATATCCAACCGCTTGACTAGTTGGTCATAGTCTTCTTGTTCTTCTTCCTTCAGCGTTTGTAAGATATCGATGGCTTCTCCGCGCAACGAGACAGTCAACGCCGTAGCCTTCTCCTCGGACGTCCAACTATTTGCTTTTGCGGCAGCTTCAAATTGTTTTAAATAATTTGGCCACGAAGACTTCCCATCAAATTCCGGTGTTTTTATGTACATTTTTGAAGTAGTATCAGGTTTTACTACTTTTCTTCCTTCTATTAGACTTGGCTCAGCCACACCAGAATTCGGAATTGACGACGATGTAATTTTAGTGAATTTTTGTTGTATTTCTTCAATCTTCTTGTCGTACTCATCTTTTAAATTCTTCAGGCCTTCTTCAGTATTTTCCATTAATTTTTGTTCTAAATTTCTAGAATATTCTTCCAATTTTTCTTCTAAACTTCTAGAATTTTCTTCTAATTTTTCTTTTAATTTTTGTTCTAATGCACCTGCCAATTCTTCTTTTAATGTTCAAGAATTTTCTTCTAATCTATTTTCTAAACTTCTAGAATTTTCCTCTAAATTTTCTGTCAATTCTCCTTTTAATGTTCGAGAATTTTCTCCCATTTCCTGTTTTAAACCTTCTTTTATTTTACCAAATTCGGATAGGTCAAATAAGTAATCGTCAGCATTTTCACTAGCAGCGATTAATGCTTGCCGCAGACGAGATTGTAAAACGCTGTCGCATCTAATTCTCGTTCTTCCAGTTCTCTCTTGAGATCACTTACTTTTAATTCACTTAATTTTATTTGTTCAGTCGCCATTTTATTTACACTTCACAGTTTATTAACAACCCCACACCTGACACCAATTGTAACGTTTTTATTTATATGGGCGAAGTGTAAAACACAGACAAATATTATTAACTAAAAGAATACGTTTATTAAACGATAATTAATTAAGGATTAGATATAAAGATAATAAAAACAACTAACACTATGATTAAACAATTATAAACACTAAGAATATTATTAAATGCTTAAACACTACGATTATTTATCTATACAATATTTATGTCACTACACTGATTTATATAACTACATTTATTTATATTAACAATTCGTAGACTACTTATTTATATCACCGACTTCATTACTCGTCGCTTCTATATTACAAACTGTCCCTCCGCTTTCTTTCGGCCGGTATTTATACAGCTCATACCATTCTAAAAGCCTTCAAAGCGACAATGACCTGTATACAAAAGAATGAGGTCACGGCGTAATTAACCTCTAGCCGGCGCGTCGCGGGTATTTCAACATCTGGGAAATTCCGGGATTACGTCATCGCTCTAGTACATTCTTTCAGCGGCGTACGTATACTTTTCTCTCCGGGGCGCACGTCACAATAATTTGTTGTATAAATAAAAAAAAATGATATCGCTACTGTCCTTATTGACTTTAGAATGTCTTTTGGTTTTTTACCTCCCGCTACCCTTGGTAAGGAAGGATAGGGATCGTGCTAAAAATCGCATATCAAGATTTTGGTAAATGACCACGTTTTAAGGTCCCTAGAATCCATTTTTAACATTTTCACGATGATGTCTGTATGTATGTATGTATGTATGTATGTATGTATGTATGTATGTATGTATGTATGTATGTATGTGTGTGTGGATCCTCTTTACGCTCTAACTCAAATACTATCATTCAGAAAGTTTTGAAACCATGTATATCTACCTTAAGTTTTTGAAAAAAATTCTGGTGCATAATTTATACCGAAAGGTAGCCTTGTAAACATATTTGCCAAACGGAATGAAAAAAGTGGTTTACTTTCCTGTTAATTCAATTTGGGAAAACCTGAATTAGCATCCAGTTTTGAAAAAACTCTTGAATTTTAAATATATTTAGTGTAATATTTATTTTGGAAATAGGAAAAACAACTCTTTTAACATTTTTATTTAAAAAATTATAATCGCAACATAATCCTATACCTGACGCTGAATCTTTGGGTATAGAGGAAATGATTAGGCAGAGGACTCACGTCATCAACCTGAAAAAACCTTAAAAAAAGAAATATAACTTATAGTAATTATTAGTTAATATTTATTTTTTAAAAAAGAAGAAAAAATATACTACTATTAAAGAAACGTATATATTAATTAATTTGTAATTATTTCTAAGTCAATCCTTATTCCTTTTACGAAATATAAAATTATTTGACACAACATGATCATTCTTAGTGATGTTAACCTATCGTACGAAAATAAACTACAATTATTTCAAATAATTTTATATTCCGTAAAAGGAATAACGATTAACTTAGAAATAATTGTAAATATCATTAATATATACATTACTTAATACTAGTACTGTTTTTCTTCTTCTTTTAAAAATAAATAACACCCAATAATTTCCACAAGTTATATTTCATTGTATAAGGTTTTTTTTCAGGTCGATGACGAGAGTCCTCTGCCAAATCATTTTCACTATACGCATATAACAGAGTTACATTACTCATTTGGAAAATATACTTCTTTATTTACACCTAGCTTGACCAGTCCGTCTAGTTCGGCCTGTAATTTGTCCATTAAAGATAATGGTTCAACCCTTAGAACATTTAATGAAAATGATTTTACATTTTATCTAGGTTTATTTTACATTTCTTCCTTAATTTTCCCAAACCATTAAATAACTCTGGATAATTTTGATTTGCTTTAGTTTGGGTTTGTGCGAACCGTGTGAGTTTCTATTTACAATAATTTGGTTTACCCGTTTTAATAAATTAAACTTACGAATTTCATCTCCACCCAGTAACGGGACCTTCAAATCCTTGAGTATATATATGCTGTAATTACAACAGTCTCTTTGTCATATTTCAATTTGAGGTTGATATAATCCGTAACTCGGAATTTGTTTTCATTCGGACCGAACAGACAGATTGGATTTAGCCCTAACATTTTTACGTTCTCGTGGCCAACTCAAAATATATTAACAGGTGTTTTAAACATTCTCCCACTTTGAGTTGGCAGCGAGTACGAATTTCACATTTTATAAATATTACATTTAATGCAAAATATAATTTATTTTCGTCGTCGCATCTTGATCTGACGCTTTCTTCTGGTAGCTTGTAGAATCTTCAGAGATCCTATAACTGTCCCGTTCAGTTCTTCAACATGACAGCGAAAAAGGGTGTTGAACTATGTGCTTGTCACACGTCAAAAGTAGGCGTTGAAATCTGTCACTTTTTAGGAACATAAAAAATGTCATTTTATGAATTGTAATATTTATAAATATATAAATAAAAATACTATACTCATTTACACCGTTGTTCTGCGGTTAACAAATTATGAATTTTTGTAAATGAGGTTCGTACAACATTTCTAGCCTTTTTTGCTCGCTCAATTTTATTTGAACAGCCGAAAAAAATATATCTTTTTCTCACGGTCCTGTCACAGTCGCCATAATTTATGTTGAGTACACAAATAAACTCTTTCGGTTGTATTCAAAAGAATACAATTAAATTTGAAGCCTTTTACATAGCAAATGACATTTGAACATTAATATAAATTATTTTCACATATCAACCTGTTGATGATCTGACGCATGGGGGCAGTAGATGAAGCCAAACAATTTTGTGAAAAACTTTTATTTCAGGACCGTATACAATTTTGGTAAATAACAATGATTTGTAGAATAAGAAAAGGCGCAGAATATCAGCTAACTGTTTCGAGCTAGGTGCATGATCGATCAAGGCTGTCTTGCCTACATGTTGTTGGATGAATTTACGTGGAATCTCGATGTGCTTCTTGCCTCGGGTTGTCTTTCCGTCATGAGCATTCTGCAACATGTGGATGGCAGACTGGTTATCCACAAGCAGAGGGATCAGCTGGTCCGACGTCAGTATGCCGAGCTCGCGTCCTATCCGAGTGTCCAACAGATGTCATCTATGGCTGCTACCGCTGCTCTGTACTCCGCTTCTGCCGTCGAAGTTGCGACGAGGCGCTGTTTCTAGGTGTACCAAAAATTGGTCCTCCTCTCATGATCAGGACCCCACTAGTCAAGCGTCCAGAGTCCACGTTGCCTCCATAATCAGAGTCCGAGTACGCCAGCAGGGTCGTGTCACCATCAAAGGAAATCCCTTAAAGGACGGTTCCTTTCAGATACTGTAGAACTCTCTTCACCATTCGCCAGTGGCTAGTCATCGGCTTTCTGCAGTGACGGCTAAGAAGATTGACGGCGAAGCTGATGTCTGGACGAGTGATAGTGGCGAGATACAGGAGACTCCCAATGCATTTTCTGTATGGGGTAGTGACTGGTACAGGATGATCATTTGTAAAATTATCTTCATTCGTGATCATTCCTTTCTCGATCGGGGTTGTGGTTGCATTGCAGGAATAACTGTCGAATCGCTTGAGGACTGTTTCCGTGTATCGTGCCTGGCTCACGGAAATCCCATCAGACCTGACATGAATGTCCATACCTAGATATGAGAACTGGGCCTGGACCGAGCGGTTGTACGTTATCTCAAACCGTCTGTTGATCTCTTCCAGGAATCTGTAAATCTCACGTTCATCGTATCCCACGACGAGGCCTTTGTCGTCGAAGAGGGTGATCAATATGGTTCTTCTTTGATTGTAGAAAACGCAGGGATCGTCGTCCGTGTTCTGCAATCCCACTGTCTCCAGGAACTTGACTCTTCTCGTTCCACTTGCGAGGTGCTTGTTTCAGCCCTCGTTTCAGCCCATAAAGGCTTCTTTGCAGCTTGCAAACTCTTCCTGTTTTGTCGTCGAAGCTTTCGGGTTGGTTCATATATGGCTCCTCCTCCAAGTCCCCATGTAGAAATGCTGTCGTCACGTCAAAAGGGACCAACTTCATCTTCGCTGCATAGCTCAGAACTAGTCGAATAGACGCATGTCGGGCGACTGGACTAAATGTCTGCGCGTGGTCTATTCCCTCTCATTGCTCGAAGCCTCGAGCTACCAGTCGTGCTTTGAACCTACCAATCGATTTTGTCGAAGTACCCAACGACAAGTGATGGGGTGATCCTTTCGGGACACTTGTCCAGCCTCCACGTATCCATCCTGACTAGCGACTCGAACTCTTCAGTCTTCAGTTCGAGTCTTTCAATGCGATAGATATTGGAATGTCCACGGCCTCAATCATCATTGCTGCATCCGTGCCATTTCCACGTCTGAAATGGTTCATGATGTAATCGGAGTACCGGGCAGGTGCCCTGATCTCACGACGATTACGCAATCCAGGCCTTCGCGATTGGTCATCCTCTTGCTGCATTGCTGATGGCTCGTCCTGGTCCTCTGGTCTGTCGTCTTTTCCAGCATCAGACTCCTCCGGTTCTGGATCAGGTTTCCTGGCTGCAGCATCCCTCGCGGCTGATTCAATCTCGGTGCGTTGTCTCCTCTCCCCGGTCTCCTCGTCGAAGGTGACGTTGTCGGAGCTAACCACGTCGCACTCGTCCTCCAGGTAGACCCGGTAGCAAGGTGAGTCCCACTCGTAGCCGACAAAGACTCCTTTCTTTGATTTCTTGTCCAGTTTTCCCCCTCTTGTGCTTCAGAGTCAGCACGTAGCAGACACTGCCAAATGCCCTGAGCTTGGTCAGATCGACGTGTCGACCGAACCACATTTCTGCCGGGCTCCTTTCTCTCTGCGAACTAATGCCGGTCTGATTTAGGGTGAAAACAGCGTAATTTGCTGCTTCGGCCCATAATTTCTCGTCCAAATTGTAAGCATGGATTGTTGAGCGAAAAGACTCCACCACAGTCCTCATCTCGCGTTCGATTCTGCCATTCTGCTCTGGCGTGTAGACATTTGAGAAAGTGTAGTGAATCCCGAGATCCTCGAGTAGTTTCTTGGTTGTGAGATTCTTTATCTCCTTACCGTGGTCCGATCGAAGACATTTGATCTGTCTTCCAAATTGGTTTTCAACCACCTTGAGATACAGGTCTAGCTTCCCTGCAACCTCGTCATTTGTCTTTAAAAAGTATATACTACGATAGTGTGAGTAGTCGTCTTTGAACAGGAGAAAATATCTAGCTCCTCCTAACGACTGCACGGGCATCTCACCAAGATTCACGTATACCACGTCTAGCTGCTGGCTTGTAATTCTCGTGTTAATCGGATGTAACACACGATGCTGTTTACCGAAGGTGCATCCTTCGCAGATGTAGTGTTCCCAGTCATCGGTGTATTTGATCTGATTCCGGTCGAGTATATCCTTCACGTGTCTAACATTTTGGTGAGTGAATCTTTCATGCCAGGTTCTGAGAGATGTAGCAATCAGACAGTTCCCCGATGTCTCCCGTCGTAGCATCATCCGGAAGAGGTTGCCGTCTCATTCCGCCATGGCTACTATCTCCTGCTGATCCGGTGTTCTGAAAATCGATCTGTCTTTGTCCGCAGTCTGAATGTAGTTTCGATCTAATGTTTGGCTGACTGAAAACAGGTTGAAATTAAGTTTCGGTACGTACAGGACATCTTCAAGTACAACTTGGTACCACTCTCGACCATTACAGGCTTCAAGTTCGACACTTCCCTTGCCAACGGCTTCAAGTCGTGACAGGTCGCCGATGGTTATGTCTCGTGGGCATCCTAATTTGGTGAACTTTGAGAACCATTCTCTGTGGGAGGTCATGTGCTGTGTGGCAGCACAGTCCTGGTACCAGCACTCCCTCGCTTCACGTCTAGAGTTGAGGCTATCCCGGCTCGCAGTCAACAGACCCACGGTGATCAGAGCTCTCCTACTTAGCTGCCTGGAGTTGCTCCTGCTGCCTCCATCGTTACCGCGTCTGTCTTCCTCTTGTTTCATACACTTCTTCGCGAAATGACCCTTGTTTCCACATGAGTTACAAGTATAGTGCTCCTTGCAATATGCGACATATTTGGCACATGGCTTGTTTCGACAGTATTTCTTCACGTGGCCTTTTTGTCCGTATTTGAAGCAACTTACTTGTGAACTTTCCTGCCTCGAGTGCTGGTGGTGTCTCTGCTTCCGGTTTGATCTTACGAGTAGGGCGTTGCTGAATACTGATCCGCTTGGTGCGTGATTGTCATTAAGACGATCTTCTTCTAGGCGCAACCGCTCCAGCAGGATCTCCACTTTCTTGTCTGCTTGGCCGACATTGTCCCAGGCAGTTCTGAAATGGTGAAGCTTCGGTGGAAGCATCTCCAGGATCTTCGTCATGACCCATCCGTCACGTACGGGTTCCCCTCCAGCTGCCAAGTCTTCTGAAATTTGAATTAGTTCCACGCAGTTTTGGATAGCTGATCTGTTCGTGTCATACACGTAGCTGAAAAAACGTCTTTGCCGACCTGAAATAGATATGTCTGACCTTTTCCCGTATATATTGTTCAGTTTATCTAACATAAGCTTAGAACTCTGATAGTTAGCAATTTTTAACGCAATGTTGCTGCCGACATTCAAACCTATTCACACCTAAGCCTCGAGGTCTTTTTTGTCACACGCCTTGACTGCTTCATCGGCAGTGTTGCCTTCCGGTTTGACCCTCAGACCCGTCGCAACATCGAAAAGGTTTCTCGACTTTAAGGTTATGTTTATTTTGAATCGCCACGACGTATAGTTCACGGTTCCGTTCGCATCTTCCGTCAACATTTCTAAATGTGACTTTACGGAGTCCATTTTGACAATTTTCTATTCGTCATTTGCCGCTGCTGACTTTCGGGGTTGTTGTTCACTATTTCCGGCTCCCGCTGACTGGTTTGGCTGACGCTGGTTGCTCCGGCTAACGCTGACTGGTCCGGCTGCCGCCGACAGATTTTTGGACTGTCACCAATCGATGGCTGCCCCTGACGTTCCACCTGACTGCTTGTTTGCTCAGTTTCTCTTGTCTGACTTCTCTGGTCCTGGCCTCATAACCTATTGATGATTTGACGCATGCGGGCAGTAGATGAAGCCAGACAATTTAGTGAAAAAACTTTTATTTCAGGACCGTATACAATTTTGGTAAATAACAATGATTTGTAGAATAAGAAAAGGTGCCTTTTCTTACAGCAAATAAATTTTTCCTGACTATTTACCCCAACAGTGTCTTCGAACACTTTTAGATAAATACTTTTCGCGATTTTATTTTATTTTATTACACACGACTGTTCTGTCCCGCGGCTATATATTTTTTTTAAAACAACAATACAAAAAAAAACTAAATTGAGAAAAACCCTAACACAATCAAAAAACTGTCGGTAACTAACTAACATTCTCGTAGCCAACTCAAAATATATTAATAGGTGTTTTTAACATCCGGTATCACCGGCTTCAGGATTTCATCAGACTTTTCCCCGGCGCAGTAACCGAAAAGATTAATTTTCTCCTGTTCAGTTTTGTTGCTGAGATTCACAATAGATAAATATCTATCAAACCTTTTTGCCAGACTGTCCAATCCTTTGGCTGATTGAGTCAAAAGATGTCGGATTCACTCAAATCGGCAGATCTCCTTCCGCCATTTTATCTCTTTGAAAATTAACCTTTCACTTCTGACACCATGCTTTGTAATTCACATAAATGATACAGACTTTTATTATTAAGCTCGTACTAAACTGTAGCATCAGTGACAGACGTAACGCTTCTCTTCTGTCTCTCAGTCAACTACTGACTGTCAGTCACTCGCCACAGTTTTGATCACCATGTATATGCCCTTAAACTTTGTATTTGTACCTAAAGTTGTGGTACACCCTGAATAATGTCCAAATAATCATCACAATACAACACTTTTTATATTGCTTTTATTCAAAAATGTCAACGATGACGCCAATACGAGGTCTATCAAAAAAGTGATAGCCGGCTAACACTATTTTTACCAAATATAGCAATCAAATTTAATTTAGACAAACATAACATATACAATGTAAGAAATAAGTAATGACATACCTAATTGTTCTAGAAGGTCTACGGTAACTTCACAATGATCCTTACCAAAAAGATTTCGAGCAATGCAGGTATAAAGTCCCCCAGTAATATTCAACACCAGGATAATACGTAACTCTGTATTATCAGCGGATAATTCTATTTCACTTGAATTCTAAAAATAAAGTCATTAATTATCTTGAAATTATCTAATTTATATTGGAAATTATTTATTTCTCCAATACTAAACTAACGAATTTATTATTTTTGTACGATCGGGATTTTTAATGTTTACCGTATGGGTTTTCAAGGCAATGTTACCTTTACAAATTACTGATCGATTTGTATAGTTATAAATTAATCTTTATTATTAAATATAAAACTGAAATTACAATGAAGTCTTGCACGATTATACTCGTATTTTTTATTTTCTTCTATATTATTATTTATTCATAAGAAAATTGTCTCTGTAAATATAATTGTTTAAATTGCTGCCTCCCTTTCGCCTGATGACGTCTGCAAATCTGACATCGATGTGGGAGTGGCATACATTTTCCGCAGACAGAAAGTATTTTAAATGAAAAATTATGCAATAATTTTCATAGTAGTAAAAATAATACTAATTTACTGCTATTTTCGTAAATAATTAAATAAAAATATTGGTGTCAGACATAGTCATGAAAAACAACCCCTCCCCCACTCATGTGACGTTAAAGTGTATACAGCACGTCATTCGTTGCCAATAGGAAAACAGTTTGTCCATCACCTACGCTATTTATATGAATAAAGTTTGATGAATAGACTGTAGACGATCATAAAATTAAATATAGATTTAAGAAATGAGGTTAACGACTGTCGTGAATCCGGCACCTCCCACTTGCCGGGTATCGTCGAAACCCGTAGCACAGAGGTAGAGTACCCACCTGGCAGTGATAATTCCCGGGTTCGAGTCTACACTACAAAAACTTCTCAGCAAATTTTATAACAAAACTCTCGTCGAAAAGGTTTTTGTATTCTTTACTAGGCTAATTGTGTGAAATGTTCTAAAATTTACGTAGGTGAAACATGTGAACCTATTAAAAACACAATTCAATAGTTTTCACCCTCGATTAAAATTTACAACTGAACTACCCATAGGAAATAAACTAAATTATCTAGATATAACTTTAATTAAAAATAAGAGTAAATTCGAAACTAACTGGTACCGCAAATCAACATATTTAGGACGCTTTCATACTTTTACTGCAACACAAATTAAAAACTATAAAATCAGCGTAATAAATGCATTAATTGACATGCAAAATATCACAAGCAAAATTATATTTTATCCAAGAGACACTCAAAACCAAGTGTTTTTACATTCCGTCACCTATAGGTAAGGAAGGTATTGTCTTTGATTAAACATTTCGGTGGTGAGTTTTCATTGAATAAACACGTTTCAAGGTCTTTACAATTAGGCCAGTCGTCAGGGAGATTAACATCGTTTTAAATCGGGAATAATTAACTATTGGAATCGGTTTATTGTAGGCCTCTTTTAGACATACTCATTTATCCCCCTCGCGCACCCCCCGGAACACCCACAATTTTGCCGAAATATCGTTCGAAAAACGTTTTTTTTGCTAATAACTCGGTTTTGAATGGTCCTGTGACAAATAATGTCAATATCAAAATTAAAAATAACTAAATTCTCTATCGAAAAGGTTTATACACATTTTTACGTAATATCAATATACTACGAGCTACAGGCGATGGAAGTCACGTGTCGTATCGGATTGACGCACTATGTCTACACTTGCCTACATTACCATGCTCTCTACTTGCTCCTACGCTTAATTTTCACTATTAAAGTCTGGGTGAATATATTTATTGTAGATTTTCAAAATACAAATATATATGAATTATCGGCGTTTACAACAATTATGCGCTCGTTTTCACACCACCTTGCGGTAGCACGCTTAGCGCGCTTTTGTAAAGTGGTGTCCCTAATAGGCCTATCAGGGATGGCAGCGTATAAAATAAAATGTATAAAAGAGTACAATACTTACGTATAATATGTACGAGTAAAAAACTATTAGGTATTATACATTTTGTATAATATATTATACATACATTATATGCATTTTATACAGTTCATGTATATATTATTATACATACGTATAATAATAAACAACACCAAATATTTTTATACAGTTCAAAAGGTATAATACGTTTTATATTCTTATAATATATAATAATATTTATTACGCTTTTTCATTACACTTTTTTTTAGTATATATAAAGCGATGATAATGACATATTTTTACATATTATCTATAACATATCGTTATTACCTTACATAATAATGGGGATGAGGGATGAAAAGACACTTACATGGAACATCCATACCTTACCCGGGATTCGAACCCAGAACCTTCAGCGTATAAAGCGGAAATGCTATCCGCTACACTACATCGGTCGGTAATACCTTCAAAAGGTATAATACGTTTTATACAGTATGAAATGTATAATGCTTATGTATTATACAGGTATAATAACATACAATTTATAAGGACGTATTATACCTTGTATACGTTTTATACATGTAATGCATAAAAACTTTTATACATGTACGAGTATTTTGACATCGCTATGCTTAGCCCACTTTTTATTTAATTATTGAACTCATCTCCGGTACTTTTATTTTCTGCTGCCAACGTATTAAATTTGTTTAGCTATTTTTAAAGTTGACGGTCCAAAAGGCTCCCTGTGTTCAATTAAATTGTGTGTCGGTATCGTTATCAACTGCATCGTCTATGTCAGATTTAGCCGTGTAGTCGTGTGTTTTTGCCTAAAGTGTGGATAATCTTGTCATAATGATGAAAAGGTCAACGTCTTCCCGGTGAGCATTCTTTAAATGATTTCAAGTATAATTTTCGTCAAGTCAGTACCAAAAAGTACATGCTACCTGGCATCGTTACCTCACATTGAATCTGCTTCACGGCAATACTTTTTTAGAACTAATTACCAAATTCAGCAATGGTACAGTAATACCAAGAATCCTCAAGATTGGGGTTGGATGAAAAAGAAATTTGGGTTGTTCCCTATTACTACCAAAAAAGAAGGTGCTCACAAGAACTCTTAAAAACAATAAGCTGCAGTGTACACAAAGGCTGCAAAGTCGCATGTAGTTGTAGAAAAGCCGAACTAAGACGGTCCGTCATTTGTTCCGGATGTCAAAGTTAATCGTGTACAAACATTGAGATCTATGTAGACGACTTACATCAATCCGAAGAAACCGATGATCAGTTATTATATTTTTTGTTACACGACGACACGGCTAAATCTGACAAACATGATGCAGTTGATAACGATGCAAACACTCACAGTTTAATTGAAGACAGGGACCCTTTTGGACCGTCAACTATAATGTAATACAGTGGCAGTAAAAATAAAAGTACCAGCGATGAGTTCAAAAATTAAATAAAAAGATTGATTAGGTCTATTGGGGACACCACTAAAAAAAACGCGCTACCGCAAGGTGGTGTGAAAACAAGCGCATAATTGTTGTAAACGCCGACAGCTTATAAATTTGTACTTTGAAAATCTGCAATAAATATATTCACCCAGACTTTAATAGTGAAAATTAAGCGTGGTAGCAAGTAGAGAGCATGGTAATGTAGGCAAGTGTAGACATAATGCGTTAATCCGATACGACACGTGTCTTCCCTCGCCTGTAGCTCGTAGGATATTGATATTACGTAAAAATGTGTATAAACCATTTCGATAGAGAATTTAGTTATCTTTAATTTTGATACTGACACATTATTTGTCGCAGGACCATTCAAAACCGAGTTTTTGAAGATTTTCATAGTTTTTCTTGCAAAAACTTAGTTAAATATCATTTAACTTAAAAAATATATTATTCTCTATACGAGTTGATTGTATTTTATATTTCATATTTAACAGATATATAGTTAAAGAATTATAAAAATATTAAATTTTATAAATCAGCCAGCTATGCTAACCTAACCAAGGTAACTGCTAATATATTCAGAAAATTCAAATTGACAGGTCTTAGTATCAATAAAAAATAAATGAATGAAAGAATAAGGGAAATAACTCTAGTGTTAGAAGTTTCTAGAAAGATATAAGAGAGACGATTACATTGGTTTGAACATGTCATGAGGAGAGATGAATATATTGAATAGCTTAGTAATCGGTGGAAGAAACGTAGGAAGACCAAATATAAGATGAAACGACTGTAATGAGAGAAAAAGGACTGAAGGAAGACAACACGCGAAACAAAAATGAGTGGAAGAAGAAAATAAAAAAATAGCAACCCCCTAACGAATGGGAAAAACTAAAGAAGTAGAAGATGTTAGTGTCAAGTGCAATTTGCATAGTTTGTTTATGAAATAATTTTACTGGAAATATAGGATCTTTTGCAAGAAAATATATATAGGGCGCGTGAAGTGACGTGACTTTGCTGACTTTGGCAAGCAGATATAGGGACCCGTGTCAAAATGACACTATTAATTACGTCCATAACTGACAAATGTCATAATTTTTCATTCAAAATTTCATGGTTTTCTTATTTCATGTGGTTTATTTGTTATCAGTTGTACGGAATTCAGTTGCCGAGAAAAGAAATCATAAAATACCAAAAAATGAAATTGTGAATGAAAAATTATGACATTTGTCAGTTATGGACATAATTTATAGCAAAACAGAAATGAATGGAAGAAGAAAATTTTAAAAAAACCCTAACGAATGGGAAAAGCTAAAGAAGAGGAAGATGTCAGTGTCAAGTGCCATTTGCATAGTTTGTTTATGAAATAATTTTACTGGAAATTTAGAATCGTTTGCAAGAAAAATTATGTATGGAATTTGTACATAATACACAGGATTGACGGAAGGTATTGTGCTGGCCAAATCAGATTTTTTTAATCTTAAAATAAAATGTAATTATGCGTAATTTGATTTTTTTTTAAAGTCACATACGTTATATTCTCTCATAAAACATATAAAAAGCTTGATAAATATTGAGTTTATTCCTTGCAAATTTGTTTCAAAAACTTACAACATGAAGGTGAAGTCGAAGTTTCGTCAATTACACGGCAATAAAAAAACTATGTGCAAATAGATTCCAAACAACAACATGCACATGTAAACACAATTGACTTAGGTGACTTATTATATGTAATATACGTAGTGATGCCGTGGGATCTCGCGTTTTCGAGATCTCGTCTCGAATTTTCTCGAATTTCAAGACGAGACTATCATAAGTTTCGTCTCGAAAAATCGAGACGAGACGAGAGTAATGCCTTTGAGATTTGCTCGAGACGAGAGTAGGTATTCGAGATTTGGATAGCACGATTTTTTTTAATATGTATATAATTAAAGATATACAATAAGAAAAATATTTATCAGTACAAATATTTTCATTGCCTGTTCATTTACATTCATATTTATTTATTCATTTTAAATTTATAGGGTTTTAGTGTAAATAATACGAACAAAAGTGTTCCCTGTGATGTACTATCCCCGCTAGTATTAAATGTCCTTACTGCGAGTAATATTTGTTCAGTATTTTTTTACGTACCTGTTAAATTCCAGACTTAGTAAAAATAAAGTTTTAATCAGTAGTATCTACTTACTCCTTTATTACGTCCAAGTTGATACTAATTTATTTTCCTGATAGATGAATGTATAGAAAATTTATATGTTATCCAAATAATAAACAAATGACAGAAGATAATATTTTATGAATTTATTTTATATGTATTTATATACAAATGATAGATAATTACAGTGTAAAATAGAATACTCATACAAGATAAGTATCTATTGTTCTCATGCAAAGCGTACTAACTAATAGTGTTACTTTTGCACTGTGCGCGTGCAGTCTACAACGTCACTGCTTGCTACCTTCAACCATGCCTCTGCCCTGCCAGCTTATGGAACACCCATACAGCTAATTATAAATTCGAGAAATTCGAGACTCTCGAGTCGAGATCGAGAATAGAAGATGAAAAATATGACGAGACGAAAATAAATCTCTCGAAAATTCGAGACGAGACGAGAGTGAACTGTTTCTCGCCGTTTCTCGTCTCGCGGCATCACTAAATATACGAGTACCACTATAATTTTATAGATTATGTTAGACTTCCGTTGAAGATGAGGGTTGTTGGCTCTCGAAACGTCCGGAAGCATGTGTAAATGAAATATTAATAAACATTTTCCGAAAATGTCGTCTACAGTATTTTCATCAAACTTTTGAAGTTAATCATATTATATAAATAAACATAGACGATAGTATGTCATATGTTAATACATAGAGAAACTTGGACATAAAATCATATTTATTAATATTATAGAAGATACATTTTCGAATTTCAGAATTAAATAGACATGTTAATTTTCTTTCGCAAGACCTCATTCGAATAATTATTGAAAAACAACACAACATTTTCATAATTTTTGTCACTACACTACACTTTGAACGATTTGAGTGTATTTTCATACCGTTCTTTCGATTTGTCTGATATAATTGCGGAACAGCCCAAGTTCCACGTATTTTCAAGGTCAGAATTGTATTTTTTTTGTACTTTTCACAAAAACAAAACATTTATTTTACGAAGAAAGTAATTGACAAAAAACAGTAAAGTTAAAACGAAATAAATAACTATATTTACATTCGTTCATGGTAACATAATAAAGATGCCAACGATCAAAGCTACCTTTAAAATTGATGACTAATTTTTTTAAACGTCAAAATAGTTTTCAAATATTTCTAATTTTTTTGTTATTGCGTCGATCGTGCAAAAAACGTAATAAGCATTACAGCCAGTAAGTGCTTCCTACCGGTATAGGATGTATTGGTGATCTCGAATACATCTCGATCTTCTAAATTTTTCTCAAGCGGTAGGAAGAACTTACCCTTAATACTTATAACTATACATTACGATAGTCAGGAGATTACTAACTCGCAAGCTTAGCCGGAAACTCAGGATATTACTAATATTATTCAAATATGTTAGCTTATGTAAGTATAATTTTATAGCTTATTAGTTTTTTAATAATTAAAAACAAGGAAGGTAAACTAGTATTATAATATATTGATATCATTTTATTGAACACGAATAACTAAAATATTGAAACGAAAAATATTTGCCATTTATATTCACAAGTGTAACAAGTAAAAATATACCTGATTCCATATTATTTTTGGCTCAGGGTCTCCATCAACAGAACAATTTAATATTAGCTCACTATAAAGCTTAGCTTCTATTATACTATGATTTTTGAAATTGCACGCTCGTATTTTGGCTCGTTTTCCAACTATGAAAGAATTAGCGGTAATAAAATAAAGATATTTTTTACAATTAAATATCATACTCCTTGGAAGAACTTCCTTAGTTGCATATATTTTTCGGTTGAAATAATCGTTCACTATACATGTGTAGTTTCCAGAATGTCCATGAGTTACATTATTTATTTGCAAAATACTGGTCGCATATACATATCTGATTTCATTAATATGACTCGTATTTATAATAACTTGGTCCTATAATATAAGCATTATGAAACATGTTAATGGAACAAGGAAAAGCTTACATTTGTAGTTTGTATTTCATTCTGAATATTCCAAGATATATTGTATGCAACATTATGTGATATATTAACACTGCATTTCAAATGCATTTTCTGCCCGATGTACGCAAAATTGTAATCCACGATTTCCAAAAACGGCTCTATGTTGAATGGATCTGAAACTTATTGCTATAATATATTAATTCAAAACAGCATTATTGTATACCTATAACACTAATATACTCTTCTGCTACCAAATCACTATTGGGTATATAACATTTGTATATTCCTTCATGGTCTCTTCCTACATTGTGTATTATTAATTTACTGACAATCACTTTATATTCAGAAGTATTAAAACTTAATTTATCTCTAAGTTTTGCCTGAAAATTATTAATAAAAACATTTTGTATTTATCTGCACTATTATTAGTATAATAAGTTGTAATGAGTTTAAAAATGCTTGCATGTGAAAAAGCCTTGTAAAAAAATAAACATAATTAGTCATGTAAAAACTTTACAATACTTGTAACGTAGAGAATTTCATTACTATACTGTATATAACATGACTGGAAAGTATCTATCTGTACAAGACTCAAAAGCAAAGCTGCCTGGATACGGACAAAATGTAAATTTTACCTATTTTTATTTTTTCCTCTCGCTAAGAGAGGTATTGCATTCATGCTAAAAATTGCATATCCAGATTTTATTGAATAAGCACGTTTTAAGGCCCCTACAATCCGATTTTAACATTTTTACGATGATGTCTGTGTGTGTATGTGGATGTGTGTGTATGTATATATGTATGTATGTGTGTGGGATGTTGGAAGGACGGTTACTCAAAAACTATACGACTTTATATTTGTTTAACTACGTATTTCCCAATCGGACATTCATGGGAAGATCTGAAAAGGTTTTGGTAACAATTGGACAACCGGAAGTAGAAGATTCTTAAAAAAAATCTTCTGAATATTATTTTTTGAAAAATTTTCTTCTTAAAGAAAATTAAATTCTCTATCTGATACATTTAAATATTTTATTATATATTCTATAGATTTAGAGATAAAAGAAAAATAATATATAAAATAATCTGTGGTAATAAATTTTACACTCTAAAGAATGTCATGGAAAATAGTTGAAAATTTCAAATGTTTGTAACTGACAGATAAATGTCAGTGTCAGAAATCCGGAGATATTACTGAAGATTTTTTCTGGGAAGTACATACATTTCTTATTGTATTAATAGTTAAATATTTAAAATTATAAGTATATTACACATACCCTTCAGAAATACTGTTAATGCCAACAATGAATTGGAATCATCTCGAAAAATTAGAAGAGTAGGACAAAATTTCTTCATAGAATGAATTTATATATAAAAAATCTAAATGTAAAGAAAAGATATGTGAGAATACAGCTCGAAGGAAGACGATATTTAAATGTTATAAACGCAAGATGAAAGTGAAGATGGTATCCACTCTGCAACGTAAAATACAAAAATTTGTATTTCATCGAAATATTGAGTAACGAAAGAAAAATGTACTTGGAGAATCTCTTAATTCTTGATCTATTGACTATTATGGAGGTGACAAGTATAGGTTAAAGAACTTAAATTTGTTTCAAACGTTATGGGACAATGTACACCAACACAGTAGACTAGAGTAACATTGCACTGCGAAAATGCTATAAAATTCGTCTCAAGTAAGTTGTAAATATTGACAAAATTACACAGCGTTATAAGAATAATCGGAGTGCAATCTATCCATAACTTAAAAAGGTGGATTTATACAGCGTAAGCCGTAACGTAACGTACCGTATCGTCCCGTAATGTATACAGAAATTCGTCGTAAACTTTAAGCTAAAAGTGTATTAATAATGGATAATAATAAGAAAACACAAGATTTAAAGTTCTAACATGACATTTTAGGAGTTGTTCCAATATTCCAAAATATCTCCTGTTCTAAATAACAACCGCTTTCATGGTAACTATATTTAATATTATTTTGTATCAAGCTACTATTGGAACATCTCCCTTTTTATGTAAACAAATTTATTTAATATTTTTTTTTACAAAAAAAATTATCTCTAATCTAATACATAAACATTTGAACAATATTATAAATTATTTTTACAGTTACAAGTACACAAACATTTGAACAATATTATAAATTATTTTTAAAGTTACAACTAAAATCTGTGATATAATCAGCCAACCAGCCCGGTCTTTTCTTAAGTCTAACTGGTCTATTATTGTCATTTAGTTGTGTATCATTTGTAGTTAAATTATTAGAATTTTTCGTGTTTTCAATACTACTATCAGCAGTATCTGCGTTTGGAATGTCGGGATGTTCCGAAGATAATGTTTGCATAGAAGGTTGATTTGGTTGGTAATCATGTGATACCGAAATAGATTTATTACCTTTATAATATGGAGATGGAATCAAAAACCATCTATTTCGCTGAAATAATCCATCCTCTGTTTTAATAATATAAGATCGCGGTTCCGGGCCTATCTGACTAACAAAACCGTATTGTCTTTTATCACTTATCCAAACAGGATCTCCTATTTTTAAATCGGATATTTTTTTAACAACTCCATGACGCTTATTAAACTTCGTAGCCTGATTGTTTTTAATTAAAGTTTCTCTACGAACAACACTGGAAGTATCTACAACTTCTTCTAATTTTTCTGGCAAAATGTGTAATAGAGTTCTAATTTTACGATTAAATAATAGTTCAGCCGGACTAAATCCATTTTCAAGTGGTGTTGATCTATATGCAAGTAAACCGGCTGCAAGATCATTCGAATTTTTAGTAATTAAGTTTTTAGCAACTTTTACTGCTGCTTCTGCTGCCCCATTAGACTGCCTGTAATATGGAGAACTTGTAATATGAGTAAAATCTAATTCTCGTGAAAATTGAGTGAAACCAGTTTGAAATTGGCCACCATTATCTGTTATAACTGTTTCCGGTATGCCGAATCTAGACAGAGAATGAATCTTTACATTTTTCAATTATTTTAGATTCTGTTAGTGATTTTAGTGGATATATCTCAAAATACCGAGAATAATAATCAGTAATAATTAAATACCATATTTTTAATTTAAATAAATCCATTCCTAATTTTTGCCAAGGTCTAGAAGGAATATCAGGTGTAATATTATGACTTACTTTAAAATTCACTCTATTTTGTTCACAATTTGGACAATTCATGATTAGTTTTTCTAATTGACTAGATAATCCGTACCACCATACAGACATTTTCGCTCGTTCACGACATTTCGTTATTCCAAAATGTCCGCTATGAATAAAATTTAAACATTCTAACTGTAAAGTTGGTGGAATATAAATTCTTGTCCCTTTAACTAAATATTGTCTAGCTAAACTAAAATCATTTCTATATTGAAACAAATTTTGTATTTCATTTGATAAATTATTTTTATTTTTAGGCCACCCATTTAAACAGAAATATTTAATTTGCTCACAAATTGGATCTTTAATTTGGTCATTCAATATTTTTGTAAGATATGTCTCTTTGATTGGATAAGAATTTACTATATGACAAACAAAATAATCCACTTCTTGTTCAAATTCTTTAGCTTCTTGATCTAGATCTTTAATTGGATTACGTGACAAACAATCAGGTATAATTAGGTCTTTACCTGGACAATAAATAACTGAATAATTATATCTCATCATTGTAATTCTGAATCTCATTAGCCTAGGCGATAAATCATCTAATGGTTTGGTCTGAAAGATTTGTAAAAGTAGTTTGTGATCAGTTTTTAATACAATTTTTATTCCCACAATGAAATCCTTAAATCTTTCAGCTCCCCATGTTAGTGCTAGCGCTTCCTTTTCAATTTGAGCATAACGTTTTTCAGATTCGCGTACTGTACTGTACTGTGTACTTGAAATAAACAAGCGCCCAAACCATACGATGATGAGTCTGCACTCAAAATTATTTGTTTTGATGGATCAAAGAAAGCTAAAGTAGGAGCATTTATTAAGCATGACTTTATTTTTTCAAAAGCTAGCTTTTGTGGTTGGTCCCTCGTAAATAGTATATTATCTTTCAGTAAATTTGTAAGACGTTCTACTATTTTTGATTTATCTTTAAGAAAACGTGCAGCAAAATTAACCATACCCAGAAACTGTAAAATTTCATTACGGTTAGTAGGAGTTGGGAAGTTTACAATTGCTGATATACGTTTTGGATCAATAGAAACACCTTTTTCAGATACTATATGACCTAAAAAGGTAACTTTCTTAACATTAAATTCAGATTTTTTTTCTTTATGGTGCCTCCTTCATTAGTGAATCTAGATAATACGGCATGTAAAGTTTCATCATGAGATTCTTGTGTCGATCCAAAAATTAAAAAATCATCAATATGGTATACAATATTTGGTATTCCTGAAATTAATTCCGCCACTTTATAAGAAAACAATTCGGGTGCACATGCAATCCCAAATGGTAGTCTAGTATATTTCCATCTACCAAATGGTGTTATAAAACAAGTTAAATCTTGACTTTGGCTATCTAATTTAAATGATGAAAACCACTATTTAAATCTATTTTCGAAAAGTATTTCGCTCCTGCTAATTGTGCAAAAGTTATTTCCACACTATTTATTGGAAAATGGGGCCTCATAACGCTTTTATTTAATTCTGTGAAATCACAGCAGTCTTATTCCTTCACCTTTTGGCACTACAACAATGGGTGCTACCCATTTTGTTGGTTCATTTACTTTTTCTATAATGCCTAAGTTTTTTAAACGAGTTAACTCATCTTTAAGTTTTTTTAGCAGAGGTATTGGGACAACTCGGGGTACAGATTGTATAAATGGTTTCGGATTATCAACTAGAGTGATTTTGATTTCCCCTTTAAAATTACCTAGTCCATCAAAAATATTAGGAAATTGTTTTTCAACCTCACATATATTAGGTAAAGCTACAATATTTATTGCTTTATTTTGTTGAATGTTTATTGTTAACAAATTTAACTTTTTTATTTCGGGCCATCCAAGAATTGGTTGCACTAATTTTTTTACTATAAGAACTTTGATTTTTAACTCAGTGGGTGTTAGCAAGGTTAAATTAATAATTCCACAAGAGTTTAATTCTTTATTATTAGGGCCAACTATATTTTGATTAATAGGCTTTATATATTTTTTTAAAAGCGAAAAATTAAACATACTGGCTGGTAAACAGGTTATGTCTGCTCCAGAATCAGTCAGAAATTTAATTTGATTCGTTTTAAGTTCTTTTATACGTAAATTATATCTTATCTCATCTTTATTCGAAAGAGAATTTATTTTTAAAGTTCCTAAATATAAACTTTTAGAAAACTCGGGTTCTAAATTAATTTTTTTATCAATTTCTGTTTCATCAGATACATTTGTAACTACTTTTTTTGATTTGCACGCGTCAGAAGTAGACCAGTGTCCATAGACTTTACAATTATGACACTTACTTCTTTTAGCAGGACATTGATACCTTGGGATGACTGTCCAGTGCGCAGTAGAAGCATGTAGACGATTGTCCCTGACGTTCATCTGTACGCTGATATGTTCTAGGTACTCGACAATTAGCTGAATTTGACTCTGGATATTTCGGAAGTTTCAATTTGTTATTGTTGAAAGATCTCTTCACTGGTTCATGTTTATAGACAACATTCACGGTTTCTCTGGAACTGGAAAGAAGAACTTGATTTTGCTGAGATTTCAACTCAGCTTGTCTGGCAATCTGAATGGTGTAAGATAGTGTTAGAGTGGCTTTTAGTTGGAGCTGTTCTGATGTTCTTCTATCTGTCATTCCAATGATGATCCTATCTCGTATTAATTCTTCCTTTAACTGTCTATAATTACAATAGTCTGCTAGAGTATGAAGAGCAGTTATGAATTCTTCAACTGGTTCACCTGGTACCTTTCGAAAGTAATATTTCTTCTTGGTATAAAATAATTTCCAAAAGCTTTAAGAACCTTTTCTAATGTCGGCTCCTCAATACTTGGTAATTGAGAATAAACTTCATCTGCTTTAGGGCCCATTAGATACAACAATATCTCGATCTTCTCATTATCAGGACGAACAGAGTTATTTGATACTATGAGGTACCTTTCAAATCGCTTTGACCACAATGGCCATTTCATAGGATTTGTGAATTCAAAATTTTCAGGCGGCTGAACACTTAGAACCTGCTGAACACTTGGAACTTTATTTTTGGCTGGGACAACATACTGTACTTTTTTGTCTTTGTTACTCTGAATAAATCTTTTTATTTTCCGACTTTCTCAATACGTTTTACCGCTGCCACCATGTATTAATAATGGATAATAATAAGAAAACACAAGATTTAAAGTTCTAACATGACATTTTAGGAGTTGTTAAATATTTAAAATTATGGGTATATTAATATTACATATATCTTTAAGAAATATCGCTAATACCGTCAGTGAATATAAAGAATTTTGAATATATTAGAAGAGTAGGAGAAAATTCCTCATATAACGAAAGAATAGATATAATTTGAATTATTTGTATGTACAAGAAATGTTAAATTCGTTAATTAAGACCCGGGTTTGATCCCGACCGACGCCAATTTTACATTGATTTTTAATGGCACAAAATTGACTCCTGTGGTGTACTTTCCACGACAGCAATGAGTGCCCGTGAGGTAACGCCTGGCAAGCGCCCACGCGGTACAAATATTCATCATTTACTGATATCTGCGTACAAAGCAAATTGGCACACCCAGCATTGAGTAATATGCCGTGATGATATATTTATTTATGTAACAAAATGGAAATGGCGAGAGGTCATGTGTTGGCCACATTAGATTTTTTGATGTGAATTCATAATTTTCACTTTCTACAGGCACTTTTTATTTGAATAAGTCACAAATAGTCACTTTCTCGATATTAAATTAAAATACACTCGTGGTAAAATAAATTGGACCATCAAAAATTTATAACAAACCAATTTTGAGTTTGTTAATTTTTGCTAAGAAATGAACCATTTGTGTAAATTAACATTGTAATGTTATTGTTCAACGTGAAGAAAAGGCTAAAATATAGCAACCAATGAAAACAAAGAATGAAATTAATTCAAGTTCACGCGCCGACATCTGAATCACCAATTGAACAACTAGAACTTTTTTATAATACCCTAGATAATGTGCTAGAAAAAGAAAACGACACAAACAACTCAAATATTTTTATATTAATGGGAGACCTGAATGCAAAAATAGGGAAACGACAACCAGGAGAACATGTAATAGGCAACTCAAACTACGGAGAAAGGAACGAAAGGGGCTCAATACTAATAAGCTTTGCCAACCAGCACCAACTAAAAATTGCAAACTCGTTCTACACTAAAAAACCAGACCGGAAATGGACCTGGAAGTCTCCAGCAGGATATAAGAACGAGATAGATTTTATTCTGACAAGAAACTTAAAATATATGAAAAACGTGGAAGTACTAAATAATTTTAACTTCTTCTCTGACCATAGAATGGTAAGAGCAACAATAAACTTAGACAACATTACAAATAAGCGTAGAATATTTAAAGCAATCAAATAGAACACTCAGCAATCATAGAAAATCAGGATATATATATAGGACAACTTTAAAAAACAACATAGACCAAAAATTACCGCAATACCAAATAATGGAAGTCCAAGATATATATAATTCCTTAGAAAATATAATTATTAAAACAGCAAACGAAATAAAGGGAAAAAAGAAAAACGAGGTGGTAAATTTAAGGAAGATACAATTAAACTAATTAAGAGAAGATCACAATTAGAAAGAAAAAACAATAAGACAATATCAGAAAAGACAGAATTAACAAAAGTAAGAAAATTGGTCAGAAAGAAAATAAGAAATGATGTGAAGAAGAATGAAGAAGAAATGATAATGAAAATAATGACAGAAAGTGCATCTATAAAGAAAATCAACAAAAATATGACTCTAGGAACTCAGTGGATAAACAAACTTGAAGAAAATGGTAATATGAAATTTAAAAGAGTAGATATTTTAGATGTTGCAACGAAATTTTATAAAGAACTATATATACTACTAAACAAATAAGAATAGTAACAAAGAAAATCAAAAACGATAGTATACAATGTATACCGCCATTCATGCCAGAGGAGATAGTAAAAGTTGTAAAATCACTGAAAAATAGTAAGTGTCCAGGAGAAGACAATATTATAAACGAGTTATTGAAAACTGGAATAGAAAATTTAACGTTACCTTTAAAACTCTTATTTAACAAAATACTAAATAGTAAACAAATCCCAGTACAATGGAGAAAATCACAAATAATACTTTTGTTTAAAAAGGGAGACAAACATAATATAAATAATTATAGGCCTATAAGTTTAGTCTCAAACATGTTTAAATTTTTTACTAAACTGCTCCAAGGAAGAATTAAAAATACACTAGAATCTTACCAGTCCAAAGAACAAGCAGGCTTTCGCAAAAATATGTCAACTCTAAATCATCTTCAAACAATAAATCAAATAATAGAAAAATCAAATGAATATATCTTTAAAATATATCTATGTTTTGTAGACTTCCAAAAAGCATTTGATTCCCTAGAACATGATTCTATTTGGAAAGCACTAGAAGAAGCAAATGTAGACGAGCCTTATATAGAGTTAATTAAGGAATTGTACCAAGATAATACAGCTACAATAAAATTGGAAAAAGTGGGAGAACCATTTAAAATTAAGAAAGGGGTAAGACAAGGGGATCCCCTATCTCCCGATATATTCAATTGTGTTATAGAAGAAAGAATAAGATCACTGTACTGGAACAACAATAAATATGGTATTAAAATAAACGGAGAATACCTAGCAAACCTAAGATTTGCCGACGATTTAGTGATATTAGCAAACTCTGCTGAAGATCTTATGGAACAAATAGAAAATCTTAGCAATACATGCAAAAAGGCAGGACTAATAATTAACAAAGAAAAGACAAAAATAATTACAAATAATAATAAAATACCCATCTACATTGGAAATACAAAAATAGAGTACGTTAAAGATTACATATATCTAGGGCAACTAATATCGTTCGAGGAAAAAGATGGAAAAATGAGATAAATAGAGGAATAGACTCCGCGTGGAAGAAATATTGGTCTTTAAAGTCAATATTTAAAGGCAATATTAGCCTAAACACAAAAAACAAGTTTTTGACATGTGTGTAAGTCCAGTGTTAACATATGAATGTCAAACTTGGACTATAACATCGACTATAAGATGAATTAAAATATGCCAAAATAAAATGCTGCGAAGTACCTATATTAAACATTTCTTGGAAAGATAAGAAAACACTGGAGGAAATCTATAACCGTACTAAAATAGCAGATGTTACAAAAACCATAAAATCTTTAAAATGGAGCTGGTCAGAACACATGTTAAGAAAATAGGACAGCTGGGTCAAAACCACTACAGGATGCACACCTATAGAAGGCACAAGAAATAGAGGACGCCAAAAGAAACGCTGGAGCGATGATATCAGATCAGTAGCAGGGACACTGTTGCTAAGAAAAGCAAGAGACAAGGAAATATGGCTCATCCTGGGGGAAGCCTATGTCCAATGAGGGCAATATACCACATAATTTGGGAAAGAGTACTTTGCCTAATCATTTCCATCATAATTTCAATTGTATATTGTATCTAGTCTTTCGTTCTATGTGGAATTTTGTCCTACTCTTCTAATATTTTCAAAATTCTTCATATTCATTGGCGTATTAGCGATATTTTTTAAGGATATATGTAATATTAAATTAATATATCTATAATTTTAAATATTTAATTAATAATACAATAAGAAATATTAAATGTACCTACTTTCCAGAAAAAGCTTTCAGTAATGTCTGTAAAACTGTTGATTTTTGACAATGACAAACAAAATATCCCAACTGGTTTCCATGGAGTTGTTCCGGTAGGGAGATTTATTACAACAGATAATTCTATATTATTATGTATTATATCTCTAAATCTATACAATATATATATACAGGGTGGAAACGAACTTAATGTCATAAATTTAAGGGCGAGTAGTATGACATATGTAGATTATGAAACTGAAACAATTTTTTTAAAATTCGAAAAACGAAAATTCGACTTTTCTTAAGAAACTTTTTTTTACTGCTGTTTTAATTCATATTTCATTAAAAATATGATTATCAAAAATACATTCAAAATTAGTTGTATAAGATATTATTCTTAATAATTAAATTAAATAGCATTTTTAACGAAAATAATTGTGTAATAGATACAATAATGCAAATGCGTTGCCAGTGGTCCAGTGGTACCAAAAATGTTAGTTTCATGAAAACTACCCTTAAATATGCGAATTTTTTAAAAATTCTTTCTGTTTCGTAATCTACACATGTCATACTACTCACCCTTAAATTTATGACATTAAGTTCGTTTCCACCCTGTATATATATATATATATATATATATATATATATATATATATATATATATATATATATATATATATTAAATACATCAGATTGAGAATTTAACGATCTTTTTTATTTGCAGTAACAAAAATTTTCAAATAATAATATTTAGAAGAACTTTTTAGAGAAAATTCTACTTCCGGTTGTCCGATTGTTCCCAAACCCTTATCAGCTCTTCCCATTAATGTTAGATTGAGGAATCCGTAGTTAAACATATACCAAGTCTTATAGTATTTGACAAACCGTACTTCCAATATCCGTACAGTTACACATACACACACACGAACATCATCGTAAAAATGTTATAATCGGATTCTAGGGACCTTAACACTTGCTTATTCACTAAAATTGGATATGTGATTTTTAGAATGAATCCAATGCCTCTATTAGGTAAAAATAGTGTTTGCAGAAAAAATAAGTGTATGGCATACCTGTTAAAAGTGATTATATTTTATTCGAAGTTTGGACCACTCCGCTTTATGTCGTGTTCCAAATTTTCTTCTCTCAAAATAAAATGTCACTTTTAACACTTACATCAAATAACCATTGTATGCTATATGACAGAAATTACATAGGTATGAAAATGCCTTAAAACCACCCCCAAAAAATCTGATGTGGCCAGCACATAACCTCTCGCCGTATATTTTACCTGGCTGTATGCATAAAGCAAAGATTATTTTTATAAATACAAATAATATATTCATATAAATCTATGACGTATAAACTTCTTTATTATTCAATAATAGCATGTCTCAACATGAAGATATTTTACCATAAATTATGTTACAATAAATTACAAAGTAGAGTTTACCATATATAAATATTAGGCTGGTAACAGCAATTTTCAATTCGAACAACTTTGTTTACTTTCTCTTCATATTCTTCTAGTAAAAACATTAATTTTGGGCGGTCTAAAATGTATACGAGTATATCTGGATTGTGCATCTATTCTTATATATCTTCTTTTACATTTTATTTTTTCATACTTGTTATATCTAAATAACCTTAATTCCCTTTAATAAAGTGACGGATAGATTGCACTCCGATTTTGTCAATATTTACAACTTACTTGAGAAGAATTTGATAGCTTTTTCGCAATTCAAAGTTACTCTAGTCTACAGTACTGGTGTACATTGTCCCATAATGTTTGAAACAAATTTAAGTCCTTCAACCTAGACTTGTCATCTCCATAATAGTCACAGATCAAGAACTAAGGGATTCTCCAAGTACATTTTTAATTCATTACTCATTATTTCTGACACTGACATTTATCTGTCAGTTACAAATAATTTAAATTATCAACTATTTTTCATGGCATTCTTTCGGCTGTCAAATTTATTACAACAGATTATTTTATATATTATACTTCTTTTATCTCTAAATCTATGGAATATATAATAAAATATTTAAATGTATCAGATAGAGAATTTAATTTTCTTTAATATTACCACGAAAAATTTTCAAAAAATAATATTTAGAAGATTTTTTTTCAAGAATCTTCTACTTCCGGTTGTCCAATTATTACCAAAACCTTTTCAGATCTTCCCATGAATGTCCGATTGGGAAATACGTTGTTAAACAAATTTTAAGTCTTATAGTTTTTGAGTAACCGTCCTTCCAACATCCCACACACACACATCCACACACACACACACACACACACACACACACACACACACACACACAGACATCATCGTAAAAATGTTAAAATCGGATTGTAGGGACCTTAAAACGTGCTTATTCAATAAAATCTGGATATGCGATTTTTAGCATGAATCCAATACCTCTCTTAGCGAGAGGTAAAAAGTGATAGCCATGGAACTGAAACTAAATATTAACAAATGTTAACGATGTTAATAGATAATTATTGTTCACTTGAACAGATATTACAAATAATACTTAATAAAATATAATTTGACAGATAAAATGTCAAAAACTTGTTAATTTTTTTTTTCAATTCCATGGCTGTCGCTATTTTTGGGGTGATTTTCGACATTTTCATACCTAATTTCTGTCGTTACAAATAATGTAAAATTAATTTTGGTAATTATTGATTCAGATGCAGAATTTTAATATGTACAATTTGAAGCATTTTTACCTAAAATAATTAGAAAAGCAAGAATTTGCGAAAATATGATTTTATATGTTAAAGTCCTATGTTCCGGCGTCGCAGTCAACAACTCTATATAAAAAATTATAATTTAAAATAAGTTTTTATAAATATATAAAAAAATGAAATAACAAGAGAATGATTACACTTAAGGCCTATTCTGTGAAACATTCGCTTAACGAATCATTATGAAATTCGTTATATCTACTTAGCAACAATCGTTACCTTCGTATCCGTATTCTGTAATACATTTTAAAAAATATTAACCTTAATTTTTCTTCTAATATAATATGGTAAATTATCTCTCAAAATGCTGTGAAATTTATGAAAATTACGTTTATTGAATATTTTATAGTATTTTTGAAGTTCATTTATATTTTGTTGTATTACACAAACATTGCACATTTCTATGAGGGAAAGTTAAGAACTTTATTTTCTAAAAAACAAATTATAATTTTAAATTAAATATATAAAATAATTCATATCACTCACAAAACTTCTTTACTTCATTTTACGTAAGAAAATAGTAGATGGCGCTTGAGAACCGACTGTTTTTACATGCATTAAACAAATAACTTAAATTCGTGAAACCAAACTATGTCATTAATAAATATTTTTCTCTGCAAAAATGTAAAAGACCTGGGCCCTTATTCTTTAGCGTTCGTTATTTCGTTCTACTCGTAATCGCGTTCGTTTTCATATTATATTTTCAGTAGTTATACAACAAGAGGTTCGAAAATAATCGAATATACAGTTGAGAGGACGAGATGTGTTTCCTAGGTAACACATCGAGTCCGAAAACTGTATATTCAGATGATTTTCGAAGCTCGAGTTGTATATGTTAAGACTATACAACGAATCAACCAACTATATTAAACAAATTATTTATTGAACATGAGAAAATTATTTATTATAATACATATTAAACATACAATTATTATACACTATATTGTCAGTAGAATTACAGCTGGAGGAAGCTGAAGATTGCACGGAAATATTTTCATTCAATGGATTTCTTGGTTTACTTCCATTTAAATTTGTTCTCAAATTTTTGAGAAGATTTTCATGATGGTTAGCACTCAGTTGCAAATAAGGCTGCAGGGAAGCAACACTACTATGTCCAGTAATTTTAGTGATTTCTTGAGGACTAATACCTGCGTATGATAACTGACTAACTGCGGTTGATCTATTCGAATGGTTTGTAATTTTCACTTTTTTAGTGTCGATTCCAATGCTTTCGGCTGCAGTTTTTGTCCATTTTCTAATTTCGTTTTCTCCTACAGGTACATTTTTGTACCAATAACTATTTTCATATTTATTCCAATCTTTGCTTACCGTCAGAAAAAGGCGATCTGTTTTGATGTTGGGCGTACGTCTAGACAACATTTTTTTGAATAACCTGACTGGGCAGATATTTTCATTTTCTTTATTGGAAACTAACCATTTGCTGTCAGTGGTAGTTTTGCCAAAAATTGGATTATATTCGACGCGTCCTGTCGGAGAACCATAGTTGTTCTTCCTTAAAATGTTGTACTAAGCATTTACCTCCTTCCTTACCTCTCCAAGCCAATTCCACTGACTCAATATGAAAAAATTTCTTCTGTAGGCCGTCAGGAGATTCTTCGTTAAACGTTTGCAAAATTTTTTGGTGCTCAGTTAACGTCAATGCTGATGCACTTTGTTTACGTTTAGTAGCTATACCTTGTAAAACTTTTCGTTTACAATTTCGCGCATCTCTTGCCTTTTGAAATGCAACCCCTTTAAAAGGGTCAATAATTTTATTGAACTGCTTATAATAACTTTGCTGAATGTGTTTAGCAGTAAGATTCCATAATATTTTTAACACACCTGCTTTATATTCTTCACCATTCACTTTACGCATATTATAAGCCCAATCTTCTAGTATAGTACATAGCTCGTTTCAGACTTTTCTTCAATTAAGCAATAATTTTTTTCTTTACAAAATTCTTCAAATTGGCGCAATACATACTTTTCAGTTCTTACTGTGTTATCGGCCTTGTTAAAGATACATTTTTTTCAATTTCTTCGCTTGAAACTGCACCAAATCGACTCATTTTTGCGAAATGTCAAAAATATTAATTGTTTGTTTATATTCATGGATGATATAATTACATATGATTCAATTGTTTGAGACCGAAATACGCCAAGCGTTGTGTTTCGCGAAACACAACTTAGCAACGCAAATAACCGATGTTATACAGCGTAACTAAGAAAAATTGAGCTACCTGATTGGTCTATTTTCCGATGAGTTGTATAGTCACATATACAGGATGAGTCACCGAAATCGCCGTCTTCGATATTTCCCTTGTCGTTAGAAATACAGCATAAGTTTATTAACAGAATTTATTCGTCTACTCAAGGAGCATAACGTAAAATTATTTTCACATATACAGATGTTGCATTACGGCTCGACGAGAATTGTTTGTCTTTTTTTAAATGGAACACCCTATATATTTTTATGTATTTTGAATTGTATTTTATTCACCTATACGAACATATAAATTTTGTTTTTTTTTTCTCTAAAAAAGACCGAATACACGCATTGCTTTATAAAGGCTTACTGAACTTATTTTAATAGTAAGAATTAAGAATTTTCTTTTCTGTATAACTGTAATTATACTCTATGTTCTGACATATATTTTTTTTAAATGTAATTATACAGGCTGTTCAATAAAGCGAATCAAATGTGCTCAATTTCAAATGACCATAACTCGTCATTTTCAAATGGAACACCCTATATTTTATTATTCAGTTGTGTATATTTTTGTATTATCTTCATATGTTATTAAGGGTATCCTATGCCTAAAACCAATAATTTTGGAGATTTCAACCATTTTTCTCTAAATTTATATATTTACTTAAAAATTAAATCTAGTATGCAATACCATTGATATTGTTTTTTGAATAAGAAACAGTTGCAGTAATGACTGTAGTTTCATTAGCTAGGTTATTATTAATAACAGTGGGATTAAGTAAATTAATTTATTAATATGAGTCTCTCGCAAGAAGAACTTACGAATATGGTGTACGCACTTAGAAAAGCGGAAAGAGACCCTCTTTTGTCGTACTGAACATGACCAGTTCTTTCAAACCTTTCCCTTAGTTTTTCAAAAGAACGCGGATTTGGATGTCGTCTTCCCGGAAACCGTTGTGCATAAATTCTTGATGCCAAAAGAGGGTTTGTTGCCGCTTCTTCAAGTGCGTACACCATATTCGTAAGTTCTTCTTGCGCACTCTCCATGCCAGCATTGAGTGCCCGTGAGGTGACGCCTGACCTGACCAGCATACACCATATTCGTAAGTTCTTCTTGCGAGAGACTCATATTAATAAATTAATTTACTTAATCCCTCTGTTATTAATAATAACCTGGCTAATGAAAATACTATCATTACTACAATTGTTTCTTATTCAAAAAACAATATCAATGGTATACTAGATTTAATTTTTAGTTAAATATATAAATTTAGAGAAAAATGGTGAAAATCTCCGAAATTATTGGTTATAGGCATAGGATACCCTTAATAAAATATGAAGATAAAACAAAAAAACACACAACTGAATAATAAAATATAGGGTGTTCCATTTGAAAATGACGAGTTATGGTCATTTGAAATTGAGCAGATTTGATTCGCTTTATTGAACAGCCTGTATAATTACATTTTAAAAAAAATATGTCAGAACACAGAGTATAATTACAGTTATACAGAAAAGAAAATTCTTAATTCTTACTATTAAAATAACTTCAGGAAGCCTTTATAAAGCAATGCGTGTATTCGGTCTTTTTTAGAGAAAAAACGGAATAACTTGGCAACGCCGTGAAAAACTAAAACAAAATTCATATGTTCGTATAGGTGAATAAAATACAATTCAAAATATATAAAAATATATAGGGTGTTCCATTTAAAAAAAGACATACAATTCTCGCCGAGCCGTAATGCAACACCCTGTATATGTGAAAATAATTTTACGTTATGCTCCTTGAGTAGACGAATAAATTCTGTTAATAAACTTATGCTGTATTTCTAACGACAAGGGAAATATCGAAGACGGCGATTTCGGTGACTCACCCTGTATACAGATCACTTACAAGTTAAAAGTTTATTTTTATGAAATATTTATTAACTATTAATAAATAATTGTAACTTGTAAATGGTATGAATACATGTTGCAATACAGTTGACACTGACAATGGCATATACAATACTGTTTTTGAAACACAAGACTACTATCACTACTAACATAAAAACGAACAAGAATACGAATACGAACGAAATGACAAACGCTCAAGAATACAGATCCTGAATATTAAAAATTACAACAAAACATCCTATTCATTTTATTTCATAATTGACAGCTGATAGGTAATTTTTTTCACTCTTATGAACTAAGTTTACATTCTTTTGCTAAGTGCTACATATTAAATAACTGGCTTAATAGTTTTAAATAACTTTATTTATAATGAAAATGAGTAACGAATATAATGATACATTGACAGCTCTTTTATATTATTTTATATTGAATATTGATATTAAAAACAAATTATACCAACTAAGATGCCAGAGCGCTATCTTCTACACTCCCATTTGGGATAACCATTGATAACAAATTTATATTTTCCCGATTTTTGATAAACTTTGCTCTTGTTCACGGATCATATATACCCTTGTCTCTTGTTAATGCCTGTGTCAGTGTCAGTATGTCAGCCAGTTTCTCATTTCATAAATTTTGACAAATTTGATGTCCCTGTTTCAATTAAAATGATACAACCTTTTAATTTTATTTCTGTTTATTTATTTAAAATACGACGTTTCGGCAATATTAACTATTGCCTTCTTCAGGAATTAATAACATATCAACAAATATATAAATAAAAATAATAAAAACATTAGAAACAGGTAACCAGGGTGACAATTACAACATATTTAATATAGGAAGCCATGCACGACTAAGATCTAGACCGTCACAATGATTGAGATTATTACTTTTAGTTTTGAAAATCTCAATGGCTTCTCTAATTAACCTGTTGTTTAGGTGTGTTGGTCTCGCCAGAATTTTTGTATCTTCGAATTTTATATGGTGAAATTCTTCCAGGGCATGCTCTGCAACATCACATCTCATATAGTGAAATTTTATGTCTATATCTGCCGTTTGACGATGATATAGGGGATTTTTAAGTAGATGATCTGCTGCGGCGTTGTCATAATATAACATTATTGGGTCTCTTTGTTCAGTTTCATTTCTTTTAATAATCCTCAGGCCCAAAGAACTTCTTTAGCTGCTTCTAATGCTGTAATATATTCCGCATCTGTTGTTGTAGTTACAACCCCTTGTTTTCTATTAAACCAAATAACAGGACCTTTATTCATTAAAATAATTACTCCACTAATTGATCTTTGTGAATTCACACAGGAACCAAAATCCGCATCTGAATAAGCCGTTATTATATTATTTGTAAATTATATATTAAAGTAAAATTCCTTTAATATATTTTAAAATACGTTTCGCTCAATGGCGTAACTAAGAGTTCGGGGGCCCGCCCGCAAAATTTTTGTTGGGGCCCGCCTTTAATTGTAGCGTTTTTTAAGTTCAAAATGAGGTGTTGCACGAATTTTTTTCTTTGCTTTAATCGAAAGAATAAGAAAAAATATTTTACCCGTATTTTTTATTTTTTTCATATTACTCTTTATTCATGAGACAAATGTCGATGAAAATATAATGTTTAAATTTCCCGCTCTCCTTCCGCCTGATGACGAAACTAAGTCACTAACCAATGAAGGTGTGGCTTACATTTGCCGCTAACGGAATTTAAACGAGTGACAGTCGTGACAGCTGTCAACTATTACAACTGATGTTTGTATTTGGAAATAATCAAACATAGTTGTAAAAAAGTGTTTTGTGCCAGTGTACTCAAATAAAACTGATAATAGTGGAAATATATTTCTAGTAGTACCTCAAAGCGAAGAAAGAAGAATGTAATGGTTGTCACAAGTAAAGATAAAAATATTTTCAAAATTCTTTGTTGTGAAGATCATTTTGTAGTATAAATATTTTTATAATTAAATAAGAACTATTGAATATTTATTTTAATTTTTAACTGGAAAATGATGCCGGGGGAGCTAGAAAAGGCCTTTGATCGTGTGCCTGACCAGCTAATTTGGTATTCGCTTCGTGATTATAGTGTCGCTGAACAACTAATTATCTGGGTCAGAATGCTATATAATAATACTGATTAAGAAGAAGTTACGGGTGTTGCAACTTCGTTGGTACGGTCACGTTTGGCGTGCAGCGCCAAAGTGTCGCTAAAACCGCCTTCAGTTTTCAAGTTGATGGCTAGTGTTCATGTGGAAGAACTAGGCAACGTTGGCAAGACACCATCAGTACAGACATCAGACTTCTGCATTTGCCTATGGATGATGCCGTGTGAAATGGCGTGCATATATCAAAACAGCGGATCCTGCACCAGAGGGATAACGCTAAGAAGAATATATTGAAAAATATTTTGTTTTGTTTTTAATCTTACATAAATAAAAAATCTGATGTGGACACCACACGACTTCCTTGTACGATTATTAAACTATACATATTTTTTTAATAACTAAATTACAAAATATTAATTTTAACTTCAAAACGGTAAGATATATAGCGACCATAATCTAACCCGGTTCTTTTTAAAGAGAGTTTGGATTACAACAAAGAAATATTTGATTACAACAATGAATATGACTAATTTCACAATAAAAATAAAATATTTGTTATTGTACGAATCATAGAATTGCACGTATTTAACGTAATTTGACATGAACATTTTTTTTTAATTTTTTGTCCTAATCCATAGCAAGCTTTATTACAAAAACAAAAAAGTATACAATTTTTAAATTTACATATCTCGCTTATACAAAGGGCTAATTTAATAATACTTGATTTGCTAGACGCAGAAATTAATTATCTAAAACTTTTATTTGAAGCATTTATTTCTAAAATCAAAATAAAATTATTTTATTCAAGAAAAACTGTTAACAACTTCAAGTAATGTACCACTTCCGACTAGCCTACTTTAACCAAAATCTATTATGTTATTTCGATTGACATAAAAGTCTTGTATACCAAATTTGAAAAGTTTTGGATTATATTTTAAAACAGTTTTTCATTAAAATCTATTATAGGCTTCATGTAAAGTGCCACTTCTGGAAATTGTGTAATAACCAGAAAGGGAGGTGCACAACTAGATGTTATAGGAGTCCTAAATACAAAATTTCAACTTTTTACGGCTTACCGTTTTTGAGTTATGCGAGATACGCACGTCCGTCCGTACGTACGTACGTAGGTACGTACAGACGTCACGACGAAATTAGTCAAAATGGATTCAGGGATGATCAAAATGGATATTTCCGCTGAAATCTGAAAACCGAAATTTTTCGCGATTACAATACTTCCTTTACTTACGTACAAGGAAGTAAAAAGATTTACAAAGAGAATAGTGTAAAACTATTATTCTTTATATGTATTGTCAGAAACCCTTTTACCATAAAGTATAGGATGCACAAACATATTTAATCGTGTACAAATTTCGCCCATAGCTTCTTATTCCTTGCTATATTCCTAGCATCTTGAATAGTATTTTTCTTCAAGATCTTCGGTATTACCTTATCCCAGTTGAGGTTTATGTTAGCCTCTTGTAATCCATTATTTTCAATTTGGACTAAAGTTATCTTACCTTACACCACCGACGTATATATGGGGGGGGGTTTAGGGGGTTCAACCCCCCCCATCGGTTATATTTTTCCACGTTTGATATTAAGCTGGATATAATTTTCTTACAAAATTGGGTGATTATGTACATACTTAAAATGAAAACCAAAAATGGGCCGCCATGCCGGGCGTCCGGTATATACGGGATTGTCCCCTATTTCAGTTAACATTTGAGCGTCCCGTAAAGTACTGTTCGGGACGCCCAATTGTCCCCTATTTTGTGAGGAACGCAATTTAATTAATATTTAATTATTATATATTTTATTTTGAGCAGTTCAATAGAATAATGATATTGCTACTACTCAGTAATATAATATTTTAATTTAATCCAACATTGTATTTTCTGTTCTTATAGTTATTGCTTATGCTCTCATCTCGCATCATAAAGTCTAGTAGAAGGGGCAACTATACGCTTTTGGAGCATAAAATATGGATTTTAATTATTAAGAATTTGTTAAATTTGCTTCATTGTAAAGATCTCAATATTATCTTACAGTGCATTAAAACACGTTTGACCTTGAAAATTTTCAAAAAATCGCCTGCGGGGCATATTTTTTTTTATTATATATTTTTCATCCAACCCTACCAGAACCCCCTCCATAAGAAACCTATAGCTACGTCAGTGCCTTACACTATGAAATATAACGCTATAATATAATAATAAATAACTAAGAACTACGCTAAGGAACTAAAAATCACGCAACACTTTATATCAGACCTTATGACACAAAGTTGTCATTAAAGCAATCATTGACGTTGATGTTTTTGTTTTTTTTTCATCATCTTATCAGTTCTATTATTGGTTAGTAACTTTTAAACATCACAGGCAGAATAATTTGGCGCCAATTCAAAAAGTATACTTTTAAATTACTACTGCACTTAATATATACAGAAATATGAACAGAAAATCATATTTAATAATACTGTAGAATGTACTTATTTAAATTTCAGAAGAAAAAAGATATGTTAATTTTTTTTGCAACACCTCATTAATATTCTCGGTTCACCATAAATAACTAAACTATAGGGCCCACAAATACGATTTATATTTCTTAGGCAAAGAACAAAATGTACAAGTAATGTGAATATAATAACTACAATGTAATTTTACTGTATATTGTACAATATCTAAGTATCAATTGGAATAAATAAATAAATAAATGTCAACACTCAATTGAAAGGTATCGCCGATTTATGTTTTCGAGCATCATCTGTCATTTTGTTGTTCAAATGCGTGTAACAGAGTAGTGAAATTTACTATGAATAACTATACACTAAGAACTTGCAGAAATTGTGACTATTTTTACTCAATATTTTAGTAAAAAATCATAAGTGAAAAAATAATACGGGCCAATTACATTTTCTTTACTATGAAAATATAATTGGCCCGTATTATTATTATTATTTTTTTTTTTGAAAATAAAAATGGTGGCACAGTCCACTATAACTAGTGAACGGAGAATGGATTCAGAGAATTTTAGTATCCCAAATGGAAGAACTTAGACGGGATATAATATGGTATCAGCAAGATAGATCAGTGTTACATACATAGCCATTCTGCGAAAAATATTCCGTTATCGTTTAACCTCGCCTTTTAGTGATATATATTGACCGCCAAGTCTCCTGATTTCACAGACCTAGACTTATTTTTGTGGGGTTATTATAAAGAGAAATATATATGTTAATAAACCACGAACTCTGGTTTAGATCAAGAAAAATGAGGGCTGTAAACCGCTGCTAAAATAGGTTCGGTTTTGGTTCGCGGTTCGGAGTAGTTTACCGGTTCGGTTTTTGTTCTAGTTTAATGAAATTTAATTCTGGAACGGTTCGTGTACCGGTTCATAAGATCGGTTCGGTTTGGTTCATCTTATTTCATAAATATATTTTCATTTTCCTCTTACCAACCATGATAACAGCAGTTTTAAACATGTGTAATTTTTTGTCGATTTAAATAAGTAAACACTTATTATTCAGCCTTTTATTTATAAAAAAATGTATGTAATTGAACAAAAAGTACAACAGTTAAAAAATAAACTTGTAAAACATATTAATTATTCTTTGTAATGTTTAATTAAAATTAAACAAATTAAATGAAAAATATATATAATTTTTATTGTTTATTAAATATCTCGAAATATCGGATTAACATAATCTTTTCAAGAATCGAACTTGTTAATGTGGCTCGTTGAGGAAACATTATGAATTTTAACCCGCTAAACAGCCTTTCCACGCTTACTTGAGTTGCTGGAGTGGCTAGTACATATGTGGTTCAGTTCATTTAACTGGTTCAAAATAATCGGTTTGGTTCGAGCTAGTGGTTCATATAAAATGTCCGGTTCGTTCCGGTTTCGGTTCAAGTTCCGGTTCGGTTCGAAGCCCTGAGAAAAATATTCACCAAGAAATTGAAATTCTACCGGCCGAAATGTGGACAGTGATGAAAAAAATAAAAGAGCTCGAATTTGCATAGCGGGTAGAGGGGGCCCTTTAGCCAATATTATTTTTGGAAAGATATTTAAAAAATAAATGCGTAAAAACATTGATTTTTTCTTTGGGTAATAAAATCCTACTGCTCTACCTTGCTTTGTTTGATAAATGCGTCATTTTACTTCTTTGTCCATTTGTATTCCACGTTCTTTCTTATGTGTTCCCTCAGCGGATCTTTCAGTGTAGAAAAGTTCGGGATGAATATGCTACAGTATCCTACGAGTCCTAGGATATTTTGTAGCTCCCTTTTTGTTTCTGGCGGTCGGTAATTTTCTATCGCCTTTACTTTTCAACGGTTCAATATCTTCTCCTGATATTATATGTTCCGTAAATTCCAATTTTCTGACTTTTATTCTGCATTTCCCGGTATTGATGGGTATACCTTACCCTTTTAATCTCTGCAACAATCTCTTCAAGTTTTTATTATGCTCCTGTTCCGTCTTCCCATGTACTAGAAAATCGTCGATGTATATAACTACACCTTCTAGATCCCCTAACATATGTTCTATTGTTCTCTGAAATATTTCAGGACCACAACTGACTCCAAAAAACAATCGATTGAACCTATAAAGTCCATCGTGTGTCGCGAATGTCGTTATTTCTCTGCTCTCTTTTTCCAGTTTGATCTGGTAAAAATCTGATCTTTAATCTATTTCAGAGAAATAATTATTTCCCTTTAGTTCTAATAGCATGTCACCTATAAATGGAAATAGATGTCTTTCGCGGATTATTGCTTCATTTGTAGCTTGCATATCCACACATAGTCTTAAATCTCCGTCTTCCTTTGTCGTTCATACTATAGGCGATACCCAACGGGATGGCTCAGCTTTCTCTATAATATCCGCTTTTTCCAACTCATCTAGCCTTTTCTTCAGCGATGCTCTTAGCTGGTGTGGTATTCTCCGGACTACTTGTGTAACTGGCTTTACATTATTATCTAAGCACAGTTTTAATTGATATTTTTTAGTTTTCCTATCCTATTGCAAAATACAGCTGGATACTGCCCTTCAAATTCCTTTATATTACCTTCAACCTCAATATTTCGTAATGGGAGGCCTATTTTCAAAATTCTCAAAATTTTCGCAGTTTTCTTGCCTATTATAGGTACACTTTTATAGTTTACAACGTAAAGAGGCACACAATCCATCTTAGTTCCATCTTACAGTATTATTTGTGTTGTAAATAACTTTTACTTACTTTGCACTATAGCAAAAATGATTAGGCAGACGACTCACGTTATCAACCTGAAAAAAACCTTATAAAATTAAATATAACTTGTATTTTTTTTTGGGTATTTATTCTTAAAGAAGAAAAAAAGTACTAGTATTAAGTAATGTATATATTAATAATATTTACAATTATTTCTAAGTCAATCGTTATTCCTTTTACGGAATATAAAATTGTTTGAAATAATTGTAGTTTATTTTCGTACCATACGTTGGCACTACTGAGAATGACTATGACCCAATCACCTTCTTTTAGTAGTTTCCTTCGTAGCTCATTGGAAGTACATTTTTCGATCAGCTGATCTATTACCATCTCATCTTCTCTTCCTTGGCAATTACAGTTACTTATTTGCTCTTTCAGCCTGGTTACGACTCACCTTCTTTCTGAGCTAATGTGTGAAACAGATGTCTCTCGTGCATAAAGTTTCGTTTTTGTTTGAACACATATGACAATACTGTTTTCACGTTTCGTATACATCCTCATCGGCTTGACTTCATTCTGGCAATGTATACGTGTAAACCATTCATCCTGCACATTCTCACCCGCGTGGTGTAATAGCAGTGCTCGTTTTCTTTTATTCTCTTTAATAGCACTTGCTTCAATAAAAAGTTCAAAACTTCTCAGCCATCTTTCCCACTTTTGTGCGGTTGCTGTCTGCCCTCTAGACTGGTGAAAAGTCGTTTAACCGTTTTTATCTGCACTACTTGCCATATTTTCGACTATTTCTCGTCGCCAACGTTATTTCTGTAGGTTTCATATATAATTACAAATTGAATCTTGTTATTTATAATCTTTATTTTCACTTATTCGTCAGCGCCACTACTCTGCAGCTACCGTGCTGCGTAGTACCAACTATTCCAATACAATACACTACAGCCCACAAATATGAATTAATTCACCACATTTACTTGCTCGATTGTTTGATGTTTCAAATGATTTTCTAATTTGTTTTCCAAAGATGCTTGCTTCACAAAATCTATTTTCTTCATTACTAAAATCCATATCACTAACTGCAGTATTTTTCGACATATCATAAACAGTTCTAAAATTTATATGACCAAATCTTTCATGCCTAACATTCAGTGGTTGCGACTTACCTTGAGTAAAATTAGCTTCTGCTTTAATAATTGTATGAAAATCTATTGTAAAAATTTAATTTAGATAACGCCTACCAATTGCCAACAATTGATTATTTCGTGATAGTTTTAATGTTTTTCAAATTCTGCTTTTACTCCTTTTTCTAATGCTGATTCAACGCCAAATAAAGTTTTCAGTATATCTGGTACGTACCTCATTTTTCATAACATGTAGCATTTTCAATCCATATATCTCATTGTCCAGCTGCATACACGATCTGAGCATTACAAATTTCTATAACTATTTTTGTAGTCTCAATCGACCTGTAACCATTCTTTTCGGAAAGATGTGTTCACTGGTACCTGAATCCGCAAACCAAATATCTTGTAATATTGAAAGAAGCTTTCAGAACTCAGAAAAATGAAATAAAAACAATATTTGGGATTAGTTCTGTATTTCAAATATCTTGTTTTTGTATTGAAAAATCTACTGCTGAAAATGCATTTGTTTTATTGTAATATGATGCTGAATATACTTGACTCTGCTAATTACGGAACTTAAAATAATCTGATTTCTTGTGCCCTGTTTTCTTGCAAAAGTAACATTTACCTTGAAACTTATCGTTAAAATTTTGATTACTATTCTTTACAAAAAGTTGCTTTTGTTTATCTTTCGTATAAAATGCAGCTCCATTCATCTTCATTTTTCATATTTTCTGAATTCTTCTTTATCATTTCTTTAAGTAAACGAGGTAACAGAATTGCTGAAATTATATGTTTATAGGTTGCAAGTAACTGTGAAGAACTTTAGTTATCAATGCAGCTTCACTCTGATTTTGACCAAGATCTTCAAGTTGTTTTACCATCTCTCCCACAGCAGCTACAATGTCAGCAACACTCGATTCAGGAAACATTCTTTAATCATAAAAAAATTTAAGTAAGGAATGAACTGACATTTTATTTTTTATTCGTAAACGTTTCCACATTTCAGGAGCTGTCATCAGACCCATTACTTGTCGAATCTGTGCCGGTTTAAGAGCACAGCCGATATAAAACTTTGCTCGCTCATTTTTCTCATTCTACTTCTTCTGTTTCTATAACTCTTCTGGTCTTTCCTCTGTTCCATTAACAACATGCAATAAATCACTTATACCCAAAAATGATTGCATCTGAAACTCACAAACTGACCAGTCATGACCATTAAATTTCGAAATAGGTAGCTTATCCATATTCGCATGATCAATCGACTGCAGTAATAAATCTAAATTTATCAGTCATAAAGTATCACCACCAAACTGGACCACTAAAATATTTATCAGAAGAAATTACTGTTACAATTATATAACTGAACTCATAACCTGTTGCAGAGTGCTTTGTATGACATAACAGGCGCAACAGTTTCAAATAGCTTGATTTTTAGTGAAATTGAGTAACAAATATAACAGCTCTTTTATATTATTTTATTCAATTTTGAAGTTTTAAACTGTCATTAGTAACCCATAGCAACAACTGTGAATTAAATTTAGTTACTCTCTAGAATTTTAACTCACTCTGCAAAAAATAATGCATTAAAATATCATTAAGCATGAAAATAACACTTTCATCTCAATCTTTATCAGACAGATCAGCTATTTGCATTATTTATCACGACACAAATGTCAGAAAATCAAACTTGTTTATAATTTATAAATAGGACGATAGGATTTTACTTTATTTGGTTCTTTGCCAGGTTTGAGGATTAGAATTATTTCAGCAGGTTTTCGCTGTTTAGGCCAATATTTTTGTCTCAAGATGGCATTAAATATATATGTAAATAAGGCTAAGCCTTTTCTTGATATTTCCTTTAACATTGTCGGTGTCGCTCTATCTATGCCTGGAGCTTTGCAAGGGTTTAGTAAACTGATTCCCTTTAGAACCTCTTTTGGAGTAAAGAATTTAATTCCTGGTATATTAGTAGGAATATCAGTTAATTGTGTTTCTATTTCGTTATCTGTAATTTGGTCATTAGGTGTAAATACTTCAGCATAGTACTCTGCAAACAGTACTGCCTTTTCTCCATCACTTCTGGCCCATTGTGGATGTGCTGTTGTTTCGTTGCGTAGAGCAGGTATTGGCACTTTAAACGTTTTATAGGTTTCCAAAACGAATTATCATATCTGTTGAGGTTAGTAATATAGTCATGAAATGATTTTTCTCGCATTTCTTTAATTTTATATTTTAATTGGTTGCTAAGTCGATTTAGCATAGTTTTGTCCGCAGGTGTTTTGGTTTGATGCCACTTCGCTCTAGCTCTCCTTTTTTCTGCTATGAGTTTCTTGATCCCCATTGGTACAGCATACGTTTTATTTTGCGTATTTGTATGAGGTGTGGCACTCTGCAGTCTGAATAAGGGTGTTCATTAGCGAAGTTAATGCTGTGTCAATTTCATTTGGAATTTTGAGGCTTACTTGCAGATATACGTGTTCTTGTATTTTGTTCCTATATTCTTCCCAATTTGCATTTTTATTGTGTAATCTAGGGATTGGTTTTTTGTGGATGACGTAACAACTGACTGTCGCAATTATCGGTGAGTGGTCTGAGGAGAGGTCATAGCTTAGGGTAACATCCATACATAATGGAGAATCCCATTAGTAACAAAGAAGTTTTGTTGGGGTCGGTCGGCCAATAAGTTGGAGTACCCGTTGAAAGGAAAGAGTATTTCTGTTCGTGTAGCAGATTACACAGTTCTCTACCTTTTGTTGTTACTAGGCGGGATCCCTACTAGGTATGCTTGCTGTTGTAGTCTCCGCCTGCAATAAATTTGGGTCCTAATGTCTGGAAGAAGTCCTTGAAGTTCTCATTTTTAATGTTGTGTCCTATAAGTCTGCTATCTATTATCTCAAAACTACTTGAAAGACTCCTGCTGCAAAGAATAAACACCGATCCAAATACTGAAGAATGGATACCTCTACACCAGTTTGGCTTCCGAGAAAACTATTCTACTATACAGCAAACTCATAGAATTAGCCACAAAATAAATCAAGCACTTGAGCAAAAAAAATACTGTACATCAGTATTTTTAGACGTAAGTAAGTCAAGCGTTTGATAAGCTTTGGCACAGTGGATTACTGTACAAGATCAAAGAATTGCTACCCATTACCTACTTTAAACTTTTTAAAATCCTACTTAAGTGATAGGGAATTTAGAATCAAAGTCAATGAAAACGTAACCGAAAAAATTCCAATAAAATCTGGTGTACCTCAAGCCAAGGGAGCGTGTTAAGTCCACTGCTCTACGTTCTATACATAATAGACCTACCGAGAGACTTACCAACCAGTGAAAATACAACAATGGGAACCTTTGCTGATGATACCGTAATCCTGTCATCTGATGTAGACCCGGTAATAGCATCCACCACCTTACAAAACCATCTGAACCAAATACAGATATGGGTAGACAAATGGAAGATAAAAATAAATGAGACCAAATCCGTACAAGTAAATTAAATAATTAAACCAATTTGGTTATTTGGAGCCGAACTCTGGGGATATGCTAGTAAGTCAAATGTGGCGATAATACAAAGGAGTCAATCCAAAATACTTTGCATGATCACGAATGCACCCTGGTATGCAGTGCTGGTATGTCACCAATCAAACACTCCATGAAGATCTGAGAGACGTCAAGGACGTTATAATAGAAAAAAGTATGAGGCATAATGCAAAATTGGAAGGACATTTTAACATACTACTACAACCACTAATAGAAATAAGAAGAAATGAAAGGAGACTGAAAAGAAGTTCGCCAGCGGACCTGAAAGAAGGATAGAGAGGACTTGTCATTGGAGAAGTCCTTTACAAGCCAATCAAGGATCAAGTATTTCTTAAGACAGCACATTAGCTTATAGAATATGATGTAATTCTGATTGCTAATAAATACATATATAACTTCTTGTATTATTTCATACGTTGTTCTATTCTCTTGGAGGTACATTTTGTATTTATAATTTTTATTTTATTTTGTTATTCTCTTGATGTTATACCTCAATCATAAAATATATAAATAAATAAAAACACAAATTAATAATCTTATTGATTTCGGTTTTATTCAAAAACCATCTTCAGAGTAATAAGAAAAATTATAAAGTAATAAATATAAATAAAAATATTTGACATAACAAAACAAAATATGTGATATAAAAGTGATTCTCATGTAGCTTGGCATATGTTAACTTTAAAACACAATTTTGATAATAACAATTTAATTATTTTACATAAATTAACGAAAGGTTTTAAAATGACTTGGCTAGAAGCATATGAAATACATTATTTAATTTCCAAGGGATGACCATTAATGAATAAACAATTAGACATTTTAAAAACCAAAATTATGAATGATGTTTTACAAATATTTTAATTTAAAAATAAAAAATTCAAGTAGAAATTTAAATAAAAATAAAATAAAATTAAAATAAATAAATTTTAATTCTAATTTATTATTATTTAATTTTTTTTTATATTTATATATAAAAAAATATTTTACAATTTACATATTAATATATTATATTTCAATATAATTTTCATTTTTATTTATTTAATTTTATTTGTACTTTTATATTTATAATTTTGGAATTTAAAATATATTAACGAAACCAACTTTGTATTATATAATTTTATAGATATTTTGTTTGTTATGTCAAATATTTTTATTTATATTTATATTTATTACTTTATAATTTTTCTTATTACTCTCAAGATGGTTTTTGAAGTTTTTATTTATTTATATGTTTTATAATTGAGCTATAACATCAAGAAAATAACAAAATAAAATAAAAATTATAAATACATATATAATAATAAGAAATTATAAATAAGCGTTTGACGTGTATCGACGACTATTGTCATGTACAGCCTAATAAGTGATTGTTTATTATGTCAAAATGAAGTAATGTAATGGTTTTTATTTATTTCGTCAAAATTGAATAAAATATTGTATAAATCACGTGAGTTAAGAATGTTTATTCACTTGATGTATAAGTATATATATATTATATTGATTGAAATATTGATATTAAAAACAAATTTTACCAACTAAGATGCCAGAGTGCTATCTTCAACACATTCTGACCATATCTAAACAACCGCTATTTTCTTCCGTGAAATAAACTATAGGTTTCATAATTTCTGGCGGGAGTTAAGTTGTCAGCCTTTTTCTTCTTGTTGTTGTGGGCTATGCTAGAGCTATTGCTACATCTGTAGACAAATTTGGAAGGTTGCGTTAGGCCTGGGAATATAAATTTGGTCAAAGTATATTATTTTAATATTACCTTACATTACATCGCATTTTAATGGCACAAAATTGACCCCTGTGGCGCACTCTCCACGCCAGCAATGAGTGCCCGTGAGGTGACGCCTGGTAAGCGCCCGCACGGTACAAATATTCCATCATTACCGATATCTGTGTATGAAGCAGATTGGCACACCCAGCAATGGGTAATATGCCGTGATGAAATATTTATTTTATTTATTTTTATTTTACCTTACAAAAAAAAATTAATATGATGGGTCTTGGGATCACTAATTAGCATAATATCAATTTTATTTTAACACGAATAAAAACGTTTATGTAACGAATGATTTTTCCAATCGTTAGAAAATAACGTCACCATTTTTTTCTTTATGTAAAATTAAATTATTGTTTACAGAATACCACTTTAACGATTATCGTTAAAATAACGTTATAGCAATGCATGTTATAACGATCGTTTATAGAATAATCCTATAAAATTATTTTTTCTATTTTGGTTCTTTAATATGTACTTTATGAAACCCATTTGGATGTCATTTAGTACTTCTTAAAAGAACTCAAACCTAATTTCTGTTAGGTTGGTACGTAGTACCTACATTTCTAGACATTTGTAATTTGAAAGTAAATATTATTTAAATTGTAAACAATAACAATGAAACGTCATAGTTACGAATATCAATCACTGTTACTGTTACCAACAATCAAATAAAAATTAAAATATTCCTAAAAATGAAATCACGTATATTTGTAAATATTTTTTTGACAAAAGGAGCAAAATAGAAAAAATAGTATAAAATACACGTTTCATAAGACATTTCAGCGCACTTGTCCCGTTAGAAAACTCGCGGCAAGCCGCTCGTTTCTAACAAAGACGCGTGCGCTAAAATCATGTCTTATAAATCTTGTATCTTAATGTACTATTTCCGTCGACCGTTTATTAATAGGCTATCTTAATGTATAGAAAATCATTCATTAATGACCCCTATTAATACATGAATTTTTTATTAATAAACGATTTATTGGGTGCGTTCACCACATGGAACACAGCATGTATTGCTAACGCTAAGTTGTAGCAAAAAGGTAGACAGAACTAAAAGTCATGCTTTTGACACTTACTAGCTAGGTATATTCACGTAGCATACCTTTAAAATGAATTTGAAAAAAATTCCTCAAATAACATAAAAAAAACCGCTTGTGTTGTCTAGCATTAAGTAAACTGAACGCACCAACTGAAAACAATTAATGACAAAACTTATTGATTTTCTGACGTAAAAGTTGACGTTCGGTCAACCATTACTAACCTAAAAAAAATTTTCATGGAATAAAATTAGATTTTCCATATATGTAAGGTACAATCAACGAAAAAATATTGTAACTAACACGTGTGTTAATTGGCGATTAATGATCTCAACAATTAACGCATGAGCATAGCGAACGCGTTAAAATGCATCGATCATTAATCGCCCTCATTAACACACTTGATAGTTAAATAACTATTGTTATTATAACGATATAACGTTTTAACGATTCGTAATGCCATAACGATACTTGCAGAATAACCCTATTTGCCTCCAAATTTCAATCTCCTAATACACTCGTTGTTTCTATTAAACTGATTTAGATAATAAATATTTAAACAGTTTCACCTCATTTATTATTAGCTGGTTTACAAATATGTTTATTAATATATATATATATATATATATATATATATATATATATATATATATATATATATATATATATATATATATATATATATATATATATATATACAGGGTGAGTCACCGAAATCGCCGTCTTCGATATCTCCCTTGTCGTTAGAAATACAGCATAAGTTTATTAACAGAATTTATTCGTCTACTCAAGTAGCATAACGTAAAATTATTTTTACATATACAGGGTGTTGCATTACGGCTCGGCGAGAATAGTTTCTCTTTTTTTAAATGGAACACCCTATATATTTTTATGTATTTTGAATTGTATTTTATTCACCTATACGAACACATGAATTTTGTTTTAGTTTTCCACGGCGTTGCCAAGTTATTCCGTTTTTTCTCTAAAAAAGACCGAATACACGCATTGCTTTAAAAAAGCTTACTGAAGTTATTTTAATAGTAAGAATTACGAATTTTCTTTTCTGTATAACTGTAAATATACTCTATGTTCTGACATATATTTTTTTAAATGTAATTATACAGGCTGTTCAATAAAGCGAATCAAATGTGCGCAATTTCAAATGACCATAACTCGTCATTTTTAAATGGAACAGCCTATATTTTATTATTCAATTGTGTGTATTTTTGTATTATCTTCATATGTTATTAAAGGTATCCCATGCCTAAAACCAATAATTTTGGAGATTTTCACTATTTTTCTCTAAATTTATATATTCACTTAAAAATTAAATCTAGTATACCATGGATATTGTTTTTTGAATAAGAAACAATTGCAGTAATGATAGTATTTTCATTAGCCAGGTTATATTTAATAACAGGGGGATTAAGTAAATTAGTTTATTAATATGAGTCTCTCGCAAAAAAAACTTACGAATATGGTGTATGCTGGTCAGGCCAGGCGTCACCTCACGGGCACTCAATGCTGGCGTGGAGAGTGCGCAAGAAGAACTTACGAATATGGTGTACGCACTTGAAGCAGCGGAAACAAACCCTCTTTTGGCATTAAGAATTTATGCACAACGGTTTCCAGGAAGACGACATCCAAATCCGCGTTCTTTTGAAAAACTAAGGGAAAGGTTTGAAAGAACTGGTCATGTACAGTACAACAAAAGAGGGTTTCTTTCCGCTTCTCCAAGTGCGTACACCATATTCGTAAGTTCTTCTTGTGAGAGACTCATATTAATAAATTAATTTACTTAATCCCTCTGATATTAATAACAACCTAGCTATTGAAAATACTATTATTACTGCAATTGTTTCTTATTCAAAAACCAATATCAATAATATACTAGATTTAATTTTTAGTTAAATATTTAATTTAGAGAAAAATGGTGAAAATCTCCAAAATTATTGGTTTTAGGCATGGGATACACTTAATAACATATGAAGATAATACAAAAATACACACAACTGAATAATAAAATATAGGCTGTTCCATTTGAAAATGACGAGTTATAGACATTTGAAATTGAGCACATTTGATTCGCTTTATTGAACAGCCTGTATAATTACATTTAAAAAGAAATATGTCAGAACATAGAGTATAATTACAGTTATACAGAAAAGAAAATTCTTAATTCTTACTATTAAAATAACTTCAGTAAGCCTTTATAAAGCAATGCGTGTATTCGGTCTTTTTTAAAGAAAAAACGGAATAACTTGGCAACGCCGTAGAAAACTAAAACAAAATTCATATGTTCGTATAGGTGAATAAAATACAATTCAAAATATATAAAAATATATAGGGTGTTCCATTTAAAAAAAGAGAAACTATTCTCGCCGAGCCGTAATGCAACACCCTGTATATGTGAAAATAATTTTACGTTATGCTCCTTGAGTAGACGAATAAATTCTGTTAATAAACTTATGCTGTATTTCTAACGACAAAGGAGATATCGAAGACGGCGATTTCGGTGACTCACCCTGTATATATATATATATATATAATAATTGAATTGCCAAATTTAAGTAGTTTATTAGGATTCTGGGTGAATTCACCTAATGAAACTCACCTAACACTTAATTCACCTAAAAGATTAAATAAAATAATTTAAGGCTTGAAAAGTAAAATTGGCCGAAAAATGTGTTATTTATTTTTTATATGACCGGTTTTTTAAGTTGTTTAGCGATAAGGTTTCCAAGGCAGTAGGTTTTATTTACAAATTACTGATCGGTAAGTAATTGTGATTACTTACTGATCAAGTAATGAAGCTTGCTTTAAAAATTACAACTAAACACTTTTAGTATATCAACATAATTTGCAAATCTATTTTTTTTTAATTTTGGGCAGCGATCGTGCAAAAAACGTAATAAGCATTGCGGTCAGCAAGTGCTCTTCCACCAGTGTCGGATGTATTGGAGATATCGACTTCTTTTCGATCTCAAAATCATCCTCAATCGGTAGGTAGCTCTTACTGCTCTTAATACTTAAATAATTATAAACTTACGAATACCAAAATTTATTACTTTTTTTACAAATCTTTTATGCGAATGACTAAATAAGACTTACATATTTCAATCTGTGAGGAGTATCCCATTGCAACATATCTTCTGAAACGTTGTTGTACACTAACATTTTGCAAAGCAATTCCAGTTTTTCGTTCATAGTTACCACACTTAAACGTGGGCCTATTATTGTAGGTGGTGAACGAATATCATCTGAAAATATATATTTCTTTAAATTTGATTAGTTTATTGATGTACAAACATAGTGGGCTAGAACAAACTTGACACTTCTTTGCTTCTTATTTACCGGCGTGTCAAGTTGGAGAGGGCGCAGATAGCACAGTAGGCCCAGTACTACCACTATTATATGAATTTTTGTACTGCTAAAATCTATTAATTATTATAAATAAAAATTGACAAAAAATAAGTAAAAACGCACATTAAGTTACGAAAACAACCGCCAACCGGTACGTTGTTTATTTTTTTATATTGCATACTCTATTATTACATGAATTTTTGTTTATATTTCATTTATACATTCATGTTACCCAGAAATTGGAAGTTAATCCTGATGTGAATGTGAAGATTTATTTATTTGTTAAATAATCAAATATCCGTAATATTTTACAAATAGTACCTACTCTTATATTTGTCCCAAACTTGAGGGGCCCACTATAGGTTCATTTTAACCCAGGGCCCATAACAGCTCTCCACGAGCCTGCTTATTTAAGGTAGTTAATCCGTTGATGATCACAATCCAAACTGTGACTCAAATTAATTTAATATTCATTACAATTCGTAGAATTTGATGTAACTTAGAAACGAAGATAAATAAATTTAAAGTTGACACTGAAAGTCATTACATATTCGGTGGTTAGCAGTGGTTTCACTAAACGATTAGAAAATATATTATAACATAACAACTCAAGACATGTTTGTAAACCGAATAAGTTTTTATTTGATGTTTGATATATTTATTTAAAAAAAACTATGATTCACCACAATCATTGTTGGAAATTTGGACGCTAGTGTTGCAATCTCAAGAAAAAATATATTTTTGACGCTATTACGCACATGCGCAGTAAAGTGTGACGTGAACTGGCAACGTTGCAATAAACTATTCAGCGTGAGATTTAATTCACACACGATCAAAAACATAATTACTAATTTATTTCACTCGTAATTATATAAGACACAATTGTGTAACATGAAATTGTACAAAATTAGACCGATTTATATGCCAACCAATGTTGCCAAATCCGCTGGATTTTAAAGTAACTACAATTTTTTAATGACTTTAATAATGACTCATTTGATTAGGGATGTCACGGATGAACTACCTTAAGTGAAAAATTTAAGTGTCACTTATAGTTCAATTCAGGTTCTCTCACTTACTAGAGCAATACTTAAACTGAACTAACAACGGCCGCAGACAATTCTCAGATGACTTATTTTTGTTTTTATATTTTAACTACCATAATTTTGTAACTCACCAGACTACTATAATTATTGCTCTGGTGTTCAAGTAGGAGTACCTATTTTATAAGTTGACCATGACAGGAGAAAGGCAAAAACCATATTTAAAAACAATGCATTATTGTATAGTTCACTATTTTTACCTCACGCTAAGAGAGGTATTGGATTCATGCTAAAAATCGCATATCCAGATTTTATTGAATAAGCACGATTTAAGGTCTATAGAATCCAATTGTAACATTTTTACAATGATGTCTGTGTGTGTGTTGTGTGTGTGTGTGTTATGTGTATGTGTGTGTGTGTGTGTGTGTGTGTGTGTGTGTGTGTGTGTTTGTGTGTGTGTGTGGATGTGTGTGTGGATGTGTGTGTATGTGTGTATTTGAGGATGTTGGAAGGCCGATTTTTCAAAAACTATAATACTTAATATCTGTTTAACTACGTATTTCTCAATCGGATATTACTGGGAAGAGCTGAAAAGGTTTTGGTAATTGCACAACCGGAAGTAGCAGATTCTTAAAAAAAATCTTCTAAATATTATTTTTCGAAAAATTTTGTTCTTGCTAGTTTTAAAGAAGAGTAAATTCTCTATCTGATACATATAAATATTTTATTATTACTTTTATAGATTTAGAGATAAAGAAATATAAAGTATATAATAATCTGTTGTAATAAATCTCACAGCCCAAATAATGCCATGGAAACGAATTGAAAAATTAAAATGTTTATAACAGAGATAAATGTCAGTGTCAAAAATCCAGAGACACTAATGAAGATTTTTTATGGGAAGTATTCAAAAATACTGTCAATCCCTACAATGAATTGGAAGCATTTCGAAAAATTAGAAGAGTGGGACAAAATTTCGTCATAGAAAGAATTTCAAATTAAAAAATATGTTGTGATCAGCACAATACCTCTCGCCATTTTCATTTTATGTTGCATAGGCCGTGTCAGAATGACAGCTAGTAATATACATAGGTGTCAAGTATCATAAGTTTTCATTGAAAACATTATAATTTTCCAAATACATGTGAATTATTTTCCTCGACAAGTATATTCCATACTATGGATGACAAATAAACGTTAGAATATTTTGAATTTTTTAATGAAAAAGTATGACATATGACAATTGTGACATCTATGTAAATAACTACTAGCCGTCATTCTGAAACGGATCCTCATAATATCTGCTTGCCATCCTAACACGCACACACACATACTCATCCTCACACACACACACGCACACACACACATCATTGTAAAAATGTTAAAATCGGATTCTATAGATCTTAAATCATGCTTATTCAATAAAATCTGGATATGCGATTTTTAGCATGAATCCAATACCTCTCTTAGTGAGAGGTATAAATCTAAATATAAAGAATAGATATAAGTAGAATTTTTGGCGTAGAGTATAGGTATACAAGAAATGTTAAATACAATAGGACACGAGCAGTCATATGACTTTTTTTGGCCTTGACAAGCAGAAATGGTGGCCTGTGTCAGAATGAAAGCTAGAAATTATGTACATAGATGTCAAATATCAATATTTTTATTCTAAATTTAGTGATTTTCCAACTCCATGTGGTTTGTTTTCCTCGACAAGTAAATTCCAGACTCCTGGTGACAAACTAATTACGTGAATTTAGAAAATCTGCAAATTTTTAATGAAAAATTCTGATATTTGACATCTTTGTATATAATTACTAATTGTCATTCAGATACGGCTCCCATATCTGCTTGTCGAAGACAACAATGTCACATGACTGCTCTCGCCCTAAACTTATATAACAAGAACGGAAGTGGCGAAAGGTATTGTGCTAGCCACAACAGATTATAAAAATTATTATCATATTGAGATTAAAATACAGAAAATGAGAATATAAGGTAATTGTACTAAAGCAAAAAAGAGCTATGTCTATAACCCTCCGACACTCGCGTTATGTGTTGGAACGGTATTGGGCTTGTTAGATTTTGTCTAACATATAATTTTTTAATAATACGTAAATATGGATTAAAAAGTTAAAATACTTTTTTCTTCAAGTGTACAATAATATTCATATTATGCTACTATACACACACTATAGAAGATATTCATTTTATTACTAGTACAACAATGTTGTTCATTATTGTACTAGTAAAAAAATGTTAGCTTCTTAGTTCACCGCTGGCGGCAGCAGTCGTCACAGCAACACAGACCATATTGAAAATTTCTTATTTGACAGTTTTGTAGTGTACACAGCCAACTATGGCTGAAATTGCTAACGCTATAATTAATACAATTCTAGAAAAATATTTAAAAAATCCCCAGTTTTGTTTGAAGCACTTGAAGAAAAAATAGTATATGTTATTCGGAGCAAAACGCCCTTTTTGTGTTTTACCCCAGCTTGCTTGGCCTCAACACAAAAAGACCGCTTTCTACTCCTAATAACATAATATACTAGTCTTTATCTCAGAAGAATACAATAATAGGGTAAACAAAGGAAAAAAATAATGTCAAAAATATTTTATATAAACTTAATATAACAAATGTACATATGAAAAGAAAAGATTTTGATAATATTTTAAATTTTAATTTTTCTGAAACTTCGTTTGCAGAGGTTTCTTGTTATAAATAGCTGGAAATTTTGAAATTAATCACATTCTGAACTTGACTGGTTGGTATATTTCAAATGGGATCCTGATCCTATATATTTTTATATCTTTGGAATCTATCTTTGTATTCGTAATTTTATGTAGATTCCAAATATATAAAAATCATTGAAATATATTAATGACTGGACCTCGCATACCGCATACTCTACGTATCAGCATACGCTGAACTGAATACCCATTGAATGACAAATGCTGGCCCTATTCGCGCATGTTCGTGTTGATCCCAACATAGTCGTATAGTCTTCCTATTAGTCACATTTAAAACCTGCGCTATGGCCACTAAACGGAGCGCACTAGATGAACCCACGAATTGGCCTGTTTGCCGATTCCTCTAGCAGCCGGCATTCAATAGACCTTCACTATCATAGTAGGTATGCGCATTCCAGTGAATAACACATTTTAGTGATAAAAATATACATGGTGGCCCATATGAAATATGAAAGTTTCCAAAAATTATAATTATATACGATTTGATTGCATTTCATACTTCATATTCAATAGATATAGAGTTAAAGAATTATAAAGATATTAAATTTCATACATCAGCTAACCATGGAAATTGCTAATATAATCAGATAATTCAAATTGGCAGATGTCAGTCTCAATAAAAAGTAAATGAATATGGCAGAGATTAGGATGTTGAAGTAGATGTTGGGGAAGGCACGGAAAGATACGGTAAGGAAATAACTCTAGTGTTACAAGTTTCTACAAAGATACAAGAGAGACGGTTACATTGGTTTGAACATGTCATGAGGAGAGATGAAGAATATATTGGAAGAAGTATGTATAGCTTAATGTATGGAATTTATACATAATACACAGGATTGACGGAAAGTATTGTGCTAGCCACAACAGATTTTTTTGATTCAATTTTGATTATAATGGCCGGTTGCACCAACATAACTTAAATATTACACGTGGTTTAAATTGACAATATTGCATCGAAATGAAATGTCGAATCATAATATATTGCTGTGAAAATTTCGATTTGCACTTTTTTACCTCTAGCTAAGAGAGGTATTGCATTCATGCTAAAAATCGCATATCCAGATTTTATTGAATAAGCACGTTTTAAGGTCCCTACAATCCGATTTGTGTGGATGTATGTATGTGTGTGTATGTGTGTGTGTGTGTGTGTGTGTGTGTGTGTGTGTGTGTGTGTGTGTATGTAGGATGTTGGGAGGACGATTACTCAAAAACTTTATATTTGTTTAATTACGTATTTCCTAATCGGACATTCATGGGAAGATCTGAAAAGGTTTTGGTAACAATTGGACAACCGGAAGTAGAAGAATCTTGAAAAAAAATCTTCTAAATATTATTTTTTGAATTTTTTTTTTGGTAATATTAAAAAAAAATCTCTATCTGATACATTAAAATATTTTATTATATATTCTATAGATCCAGAGATAAAAGAAATATAATATATAAAATATGTTGTAATAAATTTTACAGCCGAAAGAATTCCATGGAAAATAGTTGAAAATTTAATGTTTGTAATTGACAGACAAATGTCAGTGTCAGAAATCCGAAGACTACTGAAGATTTTTTCTGGGAAGTATATACATTATATTATTTCTTATTGTATTAATAGTTAAATTTTTAATATTTTAGGTATATTACACACACCCTTCAGAAATACTGTTACTCCCGACAATAAATTGGAAACATCTCGAAAAATTAGAAGAGTAGGACAAAATATCTTCATAGAATGAATTTATATATAAAAAATCTAAATGTAAAGAATAAATATAAGCGAGAATACAGCTCGAAGAAAGACGATATTTAAATGTTATAAACACAAGATGAAAGTGAAGATGGTCTCCACTCTGCAGCGTAAAATACAGAAAAATTGTATCTCATCGAAATAATGAGTAATGAAAGAAAAATGTACTTGGAGAATCCTTAATTCTTGATCTGTGGCTAATATGGAGGTGACAAGTATAAGTTAAAGAACTTAAATTTGTTTCAAACACTGTAGGACAATGTACACCAACACTGTAGACAAAAGTAACAGTGCACTGAAAATATTGACAAAATTACACATCGTTATAAGAATAATCGGAGTGCAATCTATCTGTCACTTTATTAAAGGGAATTAATGTGTTATTTAGATACAACATGTATAAAAAAAATAAAATGTTGAAGAAGATATGTAAGAATAGATGCACAATCCAGATATATACATTTTAAACCGCCCAAAATTAATGTTTTTACAGTAGAATATGAAGAGAAAGTAAACAAGAACGTTGTTCGAATTGAAAATCCCTGTTACCAGCCTAAAATTTATATATGGTAAACTCTACTTTGTAATTTATTGTATATAATTTATGGTAAAATATCCTATAGATTTTGTAAAAATATGTGAAAATTGTTTTATGTTGAGACATGCTCTTATTGAATAATAAAGAAGTTTATACGTCATAGACATATGAATTATATGTATTTCCAAAAATATTCTTGGTTTTATGCATACAGCCAGGTAAAATATACGGCAAGTGGTTATGTGCTGGCCACATCAGATTTTTGTTTAAGCTTAGATTAAAATTTGAGCCTAGTTGGTGTAAATGGGCATTGGTAACTCTTTATTTGTTACTTCGAATATAGTGCTATGGTACTTCGTGATGGATAGTTAGACTAATTTTCCTTTTTTCCGCCTTCCAGAGGTAAGGTGTGACAAAAAACATTGGTTTAAACACATATCTAATTTATTAATATAAAATCTTATAGTTTTTGAGTAATCGTCCTTCCAACATCCTACATACACACACACACACACACACACACATACATCCACACACACACACACACACACACACACACACATACATCCACACACACACATACAGACATCATCCAAAAAATGTTAAAATCGGATTGTAGGGACCTTAGAACGTGCTTATTCAATAAAATCTGAAATAAAATAAATAAATAAATATTTCATCACGGCATATTACCCATTGCTGGGTGTGCCAATCTGCTTTGTACAGATATCGGTATTGATGGAATATTTGTACCGTGCGGGTGTTTACCAGGCGTCACCTCACGGGCACCCATAGCTGGCGTGAAGAGTGCACCACAGGGGTCAATTTTGTGCCATTAAAATGCGATGTAATTTTTGGCGTCGGTCGGAATCGTACCCGGGTCCCCAGATTCGCGACCAGACACTCAGGCACACGGCGATTTTTAGCATGAATGCAATACCTCTCTTAGCTAGAGGTAAAAAGTGCAAATCGAAATATTTCACAGCAATATATTATGATTCGACATTTCATTTCGATGCAATATTGTCAATTTAAACCACGTGTAATATTTAAATTATGTTGGTGCAACCGGCCATTATAATCAAAATTTAATCAAAAAAATCTGTTGTGGCTAGCACAATACCTTCCGTCAATCCTGTGTATTATGTATAATTTCCATACATAAATTTTCTTGCAAAAGATTCTAAATTTCCAGTAAAATTATTTCATAAACAAACTATGAAAATTGCACTTGACACTGACATCTTCTTCTTCTTTAGCTTTTCCCATTTATTAGGGGTCGCTATTATTTTACTTTCTTCTTCCACTCATTACTATTTTGCGTGTCGTTCTCATTCAGTTCCTTTTCTCTCAAGTCTTCCGCAATACAGTCTTTTCATCTTTTCCTCTGTTTCTTCAACCCTATTATTAAGCTATTCATTCTTCTTCCAATATATTCTGCATCTCTCCTCATGACATGTTCAAACCAATGTAACCGTCTCTCTTATATCTTTGTAGAAACTTGTAACACTAGAGTTATTTCCTTACCGTATCTTTCCGTGCCTTCCCCAACATCTACTTCAACATCCTAATCTCTGCCACATTCATTTACTTTTTATTGAGACTGACATCTGCCAATTTGAATTATCTGATTATATTAGCAATTTCCATGGTTAGCTGATTTATGAAATTTAATATCTTTATAATTCTTTAACTCTATATCTATTGAATATGAAGTATGAAATGTAATCAAATCGTATATAATTATAATTTTTGGAAACTTTCATATTTCATATGGGACACCATGTATATTTTTATCACTAAAATGTGTTATTCACTGGAATGCGCATACCTACTATGATAGTGAAGGTCTATTGAATGCCGGCTGCTAGAGGAATCGGCAAACAGGCCAATTCGTGGGTTCATCTAGTGCGCTCCGTTTAGTGGCCATAGCGCAGGTTTTAAATGTGACTAATAGGAAGACTATACGACTATGTTGGGATCAACACGAACATGCGCGAATAGGGCCAGCAATTGTCATTCAATGGGTATTCAGTTCAGCGTATGCTGATACGTAGAGTATGCGGTATGCGAGATAGATTCCAAAGATATAAAAATATATAGGATCAGGATCCCATTTGAAATAAACCGACCAGTCAAGTTCAGAATGTGATTAATTTCAAAATTTCCGAGCTATTTATAACAAGAAACCTCTGCAAACGAAGTTTCAGAAATCAAAATTAAAATATTATCAAAATCTTTTCTTTTCATATGTACATTTGTTATATTAAGTTTATATAAAAATATTTTTGACATTATTTTTTTTCCTTTGTTTACCCTATTATTGTATTCTTCTGAGATAAAGAAAAGTATTTTTCAAATATTTAACTTTTTAATCCATATTTACGTTTTGTTAAAAAATCTATCTAACAATTACAAATATTTAAATATCTCAACTGTTTTCTGCGCAACGATATTATTATTATTATTATTATTTATATATATATATATATATATATATATATATATATATATATATATATATATATATATATATATATATATATTCCTTGTGGTGAGAGGTGTGTCATCGTCGTCATCGATGGAGTCGTCCTTTACCTTTAGAATTTCTGCCTACATTTTTTTTTCTTACTACATGCTTTCTTTCTTTTTCGTGTTCTCTTTCTTTTTCGCTTCCGTCTTCTTTTGTAACAGCGGAGTTTCTTTCTTCTAACGAACACTTCATTTATAATTCGTCGCACTTTTTCATTTATGGCTTCGGTATTTTCATTTACCTCAACATAATTATTTCGCACTCACGATTGGTTACGTGAAACTTGTTTGCCAGCTTCATAATCTGATACATATGAGAGTGCGTTAACCATAGTTCTTGGGCGGCATAATTGCAGTGCTTGGTGAGTATTGCTGTCTCGAACTCCGGACATGAATCTTTGAGTGGCTAGATACTTCAAATCGCTGTCAGGAGCCGTAGGATCTGCGAGACGACCCACACGAACCACATTGGCTCCAACCTCCAGAAGGCTTTCTTCAGTTTTTCTAGAAGTTTTCTCCCATCCTTGTTTCAATGTTTGTTCCAGAAATCCAGAATTCTCCAATTTCCGTTCCAACATTTGCTCCATATTTCCAGAATTCTCCTTCAATTTCCACTCCAACATTTGCTCCATGATTCCAGAATTCTCCTCTACTCTTCCAGAATTCCCCTTCAATTCCTCTTCCAATTTCTGCTCAAAAATTCCAGAACCTTCTTCGCCTTTTCTAGAACTCTCATTCAATACACGTTCCATTGTTCTAAAATGTTCCATTAATTCTTCGTCCAGTACTCCGGAATTTTCCTCCACTTTTCTAGAACTTTCATGTAATTCCCTTTCCAATGTTCTAGAAAATTCCTTTAATTCTTCTTCCAGTGCTCCGGAACTTACCTCCGCTTTTCCAGAACTTTCATCCAATTATCTTTCCAATGTTCCAGAATGTTCCTTTAATTCTTCGTCCAGTGCTCCGTAACTTTCCTCCGCTTTTCTAGAACCTTCATGCAATTCCCTTTCCATTGTTCTAAAATGTTCCTTTAATTCTTCTTCCATTGCTCCGGAATTTTCCTCCGCTTTTGTAGAACTTTCCGCCAATCTCCGCTCAGAACTGCTAGAACTTCCTTGTAATCTTTGTGCGAATACTTTATAATCTTCGAATAAGCAACACGGAACTTCGAATAAGTAATGGTCAGGATTTTCACCAGCTTCGATTAAAGCTTGCTGCAGTCTTTTTTGAAGCTCTATCTTCTTTCCTGTTACTTCCAAATCTAGTTCTTCCAGTTCCGTCTTGAGATCACATACTTTCAATTCACTTAGTTTTAATAGTTTAGGCATTTTATTTATTTTTATTTATTTACACTTCACAGTTTAACAATCCCACTTCTGACACCAATTGTAACGTTTTTATTTATATGGGTGAAGTGTGAAACACAGACAAATATTATTAACTAAAAGAATACGTTTATTAAACGATGAATAATTAAGACTAAATATTAAAAGATAATAAAAACAACTAACACTATGATTAAATAATTATAAACACTAAGAATATTATTAAATGCTTAAACACTACGATTATTTATCTAACTAACATTTAAGTCACTACACTTATTTATATAACTACATTTGTTTATGTTAACAACTTGTAAACTGTTTATTTATATCACTGATTTCATTTCTAGTTGCTTGTATATATATGAGACTGCCTCCCCGCTATTCTCCCGACGGTATTTATACACCCTATATCCTTCTAGAAGCCTCGGGCGCGACAAAAACGTGGTACAAGTTTGTATATCAAAAATATGAAAAAAATCTAGAAAAATAAGAAATGAAAAATGACAGAAATTATTTTTATTCAAATATTTAGGTGGCTATGTGAAAATAAACAGACATTTAAGTGTAACTTGTTGAACAAGTATTTTTTCATTAATATATTTAAGATAAATGTTCACATAGCCACCTAGAATATTTAAATAAAAATCCGTTGGAATTGTGCCCAAAAACCTAACCACTCTTTAATATCTCCGTTAAATTTTCTTAATTCTACCTTCGGAAGCTTATATTTTCTTTTACAACTTGAAGTAGTTTCATGCTCAGAATCTGACGATAATGATTTATTTATGCCTTTAATCTCACAAGCTTTAAATCTAATGGTGAGTAATTTCAATTCATATTCTTCAACACCTGCTTGTTCTTGATTTAAGTCATCTTCGTGGATATCGTCGTTTTCTAATAACTCATTACAAATCTTTTCATCCAGTTGTCGTATTTGACTCAACAATTCTTCTAATCTTGTGAGTTTCGCTTTAATTGTATAAACTTCACCTACTTCGTTCTCTATATCTTGCTCTAATTCTTTAGGAAGTCGAGTGAAACTAGTACGTATCACCCGCCGTATCTTAATATTTTTATTATTCATTTTAATATTCTCACACGCAGAATCACGTCGCGGTCACCAGATTTTGATGTTGTAGACTCCGTAACTTACACACCAAAACTATTAAACTTTTAAATATTTTTATTTTGAATAATTATATACTACATGTCACAAATTCTCTTATGTCAATCAATCTCAACAACTTTCCATAACTACCTTTTATTCAATTTTTTGGCGGATTTTATTGGCAGGTGTCAATTTAAAAATGTCACCAATGTCACATTCCGTAACAACCAATACATTACCTTGCGTAAATTCCCTGTTTTTTAAACAAATTCCATATAGAGAGTTTATTGTAAAAAAATATATATTTATTATAAACCTTTTATTTCCATTTATGTTCACATTTAAATTAACAATGATAAAATATTAGCTATTTACGATGACAATATTAGACCGGTAATGAAACATTTATGGCCAAGGGCATAAAGATGTTGTTACTTGGCCGTGTGTCGAATACAGAGCAGTGCAGTAGTTAATTACTTTCTTGTAATTAATTACTAATTAAATTACTTTTCCCCAAATTGTAATTTGTCATTAATTACTATGTAAAAAAAGTAATTGTACTCAATTTCTTTTGAAAATTTGAAAAATAATTGAAAAAGTAATTGTTTTTCAAATATTAATTACTATTTTAAACCAAGAAGTGAGGAATCCCCAGGATGCGGGCGTAGCGTAGTTATCTGCGTTGTTGGTGTAACGACAGGTAACAAGTGCACCTACCTTAGTTATGCGCGTTGGTACATATTACGTACTTTGGACTTTTACTTAGGTTATACATAATTTTTTTTTCTGAATCCTATAAAGTGTTTTTAATAACCACATAGACATATATGAGCCTGGAAGATGCCCACGCTTTCAACATATTCATTATAAGTAATAAAAAAAAATCTGATGTGGCCAGCACAATACCTTTCGTCAATCCTGCGTATTATGTATAAATTCCCTACATAAATTTTCTTACAAAAGATTCTAAATTTCCAATAAAATTATTTCATAAACAAACTATGCAAATTGCGTGTCGTTTTTATTCAGTTCCTTTTTTCTCCAGTATTCCGCAAAACAGTCCTTCTGACTTATTTTTGGTTTTCCTCTATTTCTTCAACCTTCTATTTCCAAGCTATTCATTTCTCTCCTCATGACATTTTTAAACCAATGTAATCGTCTCTCTTGTATCTTTCTAGAAACTTTTAACACTAGAGTTATTTCCCTTATTCTTTCAATCCTTAACCGTATCTTTCCGGGTCTTCCCCAACATCTATCTCAACATCCTCATCTCTGCCACATTCATTTACTTTTCATTAGGTGCGTTCAATAAGCCCCAGGAAAAAAAGCAATCGGAAGTAAAATTTGTTGAACGACTTCGCTAGCCTAGCATTTGCTTGATTTGCTCGCAAGCAATCCAAGTGCCAAATTTTTTGCTTGTCTTGCTAACTTATGAAATATAATGGCAGGAAATGCAAATTATACATACATGAATTAAACTTGTACTGTTTCTATCTCATTTTATGGTGTGTTTATACCAATTACATGTCAAAAAGGCTTTCTGTGATGAATGTTCATAACATTGTTAAATTTGAAATATTTTCTTAGACCTAAAAGAATGTTCAAAATTAATTCCACTATCTGCAAATAACTGTACCTACCTATAAATTCATTTTGTATAACTTTCCAGACCAATAAAGGGATATGAGAGATACACATGTTATATTTGACAACTGTGTAACTTTCTCGTTGACATTTGTGAATATCTGTTCGTCATATACCTAGCTAGCAAATATTTCAGTGTACTAAGCAACAATTCTCGTTTACTTCCCCTACCATTTGCTTGAACTGTTTATTTCATTGAACACACCTATTGATACTGACATCTGTCAATTTGTATTATCTGAATATATTAGAAGTTTCCATGGTTAGCATATCTGGTTAACTTATGAATTTTCGAGTGAATTTTAATATCTTTATAATTCTTTAGTTGTATATTTATTGAATATGAAGTATAAAATGCGATCAAATCGTATAGAGAATAATATATTCTTAAGTTATAATAACGTTAAATGACAATAAATGATATCTAACTGCGTTTTTTCAAGAAAAAAGTTAACATCTTCAAATAAGGATACTTCCGATTGACCATTTATAACCAAAATCTAATCAGTTGTTCTTCTGGATGTAAACTTGAGAAATATGAAAAAATTATAACTTTTGGAATCGTGGTATTGAACTTATGCGAACCGAAACTTTTGTCACACACACACACACAGACACACATACATACAGACATCATCGTAAAAATGGTAAAATCGTATCAAATGGACCCTAAAACGTACTTATTCACTAAAAACTTATCATTGAATTTTTTGACCAAAGACAATACCTTCCTTACCTAAAGGTGACGGAAGGTAAAAAGACTCATAAAAGTTTTATTTTTACTTAAATATACTATTTGATGGCGGATGTAGATATTTTTTAAAGATTCAGGTTTAGGAGATATGACTATAAACTTTTATTTTTTTAAATAGCAACCTATAATTATTTTACTAAAATATAAACTGCCATTTTTTCTCTTTTCAACAATGTAAAAGTTTGTATATCAAAGGTATGAAAAAAATTGAGAAAAAGGATTTAAGGTTTGTTCCAACATACAATCAAATTAGTACGAAACTGTCCGAAAAATGCGTAATATTAAAATGGGGTCCTCACTTGAATACTGTTCATGCGTCGAACAGTGCCGTACTGATTTGATTGTATGTTGGAAAAAACGTATTATTGAAAAATATTAGAAATTCTTTTATTTAAATATTCTAGGTGGCTATGTGAACATTTATCTTAAATATATTAATGAAAAAATACTTGTTCAACAAGTTACACTTAAATGTCTGTTTATTTTCACATAGCCACCTAGAATATTTAAATAAAAAGAATTTCTAATATTTTTCAATAATACGTTTTTTCCAACATACAATCAAATCAGTACGGAACTGTTCGACGCATGAGCAGTATTCAAGTGAGGACCCCATTTTAATATTACGCATTTTTCGGACAGTTTCGTACTAATTTGATTGTATGTTGGAACAAACCTTAAATCCTTTTTCTCAATTTTTTTCATACCTTTGATATACAAACTTTTACATTGTTGAAAAGAGAAAAAATGGCAGTTTATATTTTAGTAAAATAATTATAGGTTGCTATTTAAAAAAATAAAAGTTTATAGTCATATCTCCTAAACCTGAATCTTTAAAAAATATCTACATCCGCCATCAAATAGTATATTTAAGTAAAAATAAAACTTTTATGAGTCTTTTTACCTTCCGTCACCTTTAGGTAAGGAAGGTATTGTCTTTGGTCAAAAAATTCAATGATAAGTTTTTAGTGAATAAGTACGTTTTAGGGTCCATTTGATACGATTTTACCATTTTTACGATGATGTCTGTATGTATGTGTGTCTGTGTGTGTGTGTGTGACAAAAGTTTCGGTTCGCATAAGTTCAATACCACGATTCCAAAAGTTATAATTTTTTCATATTTCTCAAGTTTACATCCAGAAGAACAACTGATTAGATTTTGGTTATAAATGGTCAATCGGAAGTATCCTTATTTGAAGATGTTAACTTTTTTCTTGAAAAAACGCAGTTAGATATCATTTATTGTCATTTAACGTTATTATAACTTAAGAATATATTATTCTCTATACGATTTGATCGCATTTTATACTTCATATTCAATAAATATACAACTAAAGAATTATAAAGATATTAAAATTCACTCGAAAATTCATAAGTTAACCAGATATGCTAACCATGGAAACTTCTAATATATTCAGATAATACAAATTGACAGATGTCAGTATCAATAGGTGTGTTCAATGAAATAAACAGTTCAAGCAAATGGTAGGGGAAGTAAACGAGAATTGTTGCTTAGTACACTGAAATATTTGCTAGCTAGGTATATGACGAACAGATATTCACAAATGTCAACGAGAAAGTTACACAGTTGTCAAATATAACATGTGTATCTCTCATATCCCTTTATTGGTCTGGAAAGTTATACAAAATGAATTTATAGGTAGGTACAGTTATTTGCAGATAGTGGAATTAATTTTGAACATTCTTTTAGGTCTAAGAAAATATTTCAAATTTAACAATGTTATGAACATTCATCACAGAAAGCCTTTTTGACATGTAATTGGTATAAACACACCATAAAATGAGATAGAAACAGTACAAGTTTAATTCATGTATGTATAATTTGCATTTCCTGCCATTATATTTCATAAGTTAGCAAGACAAGCAAAAAATTTGGCACTTGGATTGCTTGCGAGCAAATCAAGCAAATGCTAGGCTAGCGAAGTCGTTCAACAAATTTTACTTCCGATTGCTTTTTTTCCTGGGGCTTATTGAACGCACCTAATGAAAAGTAAATGAATGTGGCAGAGATGAGGATGTTGAGATAGATGTTGGGGAAGACCCGGAAAGATACGGTTAAGGATTGAAAGAATAAGGGAAATAACTCTAGTGTTAAAAGTTTCTAGAAAGATACAAGAGAGACGATTACATTGGTTTAAAAATGTCATGAGGAGAGAAATGAATAGCTTGGAAATAGAAGGTTGAAGAAATAGAGGAAAACCAAAAATAAGTCAGAAGGACTGTTTTGCGGAATACTGGAGAAAAAAGGAACTGAATAAAAACGACACGCAATTTGCATAGTTTGTTTATGAAATAATTTTATTGGAAATTTAGAATCTTTTGTAAGAAAATTTATGTAGGGAATTTATACATAATACGCAGGATTGACGAAAGGTATTGTGCTGGCCACATCAGATTTTTTTTTATTACTTATAATGAATATGTTGAAAGCGTGGGCATCTTCCAGGCTCATATATGTCTATGTGGTTATTAAAAACACTTTATAGGATTCAGAAAAAAAAATTATGTATAACCTAAGTAAAAGTCCAAAGTACGTAATATGTACCAACGCGCATAACTAAGGTAGTTGCACTTGTTACCTGTCGTTACACCAACAACGCAGATAACTACGCTACGCCCGCATCCTGGGGATTCCTCACTTCTTGGTTTAAAATAGTAATTAATATTTGAAAAACAATTACTTTTTCAATTATTTTTCAAATTTTCAAAAGAAATTGAGTACAATTACTTTTTTTACATAGTAATTAATGACAAATTACAATTTGGGGAAAAGTAATTTAATTAGTAATTAATTACAAGAAAGTAATTAACTACTGCACTGCTCTGTATTCGACACACGGCCAAGTAACAACATCTTTATGCCCTTGGCCATAAATGTTTCATTACCGGTCTAATATTGTCATCGTAAATAGCTAATATTTTATCATTGTTAATTTAAATGTGAACATAAATGGAAATAAAAGGTTTATAATAAATATATATTTTTTTACAATAAACTCTCTATATGGAATTTGTTTAAAAAACAGGGAATTTACGCAAGGTAATGTATTGGTTGTTACGGAATGTGACATTGGTGACATTTTTAAATTGACACCTGCCAATAAAATCCGCCAAAAAATTGAATAAAAGGTAGTTATGGAAAGTTGTTGAGATTGATTGACATAAGAGAATTTGTGACATGTAGTATATAATTATTCAAAATAAAAATATTTAAAAGTTTAATAGTTTTGGTGTGTAAGTTACGGAGTCTACAACATCAAAATCTGGTGACCGCGACGTGATTCTGCGTGTGAGAATATTAAAATGAATAATAAAAATATTAAGATACGGCGGGTGATACGTACTAGTTTCACTCGACTTCCTAAAGAATTAGAGCAAGATATAGAGAACGAAGTAGGTGAAGTTTATACAATTAAAGCGAAACTCACAAGATTAGAAGAATTGTTGAGTCAAATACGACAACTGGATGAAAAGATTTGTAATGAGTTATTAGAAAACGACGATATCCACGAAGATGACTTAAATCAAGAACAAGCAGGTGTTGAAGAATATGAATTGAAATTACTCACCATTAGATTTAAAGCTTGTGAGATTAAAGGCATAAATAAATCATTATCGTCAGATTCTGAGCATGAAACTACTTCAAGTTGTAAAAGAAAATATAAGCTTCCGAAGGTAGAATTAAGAAAATTTAACGGAGATATTAAAGAGTGGTTAGGTTTTTGGGCACAATTCCAACGGATTCATGAAGATAAAAATCTTGATGCAGTAGATAAATTTTCGTATTTTGTTCAATGTATTATTCTAGGTACCAGAGCAAGAGATCTTGTTGTTCTTACCCTCAGTCCTGTTAAATAAAAAGAAACCTGTAATGTTATATGTGACTCGCTACTAGATGGCACTACATGAGTGCTGTAGTCTAGTGATATAAAAAAAAACAGTCGATATATATAAATGCAAAAATGTAGTTGTCAAAAATTTCCTTTCACAAAATAAAAGTATTTTGATAAATAAAAGGTGTAGTTAATGCTCGATATATAATAAATAACAAGTCCACCGAAAATTATCCTAAAGCAATTGAGGCACTAAAGGAACGTTTCGGTAGAGATCTCTTAAAACAAGTATACGTAAGAGAACTTCAACGTCTAGTAATTGAGAATAACACAAAAAGTCGTGTTTATTACTATCAAAAATGTACGATCATCTAGAAAGTCATCTCAGGTCACTCGAATCATTAAATGTAACTAGTGATCAGATGAGTATATTTTTGTATCCAATGGTTGAATCGAAGCTTCCTGAGGATTTACTGATAGCATGGCAGCGTAGTTTAAATTATAATCAAAATACAGATAAGGAGAATCCACCTGTAATAAAGACAGACAGAACCAATTAAGAACTTGGCTTTATTTAGCTAAAATTACACATATGAAATTATATTGACAGGTGTCAGAATAGATGAATAATTCAAATATCAAGGAGTAAGGATTATAATATAAAATAAACGAATTAATACGACATTCACCTGGCGCATATAAGATTTCCTTTAGTTTAAAATATAATCTTGTAAATATACTGGTGGGCGTCTTTCTCTGGTACTTCTTCTTAAAGTTTGATCTGGCGGTTGCTGAGTTTGATCAAGTGAATGGTGATCAATGGCGTTCTCATGTAAATTGTTACCAGTATTTATTTGCTCTTCATTTTCTGTTGGATTTTCAGTATTATCTAGAATTTCATTAACTTTACCAATGGGAGCTAATTGTCTATTAGACACCGTAACTTCTCGTCCATCCAGTAATTTAACAAATGAGTAGAAAGGGTTAGCCTCTAATAATTCAACTTCTTCAACAAGTGGTTCGTATTTAGAGGATCTAGTATTTTTTTTCATAAGTATAGGTCCAGGTGATAATAAATAATTTGGCACTGAATGTCCATTTAGAGATCTCCGACAGTGCTTAAAGAATCTGTCATGAGGTGTTGAATTGGTGGCGGTACATAGTAGAGAACGTATAGCATGAAGAGCAGTGGGTAGCATACTTTCCCAGTTAGAAGAATTTAAATTTTTAGAACGTAAACAAAGTTGAATTGTTTTCCATAAAGTACCATTTAGTCGTTCTACTTGTCCATTACCTTGCGGATTGTATGGTGTAGTTCTACTACAAGATACTCCTATTGATAAGAGATAATCCTTTAATTCTTTAGACATAAAACTTGCTCCTCTATCAGAATGAATATAGTTCGGCATCCCAAAGGTAGTAAAAAGATCTTTGAGACATCTAATAACGGTATCTCCTGTCAAGTCTTTACAAGGGTATGCGAACGGAAATCTTGAAAATTCATCAATAATTGTTAAAATATATCTCTTTGTTGTATTTGAAGGTAACGGTCCTTTAAAATCTATATTCAGTCTTCCGAAAGGCGTTGTGGCCTTTATCAATCTACCTTGACTTTTAAGAAAACGAGGTTTGATTTCAGCGCAAATAGGACAAGCAGCAGTCATAGCTCGAATCTCGTGGACAGAATATGGCAGATTTTTAGAACGTACCCAATGTACCATTCGTGTAATTCCCGGATGACATAGAGAGTTGTGCAGCTCGATTAGACGCTTTGATGTATCAATGCTAGCACATACTCTTGATAATGCGTCTGCTACAACGTTCAACTTCCCTGGACGATAGACGATATCATATTTGTAAGAAGATAATTCGAGACGCCATCTCTCTATCTTTTCATTCTTGATTTTACTGGAATGGTTCTAGTTGAACATAAAAGATACCGATCGTTGATCAGTAATCAAAATGAAATGCCTTCCGATTAGATAATGTCTCCATTTTCTGAGCGATTCTACTATAGCGCTAGTTTCTTTCTCTATAGATGAATGTCGACGTTCAGCATTGGAAAGAGTACGAGAAAAGAATGCAATTGGACGCTTGTCTTGAGAAAGAGTAGCAGCAATAGCATGTTCAGAAGCGTCAGTCTCCACGGTAAGTGTTGCATTTTCGTCCAATGCAATTAACATTGATTTAGCAATATTTTTTTTTAAATTTTCGAAACAAGAAATCTCATCCTGATTTAGTGGGAAGTTTGCTGAATTTAGTTTGTGAATTTTTTCCGAAAAGTTTTTAATCCACTTAGAATAGTGAGCAAACATTCCTAAGACCCTTCTTAGAGAAGCATTATCAACAGGCAAAGGGAGATTCAACAAAGAACTTAAGCGCTCTTTATCTGGTTTAATTTTATTGTTTTCTATTGTATACCCCAGTAGATTTATCGATGACACGCCAAATATACACTTTTTTTCGTTTAATGTTAATTTATACTTCGCTACAGCTTCCAAGAATAGTTTTAAATTCTTATCGTGATCCTCTTTATGATTTCCACATACAGTTACATCGTCTAAGTACGCAAAATTACCAGTAAGATTTTCTGTTCTTATTATATAATCTAAAGTTCTTTGAAACGCCGCTACCCCATTCGTAACTCCAAAGGGAATTCGTGTAAATTGATATAAATTCCCGCATGCCTCAAAAGCTGTATAAATACGTTCTTTAGTTAACATTGGAACTTGATGATACGCACTTTTTAAATCAATTTGACTGAAGAATTTATATTTCGAAACTTTTGACAAAATTGTTTCAATATTTGGAAGTGGAAATGCATCTAATTCTGTAAACTTGTTTATAGTCTGTGAATAGTCTATAACAAGACGTTTTCTATGTGACACTCCGCTTGTTACTAATACTTGGGCTCGCCATGGTGATACACTGGGTTCTATAACACCATCTTTTAACAAATTAGAAATTTCTTCTTCAATAAATCGTTTATCTTCTTCATTGTGTCTTCTTGATTTTATAGCAATTGGTTTTAAATTTGATGTTAGATTAGAGAATATAGACGCAGATGTACCAGCTTGCATGACATTGCATATCTTCAATGGTTGAAGTCGGCCTCCAAACTGTAGTTCAACAGATGAATGATTTTTCAGTACATCATGGCCGAGAATTACATCTGCACCAAGATTGTTAATTACTAAAAGAGATACTTGGTTGTAGATGTGTTCTCCCAGCTTAATAGTGGCTGTACAAACTCCTTCTGCAAAAGATATATTGCTTGTTGATGCTAAGGTTATTGTTTGGCGGCAATTTTTCTTCTTTAAATTTATTTGTTTGGCTAGATTATTATCTATAAAACTTACGGAACTACCAGTATCAATCAGTGCATCAACGGAAGTACTATTTACTGTTATAGGTACGGTAGCTTTGTTCAAACTTGAAGGAGACGCTGCTGAGACTGTAGTGACTAAGGCTGTGGCATCAGGAGTATCATTTGTAGCAGCGTTCACTATTGGTTTACTGCTTCTGCATACATTAGCAAAATGACCTTTTTTTGTACATAATGAGGTGTTGCACGAATTTTTTTTCTTTACTTTAATGGAAAGAATAAGAAAAAATATTTTACCCGTATTTTTTTATTTTGTTCATATTACTCTCTATTCATGAGAAAAATGCCGATGAAAATATAATGTTTAAATTTCCCGCTCTCCTTCCGCTGATGACGAAACTAAGTCACTAACCAATGAAGGTGTGGCTTACATTTGCCGCTAACGGAATATAAACGAGTGACAGCTGTCAACTATTACAAATGATTTTTGTCAATCAAACATACTTGTAAAAAAGTGTTTTGAGCCAATGTGCTCAAATAAAACTGTTAATAGTGAAAATATAATTCTAGTAGTGCCTCAAAGCGAAGAAAGAAGAATGTAATGGTTGTCACAAGCTCACAAGTAAAGATAAAAATATTTTCAAAATTCTTTATGAAAATCATTTTGATGCAAGTATAAATATTTTTATAATTAAATAAGAACTATTGAATATTTTTTTAATTTTTAGCTGGAAAATGATGCCGGGGGAGCTAGAAAAGGCCTTTGATCGTGTGCCTGACCAGCTGATTTGGTATTCGCTTCGTGATTATAACGTCTCTGAACAACTAATTATCTGGGTCAGAATGTTATATAATAATACTGATTGAGAAGTTACGGCTTGAGTCCACGTGGAAGATCTAAGCAACGTTGGCAAGACACCATCAGCACAGACATCAGACTTCTGCATTTGCCTGTGGACGATGCCGTGTGAAATGGAGTGCAAATATCAAAACAGCGGATGTTGCACCAGAGGGACAACGCTAAGAAGATATAGAAAAATATTTTGTTTTATTTTTAATCTTACATAACTAAAAAATATTTACAAAGAGAATAGTGAAAAACTTTTATTCTTTATATATATTATCAGAAACCCTTTTACTCTAACGTGCAGCATTGTGCATGCTACACATGTTTAATGTACAAATTTCGCCCATTGCTTCTTATTCGATGCTGTCTTCCTAGCGTCTTGAATAGTATTTTTCTTCTTCAAGATCTTCAGTATTCTTATCCCAGTTGTCTTTAGGTCTTCGTCGGTCTCTTTTTTTGTACCACGTTCGTCATCCATATTTATCTCATCGGTCTATCTTCGTTCATTCTGATCATGTGTCCCCACTAAGTTAGCCATCTCTCCTCGTTGATGTCCAGTACAGATTTATATTGTAGTTCTCTAATCATTTCATTTCTGATTCTATCTCGTAGTGTTACTCCCAGTACTCTTCTTAAATATTTCATTTCAAGTGCTTGATTTTTACTTTGCATTGTCGCTGTCTTCTGAATTCTAAGGTTTATGTTAGCCTCTTGTAATCCATTATTTTCAATTTGGACTCCTAAATATTGGAACTTGTGTACTTGCTCTATTTTTGTGAATTTATCGTCAAATTTATTGTTTCAAGCTCTAAGGGTACTGCCATGACCTTAGTCTTTCTTGTGTTAATTTTTAAACCGTACCGATAGGTTTCATTCCAGACATTTATATTAAATTGCATTTTCTCTTCAGTGCTTCAGTTTCTGTATCCTAACTATCCTAAGTGTAATTTTCTGAATCGGATATCACAATCCTTCATAATTTTATCCATGATTATTGTAAATAGGACTGGGCTTATCAACAGATGGTAAATTATCGGAAGAAGCCAGAACGAAATATTTATCCATGATATTTTGATATATTATTTAATATATTTATCTTCAGAATACTGCATAAAACAAACAAAACATTAATAAATATGTTAATTTATCTAAACTAAAGTTAACTTACCTTAAACTATGAAATATGATGCTATAATATAATAATAAATAACTAAAAACTACGATAAAGAACTAAAAATCACGCAACACTTTGTCAGACCATATGTCATACAGTTGTCATAAAAGCAATAATTGACGTTGATATTTTTGTTTTTTTTTTCATCATCTTATCAGTTCTATCATTGGTTAGTAACTTTTAAACCTCACAGGCAGAGTAATTTGGCGCCAATTCAAAAAGTATACTTTTAAATTGCTACTGCACTTAATATATACAGAAATATGAACAGAAAATCATATTTAATAATACTGTAGAAGGTACTTATTTGAATTTCAAAAGAAAAAAGATATGTTAATTTTTTTTGCAACACCTCATTGACAAGTGACATTGTTCGCTGGACATTTAATTCTTGAATGAATATTTCCGCCACAGAAGAAACAACGTTTCTTTTGAGAAGGACTGGCTGCTAGAGTTTTATACTAGTCGAAAGATCCTCTTTGCTCATTATTTGTAGCATTAAGGTGCAAGTTGTTACTGTTAATATAGGTGTAATATAAATCACCCGGGTGCAACTTGTATTGGGAAACTGGCAGCAAACAGTAGGCAGTGAGAGTAGTGTACCCAATGTAACAGAGATGTCACTAAACGGTTCATGTCGCTGCTATAGTTTGAAATGAATTAAGTAATCTATGAAATAAAAAATAAAAATTTATAAAATTATTTGTCAACAGTAAAAAATATTGTTCGAAGATATTGTCATTGCTGCATTGTCAAGTATAAGTCGCTGGTTTAATGGCTTATGATAAGTAAATAATTCAATAATATTATTTTAGTTTATTTCTTCTAATCTAACTAACATTTTCAGCTTTAATTGTCGTTATAAATTTAAATGTCGGCATCCCAACTGCGAGAATAAATATATGAATGTTGTAAGTGATTCACAGAATAAACACTTCTATAGATTTCCTTTAAAAAATACGGCGTGATGTGATATATGGATTTTTTTGTAATATTAACTCAGATGAAAATTTGTCATATTCCTTCATTTGCGAAGATTATTTGTATATAATCTTCCTTTAAATAGTAATCGTGGTTGCGTTAATTTTGTTAGCTTACTATAAATTCGTTAACCTTTATATTTAATTAATGTTATTGTAGGATGTTCATCATAATATGCATACTCAACAAACTTATTTTACAAATGAAGAATATTTTTTTTATTAGTTTTCTTTGACTTTCTTCATTTTTATAATGTTAATGGTTTTAAACGGTTCATGTAATTTAGATTTATATGAATAAGTATATAAAAGTTAAAACTGAGGAGCTTAGGCCACAAACAACCATACTCCAAATATTGTAAATTTGAGTTATCTAGAGCTACATCTACATTCGAGGATGCCAAACAGTTTGGTAAAACTGTTTCTCGCAAAAAGTATCTTAGTTTCAAATAATTTACAGTTAGGTTTAAGTGTTTCTACAAAAATTTACTATAAAAATGATTTATGTAATTGGTCACCAACGTTTATTTTTCTATTACTTAACACCCAGTAATAATTTTTGAATAATTAAACATGATCCTGAGTTAAATTAAAATACAGAAATTTTAAACAGTAAGAAAGGTAGAATTTTTTTCTTTGATTATCTAAAATTCAAGAAAATGGAATATGGTTGTTTTTGAAAAAGCTCCTCAATTGTAAATATCCGTTTATGTTGTTTCAAGAATCGTAATAGAACTTAAACAGACTGAGAATTCGCCAGAATTAATTATTGGTGCCCCATTATGTATTAGACGATGTTTTATTTATTATTTAAAGAACTTGGCAAAATAATATTCACTTATTAGAGTATGATGATTTTTATCTCTATTAATATTATGATTTTTCCCCAAATACATTGAGCGCAATGTCTTTAAGGAATCTATAAATGCATTTATTTTTGTGATGTATGTTTCTATGCGTATTTGTATGTGTATGTATGGTCGCAGTTGGGTTTTGCTAATTTGTTTTGTTTCATTGATTTTAATTTTTAAAAAAATCAACAAAAAGGCCATTTGTTACCAATTGTACCTACGGCCGTTATGGAAGAGACAAGCTTACGTTAAAGGATTCTTTCAAGGAATCTCTTCACGGACATAGACAACAGGAAGAATACAAAATTTCAAGTATTTATCTTAATGTTCTTGTGAAGAAAATTGGAACAACAGCTATAGATCTGATGTGATTGTGTTAGCCCCTATGATCTTCGTTCAAATAATGGGAAAACCGAGAACTTCGAAACTAATTTCAACGTCGACTTTTGATGGTGAACATGTGTGATATAAAATGATGGTCAATCACTAAATTTGCTGAGCGTCGCTTCCACGGGGACATCTTCTTGCTAACTATAAGCAACAACATGATCAATGAAAAAATGTGAGAAAAGCAACTCGACTGGTACAGTACGTATTCCGTATTGCATCTGTCTTAGAAGTCAACGTCACGGCGGAAGACCAAAGTACTGCTGGCAAGACAAAATCAGAGCAGGTAGAAAATAGAAGAACCTACATCCCGAAAATGCATACGATCATTTGAAAAATCCACGCAGAACAACGTTCATAAGGAGACCATGTTGAAATAATGGGTAATCAATATGAACAAGAACTCACCCGGCTATTCCAAGTAATCAAGAATGAGAAGAAAATGCTTTTATTGTAAAATATTGAACTTAAATAATGTAATTTGTACATATAATAAAAATAATGAAAATAAATATTTTTTTATTTAAATATACCGAAATTATAAAAATTAAGTAATCACTGTATATTAAACAAATGAACGTTGACAGGTTCATATGACATATATTTGACATTTACTTGACATGTATTTGACATATGTCAAAAGTAGTGTACCCAATGACACCCAGGGGGCAATAGTTCCGTGCTGCCCACTTGATACATTGACTTGCACTTCTCGTTTACCTTATTGTTTTGTGATATAAATCATATATGTAGTTAGCTGTTGCTATTGTTTTGTTATGTATTTGTTATATAATTTCTGAAATGTCATTGTAAATATCTGTCATTGTGTTCAATTAAGTTTAATAAAGCCTTCCTAAAGGTAACTTAAATTATTACAATTTATTAAACTTAATTTCAAAAACCAAAGTCTCGATGGAACGGCTTTTAACTCCGGAAAGATTTGACACAGATCCAAACTCTTCAACAGCGTCCATCGAATGGGAACATTGGTATAGAAGATTTCTCAACTTTTCATTGGAAAGAACTGATTCAGAAAAGCTTAAACTCCTTTTTAATTATATTTCTCCTACCATTTATCAATATGTAAGTGCATCAGGCACATTTAATGATGCTATTTCGATATTAAAAAGTATATATGAAAAGCCCGTCAATGAGGTCTATAGTCGTCATAAACTTGCAACCAGATCTCAGCTACCCGAAGAGTCTGTCGACCAATACCTGCAAAGTTTGAATCTTTTAGCTAAAAATTGTAATTTTAAAGCTGTTACTGCAGAGAAAAATCGTGAAGATTTTGTGAGAGACGCTTTTATTCGCGGACTATCGGCTTCTCATATAAGGCAAAGACTCCTTGAAAACCCAGTTCTATCTCTCAGTGATGCCTATGAAAAGGCCAGATCTCTGGAATTAGCTCAACAACAAGCCATATCTTTCAATCAAAGTCTCGTAGTGAATGCTGCATCAATTTCTCAAGTTCCTACTCAGAATTTGCCTGTCTCCAGTAACTCGGAAGAAACTCTTGCAGCCGCGAATCGAAGGTGTATATATTGCGGTCTTGAATCTCATCCGCGGATTAAATGCCCGGCTAGGAATGCCATCTGTCACTTCTGTAAGAAAAAGGGACATTATGCGAAGGTCTGTAGATCTACCAAATTAGACTGGAAACAAACTGCATCAATGATCATTGCTACTAACTGTGTTACTTCAGTTTCATCAAGTCTAAAGAAGGCTATAATTCCTGCTCGAATAAATGGATTTACAATTCAAGCATTGGTAGATACTGGTAGTTCCTGTAGCTTCATCAACGATCGATCTGTACAAGAACTAAAATTGCCTGTATTTCCTTCACGAGATCGAGTATCAATGGCAACTACTTCTCTTCACTCAAACACTGCTGGTGTATGTATTGTGACTCTCTGTATTCAAGGTCACACATATAAAAAGGCTCGCCTAAGTGTCCTGCAAAACCTTTGTTCTGATATAATAATTGGTCATGATATCATGAAAAAACATTCAAGTATCAACGTCGAATTTGGAGGACCTAAAAGTTCATTGAATATATGTAGTCTGGCAGTAGCTAAAGTGGAACCAGCGGATCTCTTTGAAAATCTCATTCCCGAATGTAAACCAATAGCAGTAAAATCTCGTAGACAAACAATCAGCGATGCTAAATTTATTGAAGCCGAAGTGGAACGATTGCTATCAGAAGATGTAATTGAAGCTAGTAAATCTCCCTGGCGGGCTCAAGTGCTTGTAACATCATCAGAGAATCATAAAAGAAGAATGGTTATTGACTATTCGCAGACGATAAATCGATTTACGCAGTTGGACGCATATCCACTACCTCGTATAGAAGACATAATAAACAATGTTGCAAGATACGAAGTGTTTAGTACCATAGATTTAAAAAGTGCATATCACCAGTTTCCAATAAAAGAAAAAGATAGACCATATACTGCATTGAGGCCTGTGGACAACTATTTCAGTATAAAAGGATTCCTTTTGGCGTAACTAATGGTGTTGCCGCTTTTCAAAGAGGGATAAACAACATCATACGTTCAGAAAACTTGGTGGATACGTACGCCTACTTAGACGATGTCACTATATGTGGTAAAGACCAGAAAGAACACGACGAAAACCTAAGACGTTTTATGGAAGCCGCTCGTAAATACAATCTAACTCTCAACAATGAGAAAAGCGCATTTTCTTTACGATCAATCAGTCTGCTAGGATTTTCTATTTCCAATAAAACAATTCGACCTGATCCTGATAGACTTAAACCTTTAAGAGAGCTTCAACCTCCAAATAATCCTTCAACACTGAAAAGAGTTATTGGGATGTTTGCGCATTTCTCCAACTATATCCCTCGATTCGGACAGAAAATAATACCTCTCTCTCGCAGTACTTTTCCTCTTACACTGGAGGCAATCAAAGCCTTCCAAGATTTAAAGCAAGATATAGAAACTGCAGCTCTTGCTCCAATAGATGATGAAGACATATTTACGGTTGAAACAGATGCTTCAGATGACGCAATTGGAGCTACCCTTTCTCAGTCAGGGAGACCTGTGGCTTTTTTCTCTAGAACTCTCTCTGGATCTGAATGCAGACATTCTTCCATGGAAAAAGAAGCATACGCTATCGTCGAAGCTACTCGTAAGTGGCGACCTTATCTCATGGGTCGTCATTTTCGGCTTATCACGGATCAGCGTTCCGTTGCATTTATGTTCAATTTAAAGACAACCAGTAAAATAAAGAACGAAAAAATTCTCAGATGGAGATTAGAATTATCCTGTTACAATTATGATATAATTTATAGGCCAGGAACTGAGAATGCTGCTGCTGATACGTTCTCTCGCATTTGCTCGGCTACAATATCAAATGACATACGTCTTATGAATCTACATAATTCCTTGTGTCATCCTGGAATCACTCGAATGTATCACTGGATTCGGAGTAAAAATCTTGCAATTTCTCTCGAAGATGTTAAAAGAGTAACATTGAATTGCCCCGTTTGTTCAGAAATAAAGCCACTATTCTACAAACATGAAGGTAAACTTATTAAAGCTACTTCTGCATTTGAGCGCCTGAATATTGATTTTAAAGGACCTATACCATCTTCTTCTCGCAATCGATACCTGCTCACAATAATTGATGAATACTCACGATATCCGTTTGCAATCGCTTGTCAAGATATGACTTCACAAACTGTTATAATTGCATTGAAAAATATTTTCTCGTTATTTGGCACCCCGTCATACATCCACACTGACAGAGGGATGTCATTTATGTCTAATGAAGTTAAAAATTTCTTGAATACTAATGGTATTGCGACCAGTAGGACAACACCATACAACCCCCAAGGCAATGGACAAATCGAACGTTACAATGGTATAATTTGGAAAACCATCGAACTCGCACTTAAATCAGAAGGAAAGAAAATTACACAGTGGGAATCTGTTCTCTCTAATGCACTCCATTCCGTTAGGTCATTATTGTGTACGGCTACAAATGAAACACCCCATGAGAGAATGTTTCGGCATCCTCGACGTACGAATAATGGACAATCTGCACCCGCATGGTTACTCCAGTCTGGGCCAGTATATCTACGACGTTCGGTACGCAATTCTAAATTTGATCCTCTAGTCACAGAGGTAACTCTTCTTGATAGTAATGCTGAGTATGCTCATATTCGATATCCCGATGGAAAAGAATCTACTGTCTCCACTCGTCATCTAGCTCCTGTTCCAAGGAATTCCAAAGAAGAGACCTTGCAGGAAAATAACAGAGAACATTCAACTGATCTACAACTAATAAATTCAGACCATCAAGTTCAAGAGGAAAATGTTATTCGTTCGTCCAATGATTGCGAAGCATCCTCTGAAACATTCCCAATACATGAAGAGACAGCTCCCATAGACGAAATCAATCAACAGACTGTCCACACGGATCCTCAGACTCAAATTCTACGTCGAAGTTCAAGGCTCCGGAAACTTCCATCTTACCTTAAAGATTATCTTCCTCGTTAGTTTTATGGGCTGGGGTGAATGTAATATAAATCATATATGTAGTTAGCTGTTGCTATTGTTTTGTTATGTATTTGTTATATAATTTCTGAAATGTCATTGTAAATATCTGTCATTGTGTTCAATTAAGTTTAATAAAGCCTTCCTAAAGGTAACTTAAATTATTACAATAGGATTGTGAATTTTTCTCCGCCATTTCTAAAGATAAAGCTTAATTGTATACTTGTTCCAGAGTAAGGGTAAAATTTTCAAGGAGTCTTTGTCTAATTTTCGGAGAAGATATTCCAGCAATGAAAGAATCGCGTATGTAATCATTCTTATTTTCATTAGCTGTGACATCCTTGAAATTACAATCTTGAGCCAATTGTTTGAGAGTACGCATATAATTATCGAGAGATTCTTCAGGTTGTTTCCTTGTAGCTAGTACATGTCGAGCGTATATTTCATTTTTAGTTTTGACATAAATGTTATGCAGTAAAGAAAGGGCTGTCTTGTAGTCCTTGCAGTCACGGATGTGACAGTAGACAGATGGTGCCAAGTGGTTTATTAATAGTTTCAATTTTATTGAATCAGAGCAAGTATTACATTCTTCTGCTACGAAATTTTCAAAAGTGTACTTCCAGTGGGTCCACTGTATATCTGCATTCGAAAGATTTGGATCCACATCAAACCGCTCAGGACGCAGATAACGAATTAATCCTGCAGGAATACCTCCCGTTTGTATTGAAGGAAATTCGTCCTTTTCATTATCAGACATTATAATTTTAGCTGAATAAATTGTAATAAAGACAGACAGAACCAATTAAGAACTTGGCTTTATTTAGCTAAAATTACACATATGAAATTATATTGACAGGTGTCAGAATAGATGAATAATTCAAATATCAAGGAGTAAGGATTATAATATAAAATAAACGAATTAATACGACACCACCAAAGAACAAACTAGTTACTGATGGAATTCCTAAAAACAGAAGTGGTAAATGAAGATCAAAGAAATATAATTCATGCTGGAAATCGTGTTCTAAAGCATAAAACCGAAAGGCAAAATTCTGAAACATCTTTATATCCTACAGAGAATTTCGCAACAGCGGCAAGTTTACTTGGTCAAGTTTCTGTATGTATTTTTTGTTCTAGGAATCATGAAAGCTAACTTTGTTTAAAAGCAATAGTAATGTCATTAGAACAAAGAAAGAAAATACTACAAGAAAAGAGATGTTGTTACGCTTGCTTAAAACCAAATCATCTGAACAAAAAGTGCAGTAACATGCATTATATGTCAAAAAAGACATACTACATTATTATGCCCAGACTCTAAAGCTGTGAAGAAAACTCAGGAAAATGAAAAACCATCAAATTCAGGTATATCAAATTTTCAGTGTTCCGGAGAAATATTGCTACAGACTATCAATATATTTGTTTCTGTTGCGGGAATTAAAAGAAAAGTTTGAGCTATTTTTGATGGAGGATGTCAAAGATCATATATTGAAAAAACTGCAATTAGTTTAGGGCTGAAATCATTTGAAAATATAAATCTTTGTCATGTATTATTCGGAGCAACAAAAGAAGTTAGATCACATAGAAAGTTTGACATAACTATCAGCAATATGAATAATACATTTAGTAAAAACATTATAGTACTCGATCAAGATGAGATATATGGTTTAATTCGTAGAGCCCCAATAGAAATAATATCAGAACTTAAAGGAACGGGAATTTATCTTAATGATTTAGGTGAAGATACTCCAGTAATTCAAATTCTCATTGGTGCAGATTATTATGGTTCATTGTTAACTGGCAATGCTATTACTTTATCGTGTGGCTTGGTTACTATCGAAACAAAACTTGGATGGACAATAACTGGTGAAGTAAGAAAAAATATTTCTGAAAATTCTTCCATGCTTGTTACTTCCTCTCTAATTAATCGAATCAGTATTCCTGAATTGAGGGATTCAGAATTAATAGGAATACGAGAAAACCCATGGCATCGATTAAAAGAAGAATTAGATGATGTAGTTAAAATACAGTTTTTACAGACAGTAACACGCCAAGAAGATGATCGACATTGCGTCACTCTGCCTTGGATCGACGAGTCGAAACCAATTTCAGATAACAAATCTTTGGCGGAAAAGAGGTTACGTACAACAACTGCTACACTACAGTCTAAAGGTGAACTAAATCCAACAGATCTACCGTCATGTGGCTGCAGAGTAGAATATCTTTCAATATCTTCGTGGTGGATGGGTCCACACTGGCTTAAGTTGTCTTCAGAACGTTGGCCTTGGTCTGAGGAATTTCCAGAAGAAGAAATAATCTCAGCAGAAAAGAAAAAGTGCACATCGTCAAGTATTGGAACGGTGGGAGTATTTTTAATCGGGCAACGTTTATCTTCATATCAGAAGAATGTTCGTTCTGTTGCTTGGATGTTAAAATGGAAACCAAATATGAACAAAACACGTTCATCAAAAATAACACGCGAAGAAATCGATCATTGGTATCTCAAAATCCATAAATGATATAAATATATAATGTAAATAAAATAAATAAATACTCTCTATATGGAATTTGTTTAAAAAACAGGGAATTTACGCAAGGTAATGTATTGGTATCTCAAAATCCATAAATGGTATAAATATAAAATGTAAATAAAATACATAGACAATATATTTTTTTTGAAATTTGGATAACATAAATTGTGAAAATGTAATATTCCTAGATATACAGGGTGGTTATGAACTTAATGTCATAAATTTAAGGGTAAGTAGTATGACATGTGAAAATAATTGTGTAATAGATAAAATAATGCAAATGCGTTGTCAGTGGTCCAGTGGTACCAAACATATTAGTTTCATGTAAACTACCCTTATGCGAATTTTTAACAAAATCTTTCTAATTCGTAATCTACACATGTCATACTACTTACCCTTAAATTTATGACATTAAGTTCATAACCATCCTGTATAAACAATATATACGAGGTCTGTTCGGAAAATAACGGAACTTTATTTTTTTAAACTTTATTATTAATTTTACAGATTATCGGTCCTTGTTCCCTTCAAGGTACTCCTCTCCCCTATTCACACACTTTTCCCAGCGGTGTTTCCATTTCACAAAGCAGTCCTAGATATACCTTTATTTGAAATGGCCTTTAAGTTCTGTGACGAATTTGCATTGATGTCATTAATAGTCTGAAAACGACATAAACCCAACTTTCGTCTCCCGTTATGATCCTCTGCATGAATGTTTCATCGTCATTCAGTGTTTCCAGTTTAAAATGCAGTATTATCGGATATTAGTAATAAAATTATCGGATTTTAGTTAAAATTATGGTAAATTTTGTAGACTCCTGAGAAATAAATTTTATATATTTACATACAGTTGAAATTTATGTTATATTTTTGTCTTGTTTGGGTTTGGCGGTAAATTTAAAAAAAAAGTCAAGATTTTTAAAATTAGGTAGATTTTTTAAGTCATACGACAAATTCGCGTATTTTGTACATTTTTATTATAATAACATTATAAAATAAAGTATATTATTTTAAAGCAAAATGTAACCTTTATTTGTAAATATTATATTTAAAAAAATATACAATTCTTGTATAAAAATGATCTTCAAAAATCCAAATGATAAATAAGAGCCCCTCGTCGCAATAGTTCGTCATAAATAAGTTTTGAATTAAATAAATTTCATTACTACATACAAAACCTATAATGAATATAGTAAAGTGAGAATACTTATTACCTTTATCAAATTTGACACAAATATAAATTTTCAATTACAATTTTCTGGTTTGTTTTTCATGTTGAATGTAACTCTTTGCAGCACTAGTGCTGCAAAATTTTGCAGCACGCTTCGGTATCCTAGCAACGAATTTTACTTACAAATGTTGTATAGAATGTTTGTTGTTGTCATAGATACGCATCACAAATACAAAAATTGAAAATGTCAAATTATTTTAAAAAAATAATTCTTTATTTCCTTATTTTTTATCTTGCAGGAGTAGAAAAAATAGTGTGTATAACACGTGTTGAAAATCCTTTGTCGAACACAAACCATTGCAACCTTCGCTTCGCTCAGGCTGCAACTTTCGTTTTGGTTCGACAAAGATACTTTCAGCACTTTATATACAAATAACTATTTTGATCTTAAGACAAACTATTATGAAGAGGAGCTCGTATATACATACAAATACTAATTAAAAATCAAGTACAATTAAAACATCACTTTATAATGTCGATTGTTGTATTTATATTGTTGTGAGTAACAAACTGGTACAATCGAGATTTATAACAATTTTTATTCATTTTATTTTTGTAATACAAGCGTCAGCAGCGCCACTTTTTACAAACTAAGTTTGAAACTGTGCCCCTCCAAAAATTCTGCGAGATTATGCCGGATTCCCAAAATTCGGGTATAAAAGACGGCGAATCGCCCGGAGACATCAGTTCTTGGGCTCGTCCGAGAGACTCTGCCTTGAGTCCAGGATTAGAGCTTAAATTTATATTTCAATATTAACTTTGATTTTGTTCGTATTTCATTATTTACTTACTTTTTGTCAGAGACTGTGACATTGCCGTATCGCGGGGGCACAGTCGCCGTTCATTTGGGCCTTACCGTACCAGTTTGTCACATAGGGTTGTTCCATGTTACACTATTTACATTTTCTTACGTTTCTTTGGGTTGTAAAGTTAACCAGGGAAATAAAGATATTTTTATTAAGGGTAATAAAAGCGTGCTTCTTCAGAAAACCTGGGCCTCCCTCCACAAGCTATCCCGGCACCCTCTCCTTTCTTTCAGCTACCACCGCCGACGACGCCTGAGCAATCCTACCGCCGACTGAAAGAACGGAATAGCGATGGCTCAGCCGCCACCACCAATGCCACCGCCACAGTACCTCTTTCGAAGATGCTACTGATGAATTATTTTATTATTTTCATAGTATTTTAACATTTGTTTGGTTGGTTTGAAGTCGAAACAAGATTTAGAATTTTTGACATGGTGAGATGCGCTGTGCGTTATGCGCTATGTTGGCCTTGCCTTGTGCTGAGGATTTGTGCTTGCTATTTGAATTTAAATTTTTTAAATGAATTCTAATTCACAGTTTATTCGTTCGTCAAAGATGGCAACACGATAGATTATTAAAAAAGTATAATGAAAATCGTTTAATTTATGTTTTAACAAAATTATGGTAGATTGTTTGATTATCGGGAGAGGAATATCGATTATCAGATTAGGTTAAATATTATGGTAGAATTTGATAATTATCGGAATAATGGCAACACTGTTGTCATTGGCTTGTTCAATGAGTTGCCGTCAAACGGCCACTCGATTTTCTTTGTGTTGTTTGGTCATCAAACGAGGAACAAATTTTGCTGCAACTTTATGTATGTTCAATTTTTTAGTCAAAATTTCATGGCATGACCCATTAGATTCTAACCTCTTCTGCAATTTCTTTGACAGTCAATCGGCGATTTTAACGCACCACATAGTTAATTTTCTGAACGTGCGAGTCAGCATTTGAAGCCGAATGCCTTCCTAGTCGAGGATCATCTTCAATTGACTGACGTCCACTTTTAAACCGTGAAAATCATTCGTAATATTGCGTACAACCCAGATTATCATCTCCGTAAGCTTGTTTCAAAAGTTGAAACGTTTCTGTGAACGTTTTCCCCAGTTTCACGGAAAATTTTACGTTGTATCGTTGCTCCAGAATATCGCACATTTCAAAAATCTCTACTAACGCTGAACACGTTGCACTCAAATAACAATATCACGAAAATTAAACCAAATATCAACAATCCAAGAAAATGTGATTACAAAAGAGGTTATACGCAACGCAATGGTGCCAATCGCGTATCACTAAAAATCTCCGATAGCGCGTAATTCAAAATGTTCCGTTATTTTCTGTATATATATATATATATATATATATATATATATATATATATATATATATATATATATATATATATATATATATATATATATATATATATATAATAATAATAATAACTGGATAATAATACTGTATAACATATGTTTATGGACAAAAAATTGTGATAAATATTACTGCCTTTTTCAGTATTACGAAACATTATCCACGTTGTGAAAAGCGAAAATTCATCCTGATAAAATTCCAGAATATACGAGTACTATATTAAAATAACATAGGTATAGAACATTACCTGAGATAAAAATATATTGGAAACTAGCAACCTCGTTTATTGGATCCCCAAACAAGCATGAGACTTTACAATTGTCGACAGGCGAATAGTGAGGCATTTGCATTAAAAATCCTTTCCGTTCCTCGTACTTCTCTGTTAGGGGTAATAACTCTTTATTATTTTTCCTGGAAATAATGATTAAACTATTAGTCTACCATACCCTGTTGTTAAACCAGGAGGAGTAATTTAAATTTTAAAACTGACGCTTCTGATTGGCAAGTGCTTCGTCAGGTTTACACTGTACAAATATTTTACATTTGGAATTTATTCGAAAAAACACAAGTTTGTGTCAAAATCACTCGGAAAAATGAATTTTAATTTTCTATATTTACCATTGTTTATTCTTGTTTAAATTTCTTTTAGAACTATTAAAAAAAACCTTTCAGAACTCACTATTCGATTAAAATGATACAACCTTTTTAGTTCTGTTTATTGTTATAAAAACCGACTTTTCGGCAGCATGAATGGCTGCCTTCTTCAGTGAAACTTAGATGTAACCTCTTGTCCTTATTGACTTATAAAATATGACAGATTCTTCCGCCGCTTCCGCTATTTTTTAATTTAAGTGATATGATCTTTCTAATCCAAGTTTTTGTTGGAGTAGATAGCACTGATCTGCATTACTTGGTCTTGGGGTGGGGATACTGATCGGAATTCGAAAGAACATGCAATTTACTGATCCATGTAACATGGATCTGATCCAACGCAGCGAAAGAATACGGCTTTGATGTATTAACTGTCATACTTTTGAGGTTATCATTTTCTGTTTTGGTTTTTCGCATTTCTGTGACTTCAAAATAAATCAGTTGTTTTGAGAACTAATAATATTGATTGTATCGATATTATTTGTGTTTTTTCATTTAGTTTCTTTATATTCGAGTTTTGCTTGCAAAATTTTAATATCCTCCACAGCCTGAAAGGCTTTACCGATTTTAACGAAAAAATCTGCAACTTGTAGAGACAAACTCAATTTAATTTCGTAATTTGGCTCATTTTTCTGTACGATGCGTAGTTTTTGTATAAAATAGTTATTTGTATATCAAGGCCGCGAAATCACTCTTTAGCGTACCGAGAGAAAAATTGTCGCCGAGGCCGCTTGCGGCCGAGGCAAGCCAATCTCGATGACGCTAAAGGATTTCGCGGACAAGGTGTACACAATATTTTTTGTGCAACCGTAAAAAATATGTAATTATATATTTTATTAATTTTAAACAGTTTCACTGTAAATTGAAAGTTGGCTTTCAAGGTAGCTATGGAATTGACATTTGATAAACAAAACAATTAGTTTTGAAAAAATCATAGCGATTGTTTACTCAACTTCGCGGCCGTTACCATGACAGCGGCCGCGAAATTCATTTCGCGGCCGTTGCCGTAACAACCACCGCGAAATTCAATTTCGTGGCCTATATTGCGGCTGCGAAATGCGTATTTCGCGGCCGGTTGCACAAAAAAATATTAAACGTTGAAGTTTGGTACATTGAAAAAAAGGATCGCAGGATACATGGAAAATTTTAAAGAAGAATAAACTATGCCATGTGTCACATTTGACATGTTAATTTGAACCTTTAAATGGAAATGCTTGTGTAATGAGGAAAATTTGAAAGGAACTAAATTCAAAATAATAAAAGATGAAAATGCGCATTTTTTTCAAAAAGGTAAAAAATAATATATAATAATAATGCAAAAAAACATTTTGGTTGTATCTGTCAGATCAACAGCGACCTCCAGAGGGTTAATGAGTTGGAGAAAGGGGGCCAATTTATAAACGGAATAAAATTAATAAAAAGATAATTAAATATATATATTTTTGTTTTTAGCGCTTAGCCAATTTACACCGTTTGTTTAAAAGGTTTTAAATTTGGCACAAATATATTCTAAACCTTCTCCTATCAACTCGTCAAAACAGATTTGAAATATCTATCCCCATTTTGAAATTATGAATTTTTAAAGACAGGGCCGTCATTGAAAATTAAAAAAAATCATAAAATAAAAATGGGGAAGATATTTCAAATCTGTTTTAATTAGTAGATAAGCACAGGTTTAAAGAATATTTGACGCAAATTAATAAAAAGAATATTATATTTTTTGTTTCACCGCTTAGCCATATGTTCAACCTACTTCACTGTCTTTCTAAAGCCATTGTATACCTAAATCCGACTTCTATGCGTTATGTATCGTTTCTGTCAGTTGTTTTTATAAAATTTGCACGCTCAGATTGTTCCGTGGGCAGTTGCGTGGGTAGTTTATATTAGCAGGAGAGGATATACTTTAGAAGGCTGTTAGCGTTAGCACTTTAAGTTTAAAGTGTACCTAGACAGACTATCATAAAACACTATCAAAATTTTGAAAGCACGTTCGGCTATTTTTTTTATAAAGTTAAAGTTGTCAGAACCATATGTGTTTGGTATTAAATGAAATGTTTCCTCAAGATCATCTTATGGGTGGCCATGTAATAAAGTGCTTGGAGGTGAGGGGGTTAACGGCGCAAGGGGGAAATAATTCCTTGCATATTTCTTCAGAGGCAGCACAATCACAAAAATAACGCAGACTTAAGAGCATTGCCGGTCGCCGAGCGATGTCAGTTTTGTGGCTTGCCGGTGCTACACTAAACACAACAGTTTAATTGTTCAGTAGAAAATACTCTAGTATTACTGAAACTCGCCTATTCGGAAACTAAAATTTAAACAGTGTTTATCTTAAACACTATTTAAAAATAGTCAAGGTTGGTTATAATTTTGTCCATTCAGAAAGATGATAACTATAATAATTATATTTAAACATTGTTCATGCTGGGAATTAATTAATCAAAATTTTACGTCTAAACTTGGCCTAAAGAGAACACAGACCTGGGACAAAAATAAAGGAAGAATGGAAGAGAATAAAATTGGAAACCATTTTTTGTAGTGTGAATAAATATAATATATAGAATTATATAGATTTAAAAATGATAGATTTCGTCTGATGATGGCCGAACTGGTGGAAACTAGTTACATATATTGAATAAATTTAATGATTATTACAAAGTTACAAGTGTTGTTTTCTTGATTTAAAAATGTTTTATTATACCTAGTACATATATTCCACGGTAAAAATAATAAGCAAAGAGCCGATAGCAGTACATGTATAAATACGAAAAAAATCACTCAGTTAAATAGAATAACATAAAATTTACATCGATATTTTATCATAATTGTGAAGTCAACATTTTTTATACATTAAAATGTATTAACAGATTTCAGTGCTTACACGGAAGTATTTAATGCCATGTGGAGTCCAAAAAACAAAATAACAATAGAAGGCAATGCAAAAAAATATAATGGATAATTTAAACGTCAAACTGAAAAAATTAAAAGCTGACATGAAATACATATTATATTTGTTCCCACATTATTTGAATTTTTATGTGTTTAACATATACAGAGAACTCATCAGGTATCATATGACCATTAATTACTTTTTAAATGATAATATTTATTTTTTCTTCTAAATGTGTCTGCAGAATTTCAAAGAAAGGAAATTCATAATGCAGGTGATACAGAATTTCCCGAATCTTACAAATTAGAAAATAAATGTCCTATTGAACCTTCATCAAATGAACTTGATCATTTGCAATTCTTCAGTGGAATTTTACCAGGTCCGTGAAGTTGGCGTATTCATAGTAAAAAAAATAATTTTTTTTCTAGCTATAATTTTGTGCTCATTTTGTGCTATTTATTGCTGTATTGTTCTAATTTTGTGCTCATCTCCTTCAATTGTTATAAACAAAATAAAATGAATACGCCAACTTCACGCTTGCGTATTCATAGTGCAAATGTTTAATTTTTTTATATCTATAATTTTGTGCTCATTTTGTGCTATTTATTGCTGTATTGTTCCAAATTTGTGCTCATCTTCTTCAATTGTTATAAACAAAATAAAATGAATACGCCAACTTCACGCTTGCGTATTCATAGTGCAAATATTTAATTTTTTTATATCTATAATTTTGTGCTCATTTTGTGCTATTTATTGCTGTATTGTTTCAATTTTGTGCTCATCTCCTTCAATTGTTATAAACAAAATTAAATGAATACGCCAACTTCACGCTTGCGTATTCATAGTGCAAATGTTTAATTTTTTTATATCTATAATTTTGTGCTCATTTTGTGCTATTTATTGCTGTATTGTTCTAATTTTGTGCTCATCTCCTTCAATTGTTATAAACAAAATAAAATGAATACGCCAACTTCACGCTTGCGTATTCATAGTGCAAATGTTTAATTTTTTTATATCTATAATTTTGTGCTCATTTTGTGCTATTTATTGCTGTATTGTTCCAAATTTGTGCTCATCTTCTTCAATTGTTATAAACAAAATAAAATGAATACGCCAACTTCACGCTTGCGTATTCATAGTGCAAATATTTAATTTTTTTATATCTATAATTTTGTGCTCATTTTGTGCTATTTATTGCTGTATTGTTTCAATTTTGTGCTCATCTCCTTCAATTGTTATAAACAAAATTAAATGAATACGCCAACTTCACGCTTGCGTATTCATAGTGCAAATGTTTAATTTTTTTATATCTATAATTTTGTGCTCATTTTGTGCTATTTATTGCTGTATTGTTCCAATTTTGTGCTCATCTCCTTCAATTGTTATAAACAAAATAAAACGAATACGCCTACTTCGCACGCTTGCATATTCGCATAGTGTAAATGTTTAATTTTTTTATACCTATAACTTTGTTCTCATTTTGTGCTATTTATTGCTATACTGTGATAATTTTGTGCTCATCTTTTTCAATTGTTATAGACTATAACTTGTTCCATTTAAGCCATTCAGTATTGTAGAGCATAGGGAATAGTGTTGATCTCTCTGATTGGCTGAAGTCGGAGACAAGAGACAAGTTTATCCAATATCCAATGTAATTTCTGCTACTTCAAATTTGCGCTGTTACCAGCTGTATCTACTGAATGGCTTAAATGGAACAGTGTATAAGTAAAGTGATTACGCCAACTTCACGCTTGTGTATTAATAGTGCAGCATTTAAAATTATTTATAGCTATAATTTGTAATGTAATGTAAAGTTAAAAAGGGGGCGTCTTCCCAGACATCCTGTATTTATAAAAATAGAACGATTATACACTGTTCCATTTAAGCCATTCAGTAGATAGCACAGGCAACAGCGCAAATTTGAAGTAGCCAAAATTACATTGGATAAAATTGTCTCTTGTCTCCAACTTCATCCAATCAGAGAGAGCAAAACTATTTCCTATTCTCTGCAATACTGAGTGGCTTAAATGGAACAAGAAATAGTGCCGCCATATACATTTGAGGAAACCAACAGTTAATTGTTGAACGTTTCTAAATATTTTGAAACTTAATATTGTGTCACAAAATAAAACAACATGATATTCATTAATAATAACTAGTCTCTTAACTAGTTTTATAAATTTATTTATTAATTTTACGCTCAAATTGATTTGGCAATACAGGCAAGGTACACAAGATGTACACTTGGCAACCTTGTGGAGCCATACAAGCACTTGTCAAAGTCACATGTCTGACCGCGCTTCATTGCACGACGCGTCTCGGCTAGCTTCGTGACACCTCGGTTCTCTGCGCCGAGTCGTATACTACATGCAATGCCAATCCGGTATCCGGTTTACTTGTGTGAAAATGAGGATTGAGCAACAGTACTTTCCGCCCACTAAATTAAAATGTAAAGTACACTTCGTCAGTCAGTGGGCGAAATACTGTTTTAGTGCGCAGGTTTACTGGAAATGTCATCAACTAGCGTGAAATAGCGCGAGTTATAACAATTATCTCGTAATCTAACTTCAGTAAAGTTTTACGAGTTTATCAAAAAAATAAGAAATTCTTTGTTTATAAAATGGAAAAAATACGTAGTTGTATGTGCTGTTAATTCATGTTTTTTTTTAGATTTCCTAACGGCGATAGGATTATGTACCTACGAATTATTTATTTACTAATCATTTAACATTAAATTTGATGTAGTTGTTTGAAATTGCTAAAACTTTGCAGTAGAGACGAACTGGCCGATAAAGATACAAATAATTTGAAAAACACTACAGTTACACGCAAATCGATTCTTTTTGAATCAATTTAAATAATAGTGTTACTAGTCCTAGTCCTCAACCAACATGTTCTAACAGAACTAAATCACATTTTAACCTTGAAATTACAAGCTTTAGAAGTATTTGCCTGTTTTATAAAATAAAGTTAGTCCTATGCTAATTTCCTTTATTAATCCTTAATTATTTACATGTCGTTGGTTGATATGATCAGCTAACTTCATAGTTGTTTATGTCAATCTGTCATCTTAGATTGCCAATTAAGAAGTGTTTTGGAATTTACTAAAATCATGGTTGGAATACATTGTTGTATCCCGGGGAGCAATAGTATATACAGTACTGTTTTATTCATTTTTGCACATCTTCACTAATATGTTACCGGTGACAGCCCACACTGGTGACAGTTCAGTATAGGACCTGTTGAGGTTGCTGTGTAGGGAATAAAATTTGAAGTTTCAGAAATTTGCAATAGATGTCTCATTCTCAATGTAAATAGTCTTGTTTCTGTGTCCCAAGTCATATATTTACAGGCTTAATTTTTTTAAACAGTGTTTTTTTTAACAGAAACAGAGTTTAATTATTTATTTATCATGTTTCTCAATGAACAAAAATTTAATCAACGTTGACTGACTACTTTAAGCAGTGTCTCAATTAAACAAAGTTTATATTGTTTTGCTGAATAGGCGCGATATTCTTTTATTCTATGCCATAATAGTACAGTACATTAAAATACAAGTTTCATAAGACATGATGTTAGCGCACGCGTCTTTCTTAGAAACGAACGAGTTTTTTATGGGGACAAGCAGAGCTGGGTTATACTGAAAGTAAAAATACTTCATGTATTACTTAAAGTTCATTGTGTACTTTAAGTACTTTACTTAAAGTACTTCTATCAAAAGATACTTACTACTGGTGCTTACAACAAAATTTATATGTACTTAATACTGTAAGTAAAAAAAGTATTTTAAGTATAGTTCATCCAGAGATCATGTTCCGAAGACTCGTTATCGTTTTATTACGGCAGTACAATAGAGGGTCCCAATAGCCTGGCATGTGCCAGGGCTGTAATGAAAAATTTGAGTAGGGGTTTGAAATATTTCATTTCACACATTTTACTTTTCAAAACAGTAAAAAAAAATTGTTTAATATTTAACTGTTTTAAAAAATATATTGTATAATCAGATTTCCGTGACCACCCAGGAGGTACTAATTGCGGACCGTTAATCTTTGTTTATAGTGGCGATTTCCCCAAGAGGCCTATAACCACATGTCATTTAAAAAAATATATGAATATTTATTCGGGCATAGTGCACTCGTCCTCGTCTTCAGAATTGTTATCGGACATATCTGAATCCCTTAAAGATATAATTAATGGATTCACGTCTTTGTAAAGTGATATAAATTTATTTTCTTCTTTTATGATATGTTGAATACAGTTACTCCATTGTTGCTGGCCAATATTTTCAACTTCTTCCCTGACTAATTGAACTACACTAGAATTTAATTGTGGTGATACATTTTTTGATCTAACATTGTTTTTTAGTTGGCTCCAAATTAACTCAATCGGATTGAATATGCAATAATAAGGTGGTAAACGTAATATTTTATGCCCTGCCTGTTGTGCCATATTGTCTATAACGTAAGACTTATCAAAATTCTGCTCTTTTATAATTTTAAGCAAATCATTTTTTGTTGCCCTTTCTGGTATTGGCATATTTTTCTTTACTAAAAAATCTATTATTTCAGCCTTTCTTGTTGCTGTCGTCGGAATTTTATTCTCTTGTCGCGAATGGTAGGTGGCATTATCCATGACTATTACTGAATTTGGTGCAATATTAAGAAGTAAATTATTTTCAAACCAACGTTCGAAGAGTTCAGCCGACATATTTTCATGGTAGTCTGCAAAAGATGTTTTGACTGTTGAATTTAATTTAACAAAACAAAAAACACTTTCAGCCTTCGTACACTAGTTAGGAGGTACAAATGACAAGTGAAAATAATTAAACTCACCACCTATTTATATACCTACATAGCCACAAATAACGGTTTTATAATCCTTTGGAGACAAGTTCACAGACCTTATAATAAGCTATAAGAAAATTAGGGAAATTCTAAGTTCAAAAGATTAACGCATTAAAATTTTAAATATTAGCAAATACAGCCCTGGTAATCGGCTTAGAAAATCTGAAAAGTGCAGTCTTGGTCTACAGTCGAATACTGGGCGTAAAATATATACCAGCATTGCAAATACTGAACTGGTCGACTGTACGGACCGAAATATTTTGGCATTGCGGTTTTAGCTATTGTGAACCCATAATAAAACGATAACGAGCCTTCGGAACATGATCTCTGGATGAACTATACTTAAAATGTACTTTAAGTAGTTTAATGTACTTTAAGAAGTTCGATATACTTTAGTAGTTTAATGTACTTTAAGTATTTTATAAATATTTAGGTACAAAAAAAATTGTTTCGGTCAATAATTATTCCTACTATTGTTTGAATCAATATAAATTGATTTTATTATTTTATTGTTGACCAAAATGTTGAACTTAAATAAAATATAGGTACTTATATTTAGTACTTAAGTACTTTGTAAAAAGTACTGTAAGTACTACTGGTACTTATATTTTAAGTACTTTCTTGAAATACCTAATGCTTAATATTTAAATACTTTTCCGGAGTACTTATCCCAGCTCTCTATTTTGATCCTTTTGTCAAAAAAATATTTAAAAAACATACGTTAGTTAATGTTTAGGAAGTTCTATTTTGGTTGTTTCAAAAAGTAAAGGAAACAGACACTATTCTACATATATTATATTTTAGGTACTATATGATTTCAATTTGACTTTTATAACGAATCGTCAAAATAATATCTCACGTCCAATACAGCCCCTGCAGATCCACCTATACTCTATTTTTTGTAATATAATGGTGTGAAGATATAGTCCATTTGCCGAAACGGAAGAAATTGGAACTAACCCGGAATCCGAACCAAGTCAATCTTATTGGTCGATGATAACAAATTTGAAGTTTAATCATCAAATTTGTCATCATCGACCAATAAGAATGACTTGGTTCGGATCCCGGGTTAGTTCCAATTTCTTCGGTTTCGGCAAATAGACTATAGGAGCACATGCATTGACCTTGTTGTTCATTTTATATAAGTATATTATAAAAATAACGGCAATAATCGGCTGTATCATGTAACTCATCGCTTATATTAAACGACATAGCTAACAATGTTATCCAATCAAAATATGTGACTCTGATGGAAAAACCGTAATGTCACTTCTTACATTTGTTTCTATTTGTCAAAATATTTAAGTACGGTCTTTAATATAAGCGATGTGCTCTATGATACAGCCGTATATGTGTTTTTATTGCCTTTCACATTTTTTATATACACTGTGAAACTGTGATAAATATTCTCAAAAGTATAAATCATCATCATTACCGATATCTGCGTACAAAGCAGATTGGCACACCCAGCAATGGGTAATATGCCGTGATGATATATTTTATTTTTATTTATAAATGCGGGATACATATTTCCCGCCATAATGATTTTAGTTATGTATTACGCCACCGAGCGCTAGTGTTGTAGGGCATGGGCATGAACGACTACTACTTTACCATCAATCATTACACTTGACTTTCTTAATAGTGTCTATTGTTTATATTCTATATTTATAGTCGTTAGCAATTTCGGTTAGTGATTTTTGTTGTCTTCTGGAGTGGTCGTGTGGCAGCATTATAGTGATTCCAAAATAAGGTAGGTAAATTAAAGAATTGTGTAAACTATTATTAACGAAAGATGACTATTCAAGGTTATTTGTTCGAAGAAATAATACACAGCATTTTATAGCAGCTTAGCAACATTTTGTATTAGATTAGTTGATGTTATATCTATTTAATTTATGTAATGTGACAGAAATACGTAAATGTATCCGTAAAAATTTCGCGTTGCACGCCTTTGGCTACGAAATGCAGTGAAGTTATCTGCAAGTAATATTATATCAGACGGTTCATAAATGACTTTGAATAGAGCGCGGGCACTCAGCTGATCGCGTAACCTTCGAAACAGCTGATTGTACTGCCCCCGGCTTGTTACTCATTTCATTTAGCAAATAAATGAGGTCGAGCGACAAATACGCCATCTATCAAAGCGAATTTTCCTTAGCGCTAATTCAAAATGTGAAATAAGTTTGTTGTCTTATAAAACAAATTTCTCTCGTATTTCATTGTGCGAGATTATTTAATGGTTTCTATAATGTATGTGTACTTCAAAAAGAAGCTATCACCTGATATGCAACTTCGCTAATTACCAAAAATCGAGTTAATTTGTAATATTGACCCGCACGATTGTGATGAAAGTGGGTTTTTGCAGGATATATGGGATTTTCTGAATATTTTGCCAATGGATATAATCAATTATTTGTTACCAACGAAAGTGTTTAAACCCAAGAGCAATTAAACGGTTTCCAGAGTTTAAAACTGTATAAGTATTACTGGTGTAGTTGGCTGCGAGATATTAATGTGAAGAAATTTGGAAAACTTGAACCTACTAGTAAAAGAAAAGGTGAATAATCTATTTATAGTGCAATGTGTTAATTTAATGCTTTATTATACACATTTTATTACAATAAAAACATTGTTAAAAATGAATATACTTCTTTATCTTTCATTATTTATTGAATGTAGAATACATCCTGAGAAGATAGTGGTGGAACAACGTAGGACCGTAGAAGTCGATGTTTCTTAGCCTCTTTAGACCATAGTCCAGCGTCAGCTATTTTTCCCTGCCTTCTACGAGAAACTTTCTATTTGTTTTCCAAACTCGTTACGGACACATCCCGTTCTTCTGATTTTGCATCTTGTATAACAATTATCCACACGTCTAATAACTCTTTGTGAATGCATTACCTATAAAATAATATTACATGTCAAATAAATAAAATAAATAAATCATCACGGTATATGAGATTTCTGATTCTCCTCATAATGACTTTTAGAGAATTGATACTTTGCATGTTCTATTATAATTACATAATGATTTTATTGTAATAAAATGTGTATAATAAAGCATTAAATTAACACATTGCACTATAAATAGATTATTCACCTTTTCTTTTACTAGTAGGTTCAAGTTTTCCAAATTTCTTCACATTAATATCTCGCAGCCAACTACACCAGTAATACTTATACAGTTTTAAACTCTGGAAACCGTTTAATTGCTCTTGGGTTTAAACACTTTCGTTGGTAACAAATAATTGATTATATCCATTGGCAAAATATTCAGAAAATCCCATATATCCTGCAAAAACCCACTTTCATCACAATCGTGCGGGTCAATATTACAAATTAACTCGATTTTTGGTAATTAGCGAAGTTGCATATCAGGTGATAGCTTCTTTTTGAAGTACACATACATTATAGAAACCATTAAATAATATCGCACAATGAAATACGAGAGAAATTTGTTTTATAAGACAACAAACTTATTTCACATTTTGAATTAGCGCTAAGGAAAATTCGCTTTGATAGATGGCGTATTTGTCGCTCGACCTCATTTATTTGCTAAATGAAATGAGTAACAAGCCGGGGGCAGTACAATCAGCTGTTTCGAAGGTTACGCGATCAGCTGAGTGCCCGCGCTCTATAGTCATCTTTTTTCAATAATACTATATAGTCGAGGGACCATAAAGGTATGTGCATTGGAAAGTCTGCGTGGACGGATTTTCTCTTGGGATTATGTTTACAAGGTTGATGCTTTTTGTTTTGGTCACATGTTCTGTAGCCCCAGTTTTTTAAAAATGGCCGCCAACCGTATACCAATTTTAATACATTACGGTTAAGAAATAATAGTACATAGTACATTAAGATACAAGTTTCATAAGACATGGCATGATTTTAGCGCATGCATCTTTTTTAGAAACGAACGACTTGTCGCGAGTTTTCTAAGGGGACAAGTGCGCTGAGATGTCTTATGAAACGTCTATTTTATAGTATTTTTTCTATTTTGGTCATTTTGTCAAAAAATATGTACAAATATACGTTTTTCATTTTGAACAATTTCTATTTGGGTTCTTTAATGTGTACTTTATGAAACTCATTTAATGAAGTACTTTATGACATCCAAATGAGTTTCATAATGTACACATTAAAGAACCTAAATAGAAAAAAGTAATTTATGTCGAATACTGTCGTTTGGTATCAAATTAAAACTCTAAGTACTGCCTACTATTTTAGCGTGTTAGTTATGTAATAGGTTAAATACATACAGGTGACACTGAAAAACGGGCTACTCTAAATAACTTTTTTATTTATATTATTTTTTAATTTTTTTAATATATTGGTAAACTAGGTTTAGGAGCTCATAAATCATGGTATTTGGCATGATGGAAGCGCTTCCGGTTTAACCGGAAGTCACATTAACTTTCATATTTCAAATGGGGCACCCTATATATTTTTATATATTTGGAATCTAAGTAAAATTATGAATTCAACGATAAGCTTGGAAGGCTTTTTTATTCAAGAAATAAATTACAAAAACGTAAGAGAAAATTATGAATATGGTGCATGAGTCTCTGGGGTATGCACGTTAAAATGTGTGCGTGCGGGGAATTTCTCTACGGATTATGTTTACAAGGTTCTTAGAGATGCTCTTTAGCTTGGTCACATGATCTGTAGCCCGTCAGTTTTTTTCAAAATGGCCCCCCAACATATACCTGTTATAATGCATTATGGTAAAGTAAAACAGGTAATTTGTGTCGAATACTAGCGTATCGGTTATGACAGGTTCATAATTATATACAATCAAAACTAAAAAAACGGGCCACTCAAAATAACTTTTTTAGGCAGCTGAACATAAATAGTTGTTTTACTTATCTTTTGGCAACCATAAAGGTTCTCTTTTATTTTGACATCTGTCAATTATTACTTTACGACCGCATTTACCTTACAGCCGCATTTACTTTACGAATTGAATTGTCAAACGTTTGTTTAAATAGCAAATAAATGTAATGTGGCATTACATGCAGTTTCATAAATTTTAAGCGGAAGTAGAGGAAAAATCATTGTCTCTATCGCTCATTTGGTTGCTAAACAAATTAACTTTTGTATTTATTTTATTTTTAGGTTGTAAAATATTTTTATTTCATACTGTGTCAAATTCCAATACTTTACGTTAACAGTTTCAATCCGGGAAAACACAAAAAACGGCCGGTCCGGTAAAGTGTTGCTATTGGAAACACAAAATTAATCATGGCAATAACAATTATTCAAATTTAAGAAATAATTTATTCAAAAATACATAATATATGTATAATAAAAATTAACAATTAAACTTAAATATTAATGTTCAGATTAATAGTACAATTTGTATTGCCCTCAATAGTTACTGGAGGAAAATTACTGCTAAAACTAGTTTTATTAATAATTTCTTTGTTTTGCTGCTGCAATACTTCGACAAAGGTTTCTCCATTCAGTATCATCCTAGCAATTTTATTTTTGTTTTCCACAGAGTCTTCTATGTATTTTTCAGCCACAGACGAACTCTTCCAAGCACCGTGTCTTTTTAGTACTGCTAAATCAGCACCAGCATTGGCCAAAAGCGTAGCAGAAGTTCTCCGAAACGAATGACCAGTATACTTGTCAGGATCTTGAAGACCCAAAAACAGTGCAATTTGTTTTGGCATCCCTCCAATTGTGTGTATTCCTACCCTCTGTACGGTACACTTTGAATTTCTATATCCCAAAAATAACATTCTATGATTAACATTTTTTGGTCTCAGTGATACGTATTTTCTGAATAACTCCAAACATTTAATTTCATCTACTTCGTTTATTACAGTAAAGGTTCTTCTTTGATTTGTCTTAGTGCACGGAATTGTAATTACTAACTGCGCTTGAGTTTCCTGGATATCGTCTAGTGAAATATTGTACAATTCTTCTCTTCTACAACCACCAGCTACTCCAATCAAAGCTACAACCTGTAAATTCAAAAAAAATCGTATATTTTCTTGTTTTATTTAAAATTTCCTCTTACTTTTGCCAGAAGAAATTTATCAGTACAAGCTTCTTTCATAAATCTATAGATTTCTTCTCGGGTTAATGTTTTAGATTGTTTCGATTCATGACCAATTGATTGTTTTTTCAGGAATGCTACCACTTTAGAAAAGCGAGATATGTCAAGATTTTCATTCACAATTAATGTTGATTTTATCATGGAATATTTCGGCCACAAAGAAGACGCACCTATTTTCTTAGACTAAAAACATTAGTTCACAAATAAAATAATAAATGTAATCATTTAAATTCTTACCAAATCTAAAAAATAGGCCAACATAACTTCTTCCGTAATTTTCATCACATTATTTTCTGCTTTCCATTCACAAAAATGGCTGAATTGTTTTTGATACCTTTCACCAGACTTAATAGGTATTAATTTCGCACACGCTTCTTCAGATTTTCTTACAATTACTGGAGGATTTACAATTTCTGGGCAATTTGCATAAGAATTCATTTTGACACAACAAATTATTTAAACAAATTAAACATTTGCCAAACAACCGTTGCTAATCATGTTACGAAAATGTAACTAGATTTGGAGCATCTGTTAAATCATTAAAAATTTTAAATTAATTTCAATGTTTCTTTAAAACGTAATTTGACACAGAATGAAATAAAATACATAACGACATTCGTCCGTGAACACTTTTTACAGTACTCGTTTCGAATTTCAAGACTCGGCTCCTTTGTCGCCTCGTCTTTAAATGTCTCACTCATACTGTAAAGTATGTGTTCCCGGACTTATAACGTTAATTACTATTACAGTAAGGAAATTGTTTTCTGAGTTGTCAAGATGACAGCATGACACTCTACAAGTGACATTAAAAAATACCAAGGAAAAAGTGGAGATCTCGCCGAAGACTACAGACCCATCGCTCTTCTAAGCGTCTGCTACAAACTACTTGAAAGACTTATTCTTAATAGAATTAAACCAATAGTTGAAAAACATATACCAAAAGAACAAGCTGGATTTAGACCCAAGAGAAGCTGCAGTGATCAAGTTCTATCACTAACCTCCCATATTGAAAATGGTTTCCAGGAAAAGAAAAAATCCGTCGCCGTGTTTATCGACCTTAAATCGGCCTACGACACAGTGTGGAGGAAAGGAATGATACTAAAACTCGCACAGATAATGCCTTGCAAAACAACAATCGTTCTCCTAAATAAAATTCTCTCTAATAGATTCATAGAAGTACACTTGGATGAACAAATAAGCCGCGTATACAGGCTGAATGATGGCTTACCACAAGGCTCCGTGTTAGCCCCACTCCTGTTTAACATCTACATCACAGATTTGCCGGAAACCAAAGCTAAAAAGTTCATATACGCCGATGATATCGCGTTGGTATACCAATCCGAAGATTTCTATACGGCTGAAAGAGTTCTAGAAGAAGATCTGACAAAACTGGATGAATATTTCACAACATGGAGGCTAAAACCTAACATAAACAAAACAGAAGCTGCTTGCTTCCATCTCAACAACAGACAAGCCAACTATTCCCCAACAATCAACTTCAGGAACAAAACCCTCATACACAACCGCTTCCCTAAATACTTAGGAATTACCCTTGACCGGTCACTTACATATAAAGAACACCTTACAAAAACTGCCGGCAAAGTAAAAACGAGAAATAATATCCTGCACAAAATCTCAGGCAGCAGCTGGGGGACAAATGCCACGGTCCTCAGAACTTCAGCCCTCGCCTTGGTGTACTCAGTCGCCGAATACTGCAGCCCTGTGTGGCTAAACAGCACGCATACTAATAAGGTGGACACACAACTAAACCAGACTATGAGAATAATATCAGGCACCATTAAGTCAACACCCTCCCACTGGCTCCCAGTGCTAGCCAATATACCTCCCCCAGACCTAAGAAGAAAATTATCACTTAAAAAGGAGTGGCAAAAGTGCGAACAAGACAAAGACCTACCAATTCATGAAGACTGTTACAATCAAACCCACAGGCTCAAATCCCGAAAACCAGCATGGAAACTCGGGGAAAAACTTATAAAAGACAATTTCAATATAACGAACGCCTGGCGTCAGGAATGGAAAAATTCTAACCTAGACAAATTCAACCTAATCCCTGACCCACTTCATCCTCCTAACGGTTTCGACCTCCACAGGAAAGCCTGGGTAACGCTCAACCGTATCCGAACCAACCACGGCAGGAGCCAATACTGGTTACACAAATGGGGAATGGCCGACCATCCTAATTGTGACTGTGGAGCCGTACCACAAACCCCACTACACATTGCGACGGAATGCCCACTAAGAAGATTCCCAGGGACCCTGGAAGAACTCAACCTTCTTGAGGGAACAGCTACCCAATGGCTGAATAACCTAGACATCCACCTATAGGATTTCAGCAGACCCCCCCACCCCAAAAAATACTTAAAATTCATATTTTTAATGTAATAGACAATAATGTATAATTAATTAACAATGCTGTACTACGCTGAGCCATACGAAATATATATAGTGACATTAATCAGTCAGATATGAAATATATTTTGAAATAAAAATCTATAACTTTTATAGTTGTCTAAAAAATGTCGTGTGCACCTCGGTTTAAAAGTTCTTTTTTAGCCTCATCTGATTTGCTGGCCTCGATCTTCGCCTTGGCTGCAAATTTCAGATTCTGCCAAAAAGATCACTTTAACAACCTTTATATACAAATAATTATTTATTTATAATTATTTTTTAATTTTTTTGAAGACACTGACACTTTAATTTTAAGCACAGCCAAACGTATTAACGTAGTGTTTAATAATAGTTCATACTAGGTACAAGAAATTTTATTAACTGACGTACAGGGTGTATCACGGAAAGTGAAACATTGGCGTTTAACATGGGAAATCAGTTTTTCCGTGCGCATTGCTGCCCTAATTATTTTAGATAAAAAGTTTCAAATGGATGTTGTAAAGCAAAAATTTCTACATCCGAATCAATAAAAAAATCATTTTGGTTACCTACTTCATAACTGCGGAAATAAAATTTGACAATTCACGGAGTTGCAATTTAATAGTATTAGCCATGGAATTAGAATAAGAGACGAACAAAAGCGTAATGTTTTATACGTTAAATTTATCTTGACAATCATTATTCTGACACTGACTTACATCAAATTTATTTTGACAATCGTTATTCTGACAATGACGTAATAAAACGTTACGCTTTTGTTCGTCTCTTGTTTCTAATTCCATGGCTAATACTATTAAATAGTAATTTCGTGAATTTTCAAATTTTATTTCTGCAGTTATGAAGTAGCCAAAATGATTTTTTTTCATTGATTCGGATGTAGAAATTTTTGCTTTATAACATTCATTTGAAACTTATTGTCTAAAATAATTAGGGGAGCAAAGCGCATGGAAAAACTGATTTCCCATGTTAAACGCCTATGTTTCACTTTCCGTAATACACCATGTATATAGAATTTATATTATATTAAATCATCTTACATTTTGTTTCTTTGTTTACAAAATTCGTAATTAATTACGTACGTTTAAATAATATTTAAAGTTTTAGTTAGTAATTTTTTTATCATATTAGTTCAAACGTATTGTAAATAAACAAATTTGAAAGTTGAAAGTAATCTTAATACCATCATGTTAAATACCATGATTTGTGAGCCCCTAGTTTACCAATATATAAAAAAAATAAAAAAATAATTATAAATAAAAATTATTTTAAGTAGCCCGGTTTTTCATTGTCACCTGTATGTTATTAACCTATTACATAAGTAAGAAGCTAAAGTAATTGGCAGTACCTAGAGTTATAATTTGATACCAAACATGGTAGTGTTGGACATAAATTACTTTTTATTTCTTTACCGTAATATCTTAAAACGGGTATATGTTTGGTGGACATTTTCAAAAAAAAAAACTGACGAGCTACAGAATATGTGACCAAAACAAAAAGCATCTCTAACAACCTTGTAAACACAATCCGAAGAGAAAATCCGTCCACGCAGACTTTCTAACGCACATACCTCTATGGCCCCTAGACTAATATTAGATGTATTATTTATAAAATTATGTTTTGTTATTCTCATTAGTTTACAAGCACGTAACGTCGGAATATGGCAGGGCGGAAAGTGAAACAAATTTCCATAGAAATTAACAACCTTTTACAGAATGAAGAGGATAAATTTATTGCGAATAATAAAGTGGTACCTCCCTCGGCAAAAATATGGGTTGATATTATACAGAAATATAATTTGACCATTCATCCGAAAAATTTATATACAAGAGCCCTCAGGTTCTTTTCTCAAAAAGATCTAGATCACATATGTAATATTCGTGACGACGAAATCATAAAATCTATCTCATCGTCTGATTCAGACATTGAATCTGATGATGAATATGAAAATTTACTTATGGAAGATACGGTAAATGCCGAAATACATTTTAAAATATTTATTAATAAGTCACAGTGGTTGGAGATTAAACCAGTTGTTAAAGAATATTGGAATGCAAAACTAAATAAAAATAAAAGTTATTTAAAATTTCCTTCGAAGACATGGACTCATTTTTTCAGACGTAATTTGGAAAACTTCTAAAATACCTTGTGGCTGGAAATTTAAATCGCATTTTATATCAATGAGTAAAACTAATAATATATTTTTTAAAACAAAAGCATTTTGTATTGAGTGTAAAAGCACAATTGTTTGTTACGCAAATAATAGTGAAATCTATTTACCCGCAGAAAATGGACTCTTCATTAATTGTTTTGTAATTGGAAACCCACACAGGAGCATTCATAAAAGAAAGAGGCCATTAACAGGAACATTAAGAAAGAAAGTCAGTACGGAAATGGTTGATAAAAATAGTACTGCTTCATTAACTAGGAGAAAAATGTACGGATCCTGTACAGAATTATTTGATAAAAGTCCTCCTATTGTTCCATCTTTGGAGGTCTTAAGAAAAGCGAAATCAGAAATTAGAAATATAAAGTGTTTGCATGACGATCCTGTGAAATCTTTAGAAATAATGGCCCAAAGTAATCCAATGCAATATGTGATCCATGAAATTGGATGCTACAAATTTTTTATTCATTATTGGTCACCTGACCAGTTGCGTGTATACAATACTTACTGCGAAATAGAAAAATATCCAAAAATTTATATAGATGCAACCGGTAAAATAGTAAGGAAACTTAGGCGTTTAGAAAATGAACAATCTGGGCACATATTTCTATATGTTGTTGTTATTAGTTTACCAAATGAACACGAAGGCCAAATATCAGTCTGCCAAATGTTATCGGAGCGACACAATAGCAATGCTATTCATTATTGGCTAACTGAATGGAGAAGATTGGGAGCGAAAATTCCGAAAGAAGCAATATGTGATTTTTCCATAGCTTTAATAAGTGCCATTTGTAGAGCATTTGCAGGTTCTAACGATATGAATACATATATCGAAGAATGTACTAAGATTTTATTGAAGCAAGACTGTGCAAAAGTTCCTGCTTGTTTTGTACGGGTTGACGTAGCACATCTTATCAAAAGTGTTAGCAGATGGAAAGAAATTCATCCATCTACTACAAAACGGAAGAAAATTCGGCAATTTTATATTAGAGCTATTGGACAATTAATTTTAGCAACTGACTGGGATGAAATTAAAAAAAATATTTTTGCAATATTTGTATCCGCTCTATCACTCACTGAAGGAAACGTAAATAAGTCTACACCAACAATTTGTGAAATTGAGAAAAATAAGTTAATAAATAAATTTGCCTATGGAATACAACAGAGTGCAATAAATGATATTATAGAAACGGAAACAAATGCTAATGAAGAAACTAAAAAAGATGGAGGTGAAGAGATAGTTACAGAATCCGAATCACATACTTCATTAAAACAAATAATTGATGAAATCCTTCAGAATGCAAAAAATGCAATTGAAAATGAACAAGAAGGCGACAGAGACAATATTATGTATATGCCAGAAATAGTTAACCGTATAAAAGTATTATGTTACAGGTACGTACGTATTAATTCTAGCCGAGTAGTCCTGCCTGAAAACGGGCTAACTCAATAGTTATTTATAAGTGTTAAAAGTGATATTTTATTTTGTGAGAAGGAAGTTTGGAACACGACGCAAGCCGGAGTGCTCCAAAACTTCGAACAAAAAATCACTTTTAACACATAATATATCATACACTATTTTTTCTACAAACACTATTTATTCATTTAAATTTGTATTTTTATTAATTTTTTACATATGTAAAAAATGTCAATTTGTAGTTCCTTTCATCATTACCAAGGTAACTAAGTAACAATGGTCTGTCACTGTTTAGCACTGGTGTCATAGTAAAGATTTGTAAAAAATAGCATATTAAAGAACGTGTTTTATGACATGTTTTTTCGCACGACAAAATTCAGAAAACGAGCGTAAGCGAGTTTTCTAATTGACAAATGAGAAAGAAAGTCTTATAAAATGAGTTCTTTATACTATTTTGTAGATTTTGCGCCTTCTACAAACTAAAATATGTTTAAAAAACTGTTAATATTAAATTGAGTTGATAGATTTGGCGTTCGTAATAAGCTAACGTAACCTAACCTTCTTTTCGATACGCAATTGCGTATGAACGCAAAAATTAAAAATAACTTTTGTCTACAAATCTACTATGACACCAGTGTAAAAAAGTGACAGACAAATATACCTTATAAATTAGGTATATTAAAAAATTATTCTAAATAAAAAAATTAAGTAGCCCGATATTCAGGGCCAGTGTTATATTATGCATACACCTCGGTATACACATATGAAGTAAGATTACCTTTGTTACTTATTTTTGTTCTATTATTTTTTTGAAGATTGCCATTGTGGACAGGTATAATGGTAAAATATTTTCGATACGGAAATATTGTGGCATTATCAGCACCAGTAGAAAGCCACTACAATGATTTAAAAAATAGATATTTTAATAACTTGCCAATGAGAATAGATAATTTTGTTTTAGAGCATTCCAAAGTACTTGAAGGTGAGTTAATGATAGATAATAGATATTTATAATAGTATACTACGAGCCCAAACTCATATTAGTTGGGCCGGTTTACATTTTCAACAAATTATAAAATCTACACAAATAGAAAATTCTACAAAATTCTTTCGGCTATTTCTAATACTTAAAACTTTAAAAAACTGTGGGCCGAATGACTGATGATAATAGTTCGACCGGTATTTTAAGAGTCATCTTCTAGTCCAGAATTAGCTCCTACCGAAACCCTTTACTTTTGACACAATGAAAAGCAACTTCGTAAAAATCCAATGCGTACATTAAACCTTCCTTGCACGACATATGGGCCAAAATTAAAACTGGTATTACTAATAAAGGCGATGTAACCCAATATTAAATGGCGGGATACTTGAACAACAAATTCAGTTTTTGTAAGTTTCATATCTATGTTTTAAACTAGTCGAAAGAAATTTGTAGAAATTTCTCACCATTATATAATTTTATAATTTGTTGGTTGAAAATGTTAACCAGCCAAACAGATATCAGTTTGGGCTCGTATATTATTTTGTTCCGTTTAGTAGAGACAAATTTAAAATAAAAGTGACTACTACATACTATATGTAGTATGCTTTATAACAATTTACATGTTTTAGATACGATGCACCTAGCTTCATGTCTAAAATATTTTTCCAGTAAACGTACTATTGATACTGACGAAAATGCTCTTGTACCTACAAATACTATTGAAATATTAGATCAAAAACTTAATGTCGAAGAATTATTAACAACTAATATTTTACCAAATTCAGGAAACACACTTACATCCATAGATACCGAGGTACGTTTCTAAGATGAATTGAATAATTAAACTATTTGGAGCTGGTCTCGTCTTACCATCGTCGATGATCGTTAAATAATATATTATTTCGCTCTACTCGTAGGGTATGGTATAGTTCTTTTAGAGATAAAGTCGCTAATAATCGTTAATATTTTATTACGGCGGTATAATGCAGAAAACCACAAGCCTATCTGACAGCTCTGTAATGAAACATTTTAATCATGGTTTGAGCAATTTCATTTTTTACTTTATAGTCACAAAAAAACGAGATAATAATTTATAAATAAGTCATAAGGCAATGAATTTAAGTACTGTGAACTGCAAATTTAATTGGTATAACTAAATTTTAAAAATGAAGTATTTAAAATAAAAATTTAACAAATATATTTTTTTAAAAAAATAAACAAACAAGACATGTAATGTCCATTCTAGTTTAAATAACTCCTTTTATTTTAAATCGTAGTTTAATTTATTTGTTAGTTTGCACGCCAAGCTCTATAACATTAGCGTTTAGATAAACCATTTTCGATATTTTGAAACAACACTTTGTTTGAAATAACGAAAAATTTTTGACAGATTCTTGTGATCTTATTGGTTGCTATGCGATATTGTCAAGTGCGCTTTACACAACCACAATTAAAATATTGTCAATTATGATTTCATTTTTAGTATAGTTTGCTCCACGAAAGATGACTATTCAAGGTCATTTGTTCGAAGAAAGAATACACAGCACTTTATACAGCAGTAGCTTAGCAATATTTCATGTTCAAAAGAGAAAGATTATTTGACGTATGTCTATCTAATTTATGTTTTGTGACAGATATCTAATTATCTACTACACTGCCCTCTGTAGATTTTGATAATTAATTTGAATTTTTATAGAAATTGAATACCAAGTGTTAATTACATTACATTATTTGTACGAACATATTTATAGTTTATAAATAATTGTAATTAATATTTAATTTGTTCAATTTTATTTTTAGAAAATGAGTAATGAAGAAGTGCATATTCAAGAATTAAACATAAGTGAAATTTGGAAAAAGAAAACACAAAAAAATAAAAAAAAAATAATAAGAACACAACAAAGTTTATACTTAAATCCACAAAGTGAATGGGCAACTTTAGGATATTCTTTAGATAATTCTGTACCAAAAATTCTCATTTTAAAAAATGGTGGTAGTATCAAAACTCCTGTCACAAGGCAACGTAAAAAGCAGGTGTTCAGTTTGTCCAATACATGCTCGTTTGATAGCATTATACAATGCTTAGCAGCAAGTTACTGTGACAGCAAGAAATTGAGAGCAAATCTAAACCAAAATGAAGAAGAATTACAAGAGATATTAAAGTTGGCAATTAAAATGGGCAACAAAATATCACCAACTGAAGCTTATACTGCTCGTTCAAGTATACTAATTTCTGCGTTCAGCTGTTCTAATTCCGGAAATTTACTGACTAGAATTGACTGCGCAACAACAATTAATGACATGATTAAAAAACTAAATTTAATATCATATAATGAAACAATAAAATGCTTAGAATGTCATAAAAGTACACAACAAAATTATCATATTGTTCCAACAAATTCTAATTTACTTCAAATTGGAGTTAAAAATTTAGAATTAGCAATTATTAATAACAAATTAATTTTGAATAATACACCCTGTACAGAAAATGATTGCAATGGATTAATATCTCGGGACGTAAATTATTGTGATATATTATTCATTGATTATTTTTCGGAAATCACTAATTCCGTAGTACTAAAAGATATTCCCAATGTACTAAATTTAAACAAAACCTCATATCTTTTAAGAGCTGTAATTGGATTTGAAGAACCTGCTGTTACGGGCACAATAGGTCATTTTATTTCTTATTGTCATAGAAATAACTGGTCGTGGGAAATATATAACGATTTAAACGACAAAGTAATATTAGCATCTTCTAACACAGTTGTAAATATATGCCTTTTAGTTTATACTGTTTAAAATATATTATCTTCATTTTGTTATTAAATCTACAGGGTGTAATTTAACAGCCTTCAATCCGTTTTACATATGATTATTACATTCACTAAAACTTATAGTAAAACTATACAGGGTGTTTGGCGTAAGTCCGACACGGTTCGTCTCTACTGCAAAGTTTTAGCAATTTCAAACAACTACATCAAATTTAATGTTAAATAATTAGTAAATAAATAATTTGTAGGTACATAATTCTATCGCCGTTAGGAAATCTAAAAAAAAACATGAATTAACAGCACATACAACTACGTATTTTTTCCATTTTATAAACAAAGAATTTCTTATTTTTTTGATAAACTCGTAAAACTTTACTGAAGTTAGATTACGAGATAATTGTTATAACTCGCGCTATTTCACGCTAGTTGATGACATTTCCAGTAAACCTGCGCACTAAAACAGTATTTCGCCCACTGACTGACGAAGTGTACTTTACATTTTAATTTAGTGGGCGGGAAGTACTGTTGCTCAATCCTCATTTTCACACAAGTAAACCGGATACCGGATTGGCATTGCATGTAGTATACGACTCGGCGCAGAGAACCGAGGAGTCACGAAGCTAGCCGAGACGCGTCGTGCAATGAAGCGCGGTCAGACATGTGACTTTGACAAGTGCTTGTATGGCTCCACAAGGTTGCCAAGTGTACATCTTGTGTACCTTGCCTGTATTGCCAAATCAATTTGAGCGTAAAATTAATAAATAAATTTATAAAACTAGTTAAGAGACTAGTTATTATTAATGAATATCATGTTGTTTTATTTTGTGACACAATATTAAGTTTCAAAATATTTAGAAACGTTCAACAATTAACTGTTGGTTTCCTCAAATTTATATGGCGGCACTATTTCCTGTTCCATTTAACACTCAGTATTGCAGAGAATAGGAAATAGTTTTGCTCTCTCTGATTGGCTGAAATTGGAGACAAGAGACAAGTTTATCCAATGTAATTTTGGCTACTTCAAATTTGCGCTGTTGCCTGTGCTATCTACTGAATGGCTTAAATGGAACAGTGTATAATCGTTCTATTTTTATAAATACAGGATGTCTGGGAAGACGCCCCCTTTTTAACTTTACATTACATTACAAATTATAGCTATAAATAATTTTAAATGCTGCACTATTAATACACAAGCGTGAAGTTGGCGTAATCACTTTACTTATACACTGTTCCATTTAAGCCATTCAGTAGATACAGCTGGTAACAGCGCAAATTTGAAGTAGCAGAAATTACATTGGATATTGGATAAACTTGTCTCTTGTCTCCGACTTCAGCCAATCAGAGAGATCAACACTATTCCCTATGCTCTACAATACTGAATGGCTTAAATGGAACAAGTTATAGTCTATAACAATTGAAAAAGATGAGCACAAAATTATCACAGTATAGCAATAAATAGCACAAAATGAGAACAAAGTTATAGGTATAAAAAAATTAAACATTTACACTATGCGAATATGCAAGCGTGCGAAGTAGGCGTATTCGTTTTATTTTGTTTATAACAATTGAAGGAGATGAGCACAAAATTGGAACAATACAGCAATAAATAGCACAAAATGAGCACAAAATTATAGATATAAAAAAATTAAACATTTGCACTATGAATACGCAAGCGTGAAGTTGGCGTATTCATTTTATTTTGTTTATAACATTTGAAGGAGATGGGCACAAAATTAGAACAATACAGCAATAAATAGCACAAAATGAACACAAAATTATAGATTTACAAAAATTAAACATTTACACTATGAATACGCAAGCGTGAAGTTGGCGTATTCATTTTATTTTGTTTATAACAATTGAAGAAGATGAGCACAAAATTGGAACAATACAGCAATAAATAGCAAAAAATGAGCACAAAATTATAGATATAAAAAAATTAAACATTTGCACTATGAATACGCAAGCGTGAAGTTGGCGTATTCATTTTATTTTGTTTATAACAATTGAAGGAGATGAGCACAAAATTAAAACAATACAGCAATAAATAGCTCAAAATGAGCACAAAATTATAGATATAAAAAAATTTAACATTTACAATATGAATACGCAAGCGTGAAGTTGGCGTATTCATTTAATTTTGTTTATAACAATTGAAGGAGATGAGCACAAAATTGAAACAATACAGCAATAAATAGCACAAAATGAGCACAAAATTATAGATATAAAAAAATTAAATATTTGCACTATGAATACGCAAGCGTGAAGTTGGCGTATTCATTTTATTTTGTTTTTTAACAATTGAAGAAGATGAGCACAAAATTAGAACAATACAGCAATAATTAGCACAAAATGAGCACAAAATTATAGCTATAAAAAAAATATTTTTTTTACTATGAATACGCCAACTTCACGGACCTAATTTTACCAACTTTTGCCAAGATTGTTATATGACCAACAGAGTTCATCTATTTTCAAAAAAAATATGACGAAGAATTTCTTGCTGGTAAAAAAAAATATTTTACCAATCATTAACTGAACTTTTTTTGTAGAAAAAATAAAACCTGAAGAAATGCAAGTTGGTATTATAAGAATAAATCTGTTGTGGCCAGCAAAATACCTCTCACCGCTTCCGTTTTTGTTTACATAAGTATACGGTGCGAGCAGTCATGTGACATTGCTGGCTTTGACAAGCAGATATGGGGGCCCGTATCTGAATGACAATTAGTAATTATGTAAATAGATGTCAAATGTCAGAATTTTTCATTAAAAATTTCAAGATTTTCTAAATTCTCGTAGTTTGTCACCAGGAGTGTGGAATTTACTTGTAGAGGAAAATAAATCACATATTATTGGATAATCACTAAATTTAGAATGAAAAAATATTATATTTGACATCTATGTATATAATTACTAGCTATGGTTCTAACACAGGCCCCCCATATCTGCATATCAAGGCCAACAAAGTGATATGACTGTTCGCGCCCTATTGTATTTAACATTTCTTGTATATCTACACTCTACACCAAAAATTCTACTTACATCTATTCTTAATATATAGATTTTTTAAATTCATTCTATGAAGAAATCTTATTTTTCCTCTTCTAATGTTTCGAAATGTTTCCAACTCATTGTCGGAATTGACAGTATTTTTGAAGGGTATATATAATGTACCTATAATTTTAAATATTGAACTATTAATACAATTAGAAATAATATAATGTATTTAATTCCCAGAAAAAATCTTCAGTAATGTCTCTGGAGTTTCGACACTAACATTTATCTGTCAGTTACAAACATTTTAATATTTCAATTGGTTTTCATAACATTATTTGGGCTGTGAGATTTATTACAACAGATTTTTATGTACCTTACATATCTTTATCTTTAAATTTATAAAAGATATAATAAAATATTTGTATGTATCAGATAGGGAATTTACTCTTCTTTAATAAGCAAGAACTAAAATTTTCAAAAAATAATATTTAGAGGATTTTTTTTAAGAATCTGCTACATTCGGTTGTGCAATTGCTACCAAAACCTTTCCAGCACTTCCCAGTATAGTCCGCTTGAGAAATACGTAGTTAAACAGATATAAAGTATATATTATAGTTTTTGAGAAATCGGCCTTCTAACCAACTCACATACACACATGCATACGTATACATCCACACACACACACAGACATCATCGTGAAAATATTAAATCGGATTGTAGGGTCCTTAAATCGTGCTTAGTCATTAAAATCTGGATATGCGATTTTTAGCATGAATCCAATAAAAATTCACACCAAGCTGACAATATCGTTCATAAAATTACGGCTAAATGAGTTGAGTGAAGAACTATGAAGATGTTGGAGGTTGAGTACGTCTCTTTTCAACGTATCTTCAAATTAATATACTTTATATACATACTCATTATTCTTTTGCAATTTTAAAATTTGTACACTTTATATTTTAAATAAATATTCATAATACATATCAATATGGGTTTTCTTCTTTTTCTATTAAATATTAAAAAAAAAATTAGAAACACACACGGACAACATTTTACAGATCTAGTTAGCTTGGTTTAGTTAGTTGCAAATGCTGATAGATGGCCAACTTATGACAATATAAAAGCATTTAGCTTCCAATCTCTCTTTAGATAGTTGTCTCAGGGCTGCTATGCAGAAATGTCAAAATTTTGAAAACTCGATCGGCTATTGTTTTTTGCATAAAGTTGTCAGAACCATTTCGGCCCGTACTACGATCACGGTTTTAACTAAAACGCTGTTTTAAGAAGTGGCATATATCATTATTTAATAACATTAATAAATAACATCGAATTTATTAAAATAAGATTTAAAAGTAGAACATAGTTTGTATTCAAACAAATATTTTTAAAAAAATCGATCTTCAAACATACGTGCAAAATTAAATGTTGATATTTGAATTTGACATCAAATGAGAGATCTTGTTAAGGGCTGTCAGGCACCAGTAACAAAACTTTGATAGGTCGATCGTCTATTGCTTTTGCATAAAGTTGTTAGAATTATTTCGTGTTTGGTATCAAATAAAATATTTTCTGAAGGACCGTCAGGCAAAAATATAACGCCTCGATCGGCTTTTGTTTTTTTTTTGCATAAAATTATCAGAAATACGTCGTGTTTGGTATCAAATAAGAGGTCTTGTTAAGGGCTGTCAGGCATCAGTGTCAAAACTTTGATAGGTCGATTGGCTTTTGTCTGAAATTTGAAATAATGAGAATAATGTTAGCGTTCGAACTTTGCGTTTAAAGTATGCGTAGACGGATTGAATGTACGTACAGACTATCATAAATATCGGGGTAGCTGAGTTTTCGCTAGAAGAATATTGTAACGTTTTATTTATATAGGTGAAGTGTAAAAATTAGATATTATTAATTAAAATAATACGTTTATTAAACTATAAATAATTAAGATTAAATATGAAGAAGTTGATAAAAGTAACTAACACTATGATTAAATAATTATAAACACTGATATTATTTAATACTTAAACACTAAGATTATTTATTTAAACAACATTTATATCGCTACATTTATTTATATAACTATATTTATTTATGTTAACAACTCGTAGACTACTTATTTATATCACCGACTTCATTACTCGTTGATTCTATATCACAGACTATTCATACCACGACGCTTATTTATATCAGACTATTTCTCCGCTGTCATTTAGATGGTATTTATACAGCCCAGTGTCCTTCTCCGGCGCCACAGCGATACCGAGTACAAAAGAATTAGGTCAAGGCGTAATTAACATGTCTCAACGTGTATGGGTTATTCCGTCGTCGAGGATTGCATCATCGCTCTTCTCTCAGGGGCGCACGTCACAATATTATATTTTTTTCTTTTACCGCGTAGCCTAATATGTTCAACATACTTCACTGTGTTTCTAAAGCCACTGTCTACCTAAATCCGAGTTCTGTGCGTTAGGTTTCGTTTCTGTCAGTTGTTTTATGAAATTTTCACGCTGAGATTGTTTGGATGGGCAGGTTGTGTGGGCAGATTTTGTAATCACTTATTTCAGTTACCTATATTATAATGCAGAATTGTGAAAATTTTGATAGCTCGATCGGCTATTTTTTTGCATAAAGTTGTTAGAAATAGTCGTGTTTTGTATCAAATGAAATATTTTCTGGAAGGCTGACAGGCAGAAATGTCAAAAATTTGACAGCTCGATCAGGCTTTGTTTCTTGCGTAAAATTGTCAGAAATATGTCGAGTTTGGTATTAAAAGAAATGTTTTCTCAATGGCTGTCATTCAGAATTGTCAAAATTTTGACAGTTTGATCGGCTATTGTTTTTTGGCATAAAATTGTCAAAAATACGTCGTGTTTGGTATCAAATGAGAGGTCTTATTAAGGGCTGTCAGGAATCAGTGTCAAAACTTTGACAGGTCAATTGGCTTTTGTCTGAAATTTGTAATAATGAGAATAATGTTAGCGTTAGCACTTTAATAAATTGTGGTAGATAAACTGTACGAATAAAAATTAAATTCTTAAGCATAGTCATGCGTGTTAATTCACTTTAAAAATCACACATATTATCATAATCAATCAATGCAAATTAAGAAACAAACGTCACACCATCTCTGACAAAAGTTATTCAATGTCAAAGTTCTAGGATGTTTTGAGGTACCCCAAATATGTTAAAACATGAATTTAAAACTATTTATATATCATAAATTACATTACATTATAATATAACTAAACTTAAGTATTTACACAATTTATTTACAGATATTACTCAGCTCGAAAATACATTGGTATCACTGGGAAGTGGCGTGACCATAGAGTTAAAAATATATAATAGAAAGTGCACAAGTCCGTAATCACCAGAGTGATTCTAGCGGCCAATTCTAGCAGCCACTTCTGTAACACAACCTATTGTGAACAAACATTATACATTGCATTACCATACCCTAACAGATACCAGTGGTAATTATTATAGAAATTAAGGAATAAATGACAATAAAGTATATATTAAACGAAAGAATAAATAAAAATAATACATATAAAATTATCAGACGCAGGTAATTTATTAATTTTGATGATACTAACCACATAAACTTTATAGGTTATGGCAGTATATAATCAACAAATGTATTTATTCCCTAAATATCTTGAGAGTGCCGCATCGAAATTATTATAAATAAATAGTATGTATTATAACAAATATACTCTTATATATTTTGTAATAGAACCACCCGTAGAGAATTTGTAAAAAAATAATAAAATTTACGTTATCTATCCTATGTGCATATTTTTTTAGATATCTCCTATATAATGCCGCGTGCCGCCTTGAAATTAATATAAATAAATAGTATGCATTATAACAAATTATATAATATATATTTTAATATAGCATCACCTGTAGGAGGGTGTGAAAAAAATTCATAAAGAAAGTGTGACCCGTCCTTCATTTTTATTTAATCTAAGGTATCTCCTATATAAGTTCGCGTGCCGCCTTTAAATTACTATAAATAAATAATATATATTATAACAAATTAAAGAATATATATTTTAATGTGGCACCACCCGTAGGAGGGTGCGAAAAAAATCATAAAGATTGTGCGACTCGACTTATATTTTCGTATAATCTTAGATATCTCCTATATAAGTCCGCGTGCCGCCATAAAATTATTATAAATAAATATTATGTATCATAACAACTTATTTAATATACATTTCAATATGGCGCCACCCGTAGAGGGGTGTGAAAAAAATTCATAAAGATTTTACGAGTCGACTTATATTTTTCGTATATTCGTAGATATCTCCTATATACGTTCGCGTGCCGCCATGAACTTATTATAAATAAATAATATATATTATAACAACTTATTTAATATACGTTTCAATATGGCGCCACCCGTAGAGGGGTGTGAAAAAAAATCATAATGATTTTATGAGACGTCTTGCATTTTTGTATAATCTTAGATATCTCCTATATAAGTTCGCGTGCCGTCATGAACTTATTATAAATAATTAATATATATCATAACAACTTATTTAATATACATTTCAATATGGCGCCACCCGTAGAGGGGTGTGAAAAAAAATCATAAAGATTTTATGAGACGCCTTGCATTTTTGTATAATCTTAGATATCTTAATATATATTATAAAAACTTATTTAATATACATTTCAATATGGCGCCACCCGTAGAGGGGTGTGAAAAAAAATCATAAAGAATTTACGAGTCGACTTATATTTTCGTATATTCTTAGATATCTCCTATATAAGTTCGCGTGCCGCCATGAACCTATTATAAATAAATAATATATATCATAACAACTTATTTAATATACATTTCAATATGGCGCCACCCGTAGAGGGGTGTGAAAAAAAATCATAAAAATTTTATGAGACGCCTTGCATTTTTGTATAAGCTTAGATATCTCCTATATAAGTTCGCGTGCCGCCATGAACTTATTATAAATAAATAATATATATTATAACAACTTATTTAATATACATTTCAATCTGGCACCACCCGTAGAAGGGTGTGAAAAAAATCATAAAGATTTTACGAGTCGACTTATATTTTTCGTATATTCTTAAATAACTCCTATATAAGTTCGCGTGCCGCCATGAAATTATTATAAATAAATTATATATATTATAACAACTTATTTAATATACATTTCAATATGGCGCCACCCGTAGAGGGGTGTGAAAAAAAATCATAAAGATTTTGCGAGTCGACTTATATTTTTCGTATATTCTTAGATATCTCCTAAATAAGTTCGCGTGCCACCATGAAATTGTAATAAATAAATAATATATATTATAATAACTTATTTAATATACATTTCAATATGGCACCACCCGTAGAGGGGTGTGAAAAAAATCATAAAGATTCGTCCTAGGAAAGGAAAGTACAAATAAAATTATAATAACCATTTCTCTTCGTAACATTACATGAAGTTAGCATGTATAGATGAATAAATAATAATTAGAGAAAAAAGAATAATTAATTATAAGATCTAACAAAACAAATTCCCCAGGAGCTAAATTTACTGAGTGTAAGTTTGGCTTTCAAAACGCGACAATTTCAACAAATTTAAATTTGTGTAGTATATCCCATTTACCTAGATATATTTTTCATATATCTCCTATATGAAATATGAATCTGTTTCGCTTACGAATTATTATAAATTAAAAGAATAACAATTATAATAAATTACTCCTTATTTTTTGTTGCAGTGTCACGCTACGGGGAGGTACAAAAAAATTAATAACTTGCTTTCATATCAATTCATTATAAACAACAACAAAATATCTAGAAAAGATTTAGACTGAGCTTGACTTATTACATATTTATGACGAATGAACATTATGATTAATTTTCTGTTTGAATATTATTAATTAGAAAATAAGGATCTCATAATTTATGGAAAGGAAATGAAGTAAGAAATATAATAACAAAAATCAACATAATCTAAAGTATATTTTTATTATAATATAAATATATATGTATTTATATATAAAGAACTTTTGTCAATATTAATCTTTTGATATGAAACTTTTCTCCCATATGGCTGTGTCGTGTCTCAAGTGATGGAAATACGTTTTTCATTAAAAACTCTTTCACAGTGCAATTAATGTGTTCATATATACATTTTTTCTATTGGTAGCCTTCTGTTTGTCACTGTCAACATTCTTCTTAATTATTTATTTTTTACTTTGTAGCCCATATTTTAAAAACTCCTTCCGAAGGAACAACAAAACTATCTACGAATTAAAACATGCACATTGAAAAATAACATAAAACAATTTTAGAAATAACAATATGTACTCGCTTTTGTTTGGCAATATAGCTTCAGTTGCATCTCAGGATGTTATACATTTAATGAAACTATTTGCGCAAGATACCCACTAATGTATGTGACTATATTGTTCGAATATTCGGACAAGGATAATTACAGTGAAATTTCGTAACTGTTTTCTTCGAGCAAATCTTAATTTAATTCCATATTTCTTAATAATTTTTATATCGTTTATGTCTACGGTTGGCATAATCTTCGATTTAATCGTATATTTGAAAGAGAAAAGTACGTCTGCATAATCTTATTGGACATTAGTTTGACTGCTACCACAAATTGCATTATGCAGAAATTTATTTTTTTGTAACTATTGTAAAACATCAACGCCGGTGAATTATTATTCCACCCATTTTTAGTGAATGTTTCGATCGAAGATGATGGATATTAAGATCTTGAAGTCGTTCATAAATTCTATTTCTTCCATTAAAACGTTTTGTTTTTGACTGAATGTTTCTGCAGGCTGACTGTAAATTAAATAGATAATTTATTTAATTTATTTTGAATATGAAAATAATTTACCTATAATCTGCTATATCTAAATTGATTGCTGTTGTTAATGAGATTGACTGTAGAATCGTTGAAGAGACATTATCATCCATCGTAGGTATGGTTGTTCAACTTCGTTTGGCCAAAAAATTTTTTTTTTCATTCATTTACATGGCTTTGTTGATGACGCTAATACTGAACATTTATCTTTACATTTAGTCATTGTTAAATATAAAGTAGGTTTTGCGAATAATTACATTATTCAGATATTTTATGAAATTTTCTGGAAGGAAATAGTCGGAGCAGATAACTGACAGTGGAAACTTTCCAATAACAGCATCCAATTCCAATCTTTCTTAATATTTGTAAATATTCTGTAAATAATAATACACAAATAATATACATACATATGCCTCCCTACCAACTCCTTACATTTACGTACAAAACACCAAGTAAACTCGCTCAAAATGTAAAAAAGTGAAAATTAAAACAAAATCAAATCATACCACATCTAACAAAGTATAATGACATTTGCGAACTTTACCAAGTAAAATGCTACTATGCATGTCAATTATTATTTATTATTAATTTTAAAGCGTTGATTGATTCTTCTTGAAAATAATTACATTTATTGTTTCTATTTATAAATAATATTGCACTACTTTCAGATTGCAAATAAACTAGAATTTCTATTTTCAATTTCCGTAAAAGTTATTTTATTCTTCTAATATGGCACGACTGGTATGCGCGCGCAATTAGCGTCTTGATGTAAAAAGGCGGTATTTAAATTATTACAACGCTAAACACTGGATATATCTCCCATGATACAAACGTGGTCTAAATAGTTATGTAAAATACAATAGAATCTGTTTAGTACGATTTCGTTTATAACGGCCAGCCGCTTTTAACGACGTAGATGCATCGTCCGGTTAATACGACGTAATGTCGCCGGTTCCTTGACGGTCGCTCTATCCGGGTGCCACTGTATTTGTATTTTGAATACATTACTGTTATAATTTTTATAAACACAATTGTTAGCTTAATAATTTGATTAATTTGAGAATTAAATAGGTAATTTAACAAAATAAATCCACAATGTTATTAGCATTGTTATGACTTTTTTTTTAACTAAGATATCTAATTATATTCTAATATAAAATAGATTACGAAATACCTTATCGCTCCGCTGTATTATTACCACTTGGATTTAAAGGCACCAAAGTATAGAAGTCAATACTATTCAAAAAAATATTAGTAATCTTTTAGTTTCTTTACCGGTAATCGTTGGTTGCCCAAATGATTAAAAGTGTACTGTTGCTTATTGTAGTAACATAAGCAAAAATTTATTTAAAGCAATTTGGTCACATTATGACGAGAAAAAAATATTTTGCCAAATTTGTCGCGATTATTATGATACTAGTTGTGTAGATCTTGCATATTTTGATAGACAACCTAAATTTTTCATAATGCAAGAAAGATTATCGCGATGCACAAAGATAAAATTAATTTTTTAATGAGGCAAGGAGTCCATACGAGTTTGGTCCTCGTATTCAGTTGAACTTCAGAAAAATGTCAAAGAAACTGGTTTTCACAAACCCACGAATGAAAGTACCATCGTTGCCAAGAAACTATCTAAAACTAGTGAATATTTTAGCACCAGGATCTTCTGAACACGAAAATTTGTAATATAAGGTTTTTACATGGCAAAACATTATTTTTTTTCATCCGCTATCTTTCCTATAAACTTTATAGGATGCATTTTACGATTTTAGAACATAAAATCCAGGATTTTTTAATGCCAAAATTTCTGCCTTTGATGACCTAGAAATCTTATTTTAAAGACGTTACAAAAATAGATTATTATTGTCTAAAATTTAATGTATAATATATCCCATAAAGTTTCAAGGTACAAATAATATTTGAAAAGAACTGTGTTTCTTATGTGTCGTGTTCACCTGCAAAATGTTATGTGTAAATCTAACTTTATGCTACAGTGCCATCTATGATACAAGTAATAACACAAACATAAATTCTAACCTCTACATTTTTTTAATTTTTAAAACAAAAACAAAATTTAAATGTTGCAAATAGAAGTGTTTAATATAATTTATTTGTATTTTCCTTCCTTTCAGTATATTTTCCGTGTGTAATGAAACTTCTGCAGGTGTTTTTCCGAATTACAGGACTGATTAAAGTTTACGATTTTTTTTCGTACCTATTTTACAGAGGGAATTATATTAAAATATATGTTAAATAATTTGTTATAATACATTCTATTTATTTATAATAATTTCAAGGCGGCACGCGAGCCTGTATAAGAATAATGTAAAATTACATACGAACGACGGGCCATACAACCTTTATGATTTTTTTTTCACACCCTCCTACGGGTGGTACTTATTGAAATGTATATTTAATAAGTTGTTATAATATGTACTATTTATTTATAATAATTTCATGGCGGCACGCGGACTTATATAGAAGATATCTAAGACTATACAAAAATGTAAGGCGGGTTGCAAAATATTTATGAATTTTTTTCACACCCCTCTTCGGGTGGTGCCATATTGAAATGTATATTAGATAAGTTGTTATAATACAAACTATTTATTTATAATAATTTCATGGCGGCACGCGGACTTGTATAGGAGATATCTGAGATTATACAAAAATGCAAAGCGGGTCGCGAACTTATATAAGAGATATCTAAGAATATACGAAAATATAAGTAAAATCTTTATGATTTTTTTTCACACTCCTCTACGGGTGAAGTCATATTGAAATGTATATTAAATAAGTTGTTATAATATATATTATTTATTTATAATAAGTTCATGGCGGCACGCGAACTTATATAGGAGATATCTAAGAATATACGAAAATATAAGTCGACTCGTAAAATCTTTATGATTTTTTTTCACACCCATCTACGTGTGACGCCATATTGAAATGTATATTAAATAAGTTGTTATAATATATATTATTTATTTATAACAAGTTCATGCCGGCACGCGAACTTATTTAGGAGATATCTAAGAATATCCGAAAATATAAGTCGACTCGTAAAATCTTTATGATTTTTTTTCACACCCCTCTACGGGTGGCGCCATATTGAAATGTATATTAAATAAGTTGTTATGATATATATTAATTATTTATAATAAGTTCATGGCGGCACGCGAACTTATATAGGAGATATCTAAGCTTATACAAAAATGCAAGGCGTCTCATAAAATTTTTATGATTTTTTTTCACACCCCTCTACGGGTGGCGCCATATTGAAATGTATATTAAATAAGTTGTTATGATATATATTATTTATTTATAATAGGTTCATGGCGGCACGCGAACTTATATAGGAGATATCTAAGAATATACGAAAATATAAGTCGACTCGTAAATTCATTATGATTTTTTTTCACACCCCTCTACGGGTGGCGCCATATTGAAACGTATATTAAATAAGTTTTTATAATATATATTATTTATTTATAACAAGTTCATGGCGGCACGCGAACTTATATAGGAGATATCTAAGATTATACAAAAATGCAAGACGTCTCATAAAATCTTTATGATTTTTTTTCACACCCCTCTACGGGTAACGCCATATTGAAATGTATATTAAATAAGTTGTTATAATATATATTATTTATTTATAATAAGTTCATGGCGGCACGCGAACTTATATAGGAGATATCTAAGATTATACAAAAATGCAAGACGTCTCATAAAATCATTATGATTTTTTTTCACACCCCCTCTACGGGTGGCGCCATATTGAAACGTATATTAAATAAGTTGTTATAATATATATTATTTATTTATAATAAGTTCATGGCGGCACGCGAACTTATATAGGAGATATCTACGAATATACGAAAAATATAAGTCGACTCGTAAAATCTTTATGAATTTTTTTCACACCCCTCTACGGGTGGCGCCATATTGAAATGTATATTAAATAAGTTGTTATGATACATAATATTTATTTATAATAATTTTATGGCGGCACGCGGACTTATATAGGAGATATCTAAGATTATACGAAAATATAAGTCGAGTCGCACAATCTTTATGATTTTTTTCGCACCCTCCTACGGGTGGTGCCACATTAAAATATATATTGTTTAATTTGTTATAATATATATTATTTATTTATAGTAATTTAAAGGCGGCACGCGAACTTATATAGGAGATACCTTAGATTAAATAAAAATGAAGGACGGGTCACACTTTCTTTATGAATTTTTTTCACACCCTCCTACAGGTGATGCTATATTAAAATATATATTATATAATTTGTTATAATGTATACTATTTATTTATATTAATTTCAAGGCGGCACGCGGCATTATATAGGAGATATCTAAAAAAATATGCACATAGGATAGATAACGTAAACTTTATTATTTTTTTACAAATTCCCTACGGGTGGTTCTATTACAAAATATATAAGAGTATATTTGTTATAATACATACTATTTATTTATAATAATTTCGATGCGGCACTCTCAAGATATTTAGGGAATAAATACATTTGTTGATTATATACTGCCATAACCTATAAAGTTTATGTGGTTAGTATCATCAAAATTAATAAATTACCTGCGTCTGATAATTTTATATGTATTATTTTTATTTATTCTTTCGTTTAATATATACTTTATTGTCATTTATTCCTTAATTTCTATAATAATTACCACTGGTATATCTGTTAGGTCATGGTAATGCAATGTATAATGTTTGTTCACAATAGGTTCTGTTACAGAAGTGGCCGCTAGAATTGGCCGCTAGAATCACTCTGGTTCCGTAATCTTAAATCCGTGTTAGGAATGGTCCGCCATCTTGTACCATTCTATTTCTGATTCGTTGTTTGTGTTTTTCTAGCATCGACGTGTGATGTTTCGAATTTATTCTTTAAACGTTTGTGTTTAAATACCTTTTTTCCATATTCAGTACAATTTAATAATACATATGACAATTTACTCTGTATTATGCTGTAGAAGTGGAACAGTACAATATGGCAAACCCTTCACTCCTCCAAATATGCTTCATGTTCTCTCTGTATATATTCTTAACTCTATGAGCGTGGCCACCTCTTGATGTCTGTGGGAACTATATCAAATATTACTTGTCAAATGAAAACGTCCAATGAATATTGTATATATTCATACGTAATATAACAAGTGATATGATTATCATCGATGATATTCTCGAGTGAAACCGAGCGGCAGATTTCACGAGTCCGAAGGACGAGTTGAAATGTGCTGCTTCGGTTTCACGAGCAATATCTTCGATTATTAATCATATCACGAGCTTATATTTAATGAGAGAATATAATTAATTTTTGCAATTTAACCTAACCTAACTTTTGATATACATATTCATATTGTATTAAAACATGGTACTTACGAGTTTTATTTAATATTTCGGAGTTTGAATTATTGTTATTATTTATTTTTATACCCAAAATTAACTGTCAATGTCATAAATAAAGAAAACAAATCCCTTAGTAACGACTATAAATACGGTGTTTATTTCTTTGTTTTTTATCATCGCTGTGATAAACGCGTAGCTAGGGAGATTCTGAATGTTGATTGGCGGAAAACTTGTCACGTGACTAAGGAATTATATTCTCAATTAAATATTAAATAGTTGTGTAGAAAAGTTAGGAAAGTGTTTTCCTCGATTTGTATTATAATAATGACTAAAAGTTGAATAATAAATAAATAAAATACTATATAAAGTACAATAAATAAATAGAATACGTAAAAATAGGTATGTACGATAAAATTATAGTGTCGTTAATTTTAAAAACATGTATTGTTCAATATTTGTATACGAACAGTATACTTATATTTAAATATGCTTTTCTAACAACAAACAAAAGCGTTCAGGCACTATATTGTGGTATAACAGTTATATACAGAGTGATTTATAACGAATGATCAAACTTTAACAGTTTGTTATGGAGGTCATTAAGAGTAAAAAATGTCATATTAACATAGGTTCTATTCTATCTAATTAAGCATCTAAAAGAAATTAAAGTAAACTTATTAGTAGCTAGCATAGTAAATTTATCAATTTAATAACAAGTTACTGTTGAAAAACAAAATAAAAGAGTAAATAATTTTACAACAAATGTTCAAAGTGAGCATTATGCAATATGCCGAGTACAAATTGTCGGATCTTCAAGTACCATATCTGCCACGTTCACTTCATCATCGACATTGTTTTTATTAGGATGACCACCATAATTATGTGGAACAACTAATCCGGTTTCTCGCAGTCTTCGAAATGTACGATTAAATACATGATATGAAGCTACTCGTCTATTTGGATATCTACGTTGGTATTCTCTTGACGCACGGCGACCATTGCTATTGCAATACCCATAAATAAAAACTATATCTGCATATTCGGCTGAAGTAAAATGGTCCATTGCCTAATAAATAATCAAAATTAGACAGTTCTTGCCGTTTGTGCATATAGTCCAGTCATTTGGTGGTTTTAGCTGGAAAGTTTACCGGAAGTTTTGAAAATTGGTAGTCTTATAGATTTTGAGGTGCTCTAACCGAATTTCCACTTTGCGACCTCGTACCGGAATGGGAAATGGCGCCATTTTGGATAAAATGACACCAAAAACCGGTTTTTTTAAAATATCTCTTTACCGGTTGATTTATTGACAAAAATAGTTATGTACAAAATTGTTCTACAGAAAATTTCCAATAATTGATGTCTTATTATTTTTTTGTCAGACGAATAGTTTCGGCGTACGAGCGCCGCGAATTGAACCGCAACACGTGCATTGGTAGAAAACATTGCGCTACGCGTTATATACAGACCGCAGTGTCGCTCCGTGTGTAAAAAGGCGCCTTCGTGAAAAATTATATTCCAGCGCCCTCCATAATGCATAATTTTCAAAGTAGCACACGCTTTAAAGTTTAAACTATACTTTTGATTCTTCGAAAAATGTTAGATTTAAATATTGATGAAATTGTTTGTGTTAGATTCATTTTTGTAATCAATATTATTAGGTTATCAAAATCGTTTGTTGTAATCAACAATTTTACGATTATGTTTGCGTTCCAACATAACGTCATAACAATGCTAGAAAATTATCCGTTTGGATTTTTTTTTTTTTGCCGTGATGAAATATTTTTTTTTTTTTTTTTTTTTTTTCTACTAAACTTTAATAGCAAATCAGAGAAATTCACTATCAGCAGAAAAGAAAAAGAAAATTATCTTATCAAGATTTCAGAATTGTAAACAGTAAGAATTGGATTCTTCGCACAATAGTAATATTTAAATATTGGATTAATTGTCGGATTCATTCTTGGAATCAATATTCTTGAACTATCAAAATATTCTTTCTTGTAATATTTACGTCGTATTCGTTCAAAGTATTCTGCGAATGCCATCATCGTATTTGACGGATATCCCTAAAATGCTGAGGACCGTGGTACGAAATATGCGGAGCGATTGCGAAGATCACGGATATTTGCTTCGATAAATATACTTTTCGACGAAACTATGATTATGATCGTGTCACAAGAGAAATTTCTTCTCAATGACACAAACAAAAATTGTCTGATTGAAATGTTAAAATTAAAATTTTAAGCTGCGAACTTCACGGTCAAGCAAGCCACAGTAGATGCAGATGTGATGGCAAACAGTGTTTCATCTGCGTTTGATTCTGCAATAGTTGTTGGCGAGGACATAGATTTTCTTGTTCTTTTGATTGCACTATCCATACGCCCAAACACATATCTTCTAAAACCCGGAAGAGGAAAAAGTTCACAACAAATCTACTCAATGCAAAGCATCACAGACAAATCAATCGCTGATAACATACTGTTTTTGCACGCCTTTATTGGCTGTGATACAACAGGAGCTTTCTTTAATCAAGGGAAAATGAAATACATGACTGCATTGAAAAAGAATCCACAATAGGCGAAGCATGTCGAAGTGTTTAAAATCTGAGAAGCCGACCCGGACACCATCGTTGAAATAGGAGAGCAATTTATCATAACAGCTACGGATACAGGGTCAAGAAAACTATATCGCTAAATAACTATAGATATCAATGTTTTATGCAATCAGTCTATAAAAACAAATTTAATATTGCGTCACTACCTCCAACAGAAGCGGCAGCAAGGCAACATTCATTCTGCACGTATCACCAAGTCCAGCAGTGGTATGGGGTGGAAAAGAACGCCGAGGAATGGGGATGAAAAAAAGCATCAATGGACTGTCACCACACTCCAGCCTTCTGCTCCGGAAACTTTATTACAACTCATTTCTTGCAAATTCAAAAAAAAGATGTCAGGGAGCATCCACATGCAGAAAGGCTGGATTAAATGCTCAACGATGTGCATAATTTGTGGTGAGGTGTGTTCGAATGTAGAAATTAGAATACAAGACAGCGACGACGAGGACGAAGCGGAAAATAGTATTGACAAATCTCATGACGAAATTGAGGCGGAAGCGGATTCCGTCGAAGAAATAGGCGAAGCTTCGCCCACTACCAATGTCGGGGAACCTGCTGAACCCGGTCCATCAGGGACATCAAAGCGGAGAAAGATGCGTTAAATTGCATAATAAATGCATTAGGTAGATTAGGCCTACTGGGGATACCAGAAGAAAAAAAAACGCGCCATTACTCTACGTCATGGTGGCATGGAAATGAGGATTCAGAAATATGCACTTGTTGCGGTTCAATTCGCGGTGCTCGTACGCGGAAACTATTCATCTGACAAAAAAGTTAATAAGACATCAATTATTGGAATTTTTCTGGAGAACAATTTTGTACATAACTATTTTTGTAAATAAATCAACCGGTAAAGAGATATTTTCAAAAAACCGGTTTATGGTGTCATTTTATCCAAAATGGCGCCATTTCCCATTCCGGTACGAGGTCGCAAAGTGGAAATTCGGTTAGAGCACCTCAAAATCGATAAGACTACCAATTTTCAAAACTTCCGCTAAACTTTCCAAGCAAATCCCTTTCTGAGCACCAAATGACTGGACTAATAGCTTTCTATAGATTTATTTTGTTTTTCATCTGTAACTTGCTATTAAATTGATAAATTTATTATGCTACTAATAAAACTTTAATTTGTTGTAGTTGCTTAGAATATAACCTATGTTCATATGACATTTTTCACTCGAAATGATCTCCCTAACAAACTGTTAAAGTTTCTTACACTCGTTACAAATCATCTTGTATAAGTATTAGCACAGATCAGTACATTAAGATTATTAGCCTTATGTGATTATCCGTATGTGAAAATATTGCTTGCCGCTTGTATGCGCCACCGTCGACTACCCTACCTGCCATCTTGTGTGTGGCAAAGTGAATTAATTGAAAGAAGCAACTAGCGTACTCTTTTGACGGATACTAAATTTACTAGCATTGCTGGTTGGATGGTTTAATATGCTATTTGGAATCTTTTGCGCTATTTGCTTTATTTACGTTGTTATTCATTTTGTTTTTGTATTAATATTTACAAGTTATTGATTTTTCATATTTTCTAATTGTTTTTTGAGGCACACTATTTCTTTTTATATAAGATAAGAATATTTCATTATTTTTATATGAAATAGAAACTAATATAGTTATAACATTTTTCCTACGTGTTTCACAAAATATTTTCTTCATTTCAATGTTATAATTTTTGTTGTTTTTTAAGCAACTAATTGCTTTTTGAGAAACACTATAGCAAATATCAGGTAATAATACATTGCTTACTTTTAATGTATAGTACCTATAGTTATAATTTATAATTATATTATTTTTTTTTTTGCTTACTTCTTTTACATAAAATTATACTTTTAAATATGTTTGAAAAACATGAGTTCAATAAAGCGATCAATTCTAGGGAACCCATTACCATGAATGACCAAAAAGACCTAACCAACTGTTTAATTGCTCAACCGGAAGTACCATCATTTGAAAATTTTAACAGTTTTTCTTGAAGAAACTCAGTTAAATATTATTATAACTTAAAGAATATATTATTCTCTATACGATTTGATTGCATTATATACTTCATATTCAACAGATATAGAGTTATAGAACTATAAAAATATTAAATTTCATAAATCAGTCAGCTATGCTAACTTAACCATGGAAACTATTAATATATTCAGATAATTCAAATTCATAGATGTCAGTATCAATAACAAGTAAATGAATGAAAGAATCAGGGAAATCACTCTAGTGTTAGAAGTTTCTAGAAGATACAAGAGAGACGATTACATTGGTTTGAATATGTCAATAGAAGGTGGATGAAACATAGGAAGACCAAATATAAGATGGAAGGACTGTATTGCGGAAGACTTCAGAGAAAAGGAACTGAATGTGGACGACACGCAAAATAAAAATGAGTGGAAGAAGATATAAAAAATAGCGACCCCTAACGAATGGGAAAAGCTAAAGAAGATGTCTGTGTCAAGTGCCATTTGCATAGTTTTTTGATGAAATATTTTTACTGGAAATATAAGATTTTTGCAAGAAAATTTATTTATAGGGCGCGTGCAGTGACGTGACTTTGCTGACTTTGGCAAGCAGATATGGGGACCCGTGTCAAAATGACAGTTATTAATTACGCCCATAACTGACAAATGTCATAATTTTTCATTCAAAATTTCATGATTTTCTTATTTCATGTGGTTTATTTGTTATCAGGAGTATGGAATTCAGTTTCCGAGAAAAGGAATCATAAAATACCAAATTTTGAATGAAAAATTATGACATTTGTCAGTTATGGACATAATTAATAGCTGTCATTCTGATACGGACCCCCATATCTGCTTGCCACGATCAGAAAGTCACGTGACTGCTCGTGCCCTATACATAAATTTTCTTACAATAGATCCTATATTTCCAGTAAAATTATTTTATAAACAAATTATGAAATATTATTTACACATTTAATGTTATTATAAATATTAAAGAATATTCTATTATCTATACGAATTGATTGCATTTTATATTTCATATTCAATGGATATAGAGTTAAAGAATTATAAATAAATTATTTTTTATAAATCAGCCAGCTATAGCATAGCTCATGGAAATAGCTACTATATTAAGAAAACTCTAACTGAAAAGAAAATGAATGTGGTAGAGATGAGGATATTGAGATAGATATTGGGGAAGACACGGAAAGATACGGTAAGGAATGAATGAATAAGGGAAATAACTCTAGTATTAAAAGTTTCTAGAAAGATACAAGAAAAACGATTACATTGGTTTAAATATGTCATGAGGAGAGATAAAGAATATATTGGAAGAAGAATGAATAGCTAGTAATAGAAAGTGGAAGAAACAGAGGAAGACCAAAGATAAGATGGAAGGACTGTATTGCGGAAGACTTGAGAGAAAGCAACCGAATGAGGACGACCCACAAAAAAGAAATGAATGTAAGTAGAATAAAAAAAAATAGCGACCCCTAACAAATGGGAAAAGCTAAAGAAGAAGATGTCAGTGTCAAGTGCCATTTGCATAGTTTGTTTATGAAATAATTTTACTGAAAATTTAGATTATATTGCAAGAAAATTTATGTATGGAATTTATACATAATATACAGGATTGACGGAAGGTATTGTGCTGGCCACATTAGAATTTTTTTATATTTTTGTAAAAAATATTGAAATTTTAAAAATCTGTCTTTATATGCTATTACAAGCATTTAGAAATTATAATACCTTTGTAATAAATAAAGAAAAACTAATTAACAAAAATTGATTACAACAATAAAAACAGTAATGTAACAAAAAGGCATTATATTTTCTTTTCTTGTTAATAAAAATTAACTGAGAGTATAATGAACATGTATATGTATTGCATTTTTATTGCATTTATGAAAAACAAAATTATTTTTCATTGACATCAAAGAAAATATAATGCATTTTTATTATATCACTCTTTTGATTGTTGTAATCAATTTTGTTAATTATTTTCCCTTTATTTATTATAAAGGTATTATTTTTAAATGATTGTGATAGGAAATAAAAGATAGATTTTTAAAAGTTCAATAATTTTTTAATAAAAAAATGTTCTGCTGGAGAATTGAACGCAAGTCAATAAAATTGAATATTCCAAAACCAGCTATGTTAACCATTATGCTACGGAAGAAATTTGAAAATCTTTTTATATTACATCATAAAATATTGCAACAATTATTTACTTATAATTTTTTATGATTTTTTTCAAATTTGTGCAATAATAATAGTGTAATTAATAAAAAATAATACACGGAAGATAAGGTACTATTATCATGTTCAATATCATGGCTAATCATCTGCCGGACACTTTTTATTTACAAAAAAACCTCTTTTCCCTAAACGCCTATGTCAGGGATTGCTTGGAACACCCGGTATAACCTCTTATAATATAAAAATAAATATTTATTAAATTAACTAAAACTGTCCTAAATTAAATATTTAACAATACAGTGAGTCAATTTTTATAATTTCCCGCCAAATCTTTTTCGCAAAATCCACGAAATCAGCGTGTGCGAGTTTGGGTTTTAACCTGTCGGTAATGCAGAGTTTCTATTGGCTACCTTACGCCAAACAATAACCCTTTATATATAATATTAAAGGTACTATTTATATTTATGCAACCTTGATAAGAATTAATAAATCCAGATGTCATAGTCGCACTTTTCATCGTTTCATAAATTATTCATTTAATGTGACATAGATACTTGTATCTTGATGGGGATGTATTTCACGAACACTATTTTCATTTGCAGCAGCTAAATATTCATTTTTACTAGAACTGGCATCATTTGAGATATTACTGTTGCTGGTGCTGGATTCTTCTGGATTTGACAAAAAGACGATGTTCTTCAAAATTTTTAAGAAATATATTTTTGTAAATATTTAAGAAATTTTCCCTCATGGCTGTAAATGGACGAGTCTTCTTCGTTCTAGTGTTTAGAAGTTTTACCAACAGTACAGATTTCATATCTTCAATATAGTCTATTTTTACGTTAACCAATTCGTCGCATCGGCATGGTCTAGCTACCCCTAATATCAAACAAACTACTGTATATAATATAAATATGAATCAAATTATGTAATTCATTAATATTTACTCATTTTCATCATTAAACGTTCCTCATCAAGTGCACAAATAAAAAAAATGATGTGGCCAGCACATGACCTCCCGCCATTTACACGTTTAAAATAGCAACGCGCTTTAATTAAAGTATTACTTCCGGTTGATCGTTTGTAAACAAAATATGATTTGTTGCTCCAATAAATAGATAAGCGTGTATTACGAAATTTTGGATTATATTTATTGTTTTTCCTCGAAAATCTGTTGAGAAGTGCAAGTACCTCATTCAGTTTATCGCAGATATATATATATATATATATACATATATATATATATATATATATATATATATATATATATATATATATATATATATATATATATATATATATATATATACAGGGTGATTGGTGAGGAAACGGCCATACTCGAGGAACGTGTTCAGGAGATAAATAAACAAAAAAGTCCTATAAACATGTGTCATATGTCCGATTCTTAACCGTTACTGAGATATTAATTATTAATAGTAAGCGATTAACCGCGGAAAATAATAGTTCACATTTGTTTTTTGTGGTTGTCACGTTCAGCTGTTATTGTTAGAAATAATATTTGGCATTTGTTTTTTGTGGCTGTCACATCCAACTGTAAAGGCGGTGGTATTTTTGAAAATATTCTACATTGAATTGTTTTTCCTTCACTTGTATAGCATACTACATTATAATAAATGATTTGTTTCGTCATTGAGGTGCTGCTTTCATTATATTTTTTAAGTGATATCTCCGTAAGGGTTAAGAATCGGACACATGTTTATATGACTTTTTTTGTTTATTTTGATCTCCTGAACACGTTTCTCGAGTATGGCCGTATATATATATATATATATATATATATATATATATATATATATATATATATATATACCGGGTGCACCATCATCCTATAAAAAATAAATATTTCATTGAAATGTACAATTGTCGTAATAATAGGTATGGAGATTTTTGTATGAATTTAATTTACCTATTTATTTGTTTCTATTTTTGTTTCAATTCCATGGCTATTTGATATTTTCAACGTAATTTTCAATATTTTCTTATTTAATTTGTGTCGTTACAAAGCATGTAAAAGTAATTCTGTTTATTGATTTAGATGCAGAATTTTATGCTCTACAACATTTATTTCAAGCATTTTTGTCTAAAATAATTTGGGGAGCAATGCGCACGAAAAAACTGTTTTTCTCATATGAATCGCCTATGTACACAGGTATGATGTTCCACCCGGTATATATATATATACAGGGTGTTTCCTTTAAAACAACCAGCGCTTTTTTGGGCGAACTAATGACTTTAGAGAAAAATGTTATATACAAAAAAATACCTGGAAAAAGGGCTTAATTTATGAGGAATAATAAATAAAAAATTCAACCAGTGGTTCTCAAACGGTAGAATAAAATTATATTTTTTTAAATGGCAACCTATATAAATTTTTTGTCCATTAGATAGAGATTTTTTTTCTGATTTCAACGATATAAATATGATATGGGGTTGTATAAAAATTATTTCGAGAAAAATGATATTAAAAATCAGAAATAATTTTACAATATTGAAGTAGGCTATGCAATAAACAACTATTAATACGAGTATTGCCTAGGTTACGATAGTATATTATTTTCTTATATCTAAAATAACTTGTTTTACTTAGAAATTCATAATAACAAATGAACTACATAAAGCCGTGAAAATCTTCGTATCGTAGAATTTAAATTCTTTTCACACTCTCCATACATAACAGTAAGATTAAAATAGTCTAAATTTGTTAATTCTTGCAACTGCAAAGCCATTTTTTATTAATAAGTAATTAAATAATTACGAAAACAAACACTTAATAACGTAAGTAACAAAACTATCTGTCACCTGTATCATTTGTTTGCATTTGTTTATTGAGCCTACTTCAATATTGTAGAATTATTTCTGATTTTTAATATCATTATTCTCGAAATAATTGTTATTCAACCCCATATCATATTTATATCGTTGAAATCAGAAAAAAATTATCTATCTAATGCATAAAAAATTTATATAGGTTGCCATTTAAAAAAATATAATTTTATTCTACCGTTTGAGAACCACTGGTTAAATTTTTTATTTATTATTCCTCATAAATTAAGCCCTTTTTCCTGGTAATTTTTTGTATATAACATTTTTCTCTAAAGTCAATAGTTCGCCCAAAAAAGCGCTGGTTGTTTTAAAGGAAACACCCTGTATATATATATATATATATATATATATATATATACAGGGTGTTCCACGACTCGACCGACAAACTTATACCATATATTTCGGGGATCATTATGATCAAAAAATGTTATATGACCTATATGTGAAGTCCTCTTTGTTTCGGAAATATCGAAGGAATTAAAAAAAAAAATGAGTTAGCCTTGACGAATTAACGTATGTTTGACAAATAACAGTTTTTATTGACGTGTTTACTATCGTAGTTAATGCTGTATGATTTTTGTACTCTCTTATTAATTTAAGCCATTATGCCGCATTTTACTAATGCATAATAATATGCCGATATGGTTTTCGTGTATGATTTTTGCAATGGAAGTGGACGTGCTGCAGCTGCGGAGTACCTCAGGCGATACCCAGATCGCATTGTTCCTTGCAGAAATTTATCTTTACTTTTTGCAAGAAGAATTGCCGAATTACATGGAAGATATTTCTCTAGATCTCGTCGTGGCATTGATTCCAGCAAGATGGGGTACCACTACATTTTGGGAGGCAAGTGACGGTGTTTCTTAATGAAAATTTTCCGGAAAGATGGATAGGACGAGGTGTTCCTTTACATTGGACAGCTCGGTCACCTGACTTGTCTCCTTTAGATTTTTTTCTGTCTCCTCAAATCTCGTGTGTATAGTAATGGTAAACACAGGAAGAGTTGACTGACTGTATAGTTGAAGCTACTAATTCCCTAAAGAATGAATTTACAGTAATTAACTGGCAACATTCTATGAGTCGAAGGATAAATGTATGTTTAGAAAATGGCGGTTCTCATTTTGAACAGTTGCTGTAATTTTGTGTTAATTAGCTTTTTTTTAATTCAATATTTCCGAAACAAAGAGGAATTCACCTATAGGTCATATAACATTTTTTGATTGTAATGACCCCCGGAATATATGGTATAAGTTTGTCGGTCGAGTCGCGGAACACCCTGTATATATATATATATATATATATATATATATATATATATATATATATATATATATATATACCGTGTGTCTGTCGTAAAGGTGTACATAGGAGATTAACATGGGAAATTAGTTTTTTGCAATTCCCTGCTCACCTAATTATTTTAAGCAAAAACGCGGAAAATGTCGAAAATTACGTTGAAAATATCGATAACCATGGAATTAAACAAAAAATAAATAAAAGCTTGAGGTTTTATTTGTCAAATAAGTTATTTGACGTTTCTGACAATTTGATCTTGTCTCTGGTTTTGTTGTCTGATATTATTAAAAATGAATATTTATACTAATGAAGAGCGTGTTTTCATAATAAAATGTTTTTATGGAGGTAATAGTTACCGCAAAGTGCGTGATTTATTTTCCGTTAAGTTTATGGATCGGCCGATTCCCAGTGCAACTACAATGGCTAAATTGATGACAAAATTTGAAAAGACTGCTAGTGTGTCTTCAAAAAATACACGTGAGCCGCGCGTTATCAGAATGTAGGACGAGCAGAAGAACGTACCTTGCTGGAAGAAAGAGTGTTAGGAATGATGTGTAAACCCCTTCTGTAGTACTAGATGTATTGGAAATGAGTTGGGAGTTCATCACAGCATCCTACATAATATTTAAAAAAAAAAATCGTACTATTCTTATAAAATGCAGTGTCACCAAGAACTTTTCCCATACGATGAAGAAAGTAGAAGAGTGTTTTGCGGAGATATGCAGAACAGGGCTAATAATGATCAAACTTTTTTATCGTCCATTTGTTTTACGGATGAATGCACTTTCACGTTAAATAATGAACCCAATACCCAAAATACACGTTGTTGGGCAACAGAAAATCCTAGAATTAGTATTTCAACAAGGACACAATATACCCAGAAAGTTAATATGTGGATTATTTGGATATGCTACAAAACGAAATTGGTCCTGCAATAGACGATGTGCGCCCAGATCGAGCGGTCTGGTTCCAACACGATGGATGTTCTGCACACTATGGCAGAAACGTTTTCAATTTTTGTATTTGTGATGCGTATCTGTGACAACAAACATTCTATACAACATTAGTAAGTAAAACTCGTTTCAAATTTATGCCCTAAAACTTTTATTTGACGCGTCTTTGCTTAAAATAATTAGGTGAGCAGGAAATTGCAAAAAACTGATTTCCCATGTTAATCTCCTATGTACACCTTTAAGATATATATATATATATATATATATATATATATATATATATATATATATATATATATATATATATATAGTCGAAATCTAATGTTGCTTCCAATCATATACGAGTTTCAAATACCAAATTTGAGAAGTTTTTGATCTTATTTTAATATAATTTTGCAAGGAAATCTGTTCAGAGTTTCAAGTAAAGTACCACTTACGGTTTATCAATTTTAGCAAATAGCTAATATGTCGTTTTCATTAATATGAAAGTCCTAAATAACAAATTTGAAAAGTTAAAAATTGTTAAGGCTTCAAGTAAAGTAACTCTTACGGCTTATCACATCAATCAGAGTGTCCCAGATTTAAACGGCCTAGCTTAAACCATGGATTAAGATTAAGCACGTAAAAATAAGGGGACAAGTTCATTTGAGCAAATGTCCGTAAATTCTTTATTTCACAGTTCATGAATTTCTTATTGGTGCAGCGCTATTTTAAAAAATCGTAACAAGATATCAAATATTATCTTAATAAGGAGATATCAAATATTATCTTAAGTTGCGACAATAATTAAATTAATTTGGTTATTACCTAATTTCAATACAAAATTTAGTTTTCTCGTGATAACTGAACAAAATACCTCGATCTTACACAAATCTGTATAGTCAAAATCTAATATGATTTTCTCAATCATGCACGAGTTTGAAATACAAAAATTATGGGTTATTTCATGTTTTCAAGAAAATCTGTTGAGAGCTTCAACTAAAGTTTAATATGTTCTCATTTATATGAAAGTGTTAAATACTAAAATTGAAAATTTTTGGATTATACATATTTTAATATAGTTTTTCATTAAAAGTGTGTTTCTGTGATGGAAATAGATTTCGGTAATTATAACACAACAGGATAAAACGAAAAGAGCTTTATTAGCTGGACCGACAGACCGACGCAATCAGGAGTTAGAAACACACACTAAAAACTTGACAGGCTTAGTGCTCAGTGTTGCCAACACAAGAAAATGAAACATTGTTTACTACATTACATTGATGCTAGATGGAGACATACACAATATCCATTGTATAGTTTATATATGTTTAAATTTTAATACTTCCCCGTATACCAAACAATAAGTAAAGAAAGAAAATTTTATATCTGATCATAGAACTGTAATTTTATCTTTTCACGAAATTTTTTCTCATAATTAAATAAAAAAAATTGTAAGAGATTTTCATTCTACTAGCATTCAAAGGTTTAGTTCTGATTTAATTCAAGAAAATGGGAAGCTATTTGAAGTACAAAAGCTTCAAATTTTTTATAATATTTTCAAGTATTATTTTAATTTGCACTTTCCTATAAAATACAAACGAAACAACTTCAAAAATCTTGGGTTACTGATGAAATTCGATCATCCATTAATAATCTTAAGGACCTATATGTTATACAAAATAAATATCCAGAACTAAGTAAAAAATTAGAAAATAGCAAAACAGAAACATTCTCAATTAGATTAAGCACAAAAAACAATGGTCGCTAGTATGAACAGTGATTAAGGGTGATTAGCGAGCATTTGATTAGCATTGTTTTATCTCTGTCAATCGTTTATAGATTATTTTAGACAAAAATACTTCAAATAAAAGTTATAGACAAATTAATTCTACACCTTTTTATTTGAACTATTTTTCTCTAAAATAATCCATGAACGATTGATAGAGATAAAACAATGCTAATCAAATATTCGCTAATCACCCTAAATCATTTGTTCATACTGTAGCGGCCATATTTTCAAAATAAAACCCTCATATAATAGCTGACGGGTTTAATAACTTCTTTGTTAAAAAAAACATCTATCGAATTGAGTAAACAAGCTCAAATTAGAGCTTCTCAAAATCAAAATGTTCAAATAAATATACTCAACATAAATTGTAATAAAAAGTTGTTTTTGTTCCCTTTGGATACAAATGAGTTCATAAATTTAATGAATAACAAATTAAAACAAAAAGTCAGCTGGGCCAGATGATATAGTTTCATTATTAAAAAAAATATTCATTATTGCACCCCCACTGGTTTACATTATTAATTTATCTGTTGAAACGGATGAATTTCTAGAAGAGCTAAAACTAAGTAAAGTAACATCTATTTTTAAGAAAAAAGATGCTCAAAATATTGAAAACTACAGGCCTGTATCCTCAATTTTTTCCAAAATGTTTGAATACTGTTTCTTTGCACGTTTAGAACTATTTTTAGAACAAAATAATATTGTTATTAATAATCAATTTGGGTTTCGACAAAATCTATCTACAATACAATCTATTCAATTTTTTTATGAGAAGATTATTTTTAAAATGGAGGCAAATGAATATCCCGTTGCCATTTTTTGTGATTTGTCAAGGGCTTTTGACTGTGTCAACCACTCAAAGCTTCTTGATAAGTTGGAAGAATATGGTATTGGTGGAGTAACTCTCAACATGCGTAAAGTATTTTCTACATAATCGGCAGCAATATGTGTATATTAAACACAATGATAATTTTAGAATATCGGTAGTTAATTCGATGCCTTCTGCAGTCAAAATTGGTGTGCCACAGGGTTCTATTTTAGGACTTATTCTTTTTTACCTCTCGCTAAGAGAGGTATTGGATTCATGCTAAAAAACGCATATCCAGATTTTATTGAATAAGCACGTTTCAAGGTCCCTACAATCCGATTTTAACAATTTAACGATGATGTGTGTGTGTATGCGGATGTGTGTGTGCATGTGTATGTGGATGTGTGTGTGTGCATGTGTGTGTGTGTGTGTGTGTGTGTGTGTGTGTGTGTGTGTGTGTATGTGGGATGTTGGAAGGACGATTACTCAAAAACTATAAGATTTTATATTTGTTTAACTACGTATTTCCCAATCGGACATTCATGGGAATATCTGAAAAGGTTTTGGTAACAATTGGACAACCGGAAGTAGAATATTTTTGAAAAAAATCTTCTGAATATTATTTTTTGAATTTTTTTCTCGATAATATTAAAGAAAATTAAATTCTCTATCTGATACATTTAAATATTTTATTATATATTCTATAGATTTAGAAATAAAAGAAATATACTATGTAAAATAATCTGTTGTAATAAATTTTACAGCTGAAAGAATGCCATGGAAAATAGTTGAAAATTTAAATTGTTTGTAACTGACAGATAAATGTTATGTCAGAAATCCGGAGACATTACTGAAGACTTTTTCTGGAAAGTATATACATTATATTATTTCTTAATGTATTAGTAGTTAAATATATAATATTATAGGTATATTACACATACCCTTCAGAAATACTGTTACTCCCGACAATGAATTGGAAACTTCTCAAAAATCTTGAAGAGTATGACAAAATTTATAGAATGAATTTAAATTTAAAAAATCTAAATATAAGGAATAGATATAAGTAGAATTTTTGGTAATAGCACAAGTATACTTTTGCTTCCACGAATCTCGGATAATAGTCGCTTGAGCCACACGAGTTCCTTTGCACATTCGCTAAATGGTACAAATTTTGCCTAAGTAATTGAGAGAGCACAACTGATTTCTGCAGCTGTAAAATCCAGGACACCGCCGTGTCATTAAAAGAGAGAGACGAAACCATTTATAGATCTACGAGTGTTAATGTCTCCGCCGGTCGAAGAGTAGAAAAGTCTCGAGTGAGCAGTACCACGCAAATACCGACTGAAACCCAATTGGATACAATTGGTTCAGCCAAGGATCGAGCAACTTTTGAAACGGCATATGGTAGGTCTGGGCGACTGTTGAATTTCAGCAGGAGTTTTCACGGATTTGCAGTTTTCCATGCCAAAATTTGTGTGTTCCAATAGACATGCAACAGTTTAAGACCATAATATAACAGCACACACGACCTGGCCCATCTTCGAAATCCTGTAGTTGAGTCATGTATATTTCGGCGTCGATCTCACCATATAGGAACGCCGTTTTCACATGAAACTAGCCAAGCACAAGTTTTTCTTCAACTGCAGTTGCCGAACGGTGACTTTTCATGGCATCGTCGAAGTTAGTTGGCTCTAAGTTTTTTTGAACAGCTTCTGCCAGACACGCTACAGCACTGTTTGCTCGAGAGTGACGAACCTGGTAGCTCAATTCATAATCGACAAGCCTTACATGCCTGAATTGATTCTCCTTTGCTGTCAGCAGTGTCACTGTTGGATTCGATGTCTTCAGAGATGTGGTCGACTTCCCCGTTTTTATTAGCCTCTTAACAGTGGTTCTGAAGCTCGAGGTCAGTTGTATTGTTAGTTGTGCAAATCTTCTCCAGATGAAATTCAACATCACATGACTTCATTATTCGATTCTTTGATGGTACCCATACTCTTTAACCATTCTTGTCGTTCACATAACTAACAAGATGGCCAAGAACTGCATTATTGTCTATTTTTGGACGAAACTTCTTAGGGATGTTGACGTAGCATTCTGATCCAAAGATTCGCAAGCTATCGAATGCCTTTCCTGTCCATAACTCGAACGAAGCTTTACCTGAAACACTACTTCCCTGCGCAATTAATTAAAAACACTGCCATATTACACGCGTGACCCCAAAACGATTTCAACAGTGACGAACTGAATGCATCCAAAAGCTAGTTCGACGACGTGTCTATTTGCTTGCTCCGCAACGCCGTTTTGTTCAGGACGCTATATATTTTCATGTCATTCCGAAAACTTTTCAACCCACCCTCGTAGTAAAGCCTGTTATTACTGAATATTAAATTATTACATTCTCTTTAGTCACTTGCTTATGTATTTTCTTGTTACTGTATCTTTACTACTTCAAAAAATAAATCATATTAATATTTCACACTTTAATATTAACAGCATGCGATGGAGACGATAATGTTTCAGTGGTACCTTGGTTTCAAGCAACTTGACCATGCTAAGAACACTGATGTACGGAAGACTATGCACCCATAGCACTAGCAGACAAAATGAGAGAAGCAAGACTTAGATGGTACGGCTATGTAATGAGAGGAAACGAAGATTTCATGACGAAAAAATCAATTAATTTCATTCTTCCAGGAAGACGGGCATTATGGGCCGAGATCGACCACATAAAAGAAGATGAATTCCTACCTTTCTCCAAAAAACGCCATAGATTAAGTATAAATATGCGGATCCTATCGCGAGTAATGTAAACCTATCATGTAGTTAACAACTACGATAGATTAGGCCACTTCTCTGCCAATGCTTGTTTTGTAAACGGTTTTGCATTAGTGTGAAGGAGAAATATTCGGAGAAGTTGCGTCTTTTCATGGAGATTGGCCAGGCCCCAGGCCTAGTTGACGCCTTGGACCGAGACAAATTGACCAGACAAAACAAATATGGGGGCTCTTCAGTAATACAGAACGTAAAGAAGATTTAAATTATAAGAATTTTTTTTTTCGTTTCGAAGTTGACAGGACAAATTCGCTATGATCTAAAGCAGCTGTATTTGAAGCAGTATTATGAATACCTGACTTTATTTATCGGGAATCCTCGACGTCGGTCACTTATATTAGAGTCACTCACACGTACCTTCATTCATAGTCATACACAGATACACGCATATATAAAAATACATAGGTACTCAATTACGCAAAAAAATACATACCTTTCCGAAAATATTAAATCAATTCATGAAAAGCGGTATAAAGTGATTTAATACAATAAAATGAGATTCTCTTTGTAGAATTGAAATTTCTTTAGCTATATTTGCTCCTATGACGAAATTATTTATCGTTATAGAATATTACCTACATGATTGTCAGCATGCTACCTATTTGAATGAATCTTGAAACTTGTACTTCAATCAACACATAGCAGTAAAATAATATTCGCTTCTATTTCAACGTCTTCTAACCAAATTACCATTCTTGCGTCTTATAACATTGATATTTGTGTAGTAAATCGAATTACATACGAGTATATTATATCTGTAATTTTTGTTGTCATACTTATTTGATTATCGTGCGGAGACGTTTTTGTTATAAAATTAGGATTAGATACTTTGTATATTTACTCCATAAAATAAATTAATTAACTTTTATTTGTTTATTTTTTATGCACAGTATATAACATAAAGTTTATCATTTTGAATAAAAAAATAAATAAGTATATTGGGTTTTAGACTGCTATTTCTGCTGATATACACATTGAAACTACATATTATCTCACAGAGACTTTTTATCTTCCGTCACCTTTAGATAAGATGATAAGAAAGGTATTGTCTTTGGTCAAAAAATTCAATGATGTGTGTGTGTGTGTGTGTGTGTGTGTGTGTGTGTGTGTGTGTGTGTGTGTGTCTGTGTGTGTCTGTGTGTGTGACGAAAGTTTCGGATCGCAAAAACTTCAATACCACGATTCTAAAATTTATAATTTTTTCGTTTCCTCAAGTTTACATCCAGAAGAACAAGTGATTAGAATTTGGTTATAATTGGTTAACCGGAAGTAGCCTCATTTGTAGATTTAACAGTTAAATTTGATTTATTGACATTTAACGTTATTGTAACTAAAGAATATTATTCTCTATATGATTTGATTGCATTTTATACTTCATATTCAAAAGATATAGAGTTAAACAATTTTAAAGAAATTAAATTTTATAAATCAGCCAGCTATGCTAAACATGGACACCACTAATATATTCATATAATTCAAATTGACAGATGTCAGTATAAATAAAAAGTAAATTAATGTGGCAGAGATGAGGATGTTGAAGTAGATGTTGTGGAAGACACGGAAAGATAGGTAATGAAATAACTCTAGTGTTACAAGTTTCTAGAAAGATACAAGCGAGATGATTACATTACTTTGAAAATGTCATGAGGAGAAATAAAGAATATAATGGATGAAGAATGAATAGCTTAGTAATAGAAGGTTGAAGAAACAGAGGAAGACCAAGATAAGATGGAAGGACTGTATTGCGGAAGACTTGAGAGAAAAGGAACTGAATGAGAACGACACGTAAAACAGAAATGAGTGGAAGAAGAAAATAAAAAATAGCGCCCCTACTGGGGAAAGCTAAAGAAAAAGAAGATGTTAGTGTCAAGTACAATTTGCATAGTTTTTTTATGAAATAATTTTACTGGAAATATAGAATCTTTTGCATGTATGGAATTTATACATAATACACAGTATTGACGGAAGGTATTGTGCTGACCACAATAGATTTTTTGTATCACTGTACATTATTTGTTTCCTGATATTCATGAAAAATATAATTCAATGTACGTTACTCCATAAGAAACTAGTAACCATAGAGACAATCTTCTGTGACCAGTTAAAACTAATGTTGAAATAGCTAGTTATGTTACATTATTTACTCACATATTGATCATTTTCAAAGAAACATTCCATTTACTTGATGCGGATGTGCATGGTATGTATATGTATTCATAAGGAACAACAATATTCCTATCATCTTGATCTAAAAAAAATGAATGAAAAAGATATAAAGAAATAATTCAACACACCTCACCTCTAATATACACGTATGTTGAGTCACACTGTTGCAAATTATAATCACAACAGAAAATACGTTGATATTGGATGATTCCTGTTGAAAAGTTTGTTTCGTACATTTTCGTATTATTGTCAAAGAAATTTTCAGCTTGTTCCGAGAAGAATTTCTATAAAACATAAATAGTTAATACTCACAGCAAAATAATACTATATTAAAATAAAGTTAATAATACAAATACTTAGATACATAATATGATATACTTTAATATGCTAAACATAATACTGTTTTTCCATTTTATAATATAATAAGGTAGGTAGGTAAAACTAACACATTTATTAAAAACTCACACATACATTCTGTAACTTAGAGTTAAACAATCGTATCTCACATTTTTGTAAACATTGAGATAATGCTTTTTATCATGCACCAGGAATTTAAATTACATAATTTTAAAAGATCGCCAGTATTACTAGTTCGTAAGATAAATATTGAAATTTAGTTGCATTGGATATTTTTATAGAGGTAAAAAATAGTTTTTCCAAAGAACGATTCTGCGCAAATGGGCCTTTATCTAAACTAGATTGGTAAATAATCGTATGTACATCTTTACGTTACTGTTTGTTAAACAAAATGACATTAAGAAATAGAATATTAGTAAATCTTCAAGTAAATTCTACTGTTTTCTCAAAAAAAAGGTCTGATAAAAGAATGTTATTTAAGTAAGTGTACAAAGCTTAACAGATGATAAAACCCCATAGGTAGTAAATCTGGCAATAATTTTTGTTTACATGTTTTCTACAAGAACTGGAGCCCCTTATAACTGACCAATTATGTTAGTTAAAATTTTTGTAAAAAAATAAAAATAAATGTGTTCTCTGGGAAAAATGCCATATCTATTACAATTGACATATATTTTAGGCATGTTTATCAACACTGTTGCATATCTCCATACTTCTGATTGGTGAAAATAATTGGTATTTTGAGAATAGCATATAAACAATACAAATTGAACGCCTGTGCAGAAAACGTTAGTCAGTTTTGACAATCGACATTTTTTTCAGAGAGGACATTGATTACAAATTTTGAACTAAGACGTAATGGGTCAATTGTGAGGAGCTCCAGTTCTTATAGAAAGCATGTAAGCAAAAATTATTACCAGATTTACTATTTATGGGGTTAGTTCTACCATCGGTTTAGCGTTGTACTTCTTCTTCTTCTGCTCGTAGCCCCACGTGGAGCAAGAGGCGCCAGAAGGCGTTTCTTAGCTGGATACCAAGATGATTGTGTGATAGCTAGTCACACGCATATGGTCTTATCTTCTTTCTCTTGTTTACTTCTTCTCTTGTCCGGTTTCTAGTTTCTTTATTGGCAAATATCTGTTACTTTTTTCCATTTCAATCTGTCTTTAGCTTTTATTTTAATTTCATCCCATCTCATAGCTTGTTTTTTCAATTCTTCTTGTAGACTTCGTTTCCATGTAGTTTTGGGCTTACCAACTTTTCTTCGTCCTTCAACTGCATAGTCGAGTGCTTGCTTTGTTAGATTCTTCTTTGGCTTCCGTAGAGTATGGCTGATCCATTGCCATTTTTTTATTATGGTTTCTATTTGGGTTATTTTAGCTCTTTGCCATAGTTCCTCATTGGTTATTCTTTCTGGCCAGTATAACTACATATAATATATCTGAGACATTTATTTATAAATATCTGTAGTTTCTTTATGTTTTTCTTTTGTTTTCCGGCCACGTTTCGGCTCCATATAGCAATACACTTATAACGTTGGTTTTAAAAAGTCTTATCTTTGAATTGTGGGTGAGTTGTGATGAAGACCATATTTTTCTCAAAGAATTAAAAGCAATTCTTGCTTGTTTTATTCAATTTTCTATATCGGCTTTTCTCCTTCGGCATTTATTGTGCTTCCTAGGTAGCGAAAGTTTGTTATTTCTTCTATTCGTGTATTTTGAATTTTGATTTCTTGCCCGCAGTAGATATTTTTAGTCAATTTAGTTTTTCCAATATTTATTTGAAGACCTACTTGACTCGCTGCTTTTGTTAGTCGGTCTGCTTTTAATTGCATATGCTGTTTGGTACGTGTTGTAAGACAAATATCATCAGCAAATTCTAAGTCTTCAAGTTTGTTGAAGATGTTCCAATTTATACCGGTTATTTTGTCTACTGCTTGTTTCATTATCCAATCTACAACAATGAGAAATAACATTGGGGGTAACAGGCAGCCTTGTCGTACTCCACTATTAATTTTGATTCTCTCTGTTAATTTTCCTTCATGTTCGATTTTTTGCGCTACACTTTTCGTAGATAACTTTAATTACTTTTATGTATTTGTCAGGTATTCCATAAAGGTATAGGTTTTTCCACATACTTTCTCTATTTACTAAATAAAACGCTTTAGCGAAATCAATAAATAATACAAAAGCATTCCTATTCATTTCGTTGGTCTGCTCTAAAATTGTTTTTAAGGTAAAAATCTGGTCTACGCATGACCTTTGGCTTCTGAATCCAGTTTGGTTTTCTCTCAGCGTTTAGCGTTGTACACTTACTTAAATAACACTCTGTATTAAAATCTAGTAGTATTGGTGAAATTGCGATGTTAAAATTTGAAATAGTAAGCGAGATCTAAATTTTTGGATGTCTTAAATTATCTGTGACGTCTAGAGTTCGAGTTGGTTATAATTATACTTCTCAAACAGTTAATTCTAGGCAGGGGTATCTACCCGTACATTGTCTGCGTTAGGCATACATTTCTATTTCATTGTAATCAAACTTTTTTACCTTATCAAATTAATTAGTAATAATTACAGAAATAAAGAAAAATTAATAAAACATTTAAAATAAATATTATTTCGATCTATTTCATAAAACATTTTGAGAGTGTTGTTAGGATGGCGGTACTGTTGCTATAAGATTTGAATTCAAATAGAAACAACGAACAAGTCGTGGGCTGTGGGGATGAGTAGTGCGCAGAGAGAGAGAGACAGAGAACGCATTTGGCAAAGAGGCATATATTACGCGCAACAGTATATTACGTGACACAAGTTTCAGTACTAAACTCTGATTTATACAAATTTATGATATTCATGAATATTATTAATGCTGATTTATAAATAATAATATTTTTTAGAATTTTCGCCGTCTAAACAGTTGAAGGTAGTACAACGTAGAGATAATCAACTTGGATTTAAATTCCATACTTCTGCCACAGTTCACGATGTTACCACTACGGCTATTAGCAAGCGAATGAAATCCTCTTAGACATTAACTTATGAACTCAAAAATAAACAAATATAAAATGAATTAATAGAAAAATAATACTACACTAAACATGTTCAAGAAATCCACCTGAAATAATTCCTTTTTCATCGTAATTGGTTAGGTTGCTAAATAACGAAGTGTAGGGCGCGCGGCCGACGCCACTTAGTCTAGCGACCACGCAACCGACGCCACTTGTCGAACACTTGTAGAACATAATCGTTTCCCGGAAGGCGATAACATAATTGCCGCTTGCCTCAGACGGTTGACGCAAGCGTAAACAGATGGGGGAGATAAGCTTAATTACTCTCGATCGCCTGATCCTTTTGTTGTATTGTTCTGGAACGTTCCTGGAAAAATGCTGGAATGTTCTCAAATAATAGAGAGATATAAAAGCGACGCAACTCTGTACGAGCAGAGAGTTCAGTTAGAGAAGTCCAGCAAGGTGAGTCGAAATAAATAATTAGTGATATAAATATCGTGTAAATAAATAGTACGTTTACAGTTTTAGAAAGGCTACCTTAGCAAACAATGAACGGAATAGATAATACCCAAAAATATCAAAAATATAGAAATCAGATATCAGACATATTGCAGATAATTCCATTACTATTAAAAATATATATATTTATATTTATAATCTGAATTAATTAGTTTAATTTTATATTGATATTTTGTACATTTGTAGTATTCTAAGGTTATCAGAATAATCGAGACCAATCTTAGTTTCGTGTTGAATTTTGAGACGACATAACTGAACTAGTCATTCGTTTCTCGCTTGGTAACATTATTGTAATTTTGACATTACACTGATTTAACTATGGTAATCGATTATATTATATTTTCGTATATTGATATTTATCAATATGTACGACGAGTCTAAAATATATGTATATACGTATACATATTTTGTTTCTTAAGCCTGATTGATCTATATAAAGAGCCGTAATTTGTACAACCATAATAGATTCACTAAATAACCACCAGCATGATATAATATATAAAATAATTACCCGATAAATAAATGTGTAATAATACCAAACCATAGGATTGGGTCCTTTACAGCTTAGCTTGACAATTTCAGCATTTTTTATCCAAATCGGTTTTATATCTTGTAGTAAGTGTGGTCCTCTTGAAATAAAATTCTCATCTATTATTTTACATAAAATTAAATTTTAATTAGAAACATAAAATATGTAATATAATTCAAAATATTTACCATATACTTTTAAAAATATTTTGTTTCCAACAGAAAGACCTAAAATGCATAACCATTGAATTAGTATGAAAAATATTATTTAAAAAATAATCTACTTAATTTTTTTTTATATCGCAGTCAGTTAAAGCTAGAGACATTAATAAAAGAAAATTAAGGGTTTATTTCATTTAGTACCTTGAGAATTATGTAATTATCAATCTGCATTTACAAAGTTGATACAACTATTTTAAGAAATTTATTAAAACTGAATTTATAGTATAAAAACATAAAATCCGTATAAAACTCATGGTATCAAATTTTTCATCATGTCTAGTTTGTAATATCGTGGGTCTAGAATAAATTTGTGTGTGCAAATTTTTGGTAAAATGAGATATAGCAAAACACCAAAATCGACCACCGGCATTATTTTCATATATTATACAACAAGACGATTGAAAATACCTCGACTATACGAAACGTGTTGCCTGGAAACACCACGAGACCGAAGGTCGAGTGGTATTTCCAATAGGCAACTCGTACAGGTAGACTATATCATGAATAAAATATAAATTAAAAAGTAAATAGTAAATTTAACGTAGCCATATAGTCTATTTTCCTTTGGCAGAAACGTCAAACTTTATTCTACATAACCTTTTTCTAAAATATAGCTGTAGCAGTATGTAATATTACATTGAAATGCTCGTATTTCAAAATAAATGCTCATATTTGAAATACACAAGCAACGATCCAAATAATTATTTGTTTAATTGTCAAATTTTTACTTCAATAATGCTTTGCTGTCAAGTAATAGGTGCGTTCAATTATTTGTTTCGATACATTTGGAGTTGTCAGTGTCATTTAAGATGTCTACTAGTTGAAGCATACAAAGCACTATTTTTCTCCTCAAAGTCTAACTACAGATTCATTTATGTACTCGGTACTGTGTTTGAAGGAAAAAGATCATACTTTATGCTCCGTAAGTATAATTAAAAATGACATTGATAGTTCTGAGTACATAGAACAAAATAACCAAACGCATAAGTGAATATACGAAGGTAGGTATATTCGAATATACAAAGGTTCGTATATTCGTTCACCATGGTTACTTAATAATAACCGATGTAATACGTGGTAAATAAGGAAAATCACGCATTCTTATTGGTTTACAACTTAATGAATGATATAGTCTTTATTATTAGGTATAGTTACAAAAAAATATTATAGAACAAAGTTATAGGAAACAAAGGGGAACATCCCATTAAAGAAGAAAATATTTTTTTAAACCAGTGGTTCTCAAGTTTTTCTGAATTCAACCATGTATTACTTTTATAGCCTTACATAATAAAAATATTGAAAAAAATGCAATTAAAATTTAAATAAACTTGATTTTTATAGTCATTTTTCAGTTACGCAATGTATGAAAACCGAAAACTGCTATTTGTCAATTTGAATTATTTAGTATAGAAATCAAATAGAACACTGTTTATAACGTTGTTAACAAATCTTTGTTTCATTTTAATTTAAGCTTAATTGTTTTTCATTCATAGCCTACTGAAAATAACTATAAAAATTAATTTTATTTAAATTTCAATTGAATATTTTTTCTCAATGTTTAAGTAATGTAATGATATAGAAAAAATCAGATAGTTGAATTCAGAAAAAAAATCTATCGAATAGGCCAAAAAAATATAAATCATCCCATTTAAAAAAATATAACTTTGTGTTATAACTTGAGAACCACTGGTTTAAAAAAATATTTTCTTCTTTAATGGGATATCCCCCTTGTTCTCCTATAACTTTATTCTATAGTATTTTTTTGTAACTATAAAGAAAATAATGGCAATGGTCGGTTTTGGTGTTACACCCTGTATATCTGCCGTATACTATCTATTTCTGGTATTATTTTTTAGATACACCTGTCCTATTTCGAAAAAGTACAGATACAGAAACAACATTCTATATGCCAAAAATGGAATCAAACGTGTTGTGAGAAAATTCTATCTGCAACAAAGTTTATTGAAAATTAAATAAAAATGAAGTTAAACAACTTTAATTTTAAAGAACTGAAGGAACAGTGGCGGGACAATGAGATATATAAGTGGAATTAAATCGGTATTACAAGACCGATTAAGTCAAACACTTATTAAAGAAGGAACGAAAAATCCATAATTTTTTAAACAGTAGCAGAAGAAATTTTTAGCCTGAAAGAAGAATTCATATTAATTTTGGGCGAAACTTCCAACAATTTGGAAGTAAAGTTGAAAGAAAATTTAAATTAAATTCGGAAGAAAGTTTAAAAAAAAAATGAATTCAAACTTGTAGAAACTTAAAAGAGGATTTAAAATTAAATTTAGAAAAGTTCTAGAGCCTCGGAAGAAGTTCACAATAAACCAAAATAATTTTCTAATAGTTTCAGGAGAAAATTTAGAATGAAATAAAAAGATAGAAACGAAGATGGAAGACCAGCGCAACGAATTAATTAGCATTTCTGAAAGAAGGTTTAAAGAAATAAGTATTCAGGATTAATTTTACTAGGAAATCCCAACCATCAAGAATAAAAGTATTCAAGTGCGATCAAAAACTTCGTCAGTTTATCGACAACATTTTGAAATAATATCTAATTCTAATGGATAGACAGAAGAATAAATGCTAGAAACTTAAACTGCAGCGTTTCAAGGTGAGGCTTCACTGATGTAATACATCAAGAGCTATGACTGTCTAATTGATGCAGAGCAGTAATACAGCAGGAAGTTAAGACCAAAAAGAAAATATTCTATAATTTTCTGGAGATATATACATTGGAGAATAAAAACTTACAACAAAGTGCATTCGATATTATTGCCTCCCAAAATTCCACCACAGACTTTGAAAATGCAGATATGACTCTATGAGAAATCAGACAAAACCTAACAACGTATTGGGACATAATTCTTCTTCAGTTTACCCTAGATTCTGCCAATATCCATGCTATCGAGGTGGAACAAAATGGTACACGAAATAGAGCTGAAGATAGAAAAAGAAAATATCAATCTGAGAAGGCGGTGATATGTGTACCAGTGTGGTAAGTTGAAGATATTAAGACAAAATGCCATTAAAGCTAAAACAAAAAAAAGACAAAAAAAAAGAAATAGTAGCTAAACTCCAAATCCAGCATAATCGTCTACTTATTGATGTAAACATTGGAAGGACATACCACTTTACTATGGACATCGATGCTAATATATTCATTCACTGACCGGACTTAATAATATAATACTTTATTAAGGCAAACCGATTGGCGAGGTTCAGCCAAGACGACTTCCGCTTCCTAAACATGATGAAATCGATACAATTTTAAGGATGATGCAAACATTTTTGTAGCAATAGAAGCTGACTATAGACAAACGATTTTTGGTCAACACGAAATTAACATTGGCAACACTAGCCCTATCCGGCAGCAATGAACGCGACTTCTGTTGCCTAAACCTGCTAAAACCAATACACTTTTAAAGAAGATGCATGAAACAGGAGTGATTAAACTTTAAAATATTTCATAGGCTTCTCCTGTGATACTATTTATGGAAGAAAGGTGTATCAACAACACGTTCAAAATTGTGACATATAGGTACTACAATATTACGACACAATGGCAACAGCGCGCAAAAATTACAAAATGTACAATCTCCAGCGGAAGTTAAAGAAGAGGGACGAGGACAGAATTTAACAATAAAGATAAAATTGTCGCCCTTGAATTTCAGCCTTTTGCGACGCAATGAGAATTAGCTATTCTTCAAAGACGCGTTTGCGAAATCTCTCGTACTGAAAATGATCTCCGTACTTGAAGTGACTGATTGCAATTACAAGTTACCGGAAAACTGCTACGAAAACGCAACATACACAAGAAATGGTTATACAAGTTCCCATTCATTTTAAAAGCGTCATACTGATTTCAGGTCCCTGGTTGATACTGTGCTAATACACCTCTATATTTAATCAATCTAGCGAAAAATGGATCACGTTGCTAATTTATCTTATCACGAGCAAAATTAATAAAAATTTATTCTAAATTTCTCGAATTTAATCATTATAAGGCAAAGGCCGAGGCACATTCAGTTAGCCTGTAAAACGATTTAGACGGTAGTTATCCTCATATCAATTATATGTGCTGGCATCTGTGCACGAAAAATCAACTGACACCTTAGATGACACATAGCACATAGCTCAGTTGGAAGGTGGTTGGAAGAGTGCTCGCACGGTTATAATCTCTTTATCAAAATTAATAACGTTACTAAAGAAGAGTGGAACAAAAAGTTGGTACCGATTACGGTGACAAGTTATGCATTATTCGACGAATATTTGAAATTCTAGAAAAGGTGCTTCCTAGATACTTTTAAATTATCTTTTTCTTATAAACATTGAATTTAGCTGAGATGAAATACTGGTGTGCAAACCAGTCAGTGTTTATGGTTCGGCGTCAAAATGATGTGATCGCTAGAATTATTAGAATTAAAAGATGTAAAAGTTGTTATTTCCGCAGCGACAAATCCATTATTCAAAACAAAATGACTTTTATAGATTAAAAATGTAAAAGAGACTTAAGTTGATTTGAATCAAATTAAAGAGTTAATATTAGATGAAATAAATAAATTACAAAATGGCAAACCCCATTAATTTAATAAGAAGAATAGAAAACTAAAGTCAATGTACGAGGGTCATTCAATAAGTAAAGAGACAAATGGCTATAGCTCAAAACGGTTTATTTCAACCTTTCAAAATTAAGGCTATTTTTCAACATAATCACCCCCCACAGTTATGCACTTGTCCCATCTTTCTTGCAGCTTCCTAATTCCCTTGGCGAAGAATTCTTTCGATTTACCCCGAAGCCACTTTTGCACCGCTTCCTTAACTTCCTCATTGTTAGCAAATCTTTTTCCACGTAGGGCGTCTTTGAGTGGTCCACACAGGTAAAAATCAGATGGGGCGAGGTCGGGACTGTAGGCAGGATGAGGTAAGACCTCCCAACCCAATTCTTGAAGCTTATCACAGGTCAGCTGGGCTGTATAAGGGCGGGCGTTATCGTGCTGAAGAATGACTCCTTTTGACAGGAGTCCACGGCGTTTGCTCCTGATAGCTGGTCTAACTTTGTGTTCTAGCATCTCAGAGTAGTATTGGCTATTGAATTTCACTTGGTTTTACACCTTCTGCGACTAAAAATCTAATGACTGAGCGCTGCTCTTCTAAGGTGCAATCTTCTAGTGGACTTGCCATGGTGAACTGAAAATTTTGAGGTTATGTTGACATAAAATGATGAAACAGTTGATCAGAGCATATCCCAAGGTTGCCAACTAACACGCCTGAAAAGATTGTACACATTCATTGAATAGTTTTAAAATTATAGAATTTGTCTCTTTACTTATTGAATGACCTTCGTAAATATAAACTTTTTAGTGCTATTAAGTCACCCATAAACTTAATATGGGTGCGGTTTTTTATCAAACTGTATTGCATTTTTGAAAAAAAAATTATATTGCTTTTTTACTTTTTTATATTTAACAAAATGTTAACCGACGTTGGATTTTTTCCATACAAATTTTAATTTAATATTATTAATGCTGAAGATGAAACACTTTGGTTTGGAAACGTCCTGAAATAAATAAAGAATATATAAATCTGGATCACCAAGGCCTTACTCTATACTCAATCTAAATATAAACTTTTTTGAATTTGATATCGATACTATAATCTTAACAATATTCGATATCAGAAAGCAAGCTTAAATACAGATTTAACAATATTTACAAGATTCCGATACAAACTTAAGTTGGTATAATAAAAATACAATAGCGAACTCTCTGTGAACCAATGTCTAATAATGAATTAGAAAAACACTCGCCATGTTTCACAACTGAATCAATCTCCCGGTCATTTTTCAATATCTTCCTAACACCCGCTCACTTATTTATAGGATCTCTTTTCTTGACTAGAATGCTACCTTGATGTTCGAAATAATCATCTATCGAGGTAATAACATATCCAAACGTTAAAGAAACATTTCTCCAACGACGGCAGGTGGAGTATTTGCACCAACCCCAGAGTCGTTCAAAGTGATAGAAGGGGATTTAAAACTTCAAGATCGGCACCATGGTTCTATCGATTGACTATATATAACCTAGCTCTACTGCGCTCGAATTTGGGATTCATTGTACAGGTCATTCTGGGCACTATTGATAACATTCATGTGGATAGAGTTATGCAGTTTAAAATTTAAAATAAACACTATTTTATTGTTTTATTAAGGGTACTACTTTATTCGTATGCGTCCATCTACAAAGAAGAACAATGATTTTGAACTGTTTGGGAGATTTTTATGCCATAAAATAGATTTTTCGAAGAATACAAAAATAATGAAACTTTTTAAGATAAAACACGAAGTCTTTCATACAGAAAAAAATTGTGTTACATGAGCCCGAAAACTATATTTTCATGAAAAGAAAATACAAAAAAAAATATATTTATCACCATTATTTTAAATATTTTTCTCAGTTACGTATAGCAACATATATTTAATTGCTATTGAGGCAATAATAATAAACAAGTTTGAACGTATATTTAAAATATTATGAGAAAAGAAAGTAAAAAGTGTCCTAAGTAGAAACTAAAATTACATCAACTACATTTACTTTTTTGATTATATCTAGTGATCATAGTAACTCATGTACATATTTTTAGTGAAAACAAAACCATAACTATATTTAAGTTTCTAATAAGGACATCCGGGATATTTACTACTACTAGTTAGTAAGCATTACTTGGAAATCCTTTCCTTCATTATACTTACCGTAAATGCCTGTTCTATCACAAGAATATAGTCCACTGTGTCTTATAGATGCATTCGTTATAGTAAGGTCACTTCGAATTAACAATTTGCCTTTCAGTGAAATAAGTTTATTTTTTATAGTTGTCGAAGTATCCTACGAAAATATTAATTAATATTAAGAACAGTACATTATACAGGGTGTAAATTTTAAATGGACCACCATTGTTATCTCGAGAACTGTAAAAGAATTTCTATTTCACAAGACGAATTTAACGAAAAGAAAAATTAGTTTTTATTTTCAAAATACGGCACTTTTTACTTCTCGCTAAGAGAGGTATTGAATTCAAGCTAAAAATCGCATATTCAGATTTTATTGAATAAGCACGATTTAAGGTCGTTAGGATCCGATTTTAACATTTTACAATGATGTCTGTGTGTGTGTGTGTGTGTGTGGATATGTGTGTGTGTGTGTGTGTATGTGTGTTAGACTGTTGGAGGGACGATTTCTCAAATTGTATAAGACTAAAGACCTGTTTGACTACGGATTCCTCAGTGTAACATTAATGGGGAGAGCTGAATAGGTTTTGGTACCAATTGGAAAACCGGAAGTAGTAGTATCTTAAAAAAAATCTACATATTATTTTTTTTGAAATCTTCTATTATTATTATTAAAGTACGTAAAATTCTCTATTCGACATTTTTAAATTTTATTATATCTTCTATATATTGAGATAAAAAGTAATATTGATAGGGTTAGCTAAACAAAATAAATTATTTACAATGACAAACAAACGAAACAAAATGAATGTGTAGCGACATCAAATTTTCTAATCGTCATAGGCTATTGTTACTCTTTTTTCCCGAAGTTACTTCGCGGCAAAAGCAAAATAAACATTCATTCATATTCCGTTATTCGATGTGTTAACATCAAAATTAAATCATTCCAATAAATATAAATAAAACCTATACAAATATTTTATACAATTTGATAATCCCAAAGTCTATTTTGGAATTTTTTAACGGCCACTACTTCGTTTCAATAATTGAGACTATACAATTTAATTATCCCCACATTTATTTTACATATAGTGTAACGGCGACCAACCGTTACAAATGAATTGTGGCTCAAACGGAGGCACCTCCAGCCTGGGGTTGGTAGGAGACGATAGGTGGGCGAGGTCCCACCGTGGAAGGTCGCTGGACTGGAGCCGACGTCGCAGACCCGGGGTGGACGGCGGCGACAGCGTCATTACCGAGGTCTGGCTCGGTTGGCCTCCTTGGTCAGCAGACAGCGTCGGCGGCTTGGAGCGAGCCGGCGCGGGGTTCGTCATAGGCTGGAGACGAGGTCGCGGACTCGGGGTAGACGACGGTGGCGGCGGCATTAGCTGCAACAGCGTCATTACCGAGGTCCGGCTCGGTTGGTCTCCTGGGTCACCAGTCGGCGTCGGTCGGCGTGGAGTGCGCTGGCGCGGAAACGGGACCCATTGCTGGCGGTATAGTTGGAGGAAGAAATATTTGGAACTGACTTATGCAGGGTTTACAATCTTTTATGGACGGTTGGGTTTGTTTGTGGTCAGGACTCATAAATTATTCGAATTTGCAGGCATCAATTTTAGGGTTCGAAATGGGCCGTATTTAATAATGATGTTAGAAGAAGTGTATTTTAAACGCATTGTTATTTGAATACAGATTTAAAAGTACATAATTAGGAAACATCTTATAATATTTTAATCTCTTTTCACTTTACAAATTGACATTAGAAAAAATACACTTAAAACGAATTATTATTTTAATACAGATTTAAAAGTACATCTTGAATGCAAATTTCGGGTACGGCCCGGGACAGAAAACTCTACCTGTCTCAGAGTACCATTACCGCAAAGTCCATAAAACTTTATAACGACCAATTGGCAGAATCTATAATGAGTTCCAAATATTTCTTCCTCCAACTATACGCACTGTGCTAGCACGCAGCCTGACTCGCTATGGCGAGTCATGGGGCCAGTGGAGTGGCGACCGCACATTGGCTGGTAGTACTAGAGTGAGTAGCTGGCTCAGAACTCGCTCTAGTGTTGATGGTGGAAGAGGAGCTATAGTCAATTTTTTTGACTCTGTCGGGTACAGTAATAAAACTATAAATGAACTATAAATATCGCAATTATGATAAAGCGGCATATTCTTTACTTTTTATAGTATAATACTGTTTGGCATCGGCCCATATTTTTGAGCCGCTCTATTCATGCATTGAATCAAACGTCTACCAGGTATGTATAGGAAAATAGCCTATTCCCATAAGATATTATTTCGAACAAAAATAGACTTTATAAGGACTGTAAGGCTATTTTCCTATACATACAAAAGTTCCGGATCCCATAACTTCAATACCTCGGTTCCAAAAATTATAATTTTTTCGTATTCCTCAAGTTTACATCCAGAAAACAAGTGATTAGAATTTGGTTATAATTGGTGAACCGGAAGTAACCTCATTTGAAGATTTAGCAGTTAAATTTAATTTATTGACATTTAACGTTATTATAACTTAAAGAATATATTATTCTCTTATGATTTGATTGCATTTTATACTTCATATTCAATAGATATAGAGTTAAAGAATTTTAAAGAAATTAAATTTTATAATTCAGCCAGCTATGCTAAACATGGAAACGGCTAATATATTCATATAATTCAAATTGACAGATGTCAGTATGAGTAAAAAGTAAATTAATGTGGCAGAGATAAGGATGTTGAAGTAGATGTTGGGGAACACACGGAAAGATACGGTAATAAAATAACTCTAGTGTTACAATTTTCTATAAAGATACAAGAAAGACGATTACATTAGTTTGAACATGTCATGAGGAGAAATGAATAATTATATTTGAACAAGAATGAGTAGTTTAGTAATGGGAGGTTGAAGAAGCAGAGGAAGACCAAAGATAAGATGGAAGGACTGTATTGCGGAAGACTTGAGAGAAAAAAAACCGAATGAACGACACGCAAAAATATCGACCCCTAACGAATGGAAAAAGCTAAAGAGGAAGATGTCAGTGTCAAGTGCAATTTGAATAGTTTGTTTATGAAAAAATTTTACTGGAAATTTAGAATCTTTTGCAAGAAAAATTATGTATGGAATTTATACATTATACACAGGATTGACGGAAGGTATTGTGGTGGCCACAACAGATTTTTTTTATAATAAAATTATAAAAAGTATTCAAATTAAAAACAAAAATAAGTGAACTGATAAGTTTATTAGCATGAGATATGAAACCAAATAGGTAAAAAAAATAAGATACTGACATAGTGCCAGTGGTACCAAGAGAAAATAACGCTATACACACGGCTATAAATCATTTTAACATATCCGAAATAATAAATGAACTTTCGACAGTACTGTTAACAACGAGCATCGGTTTTTAAAATGCATGTCGAAACCAGTCGTAACTTAATCGAAACAATATGATTTTTTTTAAAAACTAGCGGGTTAAATGCATTCAAATACTCATGAATAACATCCAACACAAGAAATAATTATATCAACAGGAATAAGGTAAGTTGACTCATTAACCCATTTGAAGCAGTAATAATTATTAGTTTATAATTTTAATATTTTTTACATTTATTATATATTTTAGTCTTCTTTATCATAAAAAAATGTTTAAAAATTCTTCGGGCACTAGGGCCTTAGAAACAACATGGGAACAACCATTTATACAAAACGAATATCTAGTTACGCTTGAATGGAAATAAATTACGATTGCGTAATAAAGTGACAATGTGCCTTAAATTCGTATTTTTATAAATATAAAAATTAATAACAATTATTATAATAATGTAAACAAAGTAGCAAACACTAAACTAAGCATGATATTCTTACTTTTGGACGCTGCATAGAGTACAGTTCTTTATAAATATAAATAAATCCAAATTTGTGTAGTCGTCTTCAGCAAAATTCGCCGCAATTTCCAGAAGTAACTCCAACTTATTGTCAACGTATACTTACAGAACAAATCTGTACAAGTTGTATTGAAGCGTATAAGATGTAGTTCCAGTGGGTCGAAAACGACCCAGCTGAATTTAATCGACAATTCCGCTAATGTTTATAAACAAATTCAAAATACAAAAGCAGACCCTGATAGATTATAGTCGAAACATGTTAATCACCTTTTTTATTTTCAAAAATGCCATTCCTTCCTATTTATAATGGAACAAAATTAATACATTTCTTTTAAAACTAGCTGTATAATTTCTAGGCATTATTTTCTGAAAGATCATAGTCATGATAATTATTGAATGTAGTTTGACTATTAAGATCATTAAATTCAATACAACACTGTAGATAAAAAATAAAAATCGCATGGGTTGATATCGGCCCACAGGCTTCAAATGGGTTAAGGTAATTTTTATTCAAGCTAATTGATTATAAATACAATAATAATATGTGTAAGAAATGCAGGTCATGGATATCTATCAAATAAAGATGAGATATCAATATTATGCTACGGAGATGATACTATTAGAAAACGAAAATGAATTACAAAAAATTATTACACCGTTTCTACTTTACAGCTACACAGAATAAATGATGATATCGGTAGAGAAAGCGAAAATACTCGTGGTAGCCACGGAACACATAAAATGCCAAGTAGGCCGTCGACGGTAAAATAGTAGTAATGACCTTCACATACGGGTTGAAATATCCACTAATTAAAACAGAATAATCGAGACCCAAAAACGAAAAAAACAAAACTACAAGAATATTGGGATGTTTAAAAAATATAATATTGTAGGTGCATGGACCCGTCGCCACTGAGTCTGGGAGTACGCGACCGCTACCGTCGTATCGCAGTCTTTGGAACTCGCTGTGCGATTTGAGGGATCATCTGATGGAGAATGACAAATTGAAGCTAGCAGTACCAAAGTTAGGTTGTGGTCTAGATGGTTTGGATTGGAGGAGGATATTAGAGATCCTATTCCGTTATACCGGCGTTGAAATTCTCGTCTGCAGCTGTAACCTTAACGGACAGAAAGAAGAACTTGAGCGGACCATCGACTGTCTCTTCTTCAACATTTCTAAATGCACTAAGGATAGTACATGCAGATTTCGTCATCAATAACTGTTCCGAAACGAAACAGTCTTAAAGAGGGGGCAGTGTAGTGTACGTGGACCCGACACCGCTAAGTCTAGGAGTACGTGACAGCCGCCGCGATTTCAAATGTTTCTACAAATGGCCGCTGCGCTGCGCGAGCATCTAATCTTGTCGATGACGCAATTTTCGCGAGCACCGACCAGTACCAGACGTGTTTGTTTACCCGGTAAACAGGTACTGTTTAGTTACTTCCGGTCATCTGATCCTATGTATTCGCTGTTATTATCGCGTCGAATGTTCCAGAAAGAACGCCGTACTATATAATCACTGTCAGGGAAGCCAGCAGGGCATTCTGATATAGACAGGCATCGTGAAATGAACAGTTGGTGATATAAATAAATATAGTGAAATAAACACTATTTAAATAAATAATCTTAGTGTTTAAGAATTCAATGATATTATATTTAATTAGTGTTTATCATTGTTTAATCATAGTGTTAGTTATTTTTATTATCTTTATCTTAATTATTTATCGTTTAATAAACTTTTGTTTTAATTAATAATAAATAAAAAATAAATAAACGTTACAATTGGGGTCAGGTGTGGGGTTGTTAATAAACTGGAAAGTGTAATTAAAAATAAATAAAATAGTGACTAAACAATTAAAATTAAGCGAATTAAAAGTAAGTGATCTCAAGACAGAAATGTAAGAACGGGATTTGAAAATAACAGGAAAGAAGTCAGTGCTTCAAGAAAGACTGCGGCAAGCATTAATCGATTCTGGTGAAAATCCGGACGATTACGTATTCGACCTATCCGACATTGGTAAACTTAGACAAGAAATGACAGAAAATTCTAGAACATTAAAAAGTAAATTAGAAACTAGAGGAAAATTCTAAAAGTTTAGAACAAAAATTGGAGGAAAATTTTAGAATTGTGTAGCAAACATTAAAACAAAAATTGGAAGAAAAATCTACAAGTTTAGAACATAAATTAATGAGAAAGACTGAAGAAGACTTGACGAATTTAAAAGATGAGTATGATCGAAGAATTACATTAAAAATTCACTAGAATTACATCGCCGTCAATGTCAAATTCCGATGTAGCAAGCTTAGGTCCACTAGAAAAAAAGAAAGGAGTAAAACCTGATACTAGTATAACAATGCACATCAAAACTCCGTAATTTGATGGAAAATCTTCGTGGCCGAACTATTTCAAACAATTTGAAGCTGCGCAAGCACATAACTGGACGTCACGGAGAAGGCTACAGCGTTGATTGACTCGTTGCGTAGAGTAGTTATCGACACGCTGACTGAAAAAGAACAAGAGCACTACGACTAACTAGTCAAGCGGTTGGATATGTGATATGACAATGCGCACCTGGAGCAGATGTACCAGACGGAACTAAGGAACAGATATCAGAGTTAAAAGAAAGCTTTCAAGAATTTGAAGCCGGCGTAGCTCGTTTGGTTCCTCCCTCACATCCTACAGCCTCTGACAGCGTTTTGGAGTGCCTGGCCACTCAATCATTCATCTACGGAGTTCGAGACAGTGAAACTCAGCAAGCACTATGATTGGCCCGTCCAAAAACTTTAATTCACGCACTCTCACATGCATTAGACCATGAAGCTGCCAAACAAGCTTCACGAAATATTGATGCCGAGAGAAATAAAAACACTGAAGATCTAGAAGAGAAGATGCAACGAATTGTAAGTGAAGTGTTTGTTGAAGAAAGAAACTCCGTTGTTGGAATTGTGGTGATCTGGGTCACCCGCAGTGATTTTGCAGAAAAATGCAAAAGAGGATGGAATCATCAAAGGAAGAAAATGAGTCAGAAAAAGTCGAGTTGCCCCGTAGGGTCAATCGTCGTCCCGTAATCTAGTAACCCCACAATCCATCAGTTATGTCGCATCCCTTCATCATCAAGCCAACAGCATCTACGTGGATGGCTCTATTAACGAAAGGCCACCGAAAATGTTACTGGATACGGGTGCGACAAAGACTATAATTAGACCCGACTTTGCAAAGAAATCAGGCAACACACATCTGCAGCCAACAAAGTGGCGATTACGCACAGCGACGGGAGAACAAGCTACCGCATAAGGAGAAATAAATGTAACCATCACTATTGGAAACTCCTCCTTTAAACATCGTACGCTGGTAGCTGAAGTTGAAACTGAATTATTACTCGATATGGACGCAATGACAAAGCACGGTTTTAAACTTGACCTGAAGAATGGAGTGATGATGGTCAATGAAGAAGAACTCGTATTAAACCCACAAGACGACAAGTCTGTGAGCGTACTAATGGCCGACGACGTTACCCTCCCAGACCGATGTGAATCTGTCGTGGAAACACAATTATATGGTAGTTGCTATAAGGGAAATATTGTTGTGCTTGAGCCCAGGAATAATGATGTCAAAACTAGTACTGGAGTTGTTATCGGAAAATCACTGATCAAAGCCAGCCAGGTAATACTAGTTCGAATAATGAACATAAATTATTATCCGGTTCTTAAGAGAGGAACCATTGTTGGAGAATGCTTGGCACTATCCTCGATTATTCGAACTGTAAAGGCTAATGGAAACACATCTCAAAAAATTTCGGACACGTTAACCAATCAAATATCAACATCATTTCAAGAATTGACCGCCGACCAGAGAACCAATGCAAAGAATTGAATTGGAAGATTTCAAGATTTGTTTCAAAGCGAAGGGGAGAACTAACATAGTTCATCATAAAATAGACACCGAAGATGCACCAACCATCAAGAAGTCTGCCATTGGCGAAACGTGAGGAAGCGGAACAAATTATTAAGGACATGAAAATGGAAGGTGTGACTCAACTTTCAAGCAGTCCATGGGCTTCACCAGTGGTATTAATGAAGAAGAAGGACGACTCTACACGATTTTGCGTCGATTATCGTCAACTCAACAACGTGACGAAGAAGGATAGCTACTCGCTACCACGAATAGACGATACACTGGACACTGGCTGGATCATACATTTTCTCCAATCTAGAACTAAAAATCTGATGTGGCCAGCACATAACCTCTCGCCGTATATTTTACCTGGCTGTATGCATAAAGCAAAGATTATTTTTATAAATACAAATAATATATTCATATAAATCTATGACGTATAAACTTCTTTATTATTCAATAATAGCATGTCTCAACATGAAGATATTTTACCATAAATTATGTTACAATAAATTACAAAGTAGAGTTTACCATATATAAATATTAGGCTGGTAACAGCAATTTTCAATTCGAACAACTTTGTTTACTTTCTCTTCATATTCTTCTAGTAAAAACATTAATTTTGGGCGGTCTAAAATGTATATATCTGGATTGTGCATCTATTCTTATATATCTTCTTTTACATTTTATTTTTTCATACTTGTTATATCTAAATAACCTTAATTCCCTTTAATAAAGTGACGGATAGATTGCACTCCGATTTTGTCAATATTTACAACTTACTTGAGAAGAATTTGATAGCTTTTTCGCAATTCAAAGTTACTCTAGTCTACAGTACTGGTGTACATTGTCCCATAATGTTTGAAACAAATTTAAGTCCTTCAACCTAGACTTGTCATCTCCATAATAGTCACAGATCAAGAACTAAGGGATTCTCCAAGTACATTTTTAATTCATTACTCATTATTTCTGACACTGACATTTATCTGTCAGTTACAAATAATTTAAATTATCAACTATTTTTCATGGCATTCTTTCGGCTGTCAAATTTATTACAACAGATTATTTTATATATTATACTTCTTTTATCTCTAAATCTATGGAATATATAATAAAATATTTAAATGTATCAGATAGAGAATTTAATTTTCTTTAATATTACCACGAAAAATTTTCAAAAAATAATATTTAGAAGATTTTTTTTCAAGAATCTTCTACTTCCGGTTGTCCAATTATTACCAAAACCTTTTCAGATCTTCCCATGAATGTCCGATTGGGAAATACGTTGTTAAACAAATTTTAAGTCTTATAGTTTTTGAGTAACCGTCCTTCCAACATCCCACACACACACACACACATCCACACACACACACAGACATCATCGTAAAAATGTTAAAATCGGATTGTAGGGACCTTAAAACGTGCTTATTCAATAAAATCTGGATATGCGATTTTTAGCATGAATCCAATACCTCTCTTAGCGAGAGGTAAAAAGCGGATACTTGCAAGTAGATTTGGATACAAAAGATAAGGAGAAGACAGCCTTCACCGTCGGTACCGGACTCTGGCAATTTAACGTAATGCCATTTGGGCTCTGCAACTGCAATGCCTCTGTAACGTTTGAACGACTCATGGAAACATTATTGGCTGGGTTTTCTTGGAAAACCTGTTCAGTTTATCTCGACGATTAAGAATTTGTGAAAACTAGTCCTGGAGTTGTTATCGGATAATCACTGATCAAATCCAGCCAGGTAATACCAGTTCGAATACTGAACATAAATTATTATCCGGTTATTCTTAAGAGAGGAACAATTGTAGGAGAATGCTTGGCAGTATCCTCGATTATTCCAACTGTAAAGGCCAATGGAAACACATCTCAAGAAATTCCGGACAGGCTAATCAATCAAATATTAACTTTGTTTCAAGAATTAACCGCCGACCAGAGAACCAAGGCAAAGAATTTAATTGGAAGATTTGAAGATGTGTTCCAATTCGACGAGAAAGCCAAAGAGAGAGAGAGAACTAATATAGTTCACCATAAAATTGACACAGGAGACTCAAGACCCGTCCGCCAACCAGCAAGAAGACTGCCATTGCCGAAGCGTGAGGAAGCTGCAAGAATTATAGAGGACATGAAGATGGAAGGCGTAATCGAACCTTCAAGCAGTCTTTGAGCTTCACCAGTGGTGTTAGTGAAGAAGAGGAGAGTTCAAACTCGGTTATTCTTAAGAGTAGAGTGTCAGACGTTTTGAAAGAGATCCATGGCGGATCTGGAGGAGGCCATAGAGTCAAAAAAACATTAGAAAGATTGCGTCAGCGATTTTACTGGATTTCCGCAGGAAGCAACGGTCCGCATAGACGACGAAGAGCTCCTATGCGTTAATACAACGTTAACAGAAAATTACCTTCGACAAATAACGACTGATCGTTCTGTTTATTTGTGCAATCATGCCATCGTACTGCGGATGTAATGCAGTTGGTTCTTGTTTTATTAATTCCTAATAACTTACAGATATTTTGGAAAACGGCAGATTATTACTATTATTATTATTATTATTATTATTATTATTATTATTATTATTATTATTATTATTATTATTATTATTATTATTATTATTATTATTATTATTATTATTATTATTATTATTATTATTATTATTATTATTATTATTATTATTATTATTATTATTATTATTATTATTATTATTATTATTATTATTATTATTATTATTATTATTATTATTATTATTATTATTATTATTATTATTATTATTATTATTATTATTATTATTATTATTATTATTATTATTATTATTATTATTATTATTATTATTATTATTATTATTATTATTATTATTATTATTATTATTATTATTATTATTATTATTATTATTATTATTATTATTATTATTATTATTATTATTATTATTATTATTATTATTATTATTATTATTATTATTATTATTATTATTATTATTATTATTATTATTATTATTATTATTATTATTATTATTTAGTTTATTCACCTAAGTCTAGTACATCTAAGAGCTACAAGGTAAATAATTAAATACAATACATTAGCAAAATTGTACTTTTCATTTTCAGGGCTCTAAGATTGCTCGTAATGATGGCCTAAACTTCGGGTTGGCAGGATGGAGATTATTATTATTATTATTATTATTATTATTATTATTATTATTATTATTATTATTATTATTATTATTATTATTATTATTATTATTATTATTATTATTATTATTATTATTATTATTATTATTATTATTATTATTATTATTATTATTATTATTATTATTATTATTATTATTATTATTATTATTATTATTATTATTATTATTATTATTATTATTATTATTATTATTATTATTATTATTATTATTATTATTATTATTATTATATATATATATATATAATAATAATAATAATAATAATCTCCATCCTGCCAACCCGAAGTTTAGGCCATCATTACGAGCAATCTTAGAGCCCTGAAAATGAAAAGTACAATTTATTATTATTATTATTATTATTATTATATATATATATATATATATATATATATATATAATAATAATAATAATAATAATAATCTCGTCAACTTAACAACGTGACCTACCCGCTACATCGAATAGACGATACACTGCACACTTTTGCTGGATCGAAGATTTTCTCCACTCTGGATCTAAAGAGCAGATACTGGCAAGTAGATTTGAACACAAAAAAAAACAAGGAGAGGGCAGACAGCCTTCACCATCGGCAACGTAATCTGTAATGCCCCTGTAACGTTTGAACGACTCATGGAAACCGTATTGGCTGGGCTATCTTGGAAAACCTGTATGGTTTATCTCGACGATATTATTGTGATAGGAAACACGTTCTAAGACCACATGAAGAATTTGGAAGAGGTTTTCCAAAGATTCAGACAGACTAACTTGAAGGCCAGTCCAAAGAAGTGCCATCTGTTCGAAAAAAAATTCATTAGTTGGGACACGTGGTTTCTGGTAAGGGTATTGCTGTTGATCCGGAGAAAATAAGGGCTGTGATAGACAGGCCAGTACTTAGAGACAAACATGAACTTAAAAGTTTCCTTGGTTTGTGTACTTATCGACGTTATGTACCTGTATTCGCTAACATAGTTAAGCCACTAATACTGCTTGCCGAAGAAGGAAGAATATTTATCTTGGAAATGGACTGGAATGTTACGTTTAAAGAACTGAAATATTCGTTGACAAGCGCACCTGTCCTAAGTTATCCCTTACCCGAAGGAGAGTTCATATTAGATACAGATGTCAGCAACGTTGGAATTGGTGGCGTTCTTTCCCAGAAACAAGATAGACATAAGAAGGTTGTTGCCTACTTTAGTAAGACCTTGTCAAAATCGGAGAGGAATTATTGTGTCACCAGAAAAAAACTTTTAGCAGTTGTGAAATCCATGAAACATTTCTACAAATATTTAGAATATTTTTGATAAGAACTGACCATTCTGCTTTAAAATGTTTGCTATAATTCAAGAATTCAGAAAGTCAGGTGGCCAAGTGGATTGAAAGACTACAGGAATACGATTTCAAAATCAATAACAGGGCAGGTACCAGCCATCGTAATGCCAACGCATTGTCCAGAAGGCCATGCCAAGATGAATGCAAGTATTGTAATCGAGTGGTAGAGAAGCATTCGTCGATGATAGTTGGCAACCCGATGATCCAACTTTGAAAATTTTAACGGAATGGAAAGCAGAAGAAAGCAAACCAATTTGGGAAGATGTTGCACCATACTCACAGAGTGTAAAGTCGTACTGGGCGCAATGGAACTTCATTGTAATTGATGATGGCCTGTTGAAGCGTGTGTTAGAGAATGCTGATGAAACTGAGAAGAAAACTCAGTTGGTTATTCCTAACAGAATACCAGACGTATTGAAAGAGATCCATGACGGCTCTGGAGGAGACCATTTTGGTGTCAACAAGTCGTTAGAAAGATTGCGGCAGCGATTTTACTGAGTTAACTGCAAGGAGGATGTTAAAGACTGGTGCAAGAAAAGTGTGGTTTGCGCTGGAAGCAACGGTCCGCATAGACGGTGAAGAGCTCCAATCCGTCAATACAACGTTGGAGTCCATTTGAGCCCATTGCGATTGATGTAGCCGGACTATTTCCAGAAAGTGACGACGAAAATAAATACATCGTGGTTCATGGACTACTTCACCAAGTTGGTTGAAGCCTATCAATTACCCAACCAGGAAGCCACCACGGTCGCTCAAACATTAGTGAAATAATGTATATGCCGATTTGGTGTACCACGGAACTTCACTCCGACCAGGGTAGAAAATTTAAATCTGCCGTTTTCCAAAATTTCTGTAAGTTATTAGGAATTAATAAAACAAGAACCAATTGCATTACATCCGCAGTCCGATGGTATGATTGCACAAATAAACAGAACGATCAGTCGTTACCTGTCGAAGGCAGTGTCCAACCACCAAAGAGACATCTTCATCTGTTCCTTGATGGCTTATCGTTCATCGGTGCATGAAACAACAGGGCAAACTCCTGCAAACATCTTATTCGGGCGTGAGTTGCGCGTAACATGCGTCTTGGTGTTCGGCAGTAAACCTGGGGAAGATCTGGTCGGAGAAGATTACGTTACGGACTTACGGAGAAGAATGGATAACATCCATGAACAAGTCCGCACGAACATTTAAACTGCTAGCGGCCGAATGAAGGATCAGTATGACTTCAAGGCAGAATACTTTTACTTCTATTACGTTCTATTGCGACAAGATCACTGACTTTGAACTTTCGCTAAAACAAATTAATAATAAATTAACAGAATTTGATGATGTAAAGAAAGAAAACGCGATATTAAAATACCAAGTGGTTTCACTCTCTAATAAAGTAAACGATCTTGAACAGTACTCCAGAGTAAATAATGTGATTTTTAATAATATTTCTACCGCACCTGATGAAAATATCGTCGATATAGTGACCAATATAGGGAAATTAGTGAACATTGAAATTACATCCGGTGAACTAAATGCTGCTCATCGGGTTCCTTCCTTCAATAAACAGAATAACAATTATTCAAATCCAATTATTGCGAAATTTGTGTCGTGCATCTTAAAAGAAAAGTTCGCATGTGCTATTAAAATTAAAAAAACAACTAACAACGAAAGATTTATATTATGAAGTCAAGGAAAATAATGTGTATGTGAACGACCATCTTTCTCCTCAAATATGCAACTTTTCAAGCAGGCCCGTCAAGAACTTCGCAGCAAAAACTATAAATACGTGTGGACCAGGAAATGCAAAATCTATACCCGTAAAGACGAATCAGCAAGAACACATCAAATAAAAATTGTGACTGACCTTCATAAACTTATTTGAATTGTTTAATTAAACATTTGTTGTCTTTTTTTATTTATAAATATGAATTCACCTGTTTCTAATACTCGGGTCCTTGACACAAATATTTAAATGCGGGCACATCAATACTGGGTCGCTTAATTCCTGCGTTTTGGAATTTAAATATTTTCTATTTGATCAAAATTTTGACTTTTTAGCTGTCACTGAAACATGGATAAGCTGATCTATTTCACATTGAAGGCTACAAATTAATTAGTTTACCAAGAGTTGACAAACGTGGTGGTGGTATCGCTTTCTATATTCGCTGTAACGTTAATTATAAAATATTAAATACCTCATTTGTGACGAAAAATATCGTTGAACATTTATGGATCCAGATTACAAACCTAAATTGTACGCTAATTGTTGGTGTTGTATATAATCCACACTGTCAATTTTATAAAGATCTCAGTGTTTTGGAACCCATATTTGCAGAATATGCTACAATGGCGGACTGTATTATATGTACTGGAGATATAAATGTAAATTTATTAATAAATGATGCACGTTCCTTATTTTTTTAAAAATTTGTTATCTGCGTATGGAATATGTCAATTGATTGATAAATACACGTGACCAGCTTCAAAATCACTTTTGGATATTGTAGCTATATCTAATCCGTCCTTATGTTCCATTGCTGGTGTTATTGAATGTACTAATCTTAAGATCACTCTTGTGTTTATTGTATTTTAGATCTATCTAAACCTGTTTCGTCATTTAAAAATATTATTTTTAGAGATTTTAAGAACATTGATTGTGGAATTTTTTTTGAGGTTTGTCAAAAAGTACAGTGGAATAATACTATAAAATTAAATAATGTTGTTTATGCAGTGAAAAAAGGCTTGATGGTCCACGTAATGTATTCTTTATAAAATACCGACGTTTCAGGTTTAAGTAAACCCATCGTCAGCTGTACATATAATAATATTTTGGTAGCATACAGGAAAATAATTAACACAGGTTGTTTTCTCTTAGCTAATTACAATAGTTGTACAAACTAATATGAAAAATAACAGTAAATCAACGTGGTGTGCATGTTACATTGTAAAAATTAAGTTTTCACCACTCAACCAACCGAATCTTTTCGAAGTTGGCGAGATACTGAAGTGTGAAACGTGAAACTGGTAGCATAATTAACAAAACTACAAACAGGGAAATTAGTTTCGTTGTGTCTTGAAGAAGCGACAGTGAATGGTCCGTGCGAATTCCTCATTCTGTCCGTTAAGCTTAAAGCTACAAACGAGAATTGCAATGCCGGTATAGCGGAAGAGGATCTCTAACATGTTCCTAACAACCCTCCAATCCAAACCATCTAGTCCGCAGCTAAACTTCGGTACTGCTAGCTTCAAAATGTCATTATCTAGCAGATGATCCTTCAAATCGCAAAGTGAGTTCCATAGACTGCGATACGACGGCTTCTGGTACGAGCGTGGTTTTGTAACCAGGTAGCAGATATACCGCTGATGTTCTGTATTGCTATCCCTCAGTCGTAGCGTTTTCCCGACGGATGGACCTTCATTGGCCAGTTCTTGTAGTCGTCCAAATTTCGTCTTAAAGACTGAAGCTATACCGCGTGACATTTTTAAGTTTTCTAATACGCAGTGGCCGAGGGAATAATCTGAAGACACGGTGAACAGGTCTCGATGGACTTCCTTCATCACGCCATACCGCGCCTTGTGACCAAAGAAATACTTTCCCATGAAGTCTTCAAAAGTCGGTTCCTGAACTATGATCCGACGAACCGTTGCTCCATGATGGTCCTCATTGTTCTCACCGGCGAAAGGGGTTCGCCGATTACAGTGTACTACTCTCGGCTTCCCGGTAGGTGCTTTCCTAATTCTATATATTACGTCGTTTATCCTTTTAACGACTTCATCTAAATGTACCAAGGGAATAGTTTAGAAATGAGACTGCGGGCTGTATAAATACCGTCGGGAGGACAGCCGACAGACATTCTGTTATATAGCAGCAACGTGAGATGTACAGTGGGTGATATAAATAAATAGGCTACGAGTGGTAAACATAAATAATTATAGTTATATAAATAAATAATGAAATAAATATTGTTTAAATAAATAATCTTAGTGTTTATGCATTTAATAATATTTTTAGTCTTAAATTAGTGTTTATAATTATTTAATCATAGTGTTAATTACTTTTATTATCTTTATCTTAATTATTTATCGTTTAATAAACTTTTACTTTAATTAACAATATTTCTCTGATTTTTACACTTCACCCAAATAAATAAACGTTACTTTAGTATAAGTAAATACTAGAGTAAATTCTACTACTACTACAATATTTCATTTTTTATATAAGCTTATTTATATAGCTTTATTAAACAAAATTTAGAAAATGTCACAGAAAATACCAGTAAATGGGATCATACAATATATATATATATATATATATATATATATATATATATATATATATATATAATTTTTATAAAAACTGTATTTATTTTAATGAAAGATGTGCTCGCATTGCAGGTTGATGCGGGCATGCGCAATGCGATTCCTCGAACCATTCGTAAAATTATTTTCTAAATTAACAGCGGTTTGTTTTGACACCGCGAATTGGATTTCTTCTTTCCAGCCATGATCTAGTCCACAAGCAATGTTATAATTTTTTTTTTTGTTTTAACTGTATAACTCATTAATCCTACAATCACTGCGTCTCACACTTTTACCTCTCGCTAAGAGGTATTGAATTCATGCTAAAAATGACATATCCACATTTTAGTGAATAATCACGTTTTAAGGTCTATAGAATCCGATTTTAACATTTTTATGATGATGTGTGTGTGGCTGTTGAATGCATGATTTCTCAAATCATAAATGGCCGTTTGCACCACTTCGGGTTAACGCTAACCTTTGGTTAAAGTACTGGTTATCTCTCAAAGTACGTTGCACCGATCAGTAACTAGTAGTTAATTCGTCAAACTATTGGTTTATTTTAACTACCAGAATATGTTCGGTTTAAACGATAACTTGAAGATAACCTTTAATTTTCAAAATTATTTGTCACTTGTGACAGCCCCACGAACATTTATAATTTGTAATTTAAAATGATTGATAAATTTAACAATGGTTTTGACGATGATTATGAATTACTGGAACTGGATATGTTATACCGAATACCAAGAAAACGAGTATATGAAAGAGCTAACCCTTTTTATGAATTGGACGATCATGAATTTTTTACAAGATTTCGCTTATCGAAACAAACAGTAATGAAAGTCGAGGGGCAGGATTTCAAGCACGAAGAAATGTAATTAATAATTTCTTTGCAAATTTAGTATAATTTTGGAATATTATAATTATTTTCTTAATTACAAAACTACAAATTTAATATTTTCAAAAAAGTTATAAACAACGTTTTTATTCTAAGCCTAACTGTCGTTTACGAATCTTAATATGTAATAATAATAATTGTCTTTTTAATTCATATTCTTCCTCTTCTCGCTTAATTTTGGATTCATAGTAGTCTTCATCTCTTCTTTTTCTTCCCAAATCTTCATTTGGTGATTTGTAAAAATCTAATATGCGTATTTTCCCTATTTACTTCTAGATTTTTATTTGAAAATCCAGAATTTGTAATATGATCTCTATCAAAAGTATTCTTCAACCCAAAAACAGTTTTTTCATTTAATAATGATAACGTCAAATCAATGGCAGGATCTTTCGTTGCAGTATCAGGGGGACAGATCCTGTTTTTTGAATGGAAAGTTTCTGATCTGTAGCTTCTTTTTAGAGTTTTTTTTCAAATTATTAAAATATAAGTAGTTCTGTAGAGCGATATACACCTAATGACAAGTCATTATTTTAAAAATCAAATAAATGCCAATTTAGTAATAACCTGTTGCAGATACAGCATTGAAATCTTTTTCTACATTTTGCCAAGCTGTTTCCTATCTTTCCAAGTGGCATGATTGGTTTTTTTATTGCAAATAATTGCTTTATATTTTTAAACAATATTTAGTAAAAACCATTTTTTCGTCATTTGAGTACTTTGGCTGTCGTGACCTTTTATCTGCCATCTAAATACTTAAATAAATTGAATACTTCAAAATGTATGTTATCTTTCAACTTGTTCTTGACTTACTGTGCATACTGTATTTATTAGCTTTACACCACGCTATACACTTTCGGAAAAAATGGCAGATATGAATGAGTGATAGCAAAATGTCAATAAGGAACAAAAAATATATGAAATAACAAATTATAAAAATATAAATTTAAAAATGTCACACAAATGTCATAATATTGCCGGTTGTTTATTAGTCATAAAACGAATAGTCCGAAAATCTGAAAGTTATCTTAACTATGACCTAATTTAATACTGTGCAATGCATTTACTATTTAACTAGTAGTTAAACTAATCTCCAAGTTAACTAACTAATACTTTTAACCAGAACCTGTGCAAATGGCCATTAGAGTACAGACCTGTTTAATTACGGATTCTTCAATCTAACATTAATAGGAAAATTTTAATAAGTTTTCATAACAACTGGATAACCGGAAGTTGTAGTTACTTAAAGAAAAACATCTAAACTAAACTAAATTTAATTCCTTCATAATTCTTTAACTCTATATCCATTGATTATGATATGCAATCAATTCGTATATATAATAGAATATTCATTAAAATTTATCATAACATTAAATGTGTAAATACTATTTCATAGTTTGTTTATAAAATAATTTTACTGGAAATTTGTATATAGGGTACGAGCAGTCATGTGACTTTCTCACCTTGGCAAGCAGATATGGGGGCCTGTATCAGAATGACAGCTATTAATTATATCCATAACTGACAATTGTCATAATTTTTCATTCAAAATTTCATTTTTTGGTATTTTATGATTCCTTTTCTCGGCAACTGAATTCCATACACCTGATAATAAATAAACCATATGAAATAAGAAAATCATGAAATTTTGAATGAAAAATAATGACATTTGTCAGTTATGGATGTAAATAATAGCTGTCATTTTGACACGGGTCCCCATATCTGCTTGCCAAAGTTAGAAAAGTCACGTCACTGCGCGCGCCCAATATATAATTTTTTTGCAAAAGATCCTATATTTCCAGTAAAATTATTTAATATAAAAACTATACAAATTGCACTTGACACTGACATCTTCTTCTCGTCTTCGTCTTCGTCCTCATTCAGTTCCTTTTCTCTCAAGTTTTCCGCAATACAGTCCTTTCATTTTATATTTGGTCTTCCTATGTTTCTTATACCTTCTATTACTAAGCTATTTATTCTTCTTCTAATATATTCATCTCTCCTCATGACATGTTCAAACTAATGTAATCGTCTATCTTATATCTTTCTAGAAACTTCCAACACTAGAGTTATTTCCCTTATTCTTTCATTCATTTACTTTTATTAATACAGACATATGTCAATTTTAATTACCTGAATATATTAGCAGTTTGCATGGTTAAGTTAGCATAGCTGGCTGATTTATGAAATTTAATATCTTTATAATTCTTTAACTCTATATCGGTTGAATATGAAACATAAAATGCAATCAAATCGTATAGAAAATAATATTCTTTAAGTTATAATAATATTTAACTGAGTTTTTCAAGAAAAACTGTTAAAATCTCCATTGACCAATTATAACCAAAATCTAATCAAGTCTGCATATGGCTGTAAAGAAGAGGAATACGCAAGAATTGTAATTTTTGGAATTCTAGTATTGGAGATATCGCGGCCGAAACTGCGGTCACACACACACACACACACACACACACACATATACACACACACACATACATACAGACATCATCGTAAAAATAGTAAAATCGTATTGTAAAGACCCTAAAACGTGCTTATTCATTGAAAACTCATCACCAAATTTTTTGACCTTCCTTACCTAGAGGTGACGGAAGGTAACATTTGGTTACCCGCACTGGATCTCACAATCTCCATTTTAGGTTATATAAGTATTGTATATAACATTTTTTGTACATACAAAATTACTTTTATTTTTTTATATTTATATATTCTTTTGTAATTTTAAATACATTCTATGAGCAAGTTTTTTCTTATTCTTCTAAACGTTCGAAATTCTTCCAATTTATTGACTTAATTAACGGCATATGTGATATACCTAAAATTTTAAATATTTATTTAAAAATACATTAAGTTACATTAAATGTACTTCTCAAGAAAGGCTTGAGTAATATCTCTTGAATTTATACACTCACATTTATCAGCCCTGAGGATGCCAAGAATAGATCCAAATGGAGGAAAGCTATAAAAATAGCGGACCCTCCCCCCCCCCCCCCGGGATTAACGCTTCGTATATGATGATTTATCATCTGTCATTCATAAATATTTTAATTTCCCAACTGGTTTCCATGGAGTTGTTTGGGTTGTGAGAAGTATTACAACAGATTATTTTATATATTATATTTATTTGTTACATACTTGTAAACCGTCATTTATTTGGTATGTACATTAACATTGAAAACCAACCTTTACAACCTATTAACCTGTAAAACTGACAGCTAACCTGTAAAATTTTTACAAGTTAGTAGTTGCATTGTTAACAGTTGAAAGTTCAGTTTTATTATTATCGTATAAGTTAAAAATAAATGTACAATTATGATTGCCAGTTATATTAAATTTTTCGGTTGAAGTGATGTCGCTTGCATCTGACCGATTAGCCACAGAGGAAGGAATATTAGCGCAGATTCTGCCGATGTAGAAGGCACAACATTTGTAGACTCACGTAAGGGAAGCATTTTTTTCGACATTTCAATTTTTTGATTGATACAATCATCCACGTATCCTTCCGCAACCGCGCTGGATTTCCATCTTCCAGCACGTTTTAGTGCTAAAATATCTCCGCCCGCGGCTACAACCATCGTTGCTGCAGACCGACGAAAAGAGTGACCTGTATATAATTCTGGTTCTTCTAATCCTAAATATCCCGCAATTTTCTTCGGTTGGCGGTGTGCCAATAGTGTGGTGACCAGCATAAAGGGAAATGCATTTTCCGTTACGATATGTTAAGAACAAACGTAAACTCTCTGTTCCGGAAGGACGAAGAGCTGCATACTTTCTATATAAAACACAAGGTTGAAAACTGCAATCATCATCTGTGATGGTAAACCTTCTTATTGTTCTATTTTTTGTATTTCTTAATGTAATAATTATATATTTTTTAGTATCTTCCACATCATTGAGGGTTAAAGAGAGAAGCTTATCACACCGGCAAGCACCAAAAATTCCAAAAATTGTAATAACTTTAAAGAGCAACCAACGGTCGTCGGGAGCTTCCAAAAGAAATTTTTCGACTTGCTCCTTGGTTAAAACTTTGGCCTTTTTCGGAACATAACGCTCACTCCTTCTTTTCAGAAACGCAAATAATTTATGAAATCTACAAATGACAAATAAAAATGTATTTTTTTTTCGGTAACATCTCTAATATAAAAATAAACCTGCGAACTTCAATATTTTCTTTAATTTCCAGGCAACTCTTCAACATCGACCATTTCGACCATAATGAACTAGGTCTGAATCTCGTGGACAGTTGATTAAAATAAGCTAATAGAACGTTCTCCGTCACAACAGTTACATTGTTTATTTCTTGCCATTCTTTGAAATCGGCGTATTCTCGTTCATATCTTGCCGCTGACTTTTCTGGTAATAAACTTGAAACCACACTTAAGGCTTCATTTGTAATAGCTTCTGGCACGTTCATTTTCACTTCCACATTAAAATCAGTGAAAAAAGTAAACAATGAAATAAACTATCCGCGTTGCTACAGTAACACTGCAAAATGTTTTCCAAGGCTTATGGGATATCATTCAAGACAATCTATGACAACAATTACAACTGACAAGTTTTGATTATAATCCTAAATATGATTTACAAGTGAGTAACAAATAAAATATTGTACAATACACGCCAGGTAACTGTTTTACTGCCTCAAGGAGGTGACAGGCTCGCCTAACGGCTCGCCAGTCATTTCCTCCTTTCAGCAGTAAAAACCGTTTTACCTGGCTAGTAATGTAAAATACTATTTTTAGAGGTAGGCGCGGTCGTGAATTTCGTCGGGTCACGATGGGTCACGACGTGAATATATTTTAAATTTTGCAATATGATTTTCTTCTATTTTTTATCTAAAAAAGTTGTAGTTTTATAATATCCATATTTTACGTTATATTCTTATTATTATTAGCATATCGAAATACGTGTTTTTTTTTCTTGTAAATAATTTTCTTGTACCCATAATTGTATACATAGTTAGCTTTGATATCATTAAAGATATACATATTTTAAAATGTAGAAACAATTACGTGACACGAACGTGACCCGCCGGGCGTGAGTGCCAAAATAAATTCGTGAGCGTGAGTGACCGTGAATCAAACATAAAAAGTCATGAGTGATTGGTCGTGATTAAATTTATAGTGTCGTGAGCGTGCGTTATAGTGAACAAAAAGTTACTCACGCGCCCACCTCTAATATTTTTTATCTCTAAATCTATAGAAAATATAATCAAATCTATGTCGAATAGAGAATTTTATGTTCTTTAATATTTGTAATAATATATATATATATATATATATATATATATATATATATATATATATATATATATTCAAAAAATAATATTTAGATGTTTTTCTTTAAGTAACTACAACTTCCGGTTATCCAGTTGTTATGAAAACTTATTAAAATTTTCCTATTAACGTTAGATTGAGGAATCCGTAATTAAACAGGTCTGTACTCTTATATGATTTGAGAAATCATACATTCAACAGCCACACACACATCATCGTAAAAATGTTAAAATCGGATTCTATAGACCTTAAAACGTGATTATTCACTAAAATGTGGATATGTCATTTTTAGCATGAATTCAATACCTCTTAGCGCGAGGTAAAAATGTGAGACGCAGTGATTGTAGGATTAATGAGTTATACAGTTAAAACAAAAAAAATAAAAAATTATAACATTGCTTGTGGACTAGATCATGGCTGGAAAGAAGAAATCCAATTCGCGGTGTTTTAGTTATTGCACAGAATTAATTAAAAATAGATGAAATAAAGTAATGAAATTTGTCAAAACAAACCGCTGTTAATTTAGAAAATAATTTTACGAATGGTTCGAGGAATCGCATTGCGCATGCCCGCATCAACCTGCAATGCGAGCACATCTTTCATTAAAATAAATACAGTTTTTATAAAAATTGTTATCAAAACGATTTTTATAAAAATATGTACGTAAATTTTTATAAAAAATTTGCAGTGGAATAACGGCTTTATAGTTTACGAGAACCCAAAGGTGGCCTTAGAAATCCGGACTTCTGTATACATATTGCGTCCTGTATGGAGAAATTTCCTTGAAAGAAACTTCAAACAAACCCCTTGAAGGGTATTTACGTGCATATTCAGAAAAAAATAGACTAACAGTTTTAAATTACTATAGAAATACTTACGTTTATATATTCGTCATTGTGTTGCCAGTAAAAGTCAGATTTACGTGTAGAGAAATAGAAAGGCATGAATATTGCACATGTTAGAGTCACATTATCATTTAAATTTACTTCATCCGGTCCTTCCAGATTTAGAATTTGAGCGTATCCAATATAACCTGTAGGATGACAAGAATATAAATTTACATTAATAAATATATTAATAATAAATATTTGTGTTTATATTTTCTCAGTTTTGCATTATATTTTTTTCATATTATCAATTAATACTGATTTAAATTTTATTGTAAGTAGGTAATTTTAATATAAATTTTTAATTATGCATAATATTTGTTATTATTATTTCTACTTTATCGGTACTTCTAAATTTCGTACACTAGCGGTCGATGAAATCGTAACACCAAAAAATAATAGGAATAAACAGACGAAATTCAGCCCAGAGGCTGTTTATTATTAGACGAACAAATGATTAAAATTTCACATAAATCAGCAATATAAGAAATTGAAAATTCAAGAACTGTATCCTCCACTCGCTCTTCTCTCCGCTTCTACTCGTCGAGGCATGGACTGAGTATAGTTGCGAATAACATTTTGCGGTATTTCGTTCAATACCTTTCGACTACAGTCCATAGTTCTTCTACATTTGTGTTAGCGTCTGGATACGTCGTAGTGCCCTTAAGACATCCCACAGATTTTCAATAGGCGAAAAACCTGAAGAACGGGCCGGTCATCATGGGGGTTTTGCGTTATCCTTCTGAAATACGGCTGCTGCATGGAATTGAATATGTGGAGCAACTTCTGGTAGTAAGATCTCGTCAATGTGTCGCTGACTATTTAAAGTGCCGGGAATACGAATTATACGAGATTTTCAGTTATAAGAAATTGCTCCTCACACCATAATTCCTTGTGTATGCGTCATATGATGCGTACGAATGCAGGCCACATTTCTTCTTTCACCTCGGCGTCGTCCCTTAACCGAACGTCATTTTGGTACAAACAAAAACGCGATTCGTCAAAAAAGAAAATTTCATTCGACTCATTGTTCCAACGCCGTTTTTCTCTGACCAATCCAGTCGCAATGTTCTAGGCCTCGCGATCAGTGGAAGTCGCAATAATGCCCGGCGCACGTACTGCCCAAATACTGCCAAACGGTGACGAATACGTGGTACAGATAGTGGGTTCTTGCCACTGTCCACCACTGCAGTTGGTGCACTTTGAGAACGGTCTTGTAAGATTAGCTGAACAGACGGTCCTCTCTCGCTGATGTCATCCGGCAGGCTCCAGATCTTGTCTGCCGTCTTTCTATACCTGTCTGTACCTACTGTCGTCATATGCGTGAAATTGTGCTTATACAGCGAGTTACACAAGCCGCTTGATTACGCATACCAACTATACGGCCCCTTTCAAAATCACCCAATTGCTTCAATGTAAGTTGCTGTCTTCGACGAGGCATGTTAACTTGATAACGTTAAAATTTTAACTAAATTTAAATCATATTGCAGAAATACCGAATAATGAATCTGCTTGATAAATAAGTTTAAACCTGCATATTTTCTGAAGGAATGATCTTAGCGATTCCAAATTTTAATCAGTTTTTCTCCTAATAGTAAATAACCTCTGTGCTGAATTTCATCCGTTTATTCCTATTATTTTTTGGTTTTCCGATTTCAACGACCCCTTTTGTATTTAGACTAAAGAACTAGCGTATTTTCGACTTGTATTCATTCACGACACATTTCATTTGATACGAAGCAACTTATGTAATGCGGAAAACGCAATTTGGATTAGCTGTGAATTAGCAGTAAGTTAGTAAAAAATGTATTTTAGATTTTAGCCCGCTACCACAATTTCCGCAACCCCGATTTCATGGTCCTCTTTGTTTTTCCTCACATTCCTCATTATTGAGATCTTTCCTGTTTTTCTAGCCATCCTCAGTCTTCTCGTTCGAGACATCTCCCTCATGCTTTTACTCTTTCTTCAGTCCTTCCCTTTTCGTCCTCTTACGCTTTTTCACTCTCCTTATTCATAAAGTTTAATAATTTCTTTAGTTAAGCCTTTTAAAGAGTGTTTATTTTTTGAGATGCAATGTGCAAATATATCTGTATTTAATATATTGCCTTGTTTTTATAATTTTGTGTTTATCACGTATACGAGATAGAAAATCAGCTATTTTATTTGTTTTACTCAAACTTATATTCTGAAAGTTCTATTTTCCTACGTATTAATTTTTGGTTAGAATTTCCATTGTAAATAACTATGTGTGGTCTATAGTCTGTACGTATTTTAAATTTTCTTTCATATAAATATGACCCAAAATTATTTATTGATCAAACAATACTCTTTCATTATTTTTCTGTCGTACTATAGATTATTTCTGATATGTTGAATGTTTTACTTGCATAGGCAACTCGTTTTTCTATTCTAAAATGTGTTCTTTATTAAAATCCTGAAATGATAAAATTGGTGAATTTGTTATTAATTCCTTACATTTGTGAAATGCTGCTTGATATTCTGGGTTTGTGATGTCAATTTGTTTTCCTTTCTTACTAGCGTAAAAGTGAAATAAATAAAATGCTAATCTATGAAAATTTTTATAAGTATACAGTGATTAAAATAGACACAATGGCCGAACATATCTCTAAAATAAAAATATGGCACACATAATTAAAAATGCTGGTGATCAAGTAACCAATGCCGCAATCATTACTAAAATTTTAGGTTCTCTTCCAGATAGTAACACTAATCTTCGTCAAGCTTGGTTCTCCGTTGAGACTAGCAAGCAAACACTAGAAAACCTAACAGCACGATTATTAGATGAAGAAAATGTTTTAAAACAGAAGATTCTAAACGAACAGTGAACTGGAGCGGCCCTTATTTCAATGCTATGAATGTAACATGTAACAGATGTCAAAAAGTGGGACATTATGCAAGATTCTGTCATGCAACAAGACAAGAACCAAAACAAAAGGCTCATGGACAAGCATTTCAATCTCCGGTTAGCAGATTTCGTTGTCGTGGTAGAGGCGGTCGCGGACACAATCGAGGGACAGGAAATAATCACAATGACCAATCGAATTAGAATAAAGATGCTTTCATAACTGAAACTCAAAGGGTTGTTTACACTGATGAAAATACATGGATCACGGACAGTGGTGCAGGAAAACATATGACTTTTAGAGAAGATTATTTTTGTGAATATAATGCAATCAATGATGAAACTGTAGTTACTGTAGGAATCAGTCAACAACTACTAGTGAAGAGAAAAGGATTGCGAAGTGACGAAAGAAATACAGAAATAACTAGAAGCAAAGCTAGCAGATTATGTTGAGATAAATGTCGAAGAAGAAAAGGAAGATACCAATGATGATCAAAATCATCGAGATAATGACATCACAGCACATGCAGCACCGAATACTTATTCGTTACGACCAAGAGACTATACGACGACATCATCGTTATGAGCACAATTATGTCGAAGTTAATGAGCCGCAAACCTATGATGAAGCCATAAAATCAGAAGAATGTGAATTTTTGCGTCACTAAGAATGAATGATACATGGAAAACTTGTAAACTTTCAGAAAACAAAAAAACTGTTGGAAGTCGCTGGGTTTTTAAAGTAAAAGATAAAAACATAAAGCAAGATTTAAAGCCAGAATCGTCGCAAAAGGTTATTCCCAAGACATACAAGATACGTTTTCACTAACTGTAAGATTTGACTCCGTACGAACATTGCTAGCATTAGCTTCGAAACAAAAATTACAAATTACAGTGATTACTGAACTCTTGCTATTTGATCTTATTTACGACCAATAAAGTTATTCTATTCTATTCTAAAAATTTGATGTGAAGACAGCTTTCTTGAACAGAATGTTAGATGAAGAGATATATCTAGAACCACCGCCTGGTGTAATAATTCCAGAAGGAAAAATTTACAAATTACGTAAAGCTTTATATGGTTTAAAGCATACAAGTCGTTGTTGGAACGAGACATTTAATAAAGCAATGGAAGAGATGAAGTTTGTGAGAAGCAAAGCTAACAATTGTGTATATTACGGTACGGTAAATGAAAAGTTAGTGTTACTCGCGCTGTACGTGGACGATGGACTAATTTTAAGTGAAGATAAAAAGAGTTTGAAAACAATATTAAAAATATGTTGTGGCCAGCACAATACCTCTCGCCATTTTTATTTTATCTTGCATAGGGCGTGAGCAGTTATGTGACTTTGTTGGCCTTAGCAAGCAGATATGGGGGGCCGTGTCAGAATGACAGCTGGTAATATACATAGGTGTCAAGTATCATAAGTTTTCATTCGAAACATTATGACTTTCCAAATCCATATGGATTATTTTCCTCGACAAGTATATTCCATACTAATGGATGACAAATAAACAGAATATTATGAAATTTTGAATGAAAAATTATGACATATGACAATTGTGACATCTATGTAAATAACTACTAGCCGTCATTCTGACACGGATCCTCATATCTGCTTTCCAAGGCCAACAAAGTCACATGGCTGATCGCGCCCTATAAGTAACGAATTTAACATATCTTGTACACACAAATAATTGAAATTGTTTCTCTTCTTTCGTTCTATGAGAATTTTTATCCTACTATTCTAATATGTTCAAAATACTTCAAATTCATTGACGGTATTAGCGGTATTTCTTAAGGATATATGTAATATTAACATACCTGCAATTTAAATAAATATTTAATTAATAATACAATAATATATATTAAATGTACTCATACCTCCCAGAACTGACACTGACATTTTGCATTTATTTGTCAATTACAAAAAAAATAATATCGCAACTGTTTTTCTGGCAACGAGATTTATTACAACAGATTATTTTATATTATTATATACTATATCTCCAAACCTATACGAGATATAATAAAAAAATTAAATGTGTCAGATTGTGAATTTAATTATCTTTAATATTTGTAGTAACAAATTTTCAAAAAATAATATTTAGAATTTTTGTTTTTTAGAAACTACCACTTCCGGTTGTCCAATTGTTACCAGAACCTATTCAACTCTTCCCATTATTGTTAGATTGAGGAATCCGTAGTCAAACAGGTCTTTAGTCTTATAGAATTTGAGAAATCGTGTCTCCAACAACCACACACACACACACACACACACACACACACACACAGACATCATTGTAAAAATGTTAAAATCGGATTCTATGGACCTTAAATCGTGCTTATTCAATAAAATCTGGATATGCGATTTTTAGCATGAATCCAATACCTCTCTTAGCGAGAGGTAAAAAAATTGCAAGAGCATTTTGAAATAAAAATTATGGAAGTTAATAATTTTTGTGGACTTAAGATCAAGAAAGAAGAAGATTCGATCTTCATACATCAATCGAAATACATTCAGAAAATCATTAAGAAGTTTCTCGGAAATGATTTCCTCAGCTGCGAAAAGATTCAGAATTTCATGATTCCAATGGATTCAGGGTTATGGAAGAACTTCAACGAAGAATGGCAGAGAAATAAAGAACATGAACAGAACAAAATTCAGATGAAGAAACGTTTTCCTTAAAGAGAAGCAATTGGTTCACTTATGTTTGCTGCGATAGTAAGCAGACGTGAAATTGCTTATGCATTCAGCGTGATGAGACGTTTCACAGAAGATTACATAGAGACACTGGAAAGCTGTTCTACGAATCTTCAAATACTTAGCAACTACATAAATTTTCGTATTTTGTATAAAAGTAATTATGATGTACTTCTAGGCTATTCAGATGCTAACTTCGCTGGTGGCATGAGCACACGACGCTCAACTTCTGGTACGGTCTTTCTATTAGCTGGTGCACCTGTGACCTGGTCCAGTTGGCGTCAACCAACAGTCGCCTTCTCAACAGCGGAAGATGAATACATTTCCGCCGCCGGAGCAGCGCAAGAAACTGTATGGTTACAGCAGCTATTAAACGAGTACAGAAAGTATAGAACTCCGTATGGACAATATGAGTGTTATAAACTTAATTGACAATCCAGTGCACCACAAACGCGCAAAAAATATTGACGAGAAATTCCATTTTATTCGAGAACTCAAGGTGAATAATGTAATCCATATCTCGTACGTCCCAAGTGAGCATCAACATTTTAACGGAGCCACTTCCTACTATTAAGTTTGTTAGTTTAAGAAACTCGCTTGGTTTAATTGAAAAAAATTAAGATATTTTTCTGTTGTGTATATTATTGATTTATTACTTTATAAAATTAAGAGGGAGTATTGGAAACTAATTATTTAAAGTAAATTTGGCGCGCTTTTCAAAGTTCCCTCCAAAACGAACATACTTAGTAGTTAGTTATGTTGATATAAATGAAAAAAATTTCCTAATGTAGTTTTCCTTGTTACAAAAGTTATACATCAAAGAATGTATTTTGTTACAATTATATATACTATTAATAATCAAGTTTCGATCTTTTATTTCCATAATCAAGTTTTGTTAATTTTGAAAAATCTGGTATGATACGATACCACGATAATTTTCCTACAAAAGATCTAATTTCTTTTCATATTTTTGGGACTGTAATATTTTCTATGGCTTCTATCTTTTTCAAATTTGGTTTAAGACTTACGTTTGAAATAACGAAGCCCAAGTATTCTACTTCATTTTTATAGAATTCGCTCTTATGAATTTGAATTTTTAAATTTGGTAAACGTAATTTGTCAAATACTGCACGTATATTTTCCAAATATCCGTCAACTCTATTTCCAAATATAATAATGTCATCGAGATATACTGCACATATTTTATTAATTAAATATCCAAATGCAATGTTTATTATGGTTGCATTTCGAAACCAAAAGGCGTACAGACAAATTCATAGTGTCCGGATGCTGTACTAAAAGCAGGTTTTTCTGTCTTGTTTCATTTCAATCTGATGAAATTCACTATGTAAGTCAAGGGTAGAAAAATAATTTGGCATTCCGATTTTATCTAACAAAGTGTCTATGTTACTATACAGAATAGGCCTATAAATATAAATCATTCCTTGTTATTTAAATTTTTAATATTTATAAAAACTTATTTTAAATTATGATAATTTTTTATAGTGTTGATTGCGACACCAGAACATAGGACTTTAACATATAAAATCATATTTTCGTAATTTCTTGCTTCCCTAATTATTTTAGGTAAAAATACAAGTAGAGCTTAAAATTCTGCATCTGAATCAATAAACAAAATTAATTTTACATGCTTTGCAACGGCAGAAATTAGATATGAAATGTCGATATCACCTCAAATATAGCGATAACCATGGAATTGAAATAGATAAATTAATAAATGTTTGACGTGCCTATCAATTAGGGCAATATATTTTTATTAGGTATTATTTGTAATATCTATTAATTTAAATAAATAATTTTATCCACGACTGTCAAATAATATACCCATAATTCAACCGTTTTTTATCAATTAATGACATTCGTTACTGTTGCTAATTGAATAATTTATTTATTTATTTAATAAATCATTTATTTATTTAATAAATCATTCCAATAGGATTGTAATACCAATTACAGGAAGATTATAAACAGATAGTACAAAAATATATATGCGTAAGCATTAGCAATGAGAATAAATACAAAGAGAAATTGAATTATTCTATTCTATTACAATATACAGAAGTACAAAGATGGATTAATAAATATTTTGCAACGATATGAAAGTTTTAAATGTAAATAATGAGTCTGCAAATATGTCAATATCTGCACTGAAATTATTAAAAATCGAACATAGTTGCAGTACAGGTGATTTTAACTCGTAATTGGTTCTGGCTGTTTTACAGTTAAATAATATTGACAGGTCGGTGGAATAATATTATTCAATCGTTATGTCAAATTCGAATCTTACCTTTCAAAGAGTACAACCAAATTACTTTTAATAAGTATTTTTTTCCACATAAAAAGCTAAAATTACACTATTTTTCTCATTTTACCGTTTTATTTTCTTCTTAAGCTTAAAATGAATAATACAAGTTATATTAGTACAGTTACTTATCATGAGTAGTTCTTATATCTATATTTATATTATGCATTTCCATATATACTAATATTTATTTATTAGTACAAATTTATTAGTATTATTATTTCTAACATATTCATAACATTACAATTTATTTTAATATAAGCACAATTAATTAAGTCTTTATTAAATATTATCTGATAGTCACATTCGGTTTCTTTTATGACATCGTTATTTGTGTGTCTGCAATAGTAAAGTTCACTAACCCTTTAGCAATTGTTTTATCACTGAATACACTTTATTGTTATCTTTTAATAAGAAGTGTTCACTTTGAAAGATTGTTAACATTTCTTGATTTTGGATTATAGTTACAGGTGTATATTGTAATAATAATAAGTTTTTAAGAACAATGGCACTAATATTAAATAATCTATTTCAAAATTTTCTACTTTACAATGTGTTAAAATTAATTCTTTTATTCCATTATATTTTAAATTATCTGGAAATTCAAATTTGTTATCTTTATTAATTTCAATTAAATTTTTCTTTAATAAATTGTGAGGCATTATGCTTTCGTGCAATAATCCTAGGTTACACAAACTAATAGATATTTCTAAATTATTTAGAGTGTTTTTATTAATATTGTATAAATGGATAATTAGGTTTATTATATCTATAATAAATAAATGATCAATTTTATTAGATTGTTTCTTTAAAAATTTAAGAGTATACGAGCGCCACTACTGGTAGTATATTCCGAGCGATGACGTAATCCCCTGAGCGGAATAACCCATACACATTTAGACTGACTTAAATACATCCGGTGCTGTGATCCTTTGTAGTCGATGGAAAAGATGGCGAAGATTCGAGAGACATGATGCCGCATATACAGGATGGGAACGAACTTAATGTCATAAATTTAAGGGTGAGTAGTATGACATGTGTAGATTACGAAACAGAAAGAATTTTTTAAAAATTCGCATGTTTAAGGGTAGTTTTCATGAAAGTAACATTTTTGGTACCACTGGACCACTGGCAACGCATTTGCATTATTTTATCTATTACACAATTATTTTCGTTAAAAATGCTATTTAATTTAATTAAATAATATCTTATACAACTAATTTTGAATGTATTTTTGATAACCATATTTTTAATGAAATATGAATTAAAACAGCAGTAAAAAAAAGTTTCCTTAAGAAAAGTCGAATTTTCGTTTTTCGAATTTTAAAAAAAATCTTTCAGTTTCGTAATCTACACATGTCATACTACTCACCCTTAAATTTATGACAGTAAGTTCGTTTTCACTCTGTATAAGCACGACAGAGAAGCCAGTAGGAATAGTCTGATATATAGAAGCAACGAGCAATGAAGTTGGTGATATAAATAAACAGTCTACAAGTCGTGAACATGAATAAATGTAGTTATATAAATAAATATAGTGATATAAATATTGTTTAAATAAATAATCTTAGTGTTTAAGCATTTAATAATATTCTTAGTCTTAAATTAGTGTTAATAATTGTTTAATCATAGTGCTAGTTATTATTATTATCTTTTTAATATTTATCCTTAATTATTCATCGATTAATAAACGTATTCTTTTAATTAATATTATTTTTCTCATTTTTACACTTCACCCAAATAAATAAACTTTACAATTATTTGATTATGTTTTATGTTTCCTATTGTTTCATTAAATTGTTTAATAATTTGGATATAAGTAATTCTCTAATACATTTTGATTTATTATTCTCTGTTTTTGTTTCAATTCTTCTATTAATTTGCCATATTTTTGTGCGTCTTCATATTCTAAATTTCCAGTTATGATTTTTATTACGGTACCCAGGCCATTTATTAATTCTCTCTTATTTCTTTTATGACCATTTAAGTTTTCAAATTTGAATGATATTTCATCCTGATAGTAACTAAATATTTTCCAATAATTATCAAATTCTTGTATGTCTTTACTTCCATGTTTATTTCATTCTAAATTTAATAATTCGGATTGATTATTTAAGAATAAATACTCAGCATAGAGTGTTTTGAAATTGTAATAAAACTGTATTATGTCCATTTGAATAGATTTTGGCATCTCCAAATTTAGTTATCAAAGCGCCAGGGTTGTGTATTATCTCATTCAGGTATTTGGTTGATTCTCCTGATCCGAGCAGGATGAACCTGGAACAATAGATTCTTGTATTATTTTTCCAGGCCTTTTTATATTTTAAATTTAATATTTCTTATCTTTTTGTGTTTTTAGTGTTCCGAATTTAGGTTGAATGCTTGCTATTTGATGTGAAACATATTTGGGTTTGGTAATTTTACCTGAGTGTCTTACATTTTGTTTTATTCTCATATCTTCTGAAATTTCAGGTATCTTTTCAATGTTATCGTGATTTCTTTTTCCTGCAATATTTATTTTTCTTTCATCTAATTTTTTCTTTGTCTCTATAAATGATTTGCATCTTCTCTTTGTGATTTTGCACATAATTTTCACTAAGATGTTTTTCTAAATCCAAATTTATTTCGCCACTTTTAAAGTGTCCGAAAAGTATATCTATGGGTTTATAATTTGTTGCCGAATGTACAGTATTGTTACATACTATTATGGCATATTTTATTTTATCTTTTAACATTAAATTTTTATATTCTTTTTGTAAATGTGTGTGTCCATATGTAAAGTTTCTAAAGGTTTTATACTTGTTTGGGTAACTCGTAAATTTAGCTGAACTGGGTTTCTTTCATATTTATTTTGTAAACATATTTCAGAAGTGTTAATGTAGTTTTGTACTGATATATGAAGATTTGGCCAATAATATTTTTCTTTGATTCTTTTTATGATTTCCGTAATTCCTCGGTGATTCGTTTTTCCTTCATGATATAAAGTAATTGTTTCAATTTGTTGATCTTCCCGTATAATATCTTCTAATTTATTTTTACAACTAATAAAATCTAGTATTTGGTTTACAATAGTCTTTTATAAATGATAATATGGATTCTGATACTTTTATTTTTGGTATATAAACATCTTATCTAGTTTTTCCATCGAAAGGTCTAGTTATATATACTTTCAAATATGGGAAGTCCGTAATATTAAAAATAATTTAATTTTTGCCGGTGTTTATAGGTGAGTCTAGGAATCTTATTCCAGAAATAGGGTTTTCATCATCTGAATGACATGTGTTTTGTAAGTCGGATGATACACTCGTATTTGCCATGTTACTTTTATTTTCTGCGTCTATAGTAAAACTTTCAAGATTTTGTGGTAAGTTCCATGGTAATACGCATACTATTATTTTTATGTTTGAGTCTAAAAAAATTTGGTGTAATATTGTTTTTACTCTTTCCCATGATAATTTATTTTTACCACATCCCTTTTTTTGGGATAGAAATGCTATCTATATATTTACTAATCAAATATTGTTTTAATTTTTTTAAGGTTTCTCTAAAAATTTTATAGGATGGTTTACGACTGAATTTTTCTTTGGTTACTAAATGGAATAATAATTTCTCGTTGGGTAATCTTTGCATTAATATATCTGTAATTTTTGGTTCTTTAAATTTTAGTAAATATTTTCTACTAACAAATTTTGAATTTATATTTGCTGCTATTCCACTTGCGAGTTTTCTATCTACACTTATACAGTGAGCTAGGTTATCATTAACCTCGAGTAAATTTCCTTCTTTTTCTATTATATCAAAAAAAAAATCTAGACCATCATCATTTGTGTTTAATTTACCTTTTTACCAGATAAAAGAAATATGTAAAATAATCTGTTATAATAAATTTTACAGCCGAAAGAATGGCCATGGAAAATAGTTGAAAATTTAAATTGTTTGTAACTGACAGATAAATGTCAGTGTCAGAAATCCGAAGACATTACTGAAGACTTTTTCTGGGAAGTACATACATTATATTATTTCTTAATGTATTAATAGAATTGGAAACATTTCGAAAAATTAGAAGAGGACAAAATTTCTTCATCAAAAATTAATTTAAAATTAAACAATATAAATATATATGGAATAGATATATACGTAAGTAGAATTTTTGGTGTAGAGTGTAGGTATACAAGAAATGTTAAATACAATAGGGCGCGAGCAGTCATATGATTTTGTTGGCCTTGACAAGCAGATATGGGGGCCCATGTCAGAATGATTGCTAATAATTATGTATATAGATGTCAAATATCATATTTCTCATTCTAAATTTAGTGATTTTCCAATTCCATGTGGAGCAGAATTAAATGTTAAATATCTAAGGCATACAAATAAATTTTAAACTCCTGGTGATAAATTAACTACGTAAATTTAGAAAATCTTGAAATTTTTAATGAAAAATTCTAACATTTGACATCTATGTACATAATTACTAATTATCATTCTGAAACGGGCCCACATATCTGCTTGTCAAGCCCCAAAATGTAACATTACTGTTTGCGCCCTATACTTATGTAACCAAAAAAAGGAAGTGGCGAGAGGTATTGTGCTGGTCACAACAGATTTTTTATTCTACAGTGTAATCAAAATCCTGTAATTTAATTTTCCATCGTAATAATTTTGAATTTGGTTCTTTAAAGTTAAACATCCATATTAAGGGTTTATGATCAGTAATTATTTTAAATTTTGTATTGTAAATATCATGTCTGAATTGTTTTGTTACAGCCCATACAATGTCTAGTAATTCTTTCTCGTATGCAGAGTAATTTTCTTCATAATTATTTAAAGTTCTACTGGCATAAGCAATTGGTAATTCTTTCCCATTGATACTTTGAGACAGTACTGCGCCTATTGCTACATTATTGACATCTGTAGTTACTATAAATGGTTTTGTACAATCCGGGTATTGCAGAATTGGGTCGTTCACCAGGAGATTTTTACATGTCTCAAAACTTTGTTTATATTCTGCATTATTTATGTCAATTTTGAACCTTTTCTCAATGCTTTAGTTCGGGGTTTTGTAATTTTTGCATATTTATATATGAATCTTCTGTAATAACCGATTAAACCGAGAAATGATTTTATTTATTTTTGATTTCTAGGGATAAGGAAATTTTGAATTGCCGCAATTTGTTCGGATTAGGTTTTACTCCATTTTCATTTAAATGTGTCCGAGAATATTCTACTTATTTCCTTAAAAATTCGGACTTGTCAAGTTGAATTTTCAAATTTGCTTGACGTAGTTTTTGAAATATTTTTCGAATGTTTTCTAAATGTTCTTCTAAACTGTTTCCTATTATTATTATAGCATCTCAATATACCAAGCATATAGTTCCAATATATTCTTTTACTACGTAGTTCATTAGACGTTGAAAAGTACTAGAGGCGTTTTTTAAACCGAACGGCATTCGAGTAAACTCATAATGCTGTTTTGGGAATATCGTTAGGTGTTACTTCAATTTGATGGTATCCTGAGACTAAATCAAGGGTGGTGAAATATTTACATCTCCCTAAATTATCCAATATATCGTTAATATTTGGTATCGGGTATTTATCGTCTATAGTTTTTTCATTAAGTTTCCAATAGTCGATAACCACACGGATTTTTTTCTTTCCTGAAGCATCAGGCTTCTTTGGGACAATCCACACTGAAGACGATCAAGGTGAATAACTAGCTCTTATAATGTCATCTTCTAATAATTTTTTGATTTGGGTTTGAACCTCATCTTTGTAACAATTTGGGTAACGATAATTTTTCGTATGAACGGGAATTTCATCATAAGTTTTTATCTCATGTTTTATCTCATTTGTAAATGTGAGTTTATCATTCTTTTTATAAAATATGTCGCGGTATTCTTGAATTACTTTTATTAAATTTTTCTTCTCATTTTCGCTTAAATGATCTGTCCCAAAATTTGATAAAACAATTGGTTTTTGAGGAGGATTACTAATTTTGAAATTTTTCGTAAAGTTTGGAATAGTTAGATTATTTATTTCAATTTCCTTATCTGTTTTGTTTATTAAAGGATCTGTTAATTTTCTATCTTTATTTTTACTAGACTACCTGGAATTTTGAAATGGAAGTTAATGTTATTGTTTTCTAATAGCACGTCGAAGTCTTGTTCATTCACAAAATAATTTACTGATTTTGTTTCTTTTGGTTTTAAATTTATTTTATTACTGTCATAATTTAATTTGTACTCATGTCCTAATAAATATATTTTATCATTTATAATATCGTATTGAGCTTTTAAAATTTCAATCCTAATATGTCGAACTGGGTATGGAAGTCAAACACATAAAATTTTATTTGAATATTGTCAAAGTATATATTTGTATTGTAACGTAACCCCCGCGGCCGCCGCGCTACCAGGCGCCTTGGTGTCTGCACGCAACGCGCTTGTTAGGACTGGTCGCAGTAATCTATTATGTGATCTTGTTTACCTCTAGAAGTTCTCTAGTAGGCCCTAGTAGGTTCTAGAAATAATCTAGCCAGGTATATATATAACCCACCGCCAAAGCCAGGGAACACACTCTGTATTATACAAGCAACGAGTACAGAAGTCTGATATAAATAAGTGTCGACAAGTGAACATAAATAAACGTAATTAGTGACATAAAGAGTAGTGTTAATTGTTTAAATAAATAATATTAGTGTTTAAGTGTCTTATAATATTCCTAATCTACAAATTAGTGTTAATATTTGTTTATCATAGTGTTAGTTTAATTTATTATCTTTTAATTATATGTCTAATATTTAATTCTTAATTATTCATCGTTTAATAAACGTATTCTTTTAGTTAATAATATTTGTCGGTGTTTTACACTTCACCCATATAAATAAAAACGTTACAGTATAATTTTTACCTTTTGAAATAACATGAGCAGTGGATAACGTAAAATTTTCATTAAATATTTGGAATTCATTTTTGTTTTCTTGGATAATTTTTGAATTAATAAAAGATCTGATATTTCCTGAATTAACTAAACATTTATATTTACCAAGTTGTAAATTTGGTAATTTCGTCTGATTTTCAATATTCAAGATTTCTCCATATTTTGATTCTGGCTTAATTCTAAAAAAGAATTATTTTCATTTGATTTTCTTCTAGAATTTGTATTTCATGCTCAAAATAATTTTGCTCGTCAAAATTTTGATCGATTTCATTTTCTTAAAATCTGTGTTTTCTACATTGCGAGTACGAATATTTGGTCTCGTTTGATAAGTATTTCTTGTCGAAATTGACATTGGTGTCGGTTTTTGTTGTCTAGGCTTTAAATTTACTGGACCTCTTTGAGATGAAGTCGTTTGTCTTGGTGGTGTAAAATTTGGAATATGTACTGACTGTACAAATTTTTGGTTTCTGGGAATTGTTACAGTGTATTTATTTTAATATAACGGGGTATTTGTTTTCTTAATAGGAAGTGTAGATGTTGTTCTTGTGGCTTCCATTTGATAATCATTTGTTAAAATTTTCAAAACTCCATTTAAACTATGAGGGTTTCGGACTTTAATGGATCGCATAGTTCTCTTAAAAATGATCGTACTGCTAAATTTTGTCCGTACATAATTATTGATGGTCTGTGGGGTGCCTCTATTTGAGTTTCTGTATAAGATGTGTGCATTTATAATAGTGTTAACATTTTGTTATAGTATTCAAAGGCATTTTCAGGGCCTTGTCGTAAGTTTGATATTTCAATAGCTAAAGTATAGCAATCACGTTTATCCGCATACGTCGTGACTAATGCATTTTTTGAATCTGTCCACTATTGACCGTATAGTGAGATATTGCTATTGCAGCATCACATCTTATTTTATTTCTAATGTTTGCAACAATACAAAAATTTTGTAATCGTTAGGATCATTTCTATTATAGAATTTAGTAATGAGCGCCTCACTCATTCGAATAAAATAAGCTAGTTCATTTGAATTTCCAGAGAATACTGGGATAGTCTAAGTATCTCTGTTCACATTGTTGTGCCATTTTCGCTGACTTTAAATTTTACCTAGTATTACAATACAAACTGTACTTACAATATTGTTGCAATTAATATAGGATTTCTGTCAGTAGTGTCGCTTATGTTCCTTCTGTACAGGCTGAGCACTAAGACGATGATTCTGTGACTGTGGACCGCTTACTTTTCCTTAGGAGGACTGGGCTCACGAACACGAACTGCTCCGTTGAAAGATGTCTTGTAGAAGTCTGGACTCGTCGTCGACTTTGACTGAGGTTGATTAGTTATGGGCTGGTGATCGCTTATAGATTCGATGCAAACAAATCGTTAAAACGATCCCGAGTGTTTATTTGTAAATTTGCACTTTACAACTCTGTTACGGAGAAAGCACTTATTCACATCTTTTTACTATTTTACATTTCACTCCAGTACATCTCTATCGATATCCTTATTGATATCCCATCCGCGTCGCCAATTAATATTATTTAAATTAATATTGCCGCTTTTAAAAATATAACTTCATTGACAAGAGCTAGTTACAGATTGTTACAGTAGCCGCGTTCCTTCGGGCTGTGATTCACAATCTAAATCATCAAAGTGACCATGATTAAGAAGAAGTATGTTTTTTCGTTTCTTATTCGTTATCCCCACTTTCTCATTTTGTGATCACTAGACAACCTTCCCCTTTCCCTTCTGAACCATCCTTTCACACAGATTCATATCACAGCAAATTTAAAATGACTAACAATAGGTTTTCGAGCGTAGAAATTTATCAATGCGGGGTATGTTGCATAATAAAGAAATATGATTTTCCTACAAAAGCATGTAATGACCCACCATACATTTGAAAACAAAGAAAATGTGTTACATAGAAGATTTGTTTTAAGTAAACATACTTCATATGTTACCAAGAACATTTTTTTACTTCTATATGATCCATTTTTAATGTGCTGGCTATAATACTCGACAGTAGATTATTTATAAAATAAAATAAATTAGTTTGCATTGGTCTGCATATGATATTTGACGCTAGATGGAGTTTATATTATTCAAGTTGTTTTCTTGATATAATTTTTAAATCATGATTCAAAAGGATCACGATTAAACTAATCCGTATTCACAAAAACACAATCACAGCCCGAAGGAACACGGCTAGTGTAATATTGAATAACAGAATGACACAGATTCAAAGAATGTCACAGATATAGGTCTAGAATATGCAAGCTTAGTATTTAATATAGATTACATGAGAACAAAGGAATAACTATTCTTATCAGTATGATTAAGGATGAATCTTTCACATAGCTTACACAACCATATAAAACATGTAATAAACGATAAACAACGTGGATTTTTTTCAAATAAATCAACTGTAACTAACTTATGTATCAAAATCAATAGAATAATACAACCTTTTTTAGTTTAAATTCTGTTTATATTTATTTAAATTACGACGTTTCGGCAATATAAACTATTGCCTTCTTCAGGTATGAACATGAACTACAAATCAACAAATACAAATAAATAAATAACAAAACAGCAACAGGTAAATAAGGTGACAATTACAACATATTTAAAATAGGAAGCCATGCACGACTAAATCAATTGACAAAAAATCGCAATTGGATGTAGTGTATACAAATCTAGCTAAAGCCTTTGGATAAAATGGACCATAATGTATTGCGAGGCCATCTCTCAATTATTTATTACTGTAAAGATGATTTCCGACAACTTTTTTACAAAGGAAGAATTCTTCAAAATTTTACCTTAAAAAGAAGGAACAAGAGACGAATATACGTTTTTAATCTTCAAAAAATATGTGCGAGAACATAATTTACCATTAGAAAAGTCGACCGGAATTACAACTTGCGACTGATTGTGCTCCAGTAAACAAAGAAAAAAAAACAAGGCTTTATCGCGCTATGTAAACAAGAACATTTATTCCCAAAATTTGCATCATATCATTGCATCATCCACCAAGGAATATTATGCGCAAAAGTAATACCTTTTCAACGTTCAATAAAAACAGTGACGAAAATTATAAATTTATTTAGATCTGCTCCAATGCAACACCGATTATTTAAATTACTTTTACAAGAAGAGATTGTTGATCTTACTCTTACGGAAATGCGATGGCTTAGTAGAGGAAAAATACTTGAGAGGTTTTTAAATTTGTTGCCTCAGGTGAAGAAATTTCTAAAGTCCAGGAATGAATCTTGCTTACAGTTTAATGACAAAACATGGTTACTAGATCTTGGATTTCGTACTGATTTAACGGGAAAATTTGATGAATTAATTTTGAGATTGCAATGCAAAAGTCATCATTTTGCTCAAATGATAAGTGCTGTGCATTCATTCAAAAATAAGTTGACACTTTGGAAATCGCAATTATTAAAAAATAATTTAGCATATTTTCCAAAATTAAAAAATATTGTTGAAAATATTATTGAGAGTAATATTCCTATTAATTATATCGCGCAGGATTTTGATACACTCCTGGAGTAATTTGGTGCTAAATTTCTGGGATTTTCTGAGTTGGATTCATTTATATTTTTCGTAATTCTTTTCACCTTTACAGACGAGAATATATCTTCTAAAATTTCAACTTATTTTCAAATTACTAATGTGGAAGACTTGAAACTGGAAATTATATATATATAAAAATTATATAATTTTAAGATCACATCAGAATGATGAAGCATTCTGGAATTTAATTAAACATAGCTATACCTTATTAAGAAAATGTGCTCTAAAAATGTACTCATACTGTGGTCCAATATACTCCTGCGAATCTTCTTTTTCAAATTTATATTTAAAATCCAGGTACCGATCACAGCTTACCAATTCTCATTTAGACGAAAGCCTCAGAACCGGAAGTTCCAGTTACATGCCGGATTAAAATAAGTTAGCTGGAGATATACAATGCCAAATGTCACATGAATATTTTTAGTACTTATCTCTGTAAGTTGAATTAATATATTTTATTTTTCTTAGCCGGTTATTCGGGGTGATCTTTTTTATAAAAACGTTTCCGACCCCTGTTCTAGAGGTTTAACCTTTGTTTTATTTTATTTTAATTATAAAAGTAAAGCTTACAAGTAGTAATAAAATTTATGCAAAGAATAGTTTCCTCGTCAATGAATAAGTTTAATTTCACATAAAATTGTTCTTAAAAACAAAAGCTTTGCTTAATAAAAATTGTAGAAGGATACTTACTGTATGTAAAATTGAACTGTATTTCAAATGACGTGTTACCTCTTGTGAACCGGCATGAACAATCTATAAGATATTGATCATCGCTAATTATGAAGCCATAATAAGGATGAAAAAGGATCTGAAATAAATTATTATGTTTATAATACAAAAAAATAGTAATGTGCGTGTTCAAAATAACTATAAAATATTTTTTCCCCTTTCGCGTTTACAAATAGCTATTTTTAGTACAAGTGAGCAAAGTATGTCTTTTTCTCACGCGTCCAGAAATTGGCCGCACGAGCGAAGCGAATGCGCCAACTGGACAAGTGAGAAAATGACATGCTCACGTGTGCTAAACATGATTTTTTCCACAATCTTGAAATACAATTTTCCCAAAAAAAATAAAACATTGTACTTTGTTTATTAATGAAAAACTCAGAAGTACATTATGTTTACAATTGAATTTAATTAACTAAAAATAAATACAAAAAAAAATTGTTCCATCATGTAGAATGGTGCTCAGAGTATGCAACCAATTATACGCTTGTGTATTTTGCTCACTTGTGAAGAAAGTTATTTACTTTGCTCACTTGTGAAGAAAAATATTTACTTTGCTTACTTGTGATTAAATATGCTACTTTGCTCACTATTTTCAGTTAAATAATAATGAATTTTGCTCACGATTGTGGAAAAATGAATTTTGTACAACTGTTTTTATGGAAAACAGTGATACAATGAAATTTTTTGTAAAAAATATTTTGGGGATTTTTTAAATTGTTGGTAACTTGTCTAAGTGTGAAATAAATATCTGTCATTACTCATGGAAAATTACTGAAATTAATTTTTTTATTATAAAATATTTACATCAAACAGTATAGCACTCTTTTATATTAAAATTGAAAATATTTATTTGTATATTCATAACATAATAAATGTAGCTGCAAAACTTCTTGACTGGAAAGGTGATGGAAGGAAGAAAAATTACTGGAGTTCAGTCAATAAATTTATTTATTTTCCGCCTCTACCGGTTTCGACACCTCATGTGTCTTCTTCAGGAGCTACAATAATAATAATATAAAAAATATAAACAAATTTTGTTGTGAAAAATTTAGGACAAACATGTGTAACTTACGTGAAAATGAAGAATTTAAAAAACATGGATAAATACATAAAACAATTAATAAATAACATAATTTGCATACAATGGTCGTCAAGGTTTAAAAAAATAAATAAATAAATACATTAAAAACTCATGTAGTCGTCAGATAAAATTGGATATTTATTTATAATCCTTGAATTAACAATGGCACCCTTTAACTGAAGGATAAGTTATGACTTGTTCCGAAGGTCGTTACTTGAAATGCCGCTAGTTTTTTAAGTCATTTCTCTTCTTATTATTATTTTATAAAACTTTAAAAAAAAAAAAAAAAATATAATTAATATTAATTTGGTGTATAATTTTTATTTTGTTTGGTTTTTATTGTATTTTAAAATGTTTGTGTATATTTTACTTATATTTGTAATGTCCGTTTTTAAATTTATGTTGTTGCTGTCATTATTTATGTATAACATTTCTAGAATAAGGCGTTTATGTAAATTTTGTTCTGTATCTATGACCTTGACGGCATCAAAATTAAAAGAGTGTCCGAGTGATATTGCGTGTCCCACTAGTGCACATTTCCCGTTGTTGTTGTTCTTTTTTTTGGAATTTCGTTCATGTTCTACCATCCTGGTTCGTAAATACCGCTTTGTTTGTCCTGTATACATAGCGGTACAGTCCTTGCAAGGAATTTTGTACACTATTTGTGACCTGTAATCTTTTTCTATGTCTGCCTTTAATTTGCTAAAAAGATTTCCTACTGTTTTCGTTTGTTTGAACCCAATATCAATGTTTAAATTATTAGTGAATAGTTTTTTAAGTTTGGTAGCTATGCCATCTATGTATGTTAACGGATAATAAATTTTATTTTCATTTGTTTTTGCGTCATTGTTATTATTTTGTTGATTTATGTTGATATGTTTGTTATTATTTTTATTTTTTACTTCATTGATGAGGCTGTTGACTATTCCTCTAGGGTAATTATTTATTTTTAACAGGTTTTTAACATTATTTAATACGTCGCTCTGATATTCTTTTGAGGTTAGTATTGTGGCTCTAGATATAAGATTTTTGGCACTATTAAGAAGTTGATTTTTCGGGTGTTTGGATTTGTAGTTAAGGTATCTTGTAGAGGCAGTGGGCTTTTTATACCATTTAGTTTTAATCTTACCGTCCTGTTGGTGCAACAAAGCTATGTCCAAAAATGGGATGACCCCGTTTGTTTCAACTTCTACAGTGAACTGTAGGTTTTCATTGTAGTTATTGAAGATCCTTAATGTTTCTTCTATTTTATCCTCAGGTATAGCCAGAATCAAGTCATCAACATATTTTTTTATAAAAGGGACATTGAAGGTTAGAATTGGCATGACAGTTCTCAATAGTTTATCCATTACTAAGTTTGCTACACACGGACTTAATGATGAGCCCATGGCTGTACCCCAAATTTGTTTGTAATAATCATCTTTAAATTTGAAAAAACTCTCCTCTATGCAAAACTTCACTAATCCTGAAAATTCATCCCATGGTATTTTTGTTCTTTGAGATATTGTGCTCCATTGTTCATTTATTGCTTCCAGGACTAGTTCAATGGGGATGTTGGTAAACAAAGAAACCACATCTAATGAAATTAGTATGTACCCATCTTCTAATCTCATTTTAGTGATAAAAGCCTGAAATTCAAATGAATTGCGGACGTAGAAATCTTCCTCTTCAAGGCCCTTTAACATGTTGGCCAGGTATTTGGAGAGTTCATCTACCGGGGAATTAATTCCAGAGACAATGGGTCGTAGAGGATAATTACATTTATGAACTTTTAATAATCCGTAAATCCTAGGTGAGATAGAGTTGTCCTTAGTTAGTCTTTTTTTTTGTGGTGGTATCTATGTATTGTTTGTCATGCAGAGATTTTATTAATTTATTACATTTATTTTGTGTTTTTATGGTAGGATCAGTATCTATTCTTTTATATGTTTTTGTATCTGATAACAGTTCTTTCATTTTATTGTCATAATCCGTTTTGTACATAGCTACTGTTTTGTTTGACTTATCGGCTTTAAGAATTAAAATGTCATCATGTTCCTTGAGGAATTTTTTTGTTTTATTGTATTTCCTGTTAATTGTAATATTGTCTTTATGTACGGTTTTTCTATTACAAAAATTTGTTACTATGTTCGTGAACTGGGCTCTAACAGAGTTTTGTATATCTATCTCTTTTGTGCTTTCTGAAATAAATTCCGTATCTGCAATCAATTTAAATAGTGGCAGATCATTCTGATGGTGAGGTATACTAAACTTAGGGCCTAGTGACAAAATCTCTACTACATCTGGTGGAAAATTAATATTTGTTAAATTCATGAACCATTCATTTTGTGAATTTTGAATAGTGCTATTGTTATCAATACTGAGAAGATTGTTAAATTTTCTGATTTGTATTGATTTGGATTTAAGATTGACGTATTCAAACTTTCTCTGTATCAGACTTTGAATTTTGTGCCAATGAACATAACTGACATTTTGTTTTATTATATTGTAATGATGATAAAATGCACTAGTGGGACACGCAATATCACTCGGACACTCTTTTAATTTTGATGCCGTCAAGGTCATAGATACAGAACAAAATTTACATAAACGCCTTACTCTAGAAATGTTATACATAAATAATGACAGCAACAACATAAATTTAAAAACGGACATTACAAATATAAGTAAAATATACACAAACATTTTAAAATACAATAAAAACCAAACAAAATAAAAATTATACACCAAATTAATATTAATTATAATTTTTTTTTTTTTTTTTTAAAGTTTTATAAAATAATAATAAGAAGAGAAATGACTTAAAAAACTAGCGGCATTTCAAGTAACGACCTTCGGAACAAGTCATAACTTATCCTTCAGTTAAAGGGTGCCATTGTTAATTCAAGGATTATAAATAAATATCCAATTTTATCTGACGACTACATGAGTTTTTAATGTATTTATTTATTTATTTTTTTAAACCTTGACGACCATTGTATGCAAATTATGTTATTTATTAATTGTTTTATGTATTTATCCATGTTTTTTAAATTCTTCATTTTCACGTAAGTTACACATGTTTGTCCTAAATTTTTCACAACAAAATTTGTTTATATTTTTTATATTATTATTATTGTAGCTCCTGAAGAAGACACATGAGGTGTCGAAACCGGTAGAGGCGGAAAATAAATAAATTTATTGACTGAACTCCAGTAATTTTTCTTCCTTCCATAATAAATATACATTTTAACTCTAACCTAACTCGTAAGTTACTGTCTAAATGCCAAAATAAATTAAACTTCAAATGTTTATTGAAACCGCCAGTATTACCAACCATGATATTTTAATATTTCTTTTCAATAGCAATTTTAAAATAAAAGTAAATTAATGCGAAATAGGAAAAATAGTATGAAAAACAAATTTCACAATGTCCATTTGTAAAACTCGTACTTTGCGTGATCGAGCCGTAGGCGAGTTACGCAAACTGTATTCGTATTACAATAAGGATCCAGTGTGGATCCAAAGGGGGGGGGGGCAGAACATTGTTTTTTTTTATTCCAATAATAATCCTTTTTTTGATCTCTTTTAATATCTTGCAGGGATGACTTCCACTAACTAAAAAAATCTGATGTGGACACCACACGACTTCCTTGTACGATTATTAAACTATACATATTTTTTTAATATCTAAATTACAAAATATTAATTTTAACTTCAAAACGGTAAGATCTTTTTAAAGAGAGTTTTGATTACAACAAAGAAATATTTGATTACAACAATGAATATGACTAATTTCACAATAAAAATATAATATTTGTTATTGTACGAAAACTGTATGACTTATGTATGCTATCTAGTACTAATAATTCTGAAGATCTCTCTCGGCTGTACAACATAAAAAGAAAGCAATATCACAATGCCTTAGAGAAGGCCCAGAAAGACTTCAATGATAATATCATACTAAATTCTACAAATAAATCTAGGGCAGTCTGGAATATCATTAAGAGTGAGTCCGGTGGTAATAATAACTCTTTTATTAATAAATTAAAAGACCCTTCAGGTAATGCAACCAATAATTGCAAGGAAATGGCAGAATTACTTTTAAATCACTTTAAAAATGTTACCAATGTAACAAGTGGTAATAATACAAAATCTAATATCCAGCCCATTGATTACCAACGTCATACAATGTATTTAATGCCTATACTGATGTGCATGAAGTGTCATCTGCAATTTTGCGTGTAAGTAATAAACCATCTGCTGGCTATGATGAGATACCCTGTTCATTATTGAAAATTGCTAGACCTTTTATAGTACAACCATTATGTGGCATCATAAATGTATCATTTGAAACTGGTGTGTTCCCAGATAAACTCAAAATTGCAAAGATAGTTCCTATTTATAAAAAAAAGGGAGAGAAAGATAATATCGATAATTATCGCCCAATATCAGTTATATCCGCATTCAGCAAAATATTTGAAATAATTTATCATTCACGTTTAATGTCCTTCCTTACCAAGCATAATATTTTATCACGGAACCAATATGGCTTCATTCCAAACAAGAATACTACTGATGCAATTTTTGATTGTTTAAATTTTGTATCACACTGTTTAGATAACAAAAAAAATGTGGGTGCTATTTACTTTGACCTAAGTAAAGCTTTTGATACTATAGACCATAATTTACTACTTACGAAATTGTTTAATTTCGGAGTAAGAGGAAATGCACGTGATTGGATTCGCTCCTATTTAAATAACAGAGAACAATATGTATCTCTCCATAGCGATGTAGATGGTTGCACTGAAAGAATAAATTCTGCTAAGTCATTTATAACACGCGGTGTTCCTCAGGGATCAATTCTTGGCCCAATTTTATTTATTTTGTATGTCAATGATCTGCAAAATTATATAAATTGTAACAAATTATGTCAATTTGCAGATGACACATCATGTATTATTAGTGCGGATTCTGTGCAAGAATTAAACTTTTTGGCCTCAAGCACTGTTAATGATATGTCAGATTGGTGTACTCGTAACAATTTAGTATTAAATTGCAATAAAACATGTCTCATGATCTTTAGCATACGTAATATAAATTTCAGTCCACATGTACGAGTAAACAACAAATCTCTACAAACTGCTCCAAGTAATAAATTTCTAGGTCTAACCTTAGCTTCAAATCTAAAATGGGTAAATCATATTGATGATTTACACAAGAAATTGTCTATTGCTTTCTATACAATTTATAAAATTAGAAACATTACCAATACAAACACTCTTAAAATTTATTACTTTGCACATGTTCAAAGTAGAATTAAGTATGGTATAATTTTTTGGGGTAATAGTCCACATGCACTTAAAATTTTTGTACTCCAAAAACGAATAATAAGATGTTTAGCTGGTGTCTCGTCAAAAGCCCATTGTAGACACCTATTTGTTGAACTAGGAATAATGACCGTAGTAAGTCTTTATATTTATGAAGTCATTATTTTTGTCAAAAATAACCTGTCATTGTTCACTTTTAACAAAGATGTGTTCTCCAATATGAAAACCAGACATAATTTTGATTTAAGTATTCCACTCCATAAAACTGCTTTCTTTGCTAATACTGCCTATTACAAAGCTATTCAGTTCTATAACGCTCTACCTTATGATATTAAAATTATGTCTGATTTGAAAGCTTTCAAAATGAAATTGAAAAATTTTCTTTTATGTAAATGTTTCTACAAAATTGAAGAGTTTGTATCTATGTGAAATGTATATCTTTATGGTTTTTTCCTTTTTTGTGACTATGTCTTTGTACTTTGTACTTTAACAGTCAAATAAATCTTTATTATTATTATTATTATTATTATTATAAAATTGCACGTATTTAACGTAATTTGACATGAACATTTTTTTGTCCTAATCCATAGCAAGCTTTATTACAAAAAATAATTTTTAAATTTACATATCTCGCTTATACAAAGGGCTAATTTAATAATACTTGATGTACTAGACGCAGAAATTAATTCTCTAAAAATTTTATTTGAAGCATTTATTTCTAAAATCAAAATAAAATCATTTTATTCAAGAAAAACTGTTAACAACTTCAAGTAATGTACCACTTCCGGTTAGCCTATTTTAACCAAAATCTATTATGTTATTTCGATTGACATAAAAGTTTTGTATACCAAATTTGAAAAGTTTTGGATTATATTTTAAAACAGTTTTTCATTAAAATCTATTATAGGCTTCATGTAAAGTGCCACTTCTGGAAATTGTGTAATACCCAGAAAGGGAGGTGCACAACTAGATGTTATAGGAGTTCTAAATACAAAATTTCAACTTTCTACGGCTTACCGTTTTTGAGTTATGCGAGATACGTACGTACGTACAGACGTCACGACGAAATTAGTCCAAATGGATTCAGGGATGATCAAAACCGAATTTTTTCGCGATTACAATACTTCCTTTACTTACGTACAAAGAAGTAAAAAAGTAGTTCGCCAACCCCCCCCCCCCCTCCCAGCGAGTGATTTTCTGGATTCGCCACTGTAAAGATCATTGTAATGTTTGTCTTTCAATATACTATTGTAGAGATAAATAGCCAGAATTGTTAATGTACCACCAAATATTATAATGGTTTCAATCATTTTCACGGCGCAAGATGCAGGTTAGCGTTTAGGTGCACTGCTAGTCTTCAAAGCATCTAAGCTTGTGCAAGTTTAAAGGGGGAGGTAAGAAGTGGGCCGTACCAGACATGGTCCCTCGCTTTTAAAATTATATTCGTAGTCTGTTCTGTACAGTCAAAAGTAAAATTATATTTTGTTGTTATATTAGTAACTAAACGATGAACCACAACCGGAGAATTGTGTCTAGCTAGGAAATAAATGTAGAACGGAACTGTTTAAGGAAAATCTATTATAGTAGACAAAATATATTTTTGTATTAGAGAAAATGAATTTTTATTTAAAAAATAAATTTGTCATAAAAATGTTAAATCGTTCATTAATAAACAAACATTTAAGTAAAAAAATAAGTACTTTTATCAATAAATATAAATTCAAAATATTTAATTTGCTTAATTGAAATAATTTTTTTATTGCTTTTTACCTCTCGCTAAGAGAGGTATTGAATTCATGCTAAAAATCGCATATCCAGATTTTAGTGAATAAGCACGTTTTAAGATCCCTAGACTCCGATTATAACATTTTTGCGATGATTGTGTGTCTGTGTGTGTAGATATTGGAGGTACGATTTCTTAAATTCTATAAGACTAAAGACCTATGTAACTATGGATTCCTTAATCTAACAGTAATGGGAAGAGCTGAATAGATTCTGGTAACAATTGGACAATCGGAAGTGGTAGTTTCTAAAAACAATTCTAAATATTATTTTTTGAAAATTTATGTTACTGCAAATAATAAAGATAATTAAATTCTCAATCTGACACATTTAAATTTTTTATTATATCCCCTATAGGTTTAGAGATATAGTAATAGTATATAATAATATAGAATAATCTGTTGTAATAAATCTCGTTGCCCAAACAACTCCATGGAAACCAGTTGAGATATTTAAATGTTTATAATTCACAGATAAATTCAAAATGTCAGTGTCAAAAATCAGCAGTTTTTCTAATTTTTTGGAATTCTAGTATTGGAGATATCGTGCACGAAACGGCGGTCACACACACACACACACATACACACACACATACACAAACACGCACACACGAACACACACACACACACACACACACACACACACACATACAGACATCATCGTAAAAATAGTAAAATCGTATTGTAAATACACTAAAACGTGCTTATTCAATGAAAACTCACCACCGAATTTTTTGACCAAAGACAATACCTTCCTTACCTAGAGGTGACGGAAGGTAAAAAGAGAGGTAAAGTTATGTGTGCTATGAAAGACTGTAAAAACTTTTATAGTGTTGGTTTTTGGATTTCCTACAGACCCAGAAAGGTAATATTTAAGTTTTACATTAATAACCAAGCTTACATTATTTGTATTTGCTCATAAATATTTGATAAAATTGTATTGCCGTATGCGATTATTTTATGCACTAATTTTTATAAATAGAAATTTAAAATCATCCAAAGGGAAACGGAAGCAAATTATAGTAAAACATTTGTAATATTATACAAAATAAAAATATTTGTATTTATAAAATATAGTTTTATTATATTTAATTTAATTGTACTTATTTGTAACCAATGAAATAATAAATACCGTACTAATATATCATTCGCAAATGACAGTTGTTCAAATTCCCGCCACGAACCGCTTATACCAAGATGGCCGCTTACACCATTCGATGCGACATGAAGATCAAAGGTCCCGACAACAAGTTTCGCTACTGGTTAAGTATTTTTATACTGTGGTTATATGGTCGAAGGTTGTAATCATCTAGTACTCAATAACGAAAATTAATTTCGAGGAAATACTTCAAATTAAAAATATAGGGAGACCAAATCCTGATGTAAAAATTACGAAATTACATACTGTGAAATTTATATAATACCTATGACTACTACGGAATGTGAATGCTGTTTTTCTACTCTACTCACAAAATAATTAAAACATTTTTACGGAACATCGTGATACAAGATAGACTGACTGCGCTGACTCTGTTTTCAATCGAAAAAATGTGATATGGCCAGCACAATACCTTCCGTCAATCCTGTGTATTATGTACAAATTTCATACATAAATTTTCTTGCAAAAGATTCTAAATTTCCAGTAAAATTATTTCACAGACAAACTATGCAAATTTCACTTGACACTGACATTTTTAGCTTTTCCTATTCGTTAAGGGTCGTTATTTTTTATTTTCTTCTTCAACACATTTCTGTTCTGCGTGTCGTTCTCATTTAGTTCTTTTTCTCTCAAGTCTTCCGCAATACAGTCCTTCCATCTTATCTTTGGTCTTCCTGTCTGTCTTCAACTTTCTATTACTAAGCTATTCATATTCTTCTTCCAATATACAGGGTGTAAACGGAACTAGGGAACGCGATTTTTCTCGGAAGTTATTAGAGATACAAAAAAATCTTTCAAACAAAATTTTTAGTGTTTCTAGCAAGCTAATTAAATTAATGTAAATCAGAAAAAAAAATTAATTTTCGACGATATATGTATTTTTGACTTTTTTTAAATGGTACACTCTATATATTTTTATACTATTTAGTGGGAAATAATTTTTGCTTTAAAAAAGTTTTTTAAGTTATACCTTCTAAACTTAATAGAATTCGAAATATTGAAGAATATATTAAAATAGTTTTACTCGAAATTAATGCTGGCTACGATAACAAAATTATTGAGTTACGAAACATTTTAATTTACAAATGTACATCAAATTATTGTCATACTGGTAACACTATAAAAATTGTTCAAAATTTTCACCGTTTTTTTGTATACGAAAATTGAGCCTTTTTAACAAATGTTGATTTACAGTATTATTAATTTTATTATTTAACTCGTTCACAGAGACATTCTATGTTTTAATTCTTCAAGTGTAGTAACGTGCGTAACATAAACTTTGTTTTTGATGGCACCCCACAGAAAGAAATCTAAGGGTGGTAGACCAGGAGACCTTGCAGGCCACATTATACGTCCTCTTGTTCCAATCCAGGCATTTGGAAATTCTTGATTTAAATAGTTTGTTACATCTATTGAATTGTGCGCAGGTGCACCATCTTGTTGAAATATCATTCCGGGACGATCTGCTAATAGTATATTTCATCAACAAAATTCCTTAGTTCATTTTGTAAAAAAAAAAACAAATATCTTTGAGAAGTTAAAGTGCCCTCATAAAAATATGGACGCAGAATAATATTATTAACAATTGCGCACCACACATTAGTTGAAAAACGTACTAGAAAATTAGTAATACATGTTTCGCGTGGATTTATGTCGGTAGTTTACCAATAATGCGTATTATGCCTATTAAATATACCATTATTGGAAAAGTGGCTTTCATCTGTCCATAAAATTTTATTTAGAAAATGTGGTTTGTTCGATATTCCTGTATGAAATTATTGCAAAAGTGAAGTCTTCTTGCAAAATCGCCAGGATGGAGATTATGGACTTTATGTATTTTGTAACCTTTGAATTTATGCTTTTTTTAAATCCTGTGTACCTGTTAATGTGATTCGTTTAATTCTAGTGCAGCTTCTCTAACTGAATTTTTCGGATGCACATTAAAATATGCTAATACATCAGCTTCCAAATTTTCATTTATTTGACGAACTTCGCGATTTGCCACAGTCAGGGAACCAGTTCTATGTAGCTTTCTTTCTAATTTGAAAAAGTATGTTTGATTTGGATGAAAGCGATCAGGATATTGTTGCCGGTATAATCACAGGGCTTCTCTTGAATTATTGTTTGATAAATGGAAACTTTTCAACATATCTACTTTCTCGTTAATTGAGTATTCTTCCATTTTTACAACAAATAATAATCTAAGTTATCAATTCAATAAACTTTTTCACAGGGTTATAACAATAAACTAATACAAATGTCAAATTTTGTTTCTATAGCCAGCTTTAATTTCCAGTAAAATTATTTTAATATTTTCTTCAATATCTCGAATACTATTAAGTTTAGAAGGTATAACTTATGAAACTTTTTTAAAGCAAAAATTATTTCGTACTAAATAGTATAAAAATATACAGGGTGTACCATTAAAAAAAAAGGCAAAAATAGGTATATCTCCGAAAATTAAAATATTTTTTTTCTGATTTACATTAATTTATGTAGCTTACTAGAAACACTAACAATTTTATTTGAAATATTTTTTTGTATCTCTTATAACTTCCGAGAAAAATCGCATTCCCTAGTTCCGTTTACACCCTGTATATCTCTCCTCATGACATGTTCAAACCAATGTAATCGTCTCTCGTATCTTTCTAGAAACTTTTAACACTAGAGTTATTTCCCTTATTCTTTCATTCCTTACCGTACCTTTCCGTGCCTTCCCCAACATCTATCTCAACATCTTCATCTCTGCCACATTCATTTACTTTTCATTGATACTGAGATCTGTCAATTTCAATTATCTAAATATATTATTAGTTTCCATGGTTAACATAGCTGGCTGAATTATGAAATTTAATATCTTTATAATTCTTTAACTCTATATCTATTGAATATGAAGTATAAAATGTAATCAAATCGTATAAAGAATAACATATTCTTTAAGTTATAATAACGTTAAGTGTCAATAAATGATATTTAACTGCGTTTATTCAATAATAACTGTTAAAATCTTCAAAAGAGGGTACTTTCGGTTGACCAATTATAACCAAAATCTCATCACCTTCTCTTCTGGATGTAAGGACTATGAAAAAATTATAATTTTTGGAATCGTGGTATTGAAGTTATGCGATCCGAAACTTTAGCCACACACACACAGATACACTCACGCACTTCTTCTTTTCCTTATAACCCTGATGGGTGTCGGATTTTGAAATTTGTTTTAGGTTCTTACGAAATCTTTCCATTTTCTTCTATCCTTTGTCATCTTTTTCATTTCTTCAAGGCTTCTACCGCTCTTGATCCCCAGCTCCTTTATTCTTGCTTCTCACGTTTTCCTTGGTCTTCCTCGTTTTTTTTTCTATTTGTATCTCCTGTTTCCACGATTTTTTGTAATAGACTGTTTTGGTCCATTCGCATTATGTGCCCATAACAGCCAAGTTGTTTCTGTTTTATATTTTTAACTCGTCTGTATCTAGGCTTACCATTTGTATCTTCGTTTCTGACACTATCCCATTTTGTATTGCCTGCAATCTTCCTTAGGTATTTCTTTTCTATCGCTTTTAACTTTCTCTTGTGTTTCTTCTGTAGATTCCACGATTCACTTCCATATATGGCTGTCGAGTCTGCTATTGTATTATATACTTTTATTTTTATTTCCATATCTAATTCATCTTACCCTAGGATCGCCTTATTTATTGTGTACTAGATATTGCTTGCTTTCTTAGTCCTATTCAATATTTCTAGATCTATTTTTCCATCCTGTGTTATCATACTGCCAAGATATTCATATGCCGTTACTATTTATAAGCATTTTCCATTAATTTCTGTTCTATTCTCTTCATGTTCCCTTCCTTTATGGTTAATTATCATTATTTTACTTTTATCTGTATTAATCTCCATTCCCATTTTTACTATCTCCTCTGTCCATATCTTAATCAATTCCATCATTTTTGAATAGGAGTCTAATATAAGGACTATAATATCGGCATACAAAAGACTATCTATTTTTACCGGGTGCAGTCTGTTAAAGCCAATTTGCATCTGTATATTTTTTGTCTTTGCTTTGGTATTTTTTAAGATCCTATCCATTATTAAAATAAAGAGTAAAGGACTGAGTCTATCTCCCTGTTTCACTCCTAATAGCATTCTAAATCCTTCAGATCTATAATTCCATCCATCTGTACTACTCCTCTCACTTCTTTATATACACTTTTGATGGTTTTTATTATTTTATTTGAGATGCTATTTCTGTTCGCCGTGTCAAATGTAGCTCTTAAGTCTATGAAAGTGAGATATAGCTCTTTATCGCTCTATATTTTTCTTTCTATTAAATTTCTTATGATATGGATGTTGTCTCTTGTTTGCCTGTTCCTCCTTTAATTTACTACTTATTTCTGTCCTTAGCCTAGTTTCTAATATTCTTATGTATAGTTTGTAGCATGCTGTGGATAATCATATTGATCTATAATTGTCACATCTGCAAGATCCCCCTTCTTGTGTATAGGTACTATTTTGTTTTCCTCCTTGCTAATTTTAAAATTATAAATGCAGACTTATGTGAAGGAATGTATTGGAAAAATGTGGGAAGGCAAGAAAATGATAATCTGCGGGAAGTAAACGTTACATATGATATAAAGCATGGTGATCGGCACAGCCGTACATAGGACAACACGTAAAACCAGACTTTCTCTAATTATTTCACTTAAAAAAACTACAAATAAGAGTTGTAGAGCATAAAACTCTGCATCTGAATCAACAAGCAATATTAATTTTGTATGCCTTGTAACGGCTGAAATTAGGTACGAAAATGTCAAAATCATGACAAAAATAGCTATAGGCATGGAATTGAAACAAAAATTAACAAATTTATAATACAAGCTAGGTTAATTTATTTTTATATTTTTTTGTAATTACTGTTCAAGTGAAAAAATATCAATTTAAATTAACAGATAATTATTAACTTGAACAGAAATTAGAAATAATACGTAATAAAACTAAATTACCCTAACAAGACAGATAAACAGTTAGACATTTATTATTTATTTTGTCTTAATTCCATGGCTACTGTAATTACTACCGTTACAAGGCATACAAAATAAATTTTACTGATTGATTCAGATGCATAATTTTATGCTCTACAACTTTTATTTTTACCTAAAATAGTTAGGAAAGTCTGATTTTACAAGTTAAAGTCCTATGTTCAGCTGTGCCCATATCGTAATAAGTAATAATAAACGAGATTTTTGCAGGTTTATTTACAGATGGACATCTGTAGATCTAGATATGTGCTATTTTGTGACATTAACATAAATTATTGCAATTTATTTAATTGAACAACAAAACTGACAGCTCCAACTTGACACCGTAAAAAAAAATTGTACAAATTTTTGTTTGCATTATAATGATGATATTAACAATCCAGTTCATTGTTAAAGATTTGGTGTTGTAATGAAATCAAGAAAAATTTAATTTATTTCGTCATAAATATTGATATTAGTCATCGAAATTAATGAAGTTGAACATTTCTTCAAACGAGCTATAACTGGGGGTCATTCCTTATATATTGTTATTATTTTTATATTAATTAATTTTAAAATATTAAAATTAGTATAATTGTTAGAAATGAAATAATTTTTTTTGATTTCTAATATCAAAAAAATAAGTTGAGTTGACTTTGGAATGATTGACAGTTAAGAACAATTTTTTGTAATTTAATTTGAGATGTCAGTTTTGTAATAATTCTTTTTTATTCGTTTAATTATATTATTTGTTTGGATTTCGTTTTTCAATATAACAATTTATTCATTCAAGAATAAAAAGGGTTTTATTTTGTGTACCTAACATAAAATATTGGCGACCGTGACAGGACTGAGGAGTCAAAAAACGAATAGTTATATTGAAGAGGATATACGTAATCTATTATGGAACGTTTAAAAAAGGCCAGAACTGTTGTACGTAGTTCATTCACTAGATTTTACACTGTTCTTTCTGTAGAATGTACCAAAGAAGACGCTGATAAAAATACTATAGAGGCTAACCTAATCTTATTAGAAAATAAATTTAAAGAATTGGAAGATTTAGATAAGCAAATAATAGATAAAATAGTAAACAGCGAAGCAACAGAAGATGAAGTTGAGAGAGAATCTGTTCTAGTGGATGACTACAATACGAAGTTTTATAAAGTAAAGGGCATGACGAAAAAAATACTACAACAGACGACAACTTCTACTGTGACCAGTTTAACAACTTCGCATCGCAGAAAATTTAAACTACCTGAAATTGAATTAAAGAAATTTTCTGGCGATATAAGAGAATGGTTACAGTTCTGGAGCTGTTTCAAGAAGGTGCATGCAGGTAACGAGATTGCAGACGAAGACAAATTTCAATATTTAATACAGTCAATGGTAGAAGACAGTAGAGCTGCAGAATTAGTTAATAGTTATCCACCAACGGCTGAAAATTATGTTAAAGTAATAGAAAGTTTAAAAAGTCGTTTTGGTAAAGATGAAATACTAATTGAGTTCTATATTCGAGAATTATTATCCTTAGTTTTGAAAAGAGCAGTAAATCCATCAGATAACATATCTTTATATAATTTATATGATAAATTAGAGTCACAACTTCGAGCATTAGAATCATTAGGTGTTACAAGTGATAAATATGCCTCAATGTTATATCCATTGGTGGAATCTTGTATTCCGGAAGAAACTTTGAGAGTCTGGCAATGTACTACACCAAATCAAAGTGATGAAATATCATGCGATGTCTCAAAAAATAGACTTGAGAAACTAATGAAGTTTCTAAACACCGAAGTAGAGGCCGAAGAAAGAATTAAATTAGCAGTGAGCAGTTTTGGATTACCCAATGAAAAATACAGCACGAAAACAAGTAATAGACAAGCGATAGCAACTGCTTCTAGTCTGGTGAATGATACAGCAAATGAAAGAACTTTAACTTGTATCTTTTGTAACAAAAGTCATGCAAGTACAGATTGCATAAAGGCACAAAGTATGTCTATGACTGAACGACAGAAAACCATTCGAGAAAAAGGCTTGTTTCGTGTGGTTAAAAATGGGTCATGTTTCAAAACGATGCAAAGCTATAATAAAGTGTATTATTTGCAAGAAGAGACACGTAGCTTTGATGTGTCTAAACCTGGAAGAATTTAGGAAAAAGGATGTTTGTAGATTAACTGAAGGCAATGAATCATCGCAAGTGGCAACTAGCAGTATTACGAATCCTAATATATTTTTGCAAACTTTGGTAGTTGTGTTAAAAGTTAAAACAAGGAAATGTTTCGCGTAAGGTACGAGCTATCATAGATACTGGTTCACACCGATCTTATCTGCTGAAGAATACAGCTAACAAGATGAAGCTTCAGTCGAATGGACAAGAAAATTTAATTCACATGTTATTTGGTGGATCCCAAACTGAACGAAAGAAACACAAACGGTATTCAATTGATCTCGTTAATCCAGACAATAACTACAATTGTCCACTCGAGGTATTGGATCAACAAACAATTGTTGGCTATGTAAACAATGTGGACATTGGACCCTGGACACAAGAACTACTAAAGAAAAATATTAAATTAAATGATGACAACAAAGGAACCATTGAACTATTGCTAGGTGCAGATATAGCCGCGAAATTATATACGGGTAAGGTATATCATTTAAAATGTGGTCTGAGCGTTGTTGAGACTAAATTAGGATGGACATTGATGGGACAGTTAACTCTAGAAAAATTTTATACTGACACAGTGACGTTAGTAACGTCTCTATTTGTAGAAGAAGCAAAAGTGGCAGATTTATGGGAGTTAGATGTAATTGGTATAAAAGATTCCATACAAAAACAAACAAAATTAGACAGGAATAAACAAACCTATGAAGACTTCAAAAATTCTGTCAACGTGAACACTGAAGGTAGATATGAAGTAGTATTGCCATGGATAGAAGATCGACACGAACAACTTCCAGATAACCGGCATTTGGCTGAAAAACGATTACAGGTGCAACTGAAGAAATTTAGTAATGATCAGTTTTACAAATACAATCAGATATTTAAAGACTGGGAAGCCACCGGGATCATTAAACAAGTAACCGAAACTGAAGAAAAGAAAGGTAAGATTCATTATTTGCCACATCGACCAGTGTACAAAGAATCAAGTACGACCAAAGTAAGACCTGTTTTCGATGCATCGGCTAAACAATATCAGAATTTATCTTTAAATCAATGTTTGGAGACTGGTTCCAATTTGATTGAACTTATCCCAACGATATTACTTAGGTTTCGAGTACATAAGATTGGAATTATTGCTGATATTAAAGGAGCGTTCCTACAAATTAGTGTCAGTGAAAAATATCGCGATTATCTACGATTTTTATGGGTAAATGAACAAAATCAAACTATAATTTATAGACACGCACGTGTAGTGTTTGGTTTAACATGTAGCCCATTTCTACTAGCTTCCGTGATTCGACATCATCTAGAAATCAGTATGAAAAAACTAAATGAAGCATCTTCTGAAATATATTACTCACGAGAATCAATTGAAAAACTCTGTAAATCCTTTTATGTTGACAATTGCGTGATTAGTGTTGAAACAGAATAAGAACTTCTGACATTTGTACGTGAATCGCGTAATGTTATGAATGAAGCGTGTATGGATTTAAGAGGATGGGAACATACAGTCTTAGAAGAAGAAGAAAATTCAATGAATAACTTTAGTTTAGTTCTCGGTTTGAAATGGGACCGAAAAAATGATACGTTATCAATTAATCTAAATAATTTGACATCTTTCGTAGGAAAAGTAACGAAACGTATTATTTTATCTACTGCCCATAAACTATTTGATCCGATCGGTTTTCTTTGCCCTATAACGGTGTTTCCCAAGTTACTCATTCAAGAAATGTGGTCTCAGGATATTGACTGAGATATTCCAGTTCCAGCAAAGGCCAAAGAAAGATTTTTGGCATGATTTAATGAACTGAAAATGCTAGAAAATCTCCAAATACCTCGACGAATTTGCGATATTACGACAGGAGATTGGAGTTTTCACATTTTTTGTGATGCGAGTAAAGTTGCTTACGCCACTGCAATATTTCTACGAATATGAAGGTAGAGTGACTGTATAATTAATTTAGGCGAAAACAAGAATTGCACCTTTAAAGCAATGTACTATACCAATGCTTGAATTAATGGCAGCAACAATTGGAGCCCGATTGAGTCAGGAAATAGAAAATATATTAGACAGAAAAATTAGAAAAATATTTTGGAGTGATTCCACAACTATATTAGCTTGGATTCAAAGAGAAAATGTTCGGAATACATTTGTCAATAACAGAGTAAAAGAAATAACAACACGATGGATTGGAGGTATATTAATGGTAAGAAAAATCCAGCTGACTTACCATCTCGCGGTTGCAGTCCGAAACAAATAATAGCTTCGAGATGGTGGGAGGGGCCACCTTGGTTAAAATATTCTTCAGAAAAATGGCCTCAACCCGCTTATCAATGTAACGAAAACGAAGTAAATGAAGAGAAGAAGAAAACCCTAGTAGCTTTGTCATCAACAAAGTTGGAAAAAACAAATTGGTATTTTCAAAAAATTTCAAATTACGATACTCTTATTAGAATTCATGCTTGGATTCTACGCTTCGTGAATAATTGCCAAAAACACAAAAAAAAATGTAAGTACGGAGAACTATCAATAGAAGAGATAGATAATGCGGAGAAAAATATTATTCATCCATTTAAAATGATGGAAGATGAAGAAGGGATTTTTAGAGTAATGACGAAAATCGTTAATAGGAAAGATAATCGAAATTTCCTAACACTTATTGTTTTACCATCGAAAAATGTTGTAGTAAGAATGCTAATTCGGAAGTATCACGTAGCCCTGGGACACTGTGGATCACAAATTTTGTTAAATAAACTACGTGATTTTTTTTGGATTATTCGAGGGAGAAGAACAATTCATAGTATTCTTAAAAAATGTGTTATTTGTCAGAGACATGAAGCAAAAGCTTTGAAAGTTGAAGACAGTCCACTACCATATGAACCGGGTAAGAAACGCTTTACTATTTGAAGTCAGTGGTGTAGATTTTGCAGGTCCCCTCTATTTGAGGGATAGTTCCAAACGTGGGTCTGCTTATTCACCTGTGCAGTCTATCGAGCTATTCACCTGGAGTTAACGTCTTCATTGTCAATGGAGGCGTTCATGGCTGTATTAAGAAGATTTATTGCCAGAAGGGGACGCCATTATATGATGACGTGCCAACTTCACACTTAGCACGTCATTAATAAAATTTCAAATTACTTATTATATCTTTTGTTAGTGCTTCGTAAGTGCTCTTTTGTGCTTCAAAAATTTTTGAAATTAATTGAACGGTTCACGAAATAATTAACATTATATGATGCCGTGCCAACTTCACACTTAGCACGTCATTAATAAAATTTCAAATTACTTATTACATCTTTTGTTAGTGCTCTTTTGTGCTTCAAAAAATTTTGAAATTAATTGAACGGTTCACGAAATAATTAACATTATTTGATGACGTGCCAACTTCACACTCAGCACGTCATTATTAAAATTTCAAATTACTTATTATATCTTTTGTTAGTGCATCGTTATTGCTCTTTTGTGCATTATTTTATTGAAATTCATGAAACGGTTCATGAAATAATTAACATTATATATTGACTTGCCAGCTTCATGTCATTAATAAAATATTAAATTGTTTAACACATTAGGATTAGTAGAGGAAGTAATAAGTATACTAATATTGAATAATTTTATTTATTTATTCATTCCTATGGTGCGATCGATTTCGGGATATTATTTCCCATCATCAGGCATTACCAGCTGAAAAATATTATTTTTGTAGGAAAAATATGTATATAAATAATTATTATAAAAATGTTACAAAATATAAACAAATAAGTATGAAGATATATATGAAAGTATGAAAATATGAAAAAATTGTTGCAAATAAGTTTTATAAAACAAATATAATTATAAACATGTGCGAATGGGTAAGGTTATGAAACTGACATAAAGTAAAAGAAAAAGGGGAAAATGCTTACCGTTAATAGGTTTAGCAGCGACGATTGTTGTAAAAAACCATCTGTAAAATGTTGGATTACGTTTATGATGTGAGATAAATGAAAATTAAATTTCAAGAAAATTTTTAAGAATTGTTGTAGAGTCAAAGGAAGAAGATATACTAACGTTGGAAATCAAAAGTATTCAAATTTAGGTGGGTTGGCGCACATTCTGTTGACGCAGAAAGGGCGGTAATTTTAAAAATAAGGGATTGTTATTATTAAAATCTGTTATATTATTTATGAGGTTTTGATTATTTATTTTATGTAATTGTATTTCATATTGTTCTAAAAGGGTTAGGTTATGATATTTAGTTTCATAATGTAAGAGTTTTAGGTTATCAAGTGATGTAGTGTGGTTCTCTGTTTCTAGATGGGTCCCCATAGCCGAAGGTGGATTATTTTTAATATGTTCTATGAAACGGGTTTTAAGATTTCTACTTGTTAGGCCGATGTAAGAGGAATTGCAATCATTGCATTGAATTTTATAAATTCCTGATTTTTGATGATCGGATAATTTAGGTTTGTTATTAATAAGAAAATTGCCTAATGTGGGGTGTGTTTTACTAGTTATTGTAATATTATGCGGGGATGTTATAGGTTTAAGTTTATGTAGTAAATTTTGGTAAAATGGAATTGAGAGATAAGTTGACGGTAATTTGTAATGAGGATATATTTGTTTTGTTAGAATTTTAAGTTTAACTTTTTTCAAAATATGTAGCATGTAACTTATTGGGTAATTGTTATTAGCGCCGATTGTTAAAATAGTATTTAATTCTGTATTAAAGTCTTCTGTTGTTAGCGGTATATTAAGTAAGCGGTGAAAAAAGTAATTAAAAGTAGATTTTTTGATAGTTGGATTATGGAAGGAGTTGTAGGGTATTATTATGTCTGAATAAGTCGGTTTTCTGTAGATGTTAAAATTTATGGTGGAATTCGTTCTGTGGAGGGTGAGATCTAGATAGTTAAGTGAGTTATTTTGTTCTATTTCTAAAGTGAATTTTATTTTTGACAAGTTATTTATTTCTGTTAAAAAATCATTTAGTTCGGCATGGGAGCCCATCCAGAAACAGAGAACATCATCTATATAACGTTTCCAAAGGAGTATATTTTGACTTAAAGGAAGCTTCATTATTTTTGACTCTAAGTTATCTATGAAGATGTTCGCTAAAGAACCACTTAAGGGGCAACCCATTGGGAGTCCGTCTTCTAATTTATAAGTTTTATTTTGAAAATTGAAAAAGTTTTGGTTAGTGGCTGTTTTAAACAGTTCCATTAAATTTTTAATGTCTAAATCTGTTAAACTGTTGTTATCTTTGAAGCTTTGATTTTTGTTTAGTATTAAGTTTAAAATATCTAGAGTTTCTTGAACGGGAATATTTGTGTAAACACATCTTTTGTTAGTGCTCTTTTGTTCTTTATAATTTTTTTAAATTCATAGAACAGTTCATGAAATAATTAACACATTTTTTTAATGGAAACAATATTTAACTTTCTACCTAAAAAAAATCCACATTCTTGTATTTTCCTGTTTTAAATGATATAAAGGCTGTTTAGTTCCGAATTTGTTTTATTATATTAATATTAGTTTAAAGATAAACGTAATTTCATGTTAACTATCAAAAAATAATTTAATTATTTACTAAAGAAACACATTCTAAATTATTTAAAATTTTCCCGATTATTCTTAAAAAAAAATTCTTTGTATTTGGCCTTTATGTTCCTAAATTTTTATATAGGGTGAGTCGGGGTGACCCCCTCTCTTCTTTAACTTGTTTATTTTGAGTAATAGAAAAAAATACTCATACAAAAGTTTTATTATTTTAAATATAATGGCAGATGTAGATATTATTTACAAAGTCAGGTTTACAAAATACGATTATCAACTTTTATTTTTTAAATAGCAACCTATAATTATTTTACTAAAATATAAACCGCCATATCTTTCTTTTTTCTATGATGTATTAATTATAATGAATGTATTTGAAAAAAAATCGAGAAAAATTAAATAATTGAGATATATAGGAAATAATTTTTATTCTAATATTATAGGTGGCTATGTAAAAATAAACAAAATATATGCTAATACCAACAAAGTATACATTTGTTTGTTACTTATTTATTATTACTTACTTATTTATCTGTTTATTTATTTTCGCATAGCCACCTAGAATATTTGAATAAAAATTATTTCCATATAACTCATTTATCTTATTTTACTCGAAATTTTTCAAATACATTAATAAAAACTAATAGATCATTAAAAAGACAAAAATATGATGGTTTATATTTTAGTAAAATAATTATAGGTTGCTATTTAAAAAATAAAAGTTGATAGTTGTATCCTGTAAACCTGACTTTGTAAAAAATCTATATTTGCCATCAAATAGTATATTTAAAATAATAAAACTTTTATATGAGTCATTTCTTTCTATTACTTATAATTAAAAAGTTAAAGGGGTTTTTTAACTTTTCAATGTCATTAGTGTCAATTGGGATGTCAAAATTAATCGAAATTCAAATAGATATGTGGGTGTTATTTCATTTTTCTTGAAGAAAAATTAATTTCAGAGTAGGTAAACAACAAAAAAAATGTATGTTACTGCATATGGTTGAAATATATAACTTTTTTTAAACTGGGTAGAGATACCGATGTTTTTACCTCCTGCCAATAGTAGAGATATAGGATCAAGCTAAAATTCAACATTAGATGAACATAGTTCTAAAATAAACCTGCGTTTTAAAAAAAAATTGAGATCTATTAGTATTTGACTATGATTTTATGACGAAAACAGCATTTCTCGTTTTCCCTATAAAATAAAAGTCAAATACTAATAGATTTCAATAATACTGTTTTTAAAATCCAGGTTCATATTAGAAGTATGTTCGTCTAATGTTGAATTTTTGAAAATGTTAACAATTCTTCTAGTACATGAACAATTTATTTAAATTTTCGCTTCATATATAGTAGGCAGGGGTAGGCATTCCGCTTAACCATTTATCTAATTTTTTGTATTCAAGTTTCCGTCATACCAGCGAGGAAGTGATTAAATTCTGTTTATAAGGTGTATTATCACAAATGAATTTTCATATACTCCATTTTCCAACCGGAAGTAACCTTTCAAATATAAATCAAAACTTTTCAAATTTTGTACTAAAGGCTTTTATATCGATGAGACCAAATATTTAAATTTAGCTGCTAGTTGTGAACTAGTGAAATGGTATTTTACTTGAAGCTCCTAATAGATTTTAATGAAAAAACATTAAAATAAAATCCAAAACTTTCCAAATTACATGTTAATAAACTTTTAAAAACTGACATGGTTATGATTACAAATGATCAACTGGAAGTGGTACTTTGTTTGAAGCTTTGTAATAGTGGCCACGTCATATTTTTTGCAACAATATTCCTGTTATATTTTAAAAACGTCACTGTCATTGTTACATTATTTTCTATCATGCCATCTCTCAAATGTCAAAGTGACATTTAGTTTAATGGCCGCGAAATTAAATATCGCGCTCTGTATTGCGGGTGCGAAGTGCTAACTTCGGATCCGGGTACACTAAAAAAGATAGAGTATTATACATAAAGTAGAACTTTTCAAATTAATATTTTTATACTTAGGGGAACAAATATAGTAAAAATGATTAGGCAGAAGACGCACGTCTTCAACCTGAAAAAAACTTATAAAATGAAATATAACTTGCAGAAATTATTGGATGTTATTTATTTTTTTAAAAAAGAAGTATTAAGAAACATATATATTAATGAATTTAAAATTATTTTTAAATCAATCCTTATTCCTTTTACGGAATATAGAATTATTTGACACAATATGGTCATTCAAATAATTTTATATTCCGTAAAAGGAATAACGATTGACTTAGTAATAAATGTAAAAATCATTAATATACAGGATGTAACACCAAAACTGACCACCGCCATTATTTTATTTATTATTATAGTTACAAAAAAATACTTGTTGTAGGAGACTAAGGGGGACATCCTAATAAAGAAGAAAATATTTTTTAAAACCTCTGGTTGTAACACAAAGTTATATTTTTTCAAATTGGATTATACATATTTTTTATGCTAGATTATGATATTAGTAGAAGAAGAGTGAGAATAAACACATGCCTGTCAAAGTGACAATAAAAATCACAAAAACAAACAAATAAATAAGAATAAATTAAATTTAAACTACCTGCAGCATTGCGTGGACTAAATGTCGTATGTGGTACAAAATCATAACAACACAAGTGATATTTAAACAAAAAAGTAATTTTAAAGTGAACTTGTGCGGGCTTATAAGGTCGAAAATCGCGTACGTTTTAGTGTATAATATTTGCATGTGCGCACCCTATTAATAATTACAGTCGCCCACATCAATACCGGTCAGACAAATATTGATATAAAACGGTCGTGCCTTAACATTGTTCTGGGTAAGTGGCTTTATACATATAAATTAAACCAGCACAGTACAATAAATTTATATTATACATATATAAGCAAGAATATATTATATATATATATATATATATATATATATATATATATATATATATATATATATATATATAAATAATAGCACATAATAATAAAATAAATAAGAATAATAAAAACTATTTTTAAAAAATGGCTACTTTAGAACAAATATCTGTAGAATTGGCAAGATTACTAGAGCCAGTAAATGCAAAACTAACCAATGTTGACACAAAAATAGACAACGTTCAGGAATCTCTAAAGAGTATAAAGAAAGAGGTTCACGAAAATAAACAAAAATATCAAATACTGGAAAACATGGTTAAAGAGCAACAAACAAAAATAGAAAATTTAAAAAGAAAAATCAAGGAGAAAAATGTAATAATCTACGGGGAAAAAGAAGAGGATAAAGAGAATCTTTTAGAAAAAATACTAAAAATAGCCCAAGTTACTCTACAGGTACCCATAACAGAAAATTAAATAGAAAGTGTTAAAAGATTAGGCCCAAAAATAAAGGTCAATAACAATAGACCCATAAAACTAGAACTAACAACCAAAAGAAGAAAATATGAAATCTTACAAAACTGTAGAAAATTACGAGGATCATCTATAAGAATTGAAGAAGAATTTCCAAAAAATATAGTCGAAGAAAGAAGAAAACTAAAAACGTACTTAAATCAAGCCAAGGAAAATGGCTATCGAGCCTACTAAAGATACAATAAATTAATTGTAAACGATGAAATTTTCACGTTACAAGATCTCGAAAAGAACTATGATCAGAGTGTAATTGAAGACAACTTACAAAAACCTAGAAGAAAATCCATAGCCCAATATGATACACAGGAAATCCAAATCAATACAGAAATCACAGAAGATGAAAGTATAGAAGGAAAAGACGGAAAGAGCAAAGAAAACTTTCCGAACACACCAACTCCGAACACAAATAACGAGAACATTAAAAATAAAGAAAAACGGAAAGCCAGTTCCCCAGCAGAAAGACTAAAACCAAAAACCGATACACAAAATAAGGTAACCAAATACTTTGTCAAGAAACAAAAAAACGACAACGGAGCCTCACATATAAACCAGAAAAAATAAAATTACCATCAAACCGAAGAAGTATACTCTTCTGGAACGTTCAAGGGTATAAAAACTTATACAATTTAGACAACGACCAAATAAATACATTCATTAATAATGACATAATATGTATATGTGAAACCTGGATACACGACAACCTAAAAAATATTCCGACCTTTCTACAAACCTGGGGTCTCGTGGCCGTGTGCCTGAGTGTCTGGTCGCGAATCTGGGGACCCGGGTTCAATCCCGACCGACGCCAAAAATTACATCGAATTTTAATGGCACAAAAATTGACCTCTGTGGTGCACTCTCCACGCCAGCGATGTGTGCCCGTGAGGTGACGCCTGGTAAGCGCCCGCACGGTACAAATATTCCATCATTACCGACATCTGTACAAAGCAGATTGGCACACCCAGCAATGGGTAATATGCCGTGATGAAATATTTATTTTATTTTATTTATTTCTACAAACCTTTCAGTATATAGAATCAAAAGCAATTAAATCTGCGAGCAGGGGACGAGCAAGCGGAGGATTACTAATCTTCTACAACAAATTCATAGAAATAAAGGTCCTAGAGAAAACACCACACTGGAGTGCTGTCCTTTTCAAATACATCAACACTAGCAAAACTATGATTAGCATTTTCTGTTACCTTTCACAGTCGTATTCCTTCGACATACTAATGGAACAACTAAAAAGTACACTGCAATAACCGAACAATACACGAGTGCACCCATAATTTTAGTCGGTGATTTCAATGCAAGAATAGGGAATTTAAACCAAGGAGAAGAAATATTTTTTATAAATACTAATTTAAATCATAATCGTGAAACACATGACGATACAAGAAATTACAATGGAAAACAATTAGTAGAATCTCTGGAACTTGAAGGATTCTTCGTACTCAACGGAAGGTCGGAAAGGGACAGAGTTGCGGCATACACATACATAAGTGGAAAAAACAAGAGTATAATAGACTTGGCTTGGGCAAACAATAACGCACTCCACGAAGTTGAAGACTTCGAAGTCTCAAGAGAAATTCATATTTCAGACCATCAACCAATACATATAAGACTAGCCGGATGTTCTACGAAACAATCTGAAAACGAAAAAGAGTACAAAGAAAAACCAAAATTAAAATGGAACACCAAAACACAAAACCTCTATAAACAAGCAATAACCGAACAACTAAATAATACACAGATATCCTATGATGCTCTTAGGGATACAATATGGCAAGCAGCAAAAGATTCGCAAATGATCACCGAAAACAAAAATAAAACGAAAAACAAAAATGAGTATAGAAACAAATGGTATAACAAAGAATGCAGATTAGCAAAAACTAAATTGAGCAAAGCACATTACAAATGTATACAGGAAGGTTACACACAAGAAAACATTGGATAATACACAAGCACAAAGAAAGAATATCAAAAAACAATTAAAAATAATAAAACAAAATACACAGTAGAACTACAACAACGCATAGACAATATTAAAAATACAGAAACATTTTGGTCAACCATAAAATCCCTAAACAAAAAACCAGCAAAAACGATTGAAATTGATATGGATGAGCCCGAACGGTATTACAGAAATATATTCTCAAACAAAATACCAGAAACGCAAAGATATTTCGGAACGTACCATCCGTACTTCGATTCAAAAATAACAGAATCAGAAATTAACAAAGTACTACAAAAATTAAAAAATAGTAAAAGCCCAGGAACCGACGGAATATCCAATGAATTCCTGAAACATCTTCCCAAAAAAGGGATGGAATACCTTACCTCTCTAATCAACATATTCCTAGAAACTGAAATGATCCCACAAGACTTAACCAACGCTAAGGTGACGTTGATTCATAAAAAAGGAGACACCACAAACCCGAAAAACTACAGAGGTATAGCTTTGCTAAATACGATAACTAAAATATATACTCACCTACTAACTAATAGAATCTCAAATTGGACAGAAAACACAAACATCTTTCACGAAAATCAAGCAGGTTTCAGAAAGCAAAGATCAACAATAGATCACATATATACATTAAATTCTCTTGCACAACTCAGTATAACCAACAATAGAAAAATGTACGCCATATTCGTAGATCTATCAAAGGCATTTGATACGATAAACCACAGAAAACTTTGGGGAAAATTATACAATTGTGGAATCAGTACAAAAATCATTAGAATCCTGCAGAATATATACTCTCAAAGCACCATCCAGATAACGACCAGTACAGAAGAATCCGAACAAATTCCAATAAATAAAGGGGTTCTGCAAGGTGACCCATTAAGCCCAATATTGTTCGCGCTATTTTTAAATGACTTAGATAATTTCCTAAGAGAAAAGGAACTATACGGAATATCGGTCAATAATACAACAGATATCATGTCTCTTTTATATGCAGATGACATAGTCATTTTAGCATACTCGCAAATAGATGTACAAAGGAAGCTAAATGTCCTAGAACAATAGGCCAACAACAACGATCTCAAAATAAACACAACAAAATCAAAAGTGTTGTTATTCCATAGAGGTAGGCCACCAAAACAAAAAGTAATTTATCGATGCCAAGGGGAACAAATCGAAATAGTAAAGGAATACATGTATCTAGGAATCACATTCGCGTCATCTGGTCTACATAACACCACCTGCAAACAAAGAATAAGCAAAGCCAATATCACTTCGGCCAATGCGAAAAGAACCATGGTACTAGCGAAAATGGAAAGTTGGGAAGCTAGACTTAAGATATATCACACCACTATAATACCTACAGCACTTTACGCTTGCGGAGTCTGGGGACTTCCGCATAAGGAAGAAGTAGAAAAAATCCAAACAAACTTCTTTAAAAAAATGTACAATTGGCCCACAACAACACCAAATCATATAATAAGAAGAGAAACAGGACAATGCAACGTAGCGGTAAAAGTAGTAGAACAAACTCTTTGCTGGTGGCATAAACTACTAAAAATGACAGAAAACAGATATCCTAAACAATGTTATAATAAATTAAAAACTGAAAATTCAGACACTAATAAACATAACTGGTGCAACTTACTAAAACATACACTCTCGGACATCGGCTGTATTAACACGTGGAATAAACAGAGTGCTACTCATTTAAAAAGAAATTTTAAATTTATAATATGGACTTATAGGTGCCACCTTTTCAATACAGACACGAATAGAATCGCGAATTCTTCTTATTCAACAATATACAAGGACATTCAGTGCGGCACAAATAACAGAAATATAATATATAACAACAAATATAAAATAACGCAATTAATAACGCAACTAAGAGTCGCGAATACTAACTCAACAGTGCTATTTTTTAACGGTAGTGTAGTGAAATTCAGCGCATCAACAATATGTTCGATTTGCAACAAGATGGAGGAAGATGACCTTTTCCACTTCTTCGTCTCATGTCCCATACTGACCCCCCTAAGAAAATACTATTTGCAAGAACTTTTGACCCCAAATATAAATAAAGACAATTTCCATTGCCAGCTTCTGAAAGGAAACGAAGATAAAATTATTAAGAAAGTTTATTGTTTTACTATAAATGCAATTAAATTAAGAGCATTCGCTCTAGGTGACCTGTAACTAGACATAATTTCAATATAGTTCATATACTTCTACAATAATTATTACTTAGCACTTAAGATCTCATTCAATGTCACTTGCAGGGTATTCATATAAAAATTACATTTGTAAAAAAATACATTACAATTAAACATATAGAATATTAATAAATATTGTCACTCAATTGTACAAGCTCTTATGCTTAAAGCAAATAAAATTATTATTATTATTATTATTATATTATTATATATTATTATACATATTTTTTATGCCTATTTAATAGTGTATTTACATATGTCTGAATTCAACCATGTATTATTTTTATATCCTTACATTGATATATTGATAATATTGAAAAAATGCGATTGAAATTTAAATAAATTTGATTTTTATAGACATTTTTCAGTAGGCTATGTATGAAAAACAAAAATTACTATTTGTCAATTTGAATTATTTAGGATAGAAATCAATTAGAACACTGTTCATAACGTTATTAACAAATACTTGTTTCATTTTAAGTTAAGCTCAATTGTTTTTCATTCATGACCCACTGAAAAATAACTATAAAATTAATATTTAGAAGATTTTTGTTAAAATACTACTACTTCCGGTTGTCCAATTGCTACCAGAATCTATTCAACTCTTCCTATTACTGTTAGGTTGAGGAATCCGTAGTTATACAGGTCTGCAATTTTATAGAATTTGAGAAATCGTACCTCCAACACACACACACACACACACACACACACACACACACACACACACTCTCACACACACACACACACACACGCACACACACGCACACACACACACACACACACACAGAGAGAGAGAGAGAGACATCATCGTAAAAATATGCGATTTTTAGCATGATTCCAATACCTCTCCTACAGAGAGGTAAAAATACCACGTATTGAAAACATTTATTTCAATCTATTTCTTGCATATATTAATATATACATAAGCACATTTTTAGTCATTCTTGTATTATTGTAAGTAAAACCTATTTATCCACAAGTATTATTTACTTAGTACAAGTATTAAACCAGCCGCCAAATTTCTTGTTTTTCAGTGTAATCCAAGAATTGAAATTAGGCAATACAATAATATAATAGATTCTACAGACGGAAAAGACGCTTTTACCATTTTAGGTCAAAAAATTCGATGATGAGTTTTTAGACAATAAGCACGTTCTAGGGTACCTAGGATACGATTTTACCATTTTCACGATGATGTATGTGAGTGTGTGTGTGTGTGTGTATATGTGTATGTGTATATGTATGTGTGTGTGTGTGTGTGTGTTTGTGTGTGACGATTTTTTCATAGACAATAATTTCAACACAACAATTCTAAAAATTACAATTCTTTCGTATTCCTTTTCTTATTGGATTTTGGTTACAATTAGTGGTCAACCTGAAGTACCCTCATTTGAAGATTTAGACAGTTTTATTTTCTGGAAAAACACTGTTAAAATCGTTTTCTGACATTTAATGTTATTATAATATTGAAGAATATTCTAGAATCTACGAATTTTCTGCATTTTATACTTCATATAGTGAAAATGATTAGGTAGAAGACATAAGTCATCAACCTGAGAAAAATCTTATAAAATGAAATATAACTTGTAGAAATTATTAGTTGCTATTATTTTTTTAACAAAGAAGAAAGAATATACTAGTATTAAAGAAACGTTTATATTAATGACTTTATAATTATCTCGAAGTCAATCCTTTTTCCTTTTACGGAATATAAAATTGTTTGACAAAACATGGTCATTCTCAATAGAGTCAACGTATGTTACGAAAATAAACTACAATTATTTCAAATAATTTTATATTCCGTAAATGGAATAATGATTGACTTAGAAATAATTGTAAATGTCATTAATATATACATTACTTAATACTAGAACATTTTTTTCTTCTTCTTTTAAAAATAAATAACACCTAATAATTTTTATATTTTTAAAGTTATATTTCATTTTATAAGGTTTTTTTCAGACGTGCGTCTTCTGCGTTATCATTTTCACTATATTCAATGGATATAGAGTTAATGAAATTAAATTTCATAAATCAACCAGCCATGCTATAACCATGGAAACTACTATATTAAGAAAATTTTAATTGACAGATGTTAGTATCAATGAAAAGAAAATGAATGTGACAGAGAGATGAGTATGTTGAAATTGATGTTGGGGAAGGCACCGAAAGGTAGGATAAAGAATGAGAGGATAAGAGAAATGGCTCGAGTGATAGAAGTTTCTAGAAAGATACAGGAGAGACGATTATATTGGTTTGAACATGTAATGAAAAGAGATGAATAATATATTGGAAGAAGAATGAACAGCTTAGTAGTTAAAGGTAGAAGAAACAGAGGAAGACCAAAGAGAAGATGGAAGGACTGTATTGCGGAAGACTTCAAAGAAAAGGAATTGAATGAGTACGATAAGCAAAATAGAAATGAGTTGATGAAGAAAATCAAAAATAACGATCCTTACGAATGGGAAAAACTAAAGAAGAAGATGTCAGTGCCAAATGCAATTTACATAGTTCGTTTATGAAATAATTTTACTGGAAATAGAATCTTTTGCAAGAAAATATATGTATGGAATTTGTACATAATACAAAGAATTAACAGAAAGTAATGTAGTGGCCACATCAGATCTTTTTATTCAAATATCACTGCGATTTTGACTATGGTCTCTGTACCAATTATCTGGATTATGGTATAAGTAAAAATTTTACAAACACCAAAAAGCAATAACGAAGCACCAACAAAATATACATTAATAAATTTACTATTTCATTAATATTATTAATGCGCTAGGTGTGAAGTTTGCACATCATTGAATAATGTTTATTATTTAATTCAAGAATCTGAGATTTTCATACACAAAAGAGCACTAACAATGCATTAACAAAAGATAAAATAATTAATTTTTTTAATGTTGTGCTAGGTGTGAAGTTGACACGTCAATAAATAATGTTAATTATTTCATAAACCGCTTTATGAATTTTAAAAAAAATTAAAGCACAAAAGAGCACTAACGAAGCACTAACAAAAGATGTAATAAGTAATTTGAAATTTTGTTAATGACGTGCTAAGTGTGAAGTTGGCACGTCATCAATGTTAATTATTTCGTGAACCATTCAATTAATTTCAAATATTGTTGAAGCACAAAAGAGCACTAACGATGCACTAACAGTATATGTAATAAGTAATTTGAAATTTTATTAATGACGTGCTAAGTGTGAAGTTGGCACGTCATCATATAATGTTAATTATTTCGTGAACCGATCAATTAATTTCAAAATTTATTGAAGCACAAAAGAGCACTAACGAAGCACTAACAAAAGATGTAATAAGTAATTTGAAATTTTATTAATGACGTGCTAAGTGTGAAGTTGGCACGGCATCATATAATGTTAATTATTTCGTGAACCGTTCAATTAATTTCAAAAATTTTTGAAGCACAAAAGAGAACTAACGAAGCACTAACAAAAGATATAATAAGTAATTTAAAATTTTATTAATGACGTGCTAAGTGTGAAGTTGGCATGTCATCATATAATGTTAATTATTTCGTGAACCATTCAATTAATTTTAAATTTTTTTGAAGCACAAAAGAGCACTAACTATGCACTAATTACTAATATAAAAAAGAATATTTGTGCTTCCAATGACGTGCCAACTTCATGGACCCTTATACGACCCATACAAAGAATATTTCCATTAGAAATTGACATTGCTGATGAAGTTCCCGTTCTGCAAAATCTGCAAAATCTTAATGAAGAAAACGTTCCCGTTCCGAAAAGGACAAGAAGTGGCCGTGTAGTAAGACTACCACCAAAATTATTAGATTAAATTCTAAAGTCAACTCAAGGTGGGAGTAATGTTAGAAGTGAAATAACATTTTTTTATTTCTAATATTAAAAAAATAAGTTGAGTTGACTTTGGAATGATTGACAGTTAAGAACAATTTTTTGTAATTTAATTTGAGATGTCAGTTTTGTAATAATTCTTTTTTATTCGTTTAATTATATTATTTGTTTGGATTTCGTTTTTCAATATAACAATTTATTCATTCAAGAATAAAAAGGGTTTTATTTTGTGTACCTAACAATAATTACGTAGAAATGTGTAGTCAATAATTGAAAGATGTTTCATTTTTTTTGAATTTTTTAAAGCGTTATTGAGTTTTAAATTCAATTGACTAAAATTACGAATCCGATAGTAGGCCCTACACATAATTATAAATAATAATACATAATTATTTTATAGAATTATTGTAAAACGGATAAATAAAAACATTTTATACTTTACTTACGTCATTTCCTGTTTTTTCATATTGATGCGGTGCTAATTTATAATATGTATAATTGATGGCTTTAACTGTACTAATTACACCGTCCCAATATCTTAACTCAATATTTACATCTGGAGATGTCCTTCTGCATGGTACATGTTTATAGGAAGAAACTATATATCCATTACCTGTCTGTAAAACAGATAAGACGTTGTTATCTAAAAATAAAAGCATTATTATTAAAGCCGTTTAAAAAGTTGCGGTTTAATGATATTTTAACCAAATAGCAGCTTATTATCATAAGCATGAGGTAAATTTGAAAGCATTTATAATTTTGATTATTCGATGAATTATATAATTCGATATCAAATAAGTAGGTACTCGTTTTCTTTAGTAATTGATTTAAATTAACCATCTGATAAATAAATTAATTAATATAGAATCGCGGGTATTAACCATTGAGTTGTTTGTTAATCTGTACATATTTTTCACAAATATTGGTAATTATGATATACTATATAGTATGTGAACTGTAGTGGGCGTTTAATAGGCGACCTCTCTAAAGTATTTAAAACTAGTATGAAAGGCTACCAAAGCAACAAATAAATACTTTAAAATAATTATCGACATCCAGTAATTATGTAGTAAACAATATGCCCCAATAAATTATTTATTCAATAATCAAATAAATTGTATTCATACATGTAACTTATCTCTGTAAAACCATATCATGTCTTTCAAATTATCTCTTTTGTTCTAAGTTGCAGGGTTAATTCATATTTAGCTCATTTCATATATGACTCACAATGTTCATTATTCGATTAACTTCATACAAGAACTGAAATGTATTATATTACATGTTGCCATCGACATATTAAACTATAAATGCAATGCATTTGCAACATCTTTGTTCCAAGATAACCGGTGCAGATATATTTTGTAGCGCGCGTGCACCCGACGCCACTGAGTGTATCCCGTATGCGACCGCCGCCGCTGGGAGAACGTTTCTCGACCAATGACGTAATCGTAGCGCACAAGTCTAGACCAGCTTAATTACGTACAATTGGCTGATTCCTTTGTATTTGATGTTATTATCGCGTCGTATGTTCCAGAAGGACGCCGACTATATAAACACGGTCAGAGAAGCCAGCGAGATATTGTGATACACACACGCATCGTAAAATGAACATTTGGTAATATAAATAAATAGTACACGAGTAGTGAACATATATATATATATATATATATTTAGTTATATAAATAAATATAGTGAATAAATAAATAATCTTATTGTTTAAGTATTTAATAATATTCTTAGTCTTAAATTAGTGTTTATAATTGTTTAATCATAGGGTTAGTTATTTTTATTATCTTTATTTTAATTATTTATTGTTTAATAAACTTTTATTTTTAATTAATAATATTTCTTTGATTTTTACACCTTACTCAAATAAATAACGTAACAATTGGTGTCAAATGTGGGGTTGTTAATAAACAGTGAAGTGTAAATAAAAATAAATAAAATGGCGATTAAACAAATAAAATTAAGTGAATTAAAAGTAAGTGCTCTCAAGAGAGAACTGGAAGAACGGGTTTTAGAAAAACCAGGAAAGAAGTCTGTGCTTCAAAAAAGATTGCGGCAAGCATTAATCGATTTTGGTGAAAATACTGAAGATTACTTATTTGACCTATCCGACTTTGGTAAATTAGAACTAAAATTAGAAGAAAATTCCAGAACATTAAAAGATTTGACAGAAACTTCTAGAACATTAAAACAGGAAATGGCAGAAGAAATTTCCAGAACAAAAGAAGATTATTAGAACATTCTAGAACATGAAAAGAAGAATTAACAGAAAATTCCAGAACTATAAAAGAAGAATTAATGGAATATTCTGGAGCACTAGAACAAAAATTAGAAGATAATTCTAGAAGCATAGAACAAAAATTTGAAGATAATTCTAGAAGTTTAGAACAAAAATTAGAGGAGGATTCTACAAAAACTGAAGAAGACCTGAAGAATTTAAAGATGAGCATAATCAAAGAATTACAAGAAAAGTTTACAAGAATTACATCGTCAAATCTGATACTAGTCCCACATGCACATAAAAACACCGGAATTTAATGGAAAATCTTCGTGGCCGAACTATTTAAAACAATTTGAAGCGACTGCGAAAGCACATAACTGGACGTCCACAGAGAAGGCTACAACATTGAATGTCTCGTTGCGTGGAGAAGCTGTCAACATCTTACAATCGCTGAAAGAAGAAGAACAAGAGAACTACGAACAACTAGTCAAGCAATTGGGTATGCGTTATGGCAATGCGCACCTGGAACAGGAGTACCAGACGCAACTAAAGAACTGGAATCAGAGTTCAAAAGAAAGCCTTCAAGAATTTGAAGCCGACGCAGCTCGTTTGATTCATCTCGCAAATCTTACAGCTCCTGACAGCCTTTCGGAATGCCTGGCCACTCAATCATTCGTCTATGGGCTTTGAGACAGCGAAACTCGGCAAGCACAGCGATTGGCTCACCCAAAAACTTTGGTTGACGCACTTTCATATGCATTAGAGCATGAAGCTGCCAAACATATTTCACGTAACCAATCATGAGTACGAAATATGAAAAATTCAAAAGAAGACGGAAACGACAAAGCAAGAGAAGGAGTCAGAAAACTAAGTCGGGTTGATGCGAAGAGGCAATTGTCGACCCGTAATCTCGTTGCCCCACAATCCATTAGTTATGTTACATCCCTTCATCATCAAGCCAACAACATCTATGTGGATGGCTCTATTGACGAAAGGCCACTGAAAATGTTACTGGATAAGGGTGAGACAAAAACTATAATTAGACCCGACAGTCAAGACGCATCTTCACCTAACCAAGTGGCGATTACGCACAGCAACGGGACAACAAGCTACCGCGTTAGGACAAATAAATGTGACCATTATTATTGGAAACTCCTCTTATAAACATAGTGCGCTGGTAGCTGAAGTTGAAGATGAATTAATACTCGGTATGGACGCAATGACAAAGCACGGTTTCAAACTTGACCTGAAAAATGGAGTGACGATGGTCGATGAAGAAGAACTCGAATTAAAACGACAAGACGACAAGACTATGCGTGTATTCATGGCCGAAGACGTCACCCTCCCAGAACGAAGTCAATCTATCTTGGAAGCACAATTAGATGGTAGTTTCTACGAGGGAAATATTGTTATGAATGATGATGCCAAAACTGGCACTGTCGGAAAATCACTGGACGAAGCCAGTCAAGTAATACCAGTTCGAAAAATGAACATAATTTTTTATTCGGTTCTTAAAAGAGGAACAATTGTAGAAGAATGCTTGGCAATAACCTCGATTATTCGAACTGTAAAGGCCAACGGAAACACATCTCAAGAAATTCCGGACACGCTAACCAATTAAATATCAACCTCGTTTCAAGAATTGACATCTTAAAGATTTCAAGATGTGTTCCAAATCAACGAGAAAGCCAAAGGAAGAACTAATATAGTTCACCATAAAATAGACACCGGAGACGCAGGACCCATCCGTCAACCAGCCAGAAAACTGCCAATAGCGAAGCGTGAGGAAGCTGTAAGAATTATTGAGGACATGAAGATGAAAGGCGTGATCGAATCTTCAAACAGTCCATGGGCTTCACCAGTGGTGTTAGCGAAGAAGAAGGATGGTTCTACACAATTTGCATCGATATTATCGTCAATTCAACAACGTGACGTAGAAGTACAGCTACCCGCTCCCTCGAATAGACGATACACTGAACACTTTGGCTGGATCAAAGGTTTTCTCCACTCTAGATCTAAAAAGCGGATACTGGCAAGTAGATTTGGATCCAAAAGACAAGGAGAGGACAACCTTCACCATCGGTACCGAACTCTGGCAATTTACCATAATGCCATCTGGGCTCTGCAATGCCCCTGCAACGTTTGAACGACTCATAGAAACAGTATTTGCTGGGCTATCTTGCAAAACCTATTTATTTTATCGCGACGATATTATTGTCATAGGAAAAACGTTGGAGAACCACATAAAAAATTTGGAAAAAGTTTTCCACAGATTGAAGAAGGCTAACTTGAAGCTCAGTCCGAAGAAGTGCCATCTGTTCCAAAAAGATGTTAATTATCTTGGACACGTGGTTTCTGGTAAGGATATTGTTGATTCGGAGAAAATAAGGGCTATGAGAGACTGGCCAGTACCGAGAGACAAACACGAGCTTATAGGTTTCCTTGGTTTGTGTACTTACTATCGACGATATGTATCTGGATTCACCAACATAGCTAAACCATTAACAAATAATTTCTTTATTAAGCAAGGCATGCATTTTATAGATTTCAATGATTTGGTGTTCACAGGAAACGCGGTAAATTTAAATAAGACAACTTCTGACCACAACAAGTCATGCATTTTATAGATTTGCATTATTCTGTGTTTATCGATGGCGAGTTTTGAATGATATGGTGTTGCACGAAGCAGTGTATGCATTAATCAAGTATTATATGTAGTGTGTTGCGTGCGTTCCTTTTCCTGTGAACACCAAATCATTCAAATCTATAAAATACATGCCTTCCTAATAAAGAAATTGTCTTTCGTTATGTTATAGCTTTTAGTCAACAGATGGCATTCGTATGAAAAATGAAATATATTTCTTTTTAATTATATAATGTAAATTGCTGTTAAAATTTTAAATGTCATTTAAGTGGTGAATAAAAATAAATAGGTATTAATAAAGCAACGTGTAATCATTACAAAATACATTTATTTCATGATTCCTTACAGATGTAAATTAAATGAAAGATTAAAACTCTATATTGTAATCATTGTAACATCCGTAGTTATGAATTTGTTTACTATTTTTCTTTAACGATGAACAGTTAAGTAAGGTAAACGTAAGGTATTAAATAAATAATAATAAATTCGATGTAGTAACCGACGTCATCAATACCTATCCATTTCCCTTTACATAATGCACAAAATTCAAAATAAATGTTAGGGAATTAACAATAAATGATAAATGTCAACAGAATTGTTTGGCTATATTTCCCTGCTACAAATAATTCTATATATATATATTTATAAAATTTCAAAAATACAGGATGGGACCTAGAGACTCTTTTTTTGAAGGTGAATAAAATAAAAAGTATTGCTGACAGGCAAAATTTATTTTTGTATAATGAGCATAATTTCAAATTTTATATCATGCAGTTGTAAACAGAACATCTTGAAGGTGATGGCCACCGTTTTCTATGCACTGATGCAACCGATTTCTGAAGCTCCTCCACACGTTGCAACAGTCGGGCTATTTCCTGCCGAATAATATTTTTCAGCTGAAGCCTAGAGCAGGGTTGTAAGACGGTGTGTATCGATGTATTTGTAAACCTCTGTCTTGAAATATTCTCATAAAAAAATTAAATGGCGTTAGTTATGAGGGCAGTGTTCACCTGATGGCTAATTTTGATTCGAGGTAATTTCACGTGGTCGGCCCACTCGCCCGATCTAACACCATGTGCTTTTTATGGGGATATCTCAAGCTTCAGCTTAGGAATCTTATTCGGTAGGAAATAACCCGAATATTGAAACGTGTAGAAAGGAGCTTCAGAAATCGGTTGCAACAGTGCATAGAGAACGGTGGCCACCACATTCAACTTGTTTTCTTTAAAATGCATGATTTAAAACTTCCAATTATGTTCTTTCCTTACCCAAAAAAAAAATATTAATAATAAAATAATAATAATTAAGGGTCATGTCATAATCATACATAAGGCTATGATATTTTGCATTCTACCACTGTATTTCAGATAAGAATAGGCTTAGGAGTAAGATAGGGCCTACGGTTTCAGACAATATCAAAAGAAAGTAAAACGAGATGTTTTAACTCTTTAGTAAAAGTATAACTACATATGGCGCTGAAGTTTGGCAATTCAGGGAAAGATGGAAACGGATTCTAAGCAACCGAAATGGATTTTTGGAGATGAGCCATAGGAAGATTCAGAAGGGAAAAGTAATAAATACAAGTCACACAATAATAAATCATATTGAAACACAACCGAGATGGTTTGGACATGTGCAAAGAATGGGAGAATAAATATTACCAAAAAGGATACTAAAATTACATTCACATGGAAGAAGAAAACGCGGAAGACCGCAGGGAAGTTGGGTTATAGGAACAAAAGAGGTTTGATGCAAAATCAGTGAAACGACAGAAACCAATATATATATATATATATATATATATATATATATATATATATATATATATATATATATATATATATATATATATATTTACATATTGTTTCTTCATATGTTGATAGTTCATCATGTAGACTCTTCTATATAAGAGAAAATAATTAATACAACAGAAAATAAATTAATACAAGTATAAAATGTCAAACATATATTTTTATTTAAGTAACAACAATTCATTTTCATCAGTGGCGGCTTGTCAGGGTAGGCAGGTGAGGCAGTGCCTCACCGGAAAAGAAATAAAGCTGTAAATAATGTAAAGTAGTATGTAAATTAAAATTTAACTTATTCCGCTAATGCTTGTCTTTATAAATATCAAAAGAATTTAAGCCACCACCATAATTAATATGTAATGCAGTTTACCTAATTTACACCCTATAAAGTGCTTCTCGAAATGATAGTATACTGCCTAATGTTTTTGATCCAGTTAGTAATTCCGATAAGAAATACGTGTGCTAGAAAAAGAGCTGGTTTTGCGGCATGCCTAAATGAGAAATGCAATGAGTGCGTAAAGGGTAAAAAAAAGATAAAACAAATAAAATGGCTTCAACTTTGACTGGAACTTCTGATACTGATAATATAAGGCATTTCGATAACATTATTAACTTCTTAATTCACAAAAATCCATTTAGTAAATTATCGTACAAAGATAAACTATATGAAGCAAAATATTTCTACCGCTATTGATAGTGCAAGAAAAATTGAAATTCAAAATTTAAACTTGAAAGTGGAAGAAAATAGGAAAATTCGGAAAAGATTAATTGATATTTCAATTTTTTTATGTACACAAGAATTACCATTTAGAGGTCATAATGAAACCGAAGAATCTTGTAATAAAGATAATTTAAAAAATTAGTTTTACTAATGAGTAACGAGATGATAAATTAAAAATATTTTTGAAGAAAGATATCAATAATAAATCGGTATTTTGTGGTACCTTCAAAACTATTCAAAATGATTTAATAGATTGCATTCATTTTGTTATAAATAAAAAAATCTGATGTGGCCAGCACATAACCTCTCGCCGTATATTTTACCTGGCTGTATGCATAAAGCAAAGAATATTTTTATAAATACAAATAATATATTCATATAAATCTATGACGTATAAACTTCTTTATTATTCAATAATAGCATGTCTCAACATAAAGATATTTTACCATAAATTATGTTACAATAAATTACAAAGTAGAGTTTACCATATATAAATATTAGGCTGGTAACAGCAATTTTCAATTCGAACAACCTTGTTTACTCTCTCTTCATATTCTTCTAGTAAAAACATTAATTTTGGGCGGTCTAAAATGTATATATCTGGATTGTGCATCTATTCTTACATATCTTCTTTTACATTTTATTTTTTCATACTTTTTATATCTAAATAACACTAATTCCCTTTAATAAAGTGACGGATAGATTGCACTCCGATTATTCTTATATTGATGTGTAATTTTGTCAATATTTACAACTTACTTGTGAAGAATTTGATAGCTTTTTCGCAATTCAAAGTTACTCTAGTCTACAGTGCTGGTGTACATTGTCCCATAATGTTTGAAACAAATTTAAGTCCTTCAACCTAGACTTGTCATCTCCATAATAGAGACAGATCAAGAATTAAGGGATTCTCCAAGTAAATTTTTCTTTCGTTACTCATTATTTCTGACACTGACATTTATCTGTCACAAATAATTAAAATTTTCAACTATTTTTCATGGCATCCTTTCGGTTGTAAAATTAATTACAACAGTTTATTTTATATATTATATTCCTTTTATCTCTAAATCTATAGAATATATATATAAAAATATTTAAATTTATCAGAAAGAGAATTTATTTTTCTTTAATATTATCAAGAAAAATTTTCAAAAAATAATATTTAGAAGATTTTTTTTCAAGAATCTTCTACTTCCGGTTGTCCAATTGTTACCAAAACCTTTTCAGATCTTCCCATGAATGTCCGATTGGGAAATACGTAGTTAAACAAATTTAAAGTCTTATAGTTTTTGAGTAACCGTCCTTCCAACATCCTACATACATACACACACACACACACACACACATACATACACACACACACACACACAGACATCATCGTAAAAATGTTAAAATCGGATTGTAGGGACCTTAAAACCTGCTTATACAATAAAATCTGGATATGCGATTTTTAGCATGAATGCAATACCTCTCTTAGCGAGAGGTAAAAAATAGACTACGAAATTATTAAATCCCTTTTTACCTCTCGCTAAGAGAGGTATTGGATTCATGCTAAAAATCGCATATCCAGATTTTATTGAATAAGCACGTTTTAAGGTCCCTACAATCCGATTTTAACATTTTTACGATGATGTCTGTGTGTGTGTGTGTGTGTGTGTGTGTGTGTGTGTGTGGATGTGTGTGTGTGGGATGTTGGAAGGACGGTTACTCAAAAACTATAAGACTTAAAATTTGTTTAACAACGTATTTCCCAATCGGACATTCATGGGAAGATCTGAAAAGGTTTTGGTAACAATTGGACAACCGGAAGTAGAAGATTCTTGAAAAAAAATCTTCTAAATATTATGTTTTGAAAATTTTTCTTGATAATATTAAAGAAAAATAAATTCTCTTTCTGATACATTTAAATATTTTTATACATATTTTATAGATTTAGAGATAAAAGGAATATAATATATAAAATAATGTTGTAATTAATTTTACAACCGAAAGGATGCCATGAAAAATAGTTGCAAATTTAAATTATTTGTAACTGACAGATAAATGTCAGTGTCAGAAATAATGAGTAATGAAAGAAAAATGTATTTGGAGAATCCCTTAATTCTTGATCTGTGACTATTATGGAGATGACAAGTCTAGGTTGAAGGACTTAAATTTGTTTCAAACATTATGGGACAATGTACACCAGTACTGTAGACTAGAGTAACTTTGAATTGCGAAAAAGCTATCAAATTCTTCTCAAGTAAGTTGTAAATATTGACAAAAATACACATCGATATAAGAATAATCGGAGTGCAATCTATCCGTCACTTTATTAAAGGGAATTAAGGTTATTTAGATATAACAAGTATGAAAAAATACAATGTAAAAGAAGATATATAAGAATAGATGCACAATCCAGATATATACATTTTAGACCGCCCAAAATTAATGTTTTTACTAGAAGAATATGAAGAGAAAGTAAACAAAGTTGTTCGAATTGAAAATTGCTGTTACCAGCCTAATATTTATATATGGTAAACTCTACTTTGTAATTTATTGTAACATAATTTATGGTAAAATATCTTCATGTTGAGACATGCTATTATTGAATAATAAAGAAGTTTATACGTCATAGATTTATATGAATATATTATTTGTATTTATAAAAATATTCTTTTCTTTATGCATACAGCCAGGTAAAATATACGGCGAGAGGTTATGTGCTGGCCACATCAGATTTTTATTTCTTGGCAAGTAGACGAAACTACCGATATTAGTTGTAAATCACAATTATCAGTAATTTTACGTTATGTAAATGTAAATTCCGTTAATGTGAATGTGGTAGAAAGATTCATAGGATTTTTTGACGTAAGCGCCGGACGTTCTTTCCTAAAATGTTCTGTGATCAGGCAATTTATTTTTGTACATGAAAGGGGATAAATACGCATTTGCACATCCGTTAAAAAATTTAACTTTCAATTATAAGGCATTTGACCTTGAATGAAAAAAAATTTCGCCTGCGGCGCTTTTTCTTCTGGATATCTTGCCTCACCAAAATTTTAGTGCACGAGCCGCCACTGATTTTCATGACAACATATATCAACAATAACATAGCAACATATAACAAATATATAATATATCAAAATAGCTGTGACTTTCAACATCATAAATATTTTCTTATTTAATAATCTTCTGAAAACTATTCGTCTTTACTTATTTCTTTTTATTACAGAATCACAGGGGTCACTTTTGTGCCATAAAATTCGAAATATTCCTTTTTTGTGTCGATCGGAATCGAACCCGGTTCCCCAAATTTGCAACCAGGCACGGGGCCGCGAGACCCTATAATTGTTTTCAATAATTGTAATTTAGTTCAAGATCCACCTTGTTGAGTGCTAAAGAACCGCAAAAAATAGTTGATGTTGGTGCGGCAATATTGAACTTGTTGCCCTCGAATCCTGAGAATTGTATGATAAACACGGATGATAAAACACTGAATGTAATTAGTTGTCAAAATAATAAAAATACCCTAGGGGGAAATGTCCACATTTCGTTTCTGGAGGCAAAATGGTATAGGTACTTTTTTTCAGTTATGATACCAAAGAAATTGACTTTTACTCTCAGTTAAAAAATATATCAAATTCATCTGACAACTATATGAGTTTTTTAATGTATATACTTTTTTTTAAATTTTGACGACCAGTGTATGTAATTTGTTATTTATTTATTGTAATTTAGCAATGTTACTTAAATTCTACATGTTCACGTAAGTTTTAAACATATATGTCATTCAACTTTTCAAAAACTGTAATAACTGTTGTAGCTCCGGAAGAAGGCACATGAGGTGTCGAAATATGTAGAGGCGGAAATAAATAATAATTGACTGATATCCAGTATTTTTTTCTTCCCAATCACCTTTCCAGTCAAGAAGTTTTGCAGCCGCCACTATTTTAAGTTAGTTTAAAACCTATTTTCTTTTTGTTCTTAATTTAAGTCGAAACGGTAATAATATAATTTTTGTCAAAATAAAATATTTATTGAGATATTTTGTAATATATGAAATACCATTAAGGTAATTTTTTTTCAATTTTTTTTGTAAAGCGCCTAAACTTACACCACATTCAACAGCGGCCCTTCTGATCGAATGTCTTGGATTGCTTCGAAATATGCCAAAACATTTATTTCATTAATATCATCATTATGGCGTCTTCGTTTTTATAAATGCAAAGGTATTGGAACATAAACAAATTTCCAACCTCCGAAAGTAATTATGAGCCGACACCTGTCGCTCAGGATACAACTCACTGTACATGTTTACAGATGCATTCCAATATTTTCTACATAAACTGTATACTTCATACAAGTCTACCTTCTCATTATAAGAAAAAATATTCATTTTGTTATTATAATAGAGAAATACAGAAGTTTGACAAAAATAATATTAACAATTGTTTTATTGATTTGTTTTCTTTCATGTCACTCTTTGTATAGGCATATTTAAAAAAAAAATACATTTTTAATTTTGCATTTTTCTGAAATATTTTGTAATATTAGGGTATTACATATGAATATCCTTGAATTCAAAAAAAATACTGAATCGAATAAGCAAATAAAATAAAAAATAGGGCGCCATTTAAAATAAGAAGGTTTCACCCCGTATTTTGATAACCACTGGTCTAATAAAATCTTGTTTCGCTCATTTTAATAGTCTTATAACAAAAATTGTTTGCTAATTTAACCGACCTCGTAGCTCTTATAGTTCTCGAGATAGCAATAGTGTACCACTTAAAATGAACACCATGTATATAAATAAATAAATAAATTTATACGAATATTTAAAATGAAAGACAGATATTTGTAAAATATTGAAAAAAATATTATGAATGTACTTACCTTTAACATATATGTAAATACTGTTAGAACGTTGTGGTGTGTTATAAGGTACTTCTTGTCCATGGCAGTAGTACAAGCCAACATCCGTGTACCTCATTTGCTTCACTGTGAGTATAGCTTCAAACTTATAGTCCGGATTGCCCACGTTGATTAAGTGAAGTATTGTAAATAAATTATTACGCTAAAAAATAAATTACAATAGGGCTGTTGCAAGAATTTTTATATGACTTCCAAATACTAAATTTTAAAAGATATTTTTCTTTAAAGAGCCTCAAATTTGAAAATATCACGAATATATCTATTAGATATTTTAGAATTAATTATTGAAATTGGAGTAATATTTTGAAAAAGTCACGTGATCTGGAATAGAATGTTACATCAGAATACATAGAGTTTAACATATGGACAAACTATTGCCTACTTTTATTTATATAAATAGCGTAGATAATGGACAAACTTTTTTCCTATTGGCTATGAATGACGTATTGTATATACTCCGACAATGTTCTTCATTACATTTCTAGCGCCAATCTTTTTAATGAATTATTTACGACAATAACAATGTTATTATTTATTTATTTTTTACTATAAAAAATATTACATAAACATCATTTAAAACACTTTTTAAAAAGTGTGAAACCGATTCATTTTATATAAATGAACAATAAAATAAAAGTGTACTCCAATATGTACGTTTACTATGGTCAGATTAATTTTATTGATATTTACCGGCTTGTTGTGTTCATCGTGAAAAGTCCAGTTGAGCAACTCTGAGCCCCGGCAGCCCAGCGTAAGGTCGAAGTGTGCATCTACTATGAGATTAAAACTGTCTGGGTATATCACCGGACTCTTACTCTCCATCTCCCACAATCTTACATCTGAAATTATAATACAAAATCTTAATTTTGTGCTTCCTGTACAGAACAATTTTGAACTAGTACGGGAATGTAGAGAAAAAACAACGGCTGATAAAAATGCATAGAACATAGAATAGAATGGAATAAAATAAGGAATGGAATAGAATAGGAACAGACGAAGAGAACATTTTAAGACCATTTATAGCTTGCCTGGAACAGAATATAATGTCACTTTTACTGTAAATTTAATATTCATCCTTGTGCGCTAATTTCACTGTTGTGGTAGTTATGTCAATTTGATAATTGTATGGTTTGTGATTAACAAATATTTATTATTTATATCTGAGATATGGACAGAAAATTGATTATAACTGATGAATGTTGACTAATAACTTTAGTAATTTATCTTAAAATATTAAATGTCGGCGTAGAAGTCGTCACTGGCGAATTCGCGAAATAAATAAAAATTCAAAAAGATATTTTAAAAAGTGAAAAGTACGGATAGTTATCAGTTTCTACCTCCCGCTACTCTTGGTAAGGGAGGTATAGGAATCGTGCTAAAAATCGCATATCGAGATTTTGGTTAATGACCACGTTTTAAGGTTCCTAGAATCCATTTTTAACATTTTCACGATGATGTCTGTGTGTATGTATGTGTGTGTGTGTGGATCCTCTTTACGCTCTAACTCAAACACTATCGTTCAGAAAATTTTGAAACCTTGTATTTCTACCTTGCTCTTATATGGAAATATCCCATTAGATTTTGGAGTAAATCAGATAACCGAAAATGGCACTTTACTGGAAGCTCAAAATAGTTTTTCTTCGAAAAATACCTTTAAATGTTATTTTATCGAGATTTATGTTATATAAAAATTAAAGATCATTAAATTTTCTACAGGTTTGCATTAATACTTTTTCTATTTATTTTATGGATAAATTTATAAAACTATAATTTTAATTCCGGAGCCTACGTTTTAAACACATCTCATTCACATGGCTACAAAATTCAGATCTCAAATGTTTGTAACTGACAGATATATGTCACTGTCAACGAACTAATCATTTTAAATAATAATGTTAACGTTTTTAAAATATAAAAATTTATTTAGGCATTTAGGTTCACATATTTAATTGAAAATGAAGTCAGTATAATTGGACGTTTCGGGTGTAAAACCCACCCATCATCAGAAAATACAAATTCGTTAAAAAATTACATTGTGAAATAAATATTTTGAAACATAATTACAAAACATCGTAGATAGGTTTGGTGAAAAAGAAGAACTCTGAAGATTTATAAAATATGTTTTATTTTATAAAATGGTTGCTTTGCGGCTATCGATTTCGTCGATTAGACATCTTCAGGCCTACAGCTGAAATGACATATATATATATATATATATATATATATATATATATATATATATATATATATATATATATATATATATATATATATATATATATATATAAAATGTAACATGTGTATATAAAATGAAGCATGTATAAATTGTACATGAGAATTTTTTCAAAAATTTAATAACAGTGAAAATTAAAAAATGAATATAGAACTAAAACGTAGCATTGAAATATTTTACATTCTAGGATTGTAAAGATTTTTAAAGATTTTTGAGATTTGATCAATTTTTAGGTTAAGTGAACGTGACAATCATAAATTGTAATTAGTTTAAATAATTGTAGAAAAAACAACAAAAACAAATAAGAATATAACTCACCGTCAGGAAGTATTATTTAGATGAACTAGACATCGTCAAATATTGTTAAACTTTTTTAAATTTAAAGTAAAAGATTAATAAAAAATTTTTACGTGTTCATTGAGCCAGAGAGATGGGACACATGAAGATTTTGTGGGTTGCCGGAAGTATGGTTAGAAATTTAGGAAATTGTTATATTTGTTTAGTTATAAAGTTTCAAATGGCGGTAAATTTTTGAAAATATGTGGTTCTGGGAAATGTACATCTTCGTTGAGTAGATTGTGATTACTTTTCAAGTGTTTTAGAATTTCGTATTTTTCTAATAGAATAAGATTTTGTATTTTAGTTTCTGTATGCAGGAGACTAATGTTGTCTACTGTGATTTTATGGTTTGTATTTAATAAGTGCGTACCCATTGCAGAAGGGGGGTTGTTTTTGAGATGCTCATTGAATCTAGTTTTAATATTTCTTCTGGTAAGGCCAATGTATGAGTTATTACAGTTGTTGCAATCTATTTCGTATATACCATTTTTTTCCAGATTATTGATTTTGGGTGTATTGTTTTTTAAAATTTTATATAAGTTTGGTTGTGATTTGGATGTTAAAATTGTGTTATGTTTTTCTGTTATTTCTGCAATGTGATTGTGAAAGTTTTTATAGTATGGAATTGTGATATAATTTCTCTTCTGTTTTATGTGTTTGTATATTTTGGTATTTAATAATTTATTGTATTTTAATTTGTTGAAAACATTGAGAATTAAAGGTAGCGGGTACTTATTGTTTAAACCAATTGTGCATATGATATTGAATTCTGTTTGGAAATCGTTATTACTTAAAGGGGTATTTAAAAGTCTATTGAAAAGGAAATAAAAAGCTGTTATTTTTATTTGTGGATTATGATATGAATTGTATGGAATTATTATATCAGTTGAGGTGGGTTTTCTATAGATGTTGTAAGAGATTGTGTTGTCCTTTTTAATTAATGTTAAGTCTAAGAAATTTATTTTATTTTGTTCTTCTATTTCTATGGTGAATGTAATATTTGATAAATTGTTTATGGTATTATGAAAAGTATGTAAATCTGTTAAGGAACCAGTCCATAAAATGATTATATCATCAACATACCTTTTCCAGAACAATATATTTTCGCTGAGTGGAGCCTGCATTATTTTTGTTTCTAAATTATCTATGAAAATGTTAGCTAATAAGCCGCTGATAGGGCTACCCATAGGGAGGCCGTCTTCCAACTTGTAGGTTTTATTGTCAAAATTAAAGAAATTTTGTTTTGTTACTATTGTAAATAGTTCTATTAAATTGTCGATATCTAGTTCATCTAGATTATAGTTTTCTGTAAAATTTTGATTATTTTGTAGAATGGTTTTGAGTAATGTCAGTGTATCTAGAGTAGGAATGTTAGTGTACAAGTTAACAATATCAAATGATGCTAGTATAAAATTATTTTCGTTATTTATTAATGTGCTGTTTAAATTAGTGATTAAGTCTGTAGAGTTTTTTATGGAATATTTTGAATTATATTGGAAGTTTTTTGTAAGAATATGGTTTAAAGTTTTTGACAATTTGTGAGCTGGTGATTGTATAGAAGAAGTTATTGGACGTATAGATTTATCAGGTTTATGTAATTTTATTAAGCTGTATAAGATGGGGGTATGCGGATTAGGTTCTAAATTTTGATATGGAAAGGTGTGAAATTTAGCTAGTGTTTCAGAACATTTATTGACGGTTTTTCGCAATGATTTGTTGTAATTTGTAATTGGGTTTTTATTTAAGGGGGTAATGTTGTTATCTGAAAAGAATTTTTGAGTTTTTTCTACATATTTTTCTGTATCTAAAATGACTATACCCGCGTTTTTATCTGCTTTAGTGAGCGTTAAATTATTGTCTGAAATTTTTCGTTTGATTGATTTTAAATTATTGTTAAAAGTGGTTGTAATTGGGTTTCTTTTATGATTGTCACATTCACTTACCTTAAAATTTTGTAAAGTTTTTGTAATATCTATTGTGAGTTCTTGTTTTGCCGGGTGTTTTAATATTTGTGCTTCTAAGTTGATTGCGATTGTAGAGAGATGTGGTTCTTTCTGTGGATGTGGTGTGAATTTGAAGCCAAGGTTTAGGACATCTTCTTCGTTTTGACTGAATGTTATGCTTGATAGATTGGTTGTGCGAGGTGGAAAATTGTTGTTGATCTCGATGTGGTTAGTTTTTTGTTGTCGACGGCGTGAATTAAGTTCTTTGTTGTTAATAAGGCGTTGCAATTTGCGGTGACGTTTTTGGTCTATTTCGTATTGCGAATAGAATATTTCTTCTTTTAGTTGTTCAATTAGTGTTTCATATTCGAGTGTATGTAGAAATAGAAGAAGATGTCTGTGAAGAAATTTAAGTTTAGTGTCTATGGAGCTGCTAATTTTCTCTTGACGTCGTAGTTCTATATTCAATAGGCGTCGATGTATCCCATCTCTCTGGCTCTGACTAATGATGTGGTTAAATTTTAATAGTAGAAATTTTGGAATGATGTGATTTGTTTTAACAGTGTGAAGGAAATTTAAGTGTTGTTGAATTTTGTGTCGTTTTTCTAAAGTATATTTCAGCTGGTGGAGTTTCTTGGATATCTCCATATTTTCTATTTTGTTGATGAAAGACTCCAGGTCAGAATTCATATTAATATCGTAGATAGGTTTGGTGAAAAAGAAGAACTCTGAAGATTTATAAAATATGTTTTATGTGGATTATAATAAACTTCCGCAGTATCTGAAGGATATAAATAATAGTAAAAGGTTTAAGAGTGAACTAAAATCATATTTAACAAAAAAAAGTTTCTATACCGTTGATGATTTTATTTCGGAACACACATAATATTTTTATTTGTATTTTACCTATGTAATATTATTTGTATAATTATATATATGACTATTCCTATGCCAATGTATTTTTGGTCTCTGGAAATAAATGATTATTATTATTATTATTATTATTATTATTATTAATAAAAAATGTATAGTTGTATTAAATAATTTACAGGAAACATCGACTAATGAAAATAAAAATATAAAAATAAAAGGTTTTAGTCTTGAAAAATACTGATTTTATAGCAAAAGTATATTGCAAAATCACAGCAAAGTGCAAACTAAATTATAAATAAATAGAAAAGTACAATAATGAAAATGTAGAAAACAATCAACGAAGTTTATAACAGACAGCAACAAGTGACTAAATGACAATCTTGCTTATAGCCAAAATAGTAAAACCAACGCACGCCTATGGAACGAACTTACACAAATACACACAATTTATGTGGCGGCGCTTTTGTACAGCGTATAAATTGAATAAAAATACAAAAATCAGCATTTTGTAGAAAACGTCTACAGGCTGTATTTTTACTAATTTTTGTCCAAAATTTTGGACAAAGTTATATGAAAGTCGGAACCAGGTTTTCTATTGCTTATTTTTTAAAAATTAGATATAATACACTGAAAAATTGAGTATGAAAAACAAATATGTTTAAAGTCATATTATTAATTTCAGGACACCTTCTTTTTAAAAATGACTATTAAAAAACATAGATTTATTGTTTTTAAATACGATAAAAGAAAAATGATTTAAGTAAAATGTAAGATAAGTATACAAGGCGTTTTTTCCTTAGACCTGTTTTCGAGTATTTCACACGTGGGTACCCTGCGCTCTTAAGCCGGCTTCCCACGGCTTGTGGCGCGTCGCGCTACTACCTGAGTAGACGCGCTTCGGTCCACGAGCTTCTACTCTACAAGCCTCGATCATTCCCACGGTGCGTTGGCGCGTAGTACGTGCAGCGCGCGTATGCATGCACGGACCTAACCGAGGCACCCGCCATCTTGATTTTAAGATAATTTGACGCTTATGCAGTAATGCAGTTCAACAGAAAAAAATTGCTGTGTGTGCAGCTACAGGTGTTTTATTGTCGGGCGAAATTTTAAAACAAAAGAAAATCAAACAGAAAAGACGCTAGTGGATGTCAACTTTCAACATACAATTTTCTGTATGTCGACATTAATGATTTTTTTTTTTTAATTTTCTCCATAGGAAATTCTACATTCATTTTTTTCTTAATTCGAACCCACGCATCGTGAATTGCATTTCGTTCTTTATGTTTCTCATGTCTGGGGTTCCAAATTGCTGGTTCATTTTGGAATAAGTCCAGGAATTCAATAATCGTTTGTCCATTCCATAATAAACGTGTACGATGTATGCACTGTACAACAACGATGATGAAACTATACTGCCCTGCTATACTGCAAGAAAAGAATGCGTGTAGGGACAAGCAAGCACAGGCCATGGGCATACTTGCACACGCCGCGCCATCTCGCGCCGAGGGTTTCTTTTGACGCGCGCAACATTTACCGACAAATGATGGGAACGGACGGGCGGCGCGAACGCGCTGCCCCTTCCCATGGCCCATTGCGCGCAAAACCAGGTAGTGGCGTGTACGCGTCACGGGCCGTGGGAAGCCGGCTTTACGGACTTACACATGAATACTAAAATAACTACATATTGAACACTTTTTAGAGAGTATGGTAGCAATAGTTCAATTTTTTAATTTAAGAAAAAAAATATTCTAATAATCAGTTGGACCCCATTTGTTAAATTATAAACAATCTATAAAGCAGGCTTTACGGGTTGCACGTGGGCATACAAACATGAGTGATGCACTATCACTGACGAACGAAATCAGACAAACTACCTCGAAATATGTTATAGCTTCCTAATTTCTATCATTAAAAATAAACTACCCAAAAAGTGCATATTAATCTGGCGCTGGTAAGGTAGAATTTTGTTACGTAAACCCGTAAACGGTAAGGTGGGGTAAATATAACCCCATCGCGTTTTAGAATAAAAGATGACAATTTGTGATTGAAAATTAAAACATTATACCTTTCTTATAAATGTAATATGCGTGACACGAAAATAATAAATAATATATATTTTTTTTTAATATGACAATTAATAATAATAATAATAATAATAATTTGTAATTCTTTAACATTTTCTGAAAGAGAAAATCACATTTCTAGAAAAAAAATCACATATATATATACATATATATATATATATATATATATATATATATATATATATATATATATATATATATATATATATATATATATACCACTAATATTTTTAATTTGAAATCGTTATTAAAGTACAATAAAATCGTCATAAAAAGTTCAGAAATCCACACTAAAGTAAACAGTGTTGCCAATTTTATAATAATTATTGTACATATAAGATAATTTGGGTAGGCGTATGATTACAAAAGTAAATTTATACGTAAAAAAAGAAAAAATATGTACAAGAAGAACGAATTAAATAATACCGATCAACGATCACAAATACACTAGATAAAACTTCATAGCATTTGTTATGTTTTCGGCTGCACAGAAAGAGACAACTAAGGATAGAGATATATTGAGTCACCTCCTGGAGTAATCGCTAGATGTCACTGCCTGTTCTTATGCTATATTTGAATTATTATTAACGAAAACCAATTATAAAATGCATGAAACAAATATTAATATTAGAAAAGAATAAAAAGAATTGTGTATAAGTATTTATTTTATTCTATTGATTTTTAAACATGTTTTTGTATAAATGCTTTTTATTCTATTTGTATTTTTTCTAATTTCATTTTCGTTCGAAATCTATGTACAAAGCAGATTAGCACACCCAGCAATGGGTAAAACGCCGTGATGATATATTTGTCAATGTCTAAAATTAAATTGAGTAATTGAATGCCATAATTATTTAATATAACCTGATTCAGCATAATATGGTTATGAAGACTGTCTAAAATACCCGTACGTAAATTACTCATGGTAGTATTAATTAATTGCGGGCAGCACGGTACAAATATTTCATCATTACCAATATCTGTGTACAAAGCAGATTGGCACACCCAGTATGGGTAATATGCCGTGATGATATATTTATTTATATTATATTTCTAAAAATGTTACCGTTTGCTTTTGCATGTCATGCATTTTTCTGCAGCCCTGCACACGTCTATAATAAAAACAGATGCCTGCTGTAAATTGCCGTATAAAATGAATAAGAATGTGATGAGATTTTAGAATTATTCACATCTTATCTCAATACTTACTTGAAAAAGGCATATTTATAGAATAATAAGACCGGAAAACAAAAACAAACAAAACATAACGACTTCACACTCACAACTGCCAAAATCCAAACAAAGGAACAAAATGTCACTAATTATAGAGACATCTCTCGACAAATTTTAGACTTTATATATCTCTATCTCTAGTTGTCACTTTCTGTCCAGCCGAATACATAAAAAACAATAGTGAGTTACAGGGTATGTTTTGTCTAGTATATTTGTGGTCGTTGATACCGATGAATTTTGAGATAACACACATAATTTTGAGTATTCATTATGATAAATTCAATGTCCGGAAGTTCGCAACACTGAACATAACTTCGATGTTCTATTGTTTTACTGATAGCAACTGACATATTTGTCAATATAACCTATAAAAATAAATAGGATATACCTTTCATTTTCGCGAAATTTCGATTTCAAATAATGTTTAATATGTACCTTGAAAGTGAAGTTTCGTTTTATCACATATATGGTTTATTTTCCTCGGCCCTACGACCCCAGCAACTCAATCTCAATTCCACATTCGTGATAAATACGAGTAGTAGAACTTGTGTACCTTGATACATAAAATAACTATACTATTATAGTACATTAAAACACAAGTATCATAAGGCAATCTGTTAACGTACGAATCCAAGTTTGGAAAACGAGCCGCTAGGCGAGTTTTACAAAGGACGAGTGCGTCAACAGGCCTTATGATACGTGTTTTTTATACTACTTTTTCTATTGAGGTAATTTTATGATTAAATTTATTTAAATTGCGACGTCAAATTATGACTAGGTATTTTTTTGTTAGTTATGTTTATGTTGGTAACGTTTCTCGCTAACAATAGGTGCGTTCAATAAAGCTAGCAAATCGAGCAAAGCGGAAGTAAAATGTAATGAACGGCTTGCTAACTTAGCATTTGCTTGATTTGCTAAGTAAGCAAAGCAAGCGACTATTTTCTCGCTTGTTTTGCTGCATGTAAAAATATGGCGCACAAATTCAAATATCATTTGTAATATTTGAATATATTGTCAATGAAAATTAATGAATTACGTAAAAATAACATAAAATATTTGTACTTCAGTTCACTTGCGTGGAGTATCCTACTAAAATTAAATTATGTATGTAATTAATACCATTGAGAGTTTATTTTCTATTTATTATTTATCTGACACTGCATTCAATATATCAGTATTATGTTCTATGCAAAAATTTAATATTTGAAAGTTTTCAATTTTCGTAACCTCGCTGACTGGCCGTCACCTGACAGTTCGATCGTAGCAAAACAAGCAGATCGTTCAATGCACGCTCTAGCAGATAGCAAATGCTAAGTAAGCATTTGCTAGATTTGCTAGCTCCATTGAACGCACCTAATTGAAATTTCATATTTTGTCAACTATTGATTAATTAGTGTATTGCAAGGTGTATTGTATATATGATTCAAGGTCTGATTCTGGTTGTGAAATTAATATTATATTTCTTTCTAGTCCTATCACCTAAAGAAAGTATAAAAATCCATAATTAAAAGTAATATGTTGAAATATTATCAGAGATGTTTACGTGTTGTATAAGCTAGATGCCTAACTCCGTGCGCAAAAGTGAAGCCAGCAATTTCGTGTGGCGGCCATTTTTTAAAAAGGCATGTAAGATCTAAGTATTTTACGTCTATTCAGATTTGTGGCAATTTAAAAGTATATACTGTACTGTAATATATAACTAATGTTTTGAAAGACAATTTACGATTATAAAGTGATCTACTTACGGCATATAAGTAATACACAATAGCCCGGGAACGAGAACGATACAGGAACGAAGATTTTGTCAATACATTATTTGTATTGTAAAGAACTGTGTTTTTTTAGTTATTTACCATCGAATAGATTTAAAACTGGGAGAAAGGTGCAATTTTTTGGGTTTTTCAATCAAATCATATAACAATTAAGTGGAAAATAAAGTTAAAATATTTGTATGTACAATGTGAGTAATATAATTTATGTAAATACATTATTTTATATCTTTTAGATTTCCTTTGAAAAATAAACATATATTAAAATCTTGGATTATAAATGTAAGGAGAAAAGTTTTTACCCCAACTAAAGCTAACAAACTTTGCAGGGATCATTTTAAAGAAAATGATTATTTAGTTAGGACGGGAACTTACATTCGAAAATTGAAACCAGATGCAGTCCCGACGATATTTTCCGCTTTTCCTAGCTATTTAAAACAAAAAGAAAATAGCAGAAGGGTTTTAAATAAAAAATCATGTAATTATTGCGCTGAAAACTGTTTAACATTGGACCATAATTACGGTCACAAATATAAATTTTTCAGTTTTAACTGATTTTAGAAATAATGGAGGATTAATTTCCCCGCAGAAAGCGTTTTTAAAATAATTAAAGCGACTGAAACAGAAATTAATATTTTCACTAATAATTTAAAAACATTTTCAAATACAAATAATATTGAAAGAAAAATAATAAATTTTATAATTAATCTTTTTGCCAGTGAAAAAAATATTTTTTCACATTTACATTGTGAAATTTCTTTGGATAATAATCACAAAATTGATCTAATTTAATATATTTGCAAGCAATATATAAAAATTAGATTGCACAGTATTGCAAAGTGGTCCAATCAGAATCAAATTGTTAGCAAAAGACAAATTAAATAAACTAATATTATTTTCTAATCAATAAATAGTGTTTAAGAACAAGTATTGCGTTTTATTTCATCAATTTAATAACAATTTATTTGTGATAACCTTCATATATCAATTATATTCTAAGTTTTATTTCATATTTACCATATACATTAATATTTTGCCTTTTTAACAAATGGCCGCCTCTTGACCTTGAGGCTTCACTTTTACGTGGTTTGAGACATACGAAGTTGGGTATCTAGGTTATACATAAACATCTCTGAATATTATCAACAACTTACCATTTTGAGGTTACCTGTCATCTGTCAGTTATGAAAGCATGACTACCAACTCTAGAACATGAAAGGCGCCAAAAATAGTACGCTTATAGATCTTCTAAACGTCGTGTTTGCAGTACAAAACAGTGCGTTTATAGTAACATAAGAACACCGAAATAGAAAAAAGTTTATTTTATCAGTAAACATAAGTATATCATTACCATAGTTACAGTATAACATGATTGACAGCAATGTATTAAAGGGTTTATTTTATAAGTAAACATATAGGGACAAGTACCATAGACTAAAATAAATATTAAATTATGAATTAAAGAAATGAGAAATTATTTAGTTATGTTTATACACTTAAGAACTACATGAAACTAGTGAGGAATTATAATTTGAACTTATCAAATACTCAAAATTGGCACCAATAACTTCTAAACAATATCCTAAACGATTATAAAAAGAATTAATAGTATTCGCTGGGGACTAATATTTTATTAAGCTGTACTAATTCTGTTTTTTAATTGTTCAATATTTATTCTGTCACCATGTATATTTTTTAAGTGTCCCGAAAGAAAAAAAATCATTTGGTGTAAGCTATAATTATTATAGATTTTTCGAATTGTTGCTGGGTAGGGTCTGGGTCGATTATTAAATGTAGCAGCAAATACATCTGAAACTTGATTATTTGAATTATACCATATTATAATCGGCACTTTTTCTTCAATTGTATAAAAAACCATTTTGAAATGTGACAGTTTGATGAATCTGACAACTATTCCATTTGTTTACTCATAAAATAAACGCTTCTATATATTGCTGTCTTTTTGTAAGTATAGTAATGCAACTGCTCTATATTTACTGTTAAAAAAATCTCTGTACGAGGTGTGTTCAAAAACTATCGCGAATTTTGAATTTTCGCGGGTTACGTATATTCGAATTTCGATCTTTTTGTGGCTTTATGTTGGTACTCATGTCTCTCACTTATGTCGACAAGCTCGGCCATTTTGAATGTTCACTTACTTGTTGACAGCTGCTTTGCTTGCACGTGTTTTGGATCGTCTTCGATTTTTACCTAATGTGCTTATTCGTTAAAAACTGACTATGAATTTTTTGACCAAGACAATATCTTTCTTATCTAAAGGCGACGGAACGTACAAAAAAATAATTCATTTAAAATTTGTCATTGTCATAAAATGTTTTTATCAAAGAAGTTATTTCATTTCTACTCGTAGAAATGAAATAACTTCTTTGATAAAAACATTTTATGACAATGACAAATTTTAAATGAATTATTTTTTCTACGTTCCGTCGCCTTTAGATAAGAAAGATATTGTCTTGGTCAAAAAATTCATAGTCAGTTTTTAACGAATAAGCACATTAGGTAAAAATCGAAGACGATCCAAAACACGTGCAAGCAAAGCAGCTGTCAACAAGTAAGTGAACATTCAAAATGGCCGAGCTTGTCGACATAAGTGAGAGACATGAGTACCAACATAAAGCCACAAAAAGATCGAAATTCGAATATACGTAACCCGCGAAAATTCAAAATTCGCGATAGTTTTTGAACACACCTCGTATATGAACTCTTTGACCTTAAGACAAGAAAATAGAACAAAAATGAAATGATTATTTGTGGTTGTACATTACATATTTTGAAATTATCGATATTTTTATTAAAAATTTCATGTCGGCAGTGGCGCTGTAAAAAAGAAATATGTGAAAAATAAGAAATAATTTTTGGAATTTTGGAAAAATCCGTTTAATTGAGAATCAGCACATCGAAAAACGGGCCACTCAAAATAACTTTTTTATTTATAATTATTTTTTAATTCTCTTTCCATATTTGTAAACTAAGCTTGGGGGCACATAAATTATGGTATTTTGCATGATGGTAGCGCTTCCGGTTTAACCGGAAATGACATTAACTTTCATATTTCAAATGAGACACCGTATATATTTTGATATATTTGGAATAAACGTAAAATTTCGAATTCAACGATATGCTTGAAGTGAATTTTTATTGAAGAAATAAATTACAAAACCGTAAGAGAAAATTATAAATAATTAACCGGGTAAGCTATATCAGGTAGGCTGTGATAACAAATTTCATTTTATTTTATTTATATTAAAATATGGAATCTTTCAAAAATAACTTACTATTTGGACAATTAACTTAAATATTACTGAATATTATCTCAAATGTTTTCACGGCCTAGCAGGTTAATTATATATCATTTTCCCGTACGTTTTTCTAATTTATTTCTTCACTAAGAATGCATTTCAAGCATATCGTTAAATCCGTAATTTTATGTAGATTTCAAATATATAAAAATATATACCTACGGGTATTTTAGACAGTCTTCATAACCATATTATTCTGAATCAGGTATTAAATAATTATGGCATTCAATTAAATTTTAGACATTAATAAATAAGTATATCATCACGGCGTCTTACCCATATATATATATATATATATATATATATATATATATATATATATATATATATATATATATATATATATATATATATATATATATATATATATATATATATATGTTTAACGTGAGTTTGGCTTAAAGGGTCCCTTATTCTTGAAATACCCTTAGCTAGTTTATATGTTTACGTTGCATTTATTCTTTATGAGAAAGATGTAACAGTATCTGTAAAACGTAGTAGACAGTTTTGTATGCTGTACTCTGTAGAGTTAGAATAAGTCAGTCTGTAGTGAAGCTTGAAAGTAGTAACATCTTGTATTGTAGTTCAAACGAAATATATAAATTTTTAAAAAGTTAATTTCGATTGATCGATACCTAATTGGCATAGTCGGTAGGATTGCCAAACAGTTCTAACGAATGTAGTTCTGGTTCACATCAGTGATTTAACGGCAATCAAGAATCAAATCGATGACTACAATCAAGTTCCCTGAGAGCATATCAGGACGCCTACCTCATCGCCTGCAACTGAGAGCACATCATCACTGCAGCAGCCAGCATCGTGACCGAGAGGACATCGGCAACGAGCAGCAACCAACTCCTGAAAGACACTTTCCACGCAGAGGGCCTTCAACGGATATGAAGACACTGATCTTACTGTGAGTACTTTATGTCTCTTAGAGGTTATAAAACTGAAACAAGCTCCGACTCTGACTCCAGTTCGAATTCTGATTCCGAACTGTTAGTAAACTTTAATAATAAATTGGTATTAACAAAGCCAAAATTTAAAACTTCAAATAGAAACATGACTCTCCCCGTATTAAAGAAAGAGTACCTTGACATGGTACCAGAATTTCACGGAGAACGTGAACTTATTCCACGATTTATTGAAATATGTAGTAAATTAGTAAGTAAATTCTATAATACAATAGACGTAACAGACTTACAGAATGAATATTTCATGTCAACAATATTATCAAAGATCAAAGGCGACGCCGCGGTAAACATCGCGAGCTGTATTATTACTGTCTGGAAAGATTTAAAAGACGCTTTGTTAAACACATATTCAGACAAGCGTGATTCATATACTCTAGCCAAGCCATAGAAATGACTGAATTAAAACAGTCCTATAATGAAACTCCTTTTGATTTTTATAATAAAATGCATTTATTAAACCTCCAAATTAGTTACATCAAAACGCACAAAACCACTAGTGAAATTACTGTACTAACAAAATATTTTCAAACTTAGGCTTTGCGCATATTATTAAGAGGCCTAAAAGAACCTATTGGTCAATTGATGAGAACTAAAAATCCGCAAGGCTTAAATTCCGCAATGAGTATGTTAACGAACGATTTTCAATTCGACAACCCAAATAAAAATGTTAAACCATTAATGCATAACACTCATAATAAACTCATTCCTAAATCCTAAACAAATAACTCAAATGCAAAAATTTGTGCCAACTAAACCATTGTATTTAACAAATTACACGCCGCCCATTGTAAATAAATCAATGAGAAATTACACTCAAAATCCGCAATTTAACAAAACTAAAATAAGAGGCGTATAATCAAAATACTGCTCCAAATACTAAATATTCTAAACAAACACCAATGAGCATTTCAACTAATAATACTTTTCAACCACGACCTGGACCATCTCACGGTTACCCAAAACCTACCCCGATGAGTATTTCGACCAATAATACATATTAACCACGACCTGGACCATCTCACGGTTATCCCAAACCTACCCCGATGAGTATTTCGACCAATAATACATATTAACCACGACCTCGACCATCCCACGATCATCAAAATTTATTTAACATAAGCGGAGAACAAATTGACGATGAATATGAACCTGACACCAACGTAGATAACGACAACACGCAAGAACAAAACATAGAGTTCCCGGTAGAAACAAACGATGAGACTGACGATTTTTTATTCGAAACAGCCTCGGAAGCATTCCAATTATAGAACTACTAAATCTATCAAATCAAAGTTTAAAGTCTTAATAGATACAGGTAGTACCAAATCATTTGTAAAACCCGAAATTGCACAAAATTTCTATAATAATTCTGTATTCAAAGATTCATTCCAAATTTCTACAGCTCATGGCACTTCTATAGAACATTACAGCTCATTAATTCCAATTTCAAAAGTATTCAAATTAAAACAAAAAAATAATCCTTTTCTAAAGGATCACTTATTTAATTATCACGGTAATCAAATAATATTTCTGTAAACAAAATTGTCTTAGAACTGCAATCTGAAGAAGTTATAAATGTAAAAGTTAATGTCAAATCAGGAAATATTAACCCAGGAATAAAAACGACCAACTTAATAATCCCAGAATGTGTTACTAGAGCTGATAATAACAACGCACTGTGTACAATAATAAATCCAACAGCTTTGAAAGTCACATTAAGTATAGTCAAACCTCTTAACGTTGAACAATTAGATAATAACTATGAGTCATTTTCTAGCCCCAATTCTAATCTAAATTCTTTTCAAGTAGACAATATTAAATTTGATATTTCCAAAATTAGACAAGATCATATGAATTTGGAAGAGAAGATTGCGATAACAAAATTGATAAAAGATTATTCAGATATTTTTCATTCAGATGATTCAAATTTAACATACACGAACGAAATTAAACATTACATAAAAACAAAAGACGAGATACCAATTTACACGAAAACCTATAGGTATCCAAAATCCATAAACAAGAAGTAAACAATGAAATATAGTTGGAGGAAGAAATATTTGGAACTCACTATAGATTCTGCCAATTGGTCGTTATAAAGTTTTATGGACTTTGCGGTAATGGTACTCGGAGCCAGGTAGAGTTTTCTGTCCTGGGCCGTTCCCGAAATTTGCATTTAAGATGTACTTTTAAATCTGTATTAAAATAATAATTCGTTTTAAGTGTATTTCTTCTAACGTCAATTTGTAAAGTGAAAAGAGATTAAAATATTATAAGATGTTTTCTAATTATGTACTTTTAAATCTGTATCAAATAACAATGCGTTTAAAACACTTTTTCTAACATCATTATTAAATACGGCCCATTTCTTATCCTAAAATTGATGCCTTCAAGTTCGAATAATTTATGAGTCCTGACCACAAACAAACCCAACCGTCCATAAAAGATTGTAAACCCTGCATAAGTCAGTTCCAAATATTTCTTCCTCCAACTATAAGCAAAATGCTAGAACAAAATATTATTAGACCCTCAAATTCCCCATGGTCATTACCCATTTGGATCGTACCTAAGAAGCCCTACTCTTCAGGTAAACGTAAATGGAGAATTGTCGTAGATTACCGTATAAACTAAATTGGAAAACTATCGGTGCCAAATACCCACTACCGAATATCACAGACTTATTCGACAAATTAGGCCGCTGTCATTATTTCACCATCCTCGACCAAGCCTCCGGATTTCATTATATAGAAATTCAAACCGATGAGATACCCAAAACAGTGTTTAATACCGAAAACGGTCATTACGAATTCCTACTTATGCCGTTCGGATTGAAAAACGCCCCAGCTACTTTTCAGCGCGTCATGGACAATATACTTAGAGGACTAACTAACGACAAATGTCTTGTGTACCTAGACGACATCATCGTCTGTAACACCAGCTTACAAGAACATATACAAAACTAGCAACTAGTATTTGACAGACAGAAAGTCAAATTTAAAAATTCAACTAGACAAATCTAAATTCCTGAAAAAGTAAGTCGCGTACCTTGAATATATCGTGACACCCTACGGTGTTAAACGAAACCCAGGTAAGATAAGTGCCATTCAAAATTACTCGATTCCTAAAAATACTAAACAAATAAAAGGATTTTTAGGCTTACTCGGCTATTACAGGAAGTTCGTAAAGGATCTTGCTAAAATTACCAAACCACTAACAAAATGTTTAAAGGAAGATGCTGTAATTAATATTAACGACCCTGAATATGTAGAATGTTTTCAATTGTGTAAAAACTTGCTAATTAATGAACCATTACTTCAGTATCCCGATTGCTCAAAACCGTTTAATTTAACATGTGACGCAAGTAACGTAGCGATAGGTGCAGTCCTATCACAAGGACCTTTCGGTAGCGATAAGCCTGTAGCTTACGCGAGCAGGACTTTGAACTCGACCGAGACAAACTATTCCACTTGAGAACGAACTGCTCATCATCTGGGCAACACAGTACTTCAGACCATACATTTTTGGACGAAAATTTACTACAATTACTGACCATAGACCTCTCCAATGGCTCTTTTCATTGAAACAATGCAGCCAAAAGCTTATAAGATGGCGTTTAAAGTTTGAAGAATTCGATTATGAAATTGTTTATAAAAAAGACAAACTAATTACCAATACAGACGCACTTAGTCGAATTCCTTGTGACATTCAAAATTTAGAATCTATAGAAGATGAATATTTAGCAGAATATCAAAATTATTTAAATTTTAAACAATTAAACCCTAAATTAATAACAAACAATTGAAATTAAAGATAATTTGTTTAACGCACCCGTTAATAATAGTCTTGCACATTGCGTAAGTAAAGATCTTGGCATGTACCAAGGAATAGCACGGAAATTTAAAGATACATTCAAAAACGTTGAAAGCTACATAAACAAAAACCTAAATTACAAAATATAGTTTATTTGAAAGATAAAAATAGATTCATCATCTACCTCATAACAAAAATCCGATATTTTGATAAACCACCCCTTCAAGATATATTTTACACCCTGGTCAATCTTAAGAGTTTTTGTTTAAAACATAATATTACAAATTTGAGTATTCCCAGACTTGCATGCGGTAAAGACGATAAAGGGTGGACAGATATAAAACCGATGATTCAGTACATTTTCAAGGACATGGAAGTGACAATAACTGTATACACAGGACAGGACTCCTCATTATCACAAGTAGAATTAAATATTTATGAAACAGATAATATGAAAGCATTTAAAAATTTCATGGATAATTTTAATAAAGAACTTAAAAATTCTAAAACTAATAAAGCTCCTGACGATTCTCAATTCTTAATAGTAGAAACAGGCAATGACAATGAAAATGAAGACGACAAACTATCTGACACTGACGCAACAATACACTCAAATGTAGAACACTCCATGACTGACATTCCTGTGGTTGAATGCCCCGTAAATTATGGGAAAAATCAAATAGTAATATCCGAAGTTGAGTACAACCCTGCAACTCATACTATTATAAAACTCCATAATAATAAATAAAGATTTCTAGTACAATTTTCAAAAAAATATTTTGAGAATGATGCGTTACAATTTCTTAAAGAATTCAGAGTCTCCCGAGTTAAATATTATATTTCTTTTGAAAATCCCCTTTATGAAAAATTTAGCACTATATTACAAAAATATTTTAAAAATTCAGAAATAGAAATGGTGAAATTGTACAAAAAAAACTTTTACACGTTACGGACGAAGACAAAATTAATCAAATACAAAATTATCATGTAAGTAAAATGAACCACAGAGGCATAGACGAAACAGAAACTCATATTAAACAACAATACTATTGGCCTAGACAAAGAAAATCCATACAGACATAAATATATCAATCAATGTGAAATTTGCCAAATAACAAAGTACGATAGAAATCCTCTGAAATTAAAATTTAATATTACCCCTACAGCAGTGAAACCTTTCCAAATTATGCATATTGACAGTATCACACTAGAAAAGATGAAATTCTTAACAATAGTAGATTCTTTCTCAAAGTACGCCCAGGCTTACAAACTGAATTCAGGAGAGGGCATTGAAGTTGTAAATAAATTAATTAATTTTTTTACGCATCACCCCATTCCGTAACAAATCATATCTGACAATGGATTAGAATTTAAAAATTCAGTAGTATAAGAACTATTAGATGTCCACAAAATAAAAATTCATTTCATTAGTTCACAACATCCCGATTCTAATGCAATTGTGGAGCGTTTCCACTCCAGCTTAAGGTCGCCGTCGAATACAGTCCAATCTTAATTCCGTTTGTTTGATTGAAGGAATTCATTAAAACAAATGCAGTTTTGTTTATTGATTTTGAGAAATGTAAATCTTATGGTTGAACTTATATTCATTTTTTTATTAACAATAATAATAATATTGTTTATAACATTAAATCACGTAGTAAAATAAAAAAATGGGTCCAAAGTATGTTCGTCATATGCAGATATTTTTTTTATAATGAATAATGAAAAAAAAATTTAATGCAATAAGTAATTGTTATAAACCAATGGAATTACGATATTTCCCTATACTGTAATGTAAATTTAGTGCAGCGTTTTGTCGGAGCGCACTACTGAAGCTCTGCCGTCGCTCTCTCTACACCGCGCTCGCCACCCCCCCCCCCCTCAGGTCATACCAACAAGCTAGAGAGAGGAGAGAAAACGATTTCGCATGAAATCTTGTTGGCTCGGTCCGAATAGAGGCTAGCTGGCTAGCATCAGTTTTGAAATTTTATGCGCCAAGTTTATATATTCTTATTATAAAATGGTTAAAACTAAAAATTCAAATCAAAACAGGCCTTCAAAATCAAAGAAACGAACGGCTACTGCTTTAAGGAGGCGAAAAAATGCTCTTCTTCAACAAAAGAACTTGCAAACAAATATAAATTTGGCCAAAAAAGAAACTAGAAGAATTTTGTTGGATTCGTATGACGTTCCCAATCAAATGCCATAAAATTCTGAAGTACTAATTAGTTTGGAAGATGGCACACATATTTCAGATGATTTAATTAATTTCGAAGATGTTTGGTGCCCAAAAAATGTATACGAAAGGTTTGTTAATACTCCTTTTGTAAATGTTTATGAATATAGTTTATATAGTGTAGGGTTGGCAGATATGTACCAATAAAATGTTCTAAATGTTGATCAATTCAATTATGTTATATTATTTTTATTTAATTTATTAATACATAATACAAACACTTAATACATTTTACATTACATTATATTTTTTTTGACATAATTATTCAAACTTGTTATCCTTGTTGTTCCTGAAATACTTGATTCTATTTTTCATAAAATAATTTCATTAGCCTACTTCAATTCTCCCCTTTAATTAAATTATTTTTTCAAAATACCCATTTACATTTGATTACCTTGGCGTTCTCTGGTCGTTTTATTTTTTCCCATACGTTATATTGTACCATATTGTCTATCTCTTCATCCATGGCTTTCTTCCATTCGTTTCTGTATAATGAGTTTAATGCAGCGTTGAATGAATTCGGTTCCTCTTCTTGTGTAGCATTTACCACGTAATCTTTCAGCTTTTCTGGTAATTTTCTGATTCTTCTCGATCTTCTTTCATGTTTTGTCTGATCTTCTTGTGTTGTATCATTTCTTGTTATTCCTTTTTCTGAAACATTCTTGTTTTCTTCATCAATTAAAAATATATAGTTATAGTTTTTGTTTTCTTCTGTTTCTTTTTCTTCTGAATTATTTAATCTTATTCCCTTCTTTGATTCCACAAACTGAACATCTGACGTTTCATGTACTCGTTGATCTACTTCATCATAAATTCTATAAGCTCTTCTTTCTCTTGAGTATCCTATAAATATACCTCTTTTCGCTTTCGCCTCCAATTTTGACCTTGTTGGTTTATTTATTTTATAGTATACTAAACAACCATAAATACGAAGATGTTTGACAGATGGTATTTTACCTTTCCATAATTCATATGGTGTTTTAACCTGCTTACTTTTCGTAGGTGTTATGTTATGCAGGTAACAAGCTGTAACAAGCGCTTCTCCCCAAAATCTTGGAGGTAAATTTCCATCGGCCAATAAACTTCTTGTTTTATCCAGTAATGTTCTATTTCCTCTTTCAGCAATTCCATTACTTCTTGGTGAATAATATATTGTTTTTTCGTGTTTTATACCCTTATTTTTTAAATAATTTATTAATGACGCATTGATGAACTCTCTTCCGTTATCTGTTCTTATAACTTTTACCCTAGATCTTTGTTGATTTTCTATTTTTTCTATTATATCCATTAATTTTCTTGTTGTTTCAACTTTATTTTCTAACAGTTCGACAAAAAAACATCTAGAATATTCATCTACGACCAACAGTATGTATCTCTTGCCTCCAATCGTCGAAGTCTTCATTGGACCGCAAATGTCAATATGCAGCCGCTTCAGTGGTCTTAATGTTGTTTCACCGTAAGTTTCAACATATCTATTTCTTGTCATTTTTCCAATAACGCAAGAACTACATAAATTTAATTTTCCCTTCAATTTATTTATATTTCGGACTAGTTGTTTCTCTTCTATCTGGTTTAAATATTCGTCGTTTATATGGCCTAATCTTTTGTGCCATATTTCTCTTGTATTTTCTAATATTTGAAAACAGTCTTCTTTATTTTCTTCCTTGTCTTCATTTTTATTTAATTTAATGCTAAACATATTTTCTGCAAATTTTCCTTTGCATATCAAAGTACCATCGTTTGCATAAATAAATGCCCCGTCTCTATTTAACGTAACGGAATTTCCCTTTTTTACTAAGCTTGGTATTGATATTAAATTATCTCTTAATTTCGGAACATGTAGAACATTTTCTAATCTTACTTTATTATTTTCTGTATTTGCTCTAATGATACCACTTGATATTGCTTCTATACTTCGCCCATTTTCTGCAACATTTATTTGTTTGTCTTCTCTAATAACATCTTCCATCCAATCTTCTGATGAAGTCATATGTGATATGCAGGCTGAATCTAGGAACCATTTTTGTTCATCCTCGTTTCTATTTTCAGAATAAACTGTCAACGCAAATTCATTTTCGTTTGTTTCAATTTCTTCAGTAATGTTTGCTTTTTCTTTTCTAAATGTAGTAAATGTTTTTCTGTTGCCGAAATTTTTATTATTTAATTCTTCTTTATTTTTTCTCGCCCAACAATATTTTGAAATGTGACCCGGCTTTTTACAGTAAAAACATATCTTCTTATTATAATTTGATTTAAAATTCGTTTTGTAAGCGTTGATTCTTGTCATTTTTTCCATTTTTAATTTCTTTTCAAAATTTAACAATGATTGTCTTAATTCCGTAAAACTTATTCCTCTATTAACTGATAAAGACGTTGCTATTGTTTCATAACTTTGCGGTAAGCCCTCAACTATATATCTAACTAGTTCTCTTTCTGAAACTGTTTTTCCATAGTCTATAATTTGTCTTGATAAACCTTGAGCTCTTGTCAAATATTCTTCAATATTTTCGTTATCTTTCATTTTAATTTTTGCGAGTTCAAGCATTAAATCAATGGTTTTTTCTTCTCTAGCTCCTTCAAATCTTTCTTTGATTGCTTCCCATAATTTTTTCGCTTTCTTCATTCCCTTAAATGCTATAGCCAATTCTGCAGATAAATTCAATATAATGTAACTGTAAGCTTCCTTATTTTTCTTTTTCCATTCATTATGTTTTGATATTGTTTCTCCATCAGCTTCATTTATTATAGGTTCTTCTTCCTGCAATACTTCTTCATATAATTCCTTTGTGTCTAGTAATGCTTCCATTTTTATACTCCATATTGAGTAGTTACTATTGTTTAACTGCTCAATTTTTATCATATCCATTATTACTGTCTTCTTTACTCTTCTATTTTTTGTTCTTCTTTACACTATGGTCTTCCTTTTTCTATATTTTACTCTTCTATCCTTCCTGTATCTTGTTTTTCTCAAACTGCGGTGTGCTTCAACTACACTATTTTTTTTTTCCGAACTCTTTTTTCCTACGCCGTTTATTCCAACTGCTCCAACTATTCCAAATGTTCTAACTACGCTCTGCTACCAATTGTTATATTATTTTTATTTAATTTATTAATACATAATACAAACACTTAATACATTTTACATTACATTATATTTTTTTTGACATAATTATTCAAACTTGTTATCCTTGTTGTTCCTGAAATACTTGATTCTATTTTTCATAATATAATTTCATTAGCCTACTTCAAATTATAACCAAAATCTAATCAGCTCTTCATATGGATATAAATAAAAGGAATACGAAATAATTATAATTTTTAGAATTGTAGTGTTCGTGTTATCGTCACACACACACGCACGCACGCACTCACATACACACATACGCACACAACATCGTAAAAAAAATGCTAAAATCGTACTCTACGGACCCTAAAACGTGACGGAAGGTGAAAACTACTCTGATATTTACGGATCTAATAAATAATTTATTTTTAATATAAAAAATTATAAATTATGTATTGGAAGTGATCCTAATCCTACGAGTGAATTTGCTTTTGAGAAAACCATAACAGGTAATAGAATTGAGCAATTAGGATATGTTCTAAAATGGGCCATGAAATTACAACTGGATCATTCCAAAATTTGTACTATGGGTCACTTATATCCGAAACCTGCAGAGGATTAGGTCTAGTAAGCCTAACATGCTTCAAATGTTCAATGTATGATATTGAAATTTCTAAATACACCGAAGAATCAAATAAAGAAAAATCATAAATAAATATTGGTTGCGTATGGGGCAATATAGCAACTGGTAGTATAAATTCGCACAAATAAGAATTGCTTTCTATCATGAACATTAAATCTCTGAATAAGGATACATTTTACAAAATTGAAAATGAAAAGGTATATCCACCTCCTAATAAATTCACTAATAAATTTATTTAGCTGATTAATAAAAAAATAACTCGGAAACATAAACTTCTGTCACATATATCATAACATTGCTTTCATAAACGATATTTTATAAACTGTGCCTAGCCTCCCACGTCGGTATCGGTATTAATCCCGGTTTTCTAATTATGTCTTAGTCAGATTGTAAAATTAGCCAAATTATAAAACACCTATGCATTTTACAATATGGATACACGTTTTAATAAACAAAGAATAGCTTTCATACAAGCTAAGTGCACATGACTAGCCAGAATGTAAATCATTGTAGTCAACGAATATTTGACAATGTGGCGGTACGTTACAATCTCGCCAATGCCGTTCGCATTTTTATAATACAGAAACGAGCTACATATTAGAAATATTTATAACCTTAGCTACAGAAGTACCTGTAAACATAGTTTTATAAAAGAAAAGTTTCTCACTCTGCCATGTTTGTATATTTTAAATGTCATTTTATTTATTAGAAAAAATTAAAAATAAAATTTTAAAATATAAGAATTGTCATAGTTATAATACTAGAGATAAAGAGAATTTAGTGCTTCCAAAACAAGTGACATTTAACTCTAAATAATTCTTTTGTAATAGGAATCAAATTATATAACCATTACCAAAACATATAAAGAACATTGATTCGTTTAATTTATTTAAAAGGAAACTAAAATATTTATTAATTGATAAATGTTACTACATTAATGAATATTATACGGATAATTTTAAGTAGGTACTTTGTTTATTGAAATATCATGAACACTATATTTGTGACATGTATGTATTTTTGATATTCCATACTTGAAGAATAAATTATTATTATTAGTATTATTATTATTATTTTTAACTTGAATAATAGAGAAATTATAGGGAGCCGCGTTTTTTTTCTAGATATGTTCTTTATGTACTCGTAGTATAAATACAAACACTAATTATATTTATAAAAATACAATTTTTCTTCAAACCAAAATTAAATACTTTTCGTTCTTGAAGTATGAAAGAATAAAAATACTGCAGTGTAGAGATATTTCCCGGCCAGTACGTACTAGACTAGCCTCCAAGCGAGGTATCGCTCGCGCTGGCCGTAATTTTTAAATCTTGCTCTTTAAAATTTTGGCGCCTCTCCCTGCGATTGTAGCGCTAGAGATCCGCAGCGGATTAGTTTGTCAAGCTCAATTCGACGGCGACCTTAATTGAACATATCAGATTATTCAATAATCGGGACCTTTACAAGCAAGAACCCAGTGAAATTAAAGTAAATTACGCATTGCTAGCATACAATAATACTATACATTCTGTAACCAAATTAAAACCCACTAAAATCATTTCTGGACATATAGATTCTAAATCCCCGTTTAATATAGAAATAGACCAACAATTAATAAACAATTATATCACGGAACATAAAAATAAAATGACAATACTATATCAAAAAATTAATGAAAAAATTAAACAAAATAAAGATAAAGTAATCAGGGACGTAGCTACCAGGGTTCCGCGGGTTCCGCGGAACCCGGGCCCGAGGCTATACGGGCCCGCAAACCCTCAGCTTATAATGCTGTAATCTCCATAATTATATCTATGTACTGCGCTACTACGAATAGAATTGTTGCATTATTTTTATTTCTTTATATGACATAAAGTAGGTTTGAAAGCTATCTCACCAATTACTTATGGTGGTATTCTGAGCGTTTTCATAACTTCTATAAGAGTTATCTTAAGGACTTATAGATCTTAAACGTCAGAGTGGTATTCTGAGCGCATCTATAGCTTATAGGATTATCTTAAATGTCTTAAGATATCTTAAAACTTACGGTCACTTAGTCCAATCATTTGGTGGTTTTAGCTGGAAAGTTTACCGGAAGTTTTGAAAATTGGTAGTCTTATAGATTTTGAGGTGCTCTAACCGAATTTCCACTTTGCCACCTCGTACCGGAATGGAAAATGGCGCCATTTTGGATAAAATGACACCAAAAACCGGTTTTTTGAAAATATCTCCTTACCGGTTGAATTATTGACAAAATTAGTTATGTACAAAATTGTTCTCCAGAAAATTTCCAATAATTGATGTCTTATTAATTTTTTTGTCAGACGAATAGTTTCGGCGTACGCGCGCCGCGAATTGAACCGCAACACGTGCATTGGTAGAAAACATTGCGCTACGCGTTATATACAGACCGCAGTGTCGCTCCGTGTGTAAAACGCGCCTTCGTACAAAATTATATTCCAGCGCCCTCCATAATGCATAATTTTCAAAGTAGCACACGCTTTAAAGTTTAAACTATACTTTTGATTCTTCAAAAAATGCTAGATTTAAATATTGATGAAATTGTCTTTGTTAGATTCATTCTTGTAATCAATATTATTAGGTTATCAAAATCGTCTGTTGTAATCAACAATTTTACGGTTATGTTTGCATTCCAACATAACATCATAACAATGCTAGAAAATTATCCGTTTGGCAGGATTTTTACTTTTTTTCTACTAAACTTTAATAGTAAATCAGAGAAATTCACTATTCGAAGAAAAGAAAAATAAAATTATCTTATCAAGATTTCAGAATAATTGTAAACAGTAAGAATTGGATTCTTCGCACAATAGTAATATTTAAATATTGGATTAATTGGCGGATTCATTTTTGGAATCAATATTCTTGAACCATCAAAATATTCTTTGTTGTAATATTTACGTCGTATTCGTTCAGTCAAAGTATTCTTCGAACGCCATCATCGTATTTGACGGATATCCAGAAAATGCTGAGGACCTTGGTACGAAATATGCGGAGCGATTGCGAAGATCACGGACATATGCTTCGATAAATTTACTTTTTGACGAAACTATGATTACGATCGTGTCAGAAGAGAAATTTCTTGCTAATGATAGAAACAAAAAGCAAGCCACAGCAGATGCAGATGTGCTAATAGTAACAACGGCAAACAGCGTTTCATCTGCGTTTGATTCTGCAATAGTTGTTGGCGAGGACATAGATCTTCTTGTTCTTTTGATTGCACTATCCATACGCCCAAACACATATCTTCTAAAACCCGGAAGAGGAAAAACTTATCAACAAATCTACTCAATGCAAAGCATCACAGACAAATCAATCGCTGATAACATACTGTTTTTGCACGCCTTTAGTGGCTGTGATACAACAGGAGCTTTCTTTAATCAAGGGAAAATTAAATACACGACTGCATTAAAAAAGAATCCACAATTGGCGAAGCATGTCGAAGTGTTTAAAAGCTGAGAAGCCGACCCGGACACCGTCGCTGAAGTAGAAGAACAATTTATCATAACAGCTACGGTTACAGGGTCAAGAAAACTATATCGCTAAATAACTATAGATATCAATGTTTTATGCAATCAGCGTATAAAAAGAAATTTAATATCGCGTCACTACCTCCAACAGAAGCGGCAGCAAGGCAACATCGCAAGGAAAAGATCGCCGAAGAATGGGGATGGAAAAAAAACATCAATGGACTGATTCCTGTCACCACACTCCAGCCTTCTGCACCGGAAACTTTATTACAACTCATTTCTTGCAAATTCAAAAAAAGATGTCAAGGAGCATCCACATGCAGAATGGCTGGATTAAATGCTCAACGATGTGCATAAATTGTGGTGAGGTGTATTCGAATGTAGAAATTAGAATACAGGACAGCGACGACGAGGACGAAGCGGAAAATATTATTGACAAATTTCATGACGAAATTGAGGCAGAAGCGGATTCCGTCGAAGAAATACGCGAAGCTTCGCCCACTACCAATGTCGAGGAACCTGCTGAACCCGGTCCGCCAGGGACAGCAAAGCGGAGAAAGATGCGTTAAATTGCATAATAAATGCATCAGGTGGATTAGGCCTACTGGGGATACTAGAAGAAAAAAAACACGCGCCATTATTCTACGTCATGGTGGCATGGAAATGAGTTATCAGAAATATGCACTTGTTGCGGTTCAATTCGCGGTGCTCATACGCTGAAACTATTCATCTGACAAAAAAATTAATTAAACATCAATTATTGGAAATTTTCTGGAGAACAATTTTGTACATAACTAATTTTGTCAATAATTCAACCGGTAAGGAGATATTTTCAAAAAACCGGTTTTTGGTGTCATTTTATCCAAAATGGCGCCATTTCCCATTCCGGTACGAGGTCGCAAAGTGGAAATTCGGTTAGAGCACCTCAAAATCTATAAGACTACCAATTTTCAAAACTTCCGCTAAAATTTCCAAGCAAACCCCTTTCTGAGCACCAAATGACTGGACTAACTGCACAGTTCGCTATAACTTGTCAGAGAAACAAATAGAAGTACAATTTGATTTGAAAATGAATAACAATTTGCAAATTTTATATTTTGCACATTTATTATCAGAAGAGGAGTATGAACTTTAAGTATTAATTAAAATATTTATACATTTGTCAATATTTGAGGTTAATTATTGTTATATTTTTAGTAATAACATACGTATATCATAAGAAAAAATATAAGGGATGTAGTTAATACATTTTAATTGCCAAACATTTTAAACAAATGTTTCATCTTACAAGGGAATGTGTGAAAAATATAATTCAGACTTTGCAGCTCCATTATGTCGACCGCACATCTCGAATACTATTTCATAGCAAGATACTTTTGCTACATTTGCTACAGTTTTCTTTTCCTGTATATTTTTATTTATAATATAATTACAATTACCTATCAAATATTTTGAATTCTTAACTCATTTTAAACTGACTGCTATGTGACCATGCGTGATCGTTTGTAAACAAGTTTGACGTAAATCTTCTGTCAATTTCTTACAGTAACATTCAATCAGTAAAGTTAACCTCAGAAAAATAAATGCTGTGCATATGCAATTAAGAATTTGGAAAACTTGTATTTTTTATTTATTTTATAGTAATAATTCATTTAAAATATAAGATTTAATAAAATTTATTTTAATTGACAATTATTCATCCAGTAGTAGCTTCACAGATATAATAACGCTCTGCTTTCTTTTCTTAACAATTCCCGTGGCAGTTGCTTCTGCAGAAAGATCTTTTTTAAAACTGAAATTAATGAAGACTTATTTGACGAACTCATTGGGTCAAAATCGACTATCATCTCTTGCTATACTGTCTATTGAAAATGCAAAAGCGCGCTCGCTTAATTTAAACGAACTAATTTAAAAATTTGCGACTGCGAAATCAAGGAAAGTAATGTTCTAATGTGGTTATACACTTTAAAGAAAATATACATACTTGTTGATTTGTTTTATTGAGCAATAGGTATTTATGTTTTTTGATCTTAATGTATAAGTTTTATGTTTTAAAATAAATATTATATCAACATGTAAACATTTTCATTTATTGTTAATTATAAGGGGGCCCGATCAGATGGTTTATAACCCGGGCCCAACAGCTCCTTGCTATGGCCCTAAAAGTAATTGGCAAACGTATCGAGTCTCGAGAAGAACTACCTAGCATACCAGAACAAGTATTTGTCAAAAATAAACAGAAACAACAAAAAACTAAAAACAAATATAAAGTAGAAAAAATAAAACGAGTAAATAAGAAACTAAAAACAGCTAAAATAATTACTCAACATGGTAATACTTCTGAAAGTATTCACTTGTCTAATATTAAACGTCCTAAAAAGAAAACTTACACCTTTGGAAATATTGCAGGCTGTTCGCATTCACATACGGAGCGGACGTCGAAAACATAACCGGAAATGTCGGATTCTTACCAATAAATTTGGGACCAGTAAAATTAGAAAGGACGAAACATACCTTTGTACATTTCTATGACTTGACACCGTTATACGAACAATACGACCACATAAATATTCTGTATAGTAATATTAACCGAACAATTTTAGCCAATATTAGTATAACAAAATGAACAACATTAAAGTACACTCAAATAATAATACAAATAAAAGAGGATTAATCGACGGCTTATGGTCGATATTTAAGTCTATTACTGGCAATGCGGAAGATGGGAAAAGATGTAATATATGTTGTTGTCATTGTCATCTTAGTTACTTTTGCTAATGTTTTGTTATTATTTATAATATATATTTATTTATTTGTATTTGTTGATTTGTTGTTCATTCCTGAAGAAGGCAGTAGTTAATACTTTTAATACGTTTTTTAAATAAATATACAGAATTTAAACTAAAAAAAGGTTGTATCATATATATATATATATATATATATATATATATATATATATATATATATATATATATATATATATATATATATATATATATATATATACAAAAATTCAACACTCTTCGCGATATTCAATATAATGAATTATTATCAAAATCAAAAATAGAACATTTAGAACAAATGATAAAGAACAAAATCAATGTCGATAATATCTTGACCGCCAAAGATCTTTATAATCAGCTGATAATATTGATGCATTATTAAATGTATTTCGAGTGATCAAGAACTCCGTGACATTCTGTAAACTAAGAGCAATGCATCCGAGCATAACTAGACCAGAAGAATTATGTTTGGAATTACAAAAAAAATCAAATTACTATAGTGATCAATTGCCATTCGAGGTAAAATATGAAAACATTTTAGATTTCGTAACAATTGTAAAAATTAATTGTAAAATAATGCCTACCACTATAAATTACTTTATATCGCTACCAATAAATTTTAATAAGAAATTTGAACTTTATTATCTACACCCTATTCCTACAAAATTGGAATCAGACTTCGTAACAATAATTCCTGAAGTAATTTTTTTGCTGAAATCCGAAGACAATGAAATAAAAGCTCTAAACGATATATGTACGAAAAGTAAGAGTTATCAGTGTCCCAACAACTTCAACACAATCCCGCTTGCGAACGTCACATTCTCCTAGATGACAACACCAGCCAGTGTACATACACTAAGTTGAGGATCGAGAAAAACCACATCGAGATGATCCCCGAAATAAACAAGTATGTAGCAATCTTCCCTGAAGAAGATAAACTAAAGATTAAATGTGACCAAAGTGCTCAAGTGAAAGTGTTAAGTGGCGTATATTTAATTAGTGAAAACGGTTGTGAAATTTCTTTAAAAATCAGAAACTGAGATACAAAGACAAATCAATCGGAAAACCAATATTATTCGAAAAAATTAAATATCAATTAAATACAAGTCAAACGTCAAATTTAACCATAAATTTAAAAACAATTAAATTTGAAGATATACCCATTAACCCAGTACAACTCATTGGCAACATGGCAACGAACAATATTACTTTCACACCCCCAGCATATGGACACTATTACTTTACATTGGCCTCATAGTTATAATAATTTATCTTATTTTCAAATGGACTAGGAAATTACAGATACGAAGAAGAGCTACACCTCCACCCTCGCAGGAAAACGATATCCACCTACCTGAAGGGGCTTCAGTTTAGGAAGGGAGGAGTTATATTGTTGAAATACCCTTAGCTAATTTATATAATGATTATATTGCATTTATTCTTTATGAGAAAGATGTAACAGTATCTGTAAAACCTAGTAGACAGTTTTGTACGCTGTACTCTGTAGAGTTAGAATAAGTTAGTCTGTAGTCAAGCTTGAAAATAGTAACATCTTGTAATGTAGTTTAAACGAAATAAATAAATTTTTAAAAAGTTAATTTCGATTGATCAATACATTTATTTATTTATATATATATATATATATATATATATATATATATATATATATATATATATATATATATATATATATATATATATATATATGTAAAGAAAACACCGACATCTGTCTCCGTGTCATTGTCTTCTTTAATTCGAATCTGCCGCAATACCTACAGCCGACACCACACGGGAGGCATCTGATGACTGATTTACGAGGCATATAGAAGAGAATCGACAAAAAGATCGCACGTGATAAAAAGCGTGATAAAAAAGTTTATTAATTACACAAACACCTGAAGTAGAAACTTTAAATGTTGTTTTCTGTTTCATTACAGGTAATGTTTTCTTTTCATTTAACCATTGTAAATATTGTAAATAGAGGTAAATTATATCAAACTGTTTCATTACAGAAACGCAACTGAGTTTTTATTTCCGAAACTTTTCCAAATTCCCATTATAAAACAACATTTTTGTTTTGGAAATTTCAAGTGAAGATGGAAAAACTAAGGTTCGACTTTATGATGAGAGGAGCAGGAGATGGAAAATCGACAATATTATGCCTAACCTCAATTGGCACACCGGACGGCAGAACTTTTGCCTTACCAGATGAAATGCAAAGCGCAACTATGCACAAAAATCTGATTGAAACACAAACATTTGGTAAGATAAAAAACACACTCAAGAAAAGACATCAATTTAGGAAAATCTGGATTACTTTAACAGAGAAGTTAAAAAAAGTATATTTGGATGACGAGGGAAATTTGCAATTTGAAGACTACTATTTAGAAGAGATTACAGAGAAAGAAGTTGAAAAATCTACACCGGGTACTTCAAATGAAACAATTGAAAAGTTACTGAAAAAAATTTTGGAAGATAAAAAACAAAAATCTGAAGTAAAAAAGTTAGGGAAAATTGCTAATGATTTTATGATTGATAAATTTAATGGAAGAAACTCAAATGCAACCCAATGGATAAATGAATTTGAGAAAGAATGTGAACGCTTTATGGTGGTAGAAGATAAGGAAAAAATTGAAGTTTTAAAATTTCTTTTAGAAAATGCAAGCGCAGATTGGTATACATGCATGATTTTGAAATATTCAATAGAATCGGAATGGCACGATTGGAAAAAGAACTTTATTGAAACTTTTGGAAATAAAGGCTGGTCTCCGATAAAATATGCTTTTTCATTCAAGTATCAATCTGGGTCTTTGCTCGATTATGCTTTAAAAAAAGAAAAACTGCTGTTACAAATAAGAAAATCTATGGATACAGAAACTCTAATTGACCTTATAGCTATTGGTCTACCAGATTACGTGTTAAACAATATCGACAGAGATACTTTACAAGAAACTCAAGATCTCTATAATGAAATAAGTAAGCTGGAATACCTGGTAAAAAAAATACAAGTGATTACAAAGGAAAAGTTTACTCAGACAATAAATTTAAAAAACTTGAAGAGAAAAAACCATGCCGAATATGTGAGAATGCAAAAAAAGGTAAACGTTTCCATCCTGAATCAAATTGCTGGTTTAAAGGAAAAAATGACAATAAGAGTGAACCACTAAAATCTGTAAACAACTCAGAATTGGAAGTGGAGCTGAATCAAGATAATCCAAAAAACTAGAGGTACCACCATTAATAAAAATCGAGTTACTGTTAAATGACACTCTAAACATTTCGGGCATTTATGATTCAGGCTCGAATGTGTCACTAATTAATGCAAAATTATTGAAGTTAAAACAGAAAAACATGCATGATTCCCAAACAGTAAACTTAAAAACTATTAATGGTGCGAAAAAAACAAAAGGTATGATAACCCTAAAAATAAAAATCTACAATATAGAAAAAGAAATGAACGTCTTTATTATAGACAAGGAAAATTTCAATTACGAATTTTTAATTGGTCTGGATTGTATAAAAAAATTTAAACTGATCCAAAATGAGGATTTAAAAATAACACAATATTACAATCCAGAAGAGAAAGAAGAAAAAAATAAAAATGAAAATATTCCTGATGTGCCAAGTGACATAAGAGAAAACTTTCAAAATAAAGGAGATAAAAATAAAACGAATAAAACCAATTCTAAGTATTTAGATGATACAGAAAAGGAATATAAAGTCAATTTCAATGAGCATGTAAATACTGATGAATTTGAAATTATAATAAATCATTTAGATTTAGATAAACAATCAGAGATTGACAAATTGATTGAAAAATATAAGTCAGTATTAGCAAAAGCACTGTGAAAAATTATGAAGCACACATTGATCTGATAGTGGACAAGTACTGCTATAAACGTCCATACAGATGTACGATCGAAGATAAAAGAGAAATTGAGAGTCAAATCGAAAAGCTACTGAAGAAAAACTTAATAGAAGATTCATATAGTCCGTTTGCAGCACCAGTGACTCTTGCGTACAAGAAAGAAGATAATAAAAAATCAAGATTATGCATTGACTTTAGAGAGTTAAATAAAATCATTGTACCTCAATCACAACCCTTTCCAATGATTGAGGATCTCATGGTAAAAACAGTCAACTGCAAATATTTTACAACCTTAGATATCAATTCAGCTTTCTGGTCAATTCCATTGAAAATAGAGGATAGACAAAAAACCGCATTTGTGACGCAACAAGGACATTTTCAATGGACCAGCCTCCCCTTTGGTTTAAAAACGGCACCGGCTATTTTTCAAAGGATTTTGAGCAATATTTTGAGAAAATATGGGCTAACAAAGTTTGCAGTGAACTACATAGACGATATACTGGTTTTCTCAAGAACTTTTGATGAACACATGACACACTTATCAATGATATTAGAAGCAATACAAAAAGAAGGCTTTAGAATAAAATTTTCAAAATGTTCTTTCGCAAAAGACTCAGCAAAATACTTAGGCCATATAATACAGAATAATTCTATAAGACCACTACAGGATTATCTAATTGCAGTAAAACATTTTCCGACTCCAAAAAACCAAAAAAATATACGCCAATTTCTTGGGAAAATTAATTATCATCATAAATTTGTCCCACACATTGCAATTATTCTAGATCCACTGCATAATCTTTTGCGAAAAAATGTGAAATTTATGTGGTCTAAGGAATGTCAAGAATCATTTGAGAAAATAAAAGCATTACTATGCTCAGAACCAATTTTAAAAATATTTGATCCAGATCTACCAATCCATATTTACACTGATGCAAGTATCAAAGGAATCGGAGCAATACTAAAACAAAAAGACAAAAATGGAGATACTAAGCCAGTGGCATATTTTTCAAAAAAATTGAGTGAAGCTCAGAAAAATAAAAAAGCAATTTACCTTGAGTGTTTGGCAATAAAAGAAGCCGTGAAATATTGGCAACACTGGCTTCTTGGAAAAGAATTTTTAGTATACTCCGATCATAAACCCTTAGAAAATCTAAATATAAAAGCGAGGACAGATGAAGAACTAGGCGATTTGACATATTACTTGTCTCAATACAATTTTAAAGTCAAATATAATCCTGGAAAATTAAATCAAGAGGCAGACTGCTTGAGCAGGAATCCAGTCTTAGAACCTGATGAAAATTCAGATGACATATTAAAAATTGTAAACCTAGTAAACCTAGAGGAGATAAAAAATGATCAAAGAAAATACACAGAATTACAAAATAGTAAGAATAAACTAATATTAAAAAATGAAATTTACTATAAAAAATCAAAAAGAAGAGACAAAATCTTACTATCAGAAGCATTCAGTAAAATATTAATAAGAAACGTACATAATACTTATTGCCACCTAGGAAGAGCCCAGATGATAAATAAAATAACACCATTCTATACAGCGAAAAATTTGATTATAAACATAAAGAAAATTTGTGAAACTTGTGACATCTGCATAAAGAATAAATCACGAAGAAAATCGAAATTTGGATTAATGTCACACTTAGGACCAGCAACGTACCCATTCGAGATCGTGTCTATAGACACCATAGGAGGTTTCGGAGGATCCCGATCAACAAAAAAATACCTACACCTACTGGTCGACCACTTCACAAGATACGCCTATGTTTTAACGTCAAAAAACCAAAACGCTGAGGATATCATAAAACTAATCGAGAATGTGACAGAAAACCATGATGTGCAAATGGTACTAACGGATCAATACCCAGGAATAAATTCAAAAAAATTTAAACAATTCTTGGAAAAGAAAAAAATAAGAATGATCTTCACCGCCGTAGATTCACCTTTTTCAAATGGGCTCAACGAAAGATTAAACCAGACCTTAGTGAATAAAATACGATGCATTATAAACGGAAATGACAAAAAGATCGCTTGGACAACTATTGCGAAAAAAGCTGTGGAAAAATACAACGAGACAGAGCATACAGTGACAAAATTTGCACCAAAATACTTGTTAGAAGGTAGAAATATAAACATACTACCACATGAATTAAGAACAAAATGCACAGCCGAAGATTTAGAAAGAGACAGAAAAATAGCACTCGAGAATACAAAAAAATCTCATAATGACAATAAAAAACGATTCGACCTACACAGAAAACAAATTGAATTTAACGAGGGAGATCTTGTATACGTAGAAAATGGAAATCGCCTGAATAGGAAGAAATTAGATGAATTGAGAATTGGACCATATTCGATATCAAGAAAAATCTCTACATCAATCTATGAAGTTGACACCGGACACAAGAAAAAGGAATCAAATCTCTATCATATAACGAAACTGACTCCTGTAGTAGAAGGATATGAAAATTGAAGAAAATTGAACAATTGCATGGGCATTGTTCACTTCTCAGGAGGGGAGATGTAAAGAAAACACCGACATCTGTATCCGTGTCATTGTCTTCTTTAATTCGAATCTGCCGCAATACCTACAGCCGACACCACACGGGAGGCATCTGATGACTGATTTACGAGGCATAGAGAAGAGAATCGACAAAAAGATCGCACGTGATAAAAAGCGTGATAAAAAAGTTTATTAATTACACAAACACCTGAAGTAGAAACTTTAAATGTTGTTTTCTGTTTCATTACAGGTAATGTTTTCTTTTCATTTAACCATTGTAAATATTGTAAATAGAGGTAAATTATATCAAACTGTTTCATTACAGAAACGCAACTGAGTTTTTATTTCCGAAACTTTTCCAAATTCCCATTATATATATATATATATATATATATATATATATATATATATATATATATATATATATATATATATATACAGTGTATTAATTAAAAACGTGGCCATATGCGTTTATAAGGTAGTATACGTGCGAATTACGATTCGTGAGAATATTATGAAATTTTAACTGCATGTACAGAATATTAATATCTACACATTGTCTTAATTTAAAATCGATTGGCCATCTCAAATTTGAGATAAATGCAATAAAAGATAGCACTTTTTGTACATACATGTTCCCTATATCAGGTCATAATAAAAGACATATTTTTCATTGTAGCTTCAAAACGGTACGTCACATTTTATTGAAAAACATCTCAGCTTATAAAGATACATAAATGACAAATATTAAAATAAAAAATATTTTTTTACCATTTTATTTAAGAGATATAGCTTAGTTAAGTACGAAAATTTTCACTTTTACAGTGTAGGGAGGGATAGAAGGGAAATGACCTGGTAACGCTGTAGATTCAGGCTCAGGCAGTGAACGTATGCACGTGTAGAACCCTTCATTTTTCACCGATTATTTAGAATTAATATTACTTTTATCATTATTTACAAAGTTATTTTATCGTGGTTATCATCACTTTGCATAAGATTGCTATGTAAAAACAAATTTAAATGACTATTTCCTATTAATTTTCAATCAAATCATACGCCAAAGGGCGAATAACAAGTTTTTATTGCTAATCTCGTATATTGTAATAAACGAAATTTGTTTATTACATAAATTATTATGTACTCGTTTTACAACAAACTTGTAACTTTTTCAGTAAATTTAAACATTTCTTTATTACCATGTTGAATGATACATGGAATTTTTGTTTAGTTTTAAATAAAGAGGAAAGCTTAATTCTATATGGATTCAGTAAATTAACAAAATATGTTCGATGCGATAAATATTTTATTTTAACCAATACATTAAATTTATTTTGTATATAGGTTTTAAATATACAAATTATAATTAACATGATCGCTACACATATGTAAGAGCTCATACATGAAGCAGTCGGAAGCGAATGTGTTCTCAAAAATATTTTGTTTAATGAATTGTCCTTTATATCTTATTCTATTTGCCATATTCGCGGCTTTCACGTTCAACTAACTACATGAGGCGTTGCCATACCGTCAAACAGGTTAGTGCGCATGCGTCGACATACACAGATCGTACAGTATCATACAAAAGTGTTTTCTGAAGTTGGAAAAAACACTACTTATGCGTTGTAAACATTATACAGTAAAAAATTTTGAAAGATGTCCGATCAAGGTTGTCTACGTATTGTATGAATTCAGATTTGTGCTCCGCCCATCATGACAAATTTAGTAGTGTCGTTTGCTTAGTTTTTATGAGGCTACGTAAGATACTACTGTTATTTTATTATTATAAAAATATATATTACAGGAAAAACATTCAAAATTCAAAAACAAGTCAACTAGTAAGTTTATAAGCAAATGTAAAACCAAATATGTTAAAAATAAGATACTGACACAATGTCAGTGTCAGTGACTCTGACAGAATATAACGTTATACGTACGGCTATGAATCCAGATAATGTATCTAAATTAATAAATAAACTTACGTTACAGCGAAAGTATTATCAACAACGAGCATCGTTTATAAATGGAATGTCCTAATTTAGTCGAAACAATATGAATTTTTGAAAGACAAGCGTGTTATATCCATCCTTATCACACTCTTACAGCCTTTGCAAAAGAAAGAGATAAATGTATGCCTATTTGTTAATTCGTTCGTGATACAGGTGCCCTTGATCGGACATCTTTCAAAAATTTTACTGTACCAAACATTTTTTTTTTACTGTTAAATAGTAATATGATAAACCTATGTTATCTAATATGTATATTATTGACATACACTACAAATAATGCATTTTTATTGTATTTACAATAGACACATATTGTAGCACGAATACTACCTTAACATATCAAATAGTATATTTAAATAAAAAATAGAACTTATATGAGTATTTTTTTCTATTAATTATAATAAAGAAGTTAAATGGGGGGGGGGGATCTTCCCAGACTCAGCCTATATGTAGGTAACTAGTGATACGGAAATTCCAAATCACTTGAAAGCATTTCCATCCAGTTACATGAAGGGAGTGACCCTTCATGCCTACCTGGGAGTGAGACAAGTTTTACTACCCTACACAGATATTGGTGCATCGAACTATTAAAAAGGAAGAATTGTTCAACCTTGGTGTTGCATTCTCGCTGAGTAATGTCACTGAAAATGAATTAATTATGTTAATGGCTAAATTACCTAATAAATCAACTTGTGGAGAGGACAAAATTCCTGCCTTTTTGGTTAAAGACTGTCGATCCTGTTTTGCTGCTCCTCTATCCGTTATTATAAATTTAGCCATTACAACTTCCACATTTCCTGAACGATGGAAACAAACACGTATTACTCCAGTTCACATGAAGGATGACAAATCTAATATTACAAACTATAGGCCTATATCAATTTTAAATAATTTCGCAAAAATCTTTGAAAAAGTTATCTATAATGCCCTATTTACAAATATAAGATCACTCATATCTAACGATCAACACGGCTTTATGCGTGGACGGTCAACTGTAACCAATTTGGCATGCTTTTCACAATACGTTTCTGAAGTTATTGATGACAGAGGACAAGTTGACGTAATGTATAGCGATTTCTCACGTGCCTTTGATTCCATAGATCATGGCCTACTTCTAACTAAAATCAGTTCATTCGGTGCCTCTCCTGCTTTTTTGACACTTTTATCTTCATATCTCACGCAACGAAGCTGTTATGTTTACTATAATGGATTTTCCTCTTTTAAATTCATTTCAAGTTCAGGAGTACCCCAGGGGTCCAATCTGGGCCCTTTATTATTTGTTTCATTCATTAATGAATTACTGATTTCTTTTACGTGTCCAGTTTTGGCTTACGCAGATGATATTAAACTGTTTCAAAGAATTTCCTCAGCCTCTGACGTACTCCTTCTACAAAATAATATAGATAAACTAGTATCCTGGTGTAGTGAAAATAAATTACCTTTAAATATCAACAAATGCTTTATTGTTACATATACGCGCAAAAATAATAATTTTTCTCATAATTATGCAATAAATGATACCATTCTTACACGCAGAGGTTCTATTAAAGATTTAGGTGTTTCATTCGCTTCTAATCTCAACTTCAATGAGCATATTGTTAATATATGTTCATCTGCCAGTAAAACCTTAGGCTTCATTATTCGTATATGCAGAATGTTCCATGATATAACCACCTTAAAATCTTTATATTTTGCGTTTGTTGTAAGTAAATTAGAGTACGCCAGCCTTATCTGGTATCCTTCTTATGGGAGTCAAAATACGCAATTAGATCGCATTCATAGAAGATTCCTGAAATATGTTTCATTTAAAATAGACAATATTTATCCAGACAGAGATGTTAATTTAAATTCACTGCTAGAGCGTCATTCGCTACCCTCTTTAGTTTCCAGACGAGAAGCCTCTAGTTCCAGATTCCTTTGGATGCTTCTCCACAACTATATAGATGCACCATACCTGCTGTCATGTGTGCCATTCCATGTCCCAAGGTTAGCTTCAAGACAAGGCGGATCGTTTCGCTTACCCGTAGCACGTACAGTTATCTTGCAACGCTCACCTGTTCACTTAATGTGCCTCAATGCTGACAAATTGTATGAAGATATATTCATGTAATTATATACTCAAATATGTAAACTTATCTTAATTTTGTTTTGTTTATTGTAAATTTTTCTATTATTTTTTGTATTAATTTTACCCTGTAATTGGCCTGCTGTTGGGTAAATAAATATTATTATTATTATTATTATTATTATTATTATTATTATTATTATTATTATTATTATTATTATTATTATATAATTTCAACCCAAAAAGGTAGCTGCAACTACGTCAAAATTTTACAGTGTACGCGTACGCTACCTGTGTCGACAATTTATTTTTATTTTTGTTGTATTTCATATTAAACAGTGAAGTACTATTTTTTGTTTTTTTTTTCTTAATGTAAGGTGAATGATTTTTTTTAGTAAAGAATTGAAAAAGTAATTAAAGTGTCAATTACAATGCAAAAGTAATTAGTAATTTAATTACATTTCTCTAACGGCCGAATTCACCATTAATCCGTTGATTAATAATCAGTTAATTAAGGAATCAAGCTGATCTGTAGATCAACGTATGTTCTAATTCATCAACTTGATATCTGAATCAAGGAATCATGATCAACTGATTCACAGTTTTGTTTTGGTTTTTGACAGTTAATGTAACTGTCATGGAATTTTATTCGTGGTAATTGTACTTTCCGTTAAAAAGGTATTGGTATGTAAGTTTTTCATTTATTTATAAAATATATTTTATAATTTTCCTATAATAATATTATATTTTTATTTTGATATAGGTAAAAATTACACTGATTCCAATAAAGGATACTTTTTAAACATAGAGGATATGAAATATGTAAAAGTAATTATTTTTAAAAGTAATTTGAGTATATTTTGCTTAAAGTAATTGTAATTGTACTCAATTACTTTTTGAATGTAATTTTCCCAGCTCTGTTCGCGAAACACACTCACCAACCCAAATAACCGATGTTATACAGCGTAACTAAGAAAAATTGAGCTATATGATTAGTCTATTTTCCGATGAGTTTTATAGTCTATATTCTATCGTAGTTATTCAATTGGTTTATTATTGCTATACTTCATTTCACATAAGAAAATAGTAGATGGCGCTTGAGAGTCAACCGTTTTTACATTCATGAAATAATTTAAATTTGTGAAACCAAATTTTCTCAATAATAAATACTTTTATCTGTAAAAATGTACTATACCTGAATATCAAAAATTACAACAAAACATGGTTAAATATCACATAATTATGTAGATTTTATTTGATAATTGACAGCTGACAAGTAATATTTTTTCGTTTTTGTGAACTATGTTGCACCCTTGACGATTTGAAACAAATGCTTGAAATTGATGACGTACTTACGTATTATCTCTTGGAACAGATAATATTATATACTCGTATAGACATTATTTATGAATAATTTTGGATACATTTATCACATCACAAAACTAACTAATTAAAAAATAATTTAATCAAATCAAAACTCAAACATTACATAGCATTTTACATTAAAAGCCAGGTAAAATGATTTTTGCTGCTGAAAAGAGGAAATGACTGGCGAGCCGAGCAGGCGAGCCTGTCACCTACTGGAGACTGTAAAACAGTTACCTGTTGTATGTTGTACAATATTTTATTTGTTACTCACTTGTAAATCAATTTTAAAATTATAACTAACACCTGCCAGTTGCAATTAACACTTATTTTACCTCCCGCTACCCTTGGTAAGGGAGGTATAGGGATCGTGCTAAAAATCGCATATCGAAATTTTGGTAAATGAGCACGTTTTAAGGTTCCTAGAATCCAATTTCAACATGTGTATATGTGTATAATGTGTATATATGCATATGTGTATATGTGCATATATGTATATATATGTTTTGCATCAATACTTTTTGTATATATTTTATGGATAAATTTATAAAATTATCTATAATTTTAATCTTGGAGCCTACGCTTTAAACACAACTCTATAGTTACACAGTTCAATCTTTGTAACTGACAGATATATGTCACTGTCAACAAACTAATCATTTCAAATAATAATAGTAAAGTTTAAAAAAAAAATAGTAAACGGAACAATAATTATATGGAAAGGAACTTGATACAGTTTCCAACGTAAGTAAATACTCGTATGTAGGAATATAGGTAAGATAATAAAAATATATAATATATCATCACGGCATACTACCCATACCTGGGTGAGCCAATCTGATTTGTACACGGATGTCGATGTACAGGCGTTTACCAGGCGTCACATCACGCGAATCTGGGAAACCGCGTTCGATCCCAACCGACGCCAAATATTTTAGAATTTTAAATTGCACAAAATTTTCCCCATGTGTAGCACTCTCCACGCCAGCAATGAATATAGGTAAGTATATAAATAAAATAAGTAAATATCATCACGGCATACCCATTGCTTGGTCTGCCAATCTGCTTTGTACACAGATTTCGGTAACGATGATGACATATTTGTACCGTGCGGGCGTTTACCAAGTGTCATCTCACGAGCACTTATTGCTGGCGTGGAGAGTGCAACACAGAGGTCATTTTTGTGCCATTTAAATTTCGAAATATTTGGCGTCGGTCGAGATCGAACCTAGTATTACATTTAATTTAATTTTAAGTATTTACATGACTAAAAACTAAATTAAACGGGAGGTATTATGTTGGCCACATCAGATTTTTAATATGTATGACAGTATTCACATGGCAACAACATTACTGACATGGTTACTAACTTGTACAATTTTAACAAACTAGCTGTCAATTTTACGAGTTAATAAACTAGTAAAGATTCACTTTTGAAAGTAGTACGCGGTATCGATAAATGAAGTTTACAAATGAGTAACAAATAAACGGTTTAACATTTTTGTTCTATTCCTCATGGCAATCTGTTAATAGCCAAAAATCACAACTTCTATTTGATCTCTCTCGCGAACGAAACGCATATATACAATAATTTTGAACTTATTAGATGCAGTTTTTAATTCTGAACATTTTTTTTGCATTTACACTTTTGTGCTAAAATAAATAGAGCAGATATTACAACCAGGGACTAAAAACGAAATGAGAACGAAATCAAAATAACGAAATAAACCGAAATTTTTGTAAGAACGAAAACGGAAACGAAAACGCAATATACTTTTTTCGTTCATGATTGAAAACAAAATAATTAATATCGGTTACCGGTTTTAACCGTTATTTTATTTAATATTTAATTTTATTTACAACAAATATTTTACACGCATATATTATTGAATTTTCAAATATTTGTAACTCTCCCGTAGCTAACCCTGTTACGTGTTAGGTTAAACTGGGTTAAACGATATACTCGTAGTTTCATCTATTGAACACTGACTGCGATAATTTTCATTTGCACACACTGTCGGTATTCGTCTTATTAGTTATGTTAAGTACTTATATAAGAGAAAAGAGAACTAACATAAAGAAAGGTTTACGTGAAAACGTACTATTAGTTAGGTGAAATAAAATGTAATTAATGTTTAATTCTTTATTGTAAAAAATTCAGGCCATAGCATAAACTTTTCTTCTTATATATATATGTTTTATTTTCTTGTTTAATAAAAAAAAATCTTATTATATTTCTATATTTTCATCAGTTGTTACTCTTTAATAGTTATAACCGGTATTAACCGGTATTTAACTACTGTGAACGAAAACATTAAGAACGCAAACGAAATTTTTCGGTTTCGTTCGGATAAGAACTGAATGAAATAATTTTCGTTTTTAGTCTGTGATTACAACAATATGAAAATTTTAGCATTGTATTTCCTACGGTCCGGAAAAAAAGTAGACACGCGATAAATATACAGGATTGTGATCGACACAGTCGAACATAGGACTTTAATATATAAAATTATTCTTTCGTAATTTCATTCATGCCCATAAATAAAAGTGCTTCAAATAAAACTTGATCAACAAAAATTCTGCACTTGAATCAATAAGCAAAATAAATTGTGCATGCTTTGTAACGGCAGAAATGAGGTTTGAAAATAACGAAAATTTCCAACAGTGTATAATTGATTTTTTCCAAAAATTAAAATCTCAAAAACTACTCGTTTACAAAGTTTTAGCAACAGTATCTGTCGGTGTATTTTTGAATTGTTAGTTTAAATGAAAATATGTTAATAGATAAAAAAAAATAACAATGGAAAACTTTCAAGGCTTCCCCATATGAGACACCTCTGGTTAAGATAGTGACAAAAGAAAGTATATACATGCATCTAAATAGTCAGTATACCCAAATGGTTTTGTAACCACTGTAACTCAGTAACGAAACGTTTCCGGCCATAGTTTCATATAACATTTTTAACTCAAAATGACTCCTCCAATATAACGCTTAATTTTGTTTCACCCATGAATCATCATGTATATAAATTCTATTTTATTTGATAGTGTCTTAGGTGAAGTTTAATGAACTACGCCAGCAATTTTTAACTGTCAAACAATGAGCTGTTATTCAGTATTCTTTGTTTTACAATAACATGCCACATGTCAACTCACATTTGGAATATGCATATGTGAATTATGTTTATTCATGGTTTTTACAACGGGACGGGATGATATAGTTGCGGTTGAAGAATTTCGTCAATGGGTTCCACACCGCAAACTTCCGTACGGAAATATATTTGTCAATGTAGCATGAAACATATTTAATTTTAACTCGGTAACAAATAATCAGATTACAACTTTTAGGTTTTCTAATCACATATTTAAATGTAGTATACACTTCCTAAGTTTGACATTTTCCTCCTGACTGACCGTTTGTTTATTTTTACTTTTATGGAAGTAATGTAAATGGGGTATTCAATCATTGCAAAGAAATAGTAAACTTCAATAATTATAAGATAGCATACTTTAAACTTAGAATTTTACTAAAATGAAAATGATGAAATATTACTTCGTTGTAAAAAGATGCTTAATTATTGTCAACGCAACGTCACAGGCCAGAGTCGATTATTATCGTAAAATTTCGGATTAATTCGGGCGAACTAGACCTACTATGCGTTGTTTTTGTTGGAATTCAAATTAAGAAATATTAAAAAGGTGTTAAAATACAAGTATACGAGTAACACATGTATAGGACCTAGAGAAGAAGTCAAAATTAGTCGAAAAGTTTTTGTCCAAAAAATAACTGTTTCAGAGAAAGAGGTCATTTTGTATTAGAATTGAAGTAAAACTGACTAAGATAGTATTCGACCAAAATTTTGTCTATGCTAGTAAATAGACTATAACAATGCAACAAGATTTAATAAGAAACATTATTCTCAATTTCTAATACATAAGAAGTTATTTGAAAAATAAATATTGGTCAAGGTCGCCACATTTTACTTAGCACGATTATTGATTTTTTTTTGTTTCTCAAAAAAATTTCAGATGACCTCTCAAAAGTAAACAAAAATCTCATTTAATCGAAGTCGTAACTCTTATAGTTTTCGAGATAGCGGGACATATACAGTGTTCAATCTTTATAGTTTCTGAGAAATAAGGCAGTGAAAAATGAGTTTCTACGGGATTTGCCTTTACTAACAAAACACCAATATGTGTCCGATCTACAATAGTTTCCGAGATATAAAGCAGTGGAAAATGAGATTTAACGGAATTTACCTCTACTAAAAAAACAAGTGTACATTAATTACTATCACTTGACTTCATATCATTGATTTCTGAACCGGAAAATAACAAGTAATGTATATTTATCTCTGTCTTATTTATGGTTTCCTTAATTCTTTCTTCGTATGTTTAATAGATTCATTTTTGTCAATAGTTTCAATACAATTTTTCAGTAAGTTACTTGAAATTTCATCAATCCCAGTGGAAAGTGATTTTTTTAGTGATATTATTAAAGAGAGTAATTCAGTTTCATTGACTGGCTCTAAAAAAATTGTAGATTTACATTGTCTGTTTACAATGAAATTAGTACAATTTGAGGGTTTTGGTAAGTTTTGTATAAGTTCTTGTGGGATATTTACAAAATAATTATTAAATTTGTCAGCAATATCTGAAGGATTATTAATTTTAATATTACCTTTGAAATCTATAATATCATTTACGGGCTTATACTGATTGGTCATATTTAAGCTATTTTTAATTAGTTTTCACACTTTAGAGGTATAATTGTTACATTTTTTAACAAGTTCCCAATTATGTTGTTGTTTTGCAGTTCTTAGTATTTGTCGATATTTATTTCTGCAGATGTCATAATGTTCTTTACTTATAAGTCATAATTTACAAAATTCATACAATTCTTTCATTTTCAAAGAATAAGTTTTGATGTCATTCGTAATTGTTACTTTTTCTTACTGGTGCTACAACTTTCGGATGTGTTATTTCAAAATTGAACAGAAAAGTTTCTATAAAATTAGTGAAACAAGTATTAGCATCATTGTTATTCAAAACATTTGACCAGTCTTCATTTCTTAATCTATATTTAAGATTTTCTAAATTACTTTCTGAAATTACTCGTTTTTTAATTTTAAAATAATCTGAGGAAATGTTTGATTTGAATGTTACATTAATGTTTTGGCCTTCTTCAAAGGGGTATTATTGTTACAAAGTATAGTAACACCACCATGAGCGTGAAGTTTTCAGTATAAACCTCTTGCTATATTAAAACCGTTTAAATTATATGCTACCTTTTCATATTCGTTCATCCAGTGTTCAGTGGGACATAAAATATCACAGGGATGTGAATGCAGAAACAGTTCCAGTTTCCAGTTCTTCTATCTTGTTTTTCATACATTGAATGTTTTGGTGTGAAATGGCCGAATACAATACAATGTAGTTGATGCATATTGTACGGGCTCTAGCTCTGGATACCTTTTACGGTTGTGTATACTCTCCGTTAAGATTTGTTCCCAAATGACAAAAAAAAAATTATCTACGGACAACTATTCCATTTGGCCAAAAGGTTCTAACATTTACTAGGGTATCAAGTAGATGTAGGTCAGCTCGTATTCTGTAAGAGTTATTAGTGGATTGTTCATTTGACACTTGTTTTACTCCAAATGTTCTACCAGGGCATTTTTTATTCAAACAAACTTTTTATGTTGTCCTCTGCAGTATCCGAATGAATTTTACCAACATACGAGTATAACCACGCATATTTATTACCACTACGTATTAATGAATTATTTAAGTCAGTTCCAATTATATTATTTAGTTGAGATTTATTTCTTGGGTTATGTTCATTGTTTTTATTATTTTTCTGATTACCTGCGGTTTTTGGTTTGCACGGGTTGTTCAGTTGTCGGCTTCGTCACGAATTTTGTTTTAGTTGTTTTTTCTTCGGCGTTAGATGTCGTTAAATGTTCAGCGTGTCGATTAATTAAGGGCCTATTAATGACCTTGTTACTCTTATTATATTCTTTATTGCTAATTTTAATTAATAGTTCCTAGTCACTTATTCTCTTTTCTAGGTGATAATTTAATTTTTCGAGTATTTCACATTTGTATATTCCAAAGATTCACTACCATACTTAAAGATTATTACCTTCAACATCAATACAACGATCCTTTTCTGTTTCACTAACATTTTTAAAATGAGATTTAAAATAATTTGTTAAAATGTCATTTTCGATAACTGAAACAGGAAGCTCTTATGAAATTATCAGTTCAATGAGCTCACTTTTTCTAAGTTTATTTAATTCACTAGTGATACTGAACACACTATGCACCGCCATTATACTTTGGTGTACAATGCTAATAATCGTAAAATGAAGTAGTATTTTAGTTTAAGAATGGAAAAATTCATTATAAAATTGCACATACTTAGGTTATTATATGTAATAAGTGTTTCCAAGCCTACAGCTTTTAAAAAAATACTTATTGAATATTAATGTTCATCATATATAAGTAATATTAAGATTAATATATAATCGTTGTTAATTTTCTGCTCTTTATTACCCTAATATCAAAATGAAACTTTAATACATTTAAATCGAGCACATAAAATTCAGTATCAGCCATGTTTGTGACATAATGGACATTAGAAAATGCTATTGGTTAATGGCTGTTCGAACGCGAAAGCCACGCCTCCCCATGCTCAGCTCTAGAAATGTATATTCTCGGTGTGGATGACTTCACACGCGCCCTCCGATTTGCTCGGTCCTCATTTATTGAAACTTTAATAATTTTTCGAGAAATAATAATATCAATAAATGATATTTAACTTTTAAAATCTTCAAGTACTTCTGGTTAACCAATTATAACCATAATCTAATCACCTCTTCTTCTGAATGTAAACTTGAGGAATACGAAAAAATTATAATTTTTGGAATCGTGGTATTGAAGTTATGCGATTCGAAACTTTCGTCACACACACATACACACACACACACACACACACACACACACACACACAAACACACATACATACATACATACAGACATCATCGTAAAAATGATAAAATCGTATTGTATGGACGCTAAAACGTGCTTATTAACTAAAAACTCATCATTGAATTTTTTGCCCAAAGACCATACCTTCCTTACCTAAAGGTGACGGAAGGTAAATGAATAAGAGGACATAATTTTAGAAAAATTCTTTTTGATTGAGAATCAGCACATTGAAATGTATACAGGTGTATCAAGATACTAGAACAGTGCCATTTATTCGTAAATATGAAAAGTTACACAAAAAGTGATTAAAATATTTTGTAAAGCATAGAAGGGGACACATATTGGCATAAATATTATTATTTTAGAACCAGTGGTACTCAACTTATTGATCAATGTTATATTTTTTTTAAATGGCATCATATATTATTTATTAACTCAGTAAATAGCGAATTTTCTTCTGAATTGAACAATATAATAATATCATAACCTTACATTGCGAAAAATTTGATAAAAAATAATTCAAAGTTAATATTTTATTTTTTTAAGTAGGCCAAGCAAATATTCAACTATTAAAACAAAAGAAAATTATCTGTCATTTTTGTATGTGATTGTTACGTATTATATTATTTTTTTCGAAATGTTCCAAATTTATGTTTTTTTTTATTTCGCGAAATTACTATTTAGTCGTGCGTAATTAGGATAACTTTCTGCCAATAAATTACATGGTAGGAATGCATTTTGATGGGACTTGCATTAAATAAAATCAGTATTTGTTCAATATGCAGCCATTATTAAATTAATTATTACAAAGGTAACGAAAATTACCTTAATTGTAATAATGGATAACAATGATATATGAAAATGACAGGTAATTTTCTTTTGTTTTAATGATTAAATGTTTGCACAACTTAAAAAAATTAGAATAGAAATAAAATACTAACTTTGAATTAGATTTTATCAAATTTTTCGCAACATATTATTATATTGTTGAATTTAAAAGAAAATTCTCTATTTAATGATATAATACAAAATATATGACATTTAAAAAAAATTAACATTGATCCATAAGTTGAGTACCACTGCTTTTAAAATAATAATGGTTATGTCAAAATGTGTCCTCCTCTATGCTTTACAAAATATCTTAATCACTTTTTTTGTAACTCTTCATATACATGAATAAAAGGCACTGTTCAATCCTGTATACCCCCAATTTGTTACCTTTTACACTCTGTATACAACATGTATATTTGAAAATATTATTATGGCAATGAAAAAGTAATTCACAGAATTTTTTATAATTTTCATAGAAGTTAAACTTACCTTTAAGGAAAGTGCAGATGATCAATAAATTAATTATTAAATGAATTTTTATCATGGCCACACAGTTTGTCCTACATGTGGAAACTCAATATTATAACTGCTAAATACTAAAGAATAATATGTCAAATATCCAAGCACATAAGGAAACTGTCATATATTTTCACCACAAAGGTTGTTAAAAAAAACCGCAAATAGATATTTATGTTAAAAAAATTAAGTTATGCTTCGTTGCCGTAACGTTCATTACAATTAATTACTCGTTGATGGGACGTTAATCGCTAACCGTTAGCGAATCATCACTGGATAATCAAGCCTCAATCAACGGATAACAGAGGCTCATGCTGGCTGTTGAACAATTAAAGTTCCGTTTACATTCATTCCCATTTTGGGTTGCACATAAACTCTCGATTATCTGACCATTATGCGGATAATAGGCTGGTTGCAAGATATTTGAATTTGCAAAACTATATTATATATCTATGAGTAGATTTATTTATTTAAACATTATTTGTGAAAACAAATTCGTAATAATCCATATAAATAAATAGTTACAAATTATTGAAAAATGTATAGATTTTCAAATAAATCGTGTGACTTAAATGTCCCCTGACATCATACGTCATTAGGGTACCTATACAGGGTGTTCATTTTTAAGTGGCTACCATTGCGATGTCGAAAACTAGAAGAGATACGAAGTTGGTTAAATTAACAAAGAATCTCTAATTCACATAGGTATTTCAAAGATATACTGAAAAAAGAAATTCAACCAGTGGTTCCCAAAATATGGATACCAACTTTTTTATTTAAAATAGAAACATATATTTTTTATTTGTGCATTCAATAGAGCTCTTTATTCTGAATCGAACGATATAAAATTTTCATACCCTTATTTTTTAAGTTATAATAACATTTAACTGAGTTTTTCAAGAAAAACTGTTAAAATCTTCAAATGAGGGTACTTCCGGTTGACCAATTATAACCAAAATCTAATCAAGTCTGCATATGGTTGTAAGGAAGAGGAATACGCAAGAATTGTAATTTTTGGAATTCTAGTATTGGAGATATCGTGCACGAAAGGCGGTCCACACACACACACACACATACACACACACACACACATACACACACACACATACACACACACGCACACACACACGCGCACACACGAACACACACACACACACATACAGACATCATCGTAAAAATAGTAAAATCGTATTGTAAAGACCCTAAAACGTGCTTATTCAATGAAAACTCACCACCGAATTTTTTGACCAAAGACAATACCTTCCTTACCTATAGGTGACGGAAGGTAAAAATGGAGGTAATTTTGAGCAGTTTTTATAAACACTAAATCATTTAATTGAAAATAAAGTTCTTTTTTAAATATGTTCACTTTTTTCATTCATGGCACTCATATTTAGGGAAAAATTAATTCAAAACTTTATTAATTTTTTTTTCGAAAATTTTGTTATGTAAGGGTATGAAAATTTTATATCGTTGGATTCAGAATAAAGAGCTCTATTGAATGAGCAAATAAAAAATATATGTTTCTATTTAAAATAAAAAAAGCTGGTATCCATATTTTGAGAACCACTGGTTGAATTTCTTTTTTCAGTTTATCATTGAAATACCTATGTGAAATAGAGATTCTTCGCTAATTTAGCCAACTTCGTATCTCTTCTAGTTCTCGAGATCGCAATGGTAGCCACTTAAAAATGAACACCCTGTATACTCAAGGTATTGCTATGACGTACCTCGCGTTTCGTCCGTCATTTGCGGGCCACTGTCATATTCGTTGTTATTGCGCAAATTATTATATAAGTTAAGTAGAGACGTCGCCCCATAAACTGCAAATATATCAAAATTCAAGCGTGGAAGTGTGCAAATGGACACCTTCCCACAGAGATAATCGCTGCAGACCCTATATAAGACATAATACGTAATATTCTTTAGTGTGTATTCCTTGTACGTACGTGTACCGCTTCGTTTGAATAAAAAACTTTTTAAAAACATAATTTTCAAGTTAGAAAATATATCTGGCGCAGTCGCTGTAGGATTAGTGAAAGTTTGCGTATTCGGAAATTCGCAGAATTTAATCCGTTCAAAATCCGCAATCGTCCGTTTTAACGGTTAATTCACTGAGACCTTAACTATTTGTGTTCGTGAAATCAACACAAATTTTCATAAATTCAACGAAGAAACAACCAAAGAAGTAGACTGAGTCGTCGAAACAGTTAGTACTCCAGTCTCTTCACGCCAAGGATCACCAGAGTCGCTACATCTCCGAGATCGAGCCCATAGCCGACAGCGAGCCCAGCAGCCGCAGCAAGCCCAGCAGCCGCATCGAGCCCATAGCCACAGCGAGCCCAGCAGCTACAGCGAGCTCAGCAGCCGCACCGAGCCAGCAGCCGATCATCACCGAGACGTCGACACACCTTCAAGTCTCACCCATCAACAGGGAGAAGACACCAAATTATGATAAGAGAAATAATTTTATTATTGTAAGTCATATAAAAAAATTATCTTTTCTTATATAAGCCTGGATTCTCTTACACAAACACTTGCAAATTTAACCTTAAACAACATGCCTGAGCAAGCAGGAAACATTTTTCAAACCCTAAATAATGAAATATTAAAAATGCTAGACTTGGCACCAACATTCGATGGAGACGTAAAGTCTCTATCAAACTTTATTAACACAATAGACGATATGAACACGCTCATAGAGCAAACTAACCCTTCAGAAATTACAAAAAAAATCGTAATGTTAACTTTGAAAAACAAAATTCGCGGAGTAGCCGCACAAAGTTTAAACATGTCAAGTATTAATAAGTGGTCAGACCTAAAAGATCATTTACAACAAAATTTTTCTGACACACGATCTGAACACACACTCATGTACGAGGCAAGTCATTACAAACAAACCAAAGAAAATATTTTAGATTATTTTAACAAATTTAATGATCTATATCTCATTTACAAAAGCAAAATTGAATGTAAATTCGTGGCAGCTGTCAGTAAATTTATTTTGGACAATTCAATCGAATACTTTGTTCAATGTTTTATAAACAACTGTAGAGAACCTTTTAGAAGCCAACTAGCTGCCCGTAATCCTCGAAAACTCACAGACATCCTAAACTTGGTAACTAATGACTTGCAATACATTCATACACAACAAAAAACACAGCAACAAGCCTTGCCACCACCGCCTAAACATCAAATACAGTTTAATTACCCTAAGTACCAGTCACCCATGCACAAATATCCTGCTCCATCTACTAGTCGAATGCATCATCCACCACAACAACCTGCTAGCCGAGTACACCCTCCACCCCAATCCCAACAAAGATTCGCACCACAAGCAAACGCTCGTAATGCATCATTTCGAAACCCTACTCCTATGAGTATTCAAACTAGGCAAATCGCTGCCCGTCGAAACCCTAACTTTCAAGAATTATACACTCAAAATTTAGAAAATTTTGATGAATCTCAAGAACAAGCGGAACAAATCGAAAACGAACAAATACTAGAAGCCGAGGACGAATACATTGAAAATACTGATACTCAAAATTTTCCCCTACTCGAACCACAAATATCGAATCCCTAACAAACAATTTCAGTAAACTACCTTTTATCCAAGTATCAAATTACAAAATTCTTTTAGACACAGGCTCGACGCAAAATTATATTCATCCCAAATTAATTAAACAAAATACAACTACATTTCCTGAAAATTTCACTATACACACATGTAATGGAAAGTCAACCGGTTCTGAATTTACATTTTTCAAGTTTAAAGATTTAAATATAAAAAGTTACATATTTGACTTCCACAAAGACTTTGATATACTTTTAGGAATACCTGGAATAACATTATTAGAAACAAGATTTGATTTTGTAAAGGGAGAAGTATACTTTCTTAATAAATATAAATATGAATTTCAATATCTAGACCAGAGTAAGTTTAATAATAATAATATAGAGATAAACCGGCAAGAAATACGAGACGAACATTTAACAGATAAGGAAAAACACTCATTATCTAATACTCTCAACAAGTATAAAGACCTAATATTAAATGAACATGAAAAATTATCATTTACGAGTAAAATAAAACACATGATCAAAACAACTGATAACATTCCCGTTCACGCAAAACAGTATAAATACCCGGAAATCTACAAACAAGAGGTGCAATCACAGATTGATAAAATGTTAGAGGATGACATCATCCAACATTCTTATTCACCATGGTCGTCGCCTATATGGGTCGTACCAAAAAAACAAGATGCCTCCGGAAAACAAAAATTTCGTGTTGTCATAGACTATCGTAAGTTGAATGAAAAGACAGTGGACGACAAATTCCCTATACCAGACATAACCGATATCCTCGATAAACTTGGCAAATCTAACTATTTCACCACCCTAGACCTTACTTCCGGTTTCCATCAAATCGAAGTCCATCCCGACGACATCCCTAAAACCGCATTCTCGACAAATTTTGGCCATTATGAATTTAAACGAATGCCTTTCGGCCTCAAAAATGCCCCTTCGACATTCCAGAGATTGATGAACTTTGTGTTAAAAGACTTAATTAACAAAATTTGTTTCGTCTACCTCGACGATATTATAATTTTAGGAACATCCCTTCAGGAACATTTGGAAAATACTCAATCTCAAAATTCAGCTGGACAAGTGCGAATTTCTCCGTAAAGAAGTCGCTTATATTGGACACGTTATCACTACAGAGGGCGTTAAACCAAACCCAAGCAAAATTCAAGCTATCAAAAACTTCCCAATCCCGAAGACAAAACCAGAAATAAAATCATTTTTAGGCTTACTTGGCTACTACAGACGGTTTATTAACGATTTTTCCAAAATTACAAAACCTCTCACAACCTGTTTAAAGAAACACAGTAAGATCGACATAAATAATAAAGAATATAAAGAATGTTTCGAGAAGTGCAAAACTCTCCTATCCAACGATCCCATACTCCAATATCCTGATTTATCAAAAGATTTCCTCCTCACTACCGACGCGAGCAATTACGCAATCGGAGCTGTCTTATCACAGCGAGATAAAAATAATAAAGACCTGCCAGTCGCGTATATATCACGTACACTCAACAACCATGAAATTAACTACAGTACGGTAGAAAAAGAATTGTTAGCTATCGTATGGGCTACTAAACAATTTCGTAATTATCTTTTAGGCCGTAATTTCAAAATTATCACCGATCATCGCCCACTTGTTTGGCTAAATTCCTTAAAAGAGCCAAATCAGAAATTAATACGATGGCGATTTAAACTTGAAGAGTTCAACTATACTATAGAGTATAAAAAGGGTTGCCAAAATTACGTAGCCGATGCTCTTTCTAGAATTAAACCACAATTCGAAATTCGGTATAAAAAATCTGATATTTTTAAATCAAATAATCCGTTAGTACACTGCGTCTCAAAAGATAAAAAACTATCTAAAGGATTCGCAGAACAAGTCAAATCACATTATCCCCTACAAAATCTTTTTAATTTAGACAACAAATTTTTTATTCAAAAACACCCAAGGCTAATATTACATCTTATCACAAAAAAATTATATTACGAAAAACCTACAATTGAAAATATTAAAGCATGTCTAGAAAAATTATTTGAATACTGTATTCAAAACGAGATTACGGAATTAGATCTACCACGTATCTGTTCCGGTCATGATAAAATTCCCTGGCCCGAAATTGAAAACTATATAAAAGAGATTTTCGAAAATTCTTCAATTATTTTTAACGTTTATGAAGAACCCCCAAATTTAGAACTACACTTAAATACAGACAATGATTCCGTTATAGTTGAAACTGGCTCAGAAAATGAAACAACTCTTACCGGCCATTCCGAAACTACAGAAACATGTCACTCGGATGACGAAACCCCTGTTAACGGATTAACTTATCTAGATACTTCCATAAACACTTCTAAAAATCAAATTGTTGTCAAGGAGACAAGAGGTAAAAATGATATTAAAATATCCAAACTTTTCGGACATTCAACCCAACGCTTTTACTTATATGTAAATAAAATAAATTGTAACGAAACAATAAAAGATTTTATAAAAAACTATCTACAACCCGGTATAACCTATTATTGTATTATTCCTGAAAATTTCAAACTACATTTTAATGCTATACTTCAAACCTATTTTGACAGCGGAAGTTATAAACTCGTATCGTGCAAAACAATGACTAAAGACGTAGAAGACAAAGAAGAACAACAACTAACAATTCAAAACTATCATGAGAGCAAGACAAATCATAGAGGGATAACGGAAACTTACAATAAATTAAAATTATTATATTACTGGCCCAACATGTTAAAAGACATTCAGAACTATATTAATAAATGTAATATTTGTCTAATCACAAAATATGAACGGAAACCCATTCAAATTCCGCCGATTCTAACGCCCACCGCTGAAAAACCATTTGAAAAATTACACATTGATATCTTATCACTTGAACAAGTAAAAATCCTTACCATCGTAGATTCTTTTTCCAAATTCGCCATGGCATACGCAATAAAAGATAAAAATGCTATCACCATATTAAACAAATTAATAAAATATTTCACTCATTTTATTATTCCAAAAGAAATTGTATCCGACAACGGGTTAGAATTTAATAATAAAATAATCCAAAATTACCTAACCTTAAGAAAAATTAATATTCATTATATCTCCGTAGATAACCCTAACAGTAATGGCATTGTCGAACGTTTCCACTCTTCACTAATTGAGCAAATGAGAATTATAAACCAAAACCCACTTCTCAAGTCACTAAAAATAAAAGAACGACTAAATTATGCGTTGCTAGCCTACAACAATAGCATTCATTCTGTTACAAAACGCACACCTTTGGAAATAATATACGGACAAAATTTCGAATCAAATTTACAACCTGAAGAAGTAATGGTTGAAGATTACATACAAAAACACGCAGAAGTTCTTAAAGAAGTAAATCGACAAGTAAAGAGTAATATAGAAAAGAGCAAATTAAAATACGCTAGACCTCAAGAAAAACACTTCAACATTCCTAAACAAGCCCATGTCAAAATTCATAAACGAAATTCGGGAAAAATCGAGAAACCAAAATTCAAACAAGTAAATGTTAAGCAAATCATAAACGAAAGAGGTCAAGTTTTAGACGAGCAGAATAAAAAACACAAATTGTCACAATTAAAAAAGCCCCGTATTGTTACAGATTAATTCCATATGGAATATTACAAATCATACGAGATGAACAAAACCCCGGAATCAATATCCTTGACCTTGGAACAGTTCATATCCAGGTAAATACACAAATAATTACCCTTAAAATTTCCCTCGAAAATTTATTCCAACAACATGACATACTAGAAAAGAATACCGCTAAACTATTCCAAAATTTAGAAAATTATAATAATTACATAAAATTAGCAAATTACCGGAATATTCTAAACAATTTGATATTGCACATAAAAGAAAAAATTCAACTATTAAATATAAAAAGAGCTAAACGAGGAGTTCTGAATGGCTTAGGCTCTATCATTAAGAGCATAACAGGTAACCTTGATCAGTCCGACAAAGATAGATACGACCAGATAATAGAAAATATCGATAGCAACCAAAAATTAATTTCAAATAAAATTAATACTATAATAAAAATTAATAATAATATCACGGCACAATTCAATGACAAAATTAGTATGATAAATGAAAACAATAATTTACTGAACGAAAAACTAAATAATATTCAAAAAGAAATTGGACGCGTTTTGGAAGATGTAGATACCCTCAAAATACAAAGCCTTATAAATGAATTTATACAAGTCGGGCAAGACATATACTTCTCTCTCATTCAATTGGAAGAAACTCTTACATTTTGTAAACTAAATACCCTACATTTTGGCGTAATTAATCATGCACAACTTCTGGCAGAAATAAATAAAATAGAAGACAAATACCTACAATCCGCCCTTATAAATAACTTATTAAACAACGATATCATAAAGACATATTGCTCCTATAAAAACCCTAATCTAATAATCCTTGTTGAAATCCCTTCTAACACCCGAGTTGAAGAAATATTACAAGTCACATCTATCCCCACAAAATTACATAATGTCTACGAAACTTTAAACATAGTTAATGGATTATATTCTAAGAATAATTGTAAGATTAGGTTATTAGATAAATGTACTCAATTAAATAATAATGAATATTACTGTTTATTACAAACTAACGAATACGAAAAATGCTTAGAAAATATCATTTGTTATAAAGACTTTCAATTTTGCGAATATAATAAAATCTCGACAATTAATTCAATTATTCAAATAAAAAATTCAAAATTAAACTATTTATACTTTCCAAATAAGAAACAAGCAAAATATCTCTGTAATAATAACATGGAAATTCAAGAGCTCGAAGGAATATATCATACCGAAAATTGTGTAATTAGTAATCGAATTGAACTAATAAATAACTACGGAAATCTCATAGATTTAAATAATAATATTACAAATACACAGATTGTTCATTTAAGTAACGAAATTAGAAACTTATCTAAATTCCAAATTAATAAAGAAACTGATATCTTCCTAAAACCTATTTATACAAAGGAACCGAACAGTTTTATTCATTATATAATAATCTATATAGTTTTAATTATTCTAAGTTTATTGTTAATAATTTATAGTCTTAAGAAATGCAAGGATTATCTCTCAAATAAAAATGAAATAAATAATCCCGAAAATAATTCTAAAGATATCGAAATGAACATTTTAGAACCACAGCCAAATTGTAGCAAAAACTCAACTCTTGACGATTTCGTTTTTCCACTTAAGGGGGGAAGAGTTAAGTAGAGACGTCGCCCCATAAACTGCAAATATATCAAAATTCAAGCGTGGAAGTGTGCAAATGGACACCTTCCCACAGAGATAATCGCTGCAGACCCTATATAAGACATAATACGTAATATTCTTAGTGTGTATTCCTTGTACGTACGTGTACCGCTTCGTTTGAATAAAAAACTTTTTAAAAACATAATTTTCAAGTTAGAAAATATATCTTATATTTTCATGCCTATTTGTTTTATTTTATTGCAAAACACATTTAAATATACTTCTAGTATTTATTTAAAGTGTAAATAATGCTTTTATTTTATTTATTTGCGTATTTTCTTGAGATAATGACTACGATGACTGGCAATATTGAAAACACATCAAAATTACCAATATTAAGCACAAATATTTAAATTTTTAAAAGGTATGTTTAGAATATATACTTATTATGTAAATAATAACTACAGTTATTAAATTAGATACGATAATAACAACCTATATGATATGCTCTACATAACCTCTAAATCTATGCCATAATTGGGTTGTATTTGTATTTTTAAGATCGCAGCGCTGGGGTGGCAAGTATTGAACTACAGGTCGACCGAGATATGACGATGACGTTAATCTACTGTCAAAGGGACAAACACATCATTTATAGAATTATGTATTTCTCATAGTACTGATATTTTATTTTCTTTTATATTATTTTATAGTAGGTTTTATTATCCATTAAGGGTAAATTAATGCAAATTCCAAGTACACTTTTATAAAACTTTAACTTAAATTGAATAACCACTTCTTTTTTTACCTTCCGTCACCTCAAGGTAAGAAAGATATTGTCTTTGGTCTAAAAATTCGATGGTGGTTTTCATTGAATAAGCACGTTTTAGGGTCTTTACAATACGATTTTACTATTTTTACGATGATGTCAGTATGTGTGTGTGAACGTGTATGCGTGTGTATGTGTGTTCGTGTGCGTGTGACGCGGTTTCGGCCGCGGTATCTACAATACTAGAATTCCATAAATTACAATTCTTTCGTATTCCTCTTCCTTACAACCATATGCAGACTTGATTAGATTTTGGTTATAATTGGTCAACCGGAAGTATCCTCATTTGAAGATTTTCACAGTTTTTCTTGAAAAACTCAGTTAAATATTATTATAACTTAAAGAATATATTATTCTCAATACAATTTGATTGCATTTTATATTTCATATTCAACAGATATATAGTTAAAGAATTATAAAGATAATAAATTTCATAAATCAGCTATATATGCTAACTTAACCATGGAAACTGCTAATATATTCAGGTAATTCAAATTGATAGATGTCAGTATCAATAAAAAGTAAATGAATGGAAGAATAAGGGAAATAACTCTAGTGTTGGACGTTTCTAGAAAGATATAAGAGAGACGATGACATTGGTTTGAACATGTCATGAGGAGAGATGACTATATTGGAAGAATGAATAGCTTATAACAGAAGGTGGAAGAAACATAGAAAGACCAAAAGATGAAAGGAGAGAAAAGGAACTGAATGAGGACGACACGCAAACAAAAATTAGTGGAAGAAGAAAATAAAAAATAGCGACCCCCTAACGAACGGGAAAAACTAAAGAAGAAGAAGATGTCAGTATCAAGTGCAATTTGCATTTTATGAAATAATTTAACTGCAAATATAAGATCTTTTGCAAGAAAATTTATGTGTAGGGCGCGTGCAGTGACGTGACTTTGGCAAGCAGATATGGGGACCCGTCTCAAAATGACAGCTATTAATTACGTCCATAACTGACAAATGTCATAATTTTTCATTCATAATTTGGGAACAGTCCACATGTCGAAAACCTTACCGTCGAAAAGCCATACCGTCGAATAGCCACACTGTCGAAATGTCATAGTGTCGACACTTACCCCCTCCACAATGTTCATAGTGTCGACATTTGAATGTCCATAGCGGCGACATTGGAATGTCCGTAGTGCCGACATTGGAATGTTCGTAGCATCGACACGTACCCCCTCCACATTGTTTGTAGTGTAGACCAGATGAATGTTTATAGTACGAAAGAGCCGGCCACAAGCAGTACAATGTTCTAAACAAGTTTCACGTTGTTTTCTTGTATTACATATTAACATCTAAATTATGAATTAAAAATTTTGAATGCGCAAATACTATTAAATATTACATATTTTACATGTAAATAAAATTAAGCAAAACAATAAAATATTAAGTCCACATACTTAAATAGAATGGGGGGTCCTACACTATTTTTGTAAGAAACTTCATCTGAACTAAAAACGATGTGTAGTATGGTTTTTCGTTAAGTCGTAATAAGTTTTTTAATATTCTATGATAGCAACAAATTATTTTATGATATCAAGATATATAAAATAAAAAGTCCAACTTAATATCATGAATTAAATTTATGACATCAGAAATATATATTTTTGGCATCATAAAATCATTTAGCGATAAAAGCATGGTACAATAATTTTTGATACCACATACACATTTTTAATATATTCATTGTCCTATCAAAAATTATTCCTTGCGAGCACATTACATTTGAATTATCTGTAAGATGTTAACAAAAATTTAAACTACCTTGTCGTTATCACAAATAAATACTTCCTGCACATATTAAAAATTAAAATTCTGTGTACATATCATAAATGAAATGTCTTTGTAGGTACATATCAGAAATACATTTGAAATAGTCCATTCTCCAATAAAGAATTAGTCCGCACAATAATTCAATCTTCTCCGGATATGACACCATCTTTGACTCGGTACGAGAGCTACTCAAGATAGAGTATAAAACTGTTCAGTAAATAAAAAATTACATTTATTTGTTACAGTCAAATATTAAAATTATACAACATAAATTTGTAATAATGTTAGTTACAATAATAAGAAATTTAAATACAATAATAAGTATACAGATTACGCTAAGAACGATATTGCCTCTTGGTCAGTGTTGATTGCAAGAATCGAATGAGTTATTCAAATTAATTAAACTTTTATTGCAATATACTGATATCAAATTTGTATAAGATATCGTTCTGTATTTTTAATTATATTTACTAACTTTGATGTCTATTGGTATTAGATTTAGAAAATTTTATACAATATTTGACTAAATGTTAAAACATGGGAATCGTAAGTTTATTTTAAATATATAAATATTTTAAAGTAGCGAATGCGTATTTCTAGTAATATTATAAGGAATGTAATTATTTATACAAAAGTATAATTTTACAGTGCTCAGCTTGGCGTTCAAATTCCTAATGGGATAATCCCACATTTTCTAATTTATTTTTTTCTCGAAAGAATAGATCAAATTAAATATATAAGTGTACATGTATATAAAGGTAACCTAACGGATACTAGGGTACCTTTATATACAGGGTATGGCCATGGGGCATGATCGCCGACATAAGCGGGCCAATGTCAAACATACTGAGTATTCTTTTCCCTATTTATTTGTAGGAAATGTGATTTTATATTATACAGGAACATTAAATAATCACACTATGAATCTAAAAAGGTAATAAAAATTCATTTATTTAAGAGATACATAATTATTATTATGACATAGATTTAGAGGTTATGTAGAGCATAGGATATAGGTTGTTATTATCACATCTAATTTAATAACTGTAGTTATTATTTACATAATAAGTATATATTCTAAACTTACCTTTTAAAAATTTAAATGTTTGTGCTTAATATTAGTAATTTTTATGTGTTTTCCATATTGCCAGTCATCGTAGTCAGTATCTCAAGAAAATACACAAATAAATAAAATAAAAGTATTACTTACACTTTAAATAAACATTAGAAGTATATTTAAATGTGTTTTGCATTAAAATAAAACAAATAACCACGAAAATACATAATAATTTGCGCAACAATAATGGATATGACAGTGGACCGCAAATGGTTGACGAAACGCGAGCCACGTCATGGCCATACCCTGAGTATATAGGTACCCTAACGGATACGGCTCTACCGGTTTACTGAAGAACTATGATTGGGTTAAGGAAACATATTTTTTAATGCAAATTTTGGTTATTTATATAAATAACTGTATTATTTTTATACCTTCTATTGTACTTTAAAAACTATAATAATAAAAATATTCCTTACTCTTGAATACACAACTGTCACAATTTTAGGTTAGACGCTACAGCAGCAGACAAGTTCTCAGTATTCAAAAATTAGGATTGAAGGAATTTTAAGAATAATATGTATCTATTATCCACGACGAATAATCTCAAATTAATCCAAATATTTCAGTAAATATGTCATAATATTTACCTAAAAGCAAAAGGTATAAAGATGCCTGCATACGCTGCGCTAGAATGTAAAAATTCATATGGGGTTATTTTTGAGAAAATCATCTTTATATTCTACTTCATAGAATATTGAAATTTTTTACGACTTAACGGAAAACAATACTACAGATCATTTTCAGTTCATATGAAGTTTCATAAAAAAAATAGTGGAGGACCCCCCATTCTGTTTAAGTCTGCGGATTTATTGTTTATATATATATATATATATATATATATATATATATATATATATATATATATATATATATATATATATATATATATACAGGGTGTTAATAAAAAAACTTTACACACTTTAGCAGGTGATAGTAGAGATGAAAACAAGAAAAAAATTCTAATACACTTAGGTCCAATACTCAATGGTTTTTAGAAAATTTATGTATGGAATTTGTACATAATACACAGGATTGACGGAAGGTATTGTGCTGGCCACATCAGATTTAACAACTAAGGACTCTAGGTGTTTACGATCAATTGTAAACAAAGTTGCAGCCGTCGTCGAAGAGACTCACGCACTTGATCGTAAACACCTAGAGTCCTTAGTTGTTAAATCTGATGTGGCCAGCACAATACCTTCCGTCAATCCTGTGTATTATGTACAAATTCCATACATAAATTTTCTAAAAACCAATGAGTATTGGACCTAAGTGTATTAGAATTTTTTTCTTGTTTTCACCTCTACTATCACCTGCTAAAGTGTGTAAAGTTTTTTTATTAACACCCTGTATATATATATATATATATATATATATATATATATATATATATATATATATATATATATATATATATATATATATATTTATTTATTTATTTATTTACAAAATATGTAATATTTAATAGTATTTGCGCATTCAAAATTTTTAATTCATAATTTAGATGTTAATATGTAATACAAGAATACAACGTGAAACTTGTTTAAAACATTGTACTGCTTTTGGCCGGCTCGTTCGTACTATAAACATTCATCTGATCTACACTACCAACAATGTGGAGGGGGTACGTGTCGACGCTACGAACATTCCAATGTCGGCACTACGGACATTCCAATGTCAACGCTATGGACTTTCAAGTGTCGACACTATGAACATTGTGGAGGGGGTAAGTGTCGACACTATGACATTTCGACAGTGTGGACATTTAAGGTTTCGACGCTACGGACATTGTGGAGGGGGTAAGTGTCGACACTATGACATTTCGACAGTGTGGCTATTCGACGGTATGGCTTTTCGACGGTACGGTTTTCGACAGTACGACATATACTCCATAATTTCATGATTTTCTTATTTCATATGGTTTATTTGTTGTCAGGAGCTTGTAATTCAGTTGCCGAGAAAAGGAATCATAAAATACCAAAAAATGAATTTTTAAATGAATAATTATGACATTTGTCAGTTATGGACATAATTAATAGCTGTCATTCTGATACCGACCCCACATATGCTTGCCAAGGTCAGAAAATCACGTGACTGCTTGTGCCCTATACATACATTTTCTTGCAAAAGATCCTATTTTTCCAGTAAAATTATTTTATAGACAAACATATGAAATATTATTTACACATTTAATGTTATTATAAATATTAAACAATATTCTATTATCTATACGAATTGATTGCATTTTATATTTCATATTCAATGGATATAGAGTTAAAGAACTATAAAGAAATTAAATTTTATAAATCAGCCACCTACGTTATAATCACGGAAACAGCTATTATACTCGTATTAAGAAAATTCTAACAAAAAAGAAAATGAATGTAGTAGAGATGAGGATGTTGAGATAGATGTTGGGGAAGACACGGAAATATACGGTACGGAATGAATGAGTAAGGGAAATAACTCGAGTATTAGAAGTTTCTAGAAAGATAGAAGGGAGACGATTACATTGGTTTAAACATGTCATGAGGAGAGATAAAGAATATATTGGAAGAAGAATAAATAGCATAGTAATAGAAAGTGAAAAAAAAACAGAGGAAGACCAAAGATAAGATAGAAGGACTGTATTGCGGAAGACTTGAGAAAAGCAACCGAATGAGGACAACCCGCAACCACAGAAATGAGTGGAAGAAGAAATTAAAAAGTAGCGACCCCTAACGAATGGGAAAAACTAAAGAAGAAGAAGATATCAGTGTCAAGTGCCATTTGCATAGTTTGTTTATGAAATATTATTTCTGGATATTTAAAATCTTTTGCAAGAAAATTTATGTATGGAATTTGTACATAATACACAAGATTGACGGAAGGTATTGTGCTGGCCACATCAAATCTTTAGATGATATGTTCAAAAAAATAATTAAAATAGCAAAATTTCATGATTATATTTTTTATTCACTTGTGAACATTAGTATAGGATGTATTCGTGGAACTGTAACATATGAATTAATTTGACAGATCATTTATAAAATAACTCATTTCTATGCCAATAGATGGCGACACTTTTAAGTCTGAAATATTGTACAAAAGGGGTATTTAACACTTCCCCTCAATATGAAGACTATTAGCTGAAACATAATAAATCGAATTAAGTAATTTGCCTAAATTCTAAAAGTTCAATACATTTGTTATGTTTAGAACTAGGTAATGCTTTTGTAAGCAAATCTGCAGGCATGTCTTCAGAATAAAGGTGAGCAATCTTGATCTTCTTCAGTTGAAGAGACTCGCGAACAAAATAATGCCTAACGTCAATATGCTTACTGCGTGCGTGGTATGTTGGATTTTCTGCTAGCTTCAATGTTCCGAGGTTATCGTTGAAGATTGTAACATCTCCAAACTTGCTGAAACCCAGTTCTTGTAGAAAATTATTCAGGTAGATGACTTCTTTCGTAGCTTCCGAAAGCCCCATATATTCGGCCTCCGTAGTGGATAAAGCCACTGTTTGCTGTTTCTTGGATTCCCATGACATAATACAACCACCCAGTGTAGTGACATATCCGGTATAAGACTTCCGGTCTTCGGGACAATTAGCCCAGTCGGAATCACATTTCAAAGGTGTTGAATTAGGTTTGAAGATGAGTCCTAGGTCGACAGTACTAATACTCGTTTAGCCGCATTCCAATGGGTAATGTTATGATTGTCGTTAAACTGACTGAGATAACTTACAGCGAATGCATTATCCGGTCTCGTAAATATGGCAAGATACATTAGTGAACCGATTAATTCCCGGTACGGTACAACTGGCACTTCCTCGTTAGAGTTCTTCTCTGGTCTAATAAGTTTCGTGTTCGGGCACAATGGAGTAGTAACTGGTTTGGCGCCAAACATTCCAAATCGTTGTAAAATGTCAGTAATGCAACCTTGCTGGTGCATGATAACACTTTCGTGGTCTTGCACGAATTCAATTCCGAGACAATAATTAATCTCGCCCAAGTCTTTCAGTTTAAATTCGTTGGAGAGCTTTTTCTTAAAGCCATTCAGATCTTTAAACTTTTTGAAAATAGTAAAATGTCGTCTACGTACGTTGCAATTAATATAGCATCATCTCCAGTCCCGATGCGATAAATACAAGGATCAGCTTTACATATAATAGCTCCAAGTTTAGACAAAGAATTGTTCAATGTCTGATACCAGTTTCTTTCCGGATTGACGAAGTCTGCAAAGCGATTTCTTTAGACAGCAGACGCGATCACCTGAAGTCAATTTTTCTTTCATTTCAATGGCTTTACGTTGAATTTCGCTGTTCCGTCTTTCGTTGGCGATTAAAACTTCGAAGGCCTCTATGATTTATTTCGGTGGTTCCAGATATAGTTTCTCTTCAATTTCACTGTTCAGGTAAGCAGTCGTAATGTCCAACTGATGGATTTTCTTACCAGTTTGAGCCGCGATTGCAATGAGCAATCGAATCGAGCTCAGTCTAGCAACTGGTGCAAAAGTTTCATTGAAGTGGATTCCAGGTCTTTGTGCGAAACCTTGTGTGACAATGACAATGCGAGCTTTCTTCCTTTCAACTGTTCCGTCGGAGTTAAACTTACTTCTCAGGACAAATCTGCTTCCAATTGTGTCCATATTTTCTTGACGACTTATGATTTCCCAGGTATCATTGATAATCATTTATTTTAATTCTGAAATCATTGCTTCATACCATCCTTCGGATTCTGGTCCGATTATGGCTTTCTTAAGAGGTATTTCTGTCAGGAATGAGAATTCTGATCGTCTATTCCCAGCCTCTTTCGTGATGATGTTATAAATTTTCCGAGGTCTTCCCCTTGCTCCAGTATGTTCAATTCTGGGTCTTCCTGGCTCTCGTTTTGAAATTATTTGATCATCTTCATTGTTATCTTGATTATCCTGGTCATTCTCAGGCAGATTTTCTATGTCTTCTGGATGTGTAGACTCGATTATAACTTCTTGATGTCCTGTTTGATGATTTTTAGGTCTGTTGTTTCGAATATCGTAGTGATCTTCAGAAATAATGTCAAAATTTTGACGGGATTTATCTGACAACAAGATCAATAAACTTGACATCCCGAGTAATTTCAACTCGTCTTTCTGTCGGAATCCAGACCCTATACCCTTTTGATTGTTCTGAGTAATCTAGAAAAGTTCCTTCACGGCTTCTTGGATCCAACTTTCCTAATCCAGGTTTTCTGTTCAGACAAAATACTTTACACCCGAATTCCTTGAAATGGTTGATGTCAGGTACGTTGCCGGTCCAAAGTTCGTATGGCGTTTTTCCTCCCATACTTTTCGACGGGCATCGATTGCGAGTATAATTGGCTGTGTCGATACAAAAAGAAGCTGGAAGTCCGGCTTCAATTAGTAAACATCTCGCCATGTCAAAAAGGATTCGGTTCTTTCTTTCCGCAATCCCGTTTTGTTCGGGATTGTAAGGGATAGTACATCTTCTAGTGATACCATGTTCCGTCAGAAAATTGTCGAAGTCGTTGTTTATGTATTCACGTCCATTGTCCGTTTGTAATTGTTTGATTTTTCTTTCCTTCTGATTTTCTACAACTTGTTTAAATTCTTTGAAACTCTGAAGTACTTGGTCCTCGGTTTTTAGAAATTTTATTTACGTCCATCTTGAATGGTCGTTTGTAAAAGTGAGACAATATCTTGCTCCCCCGTTTGATTTAGTTCTCATCGGACCACACACGTCTGAATGAATTAGTTCCAGTAATTGTGTATTTCGATACGATGATTTGGGAAAAAGAGTTCGAGTCATTTTTCCTTGTGTGCAAATGTCACAGTCAACCTTAGCATCAACTTTGCTGCTAAAATTCAAACCTATTATGGTTTTATTTCGTTTAGCACGAAGGAGATCATTTATGTTTAGATGGCCTAGGCGTCGATGCCATTTCATGATGTCTTGGTTCGAATCATTTACAAATTCTGTATTTTTACATTTATGACTCGGTGCTTCATCAAAGTAATATAAATCGTTGACTCTATTTGCGATTAACTTTGTTTGACCTTTATTATCTACAATTAGAGCTTGATCTCTTTTGAAAATTACTTCAAGGTCGTTATCTGTAATCTTAGCAACGGAAATCAAATTTGATCTTAAGTCTGGTACGTATAAAGTATTTTTCAGATCGACTTTTGTTTTATTTCCAAGTACGTTAGTAAAGAACGATGCGTTACCTTTTGCTTTAATTTCGGTTGATGATTGGTTCGCAAGATTCAATTTTCCATACCCGTATTCATGTGCTTCGTCGAAATATTCGTACTCTTTGCAAATATGACTGGTTGCGCCGCTATCCAAATACCATTTCATGGAGCTGTGTTCACTGATGAATGCTTCAGATACACGTAAACTAACATCTTCAGTTTTCTTTGCAGTTTGTTGTATTTTTCGCAACCTGATTCTGCAATCTGCGGCTTTGTGTCCGAATTTTCGACAGTAGTGACATTGAAATTTGAATTTCTCCTTATGTTCAGAATTCTTGTTCGTACCCGTAATGTTGCAATTTTTCTTCGGTGTGTATTTTCTATTACTTCGTTGTTGACTATTCTTGTGTATATACAATGCGTCTTGTGACTTCGAACTGGTAACACGCGCATCACATTCTTCAATGATTTTGACACGTAGAATTTCAAGCGTCGGCAGTTCATCACGTGCTTCCATTGCACATCTAAAGTTTTCAGCGGGTAGACTACATAACAACATAACCGATAGTAAGTCCTGGTTCATGTCAACCTCCATTTCGCATAATTTATCGACAGCATCAAAAAATTTGCGAAGGTGTTCGCGTACGTCACTTTTTTCTTCCATACGCTGTAAAATTAATTGTTCGAGTAACATTGCTTTTCTTGCAGGACCTTTAAATTGTTCTTAGTTTTTCCCACATTTTACGGGAAGTGTTGCATCCTTTAACTTGTTTTAATTCTGATGCACTTATCGAAAGAATAATATCTGCTTTGGCTTTATTATCGTTCTTCACCCATGTTGCGATTGCATTTGCTGACGACGCGTCGTTTTCATTGGGCTCCGGTTTTTTAGCTTCACCTTCTACGTAACACCACAAGTCATTTTTAATGAACAAGGCATGCATTTGCATCTTCCAAGTATCATAGTTCTCTTTATTTAATAACTCAATTCTTGTGAGACTTGTATTCATTTTTGCGATTCAGATATTCCACAATATAACCTTAAAACAATTTCTGTTATTAGTGTTATTTATATTTATATATATATATCCGGATTCATACAGCTACTGCCATCTCTCCGCTCCCAAACGCCAGCCTTCTCTATCCTCAGCATCTTCTATTTCAAGTTCTCTGGTTGACATAGCTTCTCTCATTCTTTCATTCCACGATAATCTCGGTCTTCCTACCTTTCTTCTACCAGGTGGTTTCCAGTTAAATAATCTATTTGGCCATCTATTCTCGTCCATGCGCAACAAGTGTCCGAACCATTTTAAACTTCGTATTTCAATTCTATGCAAAATGGTCTGTTCCGCCTGCATCCTGGTTCGAATTGTGTCGTTTCTGACTCTTTCTAATCTGGAAACTCTGGCCGATCTTCTTAAGTAGTCCATTTCTAAAGCCTGTAGTTTATTTTGGTAGTCTTTATGAATTACCCAGATATCACTGCCGTAGCATGTTATAGATTCTACTATGGTTTTGCCTATTCTTTTCTTGTTATGTTGGCTTATGTCCTTGTTCCACCATATAGAGTTCAAACATCCTATTGCTCGTTTTCCTTTACTTATTTTTTCTCTTATTTCTTCAGAATCTATGCCATTTTTAGTGATAATTACTCCTAAATATTTAAATCTGTCCACTTGTTTAATTTGAATATTATCTTCTATTAAGATTTCAAAATTTAGTTCGGTATTAGTTGCGAGGTATTCTGTTTTATTGAAATTTATTTTCATTCCCCAGTTATTATATGCGTCATGGAGTTTTCTCAGCATAAATTCTAGATCATATGAGTCTTGGGCTATAATAGCCTGGTCGTCCGCAAAATTTAAAGAGAAAAGTATATTGTTATCTATTGGGATACCCATTCCACTACAGCTTTTTTTCCATTTCATTAAAGCTCTTTCTAGATATATGTTAAATAACACTGGTGATAAACTACAACCCTGGCGGAGTCCTTTTGTTACTGGAAACGGATCAGATAATCGTCCATGATATTTTATTTGGGCCTCATTATTATTATAGTATTCTTTTAGGATTTTAATTAAGTTGTTATCTATTTTCAAGTCATATAGTGCTGTCCATAATTTTACTCTTGGAATTGAGTCATAAGCTTTTTCTAAATCTATGAAAGCTAAATGTGTTTCTTGGCTATGTGCAGATCTCTTCTCTATTAATTGTTGCAATATAAATAGATTATCTGTACATGATCTGCCAGGGGTAAAGCCACTCTGTTCTTCTCCTATTTTACCTTTTACTTCTTCATTTAGTTTCCGTTGCAAGATTTTTCCAAAGACTCTGCTCAATGTACAGTTTACACTAATTCCTCTATAATTTGATGGATCTCGTCTATCGCCTTTTTTATATATGGAAGATATATGTGAAATTTTCCATTCGTGTGGGATTTTGTTTTGTTTTATAATATTATTAATAAGGGACAAAATCTTTTCTATCATTATTTGACCACAGTTTTTTAATAATTCTATGGGCACATTACCCGGTCCTGGAGATCTTCCACTTTTCATCGAGACTATCGCTTCATTTAATTCCTCTATGCTGATTTCTTCATTTCTATCCTCATTATTATCTGGATGTTCAGTTAATTTTTGATCGCTATTTGAATTGAACTCTGGTCTGTTTTCTGTAAGTAGCTCTTTATAATGTTCTTCCAGATTTTTCATTTTCATTGACACATTTATTTTAGAGCAGTCATTCTTTTTCAGGTTTTTTAGTGTCCTCCAGGCTTCTGATGATTGTGATCCTCCTATTAAACTTTCTATTTTTTGACATCTTTGCTCCCACATTTGATTTTTATTATGACTTATTTTTCTTTTTAGATCTCGATTCTTTTCCTTGTATTGTTCCCTATGTTCTACTCTTCTGCTAGATAGCCATTTCTTGTATAATTCATCTTTCTCTAGAACTAACTGTTTCAAATCTTCCGACCACCATTCCTGATCAAATCTTCTTATTCTATCTCTCGTTCCTAAGGCTTCGAATGCGGCTTTATGCATTATTCTTTTAACTGCATTGTATTCTTCTTCAATATCATTTCTTTGATTTTCTTTTTCTAATTCTCTATTAATACGAGTTTGATACAGATACTTTATACTGTCTTGCTGGAGCAAATGTAAGTTATACCGTGGTATTTTTTCTAATTCGCCCTTTGATTCTATACCTAACTTCGCTTTTCTTTGTTGGTCTTGATAAGGAAATAATATTTCTGCCTTTACTAAATAGTGGTCACTACCACAATTTGGGCCTCTCTTTACCCTTGTATCTTGTATTTTCATACCTGCTTTTTGTTTGACAATTATATAATCTAAAATTGATTTCTGGCCTAAAGACGGTCTTTCCCAGGTATATTTGTGGATGTTCTTGTGTTCAAAATGGCTATTACATATCTTTAATTCGTATATTTCACACAAATTAATGAGTCTTTCTCCACTATCATTTACCTCTACTTCTCCAAATGGCCCTACTACAGCGTCGTCCTTTTTTGAACCTACTTTGCCATTTAGGTCACCAGCTAAAATTAACTTTTGATGTTTCTTTATATTATCCAAATGCACTGTGAGCAAGTCGTAGTATTTATATTTCAGTTTAGTTATTCTTCTCGTGTACACTATCCTGAACCACATAACCTATTATCACAGTATAAAAATACCTAACCAGTAGCGACTCTTGTTGTCGGCGCCTTTGATCTTCATGTTGCATCGAATAGAGTAAGCGGCCATCTTGATATAAGCTGTACGTGGCGGGAATTTGAATAACTGTGATTTGCGAATGATATATGAGTACGATATTTATTATTTTATTGGTTACAAATAAGTATAATTATATTAAATATAATAAAACTATATTTTATAAATACAAATATTTTTATTTTGTATAATATTATAAATGTTTTAATATAATTTGCGTTTCCCTTTGGATGATTTTAAATTTCTATTTATAAAAATAAGTGCATAAAATAATTGCGTACGGCAATACAATTTAATCAAATATTTATGAGAAAACTCAGAACATGGGTGTGTAAATTGAAATTTATGAGTAATGTTAATTATTAAAGTTTTAACGACATCATTATTGGTGGATATATATTGAAAATTAGTAAAAATCCATTGTTCTAATTTATTTATGTATGTGACAAAATTATCTGCAGGCTTACATAAATAACCAAACACGTCTTCGCTTGATTTTGCATATGCTGTGAGCGAGCAGCCATCTTCTCATAAGTTGAACTGGCCACGCCTACTCAAATTTTGGTATCATGAAACATGCGAAGTGTCGTTACTGGTTTAAGAATTTTTATACTGTGCTATTATTATGCAGTGTAGAAATACTAGCGTTGGTGAATACGATTAATTACACAGTAATTCACTAAACTTATTTATTGAAAATTTTTGTAGCACAATTATATTGTGTGTAAAACATATTAATTAATTTGACCGATTGTTTAATAATATCTCATTTCTATGCCAATAGATGGCGACACTTTTAAGTCTGAAATATTGTACAAAAGGGGTATTTAACAATATATATTAATAATAATAATAATAATAATAATAATAATAATTTAGTAACAATTTCCTATTAAAATTTTGAAAAAATGTTCATATGAAATACACTACTTACTACTTAGTGAGGTTAAATTGTAAACAAGTTAGTCATAAGAACTGTGTTAAGTTTTAGTTGATAATGTCGGTACATTTTGTAGTTAAATTTAAAATTAAGTTTCCGAAAAACAATTAAATAAATAGAACAAATTATTAAAACAAAACTAATCGGTTCAGAAGAAGTCAATGTTTAAAAAACACGTGTTGAATAATTGAAAACGAAAAAGTTCGAACCTTGAACAAAATTTGTAAAACACTGGAAAAGAAAACGAACAAAGTAAGTCCAACCGGATGTCGGACCGGAAAACAAAAAATGTTAAATTTTTAAATTAGTCAAAAGTACTAATTAACTGAAAATGATTTGTAAATCAATTACTACGTTCATACGTAATTTCAAGTATAGATGAATTATTGTAGTCAACAAAAAGAGAAAAATCATTACAATTCTGCGAAAAAGCACAGGCATTAGGTCTTAATTTACACTCGCTTTTATGGGATGTCATTCTATCTTTAAGTGATCTAGTTGTCTGTCCAATATAAACCTTCTCACATTCACCGCAAGGAATTTTGTACACAATGTTGGATTGTAACTCTTTTTTCAATCGGATCTTTAACTTTATGTAACGTTTTTATTTATATGGATGAAGTGTAAAACACAGACAAATATTAATAATTAAAAGAATACGTTTATTAAACGATATATAAATATTAAAAAGATAATTAAAGGTTTATAAAAGTAACTAACACTATGATAAACAAATATTAACACTATTTTAAAGACTAAGAATAATATAAGACACTAAACACTAAGATTATTTATTTAAACAATTAACACTACTATTTATGTCACTAATTACATTTATTTATGTTCACTTGTCGACTGTTGTTTATATCACCAACTATTCAGGATGCTTATTTATATCAGACTTCTTTACTCGTTGCTACTACATACCGACTGTGTTCGCTGGCTTTGGCGACGGGTTATATACCTGGCGACTTTAATTCTAGAACCTCCTGGAGAACTTCTAGAGGTAAACAACGTACACAATAGATCGCAACAAGTTTAAGCGCGTCTGTTGCTCGCGACACAGTGGCGCCTGCGTGGCGCGGCGGCGGCGAGGGCTACGTTACACTGCCCCCTCCTTAAGACTGTTTCGTCCCGGAACAGTCCGTAATGACGAAATCTGCATGTACTACCCTTGGTGCATTTCGAATTCTTAAAGAAGTGACAGTCGATGGTCCGCTCAACTTCTTTTTCCTGTCCGTTGGGGTTAAAGTTGCAGACGAGAATTTCAACGCCGGTAAAACGGAAGAGGATCTCTAACATATTCCTTACAATCCTCCAATCTAGACCGTCTAGACCACAACCTAACTTCGGTATCGCTAGCTTCAAAATGTCATTCTCCAGTAATGATCCCTCAAATCGCATAGCGAGTTCCATAGGCTGTGATACGACAGATTCTGGTACGAGCGTGGTTTTGTAACAAGGTAGAAGATGTACCGCTGATGATCTGCATTGCTATCTCTCAGTCGTAACGTTTTCCCAACAAATGGACGTTGGTTGGCCAGTTCTTGTAGTCGTCCATATTTCGCCTTAAATACTGAGGCTATGATGCCGCGGGACATCTTTAAGTCTTCTGGTACGCAATGGCCGAGGGAATACTCTGAAGACACGGTGAACAGATCTCGGTGTTCTTCTTTTGTCACGCCGTACTGCGCCTTGCGCCCAAAGGAGTGGTTCTCCATGAAATCTTCAAAAGTCGGTTCTTGAGCTATGATCCGACGAACTGTTGCTCCATTATGGTCTTCGTGGTTGTCTCCGGCAAAAGGGGCTAGCCGATTAAAGTGTACCACTCTCGGCTTCCCGGTAAACGCAACTCACGTCCGAATAAGATGTTCGCTGGAGTTTTCCCTGTTGTTTCATGCACGGATGAACGATAAGCCATCAGGAACAGATGAAGATGTCGGTCCCAGTCTCTTTGGTGGTTGGAGACTACCTTCGACAAATATCGGTTGATCGTTCTGTTCATTCGTTCAACCATGCCATCGGACTGCGGATGTAATACAGTTGTTCTTGTTTTATTAATTCCTAATATCGTACAGATATTTTGGAAAACGGCAGACTCGAAATTTCTTCTCTGGTCGGAGTGAAGTTCACGTGGTACCCCGAATCGGCATATACATTCTTTAACTAAAGTTTCAGCGACCGTGATGGCTTCTTGATTGGGCAATGGATAGGTTTCAACCCACTTGGTGAAGTAGTCCATGACAACCAATATATATTATTTCCGTCGTCACTTTCTGGGAATGGTCCGGCCACATCAATCGCAATGCGCTCAAATGGGCTGCCAACGTTGTATTGACGCATTGGAGCTTTTCGTCGTCTATGAGGGCCGTTGCTTCCAGCGCAAACCACACATTTCTTGACCAGTCTTTAGCATCTTCGGTGAAGTTAACCCAGTAAAACCGCTGGCGCAATCTTTCTAGAGTTTTGGTGACTCCAAAATGGCCTCCAGATCCGCCATGGATCTCATTCAACACGTCTGGTAATCTACTCTTAGGAATGACTAACTGAGTTTTCTTCTCAGTTCCATCAGCATTCTCTACCACACGCTTCAACAGGCCATACTCAATGACCATGGAGTCCCATTGCGCCCAGTACGCTTTTACACTCTGTGAGTGTGGTGCAACGTCTTCCCATACTGGTTTGCAATCTTCTGCTTTCCATTTCAGTATAATTTTCAAATTCGGGTCATTTTCTTGGTCTTCGCGTAGTCCATCGGGCTGCCAACTATCATCGACTACTGTTGTCCTGGCGACGGTGAAATGTTTCTCTTCCAGTCGACTACAATGCTTGCATTCATCTTGGCATGGCGTTCTCGACAATGCGTCGGCATTACGATGGCTGGTACCCGTCCTATGATTGATTTTGAAATCGTATTCCTGTAGTCTTTCAATTCATCTAGCTACCTGATCTTCAGGATTCTTGAATTGTAGCAGCCATTTTAATGCAGCATGGTCAGTTCTAATCAAAAATCTTCTACCGTAAAAATATTTATAGAAATGTTCCACGGATATGACGACCGCCAAGAGTTCTTTTCTGGTCACACAGTAATTCCTTTCTGGTTTTGACAAGGTAAGTAGGCAATAACCTTCTCATGCCCGTCTTGTATCTGGGAAAGAACACCGCCAATTCTGACGTTGCTGGCATCTGTGTCTAGTATGAAGTTTCCTTCAGGTAAAGGATAACTCAAGATGGGTGCGCTTGTCAAAGCATGTTTTAGTTCTTTAAATGCAACTTTACAGTCCATTTCCCAGATAAATCTTCTTCCTTCTTCAGTAAGCCTTGTCAGTGGCTTGGCTACGTTGGCAAATCCAGGTACATATCGTCGATAATAGGTACACAAACCAAGAAAACTCCTAAGTTCGTGTTTGTCCCTAGGTGATGGCCAGTCTCTCACAGCCTTTATCTTCTCCTGGTCAACTGCAATACCCTTACCGGAAACAACGTGTCCAAGGTAATGAACTTCTCTTTGAAACAGGTGACACTTCTTCGGGCTAAGTTTCAGGTTAGCCTTCCTCAATCTCTGGAAAACCTCTTCCAAATTCATCATGTGGTCCTCGAATGTCTTACCTACCACAATAATATCGTCGAGGTACACTAAACAGGTTTCCCAAAATAGCCCAGCCAATACTGTTTCCATGAGCCGTTCAAACGTTGCAGGAGTATTGCAGAGCCCAAACGGCATTACGGTAAACTGCCAGAATCCTGTACCAATGGTGAAGGCTGTCTTCTCCTTGTCTTTTGAATCCAAATCCACTTGCCAGTAGCCGCTCTTTAGATCCAAAGTGGAGAAGATCTTTGAGCCAGCCAAAGTCTCTAATGTGTCGTCTATTCGAGGTAGCGGGTAGTTATCCTTGTTCGTCACGTTGTTGAGTTGGCAATAATCGACGCAAAATCGTGTAGATCCATCCTTCTTCTTCACTAACACCACTGGTGAAGCCCAAGGACTGCTTGAAGGTTCGATTACACCTTCCATCTTCATGTCCTCAATAATTCTTTCGGCTTCCTCACGCTTCGCCAATGGCAGTCTTCTTGCTGGTTGTCGGATGGGTCTTGCATCTCCGATGTCTATTTTATGATGAACTATATTAGTTCTCCCTTTGGTTTTCTCGTCAAATTGGAACACATCTTTAAAATTTCTAATGAGATTATTTGCCTTTGTTCTGGTCGGCGGTCAATTCTTGAAATGGTGTTGATATTTGATTGATTAAAGTGTCTGGAACGTATTGAGATGTGTTTCCCTTGGTCTTCACAGTTCGAATAATCGAGGATACTGCCATGCATTATCCCACAATTGTTCCTCTCTTTAGAACAGCAGGGCAAAAATTTACGTTCATTATTCGAACTGGTATTACCCGGCTGGCTTTGACCAGTGATTTTCCGACGACAACTCCAGTGCCAGTTTTGGGCTCCAGCATAACGATACTTCCCTCACAGAAACTACCATCTAAATGTGCCTCCAGGATAGTTTCACTTCGTTCTGGGCGGGTAACGTCTTTGGCCATTAGTACGCGCACAGCTTTGTCATCTCGTGGATTTAATACGAGTTCTTCTTCATTGACCATCATCACCCCCTTCTTCAGGTCAAGTTTAAAACCATGCTTTGTCATTGCGTCTTTTCCGAGTATTAATTCATCTTCAGCACAGAAGAACAGCAACAGAAGCGTGAACTGCTGCAGATGAAAAAAGAACTCAAGGCACAAGGTAAAAAAGTGCAGATAAGAAGAAACAGCCTTATTGTAAATGGGGAACAAGTCTACACCAAACGAATGCGAAATAGTCAATCTTCAGAGGACACACCGGTCAAAAATAATTCAAAACTTCTTAGGTCTGCGGATGGAGAAGCGAATCATTCGAATTCGTTTTTTCGTCCCCCCCATAGAGGTCTACAATTTTGACACGAAGGAAGGGTCCAACAAAGGCTCCCCTGGAGTTGACACTACCAGTGCAAACTGCTCTTATAAATTTAAGTTAAGTGGCACAAATAAAATTGCAAATATGTTTAGTATAAGTTTCTGGAATATTGAGGGTATTAATAATCTTTTCTCTTTAGATTCAAACGCCACGGCGAAGCTTCTTATGAGTAACATTATATGTTTATGTGAAACTTTTTCCCAAACAACCTTATCTTCGTTTCCTGAATTTTTAAGTGAGTACTCCGATAACGTTTATTATAGCTTTGCAACTAAAGAAAAAGAGAAAGGCAGGGCAAGCGGGGGAATCCTAGTAATGGTGAAGAAACATATTTTTGATTTGGTTGAATTGATAGAGAAGACAAATATGTGGATTTTTGTTAAGGTCAGTATTAAAAATGAAATGTTAATTTTGGGTATTTTTTATGCTAAGCCTGGGATTGAGAATAATCATTGCATAAAGTTAATTAATGAAGCTATAGAGTCAATACTAGAAAATTACAGAGAACAGAAAATTATTTTATTAGGGGATTATAACGCAAAAATAGGTACTCTTAATCAAATTACAGAAGAGGGTATTTTTGAAAATCCTTACATTTATGAAGAAAGATTGTCACTGTTAGATATATTTGACGATAGGGGCACTAAATTAACAAACATAATGGAAAAATTAGGTTTTTATGTCTTGAATGGTAGGACGAGAGGGGATGTCTCGGCTAACTATACATTTATTAATCACAGAGGTAGAAGTATTATTGATCTTGCCTGGTCTAACCTCCAATATGCTGAATGCGTACAAAATTTTGAAATTCATCACACTATTTCTAACTCTGGTCATGCAATTCTTCTTGTAAATTGTTACGATTATAATCCTTCAATAAGAAATTTAAACTATAGCTGCGATAAGACCCATTACAGTGTGAAATTTAAATTCGACCCGGCCAATAGGGAAAAATACGTAAATATCATAAATAATCAAAATAATATTTATTTTAATTCAGATAATCCAACACAGTTATGCGATAATTTAATCAATGCAATTAGGGACTCAGCAATTCAAGCAGGTATGATGAAAGTCACTAAATATAACAATACTAATAATTTTCAGTACTTAGAAAATAAAAAATGGTTTGATCAGGAGTGCCGCATTCATAAAAAACAGTCGCTAACATCTTTAAGAAAGTTCAGGAATAATCCTACGGAGGATAACCTTAAGGAGTATCTTGCCCATAAAAAGGCGTATAAAAACGTAATATCTCATTCAAAAAAAGCTTATGAACTAACTATACTTAATGCCTTATCTAACACTAATAATAACGTTGAATTCTGGAACACAGTACGTAGTCTTCAAAATAATACATACTTTACAAACAATATTCCAATCACCGAATGGGAAAGTTATTATAATACTTTACTTCAAATAGAAAATGGGGACGCATTCCCAACATTGTGTTCATTCTTTGATTGTTTACACCCACTCTTCGCCCTACCGTTTACTATTGAAGAACTGCAGACAAGTATTTCCAGCTTTGGTAAAAATAAAAGCCCCGGCAGTGATGGCATTAACTATGATTTCTTCAAGACTCTCCCAGATAACTGGCTTCATTATTTGCTTAATATTTATAATAACATTCTGCATGCTGAAGACATCCCTGCAAATTGGTCTTACATTCAAGTTTTCTTTTTGTATAAAAAGGGGGACAGGAATAACCTTGAAAACTATCGAGGAATTGCACTGATTAATAATATAGTTAAAAAATTTACTCAAATGTTGTACTTTAGACTTCAGTTTTGGGTAGAAGAAAACGAAATTTTAAAAGAAAATCAAAACGGCTTTCGTAAACATAGAGGAACTATAGATAACATCTTTTCTCTTGCTTCATTAATTAATTTCCAATTAAGATTGAAAAATGGTTCCGTATTTGTAGCGTTTATAGATTTTAAACGCGCTTTTGACAACGTTGATCATAATATATTATGGGAAAAGTTATATAAGAGTGGAATCAGCACCAAAATTATTAGAATTTTAAGCTCACTATACAGTAATGCAAAAATTTTCATTAAAAATAATAATGCTGCGATCCAGTCGTCATAATCATTATGTGTGATCCAGTCGTCATATGGTAGGATTGATTGACACTGACAGTGGTGATATTAAAATAGATTGTATTAATTGTCAGAATCTTGTAATACAATATTGTAGATATATTTAAATAAATTACTAAACTTCACCCTGTATTATTGTAACAAATTGGTGTCAGGTGTGGGGTGCTATAAAGTTTAGTATAAGAAAAATCAGAATGACCACTCTAAAAGATCTGAGAGTAGCAGATTTGAAACGAGAGTTGGAAGAAAGGGATTTAGAAATCGATGGAAAGAAAATCATTTTACAAGATCGACTTAGACAAGCTTTAATCGACGCTGGAGATAATTCCGACACTTACTTATTTGAGACTCCAAGCGATATAAATTTACGAAAATTGGAGCAATATTCTAGAACTTTAAAAGAGGAATTAGTACAAAATTTCGAAGAAAATTCAAAGAAATTAGAAAAAAAGTTTGAAGAAAAACTAGAGACACATTTCAAAAAATTTGAAGAATGTTCTAAAATTTTAGAAGAAAAAGTTAATAACGAGATTCTTGACCAACAAAAGAAGCTTACAGAAATCGAGGAATTGCTAGCAAAATTAAGTACTCCTCAAACACCAGCTGGCAATGACATCAGGCAAGTTGAAAAAGAATCTGGGTCTGCATATGGTTTTCGCTTCAAGCCACCACTATTCGAGGGCAAAGTTTCGTGGCCAAGTTATCTTCGGCAGTTTGAGACTGCTGCCAAAGCAAATTGCTGGACAGAAATGGAAAAAGCTGCTGCCTTGACAGTTTCTCTTCGTGGGGAAGCAACCGATATACTTCAGACATTGTCTGCGACAGAACAAGAGGATTATGAATTGCTAATCAAACGGTTAGAATCTAGATATGGTCAAGCACATTTAGAACATCTATATCACAGTCAGTTAAAATATCGGCATCAAAAACATAACGAAAGTCTTCAAGAGTTCGAAACAGATATTGCCCGACTAGTTCGTCTTGCATATCCTGGGACTCCAGACAATATAGTAGAGCGATTAGCTGTGCAGGCATTTATTGATGGACTAGACGATAGAGACACAAAGCAAGCATTAATATTGGCTCGACCGACAACCTTACTAAAAGCATTGGCTCATGCAATGGAGTTCCAGGCTGCTAAAAGAATATCTCGAAATCAGACCGATATCAGAAGAATTGAAGACGATGAAGAGAAACTGGAAAATAATATTGAAACTACGGTTCGACGTGTTCTTAATCAGTTTAAAAAGAAACAGTTACGATGTTGGAGCTGTGGTGAACCTGGTCACGTTCAACGGCAATGCAAACGTCATCCACAACAAACCAATAACAAGACGGAAAACTAGATTGGGTTGATACCACGGGGCTATTGTCAACCCGACAGAAGAACGCCCTCCAAAACGTAATTATAATTGCTTCTATACAACACCAACCTAACAGTGTTTTTGTAGATGGTTTTATTAATGGAAAATTATGTTCTTTTCTACTGGACACGGGGGCAACTAAAACAATTGTTAGACCTGATATTGTTAAAACTTTAAATTATATTAAACCTACAAAGTGGCGACTTCGTACTGCGACTGGAAAAACAGCTGTAACTCATGGGGAAATAGAGGTTTTTATTGTCATAGGTAATATTAAATTTCGGCACCGCGTGATAGTAGCAGAAATTGAAGATGAAGTTATCATGGGAATGGATATAATGAATTTATATGGTTTTAAATTGGATTTAAAGAATGGTATTTTAGAAATTAATAATGAAGAGATTATTTTTCAACATCAAGTTAATGAAGGAAGCAATATACGTGCCGTTTTAGCTGAAGATACCTGCATACCAGAACAAAGCGAGATGATACTAGAAGCTTTTCTTGAAAACGAACCACAAGAAAGCAGGATAATGATGCTGGATCCTATAAACCTTACCGATGAATCAGGTCGTGGAATCTTAATAGGAAAATCACTCATTCATACCAAAAAGAAAATACCGGTTCGTGTGTTAAATATGAATTACCACAAGGTAAATATAAGAGCGGGTACTCCTTTAGGTTATTGTTCACCAGTATCATCAATTGTTCGAAATACTACTGCCATTAAAGATAAATTTTCGAAATTACCACCAAAATTATACGACTTGATATCAACATCATGTCAAAATATGCTGCCAGAAGAAAGAAAGAAGGTGATGAATATAATTATGAAATATCAGGATATATTTAATATTGAAAATGAATTGAAAGGCAGAACAAGTATAATTCATCACAAAATTAACACAGGCGATTCAGTTCCCATTCGACAAGCTCCTAGGCGATTACCCCTGGCAAAAAGGGGGGAAGCTGAACGGATCGTACAGGAGATGGAAAAAGAAGGGATTATTGAACCATCTAATAGCCCATGGTGTTCACCAGTTGTGTTGGTTAAAAAGAAAGATGGGACAACGAGATTCTGTGTGGATTATCGACGTCTTAACGATGTTACTAAGAAAGATAGCTATCCATTGCCGCGCATAGATGACACATTGGATACTCTTGTTGGATCTAAAATATTCTCAACGTTAGATTTGAAAAGTGGTTATTGGCAAGTAAGTATAGAACCGAATGATAAAGAGAAAACAGCATTTTCTATCGGTACGGGATTGTGGCAATTCAATGTGATGCCCTTCGGATTATGTAATGCTCCTGCTACCTTCGAGAGGCTGATGGAGAATGTTTTGAAAGGCTTGTCCTGGAAGATTTGTTTAGTTTACCTAGACGATATCATTGTACTAGGAACAAATCTTGACGACCACATTAAGAATTTACAGGAGGTATTTCAAAGACTTCGCAATTCTGGATTGAAACTAAATCCGAAGAAATGCCATTTTTTCCAGGAAGAAGTACAATATTTGGGTCATGTGGTTTCAAGGAAAGGAATTGCCGTTGACAAGAAAAAAATTAAAACAATAGAAGAATGGCCAATACCTAATAACAAAACAGAATTACGTAGTTTTCTGGGATTGTGCACATATTATCGTCGACATGTTTTTGGATTTGCAAATATCGCTAAACCTTTAACTCGTCTAACTGAAGAACAACAAAAATTTTCATGGAATGAAGATAGTCAAAATGCTTTTCAGCAATTGAAACAAAAATTGATAAATGCACCAATTCTTTGTTATCCCTTGCCTAATAATAAGTTTATTCTGGATACGGATGCTAGTGATGTCGGTATTGGTGGTATATTATCACAGTTGCAGAATGAAACCGAGAAAGTAATTGGTTATTTTAGTAAAACTCTTTCTAAATCTGAACGAAATTATTGTGTCACAAGAAGAGAATTATTAGCAGTTGTAAAATCAATCGAAAGTTTTCACAAATATTTATATGGCAGAAATTTTTTAGTAAGAACCGATCATGCCGCTTTGAAATGGCTACTGAATTTCAAAAATCCTGAAGGGCAAATAGCAAGATGGTTAGAAAGGCTGCAAGAATACGACTTTACTATTGAGTATAGACCTGGGGCAAGTCATCGTAATGCTGATGCTCTATCAAGACGACCATGTCCTCAGGATTGTAAACACTGCCTTCGATTGGAACAAAATGAAATTTCCGTTGCAAGAACTACACTTGTCAGTGAACAGTGGAATAACGAAGATTTAAAAAGAGATCAAGAAAATGACCCGGAAATAAAATTACTTGTAAAGTGGAAACGTCAGTCCCAACGACCTACATGGGAAGAAGTGAGCGCTTCAAGCCCAGTGTTAAAAGCTTACTGGGCCCAATGGAACTCTTTAATATTAGATGATGGAATTCTAAAACGTATAATAGAAAAATCAAGAGATTATGAACAAAGAAAACAAGTCGTGATTCCTCGAAGTAGAATTATCGAAATTTTAGGTGAAATTCATGATGGGTCTTCAGGAGGACATTTGGGTATCACAAAGACGCTTCAGAAAGTAAGACAACGGTTTTATTGGTTCAATTGTAAAGAAGATGTAAGGAACTGGTGCAGGAAATGTAAAGTCTGCGCATCCAGTAAAGGACCACCCAAACGAAAAAGAGCTCCGATGCGTTTGTACAATGTTGGAAGTCCTTTTGAAAGGATAGCAATAGACGTAATGGGTCCGTTACCCAGAACGGATGAGGGAAATAAATATATTGTCGTGATAATGGATTACTTTAGTAAATGGACTGAAGCTTACGCAGTACCTGATCAAAAAGCAGAAACTATTTCGGAGATACTTATAAAAGAATGGATTTGTAGATTCGGAATACCTTTAGAACTGCACTCTGATCAAGGTAGAAATTTTGAATCAGCCTTATTTCAGAACATTTGTAAAATATTGAAAATCCATAAGACCAGGACAACTCCTTTACACCCGCAATCAGACGGAATGGTGGAACGTATGAACAGGACAATTACAAATTATCTTTCCAAAGTTGTTTCTGATCACCAAAGGAATTGGGATCAGTTTTTACATTTATTTTTGCTAGCGTATCGTTCTTCAATTCACGAAACAACTGGGCAAACACCAGCATGTGTCATATTTGGTCGGGAATTGAAGTTACCTTGCGATTTAAAATTTGGTTGTAAGCCAGGCGAATATATTGTTGGTGAAGACTATGTGAGCAATTTACGACAGAAAATGAACGAAATTCATGACGACGTACGCTTGAAAATTCAAAGAACGACTAAAAAAATGAAGGAATCTTATGACATTAGGGCAGAAAAAGGAGGCTATCAACCGGGTAATTTAGTATGGTTGTACAACCCACAGCGACATTTGGGCCGATCACCAAAATTACATTCATCTTGGGAGGGTCCTTATGAAATAATAAAAAGAATAAACGATGTTATATACCGAATCTGTAGAAAACCAAAAGGAAAGCCAAAAGTGGTACATTTTAATAGATTGGCTCCGTATGTCGGCGACAACGAAATAAATATTAATCAAATTTTTGAAAATACGAATACGCAATCGAATACAAAGAAGACGGTTGACTGCCGTTTCTTTTTGACTTCCACATGTAGGTATGGCTCATCCTGTAAGTATAGGCATAACACAGAAGAAAAAAAAATTCCGAGACGGAATAAATTCTAGGAAGGGGGTAGTGCTGCGATCCAGTCGTCATAATCATTATGTGTGATCCAGTCGTCATATGGTAGGATTGATTGACACTGACAGTGGTGATATTAAAATAGATTGTATTAATTGTCAGAATCTTGTAATACAATATTGTAGATATATTTAAATAAATTACTAAACTTCACCCTGTATTATTGTAACAATAATATATTATCCCGCAACCCTATAAATTTAGAGAAGGGAGTATTACATGGGGAGATACTTTCGCCATTACTATTCGCTCTATTTATAAACGATTTAGAGGACTACTTTAGAACTAATGGTCTGAGGGGGATTAACATAGATGGTGTCAATGATGTAATTATGCTGGCATATGCTGATGATTTGGCTATTCTTAGTGACTCGGCAGTTAATTTACAAAAAATGTTAATTTTACTGGAAGAATACTGTAATGTCAATTCCCTTACTGTTAACACAAGTAAAACGAAAATAATTCATTTTCACCATGGTCGTTCCAAAAACAATCCATATATCTTTAAATACAAAACCCACAATATTGAAAGGGTGAATAAATTTAATTACTTAGGGGTTACGTTCTCCGCCTCAGGAAAATTTGCAGAACAATCGGTAGAAGCTGTAAAGAAAGCCATGTTAGCATCGGGCAGGATTAATAATATTTTAATCAGGGGAAAATCACAGGGATGGAAGGAAAAAAAGTTACTAATGGACTCTATAGTAAAAGCTACTTTGCTGTACGGTTCCGAAATTTGGTCTTTTAAATACTGGGAAAAAATAGAAGCATATCAAATTAAAGCCATAAAGTCAATACTCAGATGCCCTGTAACTACGCCAAACTACATGCTACGATTGGAAACCGAAACATCCCCGGTGCTCATTCAAATTCTAAAAAGGGCGCTACACTGGCTATACAAAATTAATCAAATGGACGTTCAAAGATACCCTAAAATAATTCTTGCCAGACTTAAATCTCTAGATAATTCTGAATTTAATAAAACAGATTTTAATTGGTACTCCATTTTAAAAGGCTTATTGCATAAGTATGATATTTCACATTTAATTATTAACGATTCTTTTACCAAACAAGATATTAATAAAGCAATAATAATTCTAAAAGGAAAGCTGCTCGAATCAGATATAAATTCACTCCATACTGGTACTTACAACTTACATTATAAAATAATTAAAACAAACTTTGACATCGAACCTTATTTAACAAACAAAATAAACATGATGAAGCAAAGAATTATTGCCAGTCTCAGGTTTGCAAGTAAACGGTTTGTTTCTCTCTATGTCAATAACACTAGACATTACTGGGATTCTTCATCGTTATGCACCATTTGTAATCTAAATAAAGCAGAAAATCTTCAACACCTTTTTATTGAATGCCCAATCTATAAACCTTATAGAGATTTTTATTTAGCTTCTTATTTAAAGAATAATAGCAATGTTGACTTCAGCACATTCCTACAAAGCTTAACCGCTGAGAAAATAAACAATGTAGTACTTTACGTAATTAAATGTTTATCATTAAGAAGCTTCGCTCTGAACGAATGATCGATCTTCATAACTGTTTAATTTATTCATTTCGCTAATTCTGAGCTAGTAATTTTTATATTCATTGTTTATCTCAAAGCTATGTTATGATGGTTTTGTTACTTTATTCTTTTAATATAATTCTGTTTCTTAACTGGGTATACTGTCGACAATTAGTCTATAAAGTTTTCTTATTATTAATTTATGCAAATAATATGTAATATAAGATTGTGTTATGATGTTACTCTTGCGTAATTTTGATTATATAAGCTGATCTAATGTATTTTTTAAACTTTTATTCTTGGCACAATATGTAAAATCATTCTCAAGTACGTATTTGTAAAAATGTGGCTACTTGAATTGTTACCAACCGCCTTTGTATAAGTTGTAATAACTTTGTATCAAATAAATAAAATAATAATAAAGTATTAATTCATCTTCAACTTCAGCTACTAGGGCACGATGTTTGAATGAGGTTTTTTCGATAGTGATGGTGACATCTACTTCTCCTAATGCAGTAGCTTGTTCTCCCGTTGCTGTGCGTAACCGCCACTTAGTTGGTTGAAGTTGCGTCTTGCCTGTTTTCCTTATCAAGTCGGGTCTAATTATAGTTTTTGTCGCACCCGTACCCAGTAGCATTTTCAGTGGCCTTCCGTTAATAGAGCCATCCACATAGATGCTATTGGCTTTATGATGAAGAGATGCGACATAACTGATGGATTGTGGAGCTACTAGATTACGGGTCAACAGTTGCCCCTTCGCATCAACCCGATTTAGTTTTCCGACTCCTTTTCTTCCTTCGTCGATTCCGTTTTCTGCAAAGTCTCTGCGGATGGCCCAGTTTCTTTCTTCCGGTGAACACTTCACTTGCAATTCGTCGCACTGTCTCTTCTAGATCTTCGGAGTTTTCCTTTCTCTCAGCATCCATATTTCGCACTCGCGATTGGTTACGTGAAGCTTGTTTGGCAGCTTCATGCTCCAATGCATATGAGAGTGCATCAATTAAAGTTTTTGGACGGGCCAATCGCAGTGCTTGTTGAGTTTCGCTGTCTCGAACTCCGTAGATAAATGATTGAGTGGCCACGCACTCCAAAACGCTGTCAGGAGCTGTCGGATGTGCGAGACGAACCAAACGGGCTACGTCGGCTTCAAATTCTTGCAGGCTTTCTTTTGAACTCTGATATCGGTTCCTCAGCTGCGTCTGGTATACCTGCTCCAGAAGCGCATTGCCATATCGCATATCCAACCGCTTGACTAGTTGGTCGTAGTCTTCTTGTTCCTCTTCCTTCAGCGTTTGTAGGATGTCGATAGCTTCTCCACGTAACGAGACAGTCAACGCTGTAGCCTTCTCCGTGGTCGTCCAGTTATTTGCTTTGGCAGCCGCTTCAAATTGTTTTAAATAATTCGGCCACGAAGACTTCCCATCAAATTCCGGTGTTTTTATGTGCATCTTTGAAGTAGTATCAGGTTTTACTACTTTTATTCCTTCTATTAGACTTGGCTCAGCCACACCAAAATTCGGAATTGACGATGATGTAATTTTAGTGAATTTTTCTCGTAATTCTTCTATCTTCCTGCCATACTTTTCTTCCAAATTCTTGAGGCCTTCTTCAGTATTTTCCATTAATTTTTGTTCTAAATTTCTAGAATTTTCTTCCAATTTTTCTTTTAAGTTTCCTTCTAAACTTGTAGAATTTTCTTTTAATTTTTCTTCTAAACTTCTAGAATTATCCTCTAATTTTTGTTCTAATGCTCTAGAATTTTCTTCTAATTTTTGTTCTAATGTTCCTGTCAATTCTTCTTTTAATGTTCTAGAAATTTCTTCGGCTTTTCTAGAACTTTCTGCCATTTCCTGTTTTAATTCTTCTTTTAATGTTCTAGAATTATCTTCTAATTTATTTTCTAATATTCTAGAACTTTCTGTTAATTCTTTTAACTGTTTACCAAGGTCGGATACGTCATCCGGAATTTCGAATAGATAATCTTCAGGGTTTTCACCAGCATCGGTTAATGCCTGCCGCAGTCTTTCTTGAAGTGTTGACTTCCTTCCTGTTGTTTCCACATCCCGTTCTTCTAGTTCTCTCTTGAGATCACGTACTTTCAATTCACTTAATTTTAATTGTTTAGGAGGCATTTTATTTATTTTTATTTACACTTCACAGTTTATTAACAACCCCACACCTGACACCAATTGTAACGTTTTTATTTATATGGGTGAAGTGAAAACACAGACAAATATTATTAATTAAAAGAATACAATTATTAAACGATATATAAATAGTAAAAAGATAATTAAAGGTTTATAAAAGTAACTAACACTATGATAAACAAATATTAACACTATTTTAAAGACTAAGAATATTATAAGACACTTAAACACTAAGATTATTTATTTAAACAATTAACACTACTATTTGTCACTAATTACATTTATTTATGTTCACTTGTCGACTGTTGTTTATATCACCAACTATTCAGGATGCTTATTTATATCAGACTTCTTTACTCGTTGCTTCTACATACCGACTGTGTTCGCTGGCTTTGGCGACGGGTTATATACCTGGCGACTTTAATTCTAGAACTTATAGAGGTAAACAACGTACACAATAGATCGCAACAAGTTTAAACGCGTCTGTTGCTCGCGACACAGTAACGCCTGCGTGGCGCGACGGCGGCGAGGGTTACGTTACATTTAGATAACAGATAATTAGTAGTAACCGGTTTTTTAATAGTTATTTGTACGTTATTATTTTTAGCGTCTTTTAATAATTGAAAAGTAAGATTGTCAATATTTGGTAATGATGTAAAAGTAATGTTACTGTTGTTCATATCAATCTGCGGGTTGTTGTTATCACTATTAAGCCCTACTGTGTTGGTGTTGAAAAGCAACCCAAGTAACACTGACCGACGGTCGACCAAAAAGTGTTGTAGATTTCAGGTTGATTTTAAATCATATACTGCTGTCTAATCTGACGTCTATACGACGACACTGTGACGTTGATTTTTGGTCTGAAATAAGTCTATTTAGATGTCTAATCTGACGTCTATACGATGACACTGTGACGTTGATTTTTGGTCTGAAATAGGACTATATAGACGTCAGATTTGTGGTCGCTATGACGTCCATATGACGACTTTATATGGTCATAATTAGGTATATTTAAACCTTTTTTAATCGTCTAATTTGACATCTTTATGACGATTATTTTTACTTTAGTTATATTATATTTTAAATTTATTTAATTATGCAAAAATATATAACAATATATTGTTTATTATAATGATTTTTAAAATTAGAATAAATGTAATATAAAACTTAATTTATATTTACATATATGTATAATATATATCTTTATCTATGTATTGTCATTACCAAAATCTACAAATAGAAGCAGATTGGCACACCCAAATATGGGTATGCCGTGGTGATATTTATATTTTATTTTTTTAAAACATATTACATGTTTACATAATTATTAATGCGAAACGGAAACAATTTATATCTGTTATATTTTTTGGTATAAAAATCATGGACATATTAATTTTCAACAATTTAAACAAAACCTAGTAGTGCTTTAATAAAAAAACTTTTTAAGAAATGTTGCTAATAGAAAAGCAAATGTATAAATAAAGGGAAATATATAATATAAAAACAAAGATTTGTCTATATAGCTTCACGGTTTTACCTGAGCAGTTCCTATAGCTCCAAAAATCCTACTTTCCTAAGTTTTCCAAGAATCTTTACATCTTCCCTTTTAATCTATTCTAGAACGATTGGTTTCAAGTAAACCATCGACAAAGCGACATCATAGTGATTTTTAATACATATTTCGATTCTGGTGATCTTGACCAAGTTTCATTTTTACCTCTCGGTAAGAGAGGTATTGGATTCATGCTAAAAATCGCATATCCAGATTTTATTGAGTAAGCACGATTTAAGGTCCATAGAATCCGATTTTAACATTTTTACAATGATGTCTCTGTGTGTGTGTGTGTGTGTGTGTGTGTATGTGTGTGTGTGTGGATGTGTGTGTGTGTGTGTGTGAGGTTGTTGGAGACACGATTTCTCAAATTCTATAAGACTAAAGACCTGTTTGACTACGGATTCCTCAATCTAACAGTAATGGGAAGAGTTGAATAGGTTCTGGTAACAATTGAACAACCTGAAGTGGTAGTTTCTAAAAAAAAATTCTAAATATTATTTTTTGAAAATTTGTTACTACAAATATTAAAGATAATTAAATTTTCAATCTGACACTTAATTTTTTTATTATATATCGTATAGGTTTGGAGATATAGTATATAATAATATAGAATAATCTGTTGTACTAAATCTCGTTGCCCGAAAAACATTTGCGATATTTAAATTTATGTAATTGACATGTAAATGCAGAATATCAGTGTCAGATTTTTCTGGGAGGTAAGAGTACATTTAATATATATTGTATTATTAATTAATTATATATTTAAATTACAGATATGTTAATATTACATATATCCTTAAGAAATACCGCTAATACCGTCAATGAATTTGAAGAATTTTGAACATAATAGAATAGTAGGATAACATTTCTTATAGAACGAAAGAAGAGAAACAATTTCAATTATTAGTGTGTACTTATAGGGCGCGAGCAGACATGTGACTTTGTTGGTCTTGGCAAGCAGATGAGGATCCGTGTCAGAATGACGGCTAGTACTTTTTACATAGATGTCACAATTGTCATAATTTTTCATTCAAAATTTCAAAATGTTCTGATGTTTATTTGTCATCCATTAGCATGGAATATACTTGTCGAGGAAAATAATCCACATGGATTTGGAAAATCATAATGTTTCCAATTAAAACTTATGATACTTGGCACCTATGTATATTACTAGCTCTCATTCTGACACGGTCCCCCACATCTGCTTGCCAAGACCAACAAAGTCACATAACTGCTCGCGCCCTATGCTACATAAAATGAAAATGGCGAAAGGTATTGTGCTAGCCACAACAGATTTTTTTTAATGGAAACTTAATTTCTAATTTCTCTTTTATATAGATTGGCATTTGCTGCAATAGAATTTGTTGATACAAATTCTATTCAAACAGCCGAAATGTTGGCTGCGTAATAAAAATAATAAAATTTATTGCGCTTGGGCCGAAAATTTGAAATATAAAAAAAATTGGTTCGGGCAATTAACAATTATTCCCAGCAGCCCAATTCTGAATATAAATTATACGAGGTGGAGATTTTAGAATAATTTGGTAAGTCGAAAGAATTATATTTTCATTTTTGTATTTGCAACTCCTCTAAAATTAAAAGAAATTACAGCAAAATAAAAATAAATCAAATAAAAATTGACTTATACTCAGACTACTGTATATGTATGAACGCACCCTCCGCCATTTTTGTGTTGTGTCATATCCAGTATTTTAATTACCACGGGAAAATACGGAAAATAACATTTCTTACAAACATTGAAAATTTAGTATATTGTAAGTAGATCAAATTGTGTTTATAATGCTTATTAGAATTATTTTTTTATAGATATGGTAAGACACGAAGCGAAATGCCATTATGAAGAATATAAACAAAGCAATGGTGAACTACAGGAGGGTGAACTAGTTGAAAAATGCATCACACAACAACGTGCAAATAAATACATTTTTTTTTGTAGATATAAGATGCATTATTTATTTAATTAATTTGTATTTTTCGTAATATTATTTTTTAAATACTTTTTATGTTTAATATTTATTGTTGATATATTGTTTTGCATTAATATTTTGTAATTTGTTTTTTATATTATACAGTATAAATAAAACTAGAATTAAATTATATATTTTTCCTACCATCATTTATGTTTATACCATAAAAATTACGTCGAAACAACGTCTTAAAAAGACGTCGATACAACGTCTTACAATTACGTCGATACAACGTCTTAAAAAGACGTCTAAACAACGTCTTAAAAAGACGTCTAAACAACGTCTTACAATTACGTCGATACAACGTCTTAAAAAGACGTCTAAACAACGTCTTAAAAAGACGTCTAAACAACGTCTTAAAAAGACGTCTAAACAACGTCTTAAAAAGACGTCTAAACAACGTCTTAAAAAGACGTCTAAACAACGTCTTAAAATGACGTCTAAACAACGTCTTAAAATGACGTCGTACAGCTCCACGCTGAGACGTATTCAGAACGACTATGTGACGTAAATTAGGACGTCACAGTGACGTGTATTTTAGGTCATTTGTGTTACTTGGGAAACGACGAATAAGGGGTTCGGGGTAAGAATTTCTGATTAAAATATCTTTAAATTTATGTAATTTTTTTTAAGTGAGTGTAGGATGGGAAATACTGACATTTCGTTTCTTTAAACCCAAAATAACGTTGATCTTGATTTTCGTGGCATGGTGTGAATGAAAATGTATATATCTTCCTGAAGCCATGGGCTTTTGGTACCAATCAAGTATGATTGTATTCAACGATATTCTTATTAATTTAGTGTCCAGGAAAGGTACACTCATTTGAGTTTCTTTTTCGATGGTAAATTGTATAATGGGGTTATAATTATTAAATGTATCAAGTATTTCTTCTCTCTTATTACTCGGTACTGCGCAAATTATATCGTCTACATATTTTTTAATAAAAGGTAAACTGAAACTAAGTCTGGGAATGCAATCATCCAGTAATTGATCCATCACATATTGTGGGGTCTGCATAATTTGCAGAATAAGTCCATTCTGCAGAATCATCAACATTTTGCAGAATGACAGTAAAATAAACAAAAATTTACTATCACATGTGCCTTCTAAATAAAGTAATTTCATACATTTCCATTTTCATCCCCTAAATACGTTGTTCTGCAGAATAGACTGATTCTGCAGAATGGCGGATATATAAATATTATGGAAATGTAGAATAGCTGTTTACTATCACATGCGCCTTCTAAATAAAGTAAATTCATACATTTCCATTTTCAACCCCTAAATACGTTGTTCTGCAGAATGTTGTGAAATAATTTCCCATTTGTCGGTTATACTTTTCAACAACAAGACCTAATGCCTGTGCTTTATCGCAGCATTGTAATGATTTTTCTCATTTTGTTGACTATAATAATTCATCCATACTTGAAATTGAAACTAATTCAAGTAAACGTAATTTTCTGGAAATGGTTCATATTAATAAAGCCAACCACACAATGAACAAAAGGACAGATGTGAGTGGTTTGAATTCTATCTATAATTATCTTCTTAAATTCAAAGAATTGCATAAAACTAATATCATTTTAAATTCTGATCCAACGTAGTAATTGATTTACAAATCATTTTCAGTTAATTAGTACTTTTGACTAATTTAAAAATTTAACATTTTTTGTTTTCCGGTCCGACATCCGGTTGGATTTACTTTCTTCTTTTTCTTTTACAGTGTTTTACAATTTTTGTTCAAGGTTCGAACTTGTTCGTTTTCATTTATGCAACAAGTATTTTTTAAACATTGACTTCTTCTGAACCGATTAGTTCTGTTTTAATAATTTGTTCCATTTATTTATTTAATTGTTTTTCGGCAACTTAATTTTAAATTTAACTACAAAATGTACCGACATTATCAACTAAAACTTAACACAGTTGTTATGACTGACTTGTTTACAATTTAACCTCACTAAGTAGTAAGTACTGTATTTCATATGAACATTTTTTCAAAATTTTAATACGAAATTGTTACTAAATTGCAGCTGCCCTGAAGGAGGAATAAAGTAATTCCGAAAGCTTGACATGTAACTTAAAAAAGTATAATTTAACAACTTTCCCAACAATCTGACTACTACACCTGTGAACTACTCAACTATATGTATATATATATATATATATATATATATATATATATATATATATATATATATATATATATATATATATATATATACTTATAAACGGTCATTGTGTAGCCCAATTCATACACAAATGATACCTTGATCGACCCGAAATGACGTTGTTAAGCCCACCCCCGGGCTTCATAACGTTTTAACGTGTATATCATCATTTTTCACTAAGTTACATCAACAGTAACCTCCCTGAGAAATATTGAGAGGGCTCTACAAGGTGCTATTTATCCATACAAATATACAGAATAGTTCAACGCATTCACTATGGATGGCGCATCACACACATTACACCTATTCATAAATCTGGTGATAAATCGGACATTGGCTGTTACCGCCCAATTACAATTTTATCGGCCATACCAAAAATTTTTGAAAAGCTTGTCCTTCAAAAAATTTCCCCCGAAATAACAAAAATAATCATTCCTCAACAACACGGTTTTATGAACGGGAAATCCACCGTAACAAATCTAGTTCTATATGAAGATTACATTTTAAAATGCTTTAATGATAGAGTACAAGTTGACGCGGTATACACAGATTTTAGTAAAGCGTTTGATAAAGTCGATCACAACTTGTTAATTATGAAATTAAAAGCTTTAGGTATTCGTGACCCATTATTATCTTGGTTATCTTCATACATCCATAACAGAACCTTACGTGTTAAAATTAAATCACATCTTTCCAGCAGTTTTATTGCAACAAGTGGAGTACCTCAAGGATCTCATTTGGGTCCTGTGCTATTCCTATTATTCATAAACGATATCAATTCTGTCTTCGAAGACGTCCCTTACCTACTTTATGCAGACGACCTTAAATTTTATTTGGGGATACGAACAGTTAATGACTGTATTAAAATTCAAAATTGTATAGATTCTCTTTTTGCTTGGTGCACATCTAATAATATGTACCTAAATATTGGAAAATGTAACGTCATTAGATTCCACAGAATAACAGAAACCATACAATTCAATTATCAGTTAAATAATGTCATTTTACCTTTTGTAGATCATATTAAAGATTTAGGGATTTATTTTGACATAACTTTGACCTTCATATTACATAATGAAATTTCAGTTAAAAAATCACTAAAAATGCTTGGTTTCATTCAACGAACAACAAAACCTTTTAATAATATTATTACTTTAAAAACACTTTATTGCTCATTAGTCCGCACTGGTTTAGAATATGGCTCAACCGTATGGTGTCCCCATTACAACAATAGAAAACTAAATATTGAAACAGTTCAACATAAATTTCTTCGAATTGTTAGCTACAAATTAAATATTCCAGTTGATAATTTATCGTATAATTTCATCCAAAATTATTATCATTAAATACTTTAGAGGAACGGAGAACAATATATGACCTAAAATTCATCCTTGATATTATTAATTATACAATAAATTGTCCAGAATTGCTAAGTTTACTAAACTTTAAAGTTCCTACATACTTAACTCGAACTAGTGATATTTTTTCAATACCGTCTGTTTCCAATAATTATATGTTTAATTCACCTATATTGCGATGTCAAAGAACAGTAAATTATCACTCATCAAATGTAGATTTATTCAATTTCTCTAAAACAAATTTGAAAGCTCTGTTTAAATAACATAGATAAGATATTATATGTGTATTAACCTTATTACTTATGTATTTACTACAAACTATAATCATCTTCATTATTCAATATTACTATTGGCACATTACTTCATATCATTTTGCTTACTAATCATACATACATTTATTTACCATTATGTTTGTCCTATGCTGCTATGTTTATACAAATTATTGTATTTTGTTTTTACCTCTCGCTAAGAGAGGTATTGGATTCATGTTAAAAATCGCATATCCAGATTTTATTGAATAAGCACGTTTTAAGGTCCCTGCAATCCGATTTTAACATTTTTACGATGATGTCTGTGTGTGTGTGTGTGTGTGTGTGTGTGTGTGTGTGTGTGTGTGTGGATGTGTGTGTGTGGGATGTTGGAAGGACGGTTACTCAAAAACTATAAGACTTAAAATTTGTTTAACAACGTATTTCCCAATCGGACATTCATGGGAAGATCTGAAAAGGTTTTGGTAACAATTGGACAACCGGAAGTAGAAGATTCTTGAAAAAAAATCTTCTAAATATTATTTTTTGAAAATTTTTCTTGATAGTATTAAAGAAAAATAAATTCTCTTTCTGATACATTTAAATATTTTTATACATATTTTATAGATTTAGAGATAAAAGGAATATAATATATAAAATAATGTTGTAATTAATTTTACAACCGAAAGGATGCCATGAAAAATAGTTGCAAATTTAAATTATTTGTAACTGACAGATAAATGTCAGTGTCAGAAATAATGAGTAATGAAAGAAAAATGTATTTGGAGAATCCCTTAATTCTTGATCTGTGACTATTATGGAGATGACAAGTCTAGGTTGAAGGACTTAAATTTGTTTCAAACATTATGGGACAATGTACACCAGTACTGTAGACTAGAGTAACTTTGAATTGCGAAAAAGCTATCAAATTCTTCTCAAGTAAGTTGTAAATATTGACAAAATTACACATCGATATAAGAATAATCGGAGTGCAATCTATCCGTCACTTTATTAAAGGGAATTAGTGTTATTTAGATATAACAAGTATGAAAAAATAAAATGTAAAAGAAGATATGTAAGAATAGATGCACAATCCATATATACATTTTAGACCGCCCAAAATTAATGTTTTTACTAGAAGAATATGAAGAGAAAGTAAACAACGTTGTTCGAATTGAAAATTGCTGTTACCCGCCTAATATTTATATATGGTAAACTCTACTTTGTAATTTATTGTAACATAATTTATGGTAAAATATCTTTATGTTGAGACATGCTATTATTGAATAATAAAGAAGTTTATACGTCATAGATTTATATGAATATATTATTTGTATTTATAAAAATATTCTTTGCTTTATGCATACAGCCAGGTAAAATATACGGCGAGAGGTTATGTGCTGGCCACATCAGATTTTTTTCACTGTAAATGGGTTTATCCCGTATATATATTAATAAATAAATAAATAAATAAATAAATAAATCACACAGTGTATATATGTAATAATACTTTTTGGATTTTGTGTAGCCCGAGATATGACAACAACGGGAGGAGAAAAATACTTTTACAAATCAATATACTTATTATACATATTATAATTTTTGATAAAGGTACATATACATGAATAATTTGATATAAACTGTTTGTTTTCTTATAAGTATTCTACACGAAACCTTTCACTGTTATTCAGTTTCTGCTTTTAAATGTTTCTTTGTATTGTGATATGAAATTTCCCACTTCTTATTCTTTAGGTGATTGTTTCTTTTTAATGTTCTCTTTTATTAATTTCTTTTTCTCTTCTATCCACCGCATTCTTACAATATTTTTATTATTTACAAATGTATAAGACTTACAGATTTGTTTAGAATTAACAAGTCTTATGATCAAGGATGGAAAACGTAACGTAACGATACCCGATAACGTTATAATCAGGGACTAAGAACGAAATGAGAATGAAAACGAAATAACGAAATAAACCGAAATTTTTATAAGAACGAAAACGGAAACGAAAACGCAATATATTTTTTCGTTCATGATTGAAAACAAAATAATTAATATCAGTTGTGGGGGAAGGCCGTTTCTAGACCATCAGCCGCAGCAAAATGAAACGAGCGTGCATGTGTTTTTCTGTGGGGAGCTTTATAGTTGGAATATTGTATGAGACGTCACTGAATGTTGTTGTCCATAGACGTGGGAATTATTTTTGTAACTATGTATACATTTTGTTGTGAATATTTCAAGAGACGACGCTGGAAACTGGTTGAGAAATAAATGTGGGATACAAGGTTAATTACATGTTAAGGTAAGGTGATTGTTTGAGGCGTAGGAGTAGTGCAAGAGACAATGCTGGAGCTGGAAACTGGTTGAGAAATAATAAAAATTGTTGTAATTCGAAGTTTATTTATATAATATCATGATAAATAAGGTGTTTGCTCCAACAATGAAAACAAATACATTTATTACAATAAATCATCCTTTTTTACAAAAGAATTAAATTTCTCGTCGAACCCCAACCACTTAACATAGTATCTGTTCTTATTTTTACGTAAATTTTTTTCTATGAGATATATCCCAGGATATTTTTTACGTTGAATTTCATGTTGATAGAAACCGCCAGCTATGTCTTGTCCATTTTCGTCCTGTAGTAAGTATGTTACCGGAGATGTTGCTTGTATTTTTCTAACTTTGAATATTTCTGTAGTCCAAGATGGATGATATCCTTTATCAAATATAGATTTGTATTTACTGATTCGCACGTGGTCACCAATTTTGTATTGCGCTGGTGCAGCAATTTTTATTCGATTATAAGTGACGTTTAATATTTTTTTATCATTTTTTTTACTGACGTCATTCGGTTTCATACCAATTGTTCTATGTTTTGTATTATTGTATTTTGTTATTAAATTATCTATAATATTAAACCACTTGTATGATCCATTAAAACTAAATTCTTTCCCCATTAACGATTTTAAGGTGCGATTAAATCGTTCTACAACGCTCGCTTTTTTAGTGCTGTATGTAGAATAATGATTTACTCTATGTTTTCTCATTAAATTTGTAAAGTCTTTATTATAAAATTCTTTTCCACTATCGGTTTGTAAATTCTTAGGAATATTACTCATCGCAATAGTAACATCCTTTGCAGACTTTGATTTAATTGGAACAGCCCATGCTTTTTTGGAAAACACATTTATTACTGTTAGTATGTACTTGTATCCTTTATTTTCGTTTGCATACGGTATCATTTCAACAAGATCCGCTTGAAATAAGTCATTTAAACCTTTTACTATGACATGTCGACGTTTAAAATTTTGTCTAACAGCTTTGTGCAACTCATTCACAATATCTCTTTTACTCATATTTTAAATTGGTTTCCAATACAATTTCCACAGAAAGTCTCTTCACAATTTTTTGTCCTTTTATTGGTAAAAATGTTAAATTATCATTCGCTGAAACACTTTGTCCCTCTAACGATAATGATTTGTCGTTTAGTTTAGTTTCAATTAATACTCGTTCAATGTTATATTGAATTTTTTTAACTGTAGCATTAAATGGGAAGACATAGAATGACTCTGAATTTCCATTTTCTAGTGTATACTTATCACCGTCCAATTTAAGTATTAAATTTATTAACAGTAAACTGTGTGACTTTGAAATTTTATCATCAACTTTATTTTCGAAAACAAACAGTTTCTGATGCATAAAATCATAAATTTTTGTATTCCATGTAAGCTCTAAATCTGCAATAATTTTTGAAAGATATTTTAGATTTAACATCGTCTTCATTAGTAGGATTTTTTTAATGTTAAGCACACCTTCTTTAAATATTTTACTTTTAATGTATGCCGATTTTTTTTTCTTTACATGCTTATGAATACGATTACTAACATGAGTTCCAAACTTAGCAAGAACCATTCTATTACTAAAATAATATTTATCTATCTTTTATTTATATTATTATTTGAGCATCTCTCAAAGCGTCTTCTATTCGTATTATTTCATCATCGTGTCCCGTATGACCAGCGAATTTTGAAGCTAATAATAACTTTAATCAGACCAGTATACATATTGAGTACGTTTATTGGTAACATTTAACTCTGGATAACTTAATTTTCCTCCTTCACCCAACATTTTTGAGTTTGACCCAGTACGCACATGTGGAACTATATCTCTTATTATGTTTTTATACTTATACCCGTGATGAAATATTATAGGCCCTAATATGTTGTAGTGTTTTCGATGTGCATTTGTATTTTGCACAATTTCAAGATATGTTTTCTTTTCATTTTCAGTATAATCCGTTGGATGCTTTAAAGTTAAAAGTTCATATAGCCCGCGCGTGCCTTCATACCATTTATCTCCAATTTTAAGATCATTATTATTTATTTCAACTTCAGAATCTCCCATCATAAATTTTTCCGTTGTATGATCAAAACGAATTCCATACATATTGTCAATGTTAGGACTTTCAATCGGATACAGTGCCATATACTTGCCAGCAATATCACCCAATATATCTTGAATGTATTTTTCTATATCTTTTGTTTCAAATTGTTCTTTAATTTCTTGTGTAGGTGATATAGTCGGCGTTTCAATGAAAGATTCTTCGTCTTTTAAAAACTGTACCGGCAACCGTTTTCTTCTCTTTACTGGCGTCTCAAATATTTCACTGCTGTAGTCCGATTTCAATGCCGGTAACCGTTTTCTTCTCTTTACGGGTGTCTCAAATACTTCATCGCTGTACTCGTCTTCTTTTTCTTCTTCTTTTGGTTCTGTTTTTGTAACAGGCCATTGTAGTTTTCCTAATAATGCGCTCAAATTAGATAATAGCGTCAGAATAGGTTTAAAAGTTTTACTTAATAATTGTTCTTTTTCTTCTTTGCCACGTTTAAGTTCTAGTAATTTATATTTAATAATTTGTTTGGTTTTTATAATATTTTGTAGTGTACTTGTTTCACTCATCGTGACAAAATGATTGAAATTGCTACACATATAAAACTATATACTCTTCAAAAATTGATCGAAACCTCTCCTGTAGCGTCCATTAAATATGTCATAATCTTTATCACAACAAACCCATAATTTTTCGACCAACAATTTGTACAAAAGTTTCTAAAATCGTTGAATGACATGTCAGTGTTCACATGATCGCTGTATATATGTTTCAGATTTAACTCGTCTTGATTGAAGAGAATAATTAAGTTTGCATTATCACGTACAAGATGCTTACATACTCTTGTATACGTTTGAATAAGACAGAATGTATCTATCTGCCAGTGTCTTCCTTGAGAAAAATAACTGCGTAAATGTTCTTGTCGATCGGTTGAAATATCATCAAAAATGAAAACTGAATTTGGTATTTTTTTATCGAGAGAAGTTGAATTTGTATTATTTGTATATGGAAAATAATTTATACCACTAATGTCTGTTAATATATTTTGCAACATTTGATATTTTGGTTGATGTAATGATTTAGAATATAAATATACGTTTTCAAATTTTAATCCATTTGCACTTGTAAGTAGTGAAATCATTAAATTCGTTTTACCACAGTTTGATGGACCACATATAATACACCTTATACTATTCGGGAAAAGTGTACCATGTTTACTAAAACTTTCTTGGTGGTCACTTGGTTCAATATTCTGTATTTGAACAGTGTATTGTTGTGTTTCAAACTTCATCTTACACACACGTATGATTCAATAAATAAACTTTGTTTATATTTATTGGTATTAGTATAGTGTGTATTGCATACTGTAACAATGGAGTCACGTAAGAGTGTATTTCGCGACGCTGTTCAGAATGCTAGAAGAGCATATTTAAAGGAAGCAAGGAGGGGTAATATAAGTAAACTAATTCCTGAAACTTTAAATGCTGCACGGAGAAGTGTGGAAAACCTAAAAATGAACAATACGAATCACCGCGAGTTATACCGATACCAAAAACAGGTGGATTTTTACCAGCTCTTATTCCATTATTTGCCGGATTGTCTGCCCTTGGTGGTTTAGCTGGAGGTGCTGCAGGTATAGCAAAAGCAGTAAATGATGCAAAATCTGCCAAACAACAATTGCTTGAGGCTCAAAGACATAACAAATCCATGGAAGCCATCGCACTTGGAAAACGAGGAGACGGATTATATTTGGGGAAACATAAAAATGGATTAGGATTATACCTTAATCCGCGAATAAAAAAAAACTTCCAATGAGAGCGTTAACTGATATTGATTTACAAAAATATGCTAAAAGAATTCCATATTTTCGCGGAATTTATATGCGAGATAATTTACCAAAATCAGGTCCTTTACACAAGGAATCGGCGATTATAAATTTAGATAGTAAAAATAACATTAGAACACATTGGGTATGCTACAAGAAACGAAATAAATTAATACACTATTTTGTCAGTTTTGGAAACTTAAAACCACCCTCTGAACTAATTAATTATTTTGGGAAATATGTAAAAATAAAGTATAATTATCGACGATACCAAAAATTTAATTTATTTAACTGTGAACATTTGTGTTTACAGTTTCTTCTAAATAATAAAATATAATGTTTACAATTACACTCACAGGACGAAGGTCTGAATTAAGTGCAGATTTTTCACCACCTTTACATTTATCAGCAGAAAGTGATAACGACGACAATAATGGTGGAGAGTGGGTTATAGGCTTTGTTGACTTTCAATCTTATAATTCAATCCCGAACATTCTCCATGGAAAAAATAAATTTTACTACTACGAAGGAAATATTTTAAAATCTATAACAATCCCAATTGGAGCGTATGATATTGAAGATTTAAACGATTACATACGAAATACTTTGGGCGACATAGATGACGATCATGATGAGGATAAAAAAGATAAGATAAAGTTTCAACTTACTCCGAATAACAATACTTTGAAATGTCATATTTCATGTTCAAATAAAATAGACTTTACGAATGAAGACAGCTGTTGGGATTTCATAAAAGAATTCTCGATGAAAATAAATTACATGAATCTGATTCAATTGTAAACATTATGAAAGTGAATAGTATACAAATAAGTTGTAATATTTGCGGAGGATCATATCAAAATAATTCAAGTGAACATATAGGTATTACATGTTTTCTTTCCAACCGCAGCGCCAGGATATAAAATAGTTGAAGTGCCTTCAACCATCATTTATTTACCAGGAACCGTGAGAGTAATTGATAATATAACAGTAAGAGTTCTTGATCAAGACAAGGACTTTGTTGATTTTCAAGAAGAAAATATTACAGTTAGATTACATCTTAAACGAATTAATGGGTATTAATTTTAATAATAAAAGTGTAATTAAGGTGAAACGTGTTATCACTCAGATACAGTCTTCTAAGAGGTTAACACCTAAGAATATAAAATTTCTTAAAACACAAGGCTAAAAATTGAAAAATGAATAGTATTTTACAAATTGACGAAGAAATTTTTTATGAGGAGGCTATAACACGTTATGAAATACATTTGCATCAACCATATATTGCTACTACATTCAATAATAATGATGAAATTCGGATTCCAGTTCAAAAACAAGATCTTTTCACACTTCCTAGCTAAAGTTCTATCGTTATTGAAGGTGTGCTATTAAAAAAGGACGGATCGCCTCCAGCTGCAACATCTAATTTTATCAATAACGGCATTGCACACTTGTTTGATGAGATACGTTATGAATTAAATGGTATTGAAATTGATCGGCCCAAGAATCCTGGAATAACAACCACCCTAAAAGGATACTGCTCATTTAATGAAGGACAAAAGAGAACACTCGAAAATGCTAGATGGGGCAGCTCTTTTATTACTGATAATAAAGGACAGTTTAATGTGCTAATACCTCTGCATATGCTTCTTGGTTTCGCTGAAGATTATAAAAAGATTCTTATGAATTCTAAACAAGAACTTGTTATCATTAGATCAAAGACAGACTCGAATGCATACGTTACACAAGAAGAATTATCTTTAAAAATAACAAAACTTTCATGGCGTATGCCATATGTCTATGTAAATGACAAAATAAAACTTAAATTTTTAAAGAAACTGGAAAGAAACCAACAAATTAAAATTCCGTTTCGATCGTGGTCTACATTTGAGTATCCAATTCTTCCTGTTGGTACTCAAACGGAAACATGGACAATTAAAACATCTTCACAATTCGAGAAGCCTCGATTTATTATATTAGCATTTCAAACTGATAGGAAAAATCAAGATGCGAAGAATGCTGGTGAATTTGATCATTGTAATATTTCTAATATTAAACTTTTTCTTAATTCCGAAAATTATCCTTATGAAAATTTAAACTTGAATATAAAAAATAAGCGTTATGCTGTTTTGTACGGTATGTACACACAATTTCAACCAGCTTATTATGACCAAGTACCAGAACCGCTTTAAAACAAAGGAGATTTTATTAATAAAATGCCGCTCATAGTATTGATTGTTCCAAACAAAATGACAGTTTGAAAACAGCGCCTATCGATGTAAGACTTGACTTCGAATCAACTGAAAATTTCCCCGATAAAACAACAGCCTACTGCGTTATTATTCATGATCGCTTGGTAGAATATAATGTGATGACCAGCTCAGTTAAAAAGCTTGTGTAATTTGAGTGGAATAGTTAGTTGTGCAATGGAATTCATCGTAGACATCCAAGGTTTCACTGCGAATAATGGCGACTTTATTCCAAAAGAAATTGCTATTTTCTCGAGAAATGGTGAAAAATTACATTTTCTTCTTAAACCACCTTATGATTGGAGCCAGTTAAAAAAGTCACACCGGAAAGAATCACAGTGGTTGTTAGATAATTATCATGGATTATATTGGGATTCAGGATCTAGTGCCTATTTGCAAACACTAGAAAATATACAAGAAGAATTATCAAACGCTTCGAAAATTTTCGTTAAAGGAGCTAGGAAGAAGAAATATTTACAAAACAAACTGAAATTGTCTGCTGATGTCATCGACTTAGTGCAATACCCCATTTTAAAAATTGCCAACACAATAAATTTCTCATGTTTTTCACATTCCCCACCTTTTATTTGTTCTTTACGAAATGTTTTTGTAATAAAAAAATGGTTAGATTTACTCACACCGAAATATTTTTTGTAATTTTATGAATAATAAATGTTTTTAAGTTTATATCAGTATTTATTTTTTCCTGTATACAGAATATTTCCTTTCTAAAATACTAGTGTATTTCAGTTCTTATTTCCTAACTCATTATAAAGATTTTTTCCTTTTACATATAATAACTCCTTAAACGCTAATACATTTAAATTAATATCCTTATCTGAAATAATTTCTATACATTTTTCTGTACATTCGCAATTATTAATTTTACAGTATGTTTGTACACGAAACAAAACTTTTTTGTAAAATTCATTGAACTCTAATGTTTGTAGTATTCAAAATTATGTAATAATAAATTATTCAATCTGAAAAAGTTTTAATTGACTGCGTGTCCAAAACAAGATTGTACTCATTAGTATTCCATGTTATGGTCAAAATTTTTTTGCCTTTAATATTATTTAGTACAAACCCATGATCCCCACTTATATTCTGATATGACATATCTACTCCATTTTCAAGATAGTTTAGAATTATACTTCTATAATTAAATAATTCAGCCCACTCCGTTTGAGTAAACTGAATGCCGGGAAAACAAGGTTTGCTTGTACTGATTTTAATAACAGGTATATAGTTCCTTGTAACACTCAATCCTATTGACACCCACTTGGTTTTTGATTTATTAAGTGGATAATTTGAAGACAGTAATAGATGATCATCTCTGTATAAATACTTGAAAATTTCATCGTTCTTGACTAGTTCAGCAAAGTCGTTGCAGGATACAACAGAAGAAGTCGAACTGCTCGAAGGACTTTGCTCTTGTAATAGTGCCATCTGAGACATACAATTTATAATATTAATTTCTGTCACAAATTTGTAATTATTATACTTACAGTGAGAAATTTTTCTTCAAGTATAGTCAAGTGATTTTGGTGTCTTCTTGAGTTTGCGAATACTTATATATTATTTCCCCTCCCCACTGATTGAAGTAGTGAAACTTGTTTTGAATAATTCAATACCAAAAATGGTTGACAAACTGATTGCATGTGATTTGCTCTCTATCGCTTACAAATTAGATATTATAAATGAAGAAAAATTTAATGAATATTCGTCAAATTGGCAGAATCAAAACAACTATCTTTCTTTTATTCGCAAATATGTTTCCACTATATACATTTGCAAAGGGACAAGTGAGGATAAATTTATAAATATATTAGAATTGTTCCAAGGATTAGAGTTGCAAGAAATTTGAATGAATTTACCATACAAATTCAAAGCCCACTTGGACATCATAAAAAGATTGCCGTGTACGGAATATTATAATTTACCAACACAGAGAGATCATATAGATGGCCCAGCTCCATTAATTAAGTGTTGTTATATTTGTAAAAATAATGAACATTTAGTTAAAACATTTATTAATAAGAATATATTTTCTTAATTATTTACAATTAATATAATAAAAGTAAAATAATATTAATTTTGTTTTATTCTTTTACTTGTTTCCCCATACCCCGTTTCTTTATTTTTTTTCCTTTTCAACGACCTACTAATTTTAAAAAATAGTTAGAAAGTAATTATTTCAGATAGAAAACGTTTTCCTGTCCTTAGGATATTCTCCCCTAAAATTTCAATTAATTTTATTCATTCAAAATTTCTTATTATCCTTACTCATGTTTAAAATTTAGTATTCTTTCAATCATTAGACCGAGAATATTACATATAGGGCAAATATTTTCTTCGCATTGTATAATCTGAAAAATAATTTGTATGTATATTATTCCAAATTTTAAGAAATTATAGTACTTACATTCATTTTCAAGGAAAAATATTAATTTCAATTTACTTGGTTTAATATTTCCCTACATTTACCGCATTCATTTTTAGTAATAATATTTACAATATAATCTCCACACTTGACATAGACACGTGTCTATGTCCAAATGCTTCGTTTAAATTAAATAGTTTTATATTGTGTTGTTCCGAAAGATATATACTAATGTTGGAAAAATCGATCCTTATATCTAATAAATTCAAATAATACGAACTTCGAGAACTTTCTTCAAAGCAATCGTTGCAAATAATTTTATAATTTAAATATCGTTTTTGATTAAAATTTCTTGTAATAGGAATTCTGTTAATATTTAAACTTTCAATTTCCACGAAGTGATTATAAATGCATACAACTGTATTTGATTTTAGGCTGTTCAAAAGTGTTTTTCCTTTTAAAATATTATTTAGAGTAACACCATTTACAATAGGCATTGTTACAGTGTAGCACTGAGCTCTTTTATTACAACTTGCAATATTTATAAGTAAAATTTATTCACCCCCCCCAACTTAAATTTATTTTGTGCTATTTATATCTATATACTAATTGGAACGAAATATACTTTTGTTATCGTTACATACCATAAACGTTTCAAATGTTTTTAAAGAAACCAGTTTGAATATGGTGTGTGGTCAGTTACATTCGTAAGCTAATTTTATTGTGTAGGAAGGTAAAAAATTGAAGTGACATGTTAGTATAGGATTTTATTATGGAAATGTGTAAACTTTTGCTTTGAATATCAACATAGATTATGTTTAAATATTTTTAAAGGATATATTTTATTGTTAATATAGTATGTTGGAGGAGGGGATTAAACCTGTGTTATATAAATGAATAAATTCAAAGATCTCTGTTCTATATAAAAAATGGCGCTTAACCAGTTTTTTCTAATTTAATAATTATATTTTAGTATGGAGCAAGAGGATGTGTAAAATTTAGTAAAATATGAAAGTATCTAATTTTTTTAAAAGCTCTGTAATTAGATTAGTTGATTATTTATCGGAAACACATATATTTTTGTGTTCAGTATGTGACATATTATAAAAACCGAAATAAAACAGGTGAAACATATTGCTCAGACTGTGCTATGAAAACTGATTTTTGGAATTTAAAATTTGTACCATCTCATGAAGAGCATAATATGCAAAGTTACATCCAGAACGATTTTGAATACTGCATAATTTGTGAGAAAAGAATTAATATATTTGTTAATTACTCAAGGAAATGTTTAAAATGTTCAGTACTTTCTAGTCAAAAATGTAGAAATATTTCAAGAAAAAATCTCAAACGTTATTTAGAAAACAAATCATTTAGAAATATAATTAACAAACAATATAAAATAAGGTTATAAGTAATTAATTATGTTCTTATGTCTGTGGTACAAAGTATAAATTAAAAAATAGTTTACAAAGACATATTAAATATAAATGTAACAAAAATTCAAATTTACTTTGTGAGTAATGCGGAAAGCAGTATAGTTCATTCTCATTTAAAAGACATTTGTTTAATCTCCATAATATAAAGGTTAACAACACTATGCAGAAAAGTGCCAACCAGCTGTCTCCTCATTCACCTAAACGAAGAAAATTGTCTCATGATTACATATATTGTGATTCATGTGAAATTAATGTAATCAAGTCTCTTTTCAATTCTCATTTAAAAACAAACAAACACAAGTTAAAAGCTTGCACTAATTGTGGACCTAATATTTCTATAATTAAGACAGCTTTCAAAAACAGAATAATATCTTTTAAAATTAGTAACGAAAATATTAAGTCAGATATTATAACATTCTTAAAACAAATTAAAAATCAAACATGTAAAATAATTGCAAATCAACTTAGTATTCATAACTCAATCAAGGTGAATATGGAATTATTTTGTCTATATATTTTACCAACGAAGGGAGACATACATGAAATTAAATCGTTCAACACATAATTTCAAGGAATTACACAGTCTACGGATATATCAGAAATTTATGACAACTACTCATCACGACTCATCGCAGACACCGAAGAATTTCAGGTATTATATTTAAATTGTTTTAAAAGTGTCTCTCTAATATGAACATATGCTTACAGGAAAAGGATTCTGGTTGGAGTTTGGTACATGTGGAACATTTAGAAATAAATGTAAACAAATATAGTCTATTTTCGGCATCCTCATACATTCCACTACCATCGGAAATAGAAAAGAAGAAAGCTTGTGTTAATGTACAAAACGATGACGAGAAATGTTTCAAATGGGCTATACTGTCTGCGCTTTATCCTTCACCCGATCATGTGGATAGGGTCATAAAATATATACCACACGAAAACAAATTAAATTTTACACATTTAAATTTCCCAGTACGTATTGAAGACATTCATTATTTTGAGGAAATAAACAATGTATCCGTAAATGTATTTGGTCTTGAATTTGATTATGAAAACAGAAATTATATAGTTGTAGGTCCGCTGCACTATACAAAAAATAGAAAACAGAATCATGTTAATTTATTATATCTGGAGGATGATGATAAAAATCATTATGTTTGGATTAAAAATTTATCACGTTTGGTTAGTAAACAAATTAATAAGAAACCACATAAAAAATGGATATGTGATAGTTGTTTAATTCATTTTACTACTGAAGATAATCTTGTTAATCATCAAAATAATGATTGTAATTATGTAATCACTTTCTTACCGAATGAAAATGAAAATATTTTAGAGTTCACTCATTTTGAACGGAAATTAAAAGTACCCTATATTGTCTATGCTGATTTTTAATCTTTACAAATTCCTTTCTCGTATTGTTTACCTGCAATGGATCGTTCATTCTCAAATAAGACACATGTACATAAACCATACAGTTTTGCATACTTCATAAAATGTTCATATAACAATGAACTAAACAAATTCAGAATATATTCCGGTAAAGACGCTTCACATAAATTCGTTGAGTATATTTCAAATGATATGAGAGATATTTACGATCGTATTTTGAAAATTATAATGCCTATGATACCTCTAACAGATAATGAGTTGGACTGTTTCAATTCAACAGTTGTTTGTCATATCTGTGAACAAAAGGTAGAAATTTTTGATAAAGTAAAGGACCATTGTCACCTTATTGGAAAATTTCGTGGTGCTGCTCATAACTCATGTAATTTAAATTTTAAAACCCTAAAGTTTGTACCAATTTTCTTTCATAATCGTACAAATTATGACTGTCACTTATTCATACGACATTTGGCATTTGACGATGGAAATAAAGAAAAGTATATTTCATTTACTAAACATCTGTTAGTGGACAGAATTAATAATAAAAATGTTTATATAAAACTGAGATTTTTAGACTCTTATAGATTCATGACTAAATCTTTAAGCAATTTAGTGCAGAATCTGAAACCAGAACAACTCATAAATACATTAAAATATTTTCCAAATTCACGACAATTTAATCTTGTAACTAGAAAAAGCATCTTTCCCTACATGTATGTAGATTCATTTGAGAAATTATCAACAACTAATTTACCAGATAAAGAATATTTTAATGACATACTTAATAATAATTTTATAAGCGATACTGATTACAAACATGCTCTAGAAGTGTGGAATGAATTTAAATGTCAAACATTGAGTGATTACTCCGATATATATTTCGAAACAGATGTCTTGCTTTTAGCGAATGTTTTTGAAAATTTTCGAAATTTATGTGTGAATATATTTATATGACCTAGACCCATGCCACTATTTTACAGCGCCTGGTCTTAGTTGGGATGCGCTTCTAAAGACAACAAAAGTCAAACTAGAATTATTAACAGATATTGACATGTTAAATTTTATCAAAAAAGGAATCCGGGGAGGCATTTCACAGTGTTCAAATCGATTCTCATAAGCCAATAATAAATATATGTCATCGAATTTATATGATGAATCTTTACCTTCAAAATATGTAGTTTACTGGGATGCTAACAGTTTGTATGGGCTTGCGATGTCTATGTATTTACCGACAAATAATTTTAATTGGTTAATAGATGAAAAAATAAACAATTTAAATATTTCAAATATTCCTGAAAATTCAGATGTTGGATACATTTTTGAAGTTGATCTGAAATATTGTGATAGTTTACATGAGAACCATAATGATTTACCCTTTTGCGTTGAAACTATTTATCCTCCAAATTCGAAACATAAAAAAATAATTGCAAATTTAAACAATAAATCCAGATATATAATGCATTACAGAAATTTACAACAAGCAATGCAATATGGTTTAGAGTTAACTAAAATTCATAGAGTTCTAAGTTTTAATTAGTCGAACTGGATGAAAATTTATATTGATCTTAATACAAATATGAGAATTAAAGAACTAGTGCTTTTGAAAAAGACTACTTCAAACTGAAAAATAACGCAGCATATGGAAAAACCATGGAAAATATTGATAATCGTGTTGACGTAAAATTAATTACGCATTGGGAAAATATCGGTTTAAAGCGAGGCGCGGAATATTATATATCAAAACCAAACTTCCACAGTCTATCTATTTTCGATGAAAATTTTGTTGCTATTCAAATGAATAAATTGAAAATTTTATACAACAAACCTATTTACTTGGGATTCTGTATTTTAGAACTGTCAAAATATCATATGTATGATTTTCACTATTCATTCATAAAACCAAAATATGAAGATAGAGTAAAGTTACTATATACAGATACAGATTCGTTCATCTATGAATTTTCAGTTGATGACATTTATGAAGATATGAAACAAAATTTAAGTCAGTTTGATACTTCAAACTTTAAACCGAATAATCCATATTGTATTCCTTCGCAAAATAAAGCAGTATTAGGAAAATTTAGAGATGAAATGGAGGGTAAAATTATTTTAGAATTTGTCGGTCTCAGATCAAAAATGTATTCTATTTTAACAGAGGAAACAGAAATAAAAAGAGCTAAAGGAATTAAAGAATGTGCAGTGAAGGGTCAAATCAGTCATGAAGATTATAGAGAAACGTTAATGTCAAATAAATCATTTTGTGTACAACAAAATTTATTCAGGTCAAAAAATCATGTAATTTATACTCAAATTCAAAACAAACATCTTTATCTGCAAATGATGACGAAAGGTGTTTAATTGATAATTCCACAGACACATAAGCATGGGGACATTCTACAATATTTAACTAGATTGTATTTTGTTAATATTCATTAATCTGTACTCACAAATTGTATAAATGTTAATATGTGTATTGTCTTAAATAATCATATAAAATAAATAAGAAAATAATGTATAACACTTCTTTCATTGCTGGGACAAACACCTTTACCTTATAAAATCTGAACTTGTATTTAACATATTACTCATATGTATTTGTTACTTGTTTTCATTGTTGGGTCAAACACCTTTACCTTATAAACTTGTATTTAATATGATATTAACCTTGTATCTTATACAAATAAACTTCGAATTACGACAATTTTTATTATTTCTCAACCAGTTTCCAGTTCCAACGTCATCTCTGGCACTACTCCTACGCCTCGGTTATGGGGACGGTTGAGCCTGGGAAAATTTTGTCTACGTGGAAATTTGTGGCTTCTTTGATATTTGCCGACTTCTCCAAATGTATTACTCATGTGTATTTGTTACTTGTTTCATTGTTGGGTCAAACACCTTTACCTTATAAAATCTGAACTTATATATAAAATGATATTAACCTTAAACTTCCAATTACGACAATTTTTATTATTTCTAAACCAGTTTCCAGCTCCAGCATCGTCTCTTGCACTACTCCTACGCCTCAAACAATCACCTCACCTTAACATCTAGTTAACCTTGTATCCCACATTTATTTCTCAACCAGTTTCCAGCGTCGTCTCTTCCAATATTCATAACAAAATGTATACATAGTTACAAAAATAATTCCTACGTCTATGGACAACAACATTCAGTGACGTCTCATACAATATTCCAACTATAAAGCCCCCCCACAGAAAAACACATGCACGCTCGTTTCATTTTGCTGCGGCTGATGGTCTAGAAACGGCCTTCCCCCACTACTACAATAGAATAAAGAACATGGGACAATACAAAATATATTTTATCTTTTATGGATGACTTTACCCATTTCACAAAAGTCTGTCTACTAGAAATATTTTTGGTTTACACGTTGAATGGCTATCGACTATGGAATCGAAAAAATAGAAAAATTATATTTACAAGAGATGTAATTTTCACAAATCAATGTGAAAATGATGGAAATTATATAGAAGATTAGATAAAAATCAGGACGAATAATGAAATTAAAAAGAACAGACAAGGAGAAGGAATAGAAGAAAATGAATCCGAAAAAGAAGAAGAAAATGGAAATGAAGATTATAAAGAAGAAAATGTGAATAAAGAAAATAAAAGAGAAAATGTAATTGAAGAAAATGAAAAAGATACGCAGGGATCTGGAAACGAAACAATAAAAACTTCAACTAAAGGAAGAAAAATAACGCGACCTAAGAAGTTCGAAGATTACGCAATGCTGACTTACGAAGAAGCAGTGTCGGGAAGAGAGAAAGAGAAATGGTTGAAAGCAATATAGGAGGAAAAGGATTCATTGAAAACCAATCAAACATGGGAACTTGTCGATGAAGATGAAGCAAATGGTCACAAAATTGTTTCAAACAAATTAATATTTCGGGTAAAAGAAGATGGAAAGTATAAAGCAAGGCTGGTTGTACGTGGATGCGAACAAAAATGTGAAATGGATTATGAAGAAATATTCAGTCCGGTTTTTAAAGATTATGTGGAGTGCAAGAATGAATCAGTGTCAAAAGGGCGCAAAAGAAGATTGGACTATTTGAGCTGGGAAGAAAAAATACAAAGATTTTTTTTTTTAAAACAGAGTCGCCGCTCAAATATCGAGAGATCGCAAGAAACAGAAAATGGACGACATGGAAAACACAATCGGAGAACTTATGGAACACATCAAAAAGTTCTGGATGAATGTGAAAATTTGAAGAATTTAAACGAAAAATTGTTGGCAAAACAGGTCATGTAGTCAAATGGCAGATATTTTAACTAAACCCTTAGGAAGAAACAAATTTGAAGTTCACTGTAAATAATTTATTGTATTTTGATTAATTTTACCCGGTACTTAATTTAAAATTGTTCTGAAAATTGTTAATTTTTTAAAAGAAATTTGAAATTAGAAGAAGGTGTTGAAGGATAATTTCAGATTTCGAGGTTACTCTGACTGGTTCGTAGAAGAATAAAACAAAAACAAAAAACAGTCAGTGATTGATTTCGTAAAAAAAATATGTCAGTTGTCATTTGTATGTGTGTATTAAGGGTCTCGACTCCGAGTGGCTCTAAATGGAATGTTTATCTGAATGAGAAGTGTGGCGCGGTGCGGAGTTGTTTAGTCCGGCCCACTTATAGTTGAACATTTGGATTGAGTTGATAGATCCAGAAGAAACGCGTTGGTCAATACATTACTTTGAGGTGTAGTGGGCTGGATATTGAAGAATGAATAGCAATAGATGGGGAGAAATGGATTGCTATCATATACGGAATTTGGAATTCGGATGGGTGGACTTTGGTATATAATAAAAAATAAATATGAATATATATATATATATATATATATATATATATATATATATATATATATGTGTGTGTGTGTGTAAATATAAACTAAGTTTTATATTGTTTATTATAATGATTTTTATAATTATATATATATATTTATTTATTTATGTACTGACATTACCCTGTGGATCTACGAATAGAAGCAGATTGGTACACCCAGGTATGGGTAAGCCGTGGTGATATTTATATTTTATTTAATTAAAACATATTACATGTTTACATAATTATTAATGCGAAACAAATATTTTATATTTGTTATATTTTTTGGTATAAAAACCATGGTCATACAATTTAAACAAAACCTAGTAGTGCTTTAAAAAAAACTTTAATGATGATAATACAAAAGTAAATATATAAATAAAGAAAAATATATAATATAAAAACAAAGATTTATCTATAGTTTTACACCTGAGCATTTCCTATAGTTCCAAAACCCCACTTTCTTAAATTTATTCTGGAAACAGATTCAGATACTTAAACTGTGAAGTGTTGTGACGCTTTTCCCCCTCTGTGGTGTCTGGTTCTCGGGCGCCTTTCTGAAACTGACTTGCGGGGGAATAGGAGGTGCGGATAGCTAGTCGTAGGTCCAGGGAAAGGAACACAATCACGAGATATGTCTATATTATTTATAACTAGGTTTATTGATGTGTTATTTACAATGTGAAAATGAAAAGAAAAATAGAAAGACTGGAAAAGCTGCCCGGAGGCATTTACTGTATGTACTCTTTGATTTATCCTGACTCTATGAATACCAATATTTACTGAATTTATATTTATTGTACTGACTGAGACGCTATGATAGCAAAACAACTGCATTTACATTTACTGTACTGACTGAGACGCTATGATAGCAAAACAACTGCATTTACATTTACTGTACTGACTGAGACGCTAAGCAGAACAAAACTGAATTTACGTTTACTGTACAGACTGAAACGCTATATATTTTATAGCCAAGCAAAACTGAATTTAATTCCGCGTCTTTCGACTCTGTCGAATTTCTCGCAGACTCACCACCCGTTGTCTATGGACGTAAAGTCTACAGGGAACTGTAGACTTAGCTGAGTCAACAGGGAACTGTGGACTCTTTCTCAGGCTTCTATGTTGCACCGGGAACGGCCGCTGCATAGAATGATCTTCTAAGCCTGGTGGCGTAGTATTTATACCCAGCTCGGGCCGAGTTTGGTTTGAACGCGCGCGTTTATGGTGTGGGATTGCCGGTGTTCTGATTGGTCTCAAGGCGGGGTCTCATGGCGATTCTGATTGGCTGAGGGCCAGTGTTTGAAAACTATTTTCTTGTGACTTTATCATGTTACGAAAATATAATTTTCCAGCTTTTCTACGTTTAACAAGATCAGGTATAATATACAAAATAATAACATTAACAAAATAAATACATTTTATTTCCCGTAGTTCGTATTTTCACCGACGTAGCGCTAGTGGTGATCAGCTGGCTTCGTAGTTGTCAAATGGTTTTCTGTGGTGGATTTCTCTGAGCCCTGGAGGTGGATTTGTGGCGGTGATGTTCTCAGCGTCCATTAGAGGGGTGCATACGGCCTGTGGATTGTGGTAACATCGCTCGGCAGACGGCGATGCTCCCCACATGTGACTGGTAGATTCTAAACATGTGTTGGCGGAACAAAATACATTTTTCCGCCCCGTTTCTTAGACACCCTCGTGATGCCTGGTGCATGGCCCCTCTCTGACCCGCTGTACGGCCCTCGGAATGACTATAAGGCCGTGGATCGCTGAGGACATCGTGACCTGCAGATCGCTTGGCTGTGACAACTGGCTGGCGATCTTGCCATGAGACATGAACCGCAAACGTGGAGGCCCATAGTGAGACGAAAAATTGTGACTTCGTCACAGTGTAAATAAATAAAAATAAAGAAAATGGCGACTAAACAAATAAAATTAAGTGAATTAAAAGTAAGTGATCTCAAGAGAGAACTGGAAGAACGAGAATTAGATACGACAGGACTGAAAAGCGTTCTACAATCTCGTCTGCGGCAAGCAGTAATCGCTACTGGTGAAAATGCTGACGATTACTTATTTGACCTATCCGACATTGATAAACAGATAGCAAAATTAGTAGAAAGTTCTAGAAAATCTGAAGAAAGTTCTAGAACATTAGAACAAAAGTTAATAGAAAGTTCTACGAAGGCAGAAGAAAATTCTAGAATATTAGAAAATAAATTAGAAGATAATTCTAGAACATTAAAAGAAGAATTAAAGCAGGAGATGGTAGAAAGTTCTAGAAAAGCCGAAGAAAATTCCCGAACATTAAAAGAAGAATTAAAACTGGAAATGGCAGAAAATTCTAGAAAGGCAGAAGAAAAATCTAGAACATTAAAAGAAGAATTGACAGGAACATTAGAACAAAAATTAGAAGAAAATTCTAGAAGTTTAGAAGAAAAATTAGAACAAAAATTAGAGGAAAATTCTAGAAAAACTGAAGAAGACCTGAAGAATTTAGAAGAAAAGTATGACAGAAAGATAGAAGAATTACGAGAAATATTCACTAAAATTACATCGTCGCCAATCCCGAATTCTGGTGTGGCTGAGCCAAGTCTAATAGAAGGAAGAAAAGTAGTAAAACCTGATACTACTTCAAAATTGCACATAAAGACACCGGAATTTGATGGGAAGTCTTCGTGGCCGAATTATTTAAAACAATTTGAAGCGGCTGCCAAAGCAAATAACTGGACGTCCACGGAGAAGGATACAGCGTTGACTGTCTCGTTACGTGGAGAAGCTATCGACATCCTACAAACGCTGAAGGAAGAGGAACAAGAAGACTACGACCAACTAGTCAAGCGGTTGAATATGCGATATGGCAATGCGCTTCTGGAGCAGGTATACCAGACGCAGCTGAGGAACCGATATCAGAGTTCAAAAGAAAGCCTGCAAGAATTTGAAGCCGACGTAGCCCGTTTGGTTCGTCTCGCACATCCTACAGCTCCTGACAGCATTTTGGAGTGCTTGGCCACTCAATCATTTATCTACGGAGTTCGAGACAGCGAAACTCAACAAGCACTGCGATTGGCCCGTCCAAAAACTTTAATTGATGCACTGTCATATGCATTGGAGCATGAAGCTGCCAAACAAGCTTCACGTAACCAATCGCGAGTGCGAAATATGGATGCTGAGAGAAAGGAAAACTCCGAAGATCTAGAAGACACAGTGCGACGAATTGTAAGTGAAATGTTTGCTGGAAGAAAGAAACTCTCAAAAGAAGACGGAATCGACAAAGGAAGAAAAGGAGTCGGAAAACTAAATCGGGTTGATGCGAAGGGGCAACTGACGACCCGTAATTTAGTAGCTCCACAATCCATCAGCTACGTCACATCTTTTCATCATAAAGCCAATAGCATCTATGTGGATGGCTCTATTAACGAAACGCCAATGAAAATGCTCCTGGATACGGGTTCGACAAAAACTATAATCAGACCCGACTTGATAAGGAAAACTGGCAAGACGCATCTTCAACCAACTAAGTGGCGATTACGCACAGCAACGGGAGAACAAGCTACCGCATTAGGAGAAGTAAATGTCACCATCACTATCGGAAAAACCTCATTCAAACATCGTGCGCTGGTAGCTGAAGTTGAAGATGAATTAATACTTAGGATGGACGCAATGACAAAGCACGGATTTAAACTTGACCTGAAGAAGGGAGTGATGATGGTCAATGAAGAAGAACTCGTATTAAACCCACGGGACGACAAAACTGTGCGCGTACTAATGGCCGAAGACGTTACTCTCCCAGAACGAAGTGAAACTATCCTGGAAGCGCATTTAGATGGTAGTTCCTGTGAGGGAAGTATTGTTATGCTGGAGCCCAAGAATGATGATGCCAAAACTGGCACTGGAGTTGTTGTTGGAAAATCTCTGGTCAAAGCCAGCCAGGTAATTCCAGTTCGAATAATGAACGTCAATTTTTATCCTGTTGTTCTGAAGAGAGGAACAATTGTAGGAGAATGCATGACAGTATCCTCGATTATCCGAACTGTAAAGGCCAAAGGGAACACATCTCAGAAAGTTCCGGACACGTTAATTAATCAATTGACAACATCGTTTGAAGAATTGACCGCCGAACAGAGAAAAAGGCAAAGAATCTAATTGGAAATTTTAAGATGTGTTCCAATTTAATGAGAAAACCAATATAGTTCATCATAAAATAGACACGGGAGACGCAAGACCTATCCGTCAACCAGCAAGAAGACTACCACTGGCGAAGCGTGAGGAAGCGGAAAGAATAATCGAAGACATGAAGATGGAAGGTGTGATTGAACCTTCAAGCAGTCCATGGGCTTCACCAGTGGTATTAGTGAAGAAGAAGGATGGCTCTACACGATTTTGCGTCGATTATCGTCAACTTAACAACGTGACGAAGAAGGATAGCTACCCGCTACCTCGAATAGACGACACATTAGACGCTTTGGCTGGCTCAAAGATTTTCTCCACTTTGGATCTAAAGAGCGGCTACTGGCAAGTGGATTTGGATTCAAAAGATAAGGAGAAGACAGCCTTCACCATTGGTACAGGACTCTGGCAATTTACCGTAATGCCGTTTGGGCTCTGCAATGCTCCTGGAACGTTTGAACGACTCATGGAAACAGTATTGGCTGGGTTATCTTGGAAAACCTGTTTAGTGTACCTCGACGATATTATTGTGGTAGGTAAGACATTCGAGGACCACATGAAGAATTTGGAAGAGGTTTTCCACAGATTGAGGAAGGCTAACCTGAAACTTAGCCCGAAGAAGTGTCACCTGTTTCAAAGAGAAGTTCATTACCGGGGACACGTGGTTTCCGGTAAGGGTATTGCAGTTGACCAGGAGAAGATAAAGGCTGTGAGAGACTGGCCAGCACCTAGGGACAAACACGAACTTAGACGTTTCCTTGGTTTGTGTATCTATTATCGACGATATGTACCTGGATTTGCCAACATAGCCAAGCCACTGACAAGGCTTACTGAAGAAGGAAAAAGATTTATCTGGGAAATGGACTGTACAGTTGCATTTAAAGAACTAAAACATGCTTTGACAAGCGCACCCGTCTTGAGTTATCCTTTGCCTGAAGGAAACTTCATACTAGATACAGATGCCAGCAACGTCGGAATTGGCGGCGTTCTTTCCCAGATACAAGACGGGCATGAGAAGGTTATTGCCTACTTTAGTAAGACCTTGTCAAAACCAGAAAGGAATTACTGTGTGACCAGAAAAGAACTCTTGGCGGTCGTCAAATCCGTGGATCATTTCTACAAATATTTGTACGGTAAAAATTTTTTGATTAGAACTGACCATGCTGCATTAAAATGGCTGCTACAATTCAAGAATCCAGAAGGTCAGGTGGCTAGATGGATTGAAAGACTACAGGAATACGATTTCAAAATCAATCGTAGAACGGGTACCAGCCATCGTAATGCCGACGCATTGTCCAGAAGGCCATGCCAAGATGAATGCAAGCATTGTAGTCGACTGGAAGAGAAACATTTCACCATCGCCAGGACAACAGTAGTCGATGATAATTGGCACCAATGGACTACGCGAAGACCAAGAAAATGACCCGAATTTGAAAATTATACTGAAATGGAAAGCAGAAGAATGCAAACCAATATGGGAAGACGTTGCACCACACTCACCGTGTGTAAAAGCGTACTGGGCGCAATGGGACTCCATGGTGATTGAGGATGGTCTGTTGAAGCGTGTGGTAGTGAATGCTGATGGAACTGAGAAGAAAACTCAGTTAGTCATTCCTAAGAGTAGAATACCAGACGTGTTGAAAGAGATCCATGACGGATCTGGAGGCCATTTTGGAGTCATCAAAACTCTAGAAAGATTGCGCCAGCGGTTTTACTGGGTTAACTTCACTGAAGATGCTAAAGACTGGTGCAAGAAATGTGTGGTTTGCGCGGAAAGTAACGGCCCTCATAGACGACGAAAAGCTCCAATGCGTCAATACAACGTTGGCAGTCCATTTGAGCGCATTGCGATTGATGTGGCTGGACCATTCCCAGAAAGTACCCACGGAAATAAATATATCGTGGTTTTGATGGACTACTTCACCAAGTGGGTTGAAGCTTATCCATTACCCAATCAAGAACCCACCACGGTCGCTGAAACCTTAGTTAAAGAATGTATATGCCGATTCGGGGTACCACGTGAACTTCACTCCGTCCAGGGAAGAAATTTCGAGTCTGGCGTCTTCCAAAATATCTGTAAGATATTAGGAATTAATAAAACAAGGACAACTGCATTACATCCGCAGTCCGATGGCATGGTTGAACGAATGAACAGAACGATCAACCGATATTTGTCGAAGGTAGTCTCCAATTACCAAAGAGACTGGGACCGACATCTTCATCTGTTCCTGATGGCTTATCGTTCATCCGTGCATGAAACGACAGGGCAAACTCCTGCGAACACCTTATTCGGACGTGAGTTGCGTTTACCATGCGACTTGGTGTTCGGCAGCAAACCTGGGGAAGACCTGGCCGGAGAAGACTACGTTACGGGCTTACGGAGAAGAATGGATGACATTCATGAACAAGTCCGTACGAACATTCAAACTGCCAGCGACCGAATGAAGGACCGGTATGACATCAAAGCCGAAAAAGGTGGATATAAACCTGGGGATTTAGTGTGGCTTTAAAACCCACAAAGGCGCCGCGGGTTATCACCAAAGTTGCAAAAGAATTGGGAGGGCCCCTATGAGGTAGTCAAAAGAATAAACGATGTGGTATATAGAATTAAGAAACGATCTACCGGGAAGCTGAGAGTAGTACACTTTAATAGGCTAGCCCCGTTCGCCGGTGACAACAATGAAGACCAGTATGGAGCAACGGTTCGTCGGATCATAGCTCAGGAACCGACTTTTGAAGACTTCATGGAACAGTATTTCTTTGGTCACAAGGCGCGGTATGGCGTGACGACAGAAGATAATAGAGACCTGTTCACCGTGTTTTTAGATTATTCCTTCGGCCACTGCGTATCAGAAGACTTAAAGATGTCCCGCGGCATAGCCTCAGTCTTTAAGGCGAAATATGGACGACTACAAGAACTGGCCAACCAACATCCATCTGTTGGGAAAACGCTACGACTGAGAGATAGCAATTCAGACCATCAGCGGTTTATCAACTACCTTGTTTCAAAACCACGCGCGTACCAGAAGCCGTCGTATCAAAGCCTCATCTACTGGAGAATGACATTTTGAAGCTAGCAGTACCGAAGTTAGATTGTGGTCTAGACGGTTTGGACTGGAGGAATGTAAGGAACATGTTAGAGATCCTCTTCCGTTTCACCGGCATTGAAATTCTCGTCTGCAGCTTTAACCCTAACGGACAGAAAGAAAAAGTCGAGCGGACCATCGACTGTCACTTCTTTAAGAACTCGAAATGCACCGAGGGTAGTACATGCAGGTTTCGTCACCACGGACTGTTCCGGGACGAAACAGTCTTAAGGAGGGGGCAGTGTAACGTAACCCCCGCGGCCGCCGCCGCCGCGCTACCAGGCGCCTCGGTGTCTGCGCGCAACGCGCTCGTTAGGACTGGTCGCAGTAATCTATTGTGTGATGTTGTTTACCTCTAGAAGTTCTCTAGTAGGTCCTAGTAGGTTCTAGAGACAATCTAGCCAGGTATATATAACGCACTGCCAAAGCCAGCGAACACACTCTGTATTATACAAGCAACGAGTACAGAAGTCTGATATAAATAAGTGTCGTGATAACAACAGTCGACAAGTGAACATAAATAAATGTAATTAGTGACATAAAGAGTGGTGTTAATTGTTTAAATTAATAATCATAGTGTTTAAGTGTCTTATAATATTCTTAGTCTTTAAATTAGTGTTAATATTTGTTTATCATAGTGTTAGTTACTTTTATAATCTTTTAATTATATTTCTAATATTTATTCATCGTTTAATAAACGTATTCTATTAGTTAATAATATTTGTCTATGTTTTACACATAGACATCATTATATTCAAAGGATGCAACATGTTCTGCGTAACATCTATTGAAGGTAGAACAGTTGTAGATGTTTCACCAGCTAACGGTTCTAGTACTTATATTGTAGAATGATCTGGGTGTGACAGTTTTTGAGCTGTTTGAGTTTTGCTGTATAAAGAGCTGTCTATGTAGGTCTCAGCCACAGCTGAGAATTTCCAATTGATATGGATATGATTAGCCAGTAATGTAGCTGAACTCCTTCTGAATGCATGGTCTGTATATTCATGTGGATTTTCTATTTGCAAATATGTAGCAATTTGATAAGGAATTTTTCCAATTGTGTTAATATCAACTGGTGAATTAATACATTTGCCTTTTCGATAAGTCAACATAAAACGTTTATTATTTGGTCTTAGATTTTTATACTTTAGCAGCAGTATTATCAACTGTGTATTAGTAATGACAAATTTTCGAAATACATTATTTTTTGCTTCAGGTATGTTAACAAGAACCATATCATCTTTAAATTGAATATCATCAACTAATATATTACAAATTTCTTGCATTCTGCAAGCTCCTGATATAACTAGTATTAGAACAATCTAAGTAAAATGTTTTTTTTTTGTGTTAGTATATCAGTTTATACTATACATGGGAACCAGTTGAGATATGTAAATGTTTGTAATTGACAGATAAATGCAAAATGTCAGTGTCAAAAAGCAGCTGCTGTACTAACATTACTGGAAGATTTTTCTGGGAGGTACGAGTACATTTAAAATATATTATTGTATTATTAATTAATAGTTATTTGTATATCAAGGCCGCGAAATCACTCTTTAGCGTACCGAGAGAAAAATTGTCGCCGAGGCCGCTTGCGGCCGAGGCAAGACAATCTCGAGGACGCTAAAGGATTTCGCGGACAAGGTGTACACAATATTTTTTGTGCAACCGTAAAAAATATGTAATTACAAATTTTATTAATTTTAAACAGTTTCACTGTAAATTGAAAGTTGGCTTTCAAGGTAGCTATGGAATTGATATTTGATAAACAAAACAATGGTCATAGTGATTGTTTACTCAATTTCGCGGCGTATATTGCGGCTGCGAAATGCCTATTTCGCGGCCGGTTGCACAAAAATATGTATTTAAAATATAGGTATGTTAATATTACATATATCCTTAAGAAATATCTAGATTATAATTATTTGTGATCCACCTTAAATGTTTAAATATTTCTTCTTTTATTTAAATTTTCCTCGATCCAATTTAGTCCATTTCTACGATTTAAACTTAAGAAATACCGCTAATACAGTCAATGAATTTGAAGAAAATTAACATTTTAGAATAATAGGACAAAATTTCTCATAAAACGAAAGAAACGATACATTGTCAATTATTTGTGTGCACAAGAAATGTTAAATTCGTTACCAATAGGGCACGAGTGATTTTGTTGGCCTTAGCAAGCAGATATGAGGATCCGTGTCAAAATGACGGCTATGTCACAATTATCATATGGCATAATTTTTCATTCAAAATTTAAAAATATTCTTGGTTGTTCTTTAATTTTTCTAGAATATATTTGTAATTTAATAGTAACTTAGCACAATGAAGAACTTGTTTCACGATACCTAAAATAATGACATAACAGTGACAACGGTGACAACTTCATTGACAGTTGATATTAACCTATTTTAAAAAAAAATACATAGCCAAAACACGGTAAAAACTCGGTTACTTGATTTTTAAGGTGTACGCGATTTTTTTGCAAGCCAGTGTAAATTTTCATTTGATTTTTACCTTCCGTCAGCGTTAGGTCTGTGGTCAAAAAAAATCAATAATGAGTTTTTAGTACATAAGTATGTTTTAGGGTCCCTATAATACGATTTTACCATTTTTACGATGATGTGTGTGTGTGTGTGTCCTTATAATACGATTTTATCATTTTTACGATGATGTGTGTGTGTATGTGTGTGTGTATGTATGTGTGTATATGTGTGTGTATGTGTGTGCGTGTGTGTGTGTGTGTGTTTGTGTGTGTGTGACGAAGGATTCGGATCGCATAACTTTAATACCACGATTCCAAAAATTATAAATTTTTCGTATTCCTCAAGTTTACATCCAGAAAAACAAGTGATTATATTTTGGTTATAATTGGTGAACCGGACGTAGGCTCATTTGAAGATTTAACAGTTAAATATGATTTATTGACATTTAACGTTATTATAACTTAAAGAATATATTATCCTCTATATGATTTGATTGCATTATATATTTCATATTCAATAGATATAGAGTTAAAGAATTGTAAAAATATTAAATTTCATAAATCAGCCAGCTGTGCTAACCATGAAAATTGCTAATATATTCAGATAATTCAAATTGACAGATGTCAGTATCAATAAAAAGTAAATGAATGTGGCAGAGATAAGGATGTTGAGATAGATGTTCGAGAAGACACGGAAAGATACGGTAAGAAAATAACTCTAGTGTTACCAGTTTCTAGAAAAATACAAGAGAGACTATTACATTGGTTTGAACATGTCATGAGGAGAAATGAAAAATATATTGGAAGAAGAATGAATAGCTTAGTAACAGAAGGTTGAAGAAACAGAGCAAGACGAAAGATAAGATGGAATACAGTCCGTATTGCGGTTGCGGAAGACTTGAGAGAAAAGGAACTGAATGAGAACGTGTCGCAAAACAGAAGTGGAAGAAGAAAATAGAAAAATAGCGACCCCTAACGAATGGGAAAAGCTAAGCTAAAGAAGATGTCAGTGTCAAGTGTAATTTGCATAGTTTGTTAATGAAATAATTTTACTGGAAATTTAGAATCTTTTGCAAGAAAATTTATACATATATGGAATTTATACATAATACACAGGAATGACGGAAGGTATTGTGCAGATTTTTTAAGATAATTTGTTCTCAATTGCTGCAAAAGTACTTCCAATATTGTAATAAATAACTAAATATTTTACTTGTTTTGTTTACTTGTGGTCCCATAGGCGTGTAATATACAGGGTGTTTGGCGTAAGTCCGGCACTACGAATATTTCGTTTATTTTGAGAGATACAAAAAAATGTTAAGAAGCAAAATTAAACTAGATAAAGGGGCTCATAATATGATCATAGCATAATTTTTTTATCACTTCCGGTTTTAGCGGAAATGGGTACAACTTTAAAACTAGCATAGGGAATCGGTATTTTTATATTTTTTTTCAGAATGTATATAAAATTTTCTTCACAATGATACCAAATTATCATAGTTTTACTTTCACCATTTTAAAATGGCAACCATCTATTCTCAAAATATGTATTAATAAAATTCCATACAAAATAAAACATAGCAAGCTATGAAAACAATTTTATTATCTTATAACAAAAGAAAAGAAGAAATTAAAAAAAAATAGGCGTGAGGTATTATTTTTTAGCATGTTCACAACGATACCAAAACAGAAACAGTAAATGTGAAAAACTACAAATGCTCAATATGGCCACCGTTATTTTCTATACATTTTCTTATACGTAATAAAAACTCTTTCATTACATTTTCTAGGATATTCTTTTGTTATAAGGTAATAAAATTGTTTTCATAGCTTGCTATGTTTTATTTTGTATGGAATTTTATTAATACATATTTTAAGAATAAATGGTCGCCATTTTGAAATGGTTAAAGTGAAACTATGATAATTTGGTATAATTGTGAAGCAAATTTTATGTACAATCTGAAAAAAAATATAAAAATACCAATTCCCTATGCTAGATTTAATGTTGTACCCATTTCCGCTACAACCGGAAGTGATACAAAATTTCTGCTATGATCATCTTATGAGCCCCTTTGTCTAGTTTAACTTTGCTCGTTAACATTTTTTTGTATTTCTCAAAATAAACGAAATATTCGTGGTGCCGGACTTACGACAAACACCCTGTATATGTTTATATTTTTGAATTAGGTATAGAATTTAATTATCTATAACTTTTATTTGAAACATGTTTGTCTAAAATTGACTGGGAAGTTTTATGCAAGAAAAAACTGATTGTTTATGTTAAACACATATGGCCCGTTTTTTAATTAACACACTGTAAATGATTACTTAAACCAATAATTCCAAATCAAATTAACAACCCCACACCTGACACCAATTGTAACGTTTTTATTTATGTGGGTGAAGTGTAAAACATAGACAAATATTATTAACTAAAAGAATACATTTATTAAACAATGAATAAATATTAGAAATATAATTAAAAGATTATAAAAGTAACTAACACTATGATAAACAAATATTAATACTAATTTAAAGACTAAGAATATCATAAGACACTTAAACACTATGATTATTTATTTAAACAATTAACACCACTCTTATGTCACTAATTGCATTTATTTATGTTCACTTGTCGACTGTTGTTTATATCACGACACTTATTTATATCAGACTCCTGTACTCGTTGCTTGTATAATACAGAGTGTGTTCGCTGGCTTTGGCGGTTGGTTATATATACCTGGCTAGATTATCTCTAGAACCTACTAGGACCTACTAGAGAACTTCTAGAGGTAAACAGCATCACACAATAGATTACTGCGACCAGTCCTAACAAGCGCGTTGCGCGCAGACACCGGCAGCCGCGGGGCTTGCGTTACAAATGCATATAAAAACACCGGAATTTGATGGAAAATCTTCGTTGCCGAACTATTTAAAACAATTTGAAAGCAAATAACTGGACACCCACGGAGAAGGTTACACCGTCACGTTGTGTGGAGAAGCTATCGACATCCTACAAACGCTGAAGGAAGAAAAACAAGATGACGACTTATTAGTCAACAGGTTGGACATGCGATATGACAATGCGCACCTGGAGCAGGAATTCATAAGAAAGCCTTTAAGAATTTGAAGCCGACGTAGCTCATTTGGTTCGTCTCGCACATCCTACAGCTCCCGATAGCGTTTTGGAGTGCCTGGCTACACAATCATTCATCTACGTATTTAGAGACAGCGAAACTCAGCAAGCACTACGATTGGCTCGTCCAAAAACTTTAATTGACGCACTCTCGTATGCATTAGAACATGAAGCTTCACGTAACCAATCGCGAGTGCGAAATATCAATGCTGAGACGAATGAGAACATTGAAGATCTAGATGAGAGCGTGCGACGAATTGCAAGTTGTGTTTACCGGAAGAAAGAAACTCCGTTGTTGGAATTACGGTGAACTGGGCCATCCGTAGAGATTGCAGAAAAATGCAAAAGAAGACGGAATCGGCAAAGAAAGAAAAGAAGTCGGAAAACTAAATCGGGTTGATGCGAAGGGGCAACTGTCGACCCGTAATCTAGTAGCCCCACAATCCGTCAGTTTTGTCCCTTCCCCTTCATCTTCAAGCTAACAGCATCTACGTGGATCTATTTACGGAAGGCCACTGGATACGAGTGCGACAAAAACTATAATTAGACCCGACTTGGAAAAGAAAACTGGCAGGAAGCATCTTTAACCAACTAATTGGAGTTTGCGCACAGCGACGGGAGAACAAGCTACCGCATTAGGAGAAGTAGATGTCACCGTCACTATTGGAAAAATCACCTTTAAACATCGTGCACTGGTAGCTGAAGTTGAAGATGAATTAATACTCGGGATGGACGCAGTGACAAAACACTTTAAGCTTGACCTGAAGAAGGGAGTAATGATGGTAAATGAAGAAAATCTCGTATTATTATTATTAGCTTATGGCATTACATACACAATAAATATTATAATAAAATTAATAAAAAAATTGAAATAAATATTTATTATAGGTCCAAGTCAAGGTTGTTTAACTATACGATAGCTTCTGGAGTAACTTGAAAGAAATCTTCCATTGTTCCCTGGAATGCTCGAAGTGGACATTCATTTACAATGTGGTTGATTGTTTGTTGTTCAGCGCCGCAATCACATTTTGGATCTGACCGCAAACCCCATTTGTAAAATGAAGATCCACACCTACCATGCCAAGTTCTAACCCTGTTTAATGAAACCCAAATTTTGCGTTGAAGATCAAAGCCATCCGGACGTTTTCGTGTATTTAATATTGAATACCCAGTAGAATCAGTTTGATTCTTCCATTCAATACGCCACGCATCTGACCCATTGAAGTTTTCATTAACCAAATGTTTAGCAGTTTTTATTGGAGGATTTCTGGATTTCAATCTTTTAAATTCAATTACATCCCGATGAACTGGTAAATCTAAATTTTGACATGCCTTTTTATATTCTCTAACTAAAATTTTGCATCTTCAGATATTAGGCGGTTCAATATAACTAAGGACTGGAAGCCACTTGAGTGGAGTACTTTGAATACAGCCAGAGATTATACGCATTGTCTGATTGAGAACAATATCAACTTTATTTACATGGGCACTATTTAATCAAACAGAGGCTGCGTACTCAGCAGTTGAGTATACTAAACTCAATGCAGTTGTCCGCAGTGTATTGGCATCGGCTCCCCACGTTGTTCCTACCAATTTCTGCAAAATATTATTACGCGTTCTCAACTTTGCTGCTAGAGTGCGTAAATGTTTTTCATATGAAAGAGTACGATCTAATATAACACCCAAGTATTTTGGAAAGAAGTTGTGCGGTAAGATTACACCATTAAAAGAAATATTCATTGTCGATCTTGCCAATCTGTTGTTCAAATGGAAACAGCATACTTCAGTTTTGGCGGTGCTTGGAGACAATCGCCATTTCCTAAAATAATCACTTAATACTTCTAAATCTTCAGACAATATCTGTTCTAAAGTGCTTATGTTGGTGTGCTGTGTAGTAAGAGCAAGGTCATCTGCATAGCCAATTTTTCTGGATGTTGTTTCTGGTAAATCGGATATATATAAGTTGAAAAAGAGAGGAGCTAAAACAGAACCTTGAGGAAGACCATTATTTAATAATTTTGGTTTACTGATAGAATTTTCCAAAAATACTTGCAAAACTCTATTAGTTAACATATTATTTACTAAGGAAACTAGTTTCATACAGCCAGTAATTTTTAGTAATTTATAAATTAGGCCTTCTCTCCAAACCGTGTCATACGCTGCTGTAAGATGCACAAAAACTGCCCCTGTTTTTAAACGTTGCTCAAATCCTCGTTCAATAAATGTTGTTAGTGCTAAAATCTGATCTTCACAATTGCGGTTCGGTCGGAAACCAACTTGTTCTATGGGCAAGGCATCCAGAATAGTTGAACTTATCCTATTATATATTAAACGTTCTAGTAATTTATATGTAACACTTAAAAGAGCAATAGGTCTGTAGCTTTCTGGTTTATTCGATGGTTTACCGGGTTTTAGTATAGCAATAATTTTAGATTTTTTAAATTCTTTTGGTAATATTCCATTATTCAGGCTGTTAGAGCAAAATTTAGCTAACCATTTCCTTGTTTTAGGGCCACAATTCGTCAGAAAATCAGGATGAATATCATCAAAACCTAGCGCTTTTCCACGTTTCATATTTTGTAAACCTAATGATACTTCATCTTCAGTAAAATCGCTTGACATATCTTCCTGCTCCTTACTAGTTCACTTTAATACTGTTAATTCTTTTTTACCTCTCGCTAAGAGAGGTATTGGATTCATGCTAAAAATCGCATATCCAGATTTTATTGAATAAGCACGTTTTAAGGTCCCTACAATCCGATTTTAACATTTTTACGATGATGTCTGTGTGTGTGTGTGTGTGTGTGTGTGTGTGTGTGTGTGTGTGTGTGTGTGTGTGGATGTGTGTGTGTGGGATGTTGGAAGGACGGTTACTCAAAAACTATAAGACTTAAAATTTGTTTAACAACGTATTTCCCAATCGGACATTCATGGGAAGATCTGAAAAGGTTTTGGTAACAATTGGACAACCGGAAGTAGAAGATTCTTGAAAAAAAATCTTCTAAATATTATTTTTTGAAAATTTTTCTTGATAATATTAAAGAAAAATAAATTCTCTTTCTGATACATTTAAATATTTTTATACATATTTTATAGATTTAGAGATAAAAGGAATATAATATATAAAATAATCTGTTGTAATAAATTTGACAGCCGAAAGAATGCCATGAAAAATAGTTGATAATTTAAATTATTTGTAACTGACAGATAAATGTCAGTGTCAAAAATAATGAGTAATGAAAGAAAAATGTACTTGGAGAATCCCTTAGTTCTTGATCTGTGACTATTATGGAGATGACAAGTCTAGGTTGAAGGACTTAAATTTGTTTCAAACATTATGGGACAATGTACACCAGTACTATAGACTAGAGTAACTTTGAATTGCGAAAAAGCTATCAAATTCTTCTCAAGTAAGTTGTAAATATTGACAAAATTACACATCGATATAAGAATAATCGGAGTGCAATCTATCCGTCACTTTATTAAAGGGAATTAGTGTTATTTAGATATAACGTGTATGAAAAAATAAAATGTAAAAGAAGATATGTAAGAATAGATGCACAATCCATATATACATTTTAGACCGCCCAAAATTAATGTTTTTACTAGAAGAATATGAAGAGAAAGTAAACAACGTTGTTCGAATTGAAAATTGCTGTTACCAGCCTAATATTTATATATGGTAAACTCTACTTTGTAATTTATTGTAACATAATTTATGGTAAAATATCTTCATGTTGAGACATGCTATTATTGAATAATAAAGAAGTTTATACGTCATAGATTTATATGAATATATTATTTGTATTTATAAAAATATTCTTTGCTTTATGCATACAGCCAGGTAAAATATACGGCGAGAGGTTATGTGCTGGCCACATCAGATTTTTTAATTTTAAGAGAATGAGTTTTATCATGTTTAGCTCGAGACATGTTCACAATGTGATTGGCAACTTGATCTGGTCTTACATTTGGTTTGATTTGTGGATTATAAGAGCTAGCTCCTAGTTTTTTCAGAAGACTCCACGCTTTTCTGCTAGAGTGCCTAAAATTTAAGTTTTCTGTGGTGTTAATCCACTTAGTTCTTCTTGCCACGTCAAGATTATGCAATAGATCTGCTGCAACTTCTGACCTCCCGTTTTTCATGAAATGTTCATACAAAAGTTCATTAGCCTCATTCCATCCCGGTATGTTTTCATTTCTGACCCCTCTAGGAATATGCTTTTTAGCAGTTTTAATTACCATTTTGACAAACCTTTGATAGTTATGTGGGACTGGTGGTATAAATCTGATATTTGTATCTAAGTCTGACGAGTATTGAGCCCAGTTTGCTTTGGAAAAATTCCATCTAGGGAGCTGAGAATTTCAAATTACTGGAATTTGAATTCCTATTTCTAAAATGATTGGACGATGTTGAGTATTTGGGAAGTGTTCAAAAACGTGACGAGTGACAGGAACTGGTTGGTTTTGCTGATTTACTGTGACAAAACATAAGTCAGGATTAGTTTCTGTATTCCACCTACCTGTTCTGAATGAGCCTATATCTTTTGGACTGTATACTAAATACAAGTTTTGAACATCAGCCCATTCTACAAGTTTCAGTCCATTTGCGTCGTTAACTGCATAATTCCACTGTGTATAATGACTATTAAAATCTCCCGCATAAATGGCTGGATGAGAAAAGACAGGAAGAGTAATTTCTGGCCAGGCTGTAGAAGGTGGTTTGTAAATATTCACAATTGTTATTTCTCGTAGTTTTATAGCAATAATGTGGATGTTATTATAATTTGAAGTTAAAATATCTTCAACATCTTCCAAATTGGTTTTTACATAAGTAGCTATACCATAAGAGGAATTGTTTATTGCACCAACTAATTTATAACCATGAATTTTTCCTCTACACTGCAACTGTGCCTCGTCCTTAGTATGCGTTTCTTGGGTAAGTATAATATCGACGTTATTATTCAACAAAAACTTGGATAGGCATTCGCTTTTAGATTTACTTATGCTTTCTATATTTAGCTGGCAAACTCTTAGAAGTGAACCTATAGACTTTGTCATTTGGACCTTTGAAGGAGTATTTGTAGGATGTTCGGTCTGCATTGTGTATGTGAAGGTATCCAGGAGATCACTAGGACAGTCTGGAATGCCCGCGGCTCTAGCTCTTTAGCGTTATCCCGGTGCACCTTTTGGAGGCGAGCTAGAATTGCACCTATTAATCCCCTTAAAATATAACTATTTCGTATCCAGTTTCAACTACGAAAGTATAAAATAAATGTATAAATTGTAAAATATTCAAGTAAAACGTAAACTGTCAAAACTGACAACTGTCAAACACCTTATTGTATTTAATCCAAGAGACGACAAAGCTGTTCTCGTACTAATGGCCGAAGACGGTACTCTCCCAGAACGAAGTGAAACTATCCTTGAAGCACATTTAGATGGTAGTTTCTGTGACGGAAGTATTTTTATGCTTGGGCCCAGGAATGATGATGCCAAAACTGGCACTGGAGTTGTCGGAAAGTCACTAGTCAAAGCCAGCCAGGTAATTCCAGTTCGAATAATAAACATCCATTACTATCAGGTTGTTCTTTAAAGAAAAACAATTGTAGGAGAATGTTCAGCAGTATTCTTGATTATTCGAACTGTGAAGACTAACACCCGGTTGCAGAAACGCTAATCAAAATTAATCATTTGTTAACAAACCGTTAACGGTTAATCAAATTTTTAATTAACCGTTAACGGACAATTAATTGTTAATCAAATTGTAACAAACATCAAAGTTAATCAACCGTTAACGGGTAATTAACTACATTTTGGGTTGCACAAACACCAATTATCATTTAATTAACCGTTAACATATAATTATTTTTAATTGAACCTAGTACATCAATTAATGGACAATTAATTTGATATTTGAGTTTTCTATCAATCAAATTTTAATCGAGTGTTGTTCTGAAATTATTTGAATAATAATTTAAAATAATATAATATTCTTTATTGTATATCAAGTTTCGTAACAAAGGTAGGGAACAATGACTAGTTTTTAAAAAAATACGTACATATAAATATACTGCTGTGATTACAACAATTAATACAAACAATGTGAGTTCATGCATGAACTATTCCTTGAGATATATCATTAAACTATAATACCAGGTTCTAAATTATAGAATAATAACATTCTGAAATGTAAAATTAGATTCCTGGCCATTTCCAAACATTAACTACGTACTTAACCTAACAAATCCTACCTGTATAAATAGATAAACAATTCGGGTTCAGTAAGATAAATATAACTGCTTGTAATGAATTTAATACGTACGTAAGTTTAAATAACACTTCCAATTCTTTTTAATTTGACACAGTTCATTCATGTTTGAAGTAATTTTTCCCCCTATAATTTCTAATTTCCTACTAGGTACGACAGGCGCGAAATTTGATATTTAAAATGGAATCTGACTTGTCAGAACTTTCCGATATTGAAGAACCCCCACGCAGAGTACGATCACGTAAAATACGTATGTTACGAGAAAGAGAAAATCCCTTCGAAACCTTTGACGATCACGACTTTAAGCTTAGATACAGATTAACAAAAAACACAGTTAATAATTTATTACATTTATTTGGTGCAAAAATTCAACCATTAACTGGTAGAAACAAGTCGATTGATCCTAGAACACAAATTCTAATATGCCTACGCTTTTACGCCACGGGAACATTTCAAAATGTTATAGGCGACCACATATACGTAAATAAATAAACTGTATGTCGCATTATAAAACGAGTGACCCGACAAATCTCTGAATTATCGAGGGCATATATAAGAATGCCATCTTCAGAATCCGAATTTACACGTGTGAAAGCTGGCTTCTATAACATAGCTGGTTTTCCTCGAGTTGTAGGAGCCGTGGACTGCACCCATGTAAAAATACAATCTCCTGGTGGCAATAGAGCGGAGTTATTCCGTAATCGGAAACAATACTTCAGCCTCAACGTCCGGCAATCTGTGATGTTGATCTAAATTTGCTGCATCTAATAGCTCGATAGCCAGGATCAGTTCATGACAGCACCATCTTCAATGATTCACCTCTTCCCGCTGAATTTGAAATGGGACTGTATGGAAATAATTTTTTGTTGGGTGACAGTGGTTATGCTTTTTCATTGTGATTAGCTGTATCGTCTAATTATTTGTAAAAATAAAAATACATCTTCACTTTACTGGTTTCCAGTGAACACTGATGATCAGCTGTTGATTTGACAGTATCACGTGATCACACTGCGGTGTTGCCATCTATTACCACTAATCAACGGCTCATCACATGATGAAAGATTAATAAGAGGTTAATTTGTTTTGTGCAACCCGATTTGAATTTGATGAACATCAATATTTGATGAACAATTAACTGATTACTCATTTGATTAGTGTTTCTGCAACCGGGCGTAAGAGAAACACATCTCAAGAAGTTTCAGACACTTTAATCAATCAGATATCAACATCTTTTCAAGAATTGACCGCCGACCAGGGAACCAAGGCAAAGAATTTAATTGGAAATTTTCAAGATGTGTTCCAATTCGACAAGAAAATCAAAGGGAGAACTAATATAGTTCACCATAAAATAGACACCGGAGACGCAAGACCCATCCGCCAACAAGCAAGAAGACTGCCATTGGCGAAGCGTGAGGAAGCTAAAAGTATTATTGAGGACATGAAGATGGAAGGTGTAATTAAACCTTCAAGCAGTCCATGGGCTTCACCAGTAGTGTTAGTGAAGAAGAAGAATGGTTCTACATGATTTTGCGTCGATTATCGGCAACTCAACAACGTGAGGAAGAAGGATAGCTACCCGCTACCTCGAATAGACAATACATTAGACACTTTGGCTGGATCAAAGATTTTCTCCACTCTAGATCTAAAGAGCGGATACTGGCAAGTATATTTGGATGCAAAGGACAAGAAGAAGACAGCCTTCACCATCGGTAACGGACTCTGGGTATTTACCATAATGCCGTTTGGGCTCTGCAATGTTCCTGCAATATTTGAACGACTTATAGAAACCGTATTGGCTGGGCTATCTTGAAAAACCTATTTGGTTTATCTCGACGATATTATTGTGATAGGAAACACGTTCGATGGCCACATGAAGAACTTGGAAGAGGTTTTCCAACGATTGAGACAGGCTAACTTGAAGCTCAGACCAAAGAAGTGCCATCTGTTCCAAAAAGAAGTTTATTACTTGGGACACGTGGTTTGGGTATTGCAGTTGACTATGAGAAAATAAGGGCTGTGAGTGACTGGCCAGTACCTAGAGACAAACTCAAACTTAGAATCTTCCTTGGTTTGTGTACTTACTATCGACAATATGTACCTGGATTCTCCAACACAGCTAAGCCATTGACAAGGTTTATCGAAGAAGGAAGAAGATTTATCTGGGAAATGGACTGAAAGTTGCATTTAAAGAACTGAAGCATTCCTTGAACAGTACACCTGTCATAAGTTATCCTTTATCTGAAGGAGAGTTCATTCTAGATACAGATGCCAGCAACGTTAGAATTGGTGGCATTCTTACCCAGAAACAAGATGCACATGAGAAGGTTATTGCCTACTTTAGTAAGACCTTGTCGAAACCGGAGAGGAATTATTGTGTCACCAGAAAAGAACTTTCGGCGGTCGTGAAATCCATGGAGCATTTCTACAAATACTTATACAGGCGAAGATTTTTGATAAGAACTGACTATGCTGCTTTAAAATGGCTACTACAATTTATGAATAGAAGGTCAGGTGACTAGAAGGATTGAGAGACTACAGGGTAAGTACCAGCCATCTTAATGCCGACGCATTGTCCAGAAGGCCATACCAAGAGGACTGCAAACATTGTAGTCGACTAGAAGAGAAACATTCCATCATTGCCAGAATAACAGTAGTCGACGATAGTTGGCAGACCGATGGACTACGCGAGGACCAAGAAAATGACCCGACTTTGAAAATTTTACTGGAATGGAAAACAGAAGAGAGCAAACCAAGATGGGAAGAAGTTGCACCACACCCACAGAGTGTAAAATCGTACTGGGCGCAATGGGACTCAATGATGATTGAGGATGGCCTGTTAAAGCGTTTGGTGGAAAATATCGATGGAACTGAGAAGAGAACTCAGTTGGTTATTCCTAAGAATAGAAATACCAGACGTGCTGAAAGGGATTCATGGCGGATCTGCAGGAGCCCATTTTGGAGTCAACAAAACGTTAGAAAGATTGCGCCAGCGATTTTACTGGGTTAATTGCAAAGAAGACGTCAAAGACTGGTGCAATAAATGTGTGGTTTGCGCTGGAAGCAACGGTCCGCATAGAAGCATGCGTCAAATAAACGTGGGCAGTCCATTTGAGCGCATTGCGATTGATGTGGCCGGACCATTTCCGGAAAGTGACGACGGAATAAATACATCATTGTTGTCATGGACTACTTCACCAAGTGGGTTGAAGCCTATCCATTACTCAACCAGGAAGCCACCACGGTTGCTGAAACATTAGTTAAAGAGTGTGTGGCATACACACACCCACACAAACAGGCACGGTTTGGTGTACTACGCAAACTTCACTCCGACCAGGGAAGAAATTTTGAATCTGCCGTTTTCCAAAATATCTGTAAAATATTAGGAATTAATAAAACGATGACAACCGCATTACATCCGTAGTCCGATGGCATGGTTGAACGAATAAACAGAACGATCAACCGACACCTGTAGAAGGTAGTCTCCAAACACCAAAGAGACTGGAACCGACATCTTCATCTGTTCCTGATGGCTTATCATTCATCCGTGCATGAAACAACAGGGAAACCTCCTGCGAACATCTTATTCTGGCGTGAGTTGCGCCTACCATGTGACTTGATGTTTGGCAGTAAATCTGGGGAAGATCTGGCCGGGGAAGATTACGTAACGGACTTACGGAGAAGAATGGACGACATTCGTGAACAAGTTCGCACAAACATTCAAGCTTCTAGCGACCGGACGAAGGACCAGTATGACATCAAGACAGAAAAAGGTGGATACCAACCTGCGGATTTAGTGTGGCTTTACAATCCACAAAGGCGTCGAGGTTTATCACCAAAGCTGCAAAGAAATTGGGAAGGTCCTTATGATGTCGTTAAAAGTATAAACGACGTAATATACAGATTTAGGAAAGCACCTACCGGGAAGTCGAGAATAGTACACTTTAATCGGCTAGCCCCTTTCGCCGGTGACAACAATGAAGACCATCATAGAGCAACGGTTCGTCGGATCATAGCCCAGGAAACGATTTTTGAAGACTTTATGGAACAATATTCCTTTGGTCACAAGGCGCGGAATAGCGTGACGACAGAAGAACATCGAAACCTGTTCACCATGTCTTCAGATTATTCCCTCGGCCACTGCGTATCAGAAGACTTAAAAATATCACGCGGCATAGCGTCAGTCTTTAAGACGAAATTTGGACGACTACAAGAACTGGCCAACCAAGGTCCATCCGTTGGGAAACGCTACGACTGAGAGATAGCAATACGGAACATCAGCGGTATATCTACTACCTGGTCACAAAACCACGCTCGTACCAGAAGCCGTCGTATCGCAGTCTATGAAATTCACTGTGCGATATAAATAAATGTAGTGATTTAAATATTGTTGAAATAAATAATCTTAGTGTTTAAGCATTTAATAATATTCTTAGTCTTAAATTAGTGTTTATAATTATTTTCTCATAGTTAGTTACTTTTATTATCTTTTAATATTCATCCTATTTATCGTTTAATAAACGTATTATTTTACTTTTTACCCATATAAATGAACGTATATATGTATAATAGTATGGTTATAAATTTAGGAACATATCACTACCTAAAACAAATAAAAATGAATACATATTAAATTATATTTAGATAAAATATATTCTTATACCTATTAATAATAATAACGTTTTCATTGTATAATAATACTAATATATTATTTTAATGTGTGCGGCATAAAACATGGCCGCCATATTCTCTCTCCATTCTCGTTTTATTTTTTCCAGTTTCTAATAGATAGCGCTAGCAGTATTACAGTGTCAAAATTAGCAATAAAATTTCTAATTTAATTTAGATATTTTTTTTAACTGATTTTCCTCAATTATCTTATTCTTTAATTAAATTTGTTGTAATGTGCAAAAAAAGTTTAAGAACACTTTTAAGCTACTCGACCAAAGTAGTTTCCATTGCGACACTAGTGCGCGGAAGTAAAACAATAGCAGGAATATAGCCTTTCGGATTGTAAATTGGCTGCGGGAAACATTAGTTTCTTTTCTAGGCAATGAGTACGAAAATAACATTTCTTAATACGAACATTGAAAATTTAGTATATTGTAAGTATATAAAAATGTGCTTATATTGCATATTACATTTTTCTTTTTAAAGATATGGTAAGACACGAAGTGAAGTGCGATTATGAAGAATATAAACAAGAAATGGTGAACTAGTTGAAATATGCACTGTGACGATATGTAGCTCGTCTCAGCATTGTTGTGGTGAAACAATTGCAGTTAACCTCAACGATGTAATATCGTAAATAAATCGCAGCGTGCTGGAATTATAACAAGTCAGAGATTTGTAAATAAATGTATGTTTGACTTACCTGTAATGTAAAACCATGATACCAAGCGTGTACATTGTTGTATATTATTGTTATACTGTTCATTGGTTGTCGATAAGATTTATTACACATTTATTTCATCGCTATAACTGTCATTGTTTTAGAGGTTATGTTCAGCGCCGTGAATTGAGTGGCATGCTCAATTCTTATTATTGTAAAATATTATTTCATAATATTTGTTACAATGTTTTTATTGTATTTTACGACAAACTGTGACTGCCTGAAATTATTACAATTTCTATTAAATTATTTTTTGTTGAAGGAGCGTTCGCAGCGCCATCAGTCAGTCATATGTTAAAGTTTAAAGTTTCTCCCCTCTTAATAGTACGCGAGATTTTTCCTGATGTACCAAATCTCGGGTATAAAAGACCGCGCATCGTCCAGAGAGAGTTCTTTAGTTCGTCCGACAGAACCTGGTGGCTGGGTTCCGGACTGGAGCTGTAGCTCAGAGCGACTTGGTCGAGCTCTGGAAAGAACGTTTGAGTTGTGGAGTTGTACCACCGTATTTCTAAGTCGAGTTTGGGTGATTGAAATTCACCACTCGCCGAGATAAATCGCCGTCCGTATCTCCGTTACCTTATGTAGAGGAGTCCGTTTTGTACTTTATCTTTTATTAGATAATTGCATTTTTACTTATCGCCGTTAGAGACTGTGCTATTGCCGTTTCGCGGGAGCACAGTTTCCCTGGTAGATTAAACACAGTCCGTCAGAGTTTTCACAAAGGGTTTCATTCTTTATTTATTTATTTGTGTTACATTTTAATTTTACATTTCGTTGGGAATAATAATGTAGTTGGTTAAGATAACTACGTGCTTTTCTGAGACAAACCCTAACCCACCTCCGCAGATAGCTAGCCAGCAATCCTTCCTCTCTTTCAGAATCCGCCGCCGAAGGCGCCCAAGCAAACTGAACCTTGCTGGCAGAGAGAACAAGATGGCGCCTCAACCCACCGGGCTAGCGTCACAAATGGCGCCCGCACAGAGACCGGCGTCACAAATAGCGCTCGAACCAGGGACCTGCGTCACAGCACCACACAACAAACATGCAAATAAATACAGAAATATTTTTTTTAGATGTGATGCATTATTTATTATTTATTTAATTAATTTGTATTTTTAGAAATATTTATTTTTATCAAAAATACTTTTTATGTTTAATATTCTATTGTTAATACATTGTTTTGCATTACTATTTTTTAATTTTTTTTTATATTATACAGTACAATAAACCTAAAATTAAATTATTTATTTTTCCTACCATCATTTATGTTTATATTATAAAAATTATGTCGAAATAACGTCGAAACATCGTCTTAAATTGACGTCGATACAACGTCTTATAATGACGTCAATACAACGTCTTATAATGACGTCAATACAACGTCTTATAATGACGTCGAAACAACGTCTTATAATGACGTCGGTGCAACGTCTTATAATGACGTCGTACAGCTCCACGCTGAAACGTTTTGAGGACGTTTATGTGACGTAAATTAGGATGTCACAGTGACGTCGATTTTAGGTCATTTAGGTCTTGAGTAGACTACACTGTAAACAGTTGAAGATCTATTTTATATCCTTTAACATTACATAGATCCACTGGTCGCACAGTTTCTGAGGTAGATATTGCAAAATTAAGAAACGAATTATCAAATATTAAATATGATTCCTTCTTTTTCACCTCTCGCTAAGAAAGGTATTGGATTCTTGCTAAAAATCTCATATCCAGATTCTAGTGAACAAGCACGTTTTAAGGTCCCTATAATCCGATTATGACATTTTTACGATGATGTCTGTGTGTGTATGTGTGTGTGTGTGTGGATGTGTCTGGGTGTGAGGTTTTTGGAGATACGATTTTTCAAATTCTACAAGACTAAAGACATGTGTAACTATTGATTCCTCAATCTAACAGTAATGGGAAGAGTTGAATAAGTTCTGGTAACAATTGGACAACCGGAAGTGGTAGTTTCTAAAAAAAATTTCTAAATATTTATTTTTTGAAAATTTGTTACTACAAATAATAAAGATAATTAAATTCTCAATCTGACACATTTAATTTTTTTATTATATCCCGTATAGGTTTGCAATAATTAGTAATATTAATGGAAGATTTTTCTGGGAGGTACGAGTATATTTAATATATATTATTGTATTATTAATTAAATATGTATTCAAATTAAAGGTATGTTAATATTACATATATCCTTAAGAAATACCGCTAATACCGTCAATGAATTTGAAGAATTTTGAACATAGAAGAGTAGGACAAAATTTCTCATAGAACGAAAGAAGAGATGTCAATTATTTGTGTGTACAAGAAATGTTAAATTCGTTACTTATAGGGCGCAGTCATGTGACTTTGTTGGCCTTGGCAAGCAGACATGAGGATCCGTGTCAGAATGACGGCTAGTACTTATTTACATAGATGTCACAATTGTCATATGTCACAATTTTTCATTCAAAATTTCAAAATATTGTGATGTTTATTTGTCATCCATAGTATGGAATATACTTGTCGAGGAAAATAATCCACATGGATTTGGAAAATCATAATGTTTTGAATGAAAACTTATGATACTTGACACCTGTGTGAGAACTGAATGCAGAGTACTCAAAGAACAATTTATTTCACATTTATCGTCTTTGAGTCTCTGATACAATATGCGAATAGACGGCAACATTTTTTCGACATACATTGCATATATTTTGCGTCGAATTGTATCTTCTTGAAAAGAATTCACTATTCTCGAATTACCCGCGTCACGCCTTTTCTTTCTAGTTCTCACTCCACTTACTATATCACGAACAGTATTGTACAGCACTTTCGTCATTTCTGATGTTTTTATCAGAGCCAGATTTTCACCTTCACTATCTTTTTCTTTTAAATAGTTATACACATTTGAAACTATTTCTTTCGCTTCTTGCGGCAAAAAAGTCCGTTTAATTTTATCATAATTTTCAACTGGTAAAATATCAGTATTGTCTTCTTCAAATGGTCGCCACATATTAAATACGTAAATTGTTGACCTCAGTACGAAAGTTAGTATTACTACTGATTTTAAATTTTTGAAAACTCATTTATATACCTACTCACTAGGTATCTTAGTTTCCCTAATATGTATTAATACCGGTCAAGGACGATTTATTTTGCAATCCTACCTTGTGCTCCAACAGGTAGAATCTCTTGCTGTGTGAGGTTTACCACAGGCTTAGTAAGTTAAAGCCACAACGAAATATCTTTGGACAAGGTATACATTACTAGCTGTCATTCTGACACGGGCCCTCATATCTTCTTGCCAAGGCCAACAAAGTCACATGACTGCTTGTGCCCTATGCAACATAAAATGAAATTGGCGAGAGGGTGCTGGCTACAACAGTTTTTTTAATGCCCATGCATCATTAGTTTTTAAAGTTTGAGGCTTTGACAAATTTTCAATACCCGTTCACGAGGGAAGTAGAAATGTTTCCCATAAACAAATACATATACGAGATCTGTTTGATAAGTCAGTGATTTTGAAGTGAAAGATTTTTTTTCTTTAAAATCTTAATTTAGTTCTCTATATAGTGTATTTTTAACTCACACTTAGCCCAATGATATTCATATCAGCAATGACCTCATTATTCGATGCGAATCTTTTTCCACTTAGCCATTTTTACCTTCCGTCACCTTTAGGTAAGGAAGGTATTGTCTTTGGTCAAAAAATTCAATGATGAGTTTTTACTGAATAAGCACGTTTTAGGGTCCATATAATACGATTTTACCATTTTTACGATGATGTCTGTATGTATGTGTGTCTGTGTGTGTGTAACAAAATTTCCGGATTCCATAACTTCAATACCACGATTCCAAAAATTATAATTTTCTCGTATTCCTCAAGTTTACATCCAGAAGAACATCTGATTAGATTTTGGTTATAATTGGTCAACCGGAAGTAGTCTCATTTGAAGATTTAACAGTTAAATTTGATTTATTGACATTTGACGTTATTATAACTTAAAGAATATATTATTCTCTATACGATTTGATTACAATTTATACTTCATATTCAATACATACAGAGTTAAAGAATTTTAAAGAAATTAAATTTTATAATTCAGCCAGCTATGCCAAACGTGGGAACTAGTATCAAATTCAAATAATTCAAATTGACAGATGTCAGTATAAATAAAAAGTAAATTAATGTAGCAGATATGAGGATGTTGAAGTAGATATTGGGGAATAGACGGAAAAATATGGTAAGAAAATAACTCTAGTATTACAAGTTTTTAGAAAGATACAAGAAAGACGATTACATTGGTTTGAACATGTCATGAGGAGAAAGGAAGAATTATATTGGAACAAGAATGAATAGTTTAATAATAGGACGTTAAAGGAACAGAGGAAGACCAAAGATAAGATGGAAGGACTGTATTGCGGAAGATTTGAGAGAAAAGGAACTGAATGAGAACGACATGCAAAAATAGCGACCCCTAACGAATGGGAAAAGCTAAAGATGAAGAAGATGCCAGTGTCAAGTGCAATTTGAAAAGTTTGTTTATGAAATAATTTTACGGGAAATTTAGAATCTTTTGTAAGAAAAATTATGGAATTTATACATTATACACGAGAATGACGGAAGGTATTGTGCTGGCCACAACAGATTTTTTCATGTTTGGTAAGAGGATGAAATTACAGAGGGGGTGGGGTATCAAGAGAGTAAAATGTATGAGGCAGTAGTTCGTAGCACAATTCGTGCAATTTGGTTGCGGATGAGTGAGCTGGTGCATTATCATCGTAGACCAACACTCTTTTCTTCTCCAAATGGGACCGTTTTTCTTCAATTCAACACGAAATCGATCCAATAAAAATAAATAATGTCCTTGTGGCCATTTTTCTCTTTTCGAGGTAGTTGATAAGGATTATGGTTTGCGAAACCTAGAAAACCGTGGTTACGGCCTTTCCGACCGAACGAACTGTATCATCCACCAGGAGAAATCCATTGCTTTCATTGACGCCACGTAAATAAACAAGATGACAATGCAACAAAAAAAGCCTGTAGAGTTGACTTGGTACACACGCATTTTCGTGCATTTTACATGCATCCATACATGAACTTTCGTACACTTTACATGTATGCTCACTTCTGCTGTTTGTAATAATCACTTTTTTGAAGTAAGCAGTGAAATCTCGAAAATGCGATTTTCAGTAGTGAGCGTAGAAAAAGATATAAATAAAACATTTATGTTACAATAAATTTTATTCTTTGCATTTTATATTTATTTTTACATTAAAATTCAAACGTAATGCATTTGTATTGACATAAATATTTAATATACGATTTTACGAATATGATTGCAGTGCAGTATCATAAACTTTATGATTTACCAACATTAAAATTCATCATAAATGTTAGGAGAGAGAACATCATCTTCGAGACCTGAAAGATTGTATTATATAGTATTTTTCACGTAAGAATAGCATTGCGCAATAATGATTCGTTTATAGGTAGTTCAATTCGCTGTATAACTCCGTTTCCACGACTTGATCCCCACGTCATCAATCGTAACCATATGATTCAAATCGCCAGGGGTGAGAGGGAGTTGATGACGTCATGTTGTCGGGTGAAATCGGACGAAATCGTCTGATTTCCGTAGTATATAACAAAACTAAAAACTGACAGTATACAATATAACTTATACCGTGTAAATATTATTATTCATCAAAATTCGAAGTAAAAGATTTATTTCGCAATAATTATGAAGTAATGTCAAAACTAACAGCATTATAATAAATATAACCTATATTGAGTCAGTTTTGTTATTCATCAAAATTCGAAGTACATGTTCTTGGAGATTGAATTTTGTCTCATTTCCATGTTCTGGAATACCGTGTAAAGCCAGATATTTTATCTTAGTAAATTTTTCAAAATGTTCTAGTTTATTGTCTTTTTCTTCTAGAGCCAACTTAAGTGCTTTATTTTCTTCCTTAAGTATTATTATGTCCTTCTCAATAGCCGCTACTTTCTCGTTTGTTTGCTCGATTGAAAGAAGTATTTCTGTTTTGGAATCATTAATAGCTTTCATTGTTTCATCTTTGCTTTCTCGAATTGTTTTTAGGATTAAATCTGTATTGTTTGTCATTTTATTGTTATTTTAGTTTTGCTTAGTTTGGCAACACTGAGAACGAAATATAGTTTTGTGTTTCTTGGTTGTGCGACACTGTTTGACTGAGACGCGCGCTGAGTAAGTTTAATTAGTTGTTAAGTAGATATTTCCAAGGTTAAGCAAAATATGTTTTAGATTATATTCGAATATGTTGTGTGCGTGTGTAATTAGAAATAATAAAAATTACTCACGTTTTGTCTCCAGCTCTTCAGTAACAGAAATCTCGTGTACTTGATATTTTTCCGCTGTTTGATTTTTATATTTCGCACAATTGTTATTTTATAGTTAAGATACGTTCTCATCACCTCAGTGTTGCCACTCCACTCCCCAAAATTCGAAGTATAAATAGTTATTTAGCAATACTAAATTAATTGAATAAATACGATATAAGTATAATGGATGAAATATAGATACCTCTTTATAATATTCAAAAGCAAAAGCAATATGTTGCAATAATTGTAGGCAATCTTAGAATGCCGTCTTTGCAATAGCAAAATGCAGATTATAATACCAATAATTAACAAAACTACCAACACACAACGAAACACAAATTATCGACTCCAAAATCAAAAAATCAAAAATCATCTTTATCACATGATTGACAGAATGTCATGAATATTCAAATAATTCAAATATTTGAAAATTTCATTTGTTGCCGCGGTGACAATACAGTTTTTTTTGCCGTCGGTTGGACGAAGACAGTGTATACCCTTCCGAAACATGATAATGAGATAGCGAATAAAAATCATATATGTCATTTGTGTACGACAAAGATGCTAGATAAAAGTTTAGCAATTCTTGCATCAAAAATAAATGATGTAGGGATCAACTCGGAGATACAGAGTATATACGGGCTGTTAATTTTATTTTGTCCACTATTGCTATCTCGAGAACTATAAGAGCTACGATCGGTAAAATTAGCAAACAATTTCTATTTTATAAGACTATTTTAATGAGCATAAAAATATTTTTTTCAACCAGTGGTTCACAAATTGTGGATACCAACTTTGTTATTTTAAATACAACTATATTTATTTTATTTGCTTATACCAAAGAGAATTTTATTCTGAATTCAGTGATATAATATTTATATACCCGTAGATAACAATTTTTTTGAGAAAAATGCATGTGTAGACTTATTTCATTATAGTTAAAATAAGTGTGCCATGGATGAAACAAGTTGAATTTGGATTCAGATTGTAGAGTGCTGTGACCGAAACAATAGCACTATTTGAATTGTTTACAAATGTCAGTTGCATTACTGAATTATTCTTGTTGTGTGAATACTGAAAAAGCTCAATAAAATAGAAGAAATGCCTAATTTTATCCATAATGAAATATTTGTTATGTACGAAGTGTAAATTTTAGCAAGAAAAAATACCTTTGCAGCGGTGAGAATGTATCAGGAGAAATATCCTCAAAGAGAAGTACCATCACATAGATATTTTCAAAGATTAGAAGCCTGGTTACGTGCAAATACAACTGCATTTATTGAAAAACAAAGAACTACAATAAATAATGATATTAAAATAGATATTTTGGCGTATTTTGGAACAAATCCAAGGGCATTTATTAGAATGCTCGAGTACTACTGTAGTGTAGGCTAGAGTACATAAAATTTTAAAAAGAAATAAATACAGAGCGTTTAAACTTAAAAAAAGTCCAATATTTACATCTTGGAGACCATGAAACACGTCTTGAGTTTTGTCATTTGAAGGAAGGGATTTTTTAAGATTTATTATCTGGATAGACGAATCAATTTTTTCAAATAATGACATGTTTAATGCAAAAAATAATCATTACTGGAGTACTGAGAACTCTATAATTGTGCGTGAGAGAGGATTTCAAAGAAAATTTAGTGATAACATTTGGTGTGCTATTTTGAAAGATATAATATTTTTTATATGTATGAAGGTGATAGGTATTTGTAATTTTTAAGACACACGTTAGCAAGTATGCTATGTTGTAAGACATTTATATTATCAACAAGACGATGCACCTGCCCACCATGCGCAATATTTAAATGAAATATTTCCGAAAAAGTGGATTGGTACTAACGGCTCAATTGCTTGGCCCGCCAGGTCACCGGATTTAAATCCATTAGATTTTTTTTATGGGGCTACTTAAAGGATTATGTTTATAATAATGTGTATACAGACTTATAGCATCTAAAAAACAGCATTGAAAATGTTTTAAATAATATTGATGGCCGGAGGTTGAGATCAGTAAGAAGTAATTTGTTTCGAAGAATACAATTATGTATTAACGTAAATGGAGGACAATTTGAGCAGTATTTGTAAATTTATTTATTTGTTGTGTTTTTGTTTCAAAGTAATTGTTTTTCACATTTTTTATTTGTATCGTCCATGGCGCACTTGTTTAGCCATTAATATACACGCCAATGTATACGAACTATAGTGACAATTCCAAATTATTTCTTGAATAGAGATACGAAATACGTCACCTTTATGAACAGATTGTACAATCTATATAACAAAAATAAAATACCTCAATTACGCATGTTGTCAAGAATACAAAAATCATACACTTTTAATTGCGCTATGCCATTCTTACGTAAAGAATTCTATGTCCACACAGTAAGGTAAACAAAACTTGAAACATGTTATTTGTGGTCTAATTTTTCCTGAGAATAACTACTTCCGTACGCAATTACTAGACGACGGAGAACTGGGCGAGTCACACTGGATGATGGTAAAATGGGCGATGATTAAGTGGCTGACTGTCATCTGGGCGACAGAAATTTAATTTTTTTCGAAGATTAACAGAATTTGGTGGTTTTTTTGCAACATGAAAAATAATTAAAAGTGATGTTCTGATTTTGCTAAATGTGCGGTAATTGGGGACACGCATGATTTTCCAAAATTTGTTTATTCTTTCTGTATATAAATATAAAAGATATACAGGCTGGCGCGCTTAATAACTTGGAAACTGATTGTGATAGGCATACTAGGTTTGCGCTATATGTTTTAACATCTAGGGGGGCCACATTTTATCAATTTTTATTTTTTTTAATTCACTCGTCTCACTTCCACCACTCTCAATTTTTAATTCTTCAGTGGCAATATACCCTTTGTGGCATATCAAATGAAAGCTCTTGAAAAATGCTATACAGTCAATAAATTGATATTTGAATAAACTGTTTTAAAGTTAAAAACAATAATTTATGATATTTTATTATGAAATGCACGGAGTGCTATGGAAATGACAAAAGTCAGAAATAATAATGTTATTTTAATTTAATTTAAAACCTTACAATAAATGTTTAAATTGAGTGTCATTTATAACTAAACTGTTTATTTTGGAATTGCTTGACACTCTCTTCTAATTAATTCTATTTTCTAAATCTTTGAGATTTCGAGTTGTATACAGATGAATGTTAACCGGGACACCGGAACGTAGGACTTTGACTTTAACATGTAAAATCATACTTTCGTAATTTCCTGATATTACAAAGAACAAACAAATTCTTATGTTCGTAACAAATACACTTCAATGGACCAAAGGTTCATGGCTGGCAGAGAGTGACGTCACGCGCTACTCGTTTATACTCGGTAACCATCGCCCCGTGATCGGCAATACTTCAAATTATTATAAGTGTTTAATTCAATTTCTCACCGAAATATGTATTAAAAAAAATTGTTACTTTTAACAAAATATAAATTTCATGCGTTCCCCGGAAGATTGTACCTACTGTTAAAACTTTATCGGTAAAGTTTCTCTTGTGTCATATTTTTGGTGGTAACTTAGGTTTACTTAATTTTTATCACTAGATTATTATTTTGTTATACGAATAAAGGTTAAATTTGTGGAATATTAGCTGTTTTTACACTACCGCTGCGATATTTGAAACCGTGTCACACCCAGCAATGGGTAATATGCCGTGATGAAATATTTTTTTTTTTTTTTTTTGTGTCACAAAATCAAGATGACACGGACGCGAAATTTTTCGGTACAAACAAAACAGTTTTGTATTAAATACTTTATCATTGTTTTAGAAGAAACATTAGTACAAATATTATGTATTTTGTTGTTTCTTCATTTTTTATAAAATACTTTATTTTTATTATTATTTAGAAGTAACTTGTTTTATTATTAAGTTTTCAAATATATTTAAAAAATATGATTTCTGTTTGTGTTTTTATATAATTAGTATTGCAAAATAAAGTTATTCTGTGTTCAAAATTGTACTAATACGAGATACGTGTATATTATTGATATCTCATCCTAATACGAGTACACCATATCATCTAACCCAGCATAATCAGGATAGATGGCATTTTACACATTTTTTTTATTTTTGCTACGGCTTTTCAAAACTAAGTAGCTTACGACAGCTAAAAACAAGCAATATTCGAATAATTTATTACTGTCATTTAAGAAGAGTTATTAGACTTTTAAAAAAGGTGTGGCATCTCTCCCGGACTTCTCACTTTAACAAAATTTATAATCTATTATTTTATCGCCCAGCTGTCTGGCGCCAACTTGGCTATCACCCAATTGACCATCGCCCAGTTATCCATCGCCAAGTCGTCCTAGCGCAGTTGACAGTGTCCATTCGTCAGGTGTTAGTACTATAGTATTTCTTCATGTTTATTCAAAATATACTCGTAAAGTTCATGAATCATGTGTCCCAAAATTTGTTGGACTTACTGTACACCTACAATATATTATGAAAAAAAAAAATTGTTACCTTGGTAAATGTCTCAAGACTGAGTATAAATAATCCCCCCAGGGTAAGATTTGCATATTTTTGCGATCTTTGAATAACTAGAACTAAACTCAGACGAATATCTTTTTCTGGAATGTCTTGCCAACGAATCATATAGACTGTATCAGCCACGGATTCTGTCTGCAAAATACATAAAACAAGTAAATAAGTATTGAACTCTTATGGGGGTAGTTTTCTCTTGGAGATACCTATATATACTTACATAGAGTTGTGTGCAAAATTATTGAGCCAAACTTACTTTATCTCTTTTAGGCCCGCTCCTGCTATCTCTAGTTAAGTGGCAGTTAGTGCTAACCAAATCTTATATTGCAAAATTGTTCTTACCATCTTTGGTAAGACCTAACTGGAAATTGAAACTGTTGTTCGCATCGCTTCTGACCTTCAGATTAATTCTTAACTAATAATTAATAGAATGTCACTTTATCTAGAGGTAGGATCGGGCCTTAAAAGAATAATTTTTTGTAATACATTTTGCATATTACACTAGTATTAATTATATTATAATTAGTATGTTGATATGTTTTAAAATTTATTTTCATTCTATTTTATAGCACAAATGAAATTGTCCGTGTTCAAAATATCGAGCCAAATTATTGTTCAGAATTTATATACTTGATTGTCATCAAATTTCTAATTTAATATTAATTTATTTCTTACTGTGCCGCATTTCCATGATTACAATTGTGATTTCACTCCGGTAAATGAGTTTTTACGAATAAGATGTTTCCGGACGAGGCGACCAAGGAGCCGAGTCTGGAATTATGAAATGAGTATCGTGATTCGTGAAAAGCATTTAACGGACGTATGACGTACAACATTTTATTTCATATCTGTGCCGCATTTTTGGATGAAAGTTTGCTTTATTTCATTCTTTTTTCTCTCTCTATTACGTAATTGCCTAACGAAATGGTGAAATACGCCCACTTTCAATTACAAGAATCCGTAATAAACCTACTCGACAAGGAAATGTAAAAGCACAGTAAATAGAACAATTACCAACTTAATTCTATAGCAGATTTAAGAAAAACAAACTGCTGCGGATATTTCGAAAAATTTAGAACAGAAAATCTTGCCAATGTCGGCCGAAGTACTGTCTCGACGTATTAAAGAAGTGGAACGCAATGTTAAAAATACTTTTCCTATATTTCGCGGTCATAAACTGAATTTTGTACAACTGTTTTTGCCAAAAACAGTGTCATAATGAACAATTTTGCAAAAATGTTTTTGGCGATTTTAAAATTGTGAAGTTGGTAACTTAGTCTAAGGTCAAATAAATATCTTTCATTTTAGTTGTCATTACTGTCATTACTCATGGAAAATTATTGAAATTAGATTTTTTTATCAAACATTAAAGCATTCTCTTAAAATTCAAAGTATTTATTTGTAGGTTCATAACATAATAAATACCTATATATTTTAACTCTAATCTAACTTATAATTAACTGTTGTCAAAATGTCAAATATCAAAATGAATTAAATTTCAAATGTTTATTAAAACTGTGATGTTTCGCAGGATGGTAAGGATAATATTTATTAAATATTATTCACCTTCAGAAGACTCGTTTATTTTACAGTTTAAATACAATACACCTATTAAGACCAATAACCGACTGAGAGTGTGGCCGTCTACGCGCGCCAACTTATCTTTAAAATAAATAATAATTAAGACAATAAAAATCAGTGTTGCTCAAAATGTTCACTACATCACACACTTCCACCCTTAATTTAGAATTTAAATATACATATATTATCGTAATGATTCCTACACTTGTTCAAAATTAGGTCCGTACTGTAACCGTTTCGGACTTTTTAATAATCGTTTAGGTTTTTCATACACAGGTACATTTTCATTAATTACAGAGTTTTTAATGTCACTAGTACCTCGTAGTTCTGAAATTGATAAAGTTGACGAAGTCATATCACTGGGTGAACATTTCAACAATTGATTAGTATGCCTTTTCCAAATTTTATCAATTTCAGGTATGTGGACTAGATATGTATTTTTACAAAGTTTTTTTCTAATTACACCCCTTATCCATTTAACCTGGTTCACAAATCTATAATCCTTAGCTAATATTTCGTCACCTGGCACAAACTGAATTTTTCGTGAGCCCTTAAAATTTAAACATTGTTTTAATTGTTGTTTTTGTACTCTACCTTTTATCTCCTCCCTTTTTTATCTTTCCAGTCCAGCAATTGAAATCTAGTTCGCAGTTCTTTACCTAATAATAAACTAGCGGGGGAAACGCCCGTGGTACAATGTTTAGTTGTCCGATAATCAAACAAAAAGTTATTTAATAATAAATTTAGAGGTAAATTTAAATTTGAATTATTTCCAATGGCTTTTTTCAATGCATTTTTGATCGTTTTTACTGAATTTTCAGCCGCGCCATTTGATGCGGGGTGAAACGGTGGTGACGTTGTAGTTTAATGCCATTTTTTTGTAAAAATAATTGAAATTCTTGGGATGTGAATTGTTTAGCATTATCAGATACAATTATGCGCGGCAATCCAAAACGAGCGAAACAACTTCGCAGGGCTTCTATTGTTGCCTCGGATGTAATTGATGAGACAATGAAAACCTCTACCCATTTTGAATGTGCGTCCAAAATTATAAAAAAATATCTATTTAAAAATGGACCCATGTAATCCACATGTAATCTACTCCATGGTTCAGTAGGCCATGGCCAGGGGTTAAGTGCTACTTTTGGAGGGGAATTTCTATTTAATTTACACGATGAGCAATTTTTTGCTAATTGCTCTATATTTTTGTCTAATCCGGGCCACCAAAAATAAGAACGAGGCATGCTCTTCATTTTTACTATTCCCATATGAGAAATATGTAATTCGTTTAATAATTTATTTCTTAAAATTTCCGGAATGATTAAACGATTGTTCCATAGTAAACAGTCATCTTGAATACTTAGTTCATTGCGCCGTCTGTAATATACGTCAATTTCCTTTTTAATGTCAACATCTTTAGGCCATCCTTTTCGCACGTATTTTAGAATTTCATTTAATAATTTATCGTTTTCCATGCCCTCTTTTACAGCTTGAAAATTTATTGGAAACTCACTATTAGAAAAATAATTTATAAAATCTACATCAAAATTTTCTAATTCATTACTTTTTAAAGGCAATCTAGAGAGACTATCTGCACTATTATTTTCCGATTTTACATATTCGATACGGTACCTATAATTTGACAAAATCACCGCCCATCGCCTTAATCTGTTTGCTGAAAATTGCGGTATCCCTTTATTAGGGTGAAATATTGAAAGCAATGGCCTGTGATCTGTTCTTAAAATGAATTCTATACCATACAAATATTGATTAAATTTATTCAATGCAAAAATAATAGCTAACCCTTCCTTTTCAATTTGAGCATATTTTTGCTCATTCTCTGATAAAGTACGAGACGCGTACGCAATGGGTTTCTCCGAACCATCCGGCATTTTGTGTGCAATGACTGCCCCTAAACCATATGAACTTGCATCTACAGTTAATATGATTGGTAATTCCATATTGAAATGTACTAATACTGGGGAAGACATTAAAATATTTTTAATTTTATCAAACGCACTAGTACAATTACTGGACCAGTTCCATTTTACTTTAGCTTTTAATAAATTGTACAAGGGATTTAAAATTGTTGAAATGCTTGGCACAAATTTTGCATAATAATTGACTAAACCCATAAAAGATTTTAGTTGAGATACATTTTGAGGAACTGAAGCATCTTTAATGGCTCTTATTTTATCTTCAGATGTATGGAGACCATCCTTATCAATGATATGCCCCAGATAAGTGACTTTAGACTGAAAAAATTTACATTTATTTAAAGCTATCTTAAATCCTGCTTTTTCTAATCTGCTTAAAACGTTTTCTAAATTTAATAAATGCTCCTCTGTGTTTTTGCCAGTGATCAAAATATCATCTAAAAATATGCTTACTCCATCAAGGCCTTGTAATACAGATTCCATGATTTTTTGAAATTTAGAAGGTGCACAAGATACCCCATAAGGCAAACGGTTATACTGAAATAATCCCTTATGGGTACTAATTGTTACAAAAGGTTTTGAACTATTATCTAAACATACTTGCTGGTACGCTTGTGACAAATCTAATGTTGAGAAAAACGCACCTCCTTGTAAATTACTAAAAATATCTTCGATTCGTGGGAGTGGGTGTTGATCTACTTCTAAATATGGATTAATAGTAACTTTGAAGTCACCACACACTCGCACGGAACCGTCCTTCTTTAGTACCGGCACGATAGGTGCACCCCATGCACTGTAATCCACGGGTGAAATAATATTTAATGCTTGCAAACGATTTAATTCCTTTTCAACCTTAGATTTAAGTGCATGCGGCAGCGGTCGTGGTCGGAAGAATTTAGGGGTTATATTGTTATTGTTTAATTTTAAGGTAATAAGTCCTTGTTTAAAGGTTCCCAGTCCGGGGGAGAACACTCTCTTAAATTTACTTTTTAAATTTTCTAAATTATTCGATAAATTGACATAATTTATTTCAGCAATACCTAAATTGTACAATTTCAAAAAGTCACGTCCTAGAATGGGCGGACCACCATTCTTAATAACAAAAATTGTTAATTTATTTACTTTATCTTGATATTTAATATTTACATTTAATTGCCCAATTGGAAAATTTTTATTTCCATTGTAACAAAACAAATAGTTATTTGTTGAATTTAATTTAAGATGGCTAAATTTTTGTTGCCACAGAGACTCTGATATAACAGAAACACTTGCTCCCGTATCAATTTGAAACAGAGTGGGAGTATTTTCTACAAATATTTCAACAGTTATTGGTTTTACATTATTAGTGCAGTCTAATTGAAATAATTGTAAATTGGATTCTACATTATTATTATCTATATTTGAATTGGATTCTAAGTAATTATGAGTTTGATGTCTATTGTTTCGTTGACAGTTATTTTTATTCTTAAATTTATTCTTCGGACAAACAGTTGAAATATGACCTTTACCACCACACAAATTACACGATTTGTTTCGAAAAAAACACTTATCTGCCACATGATTACACTTGCCACACACTGCACATTTAAGGGGCTGGTCCGTCCTGCGGGGAGACGGGCTGCTGTTCGCTGCCTGATGCGTGCGCGTGCGGATATGATGTAGCCCTGGCTCTGCTTTAACCTGCTGCGGCTCGGTGTTGGCTCTCGCTGCCTCTCTGCTGATGGCGATCTGCATCACCTGGTTGAAGGTCACAGTCTTTTTCTCCTCAAAAAGTCTGTCCTGGATACCACCCGGAAGGAATCCGACGATAAAACGATCTCTTAAATTTGTCTCAATTTCTTCTGCTTCGAATTCACAGTCATTCGCGAGATTTCTCACTCTCACTGCCCAGTTATTAACTGATTCACCAGCTAACATTTGAGAACTATGAAATTTATATCGTGCTGCGAATACCGAAACTGCTGGTTTAAAATGTTTGTCCATTATTTCAATTAATTGATCATACGTTTTAGTTTCCGGTTTATTTGGTATAGATAAGTTGTAAATTAATTTATACGCTTTTTCACTTAGTATATTTAGTAGAATTGCGCGTTTTCTATTAACATCAGTTAAATTATTTGCGGAATAATAGTTTTCTAATCTCGCTTTAAAAATGTTCCAATCTCCGCACGTGGGATCAAACTCGCGCAAATGTCCTACCATCCCGATATTTTCACTCATATTTAAATATTTAAGAATTCCTCGTCGCCACTTGTGATGTTTCGCAGGATGGTAAGGATAATATTTATTAAATATTATTCACCTTCAGAAGACTCGTTTATTTTACAGTTTAAATACAATACACCTATTAAGACCAATAACCGACTGAGAGTGTGGCCGTCTACGCGCGCCAACTTATCTTTAAAATAAATAATAATTAAGACAATAAAAATCAGTGTTGCTCAAAATGTTCACTACATCACAAAAACTGTCAGAGTTAACAATTTTAAAATTTTTTTCAATAATAATTTTGAAATAATGCTGGATTTATACAACGTAAGCCGTAACATAACGTACTGTAAGGTAATGTAAAGAATAAAACAATGCAAACATATGTGACAATTTATGCACACAGCAGACGTAAGCCGTAACGTGTCAAAAACCCAAAGATCGCCAACTTTTATCTTTCTACGTTACGGTACGTTGCGATATTACGAAAATGATTACTACCCTGCGCTATAGTCTGTTTTTTTTGTGTGGCTAATATGTGTTAAAGTTTAGCTAATATATTAAATGGAAATAAATATACAAAATACTGCGTTACAAATAGACTGTTTTGTGTGACTGTGACTGACATGAGTGACATGTGTCAAGTGTCAAAGTTTAGATTATTATATTACATGGAAATGATGGAAATTACGAACAAAATAACCTGTTAAATACAAACCTGACGTACACTTGTATCGACAGAGCATGATCATACTTTTTACTAAAATGTAGGTACCGTAAAAGTTCTGTATAAAATAACTTAGAAAAATCACGCGTTACGATACGTCACAATATACGACGACACGGTAGAAAAAAAAAATTATGAAAAACACGTTTTACAATGTCTATTCGTACTTTGCATAAATCGCCTACGGCTCGATTACGAAAACTGTACTCGTAATAAGGATCATTGTAATACTTGTCTTTCAATACATTATTAGTTAGTAAGTTAGTAGAAAAAATAAGAAAGCGAGATCAAATTTTGTAAAACATCAACATTATTGGTTTGAACAAGTGCTAGATATAATTCTAGAGATAGAATATCCCTACAGGTAGGCATGGCGGAAGAAATGTGATTTTATGTGGTGCACGTTCTTATGACGGTGTAGGTCCATTAGTCAAAATAAATAGTACTATGGATTCTCTAAATGTATAGAGATATTTTAGCAACGCATATCTTTCCTTATACAAAAAAAAAATGCTGCGTGCATAGGTAAGTAGTAATAGAATTTTTAGGTCCAAAAAAAAAGTTCGAATTCTGGACTGACAACCCTAGTCTCGGGATTTAAATGTAATAAAACATTGATGCCAGAAATTAAAAATAAACGATGAAAAGAAAAACAAGGTCGAATGGTGTATGTGACCATATACGAATATCAATATGTCGTAAAATATAAAAACTAACCACTATAACGTCTTACTATAATAATAAAACTAAACATTAGTTTGTAATAATATTGCTATTAGCTATTTATTGTTTTGGAGAAGTGATATATCACGTGAGCATGGTAGAATCGTGGAAGAAGACAGATAGACTGGGAGGAAAAGAGTTATACATCAGCGTCGCGATTTTGTTGTGATGACAACAGCTGGCTATAACTATCTCTTTCCCTCCCAGTCTATCCGTTTTCTTCCACGATTCTACCATACTCATATCACATATTTTTTTGTCCAATATCATATTATGTAAAAATAAAAATTTGGTCCCATCCTATTATGGAAGCAGTTAGAAAATGATTCGAAAAATGTACTACAAAACAGTATTACAAATTTTAATTAAATTAATGCCTCGACGATGTGCTGAAATGATTGTATCAAAAGGTATGATGATAAACTATTAAATATAGAATACAAAATCACAAATTAAAAACAAATTGAAATGAATTTTAGTAATTTTGAAACACGGATACCTAAGTTTGGTGCAATATTTTTGCACGGCGCGATAAATTATTTTGCTACTACATAAGTATATTTATATAGCTTCTGGTTTATAATATGAAAATATTTTATGCTCAAATCCATATGTTTTTTAATACAACTTTTTCATTTGTGTATCAACTTTAATATGTGATATGGTTTAAAAACCTGTTTGGCTCAAAACTTCTGCATGGCACTGTATATCTGTTTATTACCTCATTCTGAATAAGTTGTCCCATACTACAATAAATAAATAGTTGAACCATAACACACATAAACATGAAAGCATAAGTTATTCTTCCCCCTCTAAAAAGAATAGAGAAAAATGATAAGAACATTTAATATTATCAATCACGGATTGTTCCATAAGTTTCCGCCCATATGGTTTTATAATTCTTGCAAATCGACATCGGCTATAACACGAAAAGCGGGCTATAGGCGTTTAACAAGGGAAATCAGTTTTTACTTGAACAAAAGTGGCCTATTAATTTTAGACAATAATACTTTAAACAAAATTGTGGCGAATTAAATTATGCATCCAATGCATTAATCATATTTTTTACAGACTTTGTGTCATCATTATTGAAAATGAAGAAATTCATATGAAGAAAAGTTACAAATTACTAAGTAGTATGAGTTTGATATTAATCGATTTGCTCCGTTAGGAAAGGTGCAAAATAAAATGGCTCACTTTTCGTGTTATATCCGGCACCCGATATGTTAGCTTTATATGATATGGAGATTTATGGAATGCTTTGTTTTTTGTTACAGATATACATACATATCGTTTTCAACCATGACACAAAACATACATAGCACAGCAAGAATTATAATTGTACCGGCTGAATGTAGACTTGCTGTCGAAAAAATTTCTTCTATATTGTATAAAAAACTGTAAGACAAAATTTATATTAGATACAATAATAAAATATATAATCAGATACTCTTCTACCATTTTAGTCTTTATTCGGGTACAAACTTATTCCATTATTACCACAGAATAGATAAACTAATATTATTTTATCTATTCTGTGTTATTACTTGACTCTTGCCCAAATTTTCGCTTCTTAAGGCTGTCCCAAACCAACGCGCAATATTCGCAGAGATAGCGAAACTTTCCCTTTTCCAAATTGTCGTCGACTGAAAATACATAGCGACAAGTGACAGTCCCCACATTAGTGCGAAATTATCGCGCAAACTTTCGCTGCATGCACGGTTTTTTGTCACTGTCGCTGGTTATCCGCTAGAGATATCATTATGACATTTACAGAAAAACAGATGGAAACGGTAATAAAATACTCGATTTGTGTCCATTTTTGTAATATAAATATAAAACCGTTGTTTTACGTGAAGGTACGATCCACAAAGAAACTATTGTTTAGAGTTATTCATTGTTTTATTATTTCGGTGCCAACTTCACTCTAGCGTCACAAGATTGAAATTTAAAAATAATAATATACGGAAATTTAATACCCCATTAATACTTTTAGGTACACATAATTTTATTTTCAAAATGTTTGATAAATCAGTTTTTGCAAATGAAATATCATTGGCGCCAATTTCCCGCTAGCACCAACGTATTTATTTTTCCAAAAAAAAAAAATTTTACTAAATTTTAATACCCAAATAGTACTTATTAGTGTTTGGAGCGTGAAGATTAGTGCAGTGAGGATCCGACAAAATTTGGATCAGAGTACCCGGATTTCAAAATATCCGGTTCCTCGGATATCCGGTGTTCGGATATTGAAGCGGATATCCGTAAATTTAAATCGGATTTGGAGCCAGACCCTAATTTGGATCCGGATCCTAATTTGGATCCGGATTCGATGTTTTGTTTACGGATCTGGATCCAAATTTTAATTCTGGATCCGATTCTTCATTTTGAATGTGAAGGCAAACCCCTCTAAAATAGCCAGATGGTTTGTGCAAATGTAAAGAAAAAGTATTTATACTTTCGTATTTAGTAAATGATGAATAAAAAAATACAAATTTGTATTATTACATATATAAAGTAACATATTAATATGACATACTCATATTCGAATCTAAGACCCGATACTAAAATCCGTTTCCAAGATTCTATATTCAAAACAGGATTCAATATCCGATATTCAGATTCGGATCCAAAATCCGATACTGACATTTGGATCCAAGATTCGGATACTTTAACATTCAATTATCCGGATATTTTTTGATCCGAAACCGAAACTATCCGGAACTGGATCCTACCACTAGTCAAGATAGCGTCACTCATATTTAAATAAAACGTTCTCGAATTTCATTTTTGTAGGGATTAGTACTTTTTAGGTGAATGTAAAATTTATTTCGTAAATTTGTATGTAACACATAACATTTTTCTTCTGTGCGTGAAGCTATCACGCATATTAAAATAAGGCAAAAGCACCGGTAGTTGACACTTTAAGAAATGAAAATGTGTAATATTGTTGTTTAAAAACATGGTTTATTATTCAGCAAAATTACAGGCAATTATTCGCATTCATTGATGTCTTAGGAAGTAATATGCAATTAATATAAAAATTATTATCTTATCAAAATGAGAACATGAAATGCATTAGTAGTACACGTTTGTCCGTTTACCAAATTTTTAATAGTTGACACATAAATGTAGCAGTAGTAGTTAGTAAAATATGTCGTATATCTAATATTTTCCGAAATAACTTACTCCAGTTCCAGTATATGGTTTACACATTAGAGGTCACAGAATTTTGGAATTACCATTTCATTTGGTTATCACAGCCGCTGTAACGCCAACACCGATTTTTTTTACTGAATACGCTCCTGGCTTTGTTCTGTTTTGCGAGTTTAATGCTAGAGGTCTTCTCGGTCCTAGCTGAACTAGGGTACCTCTATATACAGGATATGGCCATGGGCCAAGATCGCCACTATTTGCGGGCCAATGTCAAACTGAGTATTCATTTCCCCATTTATTTGTAAGAAATGTGATATTATATTATAAAGGAATATTAAATAATCACACTACGAATACATCAAGGTAATAAAAATTCATTTATTGTAAAGACCAACACCGATTTTTTTTTACTGAATACGCCCCTGCCTTTTTTTCTGTTTTGCGAGTTTGACGCTAGAGGTCTTCCTGATCGCAGCTGAACACGAAAGACATGGCGTTGACTCTCTTGCTACCGGACTGTGAAAGCGGTGTGACCTCCTTGCCAATAAGCTGCTGTGCGTAGTTAGAATTCTCACGATTTTTTTCGGTTTCTACCGCTTTTGTTGACGTCGTGGGTTTTTTTCTATTACGGTGTCGTAAGTACTTACTTTATACATTTTTTATTTTGCTTAATTTTGGCTATAAATTCTCCTAGTACGCCGCAGCGTGGCATTGGATCCACGTTTTTGGTAGCCGGGTAAACCGTTTTCTGACCATTTTGGCCACATTACAACATCACTTTAGCTCGGGGTTTCTTTTAATAAGTAGTTCAGCTTAAATTCTTAATCCCCATTATTAGTGAACTTTACCTTGTTCGCCAGGTTCCCCGTGCCTTGATAAAGAGGCACTTCAAATTTGTTAACTCTTATCTCGTAATTACTGCTTAACTTTCTTGCTGGAGAGCCAACCTAGCCTCCACCGGGTATTGTGTCGACGTAGACATTGCAACTTTTTTTATAGTTCAATTTAACTTTAATGCAATAAGGTATTTACTCCCCCTTTTCCGTCCGTTTCTCGCCACCATTTACTCCGAACCCTTAAATCACCTTCATCTTTCAGCTAAAACATACTAACAATCTTGGGATTCATACATCTCCATTCTCACACTCCGACTCAGACACAGGCAACCACATCTTTCTTACGCCCAATCCTTGGTATGATGGTGAGCGAGTGAGTTTAGTAAAGATAATTTGTTTGCAGTATATTCACGGTCGCGTTGCGAATTTTATTTAACTAGGTTACAATTCTCACCAAAGGTATCTAACTTTAAATTTGCTTTTTGCTGAGTTCATCCTTTGGTTACTACAGATTTTATTTCAGTTGTTCTCGTTTCTTCGATCTGTAGTGAACCCTAGCTTTAGTGAGAATTGAGTGAATATTTTCTGCTAGCGACGAGCGCGTATTTTCTTACAACTCGTTTGGACGGTTGCGCTTTGCGTTTCATCTTGTGTCTAAATTGTCTTTATTTTCAGCTCATTTTCATAAATCATTCTAGCTCCGAATTGTACTTGTAGGCAGTCCACGACTACACAATTTTGTAATTCATTCACCTCATTTAATTAAGTTTGGGTTTTGTACTTAACTGTGTATTTTTTTGGGATTTGCCGAGCAATAGTAGGTTAACCCGTTTTTTTTTCTTTATAAAGGCATTCAGCCGCTTAAAAAAAATTCTTGGCGGTCAGTTTGGACCTTAACGTTTCTTTAGTTTTTTGGGCATAGGCCATTTTGCCTTTACAAAGAAAAAAGGTTATTCTTTTAAAAGTCAGTACTCAGCCTTTACTTCTCCCCGGTTTGGAGTAGCTGAGTTCGTCTGGTGGATGAGTGAGACGCCACCGTTGGACCTTGGCAGACGGGCACCTACACACAAAAAAAAAACCAGATGTGGCTCCAAGGAAGTTTTCGCTATCCAGTTAGGAGAGCGAAGAGTTGGTCCTCTACCTAGGGCCTTCTCATACACCGTTTCGCTCCGCCAATTTTTTTAAAGCGAGCTCCAGAAGCTCTCACTCAACGCAGGAACCCCTGGGTGAGTTTCCCCGCCGAGTCCTCCTCCAGCTACGTGCCTGACGTTTGCCACCGCTGTCTCCGCCAGCCGCTCACCCCAGGCGGACTTGGGCTACTCCGGGCCCAATAGAAGCGTCCCAACAAGGTTTAGCTGAGTATTTTTTTATATTTTTTTATTGTTAAAAAAACTTACATTTTCTGGTTTTGTTTTGACTTTAGCTAACTTTTCTATTGTATTAAGTACCGATAAATAAAACCTTTGTTAAATTTTTATTTAAATTACACTATTCAATCGAGTATCATCGGTGGCGTCCACCACCCTTTTTTCCATAATCATTAACGCCAGTGGCGCCCTGACACCTGCTCCTTTATTCGCTTACGATCCACGACCCTCGCTTACGACTTTTCAGCACCGGGCACAATTATATGTGTGGAGTGATTGGCTGACTACTGACTACTCAAGGTAGGTGCCGATTGCGTCACATTATTTAAGAGATACACTATTATTATTATGACATAGATTTAGAGGTTATGTAGAGCATAGGATATAGGTTATTACCACATCTAATTTAATAACTGTAGTTATTATTTACATAAGAAGTATATATTCTAAACTTAACTTTTAAATTTTTTAATGTTTGTGCTTAATATTGGTAATTTTTATGTGTTTTCAATATTGCCAGTCATCGTAGTCAGTATCTCAAGAAAATACACAAATAAATAAAATAAAAGTATTACTTACACTTTAAATAAATATTAGAAGTATATTTAAATATGTTTTGCATTGTAAACAAATAGCCATGAAAATACATAATAATTTGCGCAACAACGAATATGACAGTGGCCCGCAAATGGCGGACGACTCGCGAGCCACGTCATGGCCATACTCTGAGTATATACGTACCCTAAGCTGAATACGCAAGACCCAGTGTTGCCTTATCCCGATAATTATCGGATTATGCCATAATATTTAATATAATCTGATAATCGATAATGCTCTCCCGATAATCAAACAATCTACCATAATTTTGTTAAAACATAAATTAAAAGATTTTCATTATATTTTTTTAATAATCTATTGTGCTGCTATCTTTGACGAACGAATTACTGTGAATTCGAATTCATTTAAAATTTAAAAACTCAAATAGCAAGCGCAAATCCTCAGCGCAGCCGGCGCAGCGCAAGGCAACACCAACATAGCATGCGCATAACGCACAGCGCATCTCACCGTGTCAAAAATTCTAAATCTTGTTTCGAGTTCAAACAAACCAACCAAACAAATGTTAAAATATTATGAAAATAATAAAACATTATATTTATCAGTGGCATCTTCGAATGAGGTACATACTGACGATGAAAAAACAGAGTGATGTTTTAATTGTACTTGATTTTTAGTTAGTATTTGTATGTATATGCGAGCTCCTCGTCATAATAGTTTGTTTTAAGATCAAAAATCAATTTGCGTAACATATTTAAATTTAAGATAATTTATACATTGCTAAAAATTTAATTTTGAGTCAACTTTGATAAAGGTAATCAGTATTCTCACTTTACTGTATTCATTATAGGTTTTGTATGTATTATATTAAACGGTAATGAAACTTATTTAATTCAAAATTTATTTATGACGAACTATTACGACGAGGGGCTCGGATTTATCATTTAGATTTTTGAAGAACATTTTTCTTTAAAATAATATACTTTATTTTATAACGTTATTATAATAAAAATGTACAAAATACGCGAATTTGTCGTATGACATAAAATATCTACCTAATTTTAAAAATCTTGACTTTTTTTTAAATTTACCGCCAAACAACCCTCGCTTACGACTTTTCAGCACCGGGCACAATTATATGTGTGGAGTGATTGGCTGACTACTCAAGGTAGGTGCCGATTGCGTCACACCGCATGCGTGCAGTGATTCGTTTTTTTTTTTTCGTGATTTTTGATGTTTCTTTTCTTTCTCTTCTAACTTGAACATAAACAGAAGTAGAAAAAATAAAGTGTTATAATTTGTACTATATAAAGAATAACGAAATAAATTGTACATTTATGAAAGGTACCATATAAAAATTAACTTAAAAAACGTATATACATTTTTTAAATTAAAGTAATATTATTTTAATATGGTGCTATGTTCACACTCAGAGAAAATAGACATGGGTGCATACTCAATGTCCGAATATAATATTCAAAGTTAGAATATTTAAAACCGGAATATGCATACACAGAATCATTTAAATCCCAAATATTCAAAAACAGAATTGCGCATTGCTCGAAAGCGTATGGACAGTCTACAGGAACTCATAACCTAACCTAAACTGACCTCCAGTTGGTTACACCCACTTTTGAATGATTCGGGCGAAGTGCTTTCTGGTGATGCGCGATTATCTTTTTGAATATTCAGAATTTGAATGATTTTGTGCAGGCATATTGTGGTTTTGAAGACATTCGCTTATAATTTGTGCTATATAAACAATAACAAAATAAATTTTACATTTATGGGAGGTAAGTAAAAAGTACTATGTATATAAATTTAATTTGATAAAGTAAAAAGTAAAACGTTACAATAAAAAGAAAAACGAAATAAATTTTATATTTACGACGGGTACCTAAAAAGTACTAAATCCCTATATAAAAATAAAATTAGAAAACGTTTTATTTTAATATCGGTGATGCTTAAAGCTTCACGCTTCAAAAGAGTAAAACGTAATAATTTATTTAATATAAACAACAGCATATACTATCATGGGTACTAATAATTAGTTCTATTTGGGAACTAAAATTTAGTAAAAAAAGTTTTTTAAAAATAAATATTTTGTTGCTAGCGTGAAGTGGGCACCAATAATATTTCATTTGCAATAACTTATTTATCATAAACATTTTGAAAACAAAATTATGGATAAGTACCTAGGAGCCAATAGGGTACTAAATTTTCGTATATTTTTTTTGAAAATTTCAATCTTGTGATGATTGTGTGAGGTAGGCATCAAAATAATTAAACAATAATAACTCCTACGCAGAGTAAAAAAACAAAAGTTTTTGTAGGTACTAATTGGTACCAACTGGGTACTAAATCGTATTATCAATTAAAAAATTAGAACCTTATACCTTGGTGCTAACTTCACGCACCTTGTTTTATCTAGTCGAAATTGTAGTATCAGTGTATGAAATTCTCCGAAATCCTTATTCTTTTATTTTATGAATTAATCCACTATATTTTCTTTTTCCTGATAAATTAATTAATAGGTATATGATTTAAAGTGGTTACCAAATAGAACCCGGCATTATGTTTATCGTCTAAAATTTATGAGCATGATGTACCCTCTTGAAAATATATGAAAAAGTGGTTTAGAAATCCGATCATATCTTTGATGAACAAATAAATTTTAGTTTATAAAACAAAAATCAATCTACGTTTATAGTGAAACTGATTAGCCGACTCATGCCATCAACCTGACAAAAACCTTATACATTGAAATATAACTTGTACAAATTTTTGGGTGTTATTTATTTTTAAAAGAGGAAGAAAAAAAAGTACTTGTATAAAGTAATGTATATATTAATGATATTTACAATTATTTCTAAGTCAATCGTTATTCCTTTTACGGAATATAAAATTATTTGAAATAATTGTAGTTTATTTTCGTACCATACGTTGGCACTACTGAGAATGATCATGTTGTGTCAAATAATTTTATATTCCGTACAAGGAATAACGATAGACTTAGAAATAATTGTATATTCATTAAATATATACGTTTCTTTAATAATAGTATATGTTTTCTTTTTTTTTTAAATGAATAACAACTAATATTTTCTAGTTATTTAGTTATTGTTTTTTCAGGTTGATGACGTAAGTTTCACTATAATTGGTACTATTTTTTTTGTAATTTTTGTTTTCATTAATTAGTAAACATGGTGATTCTTTATTTTTCCAGGCAAAATTTATGAATAATTGAAGTAATTTTTAACAAAACTGTTACCAATTAGACCTAAATTGATCTTTAAATAATCCAAAATACAGAGTATATTGTCATATTTATTATTAAAATTTATTAAATATGGTCAAAAAAGGTATTTATACACAAAAGTTTAGGGAACAAATTCCAAATAGCACACGTCAATGCAAGCAAAAGACAAACAACAAATGGAAGAAATGGAACAACACAAAATGGCAGACCATTTCCCGCACGGCTTCAAGATTACGGACTTGTGCTCTTTCCTATTATATATTTTTAATTCTATGCATAAAATAATGCAAATTGATTACCTATAATTCGTTAATTTTTTTTTTACTACGAATATCAAGTTACATTTATTGGAAATAAAAGCAACATAAGTTTTATAACAGTAATACATTCTTTTACAACTGAACTAAGCCTAAACAGCTAATCCGCATAACATGGCACTTAGCCTAAAATGGCGGGCCTTTAGTATAATTTTACTTAAAATGTATAGGTAAATTCTTTCCTTGCTTCATTCATTGAATAGTCCGTTGTATATAGTGGTCTTATAAATAATATAATATAAAATAATATAATATAATAATTTTATTATATTATCTTTTATACGGCCCACGCAAAATCACTATCTATACATTTCACCCAGAACTTCCACGAAGCATAGATAGTCTGAATGCAATGCGATCGATAAAGAGAAAGCGGTATGGGAATTTCTACGACGAGGTATATGTATCATACAAAATTTCGATCAAGTGGGATTCGGCGACGTGGAAATATTTGAATTTCTGAAAAACGGATTGGATTGGGTTTGGATCGCCAAGAAGCGAAAATATCTGCAATTGACGTACGATATCAATGTTCCAACTTACTCAAAAAGTAAATTATGATGGTTGATGCACTCAGCAATTTGCTTCTTGTTTTCTTCCACAGAATTATTTGGATTTAGATCCAGAAATCTACATTTTATAATCTTAAATTGCGCTATAGCGAAAGAAATCAAAATGATATATATGCCATCTATCATAGTCATGCCACTGTAAACTGCGAACCCCATTATTACTGTCTCTATGAAAAAAATTATATGGTGTCCTAGTACTGTCCTAGAAAAAAAGTAATAATTATTAACCAACGGATTTTACCTCGGATATGTAGACTTATCGGGCAGCTTTGTATAGACAAGGGTCACATTATAATGATTGAGATTTAGGGCCGATATTACAGTTTCGGCTTAAATTTTGGTTAAGGTAAACTTGAGCTTAGGGTTAAGGTATTACAGTAGTACAAAGCTTAACTGAACTTGACAGCAATGCGATTTTTAGTTAAGTTGGCTATCGTGTTTGCAAAAAAGAATAAATATGTATATTTGGCATGACTGAAATCATAGATTACTATATTGAAATATAATTCATTTGTGTTATTGTTTTGGGTTGAAAAATTTGTAGAAATCTATTGAACACTGTTTTGACGTGTAACATATCTAACAAATTCAGTCAAATCAAATCATAATAGTGTCATTGTGTCCACAATCTGAATTTCTTTGAAATTAAAATTATGGAATTTTGGAAATTTTATAAACATATTTCGATGACGTACAATAGCCTGGTACAATCCACATCCATCGTCCCGTAGTCGATTTATGTACTCCGCAGAAATCACCAGCAAGAATTAAATGTTACCAGTATATAAATATCTTAATAATAAACCATTCAGAAGCGTTCATGTATGATTCCTATAGATTAATAAATAATAAATTTAAAATAAATCATATAAAACATAGTTAATATTTTATTTTTGAATAACTAGTTTGTTATGGTTTTTATGTCGTCGAATATAAGGTCAAATTAATCGCATAGACTCTTTCGATAATCTGAATGTTTGCACAAATTACAAATTGTTCCATATATGGTCTGGCCTGATACGTATCCGACGCGGTTATCTGGCGTTTATTCACTCTGCTTCATAATTTTCCTCGTCAGATATTTTATAAAAATCAATATTTTCTATAATTTCTATTAAATCCATGATTCTATCATTTGATAAAAACAAGAGACATGGACAGATTGGTTATAATTCGGAGTTTAAGCCGCCACGACTGGTCGCTCAGGCTTAAACCCTACTATATAAACAATAACAATAGTTATTAGTAGTAGAAAGTAGTAGAAAGCGGTCTTTTTGTGTTGAACCCATTGCGGCCGAGGCGATAGCCGAGGCCAGGCAAGCTGGGTAAAACACAAAAAGGGCGTTCTACTCCGAATGACATATACTATTTTTTCTTCAAGTGTTTCAAAGAAAATTGGGGAATTTTTTTATATTTTTCTAGAATTGTTTTAATTATAGCGTTTGCAATTTCAGCCGTAGTTGGCTGTGTACACTACAAAACACAAACGATATAACTGTCAAATAACAATTTTTCAATATGGTCTGTGTTACTGTGATGACTGCTGCCGCCAGCGGTGAACTAAGAAGCTAACATTTTTTTACTAGTACAATAATGAACAACATTGTTGTACTAGTAATAAAATGAGTATCTTCTATAGTGTGTGTATAGTAGCATAATATGGATATTATTGTACACTTTTTACATTTCTGAGAAGTATCTAAATAGTACTAAATCTGTATATAAAAATTAATTTGAAAAATACATTATTTTCATACGCGCGGTGCTGGCTTGTCACAGAGAAAAAGTTAAGTGTTATAACTTATGCTACATAAATAATAACGTAATGAATTTTACATTTATGAGAAGTACCTAAATAGTACTAAATCTGTATACAAAAATTAATTTGAAATTCGGATAATTTTAACATGCGTGGTGCTAGCTTCATGCACAGAAAAAGTAAAGTGTTATAATTTGTGCTATATAAACAATATCAAAATAAATTTTATATTTATGAGAGGTATCTAAGAAGTACTAAATCCCTATATAAAAATAAAATTCGAAAACGTTTTATTTTAAAATGATTGGTGCTAACTTCACGGTTCAAGAAAAGTAAAACGTAATAACTTATTTAATATAAACAATAGCAAAATATTCTCATGGGTACTAATTAGTACTAATTGGGTACTAAAGTTTAGTAACAAAAAAATCTTTTTAAATAAATATTTTGGTGCTAGCGTGAAGTTGGCACTAATAATATTTAATTTGCAATAACTTATTTACCATAAACACTTTGGAAACAAATTTTTGGGTATCTAAAGACTGGGTATGAAGCGTCCTAATGTCCCTACATCGCCCCGTTCAATTCTCGCTTCGTTCAGTTTCATAACGTTCAAATCTTGACCATGAAGTTGGCGCGCACCAAAATGTTCATTTCTTGCCCTGTTCAAATACCTACTTCGCGCGCTCCCAAATTTAAACAGTACACTCCAAAGAACAAATTGCAAAGAAATATGTTTTATTCAGTAGAAATATATTTATACTTCTTGAGAATATTAACAGGTGTCGTAAAAATTGTGGAAATGTCAAAAAATTCAAATTGAAATAAATTTATTATGTATGTACTGTTAAAGTACAATTACAAATGTATGAATCTTTATATACAGTAAAGTTTATTGCGTGCGTCATTAGAAATGGTTATAAAAAGCATTCTAACCATTATTTTATTGCTAAGGAAATGACGGGAAGATGATATTTCTATTAATAAATTAAACGAAGAAAATGTACTACAATATTTATAAATTATTTAAAGGTATAAATTTGTTATAACTTTTATAATACACTTTACATTTTATTACAGTGACGATATTTGTACAGGTCTTGTTAAAGATAAAGGAATATGAAATAAAATAGTTTCAAAATATGTAATTTAACATGATATTAAACTAATTCTTTATGTAAAATAGTAAATAACAAGGAAATCAAATAATTTTGTATCAATTAATAGAATTTTGGAATAAAATAAGGCTTCAAACGTTGTAAAAATATATATAGTGGAAAATAGAAGCATAAAGTGTTATTTTATACTAAAAAAAATGACGAACATCACGAATAATCACCTGGGTTATGACATATATAAAATGGTGTGAAGAGAAGAAAATTGATCAAACAAAAAGGCTTTGTTACTTTAAATATGTTTCAAAAATCATAATCTCTGTGGTACTATTATTCAACGTTAAAAACATTTTTTTATTAACAAAATCATTGACAGAAAATATGTATACGAATTTAAATCAGCTTGAGTGGTCAAAAGTACCAAGTAAAGAGAATATAACATTTTTGAAGCAGGCGGATAAATGAATAGAGATCTGTATGTTTAGATAGTGACATTTTATTAATTATTGTATTGTTTTTACACAGGAATGTGATACAATAAATTAGATGTAAGAATAATATACAGATATAACTATGTTCCATTGCAGGATGAGTAGGTAATATTCCTGAAAATATTAGAGAAGCTGCTGTCACATAGGTTTTCAAGACGAAATATAGTTGGCTTCTCCCTGACGAGACATGACAAAAAAAACAATAATATAATAAACTGTCAATTACTGTTGTAATTTATTCTTATTGAAATAATAAAGTGAATAATAAAACTAGTCCATTAAATAACATACTACATGGTGTCAGAATAAAACAAATACATAAATATGTCAAGTTTCCCAATAAACACGCATTCGTAGAAAATACGTTTTTTTAACGTTGTTGCGGTATAAAAAGCGTTATACGTTGAAAAATATACCGTTGAAAAATGGTTACTTTTTACTGGTATATTTCTAACGTATTAAAATCGTATAATATGATTTGTTATATAACCATTCTAATAAATTACACGTATAATTCATGCATAATTTATAGTGGAAATATAATGTTGCTTCTATACGTTATTCCAATGTTGTTTGAAACTAATTGTTCAACGTATTAATATAAAATACATTGAAAATACGTTATATATAGCCTTTTAATTATACGTTGTTAATAAAAATTGATTCAACGTTGAAACTATGATAAAATTAACTGTGATTACACATATAAAGTTTATCGTTATATAGTATATTTATAAAAACGTATGGAATATGTTATAGCATAATAAATTTCCGATATATGTTTAATATACGTTTTACATTAACGCGCAATACAACGTTTTATTTCAAGTGGAAATTAACGTCGTAGAAAAACTTTAATTAAACATATAGAATGTAATACATTATAAAAAAACTTATAAAGAAAGTAATAAGTATGAGAAATACGTTAATTAAACCTAGTTTTTTAACGTGCAATATAACGTTTTGTTTGAAATAGAAATTAACGTCTTAAATAAAACTTTTAAGAAACTTATAAAATGTAATGTTATATATTAATTTTAAAAGAACGTATGAAATACGTTAGAAAGTAATAAATTTGGGTAATACGTTAATTATACGTAACACTTTAACGTGCAATATAACGTTTTCTTTCAAATGAAAATTACCGTCATAAAAAAAATTAGTTAAACATATAAAATGTAATGTTATATATTAATTTTAAAAGAACGTGTAATATATTAGAAAGTAATAAATTTGGCAAATACGGTAATTATACGTAACACTTTAACGTGCAATATAACGTCTTCTTTTAAATAAAAATTACAGTCATGAAAAAAATTAGTTAAACATATAAAATGTAATTTTATATATTAATTTTAAAAGAACGTATAAAATATGTTAGAAAGTAATAGATTTGGGAAATACGTTAATTAAACGTAATACTTTAACGTACAATATAACGTTTTGTTTTAAATGGAAATTAACGTCATAAAAACTTTAAAGAAACATATAAATTTTAATGTTATATATTAATTTTAAAAGAACGTATAAAACATGTTTGAAAGTAATAAATTTGGGAAATAAGTTAATTAAACGTAATACTTTAAAGTGCAATATAACGTTTTGTTTCAAATCGAAATTAACATCATAAAAGAACATTAAAGAAACATAAAATGTAATTTTATATATTAATTTTAAAAAAACGTGTAATATATTAGAAAGTAATAAATTTGGCAAATACGGTAATTATACGTAAAACTTTAACGTGCAATATAACGTCTTCTTTTAAATAAAAATTACAGTCATAAAAAAATTAGTTAAACATATAAAATGTAATTTTATATATTAATTTTAAAAGAACGTATAAAATATGTTAGAAAGTAATAGATTTGGGAAATACGTTAATTAAACGTAATACTTTAACGTACAATATAACGTTTTGTTTCAAATGGAAATTACCGTCATAAAAAAAAACTTTAAAGAAACATATAAAATGTAATGTTATATATTAATTATAAAAGAACGTATAAAATATGTTAGAAAGTAATATATTCGGGAAATACGTTCATTAAACGTAATACTTTAACGTACAATATAACGTTTTGTTTCAAATGGAAATTAACGTCATAAAAAAACTTTAAAGAAACATATAAATTTTAATGTTATATATTAATTTTAAAAGAACGTATAAAACATGTTTGAAAGTAATTTGGGAAATAATTTAATTAAACGTAATACTTTAAAGTGCAATATAACGTTTTGTTTCAAATCGAAATTAACATCATAAAAAAACATTAAAGAAACATAAAATGTAATTTTATATATTAATTTTAAAAAAACTTATAATATATTAGAAAGTAATAAATTTGGCAAATACGGTAATTATACGTAACACTTTAACGTGCAATACAACGTCTTCTTTTAAATAAAAATTACCGTCATAAAAAAAAACATATAAAATGTAATGTTATATATTAATTTTAAAAGAACGTATATCAAATGGAAATTAACGTCATAATTATGCATATTTGCAGATTTATATATTACAAGTCTTAATACTATTTATACAAGAATATGTTTAAATTACAAATTTGACAATAATAATTTGTGTATTACATGTCAATATACAGTCACCGCGTTGAACATTTGCGTTTTTCAAAACAAGTTTACTCGTACTCCTCATTCTGCAATTGTGTCTTCCACCATAACAACAATGAATGAAATGTACACTTTATCCTTGAAGTACTATTTAATAAATAACGATTAAGATTAAAAAAAACATTTTTTTTATAGTTACTTTGCGAGATATTTGAATTTGTTTTCAGTGCCACTGTGACGGCTATAGGTTTCGTTACAAATCAAATGCAGTTAAACTAAAAACAATTATGACTTTTTAATAGTACAAACTGCTTCAAAATTCAAAGAACTTTCATTTAAAATAATAAAAAATAGAGTGGAGGATCCCATTGCAAAGCGAACAAGTTTCGACCTGTTTAAGTCATTATTACATTATACTATGCTAAAGTATTGTTTTTTGCGTATAGTGAATAACACATAGGTATTATTATTTTCTGTAGTGTTTAATTATGTACATGTGAAAACAACCTGTCTTCTGTATTTGCTTTTAAAACTTATTTATTCCTTTTTGTTAGGTAAGTTTATTTTATTTTAGCATTCTAGTTTATTTATTGTAACCAAATTCTTTAAAAAAACAATTATGAACGTAGTTTATAATGCTCAAAATACCTTTATTGATTTATTACTTAATTTAGATAAAATGATAATTTCTATGGGGTTTACCGATATTTGGCTTACAAAGCAGAGACCTTGAGAACCGGTTTATGTGTTGCGTAGTGGACGGGAGACCACCCAGCGTACAGATTGCGACAGTAGACTGTTAGACGCTGTACAGGGAACACGAAGCAGAGAGACCCTCTACTAGCTACTTTTCAAATAATAAATTATAGCGTTTTTCTAATCGAAGTAAGATATAGATACTCCCTCATACATGATTATTTTCTGAAGATTTGTACTAAATTTGGTAGTCGCTGTTTACAAAATACACGAAGAAACTACGTATCTCCGCGTCGAATTTCCGAACAGTGGCTCTTCTCTCCATTAGGTAAGTTTATAATTTCACTTTACAATTCTAGTTTACGTAGTTTAACCAGATTTTTTAAAAGTAATAATATTTAGATTCAGTTATAATTTTTGAAAAATTGTAGGTACAAATTGCAATATTTTTATGTACATATCTTAATATTAAAAATATTATTAATAACATCCAAAAGTGAATTTAAATTGGTAAATATGATAATATAAAAAGATAGAATTAAGAAAGATTTATCATTAATTACTTTTAAACGGGAACTATAGGGATTTTTTTTAAAGAAGATATACATTTACGTACTAAATTCTAATATGAATAAAAAACGTAATATTGTATCAAAACGGCAACTACAAAGACGTGTAAAAAATTCATTAGAAAGTTTAATGAAATCAAATGTATCAGTTTCAAATAGCAGTAATGTGGAATTATATTCGACGGACAATTTGTTTTTCTTAAATACAGAAAGTAATAATAAAATTGAAAAATTAATTTCACATTGTTCAGTATCAAATTCTAGTTTATTGACGGCAAAAATTCCTTCTAATGATAATGGGAGAACTTTGATAACTCATGACGAAGTTGAATTTAACACACCAGTAAATATTACTTTTTCTCCTGTAGAACAAAAAAAAGTTTTGGGTGAAAACACTGATCTAAATAACAAAATATCGTTACGATACAAACTGCAGGAATGGGCATGTAATTTTAATATTACGACTAATGCAGTTAATCAGTTACTAAAAATTTTAAATCCGTATCACAATGATTTACCTTTGGATTCTCGTACCTTGATGAGTACTCCTCGTAGTACTGAAAACTGTATAAAGTTAAACAATGGTGAAATGTATTATTTTGGAATAAAAAATAAACTTTTGAAAAAAATGTCATTCGGTATTAAAGAGAATGTTTCTACGATATTTCTGCAAATTAACATCGATGGGTTGCCTGTTTTTAAAAGCAGTGCACTTGAAGTTTATCCTATATTAGGTAGGAGTAATGATTTAATTGATAACTCAACTTACATGATTGCTGTTTTCTGTGGCAGTGATGGAAAACCCGACCCATTAGCAAAGTATTTAGAAAAATTTATTTCAGAAGTTCAGGTCTTGAAATCGACTGGATTAACTTTGAATGGTAAACACTTCCAGTTTGATATTAATTTCTTTATATGTGATGCTCCCGCGAGAGCTTTTTTGAAAGGAACTTTTGGGCATACAAGCAAATTAGCGTGCGATAAATGTAATGTTGTGGGTGTTTATGATTGTAATTTCCGTCATGTTGTATTTCCAACAAACAATACACATAACTGTAATAAAAAATCAGATCTAGATTTTTATGCTGATACATTACCTCAGTATATAAAAACAAGAACACCTCTTCTTGAGCTAAAAATTAATCCTATATCACAATTTCCTCTAGATCCAATGCATCTCGTATTTTTAGGAGTTACAAGAAGATTGCTAAATCATGTTTATATAGAAGGCAAAAGGCCTTATAAATTGTCTCAAATAAATTTGTCACAAATTAACGCTAGGATATCTACAATAAAACCTTATATACCATACGAATTTCCTAGAAAACCAAGATCATTAAAAGAAATAAAGCGCTTTAAGGCAGTAGAATATAAACTCATAGTATTATATACTGGTCCAGTAATTTTTCATAACATTTTGAATAAAAAGTATTATAAACATTTTTTACTGCTTCACTGTGCAATTTTTATTTTATCAAATAAACAATTAATTGAAAAATATATTGATCTAGCTCAAACTTTTTTAAATAAATTCGTAATGCAGTCTTCCAAATTATTTAATTCCAATTTTGTTGTGTACAATGTCCATTGCTTGACCCACATTGTGGACGATGTGCGTAAATATGGTTCTTTAAATGATTTTTCTTGTTTTCCTTTCGAAAGTTTTTTAAATTCTATTAAATTAAAATTGCGATCAAACAAGAATATCTTGCAACAAATCCATCGGCGTGTTGAAGAATCAGATTTATTATTAGCTTCTAATGCCAAAATGAATACTGATACGTATATACCAAAATTTATTTACAATCGTGAATTTAATGCAAATGGAACACTACTGTCATACAAATGTAAAAAATTATTTTGTCCAAATTTTGTTATATCTACTTGTAGACCAGATAATTGTTTTTCTTTAAAAAATGGCAAAATTTATATTGTCCAAAGTATATTTTTTGTAGAAAATAATTACGTTTGTGAAGGGATTCCATTTCAATATAAGGATGATTTGTATGATTTTCCAATTAAATCTTCAAAACTTAATATTTACCACGTAAAAAAATTAATCGAAAATGAAGCAATAACTTTTAAATTAGCTGACATTTCTTTTAAGTGTATTTTATTACCTCATAAGAATGGATTTGGAGTTTTTCCGCAGAATCATTTATTATCTTGAATTATTATTTTTCATTTAATAATATTTTTATATTATATATGTACATAAACATTTAGCAATGTATGCTGTTGTCGAATTCATGGACTCCCATGGGGGATCCACACATGAGTTATCAGTGATTCCGTTACAATGGCTCCATAAAGAAGAGAAAAAGTGCTATTGGCCCACAACAACCAAAAATATTCCATTTAAAACCTTCGTCGAAAAACAAACACCATATAAAAAAACCTGGCCGACATACAAAGTTTTTCGCATACATTTAAAAACAGGTATGTGCTCTTATTTTTGAATTTTGATTGTTGAATGCTTAGTTACACCAATAATACTCAATATTTAAAATTGGCGTAACTGAATAAAAAAAACTTCAATTTTTTATCTATATCTATATCTATTTGCTCATTCGAGGATCAGAATAAAAAAAATATTTGTTTTTAAACTTACGAGTATAGAAATTAAAATTTAATATTTCAGCTACTTATGCTGCGGCAGATAAAACGTTACAGGAATTAATTCAATCTAATAATGAAAAAATTGAAACATCAGTTGAAACTACAGCTAGTTTCACTATAAAATCTGTGGAACGGGAATTGGAATCGTCAACATCGGATAGCGAAATAGAAAACACAAGAATAATAAAAAAACCATGTTTAAAGGAAATTCCGATCCAAGCTACATTACAGCAATCCAAAGAATATATTTCGCCGGTAATGGATGATACTCCATCACCTTCCTCATCCATGGCGTCGGCATCACTTTCGGCAGTCAGTGCAATGTACAATAAATTTTACCAGGAACAGGTTCTGGCTAAGCTAACAAAAATTGAAGCTGAAGTTGAAAATCATTCCTTAATATTAAATGAAATATTGCGAACAAACAGAAAAATAAATATTGAAAAATTAATAGCACCATCGAATCTGCCAATTTTTCCGATTACTTCTTTACATATTTTTATTGAATTCGAAGAAAAATTACAAGAAGATTCAATCTTCGATTATATGGTAAACATATATGAACCTTTGAAACATCAATTTCAGAAAAAGAAACTTGAACTTTTCTGAAATTGAAGTTACTTTTTCTGAAATTGAATTTACTTTTTCTAAACTTGAAGTTACTTTTTCTGAAATTGAAGTTGTAAAGGTGTAGATGTGTATGTTATATTTTTAAATATTTATTTAGATAAAACGCCTAGCAGCCGTAGGAGGTGCAAATATACAGGCGCAGACTCGTAGAATTTTATACTTCGTTTTATCAGATGAAGTTGCTATGCAGTATAACTGGAAAGGAAGAGATAAATTGAGTTTCGAAAAAACATTAACAATGAAAGTAATTTATGGTAAGTATAACATTACATAAAATTTAATATAATGCTGGATTTTTAATTATTTTTTATGTCGTGTTTTATTAAATTTGCTACTATTAAAAGAAATAATTGAAAATAATGTTTAATATATTCTTATTCATGTATGCAATTCTTGTAGAGTGTAGATATAAACTTGATTAAATTAACAAAACTTTGAAAAACTTGCAGATATTTTAAGGTATTATTTATTCAGTTCATAATTCAGATAGTTCTGAATATTACTTCTTAAGATGACAAACATTTATTTATTTTGGTAAATTTAACGATATATATTATATTTCAGAATCTGCAAAGCTCAATTTTCCGCCAGAAGAGAAGAATGATTTTCATATTGCACAGGCCGTTAAAGAATGGTTAAAATTCGCAAAAACGAGATTTTCGTCAAAAAATAAAAATAAGTAAACTATTTCATGTCTAAATAAGTACATTTCTTTTTTTCTTTTTTTGAAATCTTTTTTATATTTACTTAAGTTTAAAAATCTGTATGCTATTAACAGTAATTGTCAGTTTCATTTAATAAAGCTATGGAATGTTGAATATATTTTTCGAATAAATGTCAAAAAATCACTGAGATCTGACGTACTTGAATAATTTCACCTAGAACCAGAAACCGTCCGTACTTATTTTTGTTTCATTATTAAATTGATTCTTTTAACTTTTTCAGTATAAGTTTATTTACTTCTATACTGAGCTAGTCACAATACAAATTTTACAGCGCATTTTATGACATTTTCAAATTGATATTTATGAGATAGTTGTTTGTAACAGTCACTATTAAAACTACAGATGACAATATCAATATCTCAACTGATAAAAAAAATCTAAAAGTTTAATGTTTTTAAATTTTAAAGTCATTCATTCCAGGTTTATATTCAATATTATATACATAGAAGATGTATTATTCTCAAAAATGTTTTAAAACTTGTTAAAGCCATGTATATTTAGTTATTTTTTTTATTATTTGTTGTATAAATATAAATAATACAAAATATTATAATTTTATACAAAAAAATTATTGTTTCGTCAGTGTTGAATTTCAGATTTTTCATAAAGGTTTGTATGAAAGTAAAAATTACGTTTACATTGTGTATGTTGCATGTTTCAAAAAAAAGTTATAAATTCAAACTTTTTAACTCAAGAAGTAATCTATAAATAAAGTATATTTTGAATTTCTTTTATAGGTATATTTTTCCCGTAGTATTAAATTTACTCTTCTATTTAAAATTAACGTAATATATGAACATCTTTTTACAGTAACAAACAACGTGAAAATAAAGTATATATTGTAGGTATAGATTGTAAAATATTTTTCATTAAATTAAACGTTATGCTTTTTAAGTAATATAACGTTAGACTTTAATTAAGTATAACATATAAAAATCTACGTTTTAATAATTTCAGGAATAAACGTATATATTCTGTAAATGATAAATGTTTGTTATACGTTACATTTTTGTTTAAATTCGCCGTTTCTTTTTTGGTTTAATATAACGTAATATTTAGATCATTCTGTAACATATTTTGTCATCAGAAAAAGTACGTTTAAAATTAGTTAATGGTCAAAGTGTATTAAACGTTATATTTTTACGTAATTTTTTTGTTTAAATTCGGCGTTTCTTTTTTGTATTAATATAACGTAAAATTTAAATCATTCTGTAAGATATTTTGTCATCAAAAAAGTACGTGTAAAATTAGTTAATGGTCAAAGTATATTATACGTTATATTTTTTCGTTAAATTTATATTTAAACTCAGCGACATTTCTACATTAGAAAAACGTTAAATTTTTGTACTTCACAAACGTGCGGTTTTGGACTTTTTTAAACGTTTTTTCAACGTGTGTGTGCTTATCGGGTTAAAACCGCCCAAAGAATTTGAGCCGGGCCTTAACCCAGCGGAGGCATGGAAAAAGTGGAGGCAACAAATAGATAATTACTGGGTAGCTGCAGACCTTGAAACGAAGTCGGTAAAACAGCAACGTGCCACACTATTGCATTTATTAGGAGAAACAGGGATGGAAATTTACAATACGATGTCATTTAAAGAAAAAAAGGATGAACTAAGCGTGGAAGTGATAATGAATGAATTCACCAACTACTTTCAGCCTTACATAAATGAAACATATATCCGATATTTGTTCTTCACAACATCGCAAGAAGAAGGTCAAAATATAGACCAATTTGTTACCAGTTTAAAACAAAAAGCGAAGGATTGTGGATTTGGAACATTGCAAGACTCACTTATCCGTGATCGAATCGTATGCGGTGTAAGAAGTCCAGACTTGCGAGAAAAATTACTAAAAACGAAAGATCTTACACTCTCACAGTGTATAGATACATGCAGAGCTGACGAAGAGTCGAAAAAACAAATTCAAAAGATGAACTCAACAGAAATTCATATTAATGCGATAAAAAGAGCGTACAAGGACTTAAAAAGGAAGGAATTAGATAAAATCTCTGCGAATAAAACTTGCGGACGATGTAATACAACACACGAGTTTGGAAAATGTCCGGCTTGGGGAAAAACCTGTAGAAATTGCAAGAAAAAGAATCATTTTTCAAATCAATGTAGATTGAAATTGGTTGGAAACATTGAAGAGACAGAGGAAGAGAATCCTTTGGAAGAAGAAGAATACCTGTTTTGTGGTAAAGTTGAAGAAATAAAAGGAAAAGAGCAGAAAGATTGGTCAGAGGTTTTAATGGTAAACGGAGAAGAAATCAAATTTAAAATTGATACCGGAAGCGGAGCAAACTTAATACCATTAATAGTTTATAAAAAGTTACAAAAACAAACAACTCTTAAGAAAGCACAGAAGACGTTACTAAACTATTCGAAAAAAAAAATAGCGGTTGCAGGAACATCCGTTTTAAAATGTAATCATAAAAATAAAACATATAATTTAAATTTCTATATTGTAGAAGGCAATTATCAACCAATTTTGGGATTAAATAGCAGCATTGAGCTAAATCTAATTAAAAGGGTAATGAGAATAGAAGAATCAGGCCTGGAAGAAACGAATAAACTAATAGAAGAGTATAAAGATGTTTTTAGAGGAATGGGAAAGCTAAAGGAGAATTATCATATTAGATTATCAGAAAATGCCATTCCTCAGGTAGCGAGAACAAGGAAAATTCCCATAGCACTTCATAATCGCGTGAAAAAGGCACTCGATAAGCTAGAAGAACAAGAAATTATAAGAAAAGTTGACACGCCTACAGCCTGGGTCCATCCGATAGTGGTTATTGAGAAAAAAGATAATCAAGTTCGTATTTGTATGGACCCTAGACCTTTAAACAAATATGTAATGAGGGAACATTATGAACTCCCAACTCTAGAATCCATACTAGCGTCTTTGCAACAAGCAAAATACTATACGGTGTTGGATGCGTCGAGCGCTTTTCACCAAATCCCACTAGATGAAGAAAGTGCGGATTTGTGTACGTTTACCACACCTTTTGGGCGTTACCAATATCTACGTTTACCATATGGGATAAACAGTGCGCCAGAAGTTTTTTCTAAAGCTATGGCCGAACTTACCGAAAATCTAGAAGGAACCGTGGCCTACATGGATGATGTGCTAATCTATGGAAAAACTATAAAGGAACACAATGAAAGATTGGGAAATTTTCTAAAAATTGCTCGAAATAATAATCTTAAATTAAAACTGGAAAAATTACAGTTAGCAGTAAACAAAATAAACTACTTGGGACATGAAATCTCAAGTAAAGGAATAGCGATCACCAAAGAGAGATTGAAAGCAATCTTAAAAATCAAAGAACTTGAAAATGTTAAGGAACTTCAATCATTTCTTGGAATGATTAATTACTTAGGAAAATTTTGTCAGAATTTACAAGGAAAGACTGCACCACTCAGAAACCTACTAAAAAAGGATTCTCAATGGGTATGGGGTGCTGCTGAAACAGCATGTTTTAATAGTTTAAAACAGTTATTAATAAAGGCTCCAGTTTTAAGATTTTTTGATTCCAGAAAGCCAGTAAAAATATCAACAGATGCCAGCCAGTATGGAATCGGAGGGGTTTTATTACAAGATGATCATCCAGTTGCATTTTTCTCAGCTTCTCTCAACGAAGCGCAAACGAGATATTCCCAAATAGAAAAGGAATTGCTGGCAGCTGTGTTATTCTGTGAACATTTCAATTATTATGTTTATGGCAGAACTTTTGAGTTAGAAACCGACCATAAACCGCTACTAGGTATCGCGAAGAAAGCTTTAGATTTAATATCTCCTAGATACAGCGCCTGGTACTACGACTTTTAAGATATAATGTAAAATTATTATTTACACCAGGCAAGTTCATGTATGTGGCGGACATGTTATCACGTTCCCCTTTACAAATTTTTTGTAATACGGACTTTATGGAAGAATTGGTTGTCGCCTCAGTTATAATTGCAACCGAAGAAAAAGTCAACAATTTAATTAAGGATACAAGTGAAGACAAAACACTGAAACAAATAATAACGTACGTTCAAAATGGATGGCCTCGATATAGCTAATCAGTAAAACCAGATATCAAGCCGTATTTTGAAGCAAGGAATGAAATATATAATCATGAAAATTTGTTGTTTAAAGGAAAACAATTAATAATTCCTACGAAACAAAGAAAAGAGATACTGAAAAGAATTCATAGCGCACATCAAGGCATTAATTCATGTATAAAACGTGCTAAAGATGCTGTGTACTGGCCACAAATGACAAAAGACATCGAACAATTGGTTAATAGTTGTCTGGTATGTCAAAAATATTCTAGGGCTAATACTAAAGAACCACTTCAACCTCATCCCGTAGTAAAACTTCCGTGGGAGAAGATTTCACTAGATTTTCTAAAAATCAAGGACATAGACTATCTTGTAATCGCTGATTACCACTCAAAATTTTTACATTTAGACATCTCAAAATCAAAAACAGCTTTTTCAATAATTGATTCATTGAAGCGAATATTTGCAATTCATGGATATCCCGCAGAAATATTTTCGGATAACGGTCCTCCATTTAATAGTTATGAATATAGAAGATTCTTAACTAAACACGATATAAAACATTCAACTTCTAGTGCATGGCATAGTCAATCAAATGGCCTGATTGAACGTCAAATACAAACAATGAAAGGCTTACTCAAGAAATCGGAAGAGGATCCATACGATGTTGTACTTACATATAATACAACAGAGAAAAGAAACTTGCCGTCCCCAGCCGAAATGCTTATGGGTAGGAAATTGCGAACAAATTTACCTATTCCAAGAAAAACACTTAAGCCAAAATTCAGTACGAATGTGGTAATCCAGAGCTTGAAACAAAACCAAAACAGAGACAAGAAATATTATAATCGCACAGCAAAACCCTTAGGAGCTCTTTTAAGTCAGAGTCCTATTCTTATTCAAAAATCTACAAGAAATTGGAGTCCTGGAAGGGTAATAGGATTAGATAAAAATCCTAATTCGTATTGGGTGACTGGGGGGTATGGAGTCATATACAGAAGAAATAGAATCCATCTACGGCCGTCACAAACATCAAATCAGCAAATACCAGATATCAAGCCGTATTTTGAAGCAAGGAATGAAATATATAATCATGAAATCGTACCACCCAAGTCAAAATACCGCTATGAGAGAGAATATAACATTTTGTTTTTTTGAATTTGACGCACGATTTGACGTTGATTAGATAAAAATCCTAATTCGTATTGGGTGACTGGGGGGTATGGAGTCATATACAGAAGAAATAGAATCCATCTACGGCCGTCACAAACATCAAATCAGCAAATACCAGATATCAAGCCGTATTTTGAAGCAAGGAATGAAATATATAATCATGAAATCGTACCACCCAAGTCAAAATACCGCTATGAGAGAGAATATAACATTTTGTTTTTTTGAATTTGACGCACGATTTGACGTTTAATCAAAATCAACGAATACGTTTTTAATTTTGTTCTGCGATTTAATTGAACATAATCATGGGTGAGAAAGGAAAAACTTTGCGAAGGCAAGCTATTCGATTTGTGTACAATGTACACGAATATTTTCAACGGGAAACAGAAAATAATGGACCATTATTAGATCTTCATCAGGTGCAGCAGGTAATATATGTGAATATAATTTTTTAATTTTTTTGAAACTACTAGACAAAAAAGATTTCATGATTAATAAATGAAATTTAGGAAGTATTTTATTTTAGCGTAGAACAGATGCGCTACAAATATCTGAAACCACAGTAAACAGGGTATTAAAAACGTGTTAATAATATCGAAAATGAAGAACAATTAACTTCTTCTGGAAAAAAACGACCCAGAAAATCAACTGCAACAGCTGATCTTGATACTTTTAACACCGATGCAATTAGAAGAATAATATATGAAATGTATGCTAACAGTAAGTAGTTTATTACTTATTTTCAAAATATGTATTTATATCATTGTTTTTAGTATTTTTGTAACTATACGTAGGTGTTGTATCTTTATGTTCATTATTATATCAAAATAAAATATATCTTTGAAAATGTGTAGACGTTTAACATTTAATTTTGAATGATTAAAATGTATCCACAAATATTATACCTGGTGCACGCCTATGTGTATGGAATGTAGTGAAGTTATTTGTAAGTAAAATTATACCAGATGGTTTGAAAATGTCCTTGAATTGTCATCTTTCGTGAATCAAACTATATCAAGATTCCAAATACAAAAATAAATAATGTAAGACGTTTTGTATTTGATGAAGGTAACCAACGATACAGGTGTTAAAAAAGTAAAATATGTTAATGGCATATAGTACTGACCAAAATGAGTAAAAATAGCTTAATGTTTGTACGGAAAATTGAAATAAAATTCATGCTCAATAATATTGTAACGAAACCTTTCCGGAACATAATTGCCTTTATCAGGGCCGGCGCTAGGGTCCTCAACGCCCGCATGCAATTTTTATCCTAGCGCTCCCTATTATTTTAAAACTTTTTTAACAGTTTCTTATCATCAAAATTATATAAAAAATTACATTAAATTTTTTAATTACTATTTAATAAATCTGGATTTAGTTCACAAAAAATTGGATATAATGGTTTTAACATCTAATTCTGCACATACATCATTTTCAATGCTAATTAACGCCAAACTATTTAGCCTATCTTGTGACATATTTGTTCTTAAGTAAGTTTTAATCAATTTCAATTTAGAAAAACTACGTTCGCCACTTGCTACATTAACAGGTAAAGTTAACAGTATTCTTAAGGCAATTGAAAAGTTAGGGAAAGCTAAATTATTGGATACAATATAATTAAGAATATCAAAAGGTTTTCGAATATTAAAATCATTCTTCTGAAAAATATCCCGGAAAGCACACAACTCATCAAATAACTCTATTGCATTTACATCTTTACTGTCGCCGTCCTTTAAAATAATATCTAAATCGTTACAATATTTTCTTAAAGATTCATTGTTAATTTCCGGTAATTTATTCAAAAAATCGAAATTTTCAAAATATGTCTTTAATTGTTCAAAACGATCGTTTGTCGAACACATTGCAACATCTAAAAGCGTATAAAATACATTGATTTTAAATTTATCTAGTGGAGATCGAGGCGATTCGTCGAATTGCTCATAATCAAATTGTCGTGTCTTCTTTCGTTCTCGCACTTCCGAACTATTTTTAAATTCTTGTTCTCCATCCACCTCTTCGCTCAGTTCTTTTGCTGTTTTTAGAACATCCTTAAATTTCAGTTCTGATCGATAATCTTGCAAAAATATTTTTAAATTTTCAATTGATTCTATTGCATGTGTAATATTAATATTTGGGTCTTGAAGCATTTTACTTACAGGATTTATTCTATTGAGAAAGTCATGCCAAATTATAAAAGAGCAAAGAAATTTGTAGTCTTTTATTTTTAAACATAATACTCGTGTTTCATGTTGGATTTCTTTATTAAAATTTTCATTATTTACAATATCAAAAAGTGCATCGTAAACTTCTCCTAATTGATATCGTAAGGGCCGAATTGCATTAATCTTACTTTCCCATCGTGTATCTGATGGTTGTTTTAAAGTTAAATTTTTAACGTATTTTAAAAGTATTGTCCATTGTAGAAGATGAAAAGAAATTATATATTTCTTGAATGATATTAAAAAAACTAATTGTATCTGTATTCACCTTAGCTGCATCGTTAATAATTAAATTTAGAGTATGGGCAGCACAAGGTACGAAAAAAGCTCGAGGATTTTTGTTCAAAAGTAAATTTTGCAGCCCATTTTTTTTCCCTTTCATATTTGCTCCATTGTCATAACCCTGACCACGCATGTCTTCAACGGGAATGTTCCATTTTTCCAGATGATCTATTATTGTTGAACATAAACCACGTCCTGTTGAATCAGTTATATCAACAAAGCCCAAAAAATTTTCCCTTATTTTTACAACTTCATTCTCAAAAGAAACAAATCGAACAATAATTGTCATATGTTCTGTGTACAATATAATATTATTGAATAATATTTAGATTTTCGTAGCGAGAGTAAAATTTTATCCCTAATCGCTTTACTTAAAATTTCCAACAATTCATTTTGACTTTCCTTACTCAAATAGTAAACTCTATTGTTCCGTTGAAGAGCTCGAACAACATGATTTTCCATCACAGGATCAAATTTTGCAAAAAGCTCAACTAATTTTAAGAAATTGCCGTTGTTTCTTTCATATAATCTATCAGATGATCCCCGAAAGGCTATATTTTAACTAGCAAGGAATTTTATAATTTCTATAATGCGTTCTAAAACACTCCTCCAATGCCTCTTTTCCATCTCATACATGCTTTGAGTCTGGCAATCAATAGTAGTTTTGTTTTTTAAGCTCTTATCTAGGTCTTTCCATTGTAAAAAATTTCTCATATGAGTTAGGCTAGTCTCATGTCTATGCAAAGTTGTACTAAGATTTCTCCAATCGTAATAACCTTCTACAAGACTACTAGATTCATTAGATGCGAAAAGTTTGCAACAAAAACAAAAAACACGATTCAATTTTTCGGAATAAATAAGCTATGTTCTAGGCACTAACTCCCCATTTTCCATTTTTCTATTATAATATGTATCGTTAAATTTGCGACCGTGTGTATCTTTGGGATAAATAATTTTTTTTTTTGAACAGGACCCGTTTCAACTAAGTCAACTCGCAGTTTTCCGTCAATAATGCCCCATTCAGCTGGGTCTTCTAAATTTTTAAATACTACCGTTTCCTTAGTTTCGTCGACAACTACATTTAAATTTAACTGTTGCGTTTCATTTAAATCATGTTATAGTTCTGAATGATCTTTAGAAAAACTCGTTGATGAACACGGTTCGATAACACATATTTCTTCTAAATCTACTTCACTACAACCTGTGTCAGGATTTATAATTTTTTTAATAAAGTTGCTTAGAGACCCTGCTTGTTTTTTAATATTTGCGTCTTTCGCAGCTTTACGCTTACGGGATTGGGCACCAGATAATTTCTTTTTCGATTCCATGTTTTTACTTTAAACACAAAAAAAAAATTAAATAAGTAGACTAAGCACTCTAAATATTTTGTTTCTTAAAATCAACAATTGAAATGAAATAATTATTAATAAAATTATTAAACTAATTCATGCACATGCAATATATTAAGCAAAAAATAATAATAAGCAAATAAAAAATATATCTTATCTGAATAAAGCAACTTGCAGATTTTAGAAGTAGGATGTCTTAAATTAATTAGAAAGTATTTTTCTTAAGCACAAAAATCACTAAAAATAAACTTGTAAAAAAAAGTTTATGCAGAACAATAATTCACTAATTTGCATAGTTATTAACCGGTTAATGCCTTATCTCGCGCCAAATGAACGTATCCTACTGCGCCATCCCGAGCACTACTCGCGTAAGTCAACTTGTTTTTCTGCAAACAAGCCAACATACGCAAAACGTGTGTAACTCAACATTTTGCTTCGGCGGCTCTTTCAAACGTTGTAACAAAAATTATCTATTATATTAGTATAAATAAATATACTTACTTTTATAAAAGTATTATCATTGTTTTTCATAGGAAATAATTACCAAGATGATAAATTAAAATTATGTGTGGTATCTACTGATATCACATTACAAACAAAATATGTATTTTATGTCTCCGTATTCATAGTTAAGTTAGATTATTTATTGTAATCTATTAAGTATTCTATAGATTCTATATTTAAAAAAAATTATAGTATATATCCGAATCTCGTGATGGCGCCCCCTTCGACGAGACGCCCGCATGCTCCGCATGCGTTGCATGCCCGTTTCCGCCGGTCCTGGCCTTTATGTGCGGCTACCGACGAATGTTCTCGGTACATAACTGCCTATGCGTCGGCTTACTGCGAATGTTCAATTTCGCCACAGATCACTAGAGAGGAAAAAAATATAGGACAGAGTGTATATGGTCTGTGGTGACAGATAACATTTTGAGTGACAGTAAAATAATAATAATTATATGTACATTTTTGCCATTAAAATATTAATTTTAATAAATAAACAGTGTTTATTTCCTAAGAACCGTTACAACATTATGTTAATAATTGGTAATACGTTTCATTTCCTGATAAAGCTTTCATGAGTCTTAATTGAAACGCGACCGAATTTGGTTTGTATCATTATTATTTTTAAAATCTTTAGTATCGTATTTCTACATGTATACAAAAACAAAACGCACGTGTAGTCCTCCTAAGAACCGATAAGTGTGATGCAGAGCAGATTTGCAGGTCAATTCAAGAGGGTAATAAATCGCTATGGGGCGCCAAATGACAATACAGCGTCTGGGGCTGTCCCAACGTAAGCTAAGTAGGTAACGACAGAGTAGGAATTAGTGTTTTAGCGTGGGAATGTTGAACACGAATGAATATGAGAATTTACAATAATATTTAGGATGTTTTGATAATTAATAAACAACTAATATAACTAACTAACATTAACTAATTGATTTGCCATTGTACTAGCATGAGAAACAATGTAGGAGGATGTTATTAAGTAAATTTCACAAGTTTTCGTAGAAGCCGGCCCTGGCAAGGGAGATCAAAACAGATAGATACTAGGTAAAATAAAAACCTTAAACAAAATAATCAAAGAAATGTTTAATAGGCTCACCACTGATATAGATAAACATTCCTTATTTATTTAAATATTGTTATTTTGTAAAGGGTTAATGGTAAATAAATGGAGTTGCAGTATGGTGATAAATGTTTATTAGGATTTAATTTAACATTTCCTACGTTTCAGTTCCAAATGAACCATCCAACCGAAACATAGGAAATGTTAAATTAAATCCTAATAAACATTTATCACCAGACTGCAACTCCATTTATTTACCATTAACCCTTTACATCATACCAACAGTCAAGAAATACCCAAGAAATTGTTATTTTGGATGAATAAAAACAATTTAGGTAAACTAAGAATTAGAAGAACATTAAGAAGTGGGAGTTAAAAGCAACACGATCACAGGCCATCTCTGTCGCACCCACCAGGCCGAGATCTAAGGGCATCCTTGTTTAAGTAGGGGTGAAATATCTCACTACCTCGTGGCATCTTTGCCTTACACCCAGAGTACAGATATGTGTATATTTGTCTAATATATAGGGCATATGTGAATTTTGAATGCAACTAATTAGCAAATCAACAGGAGAGAATTCCTTCCACAGCCAGGCACAAGGGACCAAAGGTGGCTAGTTGAGATGAGTTCGAGCAAATCAGGGTTAACAATTATGAGCTGTCTCTGTCCCACATACAATCTTCATATGCAGAAACTTCCCCACCACGCCGGGACCTCAGCAAATAAGGTGCATATCAATAAGATGATATTCTCAAAAAATTCTGTCTGTTGCAGTTTTACCTATGGACATCTAATCTTCCATCATTTCCACCCCCAATCTTTAGGGGTGGCTTTTGTGTGTTTAAAACTGGGTGCACAGCACTCGGAAAGGCATCTTGGTTTCGGCCAGGATCAGCCTCTGTAGTAGCTTGATCTGCATTACGATCGTTGGTAATTTTTTGAGGCAGTGGTATTGGTATTGGTGGTATACGTTGGTATTGCTGTAAGGTCATTGGCTAAAGCCTTTCACCTTCATCATATGTGTATTCATACGGTCAGTAGTAGCGAGATAATAGGTGTGCACGTTCCTTCACGGGTTCAGCTGCAACTTCCAACAACGTTACTTACTCCCCGTACGGGTGCGACGAGATAACAGGTGTGCACGTTCCTTCACGGGTTCAGCTGCAACTTCCAACAACTTCGCATTCCGATTAATTATAAACGGTCAGTAGTGACAAGATAACAGGTGTGCACGTTCCCTCACGGGTCCAGCTGCAACTTCCAACAACGTCATTTACTCCCCGTAGTATCAATAAATGGTCAGTGATAACGCGTAACGCGATAACAGGTGTGCACGTTCCTTCACGGGTTCAGCTGCAACTTCGAACAATGTTACTGACTCACCGTACGGTTGCGACGAGATAACAGGTATGCACATTCCTTTACGGGTTCAGCTGCAACTTCCAACAACGTCGCATTCCAATTAATTATAAACGGTCAGTAGTGACGAGATAACAGGTGTGCACGTTCCCTCACGGGTCCAGCTGCAACTTCCAACAACGTCATTTACTCCCCGTAGTATCAATAAATGGTCAGTGGTAACGCGTAACGCGATAACATGTGTGCACGTTCCTTCACGGGTTCAGCTGCAACTTCCAACAACGTCGTAACCGATATTTATACAGCTATTTGGTTTTAATACATACCACCATACTATATCACGTATAAAATTTATGTAAGACATCTTGTATGTCTGAGCACCTTTTTGTATATGCACACGTTGGTCCCGTCATGCACCTGGGGGACTCCGTCAACGGCCTTAACCACGGCTAACCGAGGCCTACGTCCCACGACCGGTGTACCGCTCCGCCAGTGACCGGTCCACGCCCGTGGTCATATCCACGGCAGTCCCGAGACGCTACCTGCGCTGCGCCCGGTGCCGCTCCACGTACGAGTCCGTTGCCAGCCACAGCCCAACCCAGGGCATTCTCCCGGCATCCCCGGCCATAAGTATCAGGCATTATATTTGCATTGTATATTTCTTGAATGCCTGCCACTGACTGAATAAACGTTGTTTATTGTTGAATCTATGTTATTACTTGTTTTATTCCTTACACTACCACGACTTCAAATCAAAGATTCTGGGCACTATTAAAATAACACAACGTAGGGTAATCTAGACAATCACGATCATTAGTTGAACGCTGGCGGTTTTTACGCTGCCGCGTTACATAATAGGCAGGCAACTGTTCATTTCCATGCAAGTTTCAGGTAAAATCATTTGATGGGCGTGGTCACAGATGAAATTGGCACTTGTTGCGAATGCAGTGGGTGTACCGAGGACCGTGCGTACACTTGAAGAGACTAAGTTGATCGAGGTGATGGAAGGCGCCGTTGAAAATGTGTACTACTGTTTTGTTGGCCCACTCTGGATCGTTGTGACACTACTACTGTGTTTGAGCCGTTGTGACTTCTGACGGCTATAGTGACCAGGAGACCCCAAATAACCCTTATTTGGGGTCTCCTGGTCACTATAGTCTGATCGCAGATTTGTTCTAAATTATCGTTACGCAGGCTGCACCATAAAAAGGCAAACTAGCTCTACAATCCAATTTATGAATACATTACATTTATGCATAGTGCACACGGAGAATGTTTTAGTAAAGTTTCCTGAAATTTGTTCCCCGAAGAAGAAGAAGTTTTGGAGAAACTTTTGCATCAACGTACCGTGTGTTCGCACGAGAAAAATAAAAGTTTCCTCAAAACTGGTATTTTTTTCGAAATCTGTAGGCTCTTGGAGAATTATTTTTCCAAAGAACAAGTACACAAAATTACATATAGGAATTAAATTTAACTAAAATTAAATGGAGTAATAAACTGAACTATATGTGCTTATAATTAAAATAATTAAGAATTGTAACCAAACTAAATTTATGAAGTAAACTAAACTACATAAAATTTCTGAATAAACTACACTGAAATAAACCAATTTTTATAAACAAGAATTATTGTAATCGACGCCAAAAATCAAAGTTTTTGTGATCCTAACCTCTTTCTTTACAAATGTCATAATAGATGAGAAGTTAGGTGCATGTCAAAAAGTTTCCGCAAAATCTCTTGAGTTTTAACGGCACCGTTAACTTTCGGGCAACTTTTCGTACTTCTTCTTTAGGAAACAAATTTCAGGAAACTTAGCTAAAAGTTTCTCCGTGTGCACTAGGCATAAAGAAGAAGAGGTTTTATGGAATCTTTTAGACATGCACCTAACTTCTCATCTAATATGACATTTGTAAAGAAAAAGAGGTTAGGATCAGAAAAACTGTCATTTTTGACGTCGATTACAATAATTCTTGTTTATAAAAATCTGCTGTGGCCAGCACAATACCTCTCGCCACTTCCGTTTTTGGTTACATAAGTATAGGGCGCGAGCAGTCATGTGACTTTGTTGGTCTTGACAAGCAGATATGGGAGTTCTGTCTAAATGACAATTAGTAATTATGTACATAGATGTCAAATGTCAGAATTTTTCATCAAAAATTTCAAGATTTTCTAAATTCACGTAGTTAGTCATACTTGATCTACACAAGCAGATATGGAGGCCCTTGTCAAAATGACAGTTAGTAATTATTTACATAAATGTCAAATGTCGTAATTTTTCACATGGTTATTTTGTCACCAGGAATATGGAATTTACTTGTCGAGGAAAATAAACCACATGGAATTGGAATATCATGAAATTTTGGATGGCCAATTGACATTTGACACACATATGTACATAATTACTAGCTGTCATTCTAACTCGGGCCCTTATTTGCTTGTCAAATCCAACAAAGTCACATGACTGCTCGCGCCCTATAAATTTCTCATGTCTTTTCTTTATGTTTAGATTATTTTTATAATTTTAAATTTATTTTTTGGGGAAGTTTTCTCCTATACTTCTAAATGTTCGAATTTCTTCCAATTTCTTGACGGGATTTCTGATGGGTATACATATGTATATAGCTATAATTTTAATTTTTTAATTGTTATTATTGTTATACCACAAGAAATAATAAACTTACCAATATCTCCGAAAAATTCTTCAATAATGTCAGTTAATTTGACGTTTTATTGTTATGTTGCCAAAAAAGAATATCTAAGATTTATTTTCAGCTAATAAAACCATATTCGTACTAGGGCAAATTCTGAATCGGTTCTTATCCACTGTCATGTGTTCAGTTAAAATAGACTTAAGTTCAAGTTTTAGAATTGAGCTGCCAAACAGGTTTATGAACTACTGTTGGTTTTTGACAATGACATTTTTATCATTTACAAACATATGATGGTTACTATAGAGTTGTTTAGGCTATGAAATTTATTACAACAGATTATTTCATATTATTATTTACTATATCTCCAAACCTATAGGAGATATAATAAAATTTTAAAATGTATCGAATAGAGAATTTTACGTTCTTTAATACTAATAATAAAAAAATTCAAAAAAAATAATATTTAGAATTTTTTTTTAAGATACTACTACTTTCGGTTTTCCAATTGGTACTAAAACCTATTCAACTCTTCCCATTAATGTTAGATTGAGGAATCCGTAGTCAAAAAGGTGTTTAGTCTTATAGAATTTGAGAAATCGTGTCTCCAACAACCTCACACACACACACACACACACATCCACACACACACACACACACACACACACACACACACACACACACACACACAGACATCATTGTAAAAATGTTAAAATCGGATTCTACGGACCTTAAATCGTGCTTATTCAATAAAATCTGGATATGCGATTTTTAGCATGAATCCAATACCTCTCTTAGCGAGAGGTAATAATTGGTTTATTTCAGTGTAGTTTATTCAGAAATCTTATGTAGTTTAGTTTAATCCATAAATTTAGTTGTGTACTTCTTCTCTTTCGAAAAAATAATTCTTGAGCCACTTTATCCGATTTTAAATGAAAGTAAGTTATTTTCTGCTCCCGTACTCCGTACACCCCTATATTTTGGAAAAGTTTGTGTTATAATAATAAGCCTCATGAAAGCTTTGTCAGGGAATTAAACGTATTACCAACTATTAACATATTATTGAACACGAATTTTATTTCAATTTTCCGTACAAACATAAAAACAAAAATATAATAATATAATGATACTGTTTAATTATAAATATAAAAAATAGGGTTAAATTTTGAAGGTATATAGTACTGACCCAAATGAATTTTAAAACATAGGCCTGATCTTCAACTGTTTCAAAGCAAAACGAAAAATCGAAGAAAAATTGACAAAGATAGTGATCGAACAAAATTTCGTCTGTCAGTAAATAGACTAAAAAAACAATAAAATTTTATATGAAATATTTTTCTCAATTTCTAATAGTTACAAAGTTATTTGAAAATTAAATATTGGCCAAGGTCGGCACAACATCGAATTCGTAACTCTTGTAGTTTTCGAACCCCGTAAAACTCATTTTCCACTGCCTTATATATCGGAAACTTTTGAAAATTGGACCTATATTGATTAAGCTTTTTGTACTCATTTTGATCAGTACTATATGCCCTCAAAATATTTTACTTTTTTAACACCTGTATAGCGTTGGTTACCTTCATCAAATACAAAACGTCTTACATTATTTATTTCTGTATTTGGAATCTTGATAATTAACATTTTAGGAGTTTCATTAATATCTTCTAAAGACATGCTATTTAATTTGTCGCAACGACATACTCCTGCCAAGGCCAGTATAAGAACAATCTACAATATAAAATTGGATAAGTCTATTATACAACACATAAACTAATTAAAATTGGTGTTTACCTTCATCATAAGAATTTCGTCATCTTGAGCCTCTTTTATAAATTATTCGATTTAGTTCATATTTGTAAGATTTTTCAGAAAAATAGGCAAATAGTACTTCTTCTGTAGACTCAGTAACAGCCTTTTCCTTGCACCGAAAATGTTATATTCTCTCTCATAGCGGTATTTTGACTTGGGCAGTACGATTTGTGAAAGAGCAACGTTCGCAGCTTCTCTAATATTTTCAGGAATATTACCTACTCATCCGGCAATGGAACATAGTTATAACTATATATTATTCTTACATCTAATTTATTGTATCATATTCCTGTGTAAAAACAATACAATAATTAATAAAATGTCACTATCTAAACATATAGATCTCAATTCATTTATCCGCCTGCTTCAAAAATGTTATATTCTCTTTACTTGGTACTTTTGACCACTCAAACTGATTTAAATTCGTATACATATTTTCTGTCAATGATTTTGTTAATAAAAAAATGTTTTTAACGTGGAATAATAGTATCACAGAGATTATGATTTTTGAAACATATTTAAAGTAATAAAGCCTTTTTGTTTGATCAATTTTCTTCTCTTCACACCATTTTATATATGTGTCATAACCCAGGTGATTATTCGTGATGTTCGTAATTTTTTTTTTAGTATAAAATAACACTTTATGCTTCTATTTTCCACTATATCTATTTTTACATCGTTTGAAGCCTTATTTTATTCCAAAATTCTATTAATTGATACAAAATTATTTGATTTCCTTGTTATTTACTATTTTACATAAAGAATTAGTTTAATATCATGTTAAATTACATATTTTGAAACTATTTTATTTCATATTCCTTTATCTTTAACAAAACCTGTACAAATATCGTCACTGTAATAAAATGTAAAGTGTATTATAAAAGTTATAACAAATTTATACCTTTAAATATTGTAGTACATTTTCTTCGTTTAATTTATTAATAGAAATATCATCTTCCCGTCATTTCCTTAGCAATAAAATAATGGTTAGAATGCTTTTTATAACCATTTCTAATGACGCACGCAATAAACTTTACTGTATATAAAGATTCATACATTTGTAATTGTACTTTAACAGTACATAATAAATTTATTTCTATTTGAATTTTTTGACATTTCCACAATTTTTACGACACCTGTTTATATTCAGAAGAAGTATAAATGTATTTCTACTGAATAAAACATATTTCTTTGCAATTTGTTCTTTGGGGTGTACTGTTTAAAGTAGGTATTTGAACAGGGCAAGAAATGAACGTTTTGGTGCGCGCCAACTTCATGGTCAAGATTTGAACGTTATGAAACTGAACGAAGCGAGAATTGAACGAGGCGATGTAGGGACATTAGGACGCTTCACGTGTTCCCTATCTAAAGGTACCAATTGGGTACTAAATTTTCGTATAATTATTTTTTTATTTTTTTTATGTTGTGGTGCTAGCATGAAGTTGGCATCAAAATAATTAAACAATGAATAACTCCTACGCAGAGTAAAAAACAAAAGTTTTTATGTGTGTACTAATTGGTACAAATTGGGTACTAAATCGTAGTAACAATTTAAAAATTAGCACCCTATACCTTGGTGCCAACTTCACGCACCTTAAAAAATCATTTAACAAAATTTCCTTTAAACAAAAAACGATTTAATATTGAACTAAACTATATTAAAGAAATAGCTAAATATAACGGTTTCCCGGTTAAAACTATCGATAAATTAGTTCATAAATTTAAACATCGCCAATCCGTTTCTAATTTTACAACATTAACACCATTTAATAATAAAAATAATAATAAATACATAACACTACCGTACGATAACGCTTCTAAAAATTTATATAATATTTTTCAAAATCAAAATTTAACCGTGACTTACAAATCAAGTAATACCATTAAATCTTTATTAGGTAATCCTAAAGATAAAATAGACACTAACACAAAATCCGGTATATATAAAATTAGCTGCAATGATTGTAATAAAGTTTACATCAGGCAAACTAAAAGACAAATTGACACTCGGTTTAAAGAACATTTTTATCATCTAAAAAGCGGTAATTCCGAAAAATCTAGCGTGGCTCAACATATGTTCATTAATAACCACAAAATTAACAATTCTAACATTAAACTTTTAAAACATATTAATAATGATAGATATTTAGATGCATACGAGAGCTTAATAATAAATAAATTTAAAAATAACTTGATGAACGCAGATCTCGGTCCCATACCAAATTCTAAATTATTCGATTTAATATAAACTTAAATTTTATAGGACATTTTAAATCTTAAATTTCATTGGACACTAAATCTTAGTTTATAATTGGTATTCATTCACCTGTGACGCCTATCCCTATTTAATCCCAGTTCTCTCCTTTGTTTGTTCAGAGTTGTTAGACCTCTGACATGGTTTACATGTTGAGTAATCTTAACTTCTCTGCTTAAACTTTTGTTTTTGTTCTACTTAGTTCTCGAAATACGTATATAGCTCATAGCTTATATTATTATTTTAAGGTTAAGGGGTAATTGTTTTAGTTTTATTTAAAAAATCATTGTTGCCACAAAACTGATTACTCATACGAGTACATACGTCAAACACCACGGCAACATAATACAAAGCAAATATCAAATCGAATTCGGATTTGGAACAATACGTTGAGGAGAAAAGAGAGGCTATGGTAATACAAAACTATCTTTCTCTTCGAGTCTGTCTTCTTGAAATTTCAAATAGTTTTTATTTGAATATAAATTTCTTGCATTAAACTTTATAGTTTAAATATACTTGCAATTATAAAATATGTAGACTTAGACAGTGTTATAATAATCATTGATTTTTTACCTTCCGTCACCTCTAGGTAAGGAAGGTATTGTCTTTGGTCAAAAAATTCGGTGGTGAGTTTTCATTGAATAAGCACGTTTTAGGGTCTTTACAATACGATTTTACTATTTTTACGATGATGTCTGTATGTGTGTGTGTTAGTGTGTGCGTGAGTGTATGTGTGTATGTGTGTGTGTATGTGACCGCCGGGTCTTCAACGATATCTCCAATACTAGAATTCCACAAATTACAATTCTTGCGTATTCCCCTTCCTTACAACCATATGCAGATTTGATTAGATTTTGGTTATAATTGGTCAACCGGAAGTACCCTCATTTGAAGATTTTAACAGATTTTCTTGAAAAACTCAGTTAAATGTTATTATAACTTAAAGAATATATTATTGTCTATACGATTTGATTGCATTTTATATTTCATATTCAACAGATATAGAGTTAAAGAATAATAAAGATAAAAAAAAATCATATAAATTTCATAATTCAGCCAGCTATGCTAACTTAACCATGGAAACTGCTAATATATTCAGGTAATTCAAATTGACAGATGTCAGTATCAATAAAAAGCAAGTAATTGAATGAAAGAATAAGGGAAGTAACGCTAGTGTTAGAAGTTTCTAGATATAAGAGAGACGATTACATTGGTTTGAACATGTCATGAGGAGAGATGAATATGTTAATAGAAGGTGGAAGAAACATAGGAAGACCAAATATAAGATGAAAAGACTGTATTGCAGAAGACTTGAGAGAAAAGGAACTGAATGAGGACGACACGCAAAACAAAAATGAGTGGAAGAAGAAAATAAAAAATAGCGACTCCCTAGCGAATGGGAAAAACTAAAGAAGAAGATGTCAGAGTCAAGTGCAATTTGCATAGTTTGTTTATGAAATAACTTTACTGGAAATATAGGATCTTTTGCAAAAAAAATTATGTATAGGGCGCGTGCTTTGCTGACTTTGGCAAGCAGATATGGGAACCCGTGTCAAAGTGACAGCAATTAATTATGTCCATAACTGGCAAGTGTTATAATTTTTCATTCAAAATTTCATAATTTTCTTATTTCTTGTGGTTTGTTTGTTATCAGGAGTATGGAATTCAGTTGCCGAGAAAGGGAATCACATAATACCAAAAATTTAGAATCTTTTGCAAGAAAATTTATGTATGGAATTTGTACATAATACACAGGATTGACGGAAGGTATTGTGCTGGCCACATCAGATTTTTATAAATATAATTTAGAAATAGCAAATATTTCAAAAACAATTAAGTTGACGAAGAAAACAGATTGATATGAAAACTTATATATGAGACGTCACATTTATTTATTTCTTCAAATTCACATATTAATAGGAATTTTTTCATCGGATTTTCACCAATAGTCCTCATTTTAATAATACAATGTTTTAGATTGTGTTCTGTATATTTATTAAATAACCGTCGTTTCGGCAGCATATACTGCTGCCTTCTTCAGGGAAAAATACATAAATAACAAAACAATAGGAACAAGTAACCAAGGTAATTTATTACAGCATATTTAATATAGGAAGCCATTGCTTTCAGATGGAATTATAAAATAATAATAAAAAAATGGGTGGAATCTCCCATTTCTGTCTTTACAACTCTACTAAGCACTTGAGACAAACATTTTTCAGTGTAACATTTAGCTGTAATAAGATGTAACAGTCTTCTATCTAACCAGCTTAATTGCATTTATCAGTTCCGTACTTCTAAACATTAATATATTATATACATTATTTTTATTTGAAATCGTCACTAAGTGCTCAATAATCGTCATTAAAAGTTCAAAAATCGGCATTATTTCATAGTGTTAAAGTTAAATTAAAGAAAAAGGGATAGCTACAGCTTGGCATTTTAGGGTTGCATTCACAATGGCAAAGTGAAATTATATTGTACAGTCTAAAGCAATATAGTATATTGTTTTATTTCTATTATATTACAAGGCCAGTAATCATTTTCTAGTGTAGGATTACCCCCTTAATCAATTTGTTACACGATTTGTCATTGTCATGTTATCTTTTACGCAACTCAAATGGAGTGCTAAAGTGATCAAGCTGTTGACGCGGGTCAGATATCAATAAAATGGGCAACATATCGCTGAAATTCAAATCATTCTTACCTGTTCCATTCTCTTAGCCCTTCTGGCATCCAAATATTATTGACAAGGTTCTCCTTACTTTTGAAATAAGCAGTTATATAATGTCCTATTAAAGTGAATAGTATGCTGGCATCATAGCCACTTGCAGCTAGTTTCGCCATTTTGTATATATTCTGAATAGCAAGCCGTTCAGATTCTGGTAAAATGGACAACTTCCAAAATTTGTACTCTATCGTGTCTATAAGTTTCAGGAGAGGTGCGTGTTTTGTAAACAGGGTATATAGTTTTATAGTCAGCTGAAACGAAATATATTTTCACTCATGTTTTAATTTAATCATCACTATTACTGTATTTTAGGAGTAAGTATCAAGCATTATAATCTTACAGATCATTACGCAAATGCTATGCCTCGCAAATGCCATGCCTCCCTAGCGTCACAAGTGCTAAAGTTATCCCCCCATCAGTGACGTAAGGTTGAAACGGTCTGAACCGAGTGCTAAACTGAGTCGTAAGGTATTTGGACGGATGAAGTGTATTCTCAGCGTATGAACCAGTCGTTATAGGATGATAACCACAAATACCTGTACCGTCTATAAAATATGGATGACTACTATTAATTTTTAAATTAGATGTTTATTATTATTTTATAGTCGCCGCTTGCAGCCGAGGCAGGACAATCACGAGGGCGCTGACAAGGTGTACACACTATTTTTTGTATTTATTGTATTCAACAGTTTAATCTATTGAAATAGAAAGGCGGTTATTATGAGATTGACATTTGATAAACCAAACAATTAGTTTTGTAATAAATTGCTGCAAAGAGAATAAATAATTTCTGACATATTTTACAATATTGTATTTATTTTAAAAAACAAACTAAGAAACTTAAGTATCTATAATATCGTGTTTGTGGATAAGAGTGACGAATTTGTCATCATCCATAGTAGTTAAGTGAAATTTTGCCTTTTGTGCAAAAGTAAAATGACATCTTTCGCTGTCAACCTTGCACTGGATAAACTTTCTAGTAATTTTTCATTGTAAACGGAAATAATTTGTACCTCCCGCTACCCTTGGTAAGAGAGGTATAGGGATCGTGCTAAAAATCGCATATCGAGATTTTGGTAAATGACCAAGTTTTAAGGTCCCTAGAATCCATTTTTAACATTTTCACGATGATGTGTGTATGTGTGTGTGTCTGTCTTTACGCTCTAACTCAAATACTTTCGTTCAGAAAATTTTGAAACCAGGAGCATACGCTTTAAACTCAACTTACACAGTTCAGATCTCAAATGTATATAACTGACAGATATATGTCTCTGTCAACAAACTAATCATTTCAAATTATAATAGTAACGTTTTAAAAACAAAATAGTAAATGGAACAATAATTATATGGAAAGGAACTTAATACAGTTTCCAGCATAAGTAAATATATAGAAATATAGGTAAGATAATAAAAATATATAATATATCATCACGGCATATTACCCATTGCTGAATCTGCCAATCTGCTTTGTACACAAATTTCGGTAACGACGATGACATATTTGTATCGTGCGGGCGTTTACCCGGTGTCATCTCACGAACACTTATTGCTGGTTTGGAGAGTACACGACAGGGGTCATTTTTGTGCCATTTATAATTCGAAATATTTGGCGTAAATTTAATTTAAGTATTTACGCTACCGATTCCACTAATTTCATCACTGCCGCTATTTTTTGTTTTTTTATTCTGAACGGGCCTTTTATTGTCATATTTTAGAAAAGTCAATGTCATTGTTATATTATCCGTAATATCAATTCTCAAGTGTTAAAGTGATTTTAGTGTACATCCAATTTCGCGGACTGTATGGAGTCTGCCAAATGTTATGAAATTGTTTTTTGATATTGTGCCAAGAAGTCTCGATAGGAGACAAATCTACACTAGATTTCGATTAATACTAGTACATATTTCATGCTCTTGGAACTATGTTCGAATAATTTTGCTGTCGTATGGCATGATGCACCCGTCCTGATGGACGATAAAGTCACTTTCGGCCATTTCACAATTCGGGACTCAGGATAAAAAAAAATCTTCAAGAATGTCTCTGTACTTCTCGAGTTTACTAAGCAATTAATAAAATGTAAATTAGTTACACCCTTTCCATACATACCTACACACCCAAACCTTAACAGACATTGGGAACTTTTTTTTTAACAATCACTGTGATAAACCTCCGAAGATGTACGCAAAAGTCGTTTTCTTGTTTCACCTACATAAACGTCAAATTTAGCTTTTCTCTGGTTCATATTCTAAGAAAACTTTTCATCCCGTCCTATACGTCCCCGTTTTTAGCACTTGTGGGATTCGGCTGTTTGAACTCTACGTCGGTGGTGACTGGTGGTGATAACTTTAACATTAAGTATATAATGACAGTACGGTGAAATTGCATTGGTGGGGCGTAATATTTAGGAACGGGATATTCTAATGTAATAAAATTTAAGGTAATAGTATATTATACAATGAGCATACATTACATGCGAATAGAATTCTATACTTTATCCACAACATACTGTACTATTATAAAATCAGAAATAACCTAACAAATCTTAGAAAATTGTTTGTTTGCAAACATAAACATAGTTAACGTTGATAACTAGGTATTTGTTATAACAAAATTATGAAGTGATTTCACATTTAGCAGAAAATTTTAAACCTACTAGTCAGCTACATTTTAAGCTTAAGAAGAAAATAAAACTATAAAAATGAGAAAAATAGCGTAATTTTGGCTTTTTGTGTGGACAAAAATTACTTATTAAAAGTAATTTGTTTGTACTCTTTGAAAGGTAAGATTTGAATTTGACATAACGAGTGAATACGAGGGTCATTCAATAAGTAAAGAGACAAATTCTATAATTTTAAAACTATTCAATGAATGTGTACAATTTTTCAGGGGTGTTAGATGGCAACCTTGGGATATGCTGTGATCAGCTGTTTCATCATTTTATGTCAACATAACCTCAAAATTTTCAGTTCACCATGGCAAGTCCACTAGAAGATTGCACCTCAGAAGAGCAGCGCTCAGTCATTAGACTTTTAGTCGCAGAAGGTGTAAAACCAAGTGAATTTTTTTCTAGAATGTTAATACAGTACGGTAAAAGTTGTATGAACCGTGCGAATTTTTACAAGTGGGTTGATCGGTTTAAAAGTGGCCGAACAAGTGTAGGTGATGAACCCCGATGTGGACGTCCAGTGGAAGTTTCTGGTCCCTCGTTGGAATCGAGGATTGACGGACTTATTCGTGATAACAGCGAACTATCAATAGCCAATACTACTCTGAGATGCTAGAACACAAAGTTAGACCAGCTATCAGGAGCAAACGCCGTGGACTCTTGTCAAAAGGAGTCATTCTTCAGCACGATAACGCCCGCCCTCATACAGCCCAGCTGACCCGTGATAAGCTTCAAGAATTGGGGTGGGAGGTCTTACCTCATCCTGCCTACAGTCCCGACCTCGCCCCTATCTGATTTTTACCTGTTTGGACCACTCAAAGACGCCCTACGTGGAAAAAGATTTGCTAACAATGAGGAAGTTAAGGAAGCGGTGCAAAAGTGGCTTCGGGGTAAATCGAAAGAATTCTTCGCCAAGGGAATTAGGAAGCTGCAAGAAAGATGGGACAAGTGCATAACTGTGGGGGGTGATTATGTTGAAAAATAGCCTTAATTTTGAAAGATTGAAATAAACCGTTTTTGAGTTATAGCCATTTGTCTCTTTACTTATTGAATGACCCTCGTAATATTATTCCATCGAACTGTCATTATTATTCAATTAGCAACAATTACTAAGGTCATTAATTGATAAAAAACGGTTGAATTATGGGTATATAATTTGACATTCGTGGATAAAAGTATATTATACACCAAGGTTGTGAAGAGTATGATTATTGACCGAGCGAAAAGATTATAATCCCGAGGGAACCGAGGGATTATAATTCGCGAGGGCAATAATGCTCTTCATAACCGTGATTTATATACTATTTTTTTCACTACTAGCACGTAATTTTAATAATTATTTATGAAATTAATCCCACCATAACGCCATTTTATTTTTAAATGTGATGGCACAATTGATGCATAATTGGCCTAGTAAAATTGTTTATTAAAACAAAAACTGAAATTTTATCATTTCAATGTGACAGTTAATTCAAATTAATCCGAATTTTTAATATTGAATTAAGCTGTTTAAACAACCATTTAAATGCATAAAATATTAATAAATAAAGTCTCTTGGTTATACTTAAACTTGCTATAAACATTTCCGATTTAAAACTGTCACAGAATTATCAAAAAATGTAAATTTATTCATTATTAACTTATTATCGGTTAATAATGAAAAATTATATACTGGTAACCATGGACGGGTTGAGAAATTAAATTTCACAGCACTCTATTCGGTCAATAAAGTACCTCTGTGTAGCTAGTAGTGAAAAAAAGATATTATAACATTGCGGAATATACTAAACAATAATCAAATTTATTTTTGAAACATGAGTTTTCTTGTAATCAGTTTTTCTTTGCGCAAACGTTACCTAATTACTTTGTGGAGAAATACATCAAATAAAAGTTAACTCTTCATATAAATGTAAAAATTAATTATAAAATTACAGTTTATATGAGATTTTAGTCTAGGTAGCCATGAATTTATGACAAAAAATAAACAAATGCGTTATTTTTAACTGTCAATTGCAACTAAATATAGATTTAGATTACAGTAATAAATTAACACAAAACACAAAAGGTAAACTGTTTTAATGTGGAAGTTTAGTGTTTTTTTTTGTTTATTTTATTAAGATTGTCTTCAAAAGTGAAATTCTTTATTGTATTTCACTCAAAGATGTCTAGGTTTCTCAAAAAATTAATTTTTCTAAAATAATTGACGTCACAAAAGTATAGTCTACCTTAAGTAGGCACGCACTGGGTTCCCTTGGCAACAGTAAGTTTTAAAAATGGCATCCACATGTTTTAACATTTATAAGCAGTGACATTTCTGTGTTGAGATTATTATAGTTCAGTTATTCTTCTTGTGCAAACGACTAGTTCAATTTATTTCATTGTGCATTATTTTATTCATTTGTATGGACTGAGAAAGTTTATTAGTGTAAATATTTAAAGAAAATTAATTTTGCTTCGTAAGGGTATCTTTATGTATTATTTATATTTAAAAGTTTATTTATCGTAGTCATTTTGTGTAATTGTTGTTATCGGTGGCGACAAATCATGATTCCATCTTAAACTAACTAGACAGAAAATATTAATTGATGTAAAAATAATAAATATTTTGTTACGGGAAATAACAATAATAGAACAAAGTCAAATGAAATAGAGTTTATTAAGATAGAGGAATAAAGAACACCCAAAAATCTCACTAATATCACAGTGTCTCGCCTAATGCTCATATACCAATGAATCCTCGTCCCGCCACGCTGATGCTACAACCAGTAGCGACACTTCGCATATTTCATGATACCAAAATTTGAGTAGGCGTGGCCAGTTCTGCTTATGAGAAGATGGCCGCTCACTCACAGCCACTTGTCTGATTGTTGTTGTTATTGTCATTTTCACGTATAAAATGAGTAGAAAAAAGAGAGGTAAAGTTATGTGTGCTATGAAAGACTGTAAAAACTTTTATAGTGTCGGTGGAATGAGTTTTTTTGGATATCCTACAGACCCAGAAAGGTAATATTTAAGTTTTACATTAATAACCAAGCTTACATTATTTGTATTTCCTCATAAATATTTGATAAAATTGTATTGCAGTATGCGATTATTTTATGCACTAATTTTTATAAATAGAAATTTAAAATCATCCAAAGGGAAACGGAAGCAAATTATAGTAAAACATTTGTAATATTATACAAAATAAAAATATTTGTATTTACAAAATATAGTTTTATTATATTTAATACAATTATACTTATTTGTAATCAATGAAATAATAAATACCGTACTAATATATCATTCGCAAATGACAGTTGTTCAAATTCCCGCCACGTACCGCTTATACCAAGATGGCCGCTTACTCCATTCGATGCGATATGAAGATGAAAGGTGCCGACAACAAGTGTCGCTACTGGTTAAGTATTTTTATATTGTGCTACAACGGTCTCCCCGTATGAGGCGCCGTTTGTTCCATTTATAAAAGTAAATAAATAAATTTATTTTACACTGATAAATAAAATTTCTTTCAATAAATATATATTTTTTTATTTGATAAATAAAATAATTATTGAGAAATAAAAATCTTTATGATAAATAAAAATTTCCGTGTGAAAAATAATTTTTTTTATGATAAATAAAAGTTTTTGTGCGAAAAATAAAAATCTTTATGATAAATAATTTTTTTTGCGATAAATAAAAGTGTCTACGATAAATAAAACTTTTTGTTATAAATAAATATTTTTACGATAAATAAATCTTTTCGCGCAAAATAAAAGTTTTTCTGAGATATAAATGTGTCTCTGATAAATAAAAGTTGTATCTTTCAATTTATGACGATAGATGGCGCTGATACCTAAAGGTAGGTCCTTACTATCTATTCGGAACTCTTCCGTCAACTGACCGATAAAGTAATTGCATTTATCATTATCTAACCATAAAACACATACTTACTAATGAATTTCATACATTTTTATTTAATTGTGGAAAAAAAGGTTGTTCTTTATTTTTATTGATACATTGTATTAAAATTAGAATTTATCGATCTCTGTTAAAACAAATAATTGTTAAGGGCCTGCATTACACATACCAAACAGATTTCTTAATGAAAGGATTACATGTACTCTTTAGTTTTAATATATATATATATATATATATATATATATATATATATATATATATATATTATTGTTCTATCCTTTGAGTACAGCTGGTTCAATTTTTGGTTTGTTATTACTAATAAATTAAACCCGTATTCCTGAACATTTTTTGTATACAATATTATTCTGCAGTCATTAGTACGTCCCAAAAAAAAAACACTAGTTATTTTAAAGGAAATAGACTATATTCAACATAAATAACTTTCATATTTATTACTTTATGCAATTTCATATTTAATAATCATCGTCATATTACAAATTAATGGATAATTTATTAATCTATTTGAAAAGTATATATATATATATATATATATATATATATATATATATATATATATATATATATATATATATATATATATATATATTTAAAACTAAAGAGTACATGTAATCCTTTCATTAAGAAATCTGTTTGGTATGTGTAATGCAGGCCCTTAACAATTATTTGTTTTAACAGAGATCGATAAATTCTACTTTTAATACAATGTATCAATCAAAATAAAGAACAACCTTTTTTCCACAATTAAATAAAAATGTATGAAATTCATTAGTAAGTATGTGTTTTATGGTTAAATAATGATAAATGCAATTACTTTATCGGTCAGTTGACGGAAGGTTTTCTAATAGATAGTAAAGACCTACCTTTAGGTGTCAGCGCCATCTATCGTCATAAATTGAAAGATACAACTTTTATTTATCAGAGACACATTTATATCTCAGAAAAACTTTTATTTTGCGCGAAAAGATTTATTTATCGTAAAAATATTTATTTATAACAAAAAGTTTTATTTATCGTAGACACTTTTATTTATCGCAAAAAAAATATTTATCATAAAGATTTTTATTTTTCGCACAAAAACTTTTATTTATCATAAAAAAAATTATTTTTCACACGGAAATTTTTATTTATCATAAAGATTTTTATTTCTCAATAATTATTTTATTTATCAAACAAAAAAATATATATTTATTGAAAGAAATTTTATTTATCAGTGTAAAATAAATTTATTTATTTACTTTTATAAATGGAACAAACGGCGCCTCATATCCCCGCCTGGTTGCCGTTTACGCCACACTCGACAGCGTTGCGCAATGTCCGCCTTTACAATTTATCTACATGTACGTAAAACTCGCAATAAACTTACATATACATGCCAAAGAAAAGAATATACTAATATAAGTAGAAAAAATATTTACCTTAAAAGTTGAACAGAACAGAATATTATGAATTAAGTACTGTATAATACTTTTGCAAACAAATATAATTCCACTTCGAACTAAAAACTTATAATAATAATAATAATAATAATAATAATACTTTATTGTTCTGGACTATACAGTATAGGAAAAGTTATTATCTCACTCTACGAAAAGGTAAACAAATCCACCTAAACTGGCCAGAATTTTGTAATGTAATGCCTCAATATGCATTCAAAAAGTCAGGTCTCGCCATCCTTCCTAGGCATGCGCATAAGTCACATGTGATGTCACAAAAGTTCGATAATAAATAATTAATTATAAATAAATGGGAACATTATTTTAATTTTCAATTACATTTTTTTATACTCGTAATTCATATATTTACGATTAAAAAATATTTCACATGTTATTTCAATCACGCTAAACTTCCCCATTCTAATTAATAGTTAAAAACAACGCATTTGTTTATTTTTTGTCATAAATCCATGGTTGCTTAGATTAAAAACTCATATAAACTATAATTTTATAATTAATTTTTACGTTTATATGAAGAGCTAAAATAATATTTTCAAATGATTTAGATGCAGAATTTCAATCTCTATAACTTTTATTTGAAGTATTTATGCATAAAATAATTAGGTAGCGTTTGCAAAAAAAAACTTATTTCCCATCTTAAACGCCTATGACCCAGTTTTTGATTTACATCCTGTACTTATAGCTGTCCTGTTAACAGAGAAAGCAGTTTTTCTGCCATTGACACGATGTCAACTGTCTTGTTCGTGTTAATTTTATCCCATTTTGTGTGTTTACAAGTTTTCTACGGCATTTCCGGTAAAATGAAATTAAATAAAAAAGAACTCAAAATTATAGATTTGTAATACAAATTTGTGAAAGTTATAGAAAATAAAATAAATGATTAGAATACCCCATCGCCATTGTCGGATTATAACGCTTGACATAATTCGTATTTTGCAGAGTGTTCTATTCCTTTGGTATATCATACTTACTTGCCAGCTTCCAGCGAGTAGTACCACATCAACGATTAAAAATCGTAAATCCTTGTAATCGTGAGTGAACAAAAATGTACCATCTAGAGAAAAGGTCAAAAGCATAAATAAGAACATGATAAAACCAAGAACAATTTTCGGTTTCGTTCTAATTCTTGGGTTATACCCAGCATAATTCATGCGACGGAGATGGTAGTTTATTATAGACATTGGAGTTAATTCCTATGGAGAAAAAACAATAGTAGTTACTTTTAGGTAGAAAAAGAGTCCAGTGAAATAGTTGTTGGTAAAAGAATGGATCAAAAATTATTCAAAAATGAATGATTGGCGTACAAAGGTGCCTCAAAAGTGATACCTTGCTTTGAGATTTGATTCAGGGGGCTAGAACAAATTCACGAGAGGAGAATTTTCTGATTGTCCTTCTTTACCAAGTTATTGATAAATAATCTGATGTGACCAAGACATTACCTTCTATCAGTTCTACGTATTTTATACAAATTCCATACAATACATAAAGTTTTTTGCAGAAGATTATATATTTCCAGTAAAATTATTTCATGAACCATGCCAATTTTACTTGACACTGACGTCCTCCTTGCCGACATCTGCCAATTAATAATCTTTGCTGTTTCCATGATGAAATTGTAACAGGATAGGTGCAAAATAAATATGTCACGTTTCAAAACTGACTAAAGTTTTGAATTTACATTTTATTTATGCTTATACACATTTTAATATCGGAGATTAATTAAACAAAATTTTAAATTTTTAATTATAAATATTTATTGTGTATTTAATACACTAATGCTGAGTTCCACCAACAAGACTTAAATTTTAATCTACGTTTAAACAAAAAAATGTAAATCGAAATTTTGACAGCAATATATTATAATTCATTTGACATTTCATTTCGATGCAATATTGTCAATTTAAATCATGTTTAATATTTAAGATACATTGGTGCAACCGGCCATTATTTTATTAGAAAACACCTTTATTAATTAAATGTTAAATTTATGACAAAACGAAGAATCATGACCAAAACAGTGTGGTGTCAACTGTTTTTCCAAATCATATGTGACTACATAACAATATTAATGACGCAATTCTTGCAGTCTGTTAAATTAATTCCTGACGACAGTGAAGTTATATTAATGGAACTTGATGTATTTGTAATTTGAGAAACGCAATTTGTTTCTCCGAGGATATCAGAAGCAATCTTTTTCTTGTTTTCAATTTAATTTTCTACACATCCTTCTGCTACGGTGTTAGATTTCCAGCCCCCATGTCTTTTTATCTTCAAAATATCGGCCCCAGAATCCACCAGCAAGGTGACGCAAGAGCACTTCAAGCAGTAGCCAGTATATAAGCAGGATTTGTAATTTGTTTTGGTATGTTTCCAAAAGTATTTATTCCAATTGGTTGCACATAACATTTTACATTTTTATAGTTAATGAAATATCTATTATGTTTAACATTTGGTCAACGCAAATTGATATATTTTTTGATAATATCGATATAATTAAATTCGTCAATGTCTCCTGCTGTTATTGCAAACTCTCGTATAACTTTTGCCTTTGTACCTATTTGGAATATTAATTCGAAAATACAATTGTTCGTCAATAACATGCACCACCAACTACTCCAATAATCATTGCAACATTGAAAAATAAGTAAAAATTAAAAGAGATATACTCGTATATACAGATGTAACAGAAATAAGTACATTAAATTTAACTAGTGATAGAACTCATCAAGAGCATCAATATTTCTTAATATTTTTTTTCGAAATCTCATTTTTTACTATTTTTACCCCCCCCCCTCTTATAAATTAACGAGTCGTTTAGATATTTTCATAATAATATGATCACAAATGATGAGAAATAAATCGATTAATAATTATTATAAAAGTTATAATCAGTAGAAATGCCTGCCTTTACGGATAGCGAGTACACAGACATTGTGCTGGCCTATGGTGAAGGGAAATGCTGCCCAAGGTCGGCAAATTTATTTGGAACGTTTTCCGAATCATCATCTTCTAAATGTTCGCAACTTTGTACATGTAAATAAAATAAATAAATATTCGAGATCATGAGTCCTTTAAGCCTGCTGCTCAAGATCGTAGCAGAACTCGCCCCGATCACATAGAGAATATTGAAGAGGATGTTTTGGACTCAATCATGGTCTAGTACTCGAAGAATAGCACTACAGCACATAGTGTCACATATGACAATTTAGAAGATATTGAAACAACAGTTACATCATTTCATCGACGCCTTTAGTATTGTATTGACATTGTGATTTTATTTAAGTCTGCATCACTTTTCATCATCTTTCTGCGTTTTCTTGTTCCGTCAATTGTAGAGTTGTTCTTGGTCGACTGCATCCTATAAATGTCCTACCATTTTTGGATTATCTAACCTGTTGTAACATAAAAATTTGACGTATTATTTTCTGTTACCTTAGTCGAGGTATTCTATTATATCTATATATAAAATAATGTTGCGCAAACGAGAAGAGGGCACTTCGAATAACTGCTAAGGAGACTGAAATAAACCATGATGATTACCTGTAACTAATACAATATTTCCCAAAAGAAAAAAAAACAACAATGATATGTGTCCAATATCCCAAGTTGCTCCTCAACTAACTAGTCTCCCTGTAATATAGAGTGAAGAGCCATTACGAACGCGCGCCCGCACACATAGACACACATTCAAACTTCCAACAGAACAGGGAAAATGGAATAAGTCACCTTATGCGAAACGCATACCTGCTACTCAATAGCAGCGTGGCCCAGGTCTTACGCGGACGTATACTCAACTGTACCTGCCTTTACCACCCTTAGCAATGTGCTTTATACCAGCACCGAGGTTACATCACCAACTCTGCCATTACCACCCCTGTGAATAGGGAGCTACTCTAACCCGAATTCTGCTCAGTTGCTGATCCATCCTAGTGGCTTTACTTCGGCCTTAAGGATATGATTACAAAACCAGGAGAAAACCATCCCTGCCGTTACCACGCGGTGTAGCAGTGAAAACCATGAGGCTAGAAATCGTGGACACATAGGTCGCATTCCTGGTTACCCTTATAGCTCTCTCATCACGTCTTGAACCAAAGACCAGAGGCTCAACACTGTAAACACCTCATCCATCAAATGCTAGAGAAAGACTGACTTTCAATATCTATTAGCAGTATATTAGTGTATAAAGTGATTACCCAACAGAAATAAACAAAACTCTTACCAGGATGGGGAGTAAGAGAATTAAATAATTACCATTGAATAATACCCATTTTATGCAATAATAATGATGTAATTAATATTAAATAACGTACAAGAGGTATTCTACTATTATCATATTTAATTTCATAGCTTAATTGTCTGCCGGACACTTTTTATTTACAAAAAAACTGTTTTCCCATGTTAAACGCATATGTCAAGGATTTCTTGGGACACCCAGTAGAAATTATAAAGCGCAATAAGTATAACTACTTGATCCTTCATACAAATTGCATATATGAAATTAATAATTTTACCGTTTTAACGCAAAAGTAGAAAAAATCTTGGAAGTAACACGTTAGGAAATGCAATTTTATGTAACTTGTGTATTAATGATCACGCGTTACACAAAATGAGGCATTTCCTACATGGTTGCATAAATAGCCCTTTTTATATATATATATATATATATATATATCTCAAAATACATTGAATATGAAGAAAGAAATATAAATAAATCGTATAAAGAATAAAATATTCTTCGATATTTAATATAAAAACGTAAATATAATATTTAAATAAATATTCAATATAATGACATAAGCTGAATGATATTTAACTGCGTTTTTTTTTTTTAGAAAAACTGTTAAGAACTTCAAATGAGGGTACTTCTGATGGACTATAACCAAAATCTAATCGACTTTTCATATGGATGCAAAGAAGAAGAATACGAAAGAATTATAATTTTTGGAAATATAGTATTGGAGTTATCGTCTCTGATAAAATCGTGATACACACGCTCACACGCACACATACAGACATCATCGTATTTTAGGAATCCTAAACTTTAATAAAAACGAGTAATATTAGAAAGCCAGATATTTTCCACATCTTTTCTCACAAATGTGTTCAAATAGCTTATCTCCTATTTTAAGGCAAATATTCTCACGATGTATCATTGAAGCCTGAGCGTTCTGCAAAATATTTTCGTCTATTGACGCCACAACAGCATGAATATAAACATTGCCATAACCACGTATTTAATTTATGTTACCCAATGAGCCGATTTTACATTTTTCAAAAAGTGTAATTAAAGTTTGTCATATTTTTCATAGTAATAAAAAATTATAATAATTTGTTTTTATTTTCGTATACAATTAAATAAAAAGATTGGCGACAAAAGTAGTTATTAAAAACAACCCTCCACTGCTGTGATGTCAAATTACATAACAGCATACGTCATTCATAGCCAATAGTAAAACATGTAATGCTTTATATATAAAGATTTAGAGAATAAAATTTTAAATTTTTAAATTTACGATTTTAATGCATTAGTAAACTTAATTTAAAGACGTAGTAAAAACTGATTGTGTTTCTTCAAGAAATGAGCGTTCTTTAACATTTAAATGCCAATTTTTTACTATATCTTGGTTTGATAGTATACTTGACGTTAATTTTTTTTAAAATAATAGCATACTAAATCAATTTTTATCACATCTTTAAATTAAGTTTACTCGAAAATCAATAGCGTTAATTTCATCTTTATTATACACCAAAATTCAGAATTTTTCTTTTTAAATTTTTATGTACAAATAACCTTATAAAATTTTACGAGACATATAGTTATTGAGAAAAACTGTTTTCCTATTTTAAACGTCTATGTCGCGGGTTTTTGTGTTCACGCTGTATAAATAAACATAGGAAATATAAAATACAATTCGTATTTTGGGTTTTTTATAAGAAGTTATACAGAGATTGATACTGGAAGACTGCTGTAAGGAGAATAGACACAGAATTGACGTCACACGCACACGCACAAGAGAGATACAACATCTCGATATAAACAAACTCCTAATTATTTTATTGCATTAAAAATGAGTCCAAAACCGGACGATATGTCTGGATCCATAATAATTATCAAATAACATTTAGTACGTTTATACGTTGAATTTGTACGGTGAGTGCGAATGACTGATGACAGTTCTTTATTTGTACTGCCGTAACCATAGCAACCATTACTTCCAAGCAGTGCTGCTAGATGCAATATGTGTAAATTGCATTTGTGTAAATGTCTATTGGGTTGCATGACAATTTAAAAGATTATATTATCTAATGTGTTTCATCACATGATGGCACATTTACATACATGTTCAAAATATGACTAACTAATAGCAAGATAACTAATAATTATGATTAACATAATATTTATGCAGATGGATAAATGACTAAGATGTACATATATCAATAAAGATAAAGTGTAGTTTATACTATTATAGATATACATAACTTAGGCGATAGTTTGACACCAGAGCTGGGCAGTAATTAATTAGTTTTAGTAATTAATTACTAATTTAATTACTTTTACCCAAATTGTACTTAATTACTTTGTAAAAAAAAGTAATTGTACTGAATTACTTTTTAAAATTTAATACTTAGAAAGCGTATAACAATAACAGTCCTATTAAATGCGACTGTGCGTTAAATTTCTTCATTTTTTTTCGTGCAAATATTTGCCATCTAGTTGGAAGCAACAGATGTAAAAAATATCTTCTTTTCTAATATTATTCGTTTTTAATAGAATTTAAATGGTGATATTTGTTTTCTGTCAATATCTTGACAACGAAAGATAATTAGAAAATTGTCCATTTTATAATTTCGATTTATCTTAGCTCCGAATTAAATCCCAAAGAGCATAAATAGAAGCACCACTATTTTTTAAATATTATGTATTTATAAAATATTATTCTTACCGGCTCTTCTGCCATTTCGTGATGTTGACACTAAACTTTTGTGATAGAAATTAAATTAAAATCAAATTGGAAAACAGATTTTACTTCACGCATTCACAGGTGTTTGTTCTCTCATTAATTACACAATTGAAGTAGCTAAACAAAAGTTTTAATTACTCTTTCTGAGAGTTTTAATTCACTTATTTATAAAAAACGGTGAGAATTGTTTTTTTTTTCAATTACAACAAATATTTTATAATACTAATTACAGCGGTTATAAGAACTCATAATAATTTAGATTTTAAACAAATAAAATTTTGTATTCTATAAATATATTTATTTTATTTTTGAATCATATACTTGTTAATTCGTCCTCAAAACAGGGCGCAATTTGATTTCTATCGCCCGAGGGTCTATATGCCAAGTAACAGCTGTCCAAATATATCAAAATTGTTGTTCATGGATAAAAAATGTCAGACAACACAGTAAATTTGAAAAATGACAATTTTGAACACCGTCACCTGCAAAACTTATGCATTCTCTCTCGTATACATCTTTTGATTTCTATAGAATAAATTTGCTTCAAGTTCGTCCGATATATATATATATATATATATATATATATATATATATATATATATATATATATATATATATATATATTGTAACGTCGCCGCCACCGCCGCTCCGTAGCCCTCGCCGCCGCCGCGCCATTGCTGGCGCCGTTGTGTCGCGCCCGAATGTCCGCGAAGACGTGATCTATTGTGCATGCTGTTTATCTTGCAAGTATTCTAGTAGGTTCTAGAACTAAAGCCGCCGGGTATATAACCCGTCGCCAAAGCCAGCGAACACAGTCTGTGATATAGAAGCAACGAGTAAAGAAGTCTGATATAAATAAGCGTCGTGTTGGTGATATAAACAAACAGTCGACAAGAAGTGAATAAAAAAAAATGTAATTAGTGACATAAATAGTAGTGTTAATTGTTTAAATAAATAATCTTAGTGTTTAAGTGTCTTATAATATTCTTAGTTTTTAAATTAGTGTTAAGTGTTAGTTAAATTTATTATCTTTTAATATTTATTTATCGTTTAATAAACGTATTCTTTTAATTTTTAAGTTTTACACTGCACCCATATAAATAAAACGTTACAATATAATACAAATGTATGTTCATTTTTTACGTGGCTGCCATTGCGATCTCGAGAACTATAAGAGATACGAAGTTGGTTAAATTAGCAAAGAATCCCTATTTTACATGGGTATTTCAATGATAAACTGAAAAAAAAAAATCAACCAGTGGTACCAACTTTTTTATTTAAATAGAAACATACTTTTTATTTGCTCATTCACTAGAATTTTTTATTTTGAATCTAACGATATACAACTTTCATACCCTTGTATAACAAAATTTTCAAAAAAATAATAATAAAGCTTTGAATTAGTTCCCCAGCATATTCTATTAATAAGAATGAGACTGAAAAAGTGAATATTATGTTTATTGCTACTTCTGTCAACTGTGCATTACAACATACAACATTCAAAAGATTGTATTGAAGAAACATTAAGAAGTATTGATAGAAAAAAAAAATTTAAAAATCTGTTGTGGCCATCACAATACCTCTCGCCACTTCCTTTTTTGGTTACATAAGTATAGGGCCCGACCAGTCATGTTACATTGTTGGCCTTGACAAGCAGATGTGGGGTTCCCGTTTTAGAATGATAATTATGTACATAAATGTCAGAATTTTTCATTAAATATTCCAAGATTTTCTATATTCACGTAGTTAATTTGTCACCAGGAGTATGGAATTTACTTGTCGAGGAAAATAAACCACATGGAATTGGAAAATCACTAAATTTAGAATGAGAAATTGATACTTGACATCTATATACATAATTACTAGCTATCATTCTGACTTAAGCCCCTATATCTCCTTGTCAAAACACCCTATTGTATTTAACATTTCTTGTATACCTACACTCTACACCAAAACTTCTACTTACATATATGTATCTATTCCTTATATTTAGATTGTTTAATTTTAAATTCATTTTATGAAGAAATTTTGTCCTCTTCTAATTTTTCGAAATGTTTCCAATTCATTGTCAGGATTGACAGTATTTTTGAAGGATATATGTAATATACCTATAATTTTAAATAATTAACTATTAATACATTAAGAAATAATATAATATATGTACTTCCCAGAAAAAGTCTTTAGTAATATCTCCGGCTCCGGATTTCTGACACTGACGTTTATCTGTCAGTTACAAACAAAATTTTCAACTATTTTCCATGGCATCCTTTCGGCTGTAAAATTTATTATAACAGATTATTTTATATATTATATTTCTTTTATCTCTAAATCTATAAAATATATAAGAAAATATTTAAATATATCAGATAGAGAATTTAATTTTCTTTAATATTACGGAGAAAAGTTTTCAAAAAATATTATTTAGAAGATTTTTTTTCAAGAATCTTCTACTTCCGGTTGTCCAATTGTTACCAAAACCTTTTCAGATCTTCCCATGAATGTCCGATTGGGAAATACGTCGTTAAACAAATTTAAAGTCTTATAGTTTTTGAGTTATCGTCCTTCCAACATCCTACATACATACACACACACACACACACACACACACACACACACACACACACACACACACACATACATCCACACAGACATCATCGTAAAAATGTTAAAATCGGATTGTAGGGACCTTAAAACGTGCTTATTCAATAAAATCTGGATATGCGATTTTTAGCATGAATGCAATACCTCTCTTAGCGAGAGGTAAAAAGATAGGAAAAATTTAAAATAGAGAATTCAGTTATGTATTGATAAAAATGGAGATACATTTTAGAAGTTTTTATAAATTGTAAATCATTTAATTGAAAATCAAGTTCTTTTTAAATATATTCACTTTTTTCAGTGTCATCTTCTAGTCAGATTTAGCTTGTACCGCGACCCTTTATTTTTGACACAATGAAAAACAACTTCGTAAAAATCCAGTAACACCTACCTTGCAAGGCAAGACATATAGGATAATACTCAAAAGAAAATGTGCAGGGCTTAGGGGTACAATGCCTAATAGATTTTAAGCTAGTATTACTAGTAAAGGCGATGTAACCTAATATTAAATGGCGGAATACTTGAATAACATATTCAGTTTAGGTAAGCTTAAAATCTATATTTTAAACTAGTCAAAACAAATTTGTAGAAATTCTCACCATTTGCGTAGGTTTCACAATATATTTGTTGAAAATGTTAATAGGCCGAACTACCAGTTTGCGCTCATAGTTATAATTTTACTGGAAATATATAGTATCTATTGCAAGAAACTTTCTCTTTGGAATTTGTATAAAATACCTTAAACTGACGGAAGGTAAAGTACTGGTCACATCAGTTTTTTTTTCTGAACTTGGTCGGTAGTTTCAGTTTGGACTTGATACTCGAAGAAAAAGGAATAAAATGCTCTAAAATATGTATATGTAGCAGCAGAACCGACTTATTTGTATTAGAACGGAGAACATGAAGGACTAAAGTGTATTCGTTATTAGTTAGCCAAATTTGTTTATTTGTAAAAATTCTTATCTGTAAATAAACCTGGCGATATTTTTTTGGTGGTTGGTTTTTCAACAGCCGAAATTGCTCAGTTGGGAGAGCGTTAGACTGAAGATCTAAAGGTCCCCGGTTCATTCCCGGGTTTCGGCAATATGCACTTTTAATATTTATTGTTAAAAATATTTCGATATTTATTTAATTATAAGTAACAAATTATGAGTTTCTTCTGTTTTATAAAAATGTAATTGAAATAAAAAGTTTGATTTAGATTGAACTAAAATACTTACATTATCAAAGAAAACATATTAAACATTGTGGAGTTGAAAGATAAATGAGAAATAAGTTTATATTAGAACAAAAGCTTGGCTTTAAGTTGGTTCACGATGTAATTTTATTTTCCTTTCGTGAAGGCGTCAGGATGGCTGAGCGGTCTAAGGCGCCAGACTCAAGGTTTTCTGGTTTAATGCAGAATAGATTGAGCGTTCTGGTCCTCTCTGAAACTGACACTCATTTTTATAAATAAAAACCGTACATTCTTATAATCAAATTATATTTTCAAAAGTCAAATATATAAGTAAACATTATCTTACCTCCATGAAACATATTAACACTAACTTTGAGATTTAATTTTGCAAATAAGAATTTAATACAGCTTGAAAAGTGACGACTCCCATAAATTGATTACAGCTAGATTTTAGTTGTTCTTATACAAAAAATGCGTTTTTTTTATTTAATTACACAATCTTATTTTAGTAAAAAATATGTTGTTCTTGTATTAAGCCACAAATATTTATACTTATATGAGAATATTTTAATAAAATATTTATTATTCGATATGGTTTAGTGGCTACGACACCTTGCTTTCACCCAAGTGGCTCAGATTCGATTCCCGGTACCGCAATATTTTCACATTTTACATTTTCATTTCAATTATAAGGAGAGAAATACAACATTCCCGTGTGTCGGTTTCATAGTGTAATGGTTAGCACTCTGGACTCTATAACAGGCCCAAAAAGGGTTTGGGGGTTATAAAAAGCCAAACTTAGGCAGGGGTGCAAATCCCGAGCGTGGTTTGGGCTCGACTAGCTTCAGTGAAGACGAGGCGGGTTCCGACGTTGGCTGTAAGATGTAAATAGGGCGCCAGCCTCTCTTCAGAGCCTACAAACAGCTGAGAGACAAGCTCTCGGGACGAAGCATTCCATAGCGTCTAAATGTCATAGCGCCCAAATTCCATAGCATCTAAATTCCACACGTCTAAATTGTATAGCGTCTAAATGATGCCCCCCCCCCACCAATTACCATAGCGGCTAAATTTGACCTGGCTTATTTCGGCCACTACCAGTGGTGTTGGTAATACAGCAAACTGTAAATATGTCTACATTTATTTGGAATTGTACAACAGATGGCGAGTTTGTTGTGTAGTTAATACAGTGCCACAGTGCGTATAAGGAGGTACTATAGTAGTCAACAACAGTTAACCAAATAAATACTGTACAATAGTTTACAAGTACAACGGGTTTGTAATGTAAATGAAGAATATGCACTGAAAGACAAATATAATTCAATATATAAACATAATGTAAATAACACAAATATGAATTAATTATTATCTACCTGTTTCATCAAATTTTACAAATATGAAAGTACATGTAATAAGTGCATTTAAATATATGTAAAAAAAAAAAAATTGCATGTTTAAATTTTTATTTGGTATGGATTAAATATAAAACGTTTTATTAAAAAAAAAAAAATTACTCTAAATTCATACAGATAGCCAGAAAGAAGGTTTACAACTTTATTATTGAATTATAAAATATAAAAATAAAATAAATATATCATCACGGCATATAACCCATTACTGGGTGTGCCAATCTGCTTTGTACATAAATATCGGTAATGATGAAATATACAGTGTGTCCCCGGATTAAGTATACAAGAGGGAAAAGATCTTTATTTCTAATTTTACAAAAGAATGTTATAGGACGAACTTTTTTGCTTAACTTGAAACTCTTTTGTCATTTACACCTTTAATTATTAATATTTTAATTTCCATCCTCGAAATTAGGAAAGTGCCTTCGATATATGGCTTGCTTAACCCACTTGCAACATGTGTCATGTTTAATATGTCATGTGCGGTTATGTTTTTATAAGTAATACGAGTAATATCGCAAAACTTATTTTCATTGCAATATTTGTATGTAGTTTAATGTATTAAAAAATCGGATAAGAGATACTATGTCTGCCCGTAACATTTGAGGAAGTGCAGAATAGCTTTAAAGAGCTGCGTCGGAGGATTGAGTTATGTAGCGTGGAAGGTGGAGGGTTAATAGAATAGTGGATGATGAAGCTTATGACTGGATGGGTGTATGGAAATTAATAGATTACTGGATTGCAGTCAAAATATTAACAAAAAACATAACAACACACGTGGGATGTCAAAACAGTTAAAATAAATAAATAAAAGAAAATACTCGAAAAGTCGTCAAAATCTTTTAAAAATAAAATAAATATATATGTGAATTTTCGGCACCATTATGGAAAAAATATAATTTGGTTTTAACAAGTATTGTACGGAAGTTTGTTGTTTTACCGCTAAAAAACTAAAAAATATTTTATTCATTCTTCTTATTGTTTAGTCTTAAGTTTAATTATTTTTATTGTATTTTAAAATGTTTGTACAGTAAAATTTTTGCAAAATGTCCGATCAAGTTTATCTACGAATTGTATGAATTCAAATTTTTGCTCCGCCCATTCTGACAAATTCAGTAGTGTCGTTTGGTTAGTTTGCATGAGGGTACATAAGATACTGTTATTTTATTATTATAAAAATATATGTAACAATAAAAGCATTCAAAATTCAAAAATAAGTCAACTGGTAAATTTATTAGCAAATGTGTAAAACCAAATATGTGAAAAATAAGATACTGACACAATGTCAGTGTCAGTGACACTTACAGAAAAAAACGTTATTCGTACGGCTATAAATCAAGGTAATGTATCTGAATTAATAAATAAACTTACGTTACAGCGAAAGTATTATCAACAACGAGCATCGTTTTAAAGTGGAATGTATTAACTTAGTCGAAGCAATATGAATTTTTGAAAGACAAGCGTGTTATATTCATCCTCATCGTACACGCTTATAGCCTTTGCAAAGGAAAGAGATAAATGTATGCAAATTTGTTAATTCGTTTATTATACAAATAACCTTGATCGGACATCTTTAAAAAAAAATACTGTATATAGTACTTAATTTGGGATTGCATGAAACATACGAATACTTTTGTATAGCCTTCTTCAAATCACGACTTATGCATGTTTCGACTCTGCAAATCTAGTCAATGAAGTTGGCGCGTACCAAAATGCTCAAATCTTGACTTATGCACCGTACGACAAAGATGGCTGACAATCTCTAATGGTTCGTTCGTTTGTTCACCAAGATTTCATTTTAATATTTTTAGTAACTTTTTATTTCTTTTCAACGGAGTAAATTAATATTTTAAAAATGAGTTATTAATAATTGATATAAACATTTCGCTTTACAAATAATTAATATGCTATATAAAACAAAAGAATATCAATTTAACAGCCTGTTATATGAATTTAAAAAACCAAATTGTTGGTGATTAAATTTGTCATCATTCTGAATTTCAATTAATATTTGTGTTTACAAATATTTAAGCATTCAATACATTTACTTATTTGAGTAAAAGTATTGTAAAACAATTAAGGTTATGAGGAATATGTAAAAGAAAAGGCATCCAATATTTTGCAATAGTTATAATAAACTGGATGAAAGGATAAAAAAGTAGTGGAAAAATAATAAAATTTATATGTTCTTCAAGAATATATTTATTTATAATGACAAAGAAAATGATAAGCTTACAGTTTTAATTTTAATTTACACGATATTTGTGGTGTGATTAACCTCACTTCTGGGATACTAAAATTTAAAATTGCTATTTTAAATTTATCTCTGTTGCTGTTTAACTAATTTTAATATAATCTTCAAGAGATAAACACAGCATTTGACCAAAATGATTGCGAAAGTATCGTGCAAGGAGAATATCGTGATGTCATGATTATTGCTGGCGTTATATTTACGAAATAAAGGCTGACACATGAGGTATCCAATATTTTGCAGTACAGTTATAACAAAGTGGATGAAAGGATAAGTAAGTAATTAAAACATAATGAAATTTATATGTAATTTAACATTAATATAAATTAATATTACAGATGATGTAATTTGCTACCAGGAATATAAGTAACCAATTTTGAAACAAAAACAGATAACATAGAAATTGTTACGAAGAATACAACTATTTTATTGTAAAATTAAATATAATTACCTATAAGATATAATTGGGAACACACACATCGTCCTAATGTTCATACATCGCCCCGTTTACTTCTTGTTTCATTCAGTTTCCTAACGTTAAAATCTTGACCATGAAGTTCGCGCAGATGAACTTGGCGCGCTCACAATTTAAAAAGTACACTTCACAAAATATACCTGAAAATTATTTATTGAATCGGAGTAGGTAGAGTTTTTGTTAATATTTTTTATTTAAAATTAGTACTGCAGAATGTACTTTTAAAAATGTGAGCGCGCGAAATTCTCTACGCTAACTTCATGGTCAATATTTGAACGTTATGAAACTGAAAGAAACAAGAAATGACAGAAGGATGTATAAACATGACGCTGCATACGTAAAGCCTAAGATATTGTATATTTGTATAGTTATGTATGTATTTCGTAGAGTTTATAAATAAAGATATTTAAATATTTAAATTAACTTTTATGGTTCTAAAAAAGGTTAAATTCTTTACGTAGTGTAAATATTAATTATCATTTATCATTATAATAATTCAATAAATTGTTTCATTTTGTTTAGTTTAACTTTGACATTTTAACAATTAAAAAATTAATCTGTTGAAATTAGTAGTGTTTTAATTGGCTAATTAATTTTCTTTTATGGTGGAACTTTTTAAATAATACCTGCCAAATAAATATACACACAGAATGTAGAATGTATCAAACAAATAATAAACAATCACAAAATTACAAACAAAACATAACGTTTAAAATATATGAAAAAATAGTTTATTATCTTTGTTACAGTTTTCTAAATATGTTATAAAAAGAGAAATCGTTACTAAATAATATAAAATTATGAAAAATGTACGAGCCCTGCGCCAGAAGAATTGGGCTACATCTATATATTTGTTTAATTTTTCGTATAAAATTACTAAATTTAATAACTGAATTTGTTTCTCTGTTATTTAATGGGGTCTCATAGCCATATGCCTGTGTGTCTGGTCGCGACTCTGGAGATCCGGGTTTGATCCCGATCGATGCCAAAACTTAATTAGAATTTTAATTGGAACAAAAGTGAACTCTGTACTCTCCAAGCCAGCAATGAGTGCCCGTGAGGTGACGTTTGATGGTATATGTCCACACGGTACGCATTTGTCATCGTCATTATCGATATCTGCATAGAAAGCAGATTGGCACACCCAGCAACAGGTATGCCGTGATGACATTTTTTTAAATTTAATTTATTGTTTACACTTATTCAACTATTAACCCTAAACTTACTTTTGTATTATTAGAATTAATTTATTGCTGAAACAAAACGCGTTATTATCATTAAAAATGTATACGAGTTGTTGCCTTGTAAGTTAAGAAAAAGGATGTAGGCCAATTCTTTTGGCGCAGGGGTCGTACTTCTTCCAATGTTTTCATTCGCGTGTGGAAAATGAGGGAATGCATGAAACATACGAATACTTCTGCATAGCCTTCTTCAAATCAGGACTTATGCATGTTTCGACTACGCAAATCTAGCCCATGAAGTTATATAGCCTTCTACAAATCACGACTTATGCATTTTACGACTCCGCAAATCTAGTTCATGAAATTACATAGCCTTCTTCAAATAACGACTTATGCATTTCTCGAATCCGCAAATCTAGTCCATGAAGTTGGCGCGTACCAAAATACTCAAATCTTGACATATGCACCGTTCGACAAAGATGGCTGACAATCCCTAATGGTTTGTTCACCAAGATTTCATTATGATATTGTCTAGTAACTTTTATTTATTTTCAACAGTATGAAATAATAATTTTAAAAATGAGTTATTAATAATTGATATAAACATTTCTCTTTAACAATAATTAATATAATATATAAAATAAAAGAATATCAATTTAACAACCTGTTTTATGAATTTAAAAAACCTTTTGTTGGTAAGTTGTCAATCCATTCTGAATTTCAATTTTTTTTGTTTATAAATATTTAGCATTCAATATTTCTTATTTCAGTAAAAGTATTCTAAAGCAATGAAGAAGATTATGAGGATTATGGAAAAGAAAGGCGTCCAATATTTTGAAGTAGTCATAATAAACTGGAAAAAAGGATAAATAAGTAGTGAAAAAATAATACAATTTATATGTTCTTCAAGAATATATTTATTTATAACGACAAAGAAAACGGTAAGCTTACAGTTTTAATTTACACGGAATTTGTGTGCTGTGATTAACCTCACTTCTGGTATACTAAAATTGCTATTTTAAATTTATCTCTGTTGCTGTTTAATTAATTTTAATATAATCTACAGGAGTTCAACACAGCATTTGACCAAAATGATTGCGAAAGTATCATGCAAGATAAGATTGGTGGTGTCATGATTACTGCTGGCGTTATATTTACGAAATAAACGGCTGAAACATGAGGCATTCTCTGAATATGGAGGCATCTAGTATTTTGCAGTACACTTTTAACAAACTGGATGAAAGGATAAGTAAGTAATGAAAAAAATAATGAAATTTATATGTAATTTTACATTAACAAAAATTAATATATTATAGATGATATAATTTGCTACCAGGAATATAAGTAACCGATTTTGAAACAAAAACAGATAACATAGAACTTGTTCCTGAGAATACAACTACTTTATTGTAAAATTAAATATAATTAATTATAAGATATTATATGTATGTATATATGTATTTCGTAGAGTCTATAAATATATTTACATATTTAAACCCATGGTGCTCAAAAAGGTTAAATTCTTACAGTACCTAGTGTAAATATTAATACACATTTATCATTATAATAATTCAATAAATTGTTTCATTTTAGTTAGTTTGACTTTGACATGTTAACAATTAAAAAAATAATCTGTTGAAGTTAGTAGTGAGTTTTAATTGGCTAATTCAAATTTTTTTATGGTGGAACTTTTTAAATAATACCCGCCAAATAAATATACACATAGGATGTAGAATGTCTCACACAAATAATAAACAATCACAAAATTATAAATAAAAGAACGTTTAAAATATATGAAAAAATAGTATATTAATAATTTTACAATACTTTGAAAAATATAATAAAACTTTTATAAATTTAGAGTAGACTCGTAGTTTAATGGAGTTTGTCATATAATTGTGGATATTGTACATTTTCTCCTTGATTGGTTCTGACAAAAGTGGGTTGGTGCCCAGGGCCCTTATTCTTGAGAGTTCGTAATTACATTCGCTTTCGTTTTCATGTTAGTAGTGATAGTAGTCTGTGTTTCAAAAATAATGTTATATATGTCAGTGTCAATTGTTTTGTCACATTTATTCAGATCACTTACAAGTTAAGAGTTCACTTTTATCATATATTTATTAACGATTAATAAATATTTTTTACCTCCCGCTACCCTTGGTAAGGATCGCACATCGAGATTTTGGTAAATGACCACGTTTTAAGGTCCCTAGAATCCATTTTTAACATTTTCACGATGATGTCTGTGTGTATGTATGTATGTGTGTGTGTGGATCCTCTTTACGCTCTAACTCAAATACTATCAATCAGAAAGTTTTGAAACCATGTATTTCTACCTTATTCTATTATGGAAAGAACTGATTAGATTTTGGTGGCAATCGGATAACCGGAAATGGCAGTTTACTTGAAGCTCAAGATAGTTTTTCTTCAAAAAATACCTTTAAATGTATTTTTTTCTCAATTTGTTATTATAAAAATAAAGATTATTCCATTTTCTACAAGTTTGCTTTAATACTTTTTCTATATATTGTATGTATAAATCTATAAAGTAATATAAAAATTATATACATAGGTAAATGGCGGGAGGTACTGTGTTGGTCACATCAGATTTTTTAACTTGTAAATGATGTGAATAAATGCTGCAATACAGTTGACACTGACATATCCAATATTGTTTTTGAAACACAGACTACTGTGACTACTAACATGAAAACGAACACGAATACGAACGAAATGACGAGCGCTGAAGAATACGGGTCCAGAGCCGCTCTGGGGAAGTACTTCTAAAAAAATGTGTTTCTAAAGGATGAAAATCATCTTTCAAAATTGCACTAATTGTACTTTTAATATAGGCAATGTTTATAATTATTTAAATATATTTTAATATTTTAAACAAAATTAAATATACTACGAACCACCTTTGGAAATTTTTTACTCGCCAAAATAGCTATTTATGATATGTATTAAAAGTGGGAAGCGGAGTGATCCAAATCTTCGAACAAAATAATATCACTTTTAACACGTATAGTATATACTAATTTTCTCATTTAAATTTGTATTTCTAATAATTTTTTGGCATATACTTCAGTGCTCTGCGCTGGGACATGCTGAATGCGGCCATTACAACCTAAAAAAAAAAATAATGTTTACAATAATTAATTTGTTCAGGAAAGAAATAAGTTATAGGGATAGCGACATCTATTTTTCCAAAACTCCCTCTCAAAATTTATGAAGCTGCATGTAATACAACACTAAATTTATTTGATATTTAAACAAACGTTTGACAATTCATTTCGTAAAGTAAATGCGGCCGTACAGTAAGTAGTCTTTGACAGATATCAAAATAAAAGTGATACTTTACGGTTGCCAAAGGATACGCAAAACAACTATTTAAGTAACAATTGCCTAAGGAATGAAAAATACGGTTACTTAGCAATTACACTGTATAACGAAATAGTATATTTCATAACGAGTATCGAAAGTGAAAATAGTACATTAGATACGATACAAGTTTCATAAGACATGATTTTAGCGCACGCGTCTTTGTTAGAAACGAGCGGCTTGCCGCGAGTTTTCTAACGGGACAAGTGCGCTGAAATGTCTTATGAAACGTGTATTTTATACAATTTTTTCTATTTTCGTCCTTTTGTCAAAAAAATATTTACAAATATACGTGATTTCATTTTTAGGAATATTTTAATTTTTATTTGATTGTTGGTAATAGTAACAGTGATTGATATTCGTAACTATGACGTTTCATTGTTATTGTTTACAATTTAAAGTAAATTGTGAAAGTCGTGTTTGTGAATTGTTTAAATTATATTAAACTAAACTATAGATGTACTCTTCTATATTATTAAATAAGCAACCATACTTACCACAAAACTGATTATAACAATTAAAAACTTATTTGCATCCGAAGTTCCTACTGTCATCTGCGAAAAGGTTATGTTTACAGGATAGTATAAACCATTCTTATTTAAAATACAATATTAATATATTTAAAATATAACATAACTATTAATATATATTTATTTATATGTATTATTACTTCATTTCAATAGTGGGGTCTTCTAGGCTAGAAATAATATTTACTTTCAAATGACAAATGTCTAGAAATGTAGGTACCTAACAGAAATTAGGTTTGAGTTATTTTAAGAAGTACTTTATGACATCCAAATGGGTTTCATAAAGTACATATTAAAGAACCAAAATAGAAAAAAAATATAGTGCGTGTGTAAATATGAGCAATATGATATTACTTTGGAGCGAGTTATGCACACTATTTTTAGACGACCACAAAAAAAAGTTTTTCAAGAATTTTATTTCAGATGAGAATATACCTGTTTTTTTTTCAATTAATTAACTATCGTCGGCTCAGGTAGTGGACGATACTTTCATAATTTGGAACCACAGTAATCGACAATTGGATCATTTTCTTCATCACATGAACATCAAGCCATCCATCAAATTCACCATGGAAAAAGAAAAGGAAGACTCACTGACATTCTTAGACGACAACTTGAAGAAAAATAATGGAATGATCGAGACAGCTGTTTACAGAAAACCAACACACACCGGCCAGTATCTGAACCATTCATCTAATCACTCCACAACAATGAAGAAAGGAGTGGCAAAATCTCTAATAGACAGAGCTCACAGATTTTGCCTCACAGACAAAGGACTTCAAAAAGAAATCAGAAACATACCTAAAACAAAATGGCTACCCAATAGAGGAGCTTCTTCATAAACACCAAACCAACTTAAACCAGCAACCAAGAAAAAAGGAATAACCGAAAGCGCTATTCAGCATCCCATACGTCAGAGGCTTATCTGAGATGTGGGCACTTATTAATGGTCCTTGACTATTGGTTCTCTTAATAAATAAATTAATTAAACTGCCACCATTAAAATTTCGGAATTTAGAAGAGCTACGAATTTATTTAAATATTTTTTTGTTTATTTCCAATGTATTCAGTAATTTAACAGGTCGCTGGAAAACAAAATTTATTTTCCTAATGATATAAAACTGTACTGTAACAAAAAATGGAGTTATATTGAAATGTGTAATTTAACAAGAAATTACTTACAAATTATGAATTTAAAACATGTCCGAAAAAAGAGTACATGGAAATATGTAGTAAAGTTAACATCAGCTAATAATTACAATTTGTATACAGAATAGATTAAAGAAAATATATAGTAGAAGATTGGGTATCTCCCTTATAAACTGTGATAACAAGTTTTAGTGCCGTTTATGAAAAGATCAGATAATTAAATTTGACAGCCGAGAAGGTGGCGGGAAATATGAATTCATTTTGAATTATTCCAAAGTTTATATTTTATTTGTTGATAATGTAATTAATAAAAATCAATCGAAAATAGATAATTTATTAGACATTATCAAGAAATGTAACTATAAAAAAATAATTAAAGTACTATTCAACATTCTTTGATAAATCTTATGATGCTTCACGTCCTTGTAATGACGTTTACAAAGAATGTAATATTTTACTGCTGTCCTACGGTGTAAACATATAAGAGCACCACCATGATGTACATTCTCCTGGTCCACTTACAAACACCATTTCTTCTATTGGGCACTGTTAACTTCTGCAAGAATGTGTCTTCGCTACGCAGTTACAAATATTTCCGTGTGATCTTTTTTCTGATACATTATTAATTTGTTGTTCATTGTTTACATCACCCTCCTATAATAATACTAGTATGAGAGATAATATACTTACCAAAAATATATTGAATGATAAAGCGCTATATTGCAATAAAGATACAAATTCACAAATAACAGTTGTAAATGTCAAAGAATTTCGAACGATGCAATAGAGAATTGTGGGAAATTTACAGCAGTTCTCAAATATATGTTGCATTTTTATAGTATTTTGACATTAAAATTTGAGAATCCCTATAAAATCTGTACTACTAAAGCCATCTATGAAAAGGTCACGAAGTATTTCCAAACACTACTAGATTGAAAACTTGTTATCACGTTTCTGAATGCAGATTCACCCCCCTGGTATAGAGTACGTGCATGTCCCGTTGAGACCAATGCCAAAATCAGCCACAGATCACAGTTGATTGGAACTAAACATCAACTATTAAGTAATAATTTTAATTTTTGGCATCAAGATAGATCTGCAGGATCCGCATCTGACGTGTGATATGATTCTGATGTTCCGTTATAAAAGTCATTTTTGTGTGATTAATACATAAATCTACTAAATTAAAATCATAAAATACCTTATATATTTTAAAATGTCTTTCATATAATAATATTATAATTACTTCAAATATCAAAATATGTAAAACATGTCACATGTCAGTCACATACTAGCATATGTTTCCTTCCACTCAGCTGGTTGTGGCATAAATGTTAATGTGACGTGCACATGCTCTATAGCCTCTATAGGGCGCGAGCAGTCATGTGACTTTGTTCGCCTTGTAAAGCACATATGGGGGCCCGTGTCAGAATGACAACTAGTAGTTATGTACACAGCTGTAACAATTGTCATAATTTTTCACTCAAAATTTCAAAATATTCTGATTTCATGTTGTTTATTTGTCACCAGTAGTGTGTGTGGAATATACTTAACGAGAAAAATAATCTACACGGATTTAGAAAATCATTGTTTTGAATGAAAAATTATGACACTTGACATCCATGTATATTATTACTAGCTGTCATTCTATCACGGGCCCCCACGTCCATATATGCTTGCCAAGGCCAATAAAATCACATGACTGCTCGCACCATTATGTAGCAAAAGGCCGAATCTTTTATTGCTGAATGAACTTGAACTTCTACTTCATAGTTTTTGTATGCATATACTATCAACACGATTTCTTACACTACGATTCTGTAGTCAGTAACATGTATCACCTGCATGTTTATCGAATAAAATCTCTTCGTTTGCACTACAGCATGTGTCATATTATAAGTGTTGACTAGCAACACATTCTTGTTTATAATGTTTATTTATCGTCATTAATGTCATGTATAATTTTGTTGAATAAAGCCTAACTTACGAAGGTTTAACTGGTCCTAATTACTACAATTTATTCAACAAAATTAATTAGATGGAGCGCCTCCTTCGCCCAGATAGACTTGATGTCGATCCTAATTCAATGAACGCAGCGCTGGCATGGAGTCACTGGTTCAAGACTTTTGAGAATTTTATCGAAGGTGTGAATGACAAATTGGACGAAGCAGGTAAACTCAATTTACTCATTAACCACGTCTCTCCGTCGATCTTTTCATTATTCAGTGAAGCTGATTCTTATAAAAAAGCAGTTGAGATTCTTAAAGCAACATTTGTCAAACCAACTAATGAGATTTTTGCACGTCATAAACTAGCCACTAGATCACAAGATTCCCATGAGACAATTGATCAATATTATAGAAGTCTTCAACTTCTGGGTAAAAAATGTACATTTAAGGCTGTTACTGCAGAAGAAAATAAGAATGAGTATATCCGGGATTCTTTCATTAGAGGATTATTGTCAAATGATGTACGGCAACGCTTGTTAGAAAACAATACTCTATCTCTAAGTCAAGCTTATAGACAAGCTCTTGCCCTTGAAACAGCACAAAGACAGTCAGCTTCATATAATGCGCCTAATATAGTTATTAATGCGATGCCTAATGTACCTGATAGTCCTAATTATTATACTAAGACTGAAACTCAATCAGACACAGTAGCTGTCACTAAATCAACCCAAAAATGTTACTTTTGTGGAAGGGATAGGCACGCCCGTACTTTATGTCCGGCGAAGGAAGCAAAATGTAGATCTTGCGGAAAAATCGGGCACTTTGCATTAGCTTGTCGTTCTACGAAGAAGACTGTTGCAGTGTCCCAGACTGCGGATACTATTGCTGCTGCACCAAAATGTCTGTCTAAATCTACTGTTAACGTCAAAGTTAATGGTGTCAAAGCAAATGCTCTTATTGATAGTGGAAGCTCATCAACTTATATAGACGAACAATTTGCACAAAAATATGGCTTCCCTTTGTTGCAAGAACGTAATAATATATCAATGGAATCAAAATCACTATCATGTCCTATTACTCATTGCTGTGTGGTTGATCTGCAACTAGGGAATCAATTGTTTAATAGAGTAAAAATTTCGGTGCTCCCTGATTCTTGTGCAGACGTCATTATTGGTCATGATGTTCTGCAGGAGTATGAAACGGTAGAAATTAGATTTGATGGAAATAGGCCTACTCTTGAAATCTGCAATTTAGCTATTGCTAATGTGCCTGAAGTATCATTGTTTCAAAATTTACTTCCATCTATTAAACCAATAGCTATTCGATCTCGGCGTTTCTCTCAGGATGATCAAAAATTTATTAAACAAGAAATCGAGAATCTACTAAAAAATGATATTATCGAAGAAAGTACCTCTCCGTGGCGTGCACAAATTGTAATAGTTTCTAACGATAAACATAAAAAACGTATGTGTGTGGATTACTCTCAAACAATTAATAAATATACACTTCTAGATGCTTTTCCACTTCCCCGAATTGATGATATTGTAAATAATGTTGCAAAGTACAGTGTTTTTAGTACAATCGATTTGAAAAGTGCATATCATCAGGTTCCGATTCGTAAAGAAGATAAATCTTACACAGCATTTGAAGCTAATGGTAGACTTTATCAATTTCGCAGAATCCCCTTTGGGGTTACTAATGGGGTTCCATGTTTTCAACGATTTATTAATAATATCATTAACGTAGAAAAACTAAAAGGTACATATGCTTATTTGGATGATGTCACTGTGTGTGGTCATAATCAGGATGAACATGACATAAACTTAAATAAGTTTATGAAAGCAGCAGAAAAATATGGTTTAACACTTAATAAAGATAAATGCAAATTTTCGACAGTCTCTATAAACTTGTTAGGGCACTCGATATGTAATCATCAAATAAAACCTGATCCAGATAGACTACGACCTCTACTTGAATATCCTGTACCAACAGATTCTGCTTCTTTAAAGCGTGCTATGGGTATGTTCGCCCATTATGCACATTGGATACCTAATTTTTCAAACAAACTAAGACCCCTGGTTGATTGTAAAACTTTTCCTATAAATGCGAAGGCACTTCATGCGTTTGAAGAAATGAAGTCTTCAATAGCCACCTCAGCTGTTCATAGCATTGATGAAAAGGCTGAGTTCACAGTAGAAACTGATGCTTCTGATCAAGCAATCGGGGCCATTCTTTTACAATTAGGGCGTCCTGTCGCGTTTTTCTCTCGCTCACTCTCTCATACTGAACAGCGTCATTCTGCAGTAGAGCGAGAAGCATATGCAATTGTAGAATCATTAAGAAAGTGGAAACATCTTTTAATTGGACGCCATTTCAAATTAATAACAGATCAACAATCAGTAACCTTCATGTTTAATTCAAAAATAAATAACAAAATCAAGAACGAAAAAATTTTACGATGGCGTCTCGAGTTATCAAGTTTCCAATTTGACATTATTTATCGAACTGGCAAAGAAAATACAGTAGCGGATGCGCTTTCCCGTATATGTGCTACTTCAACAACGGACACGCGTTCATTAGTCGATTTGCACACCATGTTATGTCACCCGGGTGTTACACGCATGTATCACTGGGTGAAGTGTAAGAATCTTCCGTTTTCTATTAATGAAGTACGTGAGATGACGAGAAATTGTCAAGTATGCTGTGAAGTTAAACCTCGTTTTGTTAAATATGAAGGAAAGTTGATAAAGGCTACTGCACCATTTGAACGATTAAATGTTGATTTTAAAGGACCTCTTCCTTCGCGTACAAATAATCGCTATATTCTCACAGTTGTAGATGAGTTTTCAAGATTCCCATTTGCGTTCCCTTGTCCTGATATGTCATCATCTACCGTAATTAAAAAAATAAAACTCTTATTCACACTTTTTGGAACGCCTTGCTATATACATTCGGATCGAGGCACTTCCTTTATGTCAGACGAAATCAAAAGATTCTTAACATCAAATGGAATAGCCACAAGTCGATCTACAGCATTTAATCCTAAGGGAAACGGGCAAGTTGAAAGATATAATGGGATTATTTGGAAGACTATCTTGCTTGCACTCCGATCTAAAGATTTAGATGTGGTACAATGGGAATCTGTTCTCCCAGAGGCTCTCCATTCAATACGATCACTACTCTGCACTGCAATCAATGAGACACCTCACGAACGAATGTTTAAACATTCACGAAGAAGTTCTACTGGTTCATCGCTGCCAACCTGGTTGGCAACTCCTGGCCCTATTCTTATGCGAAGACATAATCGGAATAGCAAATATGAACCGCTTGTAGATGAAGTAGATCTTCTTGAAGCCACTACTAATTATGCACATGTAAGATTTTCAGATGGAAGAGAAGCTACTGTAGCATTGAGACATTTAGCACCCCTGGGAGAGGACTATAGCATATTAGAATCGAATCCGAACAGCCCAACACGACAACCAACAGATGTTGAGACTGCTGAAGAACTTCTTAATCCTCCTGTTACCTCCACACCTGCTGACACTTCTCCTTCTCAAAATGATACAGTAGATGAAACTCGGCTTTCAAGTTCAGAAGAGTCAACCCCTCATCCTCAGCGAACAAGAAGAGAGCCATCTCCTCGTCCTCAGCGAACAAGAAGGTTACCCAGTTATCTTAAGGAGTATGATCTCAAATAAAAGGGGGGGAAAATGTCATATTATAAGTGTTGACTAGCAACACATTCTTGTTTATAATGTTTATTTATCGTCATTAATGTCATGTATAATTTTGTTGAATAAAGCCTAACTTACGAAGGTTTAACTGGTCCTAATTACTACAGCATGGCTTAATTTTTCTTTATTTTTTTATCATTACTTCATCATCCAAATATTCTTCCATATTCAGAGAATGCCTCATGTTTCAGCCGTTTATTTCGTAAATATAACGCCAGCAGTAATCATGACACCACCAATCTTATCTTGCATGATACTTTCGCAATCATTTTGGTCAAATGCTGTGTTGATCTCCTGAAGATTATATTAAAATTAATTAAACAGCAACAGAGATAAATTTAAAATAGCAATTTTAGTATCCCAGAAGTGAGGTTAATCACAGCACACAAATACCGTGTAAATTAAAACTGTAAGCTTACCGTTTTCTTTGTCGTTATAAATAAATATATTCTTGAGGAACATATAAATTGTATTATTTCTTCACTACTTATTTATCCTTTCTTCTAGTTTATTATGACTATACTTCAAAATATTGGACGCCTTTCTTTTCCATATTCCGCATAACCTGCTTCATTGTTTTAGAATACTTTTACTGAAATAAGTAATGTATTGAATGCTAAATATTTATAAACAAAAATATTAATTGAAATTCAGAATGGATGACAACTTACCAACAAAAAGTTTTTTAAATTCATAAAACAGGTTGTTAAATTGATATTCTTTTATTTTATATAGTATATTAATTATTGTTAAAGAGAAATGTTTATATCAATTATTAATAACTCATTTTTAAAATTATTATTTATACTGTTGAAAATAAATAAAAGTTACTAGACAATATCATAATGAAATCTTGGTGAACAAACCATTAGGGATTGTCAGCCATCTTTGTCGAACGGTACATATGTCAAGATTTGAGCATTTTGGTACGCGCCAACTTCATGGACTAGATTTGCGGAGTCGAGAAATGCATAAGTCGTTATTTGAAGAAGGCTATGTAATTTCATGGACTAGATTTGCGGAGTCGTAAAATGCATAAGTCGTGATTTGTAGAAGGCTATATAACTTCATGGGCTAGATTTGCGTAGTCGAAACATGCATAAGTCGTGAATTGAAGAAGGCTATGCAGGAGTATTCGTATGTTGAGACCCTACCCGAAAATGAGTGTTAAATCGCAATTTCGTAGAAAAAAATAATTAAAAACTTATTTTTTATTCTATTATATCATACTGTTTTGATAGTGTGACTCGCCTTATATTTCCGTATAATCTCAGATATCTCCTATAGAAGTCCGCGTGCCGCCATGAAATTAATATAAATAAATAGTAAGTATTATAACAACTTATTTAATATACATTTCAATATGGCACCACCCGTAGAGGGATGTGAAAAAAATTCATAAAGATTGTATGATCCGTCCTAGGAAAGGAAAGTACAAATCAAATTATAATAACCATACATGTATATTATATGAATATATAATATTTAGAGGGAAAAAAATATTATAAGGTCTAACAAAAGAAATTCTCCAGAAACTACATTTACCGAGTGTAAGTTTGGCTTGCAAAACGCGGCAATTTTAACAAATTTAAATTTGTGCAGTGTATCCCATGTACATATACATACATATATTTTTCATATATCTCCTATATGAAATATGAAACTGTTTCGCTTACGAATTATTATAAATAAAAATAATAACATTATAATAAATTACTCCTTATTTTTTGTTACAGTGCCACGCTAAGGAGAGGTACAAAAAAAATAACTTGTTTTCATATCAATTCATTTGAAACAAAAAACAAGATATCTAAAAAAAAATAGACTGAGCTTGATTTATTACACATTTATGACGAACATTGTTTAAACTATACCTTTATGTTTAATTTGCTCTATTTGAATATTCTTAATATTATTAGAAAATAAGGATCTCATAATTTATTGAGAGGAAATGAAATAAGGAATATAATAACAAAAATCAACAAGTATATATATAAAGAACTTTTATCGATATTAATCTTTTGATATGAAACTTTTCTCCCATATGGCTGTGTCGTGCATGTGGTTCTCAAGTGAGGGAAATGCGTTTTTTTTATTAAAAATTCTGTCAAAGTACAATTAATGTATTCATATATTTTTTTTTATTAATGTTATGTGTAAATCTAGCTTTATGCTACAGTGCCATCTATGATACCAGTTATAACACAAACATAAATTCTAACCTCTATACATTTTTAAACTTTTAAAGCAAACACAAAAATTAAATGCAGCAAATAGAAGTATTTAATATAATTTATTTGTATTTTCCTTTCCTTCAGTTTATTTTCCGTGTGTAATGAAATTTCTGCAGATATTTTTCCGAATTACAACAATGATTAAATTTTGATTTTTTTTTTGTACCCCTTTTACGGGGGGCGCTATATTAAAATATATTAAATAATTTGTTATAATACATACTATTTATTTATAATAATTTCGAAGCGGCACTCTCAAGATATTTAGGGAATAAATACATTTGTTTATAGGGCGCGGGCATACAGCTGTTTTAAGTGTCCTTGAAAACATATGTGCCGGCGCCCCCCGTTGTCAAAGCACAGACAAACATAAACAGATCCCCAATCTAATGCTGTAATATGTGTTAGGCTAATATACTTGCTTAAATATACAAAAGATGGAGTAGGCATCGCCGATTCTCTTTGGAAGATAGTTTCGAATTAATGAATGTGCAGAACATCAAAACTACTTTCCTATGACACAGTCGAAGGATCGTCAAGCACCAAACCCTCATAACGTTCACTTACGTATACGCCATGTAGTGATGTATTATCTATGGTCAGCTGTTACACTGTAGTTCAGAGCAACGACCACCTACACTGAGAGTTCAGAGTTGTAAATCGAATTGTGTTAACCTCTGTTGTAAATACTACAAATTATTTGTTTGTAAATAAATATTTTTTAGATATTTAGTGAAAGTGATTAGAGAATTTATAGAACATGCGTTCCATGATTGATTTGTGTTTTATGTGCTCAAATGATAACAAATGCAACATTGTAGACAACAAAATTGTTACTCAAGTGGAATATCTAATGCCTGAAATTGTAAGTAATTTGGGTCTGCATAATTTGCTGACCAAAAAAAAAATGTAGTACTGTTAAATGGTGTGCTACCATCTTTTTAATGAATATACAGCATATATAAATGCATGAGTTTATGCTACCACCCATAATCCATCCCTACAACCCCTAGCAGATAGACTTTACTTGTGTGACTATTACAATTTTGCTTTAAATTCAGTGTTTTAAGTAATGCTACCAAGTTCATATTGCACACGCTTACTTCAGTAATTGATGTGATTATGCTACTACCCATAATCCATCCCTACAACCCCTAGCAGATAGACGTTACTTGTGTGACTATTACAATTTTGCTTTAAATTCAGTGTTTTAAGTAATGCTACCAAGTTCATATTGCACACGCTTACTTCAGTAATTCATGTGATTATGCTACCACCCATAATCAATCCCTACAACCCCTAGCAGATAGACTTTACTTGTGTGACTATTACAATTTTGCTTTACATTCAGTGTTTTAAGTAATGCTACCAAATTCATATTGCGCACGCTTACTTCAGTAATTGATGTGATTATGCTACCACCCATAATCAATCCCTACAACCCCTAGCAGATAGACTTTACTTGTGTGACTATTACAATTTTGCTTTACATTCAGTGTTTTAAGTAATGCTACCAAATTCATATTGCGCACGCTTACTTCAGTAATTGATGTGATTATGCTACTATCCATAATCCATCCCTACAACCCCTAGCAGATAGACGTTACTTGTGTGACTATTACAATTTTGCTTTAAATTCAGTGTTTTAAGTAATGCTACCAAGTTCATATTGCACACGCTTACTTCAGTAATTGATGTGATTATGCTACTACCCATAATCCATCCCTACAACCCCTAGCAGATAGACGTTACTTGTGTGACTATTACAATTTTGCTTTAAATTCAGTGTTTTAAGTAATGCTACCAAGTTCATATTGCACACGCTTACTTCAGTAATTGATGTGATTATGCTACCACCCATAATCAATCCCTACAACCCCTAGCAGATAGACTTTACTTGTGTGACTATTACAATTTTGCTTTACATTCAGTGTTTTAAGTAATGCTACCAAATTCATATTGCGCACGCTTACTTCAGTAATTGATGTGATTATGCTACCACCCATAATCAATCCCTACAACCCCTAGCAGATAGACTTTACTTGTGTGACTATTACAATTTTGCTTTACATTCAGTGTTTTAAGTAATGCTACCAAATTCATATTGCGCACGCTTACTTCAGTAATTGATGTGATTATGCTACTATCCATAATCCATCCCTACAACCCCTAGCAGATAGACGTTACTTGTGTGACTATTACAATTTTGCTTTAAATTCAGTGTTTTAAGTAATGCTACCAAGTTCATATTGCACACGCTTACTTCAGTAATTGATGTGATTATGCTACTACCCATAATCCATCCCTACAACCCCTAGCAGATAGACGTTACTTGTGTGACTATTACAATTTTGCTTTAAATTCAGTGTTTTAAGTAATGCTACCAAGTTCATATTGCAAACGCTTACTTCAGTAATTGATGTGATTATGCTACCACCCATAATCAATCCCTACAACCCCTAGCAGATAGACTTTACTTGTGTGACTATTACAATTTTGCTTTACATTCAGTGTTTTAAGTAATGCTACCAAATTCATATTGCGCACGCTTACTTCAGTAATTGATGTGATTATGCTACTATCCATAATCCATCCCTACAACCCCTAGCAGATAGACGTTACTTGTGTGACTATTACAATTTTGCTTTAAATTCATTGTTTTAAGTAATGCTACCAAGTTCATATTGCACACGCTTACTTCAGTAATTGATGTCATTATGCTACTACCCATAATCCATCCCTACAACCCCTAGCAGATAGACGTTACTTGTGTGACTATTACAATTTTGCTTTAAATTCAGTGTTTTAAGTAATGCTACCAAGTTCATATTGCAAACGCTTACTTCAGTAATTGATGTGATTATGCTACCACCCATAATCAATCCCTACAACCCCTAGCAGATAGACTTTACTTGTGTGACTATTACAATTTTGCTTTACATTCAGTGTTTTAAGTAATGCTACCAAATTCATATTTCGCACGCTTACTTCAGTAATTGATGTGATTATGGTACTATCCATAATCCATCCCTACAACCCCTAGCAGATAGACGTTACTTGTGTGACTATTACAATTTTGCTTTAAATTCAGTGTTTTAAGTAATGCTACCAAGTTCATATTGCACACGCTTACTTCAGTAATTGATGTGATTATGCTACTACCCATAATCCATCCCTACAACCCCCTAGCAGATAGACGTTACTTGTGTGACTATTACAATTTTGCTTTAAATTCAGTGTTTTAAGTAATGCTACCAAGTTCATATTGCAAACGCTTACTTCAGTAATTGATGTGATTATGCTACCACCCATAATCAATCCCTACAACCCCTAGCAGATAGACTTTACTTGTGTGACTATTACAATTTTGCTTTACATTCAGTGTTTTAAGTAATGCTACCAAATTCATATTGCGCACGCTTACTTCAGTAATTGATGTGATTATGCTACTATCCATAATCCATCCCTACAACCCCTAGCAGATAGACGTTACTTGTGTGACTATTACAATTTTGCTTTACATTCAGTGTTTTAAGTAATGCTACCAAGTTCATATTGCACACGCTTACTTCAGTAATTGATGTGATTATGCTACTACCCATAATCCATCCCTACAACCCCTAGCAGATAGACGTTACTTGTGTGACTATTACAATTTTGCTTTACATTCAGTGTTTTAAGTAATGCTACCAAGTTCATATTGCACACGCTTACTTCAGTAATTGATGTGATTATGCTACTATCCATAATCCATCTCTACAACCCCTAGCAGATAGACGTTACTTGTGTGACTATTACAATTTTGCTTTAAATTCAGTGTTTTAAGTAATGCTACCAAGTCCATATTGCGCACGCTTACTTCAGTAATTGATGTGATTATGCTACCACCCATAATCAATCCCTACAACCCCTAGCAGATAGACGTTACTTGTGTGACTATTACAATTTTGCTTTAAATTCAGTGTTTTAAGTAATGCTACCAAGTTCATATTGCAAACGCTTACTTCAGTAATTGATGTGATTATGCTACCACCCATAATCAATCCCTACAACCCCTAGCAGATAGACTTTACTTGTGTGACTATTACAATTTTGCTTTACATTCAGTGTTTTAAGTAATGCTACCAAATTCATATTGCGCACGCTTACTTCAGTAATTGATGTGATTATGCTACTATCCATAATCAATCCCTACAACCCCTAGCAGATAGACTTTACTTGTGTGACTATTACAATTTTGCTTTAAATTCAGTGTTTTAAGTAATGCTACCAAGTTAATATTGCACACGCTTACTTCAGTAATTGATGTGATTATGCTACTACCCATAATCCATCCCTACAACCCCTAGCAGATAGACGTTACTTGTGTGACTATTACAATTTTGCTTTAAATTCAGTGTTTTAAGTAATGCTACCAAGTTCATATTGCACACGCTTACTTCAGTAATTGATGTGATTATGCTACTACCCATAATCCATCCCTACAACCCCTAGCAGATAGACGTTACTTGTGTGACTATTACAATTTTGCTTTAAATTCAGTGTTTTAAGTAATGCTACCAGGTTCATATTGCACACGCTTACTTCAGTAATTGATGTGATTATGCTATCACCCATAATCAATCCCTACAACCCCTAGCAGATAGACTTTACTTGTGTGACTATTACAATTTTGCTTTACATTCAGTGTTTAAAGTAATGCTACCAAATTCATATTGCGCACGCTTACTTCAGTAATTGATGTGATTATGCTACTATCCATAATCCATCCCTACAACCCCTAGCAGATAGACGTTACTTGTGTGACTATTACAATTTTGCTTTAAATTCAGTGTTTTAAGTAATGCTACCAAGTTCATATTGCACACGCTTACTTCAGTAATTGATGTGATTATGCTACTACCCATAATCCATCCCTACAACCCCTAGCAGATAGACGTTACTTGTGTGACTATTACAATTTTGCTTTAAATTCAGTGTTTTAAGTAATGCTACCAAGTTCATATTGCACACGCTTACTTCAGTAATTGATGTGATTATGCTACCACCCATAATCAATCCCTACAACCCCTAGCAGATAGACTTTACTTGTGTGACTATTACAATTTTGCTTTACATTCAGTGTTTTAAGTAATGCTACCAAATTCATATTGCGCACGCTTACTTCAGTAATTGATGTGATTATGCAACTATCCATAATCCATCTCTACAACCCCTAGCAGATAGACTTTACTTGTGTGACTATTAAAATTTTGCTTTAAATTCAGTGTTTTAAGTAATGCTACTAAGTTCATATTGCGCACGCTTACTTCAGTAATTGATGTGATTATGCTACTATCCATAATCAATCCCTACAACCCCTAGCAGATAGACGTTACTTGTGTGACTATTACAATTTTGCTTTAAATTCAGTGTTTTAAGTAATGCTACCAAGTTCATATTGCACACGCTTACTTCAGTAATTGATGTGATTATGCTACTACCCATAATCCAGCCCTACAACCCCTAGCAGATAGACGTTACTTGTGTGACTATTACAATTTTGCTTAAATTCAGTGTTTTAAGTAATGCTACCAAGTTCATATTGCACACGCTTACTTCAGTAATTGATGTGATTATGCTACCACCCATAATCAATCCCTACAACCCCTAGCAGATAGACTTTACTTGTGTGACTATTACAATTTTGCTTTACATTCAGTGTTTTAAGTAATGCTACCAAATTCATATTGCGCACGCTTACTTCAGTAATTGATGTGATTATGCTACTATCCATAATCCATCCCTACAACCCCTAGCAAATAGACTTTACTTGTGTGACTATTAAAATTTTGCTTTAAATTCAGTGTTTTAAGTAATGCTACCAAGTTCATATTGCGCACGCTTACTTCAGTAATTGATGTGATTATGCTACCACCCATAATCAATCCCTACAACCCCTAGCAGATAGACTTTACTTGTGTGACTATTACAATTTTGCTTTAAATTCAGTGTTTTAAGTAATGCTACCAAGTTCATATTGCACACGCTTACTTCAGTAATTGATGTGATTATGCTACCACCCATAATCAATCCCTACAACTCCTAGCAGATAGACTTTACTTGTGTGACTATTACAATTTTGCTTTAAATTCAGTGTTTTAAGTAATGCTACCAAATTCATATTGCGCACGCTTACTTCAGTAATTGATGTGATTATGCTACTACCCATAATCCATCCCTACAACCCCTAGCAGATAGACTTTACTTGTGTGACTATTACAATTTTGCTTTAAATTCAGTGTTTTAAGTAATGCTACCAAGTTCATATTGCACACGCTTACTTCAGTAATTGATGTGATTATGCTACTACCCATAATCCATCCCTACAACCCCTAGCAGATAGACTTTACTTGTGTGACTATTACAATTTTGCTTTAAATTCAGTGTTTTAAGTAATGCTACCAAGTTCATATTGCGCACGCTTACTTCAGTAATTGATGTGATTATGCTACTACCCATAATCCATCCCTACAACCCCTAGCAGATAGACTTTACTTGTGTGACTATTACAGTACAGTAAATAATTTTCGTGTCAGGTTTTTATTAATTAAAATAAATAATTAATCATCTTCGCCTTAACTGAAAAAAATATTCTCAGTGGTGTAATCGTCACCTAAATTTATAGTCACTAGTATATCTACTAAATCGTCCATAATGTTGCATGCAATATTCTTTTTATTGCTTCTTTTGTAAAATTATTACCATCCATTTAGCATATCTCTTTGGCATATTCTCCCGTGGACTAGTAAACGAGACGATATTATTATCAGCATTACCATTATTTATATTTTCTGTTCTATTTCCGGCTTTAACAATGCGCTCCACAGTTCGGCTGCAAAATCCAAATGCTTCTGCAACAGACGTTAACGTTCTTTACACCAAGATCTATATATTAAAAAAATAATTATTACATAAATTTATTTCAGTTAATTATAAAATAACTTTCATTTTCTTTAAAATATTTATGAATATTCCAAATCACTTCTTTCGTTTGCTTTTGAACAAACTTCTTTGATGATGTGTGTAGGACACATTTGACCGGACATTTGATAATAATAGTGGAAAATCCACAAATAGAACACTGAACACAGTGAGCAATATGATCACTCATATATGTGAGATAGAGAATAGAGAAGTTTTCCTTGTTTATCATCTATGCATTTCTTTCTAAAACCAAAATTTGTCTTTCGCGTAACCGACTCTTCATTTTTCATTTTGAAAGACCTCTAGCTCTAATTGCCGTTACTGTTTGTTCGCTCTACCTACTGCACTGGCGTGCCAAACACTACTAATTTTAGTACCTACTCTATTTGTTTTATGTTATAACTCCCCAACCCTAAAACAGGTTTGACAATAACTAATATAAGTTGCTCATTCGGAATAATTTGTTAAGACAAAAATATGTACTTGAAAATGAAATATTTATTATTGCCTCTTTGTACAATACATACCATAGTTTTAGAGACACGAATATAATATTCAAAGAAGGAGATTGGTAAATATATGTATGTCCCTCAGGACAATTATGATTGTTATGGATTGTATGTATGTAGTATGTATGTTTGTTGATATGTTAGTAACAAATCAGCTAATACATTAAATTTTCATATAACTAATGATCTTCAATCATACAGAGAATGCATTGCACAACTTGCGATCACTGGTTCCATAACCATCGTGAAAACATTAAAATTGGTACAACATTACTGAAATACTATAAATATAAACAATGCTGAAAATATATTTAAAAAAATACCTACATATTAAATGTTATTAGAAATGCATGTACTTCTTCAGAAACAACCATACGTGAAGTCTATCTATCAAAGGTTGTAGGGATGGTTTATGTGTGGTAGCATAATCACATCAATTACTGAAGTAAGCGTGTGCAATATGAACGTGGTAGCATTAATTAAAATACTGAATTTAAAGCAAAATTGTAATAGTCACACAAGTGAAGTCTATTTGCTAGGGGTTGTGGGGATGGTTTAAATGTGGTAGCATAATCACATAAATTACTGAAGTAAGCGTGTGCAATATGAACATGGTAGCATTAATTAAAATACTGAATTTAAAGCAAAATTGTAATAGTCACACAAGTAAAGTCTATTTGCTAGGGGTTGTAGGGATGGTTTAAATGTGGTAGCATAATCACATAAATTACTGAAGTAAGCGTGTGCAATATGAACGTGGTAGCATTAATTAAAATACTGAATTTAAAGCGAAATTGTAATAGTCACACAAGTAAAGTCTATTTGCTAGGGGTTGTAGGGATGGTTTAAATGTGGTAGCATAATCACATAAATTACTGAAGTAAGCGTGTGCAATATGAACATGGTAGCATTAATTAAAATACTGAATTTAAAGCAAAATTGTAATAGTCACACAAGTAAAGTCTATTTGCTAGGGGTTGTAGGGATGGTTTAAATGTGGTAGCATAATCACATAAATTACTGAAGTAAGCGTGTGCAATATGAACGTGGTAGCATTAATTAATATACTGAATTTAAAGCGAAATTGTAATAGTCACACAAGTAAAGTCTATTTGCTAGGGGTTGTAGGGATGGTTTAAATGTGGTAGCATAATCACATAAATTACTGAAGTAAGCGTGTGCAATATGAACGTGGTAGCATTAATTAAAATACTGAATTTAAAGCGAAATTTTAATAGTCACACAAGTAAAGTCTATTTGCTAGGGGTTGTAGGGATGGTTTAAATGTGGTAGCATAATCACATAAATTACTGAAGTAAGCGTGTGCAATATGAACGTGGTAGCATTAATTAATATACTGAATTTAAAGCGAAATTGTAATAGTCACACAAGTAAAGTCTATTTGCTAGTGGTTGTAGGGATGGTTTAAATGTGGTAGCATAATCACATAAATTACTGAAGTAAGCGTGTGCAATATGAACGTGGTAGCATTAATTAAAATACTGAATTTAAAGCAAAATTGTAATTGTCACACAAGTAAAGTCTATTTGCTAGGGGTTGTAGGGATGGTTTAAATGTGGTAGCATAATCACATAAATTACTGAAGTAAGCGTGTGCAATATGAACGTGGTAGCATTAATTAAAATACTGAATTTAAAGCAAAATTGTAATAGTCACACAAGTAAAGTCTATTTGCTAGGGGTTGTAGGGATGGTTTATGTGTGGTAGCATAATCACATCAATTACTGAAGTAAGCGTGTGCAATATGAACGTGGTACCATTAAATAAAATACTGAATTTAAAGCAAAATTGTAATAGTCACACAAGTAAAGTCTATCTGCTAGGGGTTGTAGGGATGGTTTATGTATGGTAGCAGAATCACATAAATTACTGAAGTAAGCGTGTGCAATATGAACGTGGTAGCATTAATTAAAATACTGAATTTAAAGCAAAATTGTAATAGTTACACAAGTAAAGTATCTGCTAGGGGTTGTAGGGATGGTTTATGTGTGGTAGCATAATCACATCAATTACTGAAGTAAGCATGTGCAATATGAACGTGGTAGCATTAATTAAAATACTGAATTTAAAGCAAAATTGTAATAGTCACACAAGTAAAGTCTATCTGCTAGGGGTTGTAGGGATGGTTTAAATGTGGTAGCATAATCACATAAATTACTGAAGTAAGCGTGTGCAATATGAACGTGGTAGCATTAATTAAAATACTGATTTTAAAGCAAAATTGTAATAGTCACACAAGTAAAGTTCATATTGCGCACGCTTACTTCAGTAATTGATGTGATTATGCTACCACCCATAATCAATCCCTACAACCCCTAGCAGATAGACGTTACTTGTGTGACTATTACAATTTTGCTTTAAATTCAGTGTTTTAAGTAATGCTACCAAGTTCATATTGCAAACGCTTACTTCAGTAATTGATGTGATTATGCTACCACCCATAATCAATCCCTACAACCCCTAGCAGATAGACTTTACTTGTGTGACTATTACAATTTTGCTTTACATTCAGTGTTTTAAGTAATGCTACCAAATTCATATTGCGCACGCTTACTTCAGTAATTGATGTGATTATGCTACTATCCATAATCAATCCCTACAACCCCTAGCAGATAGACTTTACTTGTGTGACTATTACAATTTTGCTTTAAATTGAGTGTTTTAAGTAATGCTACCAAGTTAATATTGCACACGCTTACTTCAGTAATTGATGTGATTATGCTACTACCCATAATCCATCCCTACAACCCCTAGCAGATAGACGTTACTTAGGGGTTGTAGGGATGGTTTATGTGTGGTAGCATATCACATCAATTACTGAAGTAAGCGTGTGCAATATGAACGTGGTAGCATTAATTAAAATACTGAATTTAAAGCAAAATTGTAATAGTCACACAAGTAAAGTCTATTTGCTAGGGGTTGTAGGGATGGTTTAAATGTGGTAGCATAATCACATAAATTACTGAAGTAAGCGTGTGCAATATGTACGTGGTAGCATTAATTAAAATACTGAATTTAAAGCAAAATTGTAATAGTCACACAAGTAAAGTCTATTTGCTAGGGGTTGTAGGGATGGTTTATGTGTGGTAGCATAATCACATCAATTACTGAAGTAAGCGTGTGCAATATGAACGTGGTACCATTAAATAAAATACTGAATTTAAAGCAAAATTGTAATAGTCACACAAGTAAAGTCTATCTGCTAGGGGTTGTAGGGATGGTTTAAATGTGGTAGCATAATCACATAAATTACTGAAGTAAGCGTGTGCAATATGAACGTGGTAGCATTAATTAAAATACTGAATTTAAAGCAAAATTGTAATAGTCACACAAGTAAAGTCTATTTGCTAGTGGTTGTAGGGATGGTTTAAATGTGGTAGTATAATCACATAAATTACTGAAGTAAGCGTGTGCAATATGAACGTGGTAGCATTAATTAATATACTCAATTTAAAGCGAAATTGTAATACTGACACAAGTAAAGTCTATCTGCTCACGTATTTATGTAGGATATATATTCAATATAAAGATGGTAGCACACCATGTAACAACACTTTTTTTTTTTGGTCAGCAAATTATCTTTTCCCAAGTAATTTTATATATTTTACTTTTCTTTAAAGGTATTGAATAACTTTGGAACTTATATGGAAATACGAAGTTATATAAAGAAAATAACCTCAAAATTTCTTGTATAGAATTTTTTTCAAACGCCACATTCCTCCACAATTAAAATCCTATTCTCCTCTAGAAAACAGAATGTTCTATTTAAAAAACTTTTTCAAAGATGTTATGAAAAGCTGGGAATACTTGTTATTGACTGATTGGTCTATAAATTAACAATATTATTTTTTCCATTCTTACTCTTCTTCACATAAGCTACGTACTACTTTTAACAGTTCAGTGCCTATGAAATAATTCCATCTGCTCATTGAATGTTTATATATATATACAATGTGTTTTAAATAGTAATGAGGAATGGAAGCAGACGTGGTATTGTTGTAACCTGTAACCATGCATAATTAGATGTCATAAATGTCTTCTTTGACAATTGGCTGTCCATTTCCCACGCAACAACTATTCGAAATTTTACAAATAAATTCATGGCTTGCCACATTTTCGAAATAATTTTATTTTTGGATACAAATTGTATAAAACTTTTCGGCTTATTTTGTCTTTTTCTTTACGTCCTATAACTGTGTTACGCTTGTTTTTTAACATCCTATATACAGAATCATCTATTGTGAAATATAAGCGAGTTATAGTCCCCCGAAGTTTGAAAATATAGATGTGACTGTTTTCTTCGTGGACCTAAATGTTCTTGAAATATATAAGTAAAGATTATAACACTGTGCAAGTCTGCATGCTTTACAATTACAAGTGTATTTAAATTATTAATTTTAATACTAGACATTTATATTCAAATAAAAACTATTTGAGAATTGTAATACTGGACTAATAGCCACGCCTCCGCTATTTGAATTTCACTACTTCCATTGGTAGTAGGGTCCTGCCCCTAACTCGGTATTTGTTACATATTTATAAACAGTCTTTGAATCGCCAATGAAAATAATATATGTGGAACTCATATGAGTCACGAGCTGTTATAATAAAATACCCCTTATTTCCGAAGTATTTCAATTATATAATTTTATTTATTTATTAATATTCATTATTAAGCATATATTTCCACTATTTTTTTTACTAATTTCTCTTAATTCGATTGAGCTGTAATCCCCTATTTATATACAACATATAGTTTCCTCTGTATATTTTATGCAAATAACGGTCAGAAATTGTGTACATCAAGCTTTATATTACAATGCCATCTATGATACAAAATTTGTAAAACAAAAATCTTCTATCCTGTACAAATATAATAACACTTTGTATCCATAAATGCTACAAAAATTCATGATTTGTAAATAAATATTTAGCAGATATTATTTAATGAAAGTGAATAGAAAATTTATGAAACATGAGTCCATGATTGAAACAGTTCAAACTTTAATTATAGTAGTGTAACAATACAACTGTCAGCTGTTACACTGTAGTTCAGAGTTGTAAATCGAACTGTGTTAACCTCCGTTGTAAATACTACAAATTATTTGTTTGTAAATAAATATTTTGTATATATTTAGTGAAAGTGATTAGAGAATTTATAGAACATGCGTTCCATGATTGATTTGTGTTTTATGTGCTCAAATGATAACAAATGCAACATTGTAAACAACAAAATTGTTACTCAAGTGGAATATCTAATGCCTGAAATTGTAAGTAATTTTATACATTTTACTTTTCTTTAAAGGTATTGTATAACTTTGGAACTTATATGGAAATACGAAGTTATATAAAGCAAATAACCTCAAAATTTCTTGTATAGAATTTTTTTCAAACGCCACATTCCTCCACAATTAAAATCCTATTCTCCTCTAGAAAACAGAAAGTTCTATTTAAAAAACTTTTTTAAAGATGTTATGAAAAGCTGGGAATACTTGTTATTGACTGATTGGTCTATAAATTAACAATATTATTTTTTCCATTCTTACTCTTCTTCACATAAGCTACGTACTACTTTTAACAGTTCAGTGCCTATGAAATAATTCCATCTGCTCATTGAATGTTTATATATACAATGTGTTTTAAATAGTAATGAGGAATGGAAGCAGACGTGGTATTGTTGTAACCTGTAACCATGACACCATCTTAAGCATATACTTTCTAGAACTACGTAATAAAATTCGTGCACTTTACAAGGGTAGGGTCAGAGTGTACGAAAATTCAAATATCACTTTATTCATACATCAATTTATAAAATATCCTATTGGACAAAAATAAAAATAAAATAACATTGCCTTATTCAAATAACTACTATGCGTTTTTCAAATATTCAGATCTCAACTTGTGCAAATCTCTGTCAGTATTAAGTTGGCTCGCATTGAAATATTTGTTTCTGGTTTTTTCACGACTGCTTTCTTATAGTGCTGTTTAGTGATATTTGATTTTATAATTATATACAAATTACAAATAAATAAAAATGTTAATATATTTGTTGTTCTAATTTAAAAATAAACAAATGCATATTTTATATATGTCAAATAAATTTGTCTATTCACAAATGATATGTATGCACAATTTTTTCATATAAACATAACACATATTTTGTTCGTTAATAGTAATAGTCTAATATTCATACTATTTAACTGAAGGTACATAAAAACAATAAACTTTTATAATATAATTATAGAAAGGCCATAAAACGGCTTAATGTTAAACATGAAGGAGATAAAATAAAATGAATTGGTAAAATAAAATCACCTTTATAATAAAATAAAGATATTTGCTATTTGATATTTACAGCTTTTAAACAGGTTTTTTAAACATGTACCTACTATAAACAGTAATACAGACAGATGATACGATTGTAATCATTCTATATCTAACATTTTTACTCGGACACTAAAAGCGTAAATTTTAAAATTTTAGTACATGAAAATTAGAAATTTTAGTCTCTAAATCAGGGGACTCCAACCTAAGGCCCGCGCCTGTTGTTTTTTTTTTTTCATTAGATCTGGATCATCTGGATATTTGTGATTTGTGCATTTATTTGTAAGTTTCTAATTAATATTGAACTAGAAATGGTATTATGACTTTATTCTATTGCTTATATGTTTTATATTTATATTATGATGGCAATTTAATTGAAAAAACTACAATTATTTAAAAATCAATGGCACAATTTATTAATGGTAATTAGCGACTAGCAGAGTTTTATCTCTGTCTTTCGGTTATGGATTATTTTAGACAATAATATTTTAAATAACAGTTATAGAAAAACTAATTGTTGCATCTTTTATTTGAAGTATTTTTCTCCAAAATAATCCATAAACGATTGACAGAGATAATACACTGCTAGTCAACTGCTCGCTAATCATCCTCAATCAGGTTTTCATGTTACCAGCAAACGTGTTCAAAAGAACTTTTCTCTTCCATGCTGTGATCACAGTATTTCAGTAATTTTTTAAAATCATTTAGAAGTTTTCATCAACCATGTTGAAGAAAATTTACAATTAGAATCCCTTGATCTTGAAGCTAAAGATGTGTTATAGTTACTATTTAAAAAGAAAAATTTGATTCAAATTTATGCATTATTGAATGATTTTAACTGATAGAAAAATTTCAACCGGATTACTTTACCAATTTTCGGCAGTACGTACGCATGCAAACGTTTTCAAAGATGAAACATGTAAAATCAAGAAATTGAATGCGAATAAATGATCCATTTCGAAATCTTTCAACATCGTATTTAAAATCTTCAAATCATTATTTTAAATTTCTAAGTAGTATAAGTATACATATATATTATGCAAAATGATAAATAATATTGACGATAATAATTAAAGAAATGTACATTTATAATTCAATAGGATTTCCAATAAGAATTATTACACTTTCGTATGCCGTTCACTTCTCAAAAGGATGGTGACCCCTGCTCTAAATCTCTATGTATAAACCAATCCTTTAAGGTTTTACGGGGCATATAGTATTTGGAAGAACTATTTTCATGTCTATGTCACGGTTTCGCCTGTATATATTAATTCTTATAGATCTCGAGATAGCAATGGTGGCCCATTTAAAATGAACAACTGTATTTTATCTGCGTTATAGTTGGCATTGGCACAAATCGACTAAAGTGGTTTAATATGCTTTCCGAGGTCTACAAATTGAAAAAATGAGAAAACTGAAGGAAATAATATTATAAATAAAAAATCTGTTGTGGCCAGCACAATACCTTCCGTCATTCTCGTGTATAATGTATAAATTCCATAATTTTTCTTACAAAAGATTCTAAATTTCCAGTAAAATTATTTCATAAACAAACTATTCAAATTGCACTTGACACTGACATCTTCTTCTTCTTTAGCTTTTCCCATTCGTTAGGGGTCGCTATTTTTGCATGTCGTTTTCATTCAGTTCCTTTTCTCTCAAATTTTCCGCAATACAGTCCTTCCATCTTATCTTTGGTCTTCCTCTGTTTCTTTAACGTCCTATTACTAAACTATTCATTCTTGTTCGAATATAATTCTTCATTTCTCCTCATGACATGTTCAAACCAATGTAATCGTCTTTCTTGTATCTTTCTAAAAACTTGTAACACTAGAGTTATTTTCTTACCGTATCTTTCCGTGTATTCTATCTACTTCAACATCCTCATATCTGCCCCATTAATTTACTTTTTATTGATACTGACATCTGTCAATTTGAATTATATGAATATATTACTAGTTCCCAAGTTTGGCATAGCTGGCTGAATTATAAAATTTAATTTCTTTAAAATTCTTTAACTCTGTATCTATTGAATATGAAGTATAAATTGTAATCAAATCGTATAGAGAATAATATATTCTTTAAGTTATAATAACGTTAAATGTCAATAAATCAAATTTAACTGTTAAATCTTCAAATGAGACTACTTCCGGTTGACCAATTATAACCAAAATCTAATCAGTTGTTCTTCTGGATGTAAACTTGAGGAATACGAAAAAATTATAATTTTTGGAATCGTGGTATTGAAGTTATGGAATCCGGAAGTTTTGTTACACACACACAGACACACATACATACAGACATCATCGTAAAAATGGTAAAATCGTATTATATGGACCCTAAAACGTGCTTATTCAGTAAAAACTCTTAATTGAATTTTTTGACCAAAGACAATTCCTTCCTCACCTAAAGGTGACGGAAGGTAAAAAGGTGATCTGTAATAGAATTTTTCATTTGTTTCTTAATCATTTTCAATATTTTCTCCAAAAATTAATAATTCATGTTTTATTTATGTTTAAAAAAAGAATGTTGACTTGTTATATATCATTGAAAAACTTATAAACTAAGCAAAAAGCTAAGACTATTTCCAACATAGGTTCCCACTTAAAAAATATATGTTTGTATTATAATACAAATATCTCGAGAATTAATAAGTTTTCAAAGAAATGTAATTACGCAATTTTATTCTATGTAAAAAACTGTACAACCTGTCTAAACAATTTTTCTCTAAGTTATACTAAATAAGATATGAGATATTTGCGAAATTAGCGAAAAACGAGTTTTTACCTGTAGCTTAAAAACAAATGAAGATAGAAAATTCCTGTGGCAACTACTAAATTTCTCTCGAAAAGTTGACTACGGGATGTGGAAACAGGTTTGTTCTATCGTTAATATTACCAGAGATACATTAAAAAACATCGAAAATGTACATCCTTAACGAGCATAATTTGACAAAGAAAATTCATGTTTCAGACAATCTTCAAGTTGAGGCTTCCGCTACGCTTCTGTTCCATTTGCGAACAGAAACTTCAATTGTTTAATACATTTAAGAAGGACTGTGTGGAGAACACTCTACGTCTGGAAGCGTGGATCAAGGAGGCACCGGACAGCACAGATGTGAGAAACAAGTGTACGGCATCTAAAACAAAGATTAATCAAGTCGATGAAGTTTGTATTAAAAAGGAAGTGATAGATAAAAATGAAAAACTAGAGGTAAAATATTCATTAGTGGACGAAATTTTCATTAAAGAAGACCCGCTCCCAGAAAATCCCTCTGGCCGTGAACTTGATTTATTACAAGAAATACTGAAGGAGGAACGCCCACTTCAAACAGATACTAATCTTCATGAAGACAGCAGCGTTGACATGGGCGACACTCTACGTCTGGAAGCGTGGATCAAGGAGGCACCGGACAACACGGACGTGACAGACAACTGTACGACATCTAAAACAAAGATTAATGAAGTCGATGAAATTTATATAAAAGAGGAAGTGATAGATAAGAATGATAAATTAGAAGTAAAATATTCATTAGTGGACGAAATTTCCATTAAAGAAGACCCGCTACCAGAAAATCCTTCTGGTCGTGAACTTGATTTATTACAAGAAATACTGAAGGAGGAAAGCCCACTGCCAACAGACACTAATCTTAATGAAGACAGCAGCGTTGACATGGGCGACGAAAGTGATCAGAATTGTGATGACCATGATGTAGTTTCTGATGAAAGTAACTCTGAAGAAAATATTCTAGTTACTAGTGGTGCAAGTGGTAACAACAAAGAATTTCAGTGTAATAACTGTAAAAAATTGTTTTTATATAAATCACACTTAACTAGACATATGAAACAACACACTGGCGTTAAAGACTTTCAATGTAATGAATGTAAAAAATGGTTTTTACATAAATCACACTTAACTAGACATATGAAACAACACACTGGCGTTAAAGATTATCAATGTAATGAATGTAAAAAATGGTTTTTACATAAATCACACTTAACTAGACATATGAAACAACACACTGGCGTTAAAGATTTTAAATGTAATGAATGTAAAAAATGGTTTTTACAGAAATCAAACTTAACTAGACATATGAAACAACACTGGCGTTAAAGACTTTCAATGTAATGAATGTAAAAAATGGTTTTTACATAAATCAACCTTAGTTATACATATGAAACTACACAGAGGCATTAAAGATTATCAATGTAATGAATGTAAAAAATGGTTTTCAAAAAAATCAACTTTAGTTACACATATGAAACAACACACTGGCATTAAAGATTATCGATGAAATGAGTGTAAAAAATGGTTTTTACGTGAATCACATTTAACTAGTCATATGAAACGAGATCATCATGTTTAGCTCTACAGCCCGGGGTGGGCCTTGGCTTCCTTTACAATTTTCCTCCATTCACTGTCCAGCGCCTTACTCCCATCTTGACTATATCATTTTGCACATCATCCAGCCATCTCAATTTTGGTCGTGCTTTTCTTCTTTTCGAGTACAATTTACCTCTCAGGATTCTAAGCGGCATTCTTTCTTCTTCCATCCTTAGCACGTGTCCTATCCATCTCAATCTTTGTGACTTTATAAATCTTATGATGTCTTGTCCTTCAATCAATTCTTCCAATTCCGCATTGTATCTTATTCTCCAAAGTCCTCCTTCTTGTACACCTCCGTATATCTTCCTCAAAATTTTCCTTTCAAATGTTTGTAATTTCGTACTAACGTTCTGTGTCAGTGTCCACACCTCACAGCCAAATGTGACGACTGGGCGTACTGTGGTTTTATATATTTTGAGTTTAGTTTTCCTTGATATAAGTTTATTCTGAAATATCTTGAGATTAGTATAGTATGCTCGGTTACCTTGCATAATTCTTTCTTGGATGGTTGACCCTATGTAGCAATTATTTGTCACTTTAAGACCCAAGTATGTAAAACTACTTACGCCTTCAAATGTATTTCCACCGACTTCCAAGTCTTGAACTAATCTTTTAGCTTTTAATGTGGAGACTTTCATATACTTGGTTTTATCTACGTTCACATGTAATCCTAAACTTTTTGTGTGTTTCCATTTCTGTGTATATATCTTTCATTTTCGTGATATTTTCAGATACAATTAGGACATAAATTTGTGTAATAAATTAAGTAAAATTATATATTTAATAAGAAATTTAACATTTTCAACAGACATATTTACAGTACGCATGACTTATTTTGGTCTGTTTCACTTGGTAATGACATACGGCATACTCATCTGGTGTCATGTTTCTACAGCATTCAGAGTATTTCTCCTTCAGAAAAAAGTCATCAGAATAATGAATGGTTCTAGTAATAAGGAACATTGTAGACCTTTATTTAAAAAACTTAAAATATTAACTTTGCCCTCATGTTTTATACTTCAAAATTTATTGTATGTTAAACGTAATCAGCACAAATTTCAGACTCACATGGATTCTCATAATTACAATACTCGTAATAAACTTAATTTTTCGATACCAAAGAAACGTTTGATGAAATCAAAGAACGGTCCTGAATATCTATCAGCAAAATTCTATAATACTCTGCCTTTAGAAACCCGTGATTTACCATACAATAAGTTTAAAAGTGTAGTAACTGAGATGTTGCTGGAAAAAGCTTATTATAGTTATGAAGAAATATTTATACAACAAAAGTGAACTTAAAAATTGTACTGATTAGTGTAATGACTTGGTAAAACAATGTGTATTGTACTTATACCTGAATAAAATTATTATTATCATCAGCGTATGCGCAAATCTGGCTTGACATCATGAATATGGTGCCGGGTTTAGCAATTCTGCTATTGCTTTGTGCAGAATGAGATTAAATAGTGTGGCTGAGAGCCCATCTCCTTGTTTTACCCCTGTTTCGAAAATAAAACTCTCACTAAGTTTACAATCTACTTTTGCTTTTGTATCTTGCATTGTCATTTTCACCAGTCTCACTAATTTTGTTTGTATTTTTTGTTCCTCCATTACGGTAAAAAGCTTCTGTCTATTGACACTATCAAATGCCTGCCTGAAGTCAATGAATAGCATATGTAGATCAATGTCATGCTCGTAGTACTTTTCCATAATTTGTCTTATCAAAAAAATTTGATCCGTTGTACTTCTGTTCGGGCGAAAGCCGCATTGGTACTCTCCTAATATCTTTTCAGCATATTCTTTAAGTCTTTCGTTGATGATTGATGATAATATTTTATAGGCTACACTAAGAAGCGTTATACCTCTGAAATTGCTGCAAGTTAATTTATCTCCTTTTTTATGTGTGGGGCATATTAATCCTAATTTCCATTCTTCAGGCATTGTTTCCATTTCCCAGATTGTTTTTATTAATTCATGAAGAGTGCCAATAATTATATCTCCACCATATTTAACCAATTCCGCGACTATTCCATTCTCTCCAGGGGCTTTGTTATTTTTCAATTTAAAAATCGCATTCTCAATTTCTTGACGGGAGGGTATTTCTACTATTGGTTCATTGTTATCGCCGTTGGGAGTATCATTCTCATTTATATTATTCAATAAATCTTTAAAATGTTCGACCTATCTATTTAATACCTCCCTCTCTTCTCCTAGTTTTACGCCATTTTTGTCTCTACAGCCATCTATTCTTGTTTGGAATCCTTTCTTTAGATTATTCACATTTTGGTAAAATTTTCTTATATCTTGCTGGCTTAACAATTCTATATCTTCAAATTTTCTTTTATACATTTCCTTCTTCTTTTTCTTGCATAGTTTGTTTGCAATTTTTCTTTTCTCCTCATACTTCTTCTTGTTGTTCTTTGTAGCATTTTCTGTCTTGCCTTGTTCTTTTCTTCCATTGCTACTCTACATTCATTATCAAACCATTCTATATTTCTATCTTTTTGTTTTTCACCAATTGTTTCATCAGCTGCTTTTTTTAACGTTACTTTAATGGTCTTCCATGCCTTCTCTACATTTTTATCATTATCAATTTCCTCTAAGTTATTCTTTAAATGCTCTTGAAATATTCTAATTTCGTCATCAGATTTAAATTTTTCCAGATTCCATTCTTTCTTCTTATATCCTTTTGGCTTCTGGACAACGGCTAGCCGCTGCCTTAGGCGAGTTCTTAGTAAGTAATGATCTGAGTCACAATTAGGTCCTCTGTAGCTCCTTACATCAGTAACTGATACATAAATCACACTTAACTAGACATATGAAACAACACACTGGCGTTAAAGATTATCAATGTAATGAATGTAAAAAATGGTTTTTACATAAATCACACTTAACTAGACATATGAAACAACACACTGGCGTTAAAGATTTTAAATGTAATGAATGTAAAAAATGGTTTTTACAGAAATCAGACTTAACTAGACATATGAAACAACACACTGGCGTTAAAGACTTTCAATGTAATAAAATAAAATAAATAAATATTTCATCACGGCATATTACCCATTGCTGGGTGTGCCAATCTGCTTCATACACAGATATCGGTAATGATGGAATATTTGTACCGTGCGGGCGCTTACCAGGCGTCACCTCACGGGCACTCATTGCTGGCGTGGAGAGTGCGCCACAGGGGTCAATTTTGTGCCATTAAAATGCGATGTAATTTTTGGCGTCGGTCGGGATCGAACCCGGGTCCCCAGATTCGCGACCAGACACTCAGGCACACGGCCACGAGACCCCGTAATGAATGTATAAAATGGTTTTTACATAAATCAACCTTAGTTATACATATGAAACTACACAGAGGCATTAAAGATTATCAATGTAATGAATGTAAAAAATGGTTTTCACAAAAATCAACTTTAGTTACACATATGAAACAACACACTGGCATTAAAGATTATCGATGAAATGAGTGTAAAAAATGGTTTTTTCGTGAATCACATTTAACTAGTCATATGAAACGACATACTGGAGTAAAAGATTTTCAGTGCAATGAATGTAAAAAATGTTTTTTTTTTTACATAAATATAGCTTAATCACACATATGAAACAACACAGTAGAGTAATTTGTTTTCAATGATATAAAATAAAACATATTTAGCACCGCCTGGTACCATTCATTTAGTTTTATGTATGTTTACTATTAATTCGGTGAACTATACTATGTACTCGTATGTACTATGTGTGAAATACCAAATTTAAATGTTTAATATGTGAAAACCATTTTATATTTCGACTATGTTTATTTACACTACATATATGTACTGTGTGAATTATAAAAAAATATGTTTAAAATAAATATACAGGTTTCCATTGCGATCTCGCAGATATAACAGATACGAAGTTGGTTAAATTAGCAAAGAATCTATATTTTACATGGGTATTTCAATGATAAACTGAAAAAGAATTCAACCAGTGATTCTCAAAATATGGATACCAACGTTTTTGTTTTAAATAAAAACATACTTTTTATTTGCTCATTCAATAAAGCTCTTTATCTGAATCCAACTTTCGCGGCTGTAAAATTCGTGATGTCACGGTCTGTTAGACACATTTATAAGTGGTTGGACATCCGCTTCATATGAAGCTCTCTAGATCATTTATCATTTTTTTGTATCTCTAATAACTTCCGAGAAAAATCGCGTTCCCTAGTTCCGTTTACACCCTGTATAGGGGGATCACTCCCTATTTCCTCCGTTTTATATATTTTTTGTTATGCTCCTCCATGTCTTCCTATTGTTTGTTTTTGTTTCCCAGTTCTTGATATTGGCGTTGTTTAGGTCTTCCTTTACGTTTTTATCCATGTTGATCGGGGTCTACCTCTTTTTTATTTCCGGGTTCCCATTGTAATATAGAGTGTCATTGCTTCTGCTCCTGCTCTCCATATGAGTCCCAACCATTTTACTCTTTGTTGTTTTATTTTTCATACTACATCTTCTTCTATTTCTTGTAGTATCTCTTTATTCATTCGTGTCCGGTATTCATTTTCACCAACTTTGAGCATTCCTAATGTTGTTCTTAATATTTTCCTTTCCATTATTCTAAGTTGCTCCTCTTCTTTTTTGGTCATTGTTAATGTTTCTGCGTCATGCATCAATATGGGTCTGATTATTGTTTTGTAATTTTTTATTTTTGTTCTTGTCATTATTTTACTTTTTAATAGTTTTTACCTCTCGCTAAAAGAGGTATTGGATTCATGCTAAAAATCGCACATCCAGATTTTATTAAATAAACACGATTTAAGGTCCATACAATCCCATTTTAACATTTTTACAATGATGTCTGTATGTGTGTTAGGTTGTTGGAGGCACGATGTCTTAAATTCTATAAGATTAAAGACCTGTTGACTACGGAATCGTCAATCTAACAGTAATGGGAAGAGGTTCTGGTAACAATTGGATAACCGGAAGTGGTAGTTTCTAAAAAAAAATCTAAATATTATTCTTTGAAAATTTGTTACTACAAATAATAAACATAATTAAATTCTCAATCTGACACATTTAATTTTTTTATTATATCTCGTATAGGTTTGGCAATATAGTATATAATAATATAGAATAAAGAATAATCTATTGTAATATACTCATATCTCGTTGCCCGAAAACAGTTGAGATATTGCCACGTACCTTTTTTCCAAATAATAAAATTTATTATCATCAGTTGGCAAAACATAAACTATACGGACACTTACCGCAAAAGTGGCTTCCCACACATGACACCGGCTAGCTAGCAGAGAGGGGGAGGGGTTGTAAAGGTAAATCACAAATTTTATCTTACTTACTTTTATAAGGGCGCCAGGTATTTTAACAATGAACCCCATACACGAAAAATACCAAAATAATAACTCAAGCTGAAAATATAAGGGGGTTCAAAGGACAAAATTTTAAGACAGGGGTTACGTATTAAATTAGGTTTGTTTATAACAAAAGTGTGAATAAATTTTGACAAATACGGTTTATTAACCAACATAAATAAAACTTGCAATAATTGACAAATTGTTGTCCCAACTTATAATGAAAAATGAAGTGATGAAGGGGGAAGGTGAAATGTGCGCATGAAATTATCTTAAATTAACAATTACAAACCAGTGGCGTAGGGTAGGCCACCAAAGAAAATCTGAACAAAATATTACTGCTGCAAGGCAGTAACCCCACAAAATTTATTACAAGGAAATAATAATAATGATAATTACAACCAAATCGACGGTAATAAGAGCACAAAATCATAGGATCAATCCTCAAAATAGTGTAAATTATATCTGCACGGCGCACAGTAAGTGCGTCACTGACAAAACTAAACGCGCACGCGCACAACACAAAGTGCACGCAGAAAAATGATGAAAATGAACTTGTGAGACAAATATAGCGCTTCAAACAAAAGTAGGTAGTACTCATCTGGGGTGCTGAATAGCCATGGAAACGATGTCCAAATCCAACACAATTGGCGGCGGCAATGGAACTGGGTAGAAATGGCGGCCCAAAATTTGGCTGGATTCGGCGAAGCGTGTTTTGGATGCACGGTGATAATCACTCGGTTCACGGCACTAAAAGTCTTACTAACTCCCCAAAATACGGGAAAAATCTGGACGCCCGATACTAAAATTTTACGATAGGTCGAGACGAAGGGCGTACACAGACAATACTGCTACCACGTGTGCAAAACTTTGACTCCTCACTCGCGGAGAACTTTAGTTGAGGCAAAAAAAAATCTACTCTTTCGGTAGAGACGATATTCGACGATGCTCAACTTAAATTATTAAAAATGGAACTACTAGTGGCACAGACTTTATTAGAGCACGTGAGAGTGGCCAGAAAAAAACACTACCGTCTCGTTTCACGGCAGAAACCCCAAGCCCCAAATTTTGCAAAAACGTTCGGCACGCGTACGTCCAATTAAGTGACCGTATATACCAGGGACGTACTAAATAAATTGTAAGACGCTTAACTATTCCATAAATAATGAATTTATAAAAAAAAATAAAAAATTGAACGTTACAAATCCCACTCTTACTTAAAAGAAAAAAAAAGGAAAAAAAATGAGCTAAACCCGTGCTAACTTTAAATCTTTTATATGCCAAATACCTTGCGTTACTTTATTCTCGTCTTGCAACTCGTAGGTTGTAGCCGACAGTTTTCGTTTAATTATGTAAGGACCGACAAACTTAGGCGCAAGTTTACTCGAGAAACCTTTCGAACCGTCCGAAAGAACATAATTTTTGTGCAATACCGCTTGCCCAACGCTGAATTCTTCGGGACGTTTACGAAGGTCATAATAGTGTTTATTCCGCTGATAAGCTTTATCTAATTGTCTTCTAACATCGGAAAATCTTTTACTTAGTTCGTCCTTGTTAGGAATATGGGTACGATCAATAAATGGGATCGTGTTATTGTCATCATCAACTTTACCAAAACAACGACCGGACAAAATATGCTCTCTACCAAAATTAAGATAAAACGGAGTGTACTGCGTTACCTCATGTTTTGCGGTATTGTTTGCAAGTGCAATTTCTGACAAATGCTCGTCCCATCGTTTATGTTCTTTAGTTAAATACGATCGAATCATCGTTTTTATTACTCGGTTACTGCGTTCAGTTGGGTTACTTTGCGCATGGTACAGTGGGTTATAAATTATTTTAACGTCATATTTCTTCGCCAGATTTCGGAATTCGTTACTAATCATTTGCCTACCATTATCACACAATAGGTACTGACAAACACCATATACTAAAAATACTTTTTCCTCAACAATTTCGCATAATTTAGCCGCGGTAGCTGTACGAATTGGGAATAGTAAAACGAATTTTGAAAAATAATCATTAACGACCAATAAATAATTTGTTTACGCGTTTTGAAAGGCTGGTTCTGAATCAAGATTGCGTTAAGAAAATAATAAATCAAGACCTCTATAAAATTCAACTTTGACATTTGAAGCTCAACATCCTATTTTACTTCCAAAACGAGATCACATAGTAAATTTAATTATTGATCATTACCACACCAAAAACTGTCATACAGGTGCAGATCTTTTATTATCTATCATAAGACAAAAATTTTGGATATTAGCCGCGCGGAGCATCATAAGAAAACGAATCCGGGAATGTAACAATTGTTTCAAAGTTACACCTAACAATGTACTTCCAAAAATGGCTGATCTACCTGAAAGCCGCGTTTGCGAATCAAAGGCATTTTTACATACCGGTGTTGACTTCACAGGTCCAATTAAAATTACCCTTTCGAGACGTAAAGGCCAACACTCCCAAAAGGCGTATATTTGTTTATTTATATGCTTAGCTGTTAAAGCAGTACATATAGAACTAGTGCTTGACTTAACAGTGAATTCATTTATAAATGCGTTTAAAAGATTCGTTGCACGTCGAGGCCCAGTTAGTTGTTTGTATTCAGATAACGCAACCACTTTTATAGGAGCAAAAAACAAGTTAAGCGAATTATATGAATTTCTACAAGCAAAATTATTTCGTGATTCTTTAACAAAAGAACTTAGCAATCAAAGAATTGAGTGGAAAACCATTCCCCCTCATTTCCCTAACTTTGGAGGCTTGTGGGAAGCAAACATAAAAAGTTGCAAAAAACATCTATATAGAGTCATTGGTGCACAGTTAATAACTTACGAAGAACTAGTTACTTTGTTAACACAAATAGAAGCTATTTTAAATTCAAGACCGTTATGCACATTAAGTGCTGAACCTAACTTGGAAATCCTTACACCCGCACATTTTTTAATGTCAACCCCACTACAACAATTACCAGCATACGATTCATCAGTTAAACCAAACTTGATAACTCGTAAAAAATTGTTGGATAGTTTAATTAGTTCATATTGGAATAAATGGAGGCTGGAATATCTAAATACATTACAAACACGACAAAAATGGTCGCAAACCAATAACCCTATAAAGATTGGCCAAGTTGTCATTGTAAATGAAATAAACACATCACCAATACAATGGCCATTGGGAATTGTTGAACAAGTTTATTATGGTAGGGATGAGATTGCTAGAGTGGCTTTAGTAAAGACGAAACTCGGTTCATTTAAACGGCCTGTCTCTAAGCTTTTTCCCTTACCCAATCAATAAACGATTGTTATTGTTTAGTTCATCATTTTATTATTTATTTAGTTACTTATTAATTAATTGTTGCAGTATATTTATTTGTCAAATTACTCTTGTCTATATGACAGCTCTTGTCAATATTAAAACTCTTGTCAATAGGACAGCTCTTGTCAATATGACAGTTCTTGTCAATATGACAATTCTTGCCAATCTGACAGCTCCAGTCAGTATGACATCTCCTGTCAATCTGACAGTTCTAACTGTAATAATTAAACCACCTGCTGATTATAATTTCGACCTAAAACTGAAAGCTGCATTCTGTCGCTGCGGGAAGATGTTTACGCGTTTTGAAAGGCTGGTTCTGAATCAAGATTGCGTTAAGAAAATAATAAATCAAGACCTCTATAAAAAACACGGATTATTATTGTTGAATTTTGTTTAAAAAACAGTTTGTAATATAAATAGACCGAAAAAATAATATAAATAAATTTGTTCTGACAACTACACGTATTTTAAAAATTCTAGTAAAAATTATAATTTATATTTACAATTTAAAGAAACTATTTTTACAAGACGTAGTAGCTGAGTGGTCTGCTACGTCCATAAATTCCTACTAAAGCTAATTTCAGGAGTTTACCTTAAACGAAGGCAGTCTGGTTCCTAGTATACATCTACCCATGCGAGTGCTAGTGCTAGTGTAGTGTTAGTGCTTCGTTATTCATCGTTATTCTTCAAGACGTCAAGCAATAGACTTGCCGCATCTTCTCTGCAACGATTTAGCGCTCTTCCTATCTACTAGTGGGCAATCTCGGAGTCCATCAGCGATCTCCCGATCTCCTAGTATAAGATATTCGAAGGCCGTCAATGCAGCATCTCTCCTCTGCAACGATTTAGCGCTCTTCCTATCTACTAGTGGGCAATCTCGGAGTCCATCAGCGATCTCCCGATCTCCTAGTATAAGATATTCGAAGGCCGTCAATGCAGCATCTCTCCTCTGCAACGATTTAGCGATCTTCCTATCTACTAGTGGGCAATCTCGGAGTCCATCAGCGATCTCCCGATCTCCTAGCATAAGATATTCGGAGACCGTCAACGCAGCATAGAGAAACCAACTCTTATTATCTTGGTCCCGTCGACAGTGTGTCCTCGACTATAAAAGGTACTTGAATTAATATTTTCTTAACTATATCAACCATACAGAGCCAGCCTTCGTACTCACCACTCTGGTCCTTCGAGTAATATCTTATCTTTAAGTTTAGTAATCTTCATTACAGTCCATATCTTAATTTAATTACTAAACATAATTATAACCGTGCGTCGACCTCGGGAACTCCATAAAGTCTAAACTAATCATCTGCCAAGGGCTAGATATTTTAGGGCGCTTCCCCATAACTCCGGCAGGTAGTTTCTGCATGGGTTTCTGTGCCTGGCATACTGTACAACGTCTAACGTAATCGATGACGTCTGCTTTCATTTTCGGCCAATAATACAAAGCACTAATCCGGTGAAACGTTTTGTATACGCCTAAATGTCCTGCTGTGGGTCGGTCGTGACATTCATTAAACACTTGGGCACGTTGTTCTTTAGGAATAACTAATTTCCATTCGTACTTTTTATTAACTCTAATCAGTTTATAAAGTTTATTGTCAAAAAATTTCCAATTTGAAAAATTATCGGGATTCGCCTGGACAGCATTTTTCATTTCACGGTACCAAGGATCTATAATATCCTCCAAAAGTTGAATTAAATTAACTTTAACGTCAAGTGCGCGAGACAGAAGATCGGGTAGCAAGTGTTCTTTTCCTTTACGGTGAATTATGTTGTAATCATATTGTTGGAGTCTTAAGGCCCAACGAGCCAGACGACCTACTGGGTCCTTTAAATTGTTTAGCCATAGTAACGAGTAATGGTCGGTAACAACGGTAAATTTAGTATTTTCCACGTATGGTCTAAATTTTTCAACTGCAAAAATAACGGCTAAACATTCCCTCTCGGTAGTTGTGTAATTGCGCTCATTTTTATTTAGAGTCCTACTAGCGTAACAGATTATTTTCTCGACACCATCTATATTTTGTAACAGTACCGCACCTAAACCGTATCCTGAAGCGTCTGTTTGGACAATAAATGGATAGTTATAATCGGGACAATTTAAAATAGGGGCACAAACTAATTTTTCTTTAATCATTTTGAACGATTTATCACATTCGTTATCCCATCTAAATTGGTGATTCTTACGTAATAACTGGGTAAGTGGTGCAAGAACAGCAGAATATGAAGGTATAAAACGACGATACCATGACGCGACGCCTATAAATCTTCGAACTTCTGTTACTGATTTTGGGTTTGGAATGTCTAATATCGCCCGCACTTTATCAGGGTCTACATGCAATCCAGTTGCGTCTACTACATACCCTAAATATTTTAATTCACTGCGACAAAAGTTACATTTTTCTCTATTTATCGTTAATCCGGCACTTGAAAGTTTTTCAAAAAACTTCTCTAAAATTTCTACATGTTTATCGAAAGTGGGTGTGACTACAATAATATCGTCTAAGTAGACAAAGACATAAGGTTCAAAAGAGGCACCAAATAAACGATCCATAAAACGTTGCCATGTGGCGGGAGAATTATGCAGTCCAAAAGGCATTCTATTAAATTGAAAAAGACCGCGACCAGGGACTGTAAATGCGGTAAATTCTTTACTATCGGGAGCGATTGGAATTTGCCAGTATGCCGATTTTAGATCTATTGACGTTAAGTAGCGAGCATCTCTAAGTTTATCTAAAATCGCGTTTACATAAGGTAATGGATAAGCGTCCTTTTTCGTCACCGAATTTAATTTGCGGTAATCAATTACAAATCTATGCGTATTGTCTTTCTTCTTAACGAGTAAAGCAGGACTAGACCAAGGACTATTTGACGGTTCGACTATCCCATCTTTCAACATTTTATCTAATTCACAATTAAAAATTTCCTGTGTTTTCGGATTCACGGGGTAGTATCTTTGCTTTATTGGTGGCGCATCACACTTTATTTCATGTTGCACTACATTTGTGCATCCGATATTATTTTTGGTTAAGGATGAATAATTAGCTAATAGTTTATTCAAGATTTTAGTTTGCGAGTCGTCAAGGGACTGCAGTGAGACTGTCTCTAAATTATTCGCAGATACACTGGTGGCGAATGACCAAGAGCCTTCCTTTAAATTAGGTATTATGTTCATGGCTAACCAAAAATCTACGCCTAATATTATTTCATATGGGATTGAAGGTACAACTAATACTGTCAAAATACTACTTTTATTCTCTAACGATATAGGTAAGTTTAATGATCCGATACTTCTACATGAACTGTTATTTGCCACGCACAATGAGTAATCGTGTTTTCTAAAGGAAGCCTAAAATTCTTTAATAGTTCCCACCCTTTTTGACCTAAAATAGTATGCGAAGCTCCCGAATCAAGCAATCCATTAAAAGTTATACCAAAAATATTTATTTTCAAATAGGGTCTGTTGTCTAAAGGTAATGATAATAGGAATGAATTAATTTTTGGTTTCAAAAAATGTTCTCTAACTTTAGATAACCAATTTTCCCATTCAGTAGCTTGAACCGATTTACTAGGGCGCAAGAACTTCCGGTTCAGCGAGATTCTCGTCCCTAAACGTTTTTTGAATTACATTTCGGACACGATATAGTCGTGTGATTCGGATTTCCGCATTTAAAGCAAAATTTTCGTCTCCCTATCTTGCAATCCCTGAACCGATGACCGGGTTTTTTTACAATTCCAACATTGTTGGGTACTAGGGTTTGGTGGTGAATTCATTGTGCAAGTTCGAGATTTCGTATGAGGTGTCGCAAGGTCTGGTTCAATTATACTGCGCCTTTTTGGTTGAGATACCGGAGTATTTTCAGCTAAAAATTTATTATTCTCCAAACGTTTACAAATCTTTAATAATTCGTCCATAGTTTCTATATCGCAAAGGGCTGTATGGTGTATAAAATATGGACACATATTACGACGCAATATATTGAGCTTTTCTTTCTCGGAAGGAGGTATAGGTAATCTAGAGAATAAATTTATCATACAGGCGAAATATGCACCGACACGTTCAGACTGACCTTGAGTTCGTGATCTAATTTCTGCCCATAATTCGTATTCATATCCAAAAGGTTCAAATTCTTCTTTCATCAACTTAACTAGTTCATCCCAAGTAGTGACTTTTGACCTAACTGATCGATACCAAATTCTAGCTTGTCCGGTTAATAGTTCTATAGCTGAATCAAAAAGTTCGAACTTCGATACTTTGCGCGAAATTCTATACTCGTCAACTCTTTCTAAAAATGCATTAATACTTATATCGCTTCCGTCTCCACTAAATGACAAATTCCATTTACATATTGGTACATGATTTTTGGAGTACGGTAAAGATACTGGTAGGGGTGCATTAGCGCTAACTGTACTCGACGAGGAAAGATTTGTTTGTTCCGAATTTACTACCGTTTCTGTCTCAATAGTATCTATTGCTTTCATTTCTAAATCATAATTTTTTTGACGTAAAATAGCCACCGACTTTCCGATATCCTCATTTGCTTCACTGATTCGTGATAATCGACCTAAAATGTGCGATACTTTAGATGAAAATTTCTTATATTCGTTAGTTTGTGAAGGGCTTTGTATTGACTCTTGTAAAGTCTCAAGTTCAACTAATTTTTGAGTGCAAATAGTTAACTCTGCATCTGAGTTAATGTCGTTTTCCGTTCTAAGCGTACCGAATTTTTCCTTTTTTAGTTCAGAGGTCAAAGCTTTGCGCATGTCCGCGACAGAAAAAGCTATTAAAGAATTATAACCACGAACAGAAAGTTCATACTCCAGTTCATCGCGCACCAATCGGGTAGGATCCATTTTCTATTAAATTTTAATAAAACAGATGTAAAGAAAAAAAAAATGAAAATGTAACAATGAGTACTAGTACTACCAACTTTTCGTAAGTTAAATAAACGAACAAAAAAAATACGTTCATTAATCGAAAACGTAAAATAGAGAAAGTGCAGATAAAATTTAACTTTACACCAGTAAATATTATAATCAACTAAAATTATAAACCTAATTTCACACGTATTCAAATCATCCCCTCTTTGCTGACAAAAATTATATAGTTGAAATAACATAAGAAGGGCCCCACGTTGTTGGGTGCCAAATTTGCCACGTACCTTTTTTCCAAATAATAAAATTTATTATCATCAGTTGGCAAAACATAAACTATACGGACACTTACCGCAAAAGTGGCTTCCCACACATGACACCGGCTAGCTAGCAGAGAGGGGGAGGGGTTGTAAAGGTAAATCACAAATTTTATCTTACTTACTTTTATAGGGGCGCCAGGTATTTTAACAATGAACCCCATACACGAAAAATACCAAAATAATAACTCAAGCTGAAAATATAAGGGGGTTCAAAGGACAAAATTTTAAGACAGGGGTTACGTATTAAATTAGGTTTGTTTATAACAAAAGTGTGAATAAATTTTGACAAATACGGTTTATTAACCAACATAAATAAAACTTGCAATAATTGACAAATTGTTGTCCCAACTTATAATGAAAAATGAAGTGATGAAGGGGGAAGGTGAAATGTGCGCATGAAATTATCTTAAATTAACAATTACAAACCAGTGGCGTAGGGTAGGCCACCAAAGAAAATCTGAACAAAATATTACTGCTGCAAGGCAGTAACCCCACAAAATTTATTACAAGGAAATCCTTCCTTTACGTTTTTATCCATGTTGATCGGGGTCTACCTCTTTTTTATTTCCGGGTTCCCATTGTAATATAGAGTGTCATTGCTTCTGCTCCTGCTCTCCATATGAGTCCCAACCATTTTACTCTTTGTTGTTTTATTTTTCATACTACATCTTCTTCTATTTCTTGTAGTATCTCTTTATTCATTCGTGTCCGGTATTCATTTTCACCAACTTTGAGCATTCCTAATGTTGTTCTTAATATTTTCCTTTCCATTATTCTAAGTTGCTCCTCTTCTTTTTTGGTCATTGTTAATGTTTCTGCGTCATGCATCAATATGGGTCTGATTATTGTTTTGTAATTTTTTATTTTTGTTCTTGTCATTATTTTACTTTTTAATAGTTTTTACCTCTCGCTAAAAGAGGTATTGGATTCATGCTAAAAATCGCACATCCAGATTTTATTAAATAAACACGATTTAAGGTCCATACAATCCCATTTTAACATTTTTACAATGATGTCTGTATGTGTGTTAGGTTGTTGGAGGCACGATGTCTTAAATTCTATAAGATTAAAGACCTGTTGACTACGGAATCGTCAATCTAACAGTAATGGGAAGAGGTTCTGGTAACAATTGGATAACCGGAAGTGGTAGTTTCTAAAAAAAAATCTAAATATTATTCTTTGAAAATTTGTTACTACAAATAATAAACATAATTAAATTCTCAATCTGACACATTTAATTTTTTTATTATATCTCGTATAGGTTTGGCAATATAGTATATAATAATATAGAATAAAGAATAATCTATTGTAATATACTCATATCTCGTTGCCCGAAAACAGTTGAGATATTGCCACGTACCTTTTTTCCAAATAATAAAATTTATTATCATCAGTTGGCAAAACATAAACTATACGGACACTTACCGCAAAAGTGGCTTCCCACACATGACACCGGCTAGCTAGCAGAGAGGGGGAGGGGTTGTAAAGGTAAATCACAAATTTTATCTTACTTACTTTTATAAGGGCGCCAGGTATTTTAACAATGAACCCCATACACGAAAAATACCAAAATAATAACTCAAGCTGAAAATATAAGGGGGTTCAAAGGACAAAATTTTAAGACAGGGGTTACGTATTAAATTAGGTTTGTTTATAACAAAAGTGTGAATAAATTTTGACAAATACGGTTTATTAACCAACATAAATAAAACTTGCAATAATTGACAAATTGTTGTCCCAACTTATAATGAAAAATGAAGTGATGAAGGGGGAAGGTGAAATGTGCGCATGAAATTATCTTAAATTAACAATTACAAACCAGTGGCGTAGGGTAGGCCACCAAAGAAAATCTGAACAAAATATTACTGCTGCAAGGCAGTAACCCCACAAAATTTATTACAAGGAAATAATAATAATGATAATTACAACCAAATCGACGGTAATAAGAGCACAAAATCATAGGATCAATCCTCAAAATAGTGTAAATTATATCTGCACGGCGCACAGTAAGTGCGTCACTGACAAAACTAAACGCGCACGCGCACAACACAAAGTGCACGCAGAAAAATGATGAAAATGAACTTGTGAGACAAATATAGCGCTTCAAACAAAAGTAGGTAGTACTCATCTGGGGTGCTGAATAGCCATGGAAACGATGTCCAAATCCAACACAATTGGCGGCGGCAATGGAACTGGGTAGAAATGGCGGCCCAAAATTTGGCTGGATTCGGCGAAGCGTGTTTTGGATGCACGGTGATAATCACTCGGTTCACGGCACTAAAAGTCTTACTAACTCCCCAAAATACGGGAAAAATCTGGACGCCCGATACTAAAATTTTACGATAGGTCGAGACGAAGGGCGTACACAGACAATACTGCTACCACGTGTGCAAAACTTTGACTCCTCACTCGCGGAGAACTTTAGTTGAGGCAAAAAAATTCTACTCTTTCGGTAGAGACGATATTCGACGATGCTCAACTTAAATTATTAAAAATGGCACTGACTTTATTAGAGCACGTGAGAGTGGCCAGAAAAAAACACTACCGTCTCGTTTCACGGCAGAAACCCCAAGCCCCAAATTTTGCAAAAACGTTCGGCGCGCGTACGTCCAATTAAGTGACCGTATATACCAGGGACGTACTAAATAAATTGTAAGACGCTTAACTATTCCATAAATAATGAATTTATAAAAAAAAATAAAAAATTGAACGTTACAATATTTAAAATGTGTGTAATTGAAAGATAAATGCAAAATGTCAGTGTTAAAATTAGCATTTTTACTAACATTACTGGAAGATTTTTCTGGGAGGTACTAGAACATTTAATATAAATTATTGTATTATTTATTAAATATGTATTTAATTTATAGGTATGTTAATATTACATATATCCTTAAGAATTACCGCTAATACCGTCAATGCGAATCATACGAATACAAAAGTTTATTTGGAAAGCATGCTATGACCTACCTCAACAAACATGGCGGCGTGACGGCAGCACTTTCATGTTGAATTAATTTTAACACTATTTTCAGTAATTATACACACGTAAACGACGTAAACATTCAAAGATAATTTCCGGTGTAATTAACACATTTTAACATTTTCCTTTCATAGATACTACGTACAATATTTAATTTTTGTATTTTACATATGGCTTGAATGAATTCTTTTTGGTTTTTGGTTATGTTGAATCTTGAATCTGTTGCCTGTTGGATAGTGTTTTTCCTTGATAGGTACCGAAAAACAAATACAGAATTTAAATATATTGTCAGCGGAATATATAAATATAAGTATTCTGTAAAGTAGGTTGTAGGTTGATTGATTGCAGTAATTTCTTTTCTAAATTTCTACTACTGATCTGTTTTGTAGCTAATCATAATGACTAAAAAGGAAGAGGAACATTTTAGAAGAAATTATAAACAGTACGCTAAAGCTGTGGAAAAATGTATTGTCAACAATTTTTTAAATAAAAAATCTGAAGAAATACATGGCAATGTAGCGGAAAAACATTTTAACTTCTTTCCACAGAATTGCACAAAAAATATTGCACATCTAAATATTGTCTCTGAAAACTCAAAGTCTCATACCGAATCTATCACATTGCTGTCACAACTTGAAGTTTCATGTTTAGAATTAGAATCGTTTCCAATTGAGGAAAAAATTCCAAATATATTTAAGAAAGATTTAGTACATTGGACGATGTTTCATAATATAAGTCACAGTGCTATAAACGATTTGTTACATATTTTAAAAAAATATAATTTTTACAGTGGACCACATGATGTCCGAACATTATTACAAACTCCGAGAAAGATTGCAACATTGAAAATGAATGAAGGTGAATTTTGGTATGGTGGTATCACCCCATTTTTGGAACGAACTGCCAGGAATGAAAACAACTTGCACTCGTTTAATCTAGCTGTGAATATTGACGGCTTACAACTATTTAATAGCAGCAGTATGCATGTATGGCCTATACTTTTATGCATAAGAAATGCAAGAAATACAAATCCATTTATGGTGGCTATTTGGTGCGGAGTGGGAAAACCAGAAATTACACTTTTTCTAAAAGATTTTGTACAAGAACTTAAGAGTTTGTTGCAGAATGGATTTGAGGTTGATGGAAAAAATTATACAGTGAATTTAGATGTATTTGTATGTGATGCCCCAGCACGTGCATATATCAAAGCAATTAAATCACATAATGGGTACTACGGTTGCGAGAAATGTACTCAGAAAGGAAAATACGTATCAACCGTAGTTTATCCAGAAATTAATGCTCCTCTTCGTTCTGGAGAGGATTTCAGAAACAGAGTACAACCTTTACATCATGTTGCTGAATCTCCTCTTGAAGAGTTAAATATAAACATGGTTGAATCTTTCGGTTCAGAATACATGCATCTCGTATGTCTAGGCGTAATGCGACGTTTACTCCAAATATGGACATTTGGGGAATTGCAACAACGAGTATGTAAAGTAGGAAGAATAAAAATTTCCTCACGCATTGAGCAGTTATCAAAATTTGCTCCAAAGGACTTTAATAGAAAATTGAGATCTTTAAAGTATCTTAAACACTGGAAAGCTACAGAATTTCGGTTATTCCTGCTGTATTACGGACCTGTTGTTTTGAAAAATATATTAGATACTGAAAGTTATGAACATTTTTTAATACTGCATTGTGCAATTCGCATTCTTAATTGCGAAATAAATCTTCAAAAGATGTTACACGTAGCAAAAAATCTTTTAAAAACATTTGTTATTAAATTTAGAAAAATATAATGTGAAAATAATATGGTTTATAATGTACACACACTTTTACATTTAGCAGATGACTGCAGAAGATTTGGTACATTAGATACATGGTCCGCGTTCAAATTTGAAAATTTTTGGGGAATAAAAAGATTTGTTTGATCAGGAAATGCTCCTTTGAAACAGATTATTCATAGAATAGAAGAACAAAATAATGCAATTTTTTTAAAAGAATTACAAATTTATAATGATTCTGTACGAAAATTTATAGTATCAACGAAATTTCCGAATAATATATTTTCACTAAATAATGACACCGTCGTTAAAGTGGTGAAAATATCAAAAACCCAGGACGGTATAAATGATTTCCATGTACGTCCTTTTATAGACAAAACAATATATTTTGAAAGACCATTGAAATCAAATCTCCTCGGAATTGTCAAAGTTAAACATTTATCAACTCAGGGATTAAATATAAAAATTCATGATATATGAACTAAGATTTTCCTGTTGCAACTAAGAAATATATTATGTTTTCCTATGTAAAGAAAAAGTAGGTAGTTGTATCAAATTTAAAAGTTACTTGTAGAACCTACTTTTTCTTTTGTTCATGAATCTGTTATTTAAGGACTATGACCTTAGACGATCCTAAATAATAAAGAAAAATAAATTATTACCATTTTTTTCTTTAAAACAATTCATTATTTCCAGGTCCAAGGAACATAAAGGTAATTATCAAATATTATACTAAAGTAATATTTTTTTGGTTAAAACAGCCATATATAGCAATTTACAAATGATTGAGACAGCCGCTGATCGTTTCTATAACGTAAACATTGACAAGTTAATTTTAAACGTGTGCCCAACGTTTCTTCAACGTCAAAATACTGACGTCAAGTAAGCGACGTCGCATCGACCAGAAACGTTTAGATTAATGAAGTCGATGAAATTTATATAAAAGAGGAAGTGATAGATGAGAATGATAAATTAGAAGTAAAATATTCATTAGTGGACGAAATTTCCATTAAAGAAGACCCGCTACCAGAAAATCCTTCTGGTCGTGAACTTGATTTATTACAAGAAATACTGAAGGAGGAACGCCCACTTCAAACAGATACTAATCTTCATGAAGACAGCAGGGTTGACATGGGCGACGAAAGTGATCAGAATTCAGAAGACCATGATGTAGTTTCTGATAATAATGAAAGTAACCCTGAAGAAAATATTCTAGTTACTGGTGGTGCAAGTGGTAATAACAAAAAAATTCAGTGTAATAAGTGTAAAAAATGGTTTACACAAAATCAACATTAGCAAGACATATGAAACTACACAGAGACATTAAAGATTATCAATGTAATGAATGTGAAAAATGGTTTTCACATAAATCAACCTTAGTTAAACATATGAAACAACACACTGGCGTTAAAGATTATCAATGTAATGAATGTAAAAAATGGTTTTTACGTAAATCAAACTTAGTTACACATATTAAAAACCACACTGGCGTTAAATATAATCAATGTAATGAATGTAAAAAATGGTTTACACAAAAATCAACATTAGCAAGACATATGAAACAACACAGAGGTATTAAAGATTAACAATGTAATGAATGTAAAAAATGGTTTTTACAAAAATCTCACTTAACTAGTCACATGAAACAACACACTGGCATTAAAGATTATCAATGTAATGAATGTAAAAAATGGTTTTTACATAAATCAGACTTAACTAGACATATGAAACAAACAAAGAAATATTTGATTACAACAATGGATATGACTAATTTCACAATAAAAATATATTTGTTATTGTACGAATCATAAAATTGCACGTATTTAACGTAATTTGACATGAACATTTTTTTTAATTTTTTTGTCCTAATCCATAGCAAGCTTTATTACAAAAACAAAAAAGTATATAATTTTTAAATTTACATGTCTCGCTTATACAAAGGACTAATTTAATAATACTTGATGTGCTAGACGCAGAAATTAATTCTCTAAAACTTTTATTTGAAGCATTTATTTCTAAAATCAAAATAAAATCATTTTATTCAAGAAAAACTGTTAACAACTTCAAGTAATGTACCACTTCCGGTTGGCCTATTTTAACCAAAATCTATTATGTTATTTCGATTTACATAAAAGTCTTGTATACTAAATTTGAAAAGTTTTGAATTATATTTTAAAAGTTTTTCATTAAAATCTATTATAGGCTTCATGTAAAGTGCCACTTCTGGAAATTGTGTAATAACCAGAAAGGGAGGTGCATAACTAGATGTTATAGCAGTCCTAAATACAAAATTTCAACTTTGTACGGCTTACCGTTTTTGAGTTATGCGAGATACGTACGAACGTACGTACAGACGTCACGACGAAATTAGTCAAAATGGATTCAGGGATGATCAAAATGGATATTTCCGCTGAAATCTGAAAACCGATTTTTTTCGCGATTACAATACTTCCTTTACTTACGTACAAGGAAGTAAAAAGTATATAATTTTTTAATTTACATATCTCGCTTATACAAAGGGCTAATTTAATAATACTTGATGTGCTAGACGCAGAAATTAATTCTCTAAAACTTTTATTTGAAGCATTTATTTCTAAAATCAAAATAAAATCATTTTATTCAAGAAAAACTGTTAACAACTTCACGTAATGTACCACTTCCGGTTAGCCTATTTTAACCAAAATCTATTATGTTATTTCGATTTACATAAAAGTCTTGTATACTAAATTTGAAAAGTTTTGGATTAAATTTTAAAACAGTTTTTCATTAAAATCTATTATAGGCTTCATGTAAAGTGCCACTTCTGGAAATTGTGTAATAACCAGAAAGGGAGGTGCATAACTAGATGTTATAGCAGTCCTAAATACAAAATTTCAACTTTGTACGGCTTACCGTTTTTGAGTTATGCGAGATACGTACGAACGTACGTACAGACGTCACGACGAAATTAGTCAAAATGGATTCAGGGATGATCAAAATGGATATTTCCGCTGAAATCTGAAAACCGAATTTTTTCGCGATTACAATACTTCCTTTACAAGGAAGTAAAAACGGTTTTCACAAAAATCATACTTAACTAGTCATATGAAACAACACACTGGCGTTAAAGATTATCAATGTAATGAATGTAAAAAATGGTTTTTTCATAAATCACACTTAACTGGACATATGAAACAACACAATGGCGTTAAAGACTTTCAATGTAATGAATGTAAAAAATGATTTACACAAAAAATATATACAGAAATAACTATAATTAGGTTAATTTTAATTTAATAGCCTCGAACTCACAAATTAATAACAATATCCTCAAATATTTTTTACGGGAAACACTGCTCATACATTCATATTTACATACTTTAATCATTTTTTCCATAAGAAAACAATAAGTGCTGTAAAAAGACAATAAAAGCTTATGGGACGATATTTTTTCATAAGATGCAATGTAAACTCAATTCATAACGCTAAAAACATAATTTTGATCCTCGTGTATTTCTTATGGAAGAAATGTGTGCTTAACTTTAAAGGCCGAGAAATTTCATAAAATTAAGTCTCTTACACAAAGCATTATATGTAGCACCTAAAGCGATCCTTTATTTCCTGATTCGTACAATAATATTCACATGAACTGTGCACACTTTATAATTGTTTAAACAAAAATACAACACTAAAAAAATCTGTTGTGGCCAGAACAATACCTCTCACCATTTTCATTTTATGTTGCATAGGGCGCTAGCTGTTATGTGACTTTGTTTGCCTTGGCAAGCAGATATGGGGGACCGTGTCAGAATGAAAGCTACTAATAATGTACATAGGTGTCAAGTATCATAAGTTTTTATTCAAAACATGATATTCCAAATTCATGTGGATTATTTTTCTCGCCAAGTATATTCCATACTATAAACAACATATCAGAATATTTTGAAATCTTTAATAAAAAATTATGACATTTGTTACATCCATGTAAATAACTACTAGCTGTTATTCTGACACGGACCCACAAATCTGCTTGCCAAGGCCAGCAAAGTCACATGTCTGCTCGCGCCTTATAAGTAACGAATTTAACATTTCTTGTACATACAAATAATTGTAATTGTATAACTTCTTTCGTTCTATGAGTAATTTTGCTTACTCTTCTAATATGTTCAAAATTCTTCAAATTCATTGACGGTATAAGCGAGGTAGGAATAATATGGAGCATGGAGGAATAAAATAAATATGGAAGAACGCTAGCCCATATTAACTAATATATTGCGGAGCTCTTGCTCTCCGTGAAGCCTAACTGAACTGAGAGATCGGAATAGCATTATCATCAGTGTTGCAGAAGAAGAACTAAAATGTCTAGAAAATCTATGGAGAGAGCATAAACTTCAACTATGGACAAGGGGAATGCAACCCGGTGGGAACGGACGCAGGTACTGTTAAAGACCACATTGTGGTGAGAAGTCACGCGGCAAATATAAAATTAAATATTTCTTATTTCTACTAATATGGATAAATATAAATATTTTTCAGCAAATATGTACTTAGAAGAAATTACAATATAGAAAAATTATTATAAATAATTAAAATTCCATTTATCTGTGACCGATACGGTTATCTTTCACAATATTTATTTAAATCGACAGATCTAGGCTAGGTTTTTATAAGAAATTACAATTGTTCAATACACTCATTAGATTTTTTAATTGTTCCTTTGTTAAATAATATAAAAAAGAAAATATAAAATCATAAAAAATAATGCCCTCTAAAAAGCGTGTGCTTAGTATTTAAGTTTCTTATACTCAAGGACTTGTCTATTTTAGATTTAAATAAAAAATGAAACCTAATTTTAAAATATTGAGTGCTTATAGCTTTTAGTGAATGACCTATATAATTTTGTAAATGTCCAAAAGCTAACCAATGATTTTGTAAATACATCTGTATTTTAAACGTTAACGTATCAAGGGATGCTCGGTTAAGTGTATATAATGGAGTGCTAGTGCCTGCTTTGATGTACGGAAGCGAATGTTGGGCATGGACGGGAAAGCATAAAAAGAGAGTGACTGCCGTGGCAATGAGGTATTTACGTGGTGTATGTGGGTATGTAAGACGGGATCGCGTGAGGAATAATTTGGTATGGTTAGAAACAATGTTATTAAGAGAGTTGGTTTGAGTCAGTTGAGATGGTTTGGGCATGTGGAGATAATGGCGAGTGAACGGCTTGTTAAGCGTATATATTTTGGTGAAGTTGAGGGTTTTCGATTGCGTGGCCGACTTTAACCAATATGAATACCATCCATTCCACTCAAAGCTCTCCGCAATAACACATCCATATACAAGTTAAACAACCACGGAGACATACCACAGCCCTGTTTCATACATACGAAACCAATCACTCAACCTACCATCTATTCTCACAGCAGCCTCACTACCCTCATACAACGCTCGAATCGCTCCCAACCAGTTTCCATTCACATCGTACTCCCTGAGTACATCCCACAAAGTATCTCGAAGAACGCTATCATCGCCTTTTTTAAATCAAGAAAGCCACAGAACACCTTCTTGTCCTTGTCAAGTGACTTCTCAACAATCATACGAAGAGCAAACAATTGATCGACACATCCCCTCTCAGGCAAAAAACCACCCTGAACGTCACTAATTTTTGAAATTGCTAAGGTTCGCACCTTATGAATTATCATCCCTCTCAATCTCACCTCTATTCAAACCTTTAAAATACTCGCACCATCTATTCCTCACATCTGATTCATTCCACAATAACTCTCCATTCGCACTTCTCACAGCTTTCACAACTCGACTACTTCCACCCCGTAGTCTCTTCACACTCAACCAAAACAGTCGTTTATTCGTACTAAAATCATTTGTCAACTTTTCACTCAACATGTCATCAAATTGCTTTTTACTTTCTCTCACCACTTGCTTCAGGGTCCGTGAAGTTGGAGTTACAACATCGCGTTGCCACATCTTGCTTCACATAGTAATTTTATGCTCATTTTTTGCTATTTTTTGCTGTATAGCTTGAATTTTTTGCTGAATCCATTTTTAAGTTATAAACAAATTAAAAATGTAACTCCATCTTCACGCTGGAGTTACAAATAACTTATATTAAAAATGTTTTGGTACTGTAATTTTTTGCTCATTTTTTGCTACTTTTTGCTGTATAGCTTGAATCTTTTGCTTAATCCATTCTTAAGTTATAAACAAATTAAAAATGTAACTCCATTTTCACATCGGTGTTACCTACTGTTACAACTAAGATTTAACTTAAAAATATTTTAATGGCATTATTTTTAAATTTTTGCTGTATAATTTGAATTTTTTGTTATAGTTAATCTATATTTATTAATTTATTTATAAAATATATAGCAAAATTATTAATGCTTGCATGTAGAAAATTCAATAATCTTTAACATTAATAATACCATAGTCGCGAAAAAATATTTTCTTAGACCTAAAAAAATGTGCAAAATTCCACTATCTGCAAATAACTGTACCTATCTATAAATTCATTTTGTATAACTTTCCAGACCAATAAATGGATATAAGAAATACAGATGTTATATTTGACAACTATACAACTAATTGCTGTAGCTATACGTTCACGTTAACCCCCCACCCCCCTGTATTTGCACTTGGTAGTCATCACCTTTCGGCCAAATATGAATTTAACAAGATATTATAGCGGATATGAAGTTGGAGTTTCAAACATTTTATTTATTTATTTATTTATAACTTGAGATTAACTATAACAAAAAATTCAAATTATACAGCAAAAATTTAAAAATAATGCCATTAAAATATTTTTGATTTAACTTAGTTGTAACAGTAGGTAACACCGATGTGAAAATGAGTTACATTTTTAATTTGTTTATAATTTAAGAATGGATTAAGCAAAAAATTCATGCTATGCAGCAAAAAATAGCAAAATAATGAGCAAAATATTACAGTACCAAAACATTTTTGATAAGTTGTAACTCCACCGTGAAGATGGTGTTACATTTTTGATTTGTTTATAACTTAAGAATGGATTTAGCAAATAAATTCACGGTATACAACAAAAAATAGAAAAAATGAGCAAAAAATTACAGTACCAAAACATTTTTGATTTATTTGTAACTCCAGCATGAAGATGGAGTTATATTTTTAATTTGTTTATAGCTTAAAAATGGATTCAGAAAAAATTCAAGCTATACAGCAAAAAATGAATAAAAAATTACTATGTGAAGCAAGATGTGGCAACGCGATGTTGTAACTCCAACTTCACGGACCCCTTGCTTCACCCATCTATTCTTTCTTTTATACTCTAACAAACATTCTTCACGCAAACGCCCAGGCGAATCCTTAACATTTAAAAACTTGAAATATGCCCTCTTTTTCTCAACAATCTCTTTCACCTGATCATTCCACCATGCATTTTTCGGAACCTAATCTGCTTTCACCACAAACTTCTTTTGCACATTTGAGGAGGGAATTCTTAAATTTCATCCAAACTTCATTTACATTACAATCAAAACTAGACTCACATTCGGGCAAAGATTCATTCAACCTTTCAACATATTACATTCTTACATCTTCATTCAAAAGAGCAAAGGATTTTATGCGAAATATTTTCCCAGAACTTTTGATCTTCATTCTCCAAAATTTATTCAATCACATTCGCGATACAACCAAATAATGATCATTCGTACCCAATTCAGCGTCTCGTTTCACACGCGCATCAACTACCATACTTCTCAATCGCTCATCATATATAACGAAATCAATCACACTTATTCTGAACTACATTCTCCCAGGTGTATATGTGAGCTAACTTATGTTTAAAAATGGAATTCGAAATGAAGAGGTTCCTCTCCAAACAAAATGAAACAATACTCTCCCCATTGCCATTCACTCGACAATCACCAAAACGTCCCAATACATTCTCAGATATACTTCGTTTAACACCCACCTATCCATTTAAATCACCACACACTATCACTTTCTCACCCGGATCACACAAATCAATTACGCTGTTTACTGTATTTCAAAACTGATCTTTTTCAAGGTCACTTTCAGACTCTGATGGACCATAAGGTGACACAACGATGATTCTTATATAGCCTACCTTGAATCTCATTGAAGAAACTCGCGAAGAAATACAGCCATAACTTTGTACAAACGGTTTCATTCTTTCACTCACAAGTATACCTACACCATGCTTTGCATGTTCATTCTCTCGAACTCCCGATCACAAAATATATGCCATATATTTCTTCCTCATTACGTCCTTTCCTCATTGTCTCACTTACACACAAAATATCTACACTGTACATTCGCATTGCATTCATCAACTCAGAGATAAAACACTGCTAGTTAACTGCTCGCTAATCAGCCATAATTAGTTTTTCATTGTACAGTCCGTCTAGTCTTACCTGACAGTTGGGATACGATGTGCAATGGCTCATTGACTGCGTGGGGGGGGAGCTCATTCTGTCGTAACTCTGCTGCAGTTAAGATCGGAAAGTACAAACCGGAGCGTAAACTTTAAAAGCATTTAAAAGTTACCTTATCTCAGACATAAATAATATTTGTTAAATTTCAGTCGTGTTCTACACCAATATGTAGTAAATAGCGTACTGGTAAGTTTGTATGTATATGTCTATGTCTTTCCCCCACGAATACCTTCTCTCTGTGCACGACAACAGCGGGAACTGTCACATACGAGCTGTACGAGCTAACGTGTTCAAAACATAGGTGAATCTAGAAAATTTTATTAGGGGATATTAGATACAAAAAAATGCCGGGTGTTAAAAAACGGTAATTTTTTTAAAGGCATATAGTACTGACCAAAATGAGTAAAAAAAGCTTCATCAACATAGGTCCGATCTTTAATAATTCCGAGATATAAGGCAGTGGAAAATGAGTGTTTACAGGGTTTAGGTAAAAAAAAAATCATTTGACGTTCAGCAACATAACTCTTTATCATTTATTTTAACCAGATCAATACACACAGTCCATGGTAGTGTTGTAAGAATATTTGTCAATTACATAACATTATTTAAAATTGTAACATAATACATTTATTTATTGTTATTTTATTGTGTTCATTTGTTTCTATTCATCTTCTTCGCTTGTTGTCAGGACGTCTTGGGTCAGTCACTTTTTCAGTCGTGTGGTTTCGCTACGCTGCCCTAGCTTGTATTGTGATGCCCCTGGATATAAATGGATTGTATTTATATACTTAGTTAATTTTTAATTCTTTTATGGGAGATATTCCAAGTTCTTTGTGAATTTGGTTATTCCGTACGTACCACGGGGTATTGATTATTATGCGTAATATTTTGTTTTGCATAATTTGGACTTTATTTAATAATTTTTTGCTAGCGCCATACCATAAACTGCATCCATATGTTATAATTGGTCTTAAAATTGATTTATATATTAGCAATGAACATTTTAGCTTTAGCGCAGATTTTCTGTTTATAAGTGGGTACAGCATGCCAAGTCTTTGGTAGCATTGTTTTAGTTTGACGGTTATGTGGTGTTTCCAAGTTAATCTTTTATCTAGATACCCAAGTATTTTATTGCATTGTCGTCAGGATTCCATGGGATCGTTTTATCTTCAATTGTAAGTTCTGTTGTGGGCTTTTGTCTTGTCTTCTAAGTGTGAATATTTTTGCTTCACATTTTTTTGCCTTTAAAGTAAGAGACCACTTTTTAAACCAGTTCATTGCAATGTTTAGAAAAGTTTGTAGATTTTCGACAGCTATATCTACATTTTTGTTTTGGCTTATTAAACATAACTCTATACTCCGTTCGCTTATACGAAAGAATATGGAACTAATTCTTGAACAAACATGCCATTCTATTGGTTCGGTTCCAAAATTATCCTCTTTTGAACAATACAAAGACCTGTCTATTCAAGAATTAGTTCCACATTCTCTCGTTTCAACAAACGGACTATAATCTTTGTAACACCAACTAACTATCTATGATATTTTCTATTCCTTTCTACTTTTACTATTCTCTTCATACTATTACTATTTTTAAAAAAATATAAAAATAAAATTATTAACAATCGTTTGTGATCGAATTTAGCGAGATATAACATTTGATATTTTTTAAAATTCATAATCACCAATCTTAAAAAAATAAATTATAAATAGTATATTAAAGAACGAATGTCATAATTGTCATTTTATTTTGTGAAAAGGAAGTTTGGGTAACGACGCGTAGCGGAGTTGCCCAAACCTTCGAACAAAATAATCGACAATTATGACATGAGTTCTTTATACTATTTTTTCTATTTTGCGCTTTTTATGATCTTTTTAAATAAAAAATAGAAAAATTCAAAATTTAGGGAATTTTGTGTTAGTTGGTAATAATGTGACATTTGAAAATTCAATTGTTTGAATTTAAAATTGTCTCGACAATCAAATTCATATCAAAATAAATATAATACAGACGATTTTTTGTGTACTCCATCTGAAATACGTGAAATCACGGAAAATACATTTTATAATTCCAAAAACAAACAATGAAAAAGTCAGGTTTCATAATCATAACTAAATATAAAAATTTTACAAGTTACTTACATTTTATTGTATAAAATTAACTGAAAAGGATGTGGAAAGTGTAAAACTATATAATTATATCTTATATTTAAAACACTATTTTCTTATAAATAAACACTTAATTCTTGTTGACATTTCTCCTCCACCGCCATTTTGCTTCTGTCTGAACTACTCTGCGTAACTTTGGCTATGACATCAGCGCCAAAAAGCTTGAACTAATTTACCGACAGAGTTCATAAATAAATAAAAATAAATTAACATATTTTAAATATCAACAATTAATACTGTTTTGAACTATTTATGCCCTAAATATATATAAACAAAAATAAAAATCTTAACAATCGTTAGTACCGTTTATTCAGTGAGGTTTGAAATTTGATATTTTTTGACATTTCAGCTATGCTACCAACTTTATAAAAATAAATTGTACTAGGCTGTTAAAACACTCAAACGAGCTATTAACGAACTCCTTTGGGTGCTGTTATAGCTTTGTTACAGATGCAAAATAGATAAAGTGTATTATAGCACTCGAATGAGCTATTAACGAACTTTTTTGTTGTAATAGCTTTATTATAGACGCAAAGTAGAAAAAAAAACAAATTTATCTCAAATTTAATATACAAGATGTTAAAAAACAAGTGTAACACATTTATAGTAAATAGAGAGGAATTCAAAAAAGTCGAAAAGTTTTATACAATATGTGTCCAAATCCAAAAATGAATTGTTTCGGAGTTATGACAGGTTTAATATAAATTTAATTATTATGTAAATACCGAAAACCATGAATTTATTCGTAAAATAACGGGCAGCCAAGTGTCAAAGATGGCATAATTAGATGTCATAAATGTCTTCTTTGACAATTGGCTGTCCATTTCCCACGCAACAACTATTCGAAATTTTACAAATAAATTCATGGCTTGCCACATTTTCGAAATAATTTTATTTTTGGATACAAATTGTATAAAACTTTTCGGCTTATTTTGTCTTTTTCTTTACGTCCTATAACTGTGTTACGCTTGTTTTTTAACATCCTATATACAGAATCATCTATTGTGAAATATAAGCGAGTTATAGTCCCCCGAAGTTTGAAAATATAGATGTGACTGTTTTCTTCGTGGACCTAAATGTTCTTGAAATATATAAGTAAATATTATAACACTGTGCAAGTCTGCAAGCTTTACAATTACAAGTGTATTTAAATTATTAATTTTAATACTAGACATTTATATTCAAATAAAAACTATTTGAGAATTGTAATACTGGACTAATAGCCACGCCTCCGCTATTTGAATTTCACTACTTCCATTGGTAGTAGGGTCCTGCCCCTAACTCGGTATTTGTTACATATTTATAAACAGTCTTTGAATCGCCAATCAAAATAATATATGTGGAAGTATTTCAATTATATAATTTTATTTACTTATTAATATTCATTATTAAGCATATATTTCCACTATTTTTTTTACTAATTTCTCTTAATTCGATTGAGCTGTAATCCCCTATTTATATACAACATATAGTTTCCTCTGTATATTTTATGCAAATAACGGTCAGAAATTGTGTACATCAAGCTTTATATTACAATGCCATCTATGATACAAAATTTGTAAAACAAAAATTTTCTAACCTGTACAAATATAATAACACTTTGTATCCATAACTGCTATAAAAATTCATGATTTGTAAATAAATATTTAGCAGATATTATTTAATGAAAGTGAATAAAAAATTTATGAAACATGAGTCCATGATTGAAACAGTTCAAACTTTAATTATAGTAGTGTAACAATACAACTGTCAGCTGTTACACTGTAGTTCAGAGTTGTAAATCGAACTGTGTTAACCTCCGTTGTAAATACTACAAATTATTTGTTTGTAAATAAATATTTTGTATATATTTAGTGAAAGTGATTAGAGAATTTATAGAACATGCGTTCCATGATTGATTTGTGTTTTATGTGCTCAAATGATAACAAATGCAACATTGTAGACAACAAAATTGTTACTCAAGTGGAATATCTAATGCCTGAAATTGTAAGTAATTTTATACATTTTACTTTTCTTTAAAGGTATTGTATAACTTTGGAACTTATGTGGAAATACGAAGTTATATAAAGCAAATAACCTCAAAATTTCTTGTATAGAATTTTTTTCAAACGCCACATTCCTCCACAATTAAAATCCTATTCTCCTCTAGAAAACAGAAAGTTCTATTTAAAAAACTTTTTTAAAGATGTTATGAAAAGCTGGGAATACTTGTTATTGACTGATTGGTCTACAAATTAACAATATTATTTTTTCCATCCTTACTCTTCTTCACATAAGCTACGTACTACTTTTAAAGCCTGATTTATAGATTGCACAGAATAGAATGGAATAGAATAGAATAAGGAATGGAATAGAATAGGAATAGAATTTTTTAAGACCATTTATAGATTGCATAGAATAGAAAAGTTTGGAATAGAATGACGTCACTTTTGTGTTACTTTTACACTAAATTAACTAATTTATTGGTTATTTTTTTCTTTCACTAATTTCATTTAGAACAAAGTAAATAATATCATTGTTTTTGCTAAAAAAGATAGTATTTATGCAGAAAAACTGTTGTCCACGGTAAGTTTTTAGGTTAGGGGATGGGCCAAAAGCAACGAAGTCACACCAGTCACACGAATATTAACGGAGCAAGCCGAATGGAATGGAATAGAATAAGAAATAAAATTTGGTTATTTCCTATTCTATTCCATTCTATTTTCTATTCTATTCCATTCTGTGCAAGTATAAATGGTTCCATGCATTTACATTGATTTATATTTCTATTCCCTGTGCTATTCTGTTCTATTCTATTCCATTCTATTCTATGCAATCTATAAATCAGGCTTAACACTTCAGTGCCTATGAAATAATTCCATCTGCTCATTGAATGTTTATATATACAATGTGTTTTAAATAGTAATGAGGAATGGAAGCGGACGTGGTATTGTTGTAACCTGTAACCATGACGCCATCTTAAGCATATACATTCTAGAACTACGTAATAAAATTCGTGCACTTTACAAGGGTAGGGTCAGAGTGTACGAAAATTCAAATATCACTTTATTCATACATCAATTTATAAAATATCCTATTGGACAAAAATAAAAATAAAATAACATTGCCTTATTCAAATAACTACTATGCGTTTTTCAAATATTCAGATCTCAACTTCCCACTAAACATAATATTGTCGCATGCAAGTAGCAGAGATGTTAACATCGCAGATGTGACATAAAGAGTTTCATCCCAACAACATCTCATAGAAGTCTCTGTGACTGCTAATGTCCGCTCTTGGTCACAAACATCCTGCTGAAGTTTGATTTAAGACTTCTTAGTAATGTTTTAAATACAACATTTATGAAACATACATACTATATCCACGTTACATTGTATAGATGTTATTATTAATTTATATATATATATATATATATATATATATATATATATATATATATATATATATATATATATATATATACCTGTTACATACATACATACACACTATAGGATTTTTGGGTTTACTGAATAAAATTATATTTATTTGAGTAATTAGTTTAATTAACATTAACAACAAATAAAACAAACAAAATAAAATATAATTCTCATATAATTTTAATGGTTATGTTTTTCAATAATTATTGTTGGGGAGTTTTTGTTTCTCTCGAGAACCTCTGTGCTGCATGACGGAACCACCCTTTAATATTGTTTTCGAACTCGATTTCCGTCATAGTCGGAAATAGTTTAGTAACTGAGTCTGAAAATAATATATATGATATATTTGCATGTTTAATATATATTTTTTAAAGTTACCTTTTATTGTTTTTAATAGTTTTAGGTCTTTTAGCGGATAATTATTTTTTGCCCCCGTAAGGGAACATTTCATAGCGCAACCATTATGAAAAATTTTAGTTAAACATCGCTGCATGCATTGTTTGATGTTGTTTCCGCCGATGTGAAGTAATATGAACATCTGAAAATATTGCATTGTAAAAGAAATATTAAAAAATTAACGAACAAATTATACCAATTGATTATTAGCCTCATTGTTTTCGGTAATTAATTTTTCCACCGTTTCTAAATGATTCAGTGTTTTGATAGGCAGTGTTGCAATTGGTTCGAAAGTTATGTTTGTATTACTAGGATTATTGTCTTCAATATTATTTTTCGATAATTTTTGTTGTATTCTGCTGACTGCATTTTTAACTTTAATAATATTTTCCAAGAGCAGACGTGCTAAATTAGCTACAAATAAAAAAGAATATTTCTGTGACAAAAACTAACAAATATAAATTCATAAATATTACAATCATCAGCAGTAAGACTTGAACGGGTAGTTACTGGCGAACTAAATGTATCATCATCCAGTAATATTCTAGATCTATTTGATCTCGATGAAATGTATGTCATGCTACTTTTTGAAGAGCCGGGTGTAGACGAACTTGGACTTGATTTATGTTGATCTGTTGACAATGGCGGAATCTTGGAAAGGATGGTTGTAGGTTCGGTCGCACTTAAACTGTCATATTGATTTTTTGACTGTACTAATGCTTTAGAACATTTCGAACTGGTAGCGGATGCCTCTGGACTAGATTCATGTTGATCTACCGAAGGTGGTGGCGTTAAGTCACTACTGTCATCTGAATCTGTAAAAATATACAAGTAAGAAAAAATGTAGTCCATAATTTTAATATTAGCTTACCACTTATATGATTTAAATAAACATCTGGGTCACACTCATCATCCATACATTCTGAAAAAAATAAAAATAAATGAAGAAATAAAAAAAAATAAAAAATATACTTTACTGTTGAGTTTTTCCCTCTTTTGTTTACTAATTGGTTTTGTGATTTGAAAATGTTTGGACCGATTAAATTTTTTGCTTTTTATTTGAAAGGATTCTTTTATATTATCTGGTGCGGAATCCGTATCTATAAAAAGAATAGTATAATTTTGAATACAAATGAATGAACCAAATATATTCTTATACCATCAGAGTTCGATATAAAACGTGAAGCTTTTCGTTTGCGAAAACTGCGTCCTAAATCTGCATCTGCGTCATCAGTTTGAGAACTAGTCGATATTAATTTTCTTTCCTTCAATAGGGCTTTTTCGTAAGTATCTAAAAAACATAATATTTTTTATTAATAAGAATTAGAATTCCGCCATATATCTTTCTTACCGTATTTTTGTATTACAATTACTTCATATTTGGTAAAATTAAATTTTTCGTTTGGTTTACATTTATCTTTTATTAATTTTCTAATATTCCTGCAATTTTCTGGCCAAAAACAATACTTATCTTCATCACATAACCATACCGTGGGTATAGCAGCATATTCTCTGTCCTCATTATTGTTTTTAAATAATACTACACAATATTCGGAAAACTGGAACAGAATAAAATTATAGTTTATATTCGTAGTAAATGTCAAGAATTTCAAATTGAAAATAAAAATTATAATTACAATAATTAATACAATTGCATGTATAGGTATTTCAGTACTTATGGTGTAATAATGGCAGAACAATCAATTTATCAGAATCCAAATTGTATTTAAATAAAGTCACGTTTACATCTGCAGGTGATACAACATGAACTTTATCTGATAAACCGTAAACGATATAGATATTTATGAGTTCTGAAGAACATGGAGTACTATAAAAAGAAATCTTATTCAAAAATAATTTTCCATGTATTTTTATTTCATTATTTTCTTCACACAACTGCTCAACTAGCATAACTGAACCAGATTTCAGCAAACAGCAATTATTTCTCACACCTATATTTATCTCCATGTTTTCAAATATCAACTTTTTAAAGAATTGAACACTAGCAGTACCATTCAATAAATAACCTTCACAAATTGTATGTAAATAAGGGTACGAGAGTTTTTCATTTTTTGCTTTAATATATTTTTTTCTTTCTTCTGCTCTATTAAGAGCTTGTTGCAAAGGATGTCGCCCATATTTCACGGAGTTTTTTAAAGAAAATAAATAATTTTCATAGGGAAATGCGCTAAATCCATCCAAAGGTCCATTTCGCAAAACATCAGCAGCTAAATGTAGCAAATTATGGACATTATGAGAGATATATTCTGGACCATATAAGACTTTGTATTTTTCTACAAAATATTCCAACAAAGATTGTGCATATTTGTTATATTTAAAACAATAATCCGGAGAACATAAAATTCTAATAGCTACATGCAACGACATGTAGTGAATGTAATATTTCTTTGACAAATTATTTCGTAATACGATTGGACCTGTGTAATTAAAAAAATATATTAACAGCAATTATTAATATAAAATTCATTAAATTACCCGAGTATAACAAAAATTGTCGAAATTCTGTTGCTTTCCAGTATTCATAATCTGTTATTGGTCTAGGTAGTCTCGCAAATTCTACGGGTACATAATTTCTCATCTTAATAAGCATTTTATTAATATATTTTATCTTCTCATTAGATAGTCTGACATATGCTCTTCCACGTACCCAGAAACTTAATAACTTTTTCATTATACCCAAACAAACAAGGTGCATATAATCTAACGGTACTTGAGATACTAAACCAATATTCAATTGTTCCAGAGGTGTAGAACCTTTGTGATATTCAGGTTGTAATTTATCTCGAAAAGACTCGTCAGTTCTTAATGTGGCACGAGTTTCAAGAAATGAAATTCTTTTGTTTATATAAGTACCTTCCTGCACGCACTTACTGCATCCAAAATATCCCGTATGGCCCTTTGTACATAATATGAATGATTTGGCTGGAGCATCGCAAATAATATTATTTAATTTAACTTTAAATAAGCAGCCATTAATCTGAATTCCATGTTCATAGAGATAATTTAGTTCATCTATGAATGGTTTAAAAAAAGTTTCAATACTATCCGGCTTCTTATTTCCATGATATAGAGCTAGTAGAAATGGTTTGTAAGTAACACGATTATAATTAACGCTAACCAAAATTGGCCAAAATTGACTAGCAGAGCTTTTTGATAAAGGAAGCCCGTCCACATTTATATTAATGTGGATTATACCATCTGTATTTATATTATAATTACATAGATGCAGGAGATCAAATAATTGTTTTTTTAGTCCTAGATAACAATATATCTCGGGTTCCAGAGATATTATTTCATAATTAATTCGAGTTCTTAGTAGTGTTCTACAATCTTTTGGAAGTTCGTCGTGTCCTTCAGATTTTAAAATTTCAAGTAATTCATTCAATGCATTCTGTGTAAGTTTATGCTTAACAGCCCAAGTTGATAATTTATTGTCTAAGTTGCCTACTTTATTTACTACAGTTTCATTAGTTACAGAGTCACTATTAACAGATTCAGAATTAATTATGTTAGTCGAAGAATTAGTATATTCATTGCACGCTGGAAAAAAATTGGGTACATTCTTAGTATCCAATACTACGTGTGCATTTAAATTTTCAATTAACTCTGAATTACTAAGGGCAGACTTTTGAACTCGTAATTTTGTACTAATAATTTCACGACGAGTAATTCTATGCAAATGTCTTTTACATATATTTCCTAATGTTTTTTTCTTCCTCCTATTTCGAACCTTAAAGATAAATAAATATATTGAAAAAATTCAGTTGAATTTACTGATGTTTGTTCCTTTATGCAAAATTTAAATTATTTAAATAATTTTTTTATTAGGGGTAACATTAGAATTGTGGTTATTGTGTTGTAAATGATAACTTAATCAATTGGATGTTATTTGATATTATTTTTTAAATACATTTTTAGAACTTAATTCACGACAAACAGGTTAAAGTTAACAAAATTTTAAAATTACTATAACTAACTATATTTAGAATTAAAGTTATTAACAAAACTGTAGTAAATTAAAATTTGTCATGTCTTTATCATCTGTTTAATGCGAATATAATTTATAAATTAGATATGTAGCAAAAGAGAAAAGACAAATTGCTGTTGCCGCTAATCCGTTACGCAAATTTGGACATGTGAAAAACTGATATGTCTAGGTCGAAAACTCATAAATATATATAACTGTCAGTTAAAGAGATGGATAATAAAATAAATGTTTACTTACAACATTCTTATTAGCATCTGTGTCATTTGAAGTACAAACACTTCCTTGATTCTGCGACATCTATAAAAATTAAACAGTAAATTTAATGTAGTAACAAGGAATACATGATATAGGTATTGATTTGATAATTGTTTAAACAACCATTACAAATAAAGTACAACTTCAAAGTTTAACCTTAAAGGTTAAAAAGTTATGATTCATCGAGATTTTATTAGACATTCACTAAATATATATTCCTTACCTTTCAGATATAATATGTTAATAACTTTAAACACTATTTATTTGTATCCACATCAGATACAAAACATGGCACTAGCAGTTTGTTTTGGTTTATGTTCTTATTGTTGTTCAGACGTTATGCGTTGCAGACAACGTGACATTGTTTACAGTAGTAAATAATTTATGAAACATAATTTAAAAAAGAACTAGATTAACATATTAAAAATGAACTTTATATAAACGTATACAAGATTACTACATTAATATATTATATTGGATGCCCCTGTCAAACTACGGAATCTTATTGGCAAACTAGTACAGGCGGGAAACGAAGAACCAATAGGCGCTGAGTCACATCAAAAAGCCCAAATACGAATTTAATCATGGCGGGGAATATGAAATAGATTATATTGTACGTATATAATAATAATATAAAAAATTTACTTAAATATAATAAAAATGAAACAAAAAGTTTTGCGTACTGAATAATAGAATTATTAATAAGCTAAATAATAGTTTATTAAATAACTGACTTTAATCTTAATATTAAATTGTGATAATTTTAATACCAGCAGTAAAATTGTAAATAATTTTGATGAAAATTTGTTCGGTGTAAATCGAAATCGGGTTCTAATGTAAACAATGTTTCGAAATTACCTTCTCGCGATACTTCGGTCGTTCGGTTAATACAGAGCAATTCACAATTCAAAACATCTTAATAACATCTGCAGAACTACGCAAAAAATCATGATTTAAATATTACAAAAATGACATCTCTCAGATGTTTCTTTAGTAAACTTGTATTGAGTACTTCTATGAGATGTCACATACACATCACGATGCAATGTCGCAAACAAGATCATAATAAGACTTTCAGAAACATCCCAAGGATGAAACATGTTTGGTGGGTTGTGCAAATCTCTGTCAGTATTAAGTTGGCTCGCATTGAAATATTTGTTTCTAGTTTTTTCACGAGTGCTTTCTTATAGTACTGTTTAGTGATATTTGATTTTATAATTATATACAAATTACAAATAAATGAAAATGTTAATATATTTGTTGTTCTAATTTAAAAATAAACAAATGCATATTTTATATATGTCAAATAAATTTGTCTATTCACAAATGATATGTATGCACAATTTTTTCATATAAACATAACACATATTTTGTTCGTTAATAGTAATAGTCTAATATTCATACTATTTAACTGAAGGTACATAAAAACAATAAACTTTTATAATATAATTATAGAAAGGCCATAAAATGGCTAAATGTTAAAAAATGAAGGAGATAAAATAAAATGAATTGGTAAAATAAAATCACCTTTATAATAAAATAAAGATATTTGTTATTTGATAGTTACAGCTTTTAAACAGGTTTTTTAAACATGTACCTACTATAAACAGTAATACAGACAGATGATACGATTGTAATCATTCTATATCTAACATTTTTACTAGGACACTAAAAGCGTAAATTTTAAAATTTTAGTACATGAAAATTAGAAATTTTAGTCTCTAAATCAGGGGACTCCAACCTAAGGCCCGCGCCTGTTGTTTTTTTTTTTCATTAGATCTGGATCATCTGGATATTTGTGATTAGTGCATTTTTTTGTAAGTTTCTAATTAATATTGAACTAGAAATGGTATTATGACTTTATTCTATTGCTTATATGTTTTATATTTATATTATGATGGCAATTTAATTGAAAAAACTACAATTATTTAAAAATCAATGGCACAATTTATTAATGGTAATTAGCGACTAGCAGAGTTTTATCTCTGTCTTTCGGTTATGGATTATTTTAGACAATGATATCTTAAATAACAGTTATAGAAAAACTAATTGTTGCATCTTTTATTAGATGTATTTTTCTCCAAAATAATCCATAAACGATTGACAGAGATAAAACACTGCTAGTCAACTGCTCACTAATCATCCTCAATCAGGTTTTCATGTTACCAGCCAACGTGTTCAAAAGAACTTTTCTCTTCCATGCTGTGATCACAGTATTTCAGTAATTTTTTAAAATCATTTAGAAGTTTTCATCAACAATGTTGAAGAAAATTTACAATTAGAATCCCTTGATCTTGAAGCTAAAGATGTGTTATAGTTACTATTTAAAAAGAAAAATTTGATTCAAATTTATGCATTATTGAATGATTGTAACTGATAGAAAAATTTCAACCGGATTACTTTACCAATTTTCGGCAGTACGTACGCATGCAAACGTATTCAAAGATGAAACATGTAAAATCAAGAAATTGAACGCGAATAAATGATCCATTTCGAAATCTTTCAACATCGTATTTAAAATCTTCAAATCATTATTTTAAATTTGTAAGTAGTATAAGTATACATATATATTATGCGAAATGATAAATAATATTGACGATAATAATTAAAGAAATATACATTTATAATTCAATAGGGTTTCCAATAAGAATTATTACACTTTCGTATGCGGTTCACTTCTCAAAAGGATGGTGACCCCTGCTCTAAATCTCTATGTATAAACCAATCCTTTAAAGTTTTACGGGGCATATAGTATTTGGAAGAACTATTTTCATGTCTATGTCACGGTTTCGCCTGTATATATTAATTCTTATAGATGTCGAGATAGCAATGGTGGCCCATTTCAAATGAACAACTGTATTTTATCTGCGTTATAGTTGGCATTGGCACAAGTCGACTAAAGTGGTTTAATATGCTTTCCGAGGTCTACAAATTGAAAAAATGAGAAAACTGAAGGAAATAATATTATAAATAAAAAGGGTGATCTGTAATAGAATATTTCATTTGTTTCTTAATCATTTTCAATATTTTCTCCAAAAATTAATAATTCATGTTTTATTTATGTTAAAAAAAAAAGAATGTTGACTTGTTATATATCATTGAAAAACTTATAAAATAAGCAAAAAGCTAAGACTATTTCCAACATAGGTTCCCACTTAAAAAATATATGTTTGTATTATAATACAAATATCTCGAGAATTAATAAGTTTTCAAAGAAATGTAATTACGCAATTTTATTCTATGTAAAAAACTGTACAACCTGTGTAAACAATTTTTCTCTAAGTTATACTAAATAAGATATTAGATATTTTCGAAATTAGCGAAAAACGAGTTTTTACCTGTAGCTTAAAAACAAATGAAGATAGAAAATTCCTGTGGCAACTACTAAATTTCTCTCGAAAAGTTGACTACGGAATATGAAAACAGGTTTGTTCTGTCGTTAATATTACCAGACATATCTTAAAAAACATCGAAAATGTACATCCTTAATAAGCATATTTTTACAATAAAAATTCATATTTCAGACAATCTTCAAGTTGAGGCTTCCGCTACGCTTCTGTTCCATTTGCGAACAGAAACTTCAATTGTTTAATACATTTAAGAAGGACTGTGTGGAGAACACTCTACGTCTGGAAGCGTGGATCAAGGAGGCACCGGACAGCACAGATGTGAGAAACAAGTGTACGGCATCTAAAACAAAGATTAATCAAGTCGATGAAGTTTGTATTAAAAAGGAAGTGATAGATAAAAATGAAAAACTAGAGGTAAAATATTCATTAGTGGACGAAATTTTCATTAAAGAAGACCCGCTCCCAGAAAATCCCTCTGGCCGTGAACTTGATTTATTACAAGAAATACTGAAGGAGGAACGCCCACATCAAACAGATACTAATCTTCATGAAGACAGCAGCGTTGACATGGGCGACACTCTACGTCTGGAAGCGTGGATCAAAGAGGCACCGAACAACACGGACGTGACAGACAACTGTACGACATCTAAAACAAAGATTAATGAAGTCGATGAAATTTATATAAAAGAGAAAGTGATAGATAAGAATGATAAATTAGAAGTAAAATATTCATTAGTGGACGAAATTTCCATTAAAGAAGACCCGCTACCAGAAAATCCTTCTGGTCGTGAACTTGATTTATTACAAGAAATACTGAAGGAGGAAAGCCCACTGCCAACAGACACTAATCTTAATGAAGACAGCAGCGTTGACATGGGCGACGAAAGTGATCAGAATTGTGATGACCATGATGTAGTTTCTGATGAAAGTAACTCTGAAGAAAATATTCTAGTTACTAGTGGTGCAAGTGGTAACAACAAAGAATTACAGTGTAATAACTGTAAAAAATTGTTTTTATATAAATCACACTTAACTAGACATATGAAACAACACACTGGCGTTAAAGACTTTCAATGTAATGAATGTAAAAAATGGTTTTTACATAAATCACACTTAACTAGACATATGAAACAACACACTGGCGTTAAAGATTATCAATGTAATGAATGTAAAAAATGGTTTTTACATAAATCACACTTAACTAGACATATGAAACAACACACTGGCGTTAAAGATTTTAAATGTAATGAATGTAAAAAATGGTTTTTACAGAAATCAGACTTAACTCGACATATGAAACAACACACTGGCGTTAAAGACTTTCAATGTAATGAATGTAAAAAATTGTTTTTACATAAATCAACCTTAGTTATACATATGAAACTACACAGAGGCATTAAAGATTATCAATGTAATGAATGTAAAAAATGGTTTTCACAAAAATCAACTTTAGTTACACATATGAAACAACACACTGGCATTAAAGATTATCGATGAAATGAGTGTAAAAAATGGTTTTTTCGTGAATCACATTTAACTAGTCATATGAAACGACATACTGGAGTAAAAGATTTTCAGTGCAATGAATGTAAAAAATGTTTTTTTTTTTTACATAAATATAGCTTAATCACACATATGAAACAACACAGTAGAGTAATTTGTTTTCAATGATATAAAATAAAACATATGTAGCACCGCCTGGTACCATTCATTTAGTTTTATGTATGTTTACTATTAATTCGGTGAACTATACTATGTACTCGTATGTACTATGTGTGAAATACCAAATTTAAATGTTTAATATGTGAAAATCATTTTATATTTCGACTATGTTTATTTACACTACATATATGTACTGTGTGAATTATAAAAAAAATATGTTTAAAATAAATATACAGGTTTCCATTTTTAAGTGGCTACGATTGCGATCTCGCAGATATAACAGATACGAAGTTGGTTAAATTAGCAAAGAATCTATATTTTACATGGGTATTTCAATGATAAACTGAAAAAGAATTCAACCAGTGATTCTCAAAATATGGATACCAACGTTTTTGTTTTAAATAGAAACATACTTTTTATTTGCTCATCCAATAAAGCTCTTTATTCTAAATCTAACTTTCGCGGCTGTAAAATTCGTGATGTCACGGTCTGTTAGACACATTTATAAGTGGTTGGACATCCGCTTCATATGAAGCTCTCTAGATCATTTATCATTTTTTTGTATCTCTAATAACTTCCGAGAAAAATCGCGTTCCCTAGTTCCGTTTACACCCTGTATAGGGGGATCACTCCCTATTTCCTCCGTTTTATATTTTTTTTTGTTATGCTCCTCCATGTCTTCCTATTGTTTGTTTTTGTTTCCCAGTTCTTGATATTGGCGTTGTTTAGGTCTTCCTTTACTTTTTTATCCGTGTTGATCGGGGTCTACCTCTTTTTTATTTCCGGGTTCCCATTGTAATATAGAGTATGTCATTGCTTCTGCTCCTGCTCTCCATATGAGTCCCAACCATTTTACTCTTTGTTGTTTTATTTTTCATACTATATCTTATTCTATTTCTTGTAGTATCTCTTTATTCATTCGTGTCCGGTATTCATTTTCACCAACTTTGAGCATTCCTAATTTTGTTCTTAATATTTTCCTTTCCATTATTCTAAGTTGTTCCTCTTCTTTTTTGGTCATTGTTAATGTTTCTGCGTCATGCAACAATATGTCTGATTATTGTTTTGTATTTTTTTTTTATTTTTGTTCTTGTCATTATTTTACTTTTTAACACGTTCACTGCCAAAGCAGATTTCGGCAAGTGTATTGCAGTTGCCCACTACGAGTTATCTTGTATTTGGCAGTTCAGCTTGTGACGCCAGCCACGAAGTAACTCGTGCCGCACAATATAATTTTTGAAGCTAGCTACGATTGTTCTCGTTCAATATAATGATGTTTCACAAAGCTAAGCGTGTGAGGTAGGAATTGGAGAAATAGGATTGGCGTATGGATACAGATTTGGTTCAATTATTTAATTATTATACATATTTTTTGGGCAATACTTACCAAATCTAAATTTTTAATGTAGGGCATGGGTATTTATATAACATAATTATTTTATATATTTATTTCGGCATTATATGCAATAAAAAAATAAAACGGTCTCTGGCGTCAGGGAAAAGCATATCAAAAATAGGTTCGGCTTCACTGTGACAAAAGCCAAGTACGGGAAAGTTCGTAGTTGGCAGTGAACGTGTTAATAGTTTTTACCTCTCGCTAAAAGAGGTATTGGATTCATGCTAAAAATCGCACATCCAGATTTTATTAAATAAACACGAGTTAAGGTCCATACAATCCCATTTTAACATTTTTACAATGATGTCTGTGTGTGTGTTAGGTTGTTGGAGGCACGATTTCTCAAATTCTATAAGATTAAAGACCTGTTGACTACGGAATCGTCAATCTAACAGTAATGGGAAGAGGTTCTGGTAACAATTGGATAACCGGAAGTGGTAGTTTCTAAAAAAAAATCTAAATATTATTTTTTGTAAATTTGTTACTACAAATAATAAACATAATTAAATTCTCAATCTGACACATTTAATTTTTTTATTATATCTCGTATAGGTTTGGCAATATAGTATATAATAATATAGAATAAAGAATAATCTATTGTAATATACTCATATCTCGTTGCCCGAAAAACAGTTGAGATATTTAAAATGTGTGTAATTGACAGATAAATGCAAAATGTCAGTGTTAAAAATTAGCATTTTTACTAACATTACTGGAAGATTTTTCTGGGAGGTACTAGAACATTTAATATAAATTGTATTATTTATTAAATATGTATTTAATTTATAGGTATGTTAATATTACATATATCCTTAAGAATTACCGCTAATACCGTCAATGAATTTGAAGAATTTTGAACATATTAGAATAGTAGGACAAAATTTCTCATACAACGAAAGAAGAGATAAATTTCAATTATTTGTTTGTACAAGAAATTTTAAAATTCGTTACTTATAAGCGCGCGAGCAGTCATGTGAATTGATTGGTCTTGGCAAGTAGATATGACGATCCGTGCCAGAATGACGGCTAGTAGTTATGTACATAGATGTCACAATTGTCATATGTCATAAATTTTCATTCAAAATATTCTAATATTTATTTGTCATCAATATTATGGAATATACTTGTTGAGGAAAATAATATACACGTATTTGGAAAATCATAATGTTTTGAATGAAAACTTACGATACTTGACACATATGTACATTATTAGGTACTAGCTGTCATTCTGACACGGGCCCCCATATCTGCTTGCTAAAGGGGGTATCACACGTAAGCACATACGCGCAACTTGTCACAGATTTTCCACAACTTTGTTTATTTCATGCAACTTTTTGCGTATGATAAAGCGACTAGTTTCATGCAACTAGTTTACGAACATGTTTGAAAACTTCGTAGACAAGTTGCAGATATGTGCATACAAACGATGTACGCATGCGCCATAGAACTTAAAAGTCCCTAAACACCCGTGTTTATGTTTTGATGTAAAGTTTAAAAATGTGTGCCACAGACAATCATTAGGAGACATATTTGGAAACGTTGATAAATGTAATTAGAGATGTTTCAGAGTTATGGGATATGAGATGTGTAGAAAAACGTTACCAACATTAAATATGTAAATAACCTAAAATATATAGAACTCTGCGCACGTGTGATAACAAGAGTTGAGTATTTTGAAAAGTTGCGTCAAAGCAGTTGCAGATATCTGCATACGTGTGATACCCTCTAGGCCAACAAAGTCACATAACTGCTCGCGTCCTTTGCAACATAAAATGAAAATGGCGAGAGGTATTGTGCTGGCCACAACAGATTTTTTGTTCATGTGAAAGGCTTTTGTTTGATATCATTACTCCCAAGTATTTGTATTTTTCTACTTCTTCGAATTCTTGTTCTCCAAATTTTATCTTCTTATTCTTTTGTCCATATCTCATTATTTTTGTTTTATTTTCAATCAATTTCAGTCCAATATTTTTTCCTTCAGTAACTATCTCAACTAACATCTTTGTCATTATATCTCTTCTCTTTGTTATTATAATAACATCATCAGCATATGCTATCATTTGTCCTCCATTTGTTCTTATTGAGTTCTTGTTTATTCTCCTTGTCACATATAATAATATAATATGATCCTTTCGCTCCTCATGAGAAGCATAGGGCCTCAACGAAACTTCGCCATCGGGTTCGGTTCGAGCTTAGAGTTTTTATTTCTCTCCAGGATTTTCTTCCTCTAGCGCTTCCTTCCACACAGTGCGTCTCCAGGTTATAGCTAGGCGACCTCTTCTTCTGGAACCTTGTGGGTTCCAGTCTAAAGCATGCTTCGCGATGTGGGGGTCGGGACGTCTTAATGTGTGGCCGATCCAATTCCACTTTCTGAGTTTTATTTGGAGGTGTATTGGTTTTTGGTTGCAACGGGACCAAAGCTCTTCGTTAGAGATAACGGATGGCCAAAAGATCTGCAGTAGTCTTCGAAGGCAGGTGTTCAAGAAGACTTGTAACTTGTTTGATATGCTTTGGGTCATTTTCCAAGTTTCGCAGCTATATAGCAAGACTGATTTAACGTTGGAGTTAAAAAGTCTTAATTTAGTCTTAGTTGATATATTGTTGGATCTCCATATATTATAAAGTAGGCCAAATGATCGTCTTGCCTTCTTTATTCTTTCTTCTACATCGCGGGTTGCTCCTCCATCTAATGATATTATGCTTCCTAGGTAGCTGAATTCGGGTACGTCTTCGATGTTGTCATTTTCAATTTTGAAAGGAAGGAGATTATTTGTGTTTATACGCATTGCTTTGGTTTTGGAGACATTTATTTCTAGTCCAGCATTTCTAGCGCTTAAGACAAGCGTATTTATCTTTTGCTGCATGTCTTGATGTGTATGGGATAGAAGGCAGATATCATCCGCATAGTCAAGGTCATCTAGCTGGTGAAAAAGACCCCATACTATGCCATGTTGTTCAGAGGTTGAATCTAGAAGTACCAAATCCAGGACTATGTTAAAGAGTAAAGGGGATAACAGACATCCCTGTTTCACGCCAGCACGAACAGGGATCAAATTGCTTAGTTTCCCTTTATGTAAGATCTTGCCTGAGGCATTATCGTAGAGTTGCTTAATTAGGTTGATTAGTTTGTCTGGCACTCCTTTCTTACTAAGGATATTCCAAATTTCTGCTTGTATGAGGCTATCGAATGCGCGTTTAAAATCTACGAAGACCATATAGAGGGAAGACCTCCATTCGATAGATTGTTCTACGATGATTCTTAATGTGTTTACCTGGTCAACACAAGATCTGTTTGGTCTGAATCCAGATTGATTGGGCCGTAGTGTTGGTTCTATTGTATCTGAGATTCTAGATAATATGATTTGTGCCAATATTTTATTTGTTGTGTTTAGTAGCATGATGCCACGCCAGTTAGCACAGTTACTTAAATCGCCTTTTTTAGGCAGTTTTATAATCAAGCCTTCTTTCCAGGAGCTAGGGATGTTTTCTGTGTTCCAGACTTCTGTGATTAAGGGTAAGAGAAAGTCAATGAGGGTACCAGTATCAGCTTTGAGAAGTTCGGCAGGGATATTGTCTGGGCCCGGTGATTTATGGTTCTTTAAATTAAGGATAGCAGCTTTAATTTCGGTTCTGTTTGGTGGATCAGTTTTAATTTTGCTTCTTTTTCTTGGAGAAATAGGATTAACTTTAATCAGTTCTGTGTGATCTTCTTGCTGAGTTTGGGGATTCAACACTTCGCTAAAATGTTCATGCCATCTTTCTATTTGCTGTTCAGTTGTGGTAAGAAGAATATTGTTTTTGTCACGTAAGTTCGTGTTGGTATTTGTGAAATTTTTGTTAGCTAATTGTTTAGTAATGTTACATAATGTTTTGTGATCACCTGTTTCTGCAGCAGTTTGAGCTGTTCGTGCTAGGGTCTCAACTCGAGTGCGTTTGTCTTTTCTGACAGATTTTTTGATTCGGTTATTAGTTTCAGTGTATTTTATTTGTAATGCTCGCTTTTCGTCAATGTTCGCGGAGTTATTCATTTTGTTTCTTATTTTCTTTCGCTGTTCAATTAAGACCCATGTGTCATCTGATATCCAGGGTTTCCTTTTAATTTCTTTCAGACCCAGATCCTGCTCTGCTATTTTTGTGATGGTATTTTGGGCTGTTTCCCAAATATTTTCTACGTTATATGAGGAGGGATTTGGTAGTTTTGACAGTTCTGTTTTCAGATGTTCTTTAAATTTATCAGCTATTGTGGGATTCGATAGTCTTTCGAGGTTAAATCGTAATCTTCGTTCCCCTTTTGATGCGTTTGATTTCTTAGCTTTCAGTTTTAATCGGAGCTCCGCAACTACAAGGTTGTGGTCACTTGCTGCATCGGCACCACGACGAGCACGTACATCAAGTAGCGAACTTCGCCATTTTCTCGAGATCATTATATGGTCTATTTGGCTATAGGTGCGCAAATCAGGTGCTATTCGTGTGTATTTGTGGATGCGTTTATGTGGGAATAGAGAGCCACCAATCACTAATTCAAATGTTAGGCATGTTTTTGCTAGTAGTTCGCCATTTTCATTCATTGTACCCAGACCATGGGTACCCATTATGCTTTCATAATTTGTGTTGTCTGACCCAATTTGGGCATTAAAATCACCGAGGAGTAATATCATGTCTCCTTTATGTACATTTTGCAATGTAAGGTAAAGAGAGTCATAGAAACTGTCTTTCTCCAGTTGTTCAGAGACATTGGTTGGGGCATAACATTGAACAGCAGTTATCATTCTAAAGCGAGTGGTGAATCTAGCTACAATTATTCGATCGGATATAGCTTTCCAGGAGTGCAAACAATTTCTTGCTGAGTTACTTAAGAGGAGTCCGACACCACTTACGTGTGCCTCGTTGTTAGGTTTGCCTGAGTATAGTAGTGTTTGTCCAGTATTGCATTTGTGTTCGCCCTGTCCATTCCACCTTACTTCACTTAGGCCCAGAATGTCTAGTTTGTAATTTTCCATTTCCCTCAGAATTTGTGCAAGTTTTGATGGTTGGTAAAGAGTGAGAATGTTCCAAAATCCAATTCGTGTCCTATTCTTTGCTGAGAAAATCGCCGTATTTGGATCCGTCCGGTTTTTTTGAGGTTTCTTTAATCAATGGTTTTTAAGATGGGTGGGTGATTGGTCCTCCGCATCCGAGTCCGGTGCTGGGGCTGCCAGCTATAGCTACCGAACTAGCCTCGAGAATAAACTCGGCAAATAGGAAAGAGAGATGTTAGTCCTGGATATGTTGTGGGTTATACCGCCCACATTCGGTCGCCAGAGCCTCGTTGGCGTTACCCAGGGTGCACCGCTGGGAGGAGAGGTTGACATTTGGTGGAGTTGGATCCACCCTTACACCCCCCTTGTCACATATGCTAGTACTAAATTGAATAGTGTAGCAGACAGTGCATCACCTTGTTTAACCCCTTTGTTTATTGTAAATTCTTCTGTATTCCCACATTTTGTCTTTATACATATTTATGTGTCATGCATCATCATTTTTATTAATTTTCTTAGTTTGGGTTCAATTTTTAGTTCTTTAAGTGCTAACATTAGTTTTTCTCTTTTTTATCGAGTCAAACGCGCTTGTTGGAAATCTATGAAAAGCATTTCTATTTTTATTTTAGCTTTCTGTGTTTTATTTTTAATTTGTTTCAGTGTATGTATTGCGTCTATTGTTGACTTTCCTTTTGTAAATCCACATTGGTATTGCCCTATTTTATTTTTTTGTCGCTACCCTTGGTAAGGGAGGTATAGGGATCGTGCTGAAAATCGCATATCGAGATTTTGGTAAATGACCACGTTTTAAGGTCCCTAGAATCCATTTTTAACATTTTCACGATGATGTCTGTATATATGTATGTATGTATGTGTGGATCCTCTTTACGCTCTAACTCAAATACTATCATTCAGAAAGTTTTGAAACCATGTATTTCTATCTTATTCTAATATGGAAAGAACTGATTAGATTTTGCAATCGGAAAACCGGAAATGGCAGTTTACTTGAAGCTCAAGATAGTTTTTCTTCAAAAAATACCTTTAAATGTGATTTTTTCTCAATTTGTTATTATAAAAATTAAAGATTATTCCATTTTCTACAAGTTTGCTTTAATACATTTTCTATATATTGTATGGATAAATTTATAAAGTAATATAAAAATTATATAATAGGTAAATGGCGGGAGGTACTGTTTTGGTCACATCAGATTTTTTTTTTAAATTATTGCTGATAAGATCTTGTATACATTGTTAAGTAGTGTTATACCTCTATAATTTTTGCATTCTCGAGGATCTCCTTTCTTGTGTATTGTAACAACTTGACCCACTTTCCACTACTTTGGCATTTTTTATTCTCTCCCGATTTTGGTTATTATTTTATGTATTTGTTCATGTAATGTGTCACCATCATACTTTTTATAAGTTTCATTTTTATCCCGTCATTTCCTGGTGTTTTACCATTTTTACTGTCTTTAATTACTTTCTTAACTTCTTCTAGCCTTGGCTCTGTTACTATATTCTCTTCAGGTTCTTCCTCTTTTTCTTCTTCTGTATCTGTGTTTATTTCAGTCAGTAGTTCCTTGAAATAATCTTCCCACCCTTGTATGTATTGTTCTTTTGTTTCTGTATTTTCTCCTGCTTTATCTCTCATGTTATTTGTGTATAATTTTTTCATAAAAGCGTTTCGTGTTCCAATTCAATCTTTCCGTTTCTATGTTTTTTTATATTATCTTCCATCCATATTCTTTTACTTCTTCTTATAACCTTATTGCACTTTTTTCGTATTCTTTCATATTCATTCTTATCGTCGTCTTTATTTGTTCGTATCCATTTGATTCTTATTTTTGTTTTTTCTTCTGTTAATACTTTGCAGTCTTTGTTAAACCATTCTTTTTTGTTTTCTTTCTTTTGTATTCCTATCTTTTCTTCAGCTGCTTTTGTTTTTATTTCACTCCAGTTTGTATCAATGGTTGTTTCATTCATTGTTTTACTTGTGATGTTTGCCTCTAATTTTCCGACATATTCATTTCTGTCTTGTTCATTATTTAGTTTTTCTGTATTCCATTTCATTTGTTTGTTCTTCTGTGTACTTACTTTTTTATCTTTTGTACTGTTGTCGCTGTTACTATAGCCGTGTTCCTTCGGGCTGTGATTCGCAATCTAAATCATCAGAGTGATCATGATTAAGAAGAAGTATGTTTTGTCGTTTCTTATTCGTTATCCCCACTTTGTCATTTTGTGATCACTAGACAACCTTCCCTTTTCCCTTCTGAATCATCCTTTTTGAATGATCATACGGATTTATTTCAGAGCAAATTTAAAAATAGCTGAAGACAATAGTTTTTGAGCGTAGAATTTATCAAAGTTGCATCAAAGGAAATGTGATTTTCCTACAAAAGCATGTAATGACTCACCATACTTTTGAAAACAAAGAAAATATGTTACATAAAACATTTGTTTTTAAATAAACATACTTCATATGTTACTAAGAACTTTTTTTTTTATTTCTATATGATAAATTTTTAATGTGTTGACTATAACACTTGACAATAGAATATTTATAAAATAAAATAAATTAGTCTGCATTGGTCTGTATATGACATTTGACGCTAGATGGTATTTATATTATTCTAGTTGTTTTCTTGATATAATTTTTAAATCTTGATTCAAAAGGATCACGGTTAAACTAATCAGGATTCACAAAAATCACAATCACAGCCCGAAGGAACACAGCTTATATTAGTGGTCTGAGTCTGCACAAGCTCCTCTGTATGTTCTCATATCTCTTATTGCTATTTGTCTTCTTCTATTTACTAGTATGTGGTCAATTTGTGTATGATATTTTTGGTCTGGTGACGTCCGCGTCATTTTGTGTTGCCAGGGATGTTCATATTTTGTGCTTCTTATTATCATATTTGTCTTTATTGCAAAGTTACATAATCTTTGTCCATTATCATTTGTTATGCTATGTATTGTGTGTTTTCCTGCTACTTCCTAATAATATATTCCTCTTTTCCTATTTGTGCATATAGGTCGCCTAATAAGATAGAAATAGATATAAACCATATCACAATTCATGGATGATTAAATATTTTATTATTGCAGTCATAATTATCAATTGTAATAATTATTATGTTAGTGCAGATAAAATTCGCGCGCCCACAATTTAAAAAGTACACTCCGCAGTGCATTTAAAAAAAATACTAACAATAACTCTACTTACTCTAATTAAATAAATAATTTTCATGTACATTTTGTACTCCGGAGTGTACTTTTTAATGTGAGCGCGCGAAGTTCATCTGCGCCAACTTCTTGCTCAGGATTTAAACGTTAGGAAACTGAACGAAACAAGAAATGAACGGGGCGATATATGAACATTAGAACGATGTGTGTTCCCCTAGCCCTAAATTCTCTTGCAGTTAAATAAATATGAGAATATCAAATTTTGTTTAATACATATAAAAAATGAAATAAAGATCTGTTTATACAATTATGGTATGACTTTATTGTGAACAAACCTTCTAGATATTTTGGAGCCAATTTCGCGTGCGCCGTGAAGAGCTGTTACCGAAATTGTGTGGTTATAAAACCGGGTAGTGTACATTATTGCGTTGAAAAATAAATTTCGAAGAATTATTTAATATATATGTAGTCGTATATTCCTGTATTAATAAGTTTACTCACAATTGCGCATGAAAACTATATGCTGAATGTTAGGTAGGGGAAACCCGGGTAACTATGGCCCTCGGGGTAATGGGAACCACCCCGTTTCTCAGTGTAGGATAATATTCCAGACGGAATACCCAAGCTGCCATCTGTGGGAGAGTGCCCTGAACCAGTATATGAATTTTGCAGCTTCAGCTACTCACCGCGACCATCATTTATAGAAAAATGTGTTTTACGCCATATTGTTTTTAAAAATCGCCAGCTTTGAACGTGTAATATTCGTTTAAATCATCAGAGGATATCAAAAAACATCTATTCCTGATATCATCAAGGTATGTAGATTTGATACAAGCAAATGATTAGGCAATATCTGCTCTTTCAAAATTTTTGGGAATTTTTATATAAAGTGTGTGTTTTCGGGGTTATAGGAACCAATCAAATGAGGCAATTATGGCCGGCCACAATTACCCCATCTTGAATAATTTAGAAAAGATGGGTCGGTGGCAATTAGTTTTTATTAACTGAAACGTTTTTACTTTTTCCAGATGCCAAGAAATTATCACAGAAGTACTGAAAAAGCGAATTATAGTAGGGAACATCTAAAATTAGCCTTAGCTGCAATTAAGAGCGGTAGAGCAATAAGAGAAGTGTCTCGAGCTTTTAATATACCAAGAGCTACTCTTCAGAAGAGAATAAAACAACAATCTGACTTGGGACCTACTTTAGGACGAAAGACTGTCTTCTCAGTTACCGAGGAACAAGCACTTGCAGATCGTGTGATAGCGATGTCAAAATTATTTTATGGAATCTCCAGAGCTGAGATTAAGAAATGTGCTTACGAATATGCTGAAAAGAATAAAATCGCTTGTCCTTTCAACAAAAACAACAAATCTGCTGGAGATGACTGGCTAGCGGGCTTCCTCAAGAGAAATCGATCCATTTCACTTCGAAAACCAGAGGCAACAAGCATAAATAGAATAACTGGGTTTAATAAAACTGAGGTAGAAATATTCTACAAAAATCTTGAGGAACTTTTAACTAAACATAATTATGGCGCAAACAAGATTTTTAATTTGGACGAAACCGGAATATCTACCGTTCAAAATCCCGGCAAAATTTTTGCTCAGACAGGCCTTAAGCAAGTAGGGTACGCTACTAGTTGGGAAAGAGGCAAAAATCTTACAGTTGTTTGTGCCTTTAGTGTCTCCGGTATGTACGTACCCCCGATGTTTATATTTTGCAGAAAACGTATGAGTCCACAACTCCAGAGGGGAGGGCCACCAGGGGCACTATATTCCTGCTCAGAGAAGGGTTGGATCACGGAAGAGCTTTTTCTCGAATATCTTGAACACTTCCAAAAGTATGTAAAGGCGAGTACGGAGGATAAAGTGTTATTAGTAATGGACAATCACGTTACACATTCAACGCTGCGAGTATTCAATTTTTGTAAATCAAATAGAATTTCTGTTCTAACTATCCCTCCTCATACATCCCATCGGCTTCAACCGTTGGATGTTACATTTTACTCTTCTCTAAAATGTGCATTCAACAATGAATGCAGCAAATATCTCCGAAATCACCCACTGGAAAATATAACTCCGTATCAATTAGTAGAATTGTTCAACTACGCTGATATGAGAGTAGCTACCCCGGAAACGGCCATAAAAGGCTTTCAAGTGACAGGAATTTGCCCATTTAATCCAGATAATTTCTCTGAAGAAGATTTTGCTCGAGCTGCGATTAGTCAGAATCAAAATGTCACCCTAGCAATGGAAATACAGGCTGAATCGCAAACCACAACTGAGGAAGAACGAGAAATATCTTTTAATGATATTCTGAATATACCAGGAACTTCCGGAACTCAGCTACAGCCACCAACAAAGAAAAGAAAATCGAATAAGCAGCATTCTGTTATCCTGACATCAACCCCTAACAAAGATGTTTTAGAAGAAAAAGAAGAGAGGAAAAATAGAAAGAAGAAACAGCCACAATGTAACTCTAAACCAACTCACAAACGGAATCTATTTACAGACGATAAGGCCGAGGAAAATGATCCGATAATAATAATAATAATAATAATAATAATAATAATAATAATAATAATAATAATAATAATAATAATAATAATAATAATAATAATAATAATAATAATAATAATAATAATAATAATAATAATAATAATAATAATAATAATAATAATAATAATAATAATAATAATAATAATAATAATAATAATAATAATAATAATAATAATAATAATAATAATAATAATAATAATAATAATAATAATAATAATAATAATAATAATAATAATAATAATAATAATAATAATAATAATAATAATAATAATAATAATAATAATAATAATAATAATACTTTATTACCCAACAGTAAACCAATTACAGGGTATATTGAACAACAAAATAAGAATAATATATACATATATAAGCATACTTGAATGTGTGAACTCATTGTTCCGTACTATTATCAACGTCTTGATTCCTCACAATATTGGTAAGATTATTATATTATTTATTGCACGAACTGTAATTTCTACTACTGATTTATTTTATATAAAAGAATACCATTAGCTATTTCATTCATTATTTATATTTTTTGTTTAGAAATGGATTTCAACAAGCTGAACGAAATTGGCTGTTTGCAGAATATAAAACCGTGTATGAAAATTAAAGATATGGAAATGAATAAGGAGTACAAATTAGCCAACATCAAAGCTGTCAAGACTAGGTTTGGAAGGAAGATAGTAGCCGAGACTGAAAAATTTTTCGTTTACCTGCCAAGTCGATTCGATGATTTGAAAGATAATCAAATCACGGGGTTACAAAAGACTGTTACCGAATGGTGTATTAAGTACATTGGAACCGAAGACTCCAGTACAGGGGCACAAGTGCCTTTAATTCAATTTGTACAATTTTTTAATTCATTGTAAATAATTATAAATAAAATAAATGATAATACATATTTTTATTTTATAAAACCATTCTGAAAATTTGTTATGAAATAGGAAAACAGACGTCTTTACTGCAATTTGTAGAAATTATTTTATTGTATTGTAAATAGTTATAAATAAATAAATAAATAATAAAAATATATATTTATGTTTTACTTGTGTCACTTACCCAGTAACAGGGTTCCCATTTCTGAACAAGGGTACACAATACACTAAGTTCTATTTTGAAAATAACATTTGGATTATCGATAACAAGGAATCCTATGAGTCATACACAATGCCTGTTGGCAATAGATAAAGTATCATCTGTTTTGAAATAAGTTTATCTAATGAAAATTGCTATGCGTTCAAAACAATAGATAAAGTGTATGTGTCATTTGTTTTGTTTCGAAATAAAAGTTGTGGAAAATATTTTGAATATTATTATCAATTCGGCAAATATTTTGTAAAATTCCTATGCGTTCAAAACATTAGATAAAAGTGTATGTGTCATTTGTTTTTCTTTTCGAAACAGAAGTTATGAAAAATATTTTAGAATATTGTTATCAATCTGGCAAATATTTTGAAAATTCCTATGCGTTCAAAACATTGATAGTGTTAATACGTCACTTGTTTTTCTTTTCGAAATAGAAGTTATTGAAAATTGAAAATTGAATATTGTTGTCAATTATACAAGGGTATATATATACCAGAAAGAGAATATTATTTACTATTCAGTATTACTCGTTTCTGCTACCGAATAACATCCAAAATGAATTTCGAAGATTGCGAAAAATTCATGTTTCTGCACCCCAAGTGGTAAGTTTTAAATTTGATTTGATAACCTTCAATGTCTAAAACACAAATATAGTTTCTCTCGCAGGATTGAGATACCCCAAGACATTTCGGTGGAGCCTTGCACCGGGAAAAAGAGAAGCCGAGAATCGTCTCCTTCACGGATGATGAAGAAAACGCGATTGCAGTTCGAGGATGACATCATCGACGAGGATCTGACGCAGATAGAAGAACCTGCACCATCTTCCCCGGAGGCAATGCAGCTCGATGATAGCATCACCATAGCATCCTCATCATCATCGATCGTCTTCGAGGAATACGGTCAACGGTGGTCAGACGTCGAGGATGAGGCACCAACGGCAGAACCGGAGAGCATCACCGAGGATGAAGCACCATCAGCAGAAGATGAGACGCCGACGGGGCAAACTCCTAGCATCTTTGACGACGACTTCGTTGTCGATGGAAACCTTGCCCTGTTGACAGGTTCTGCCGATGTGGTCCCCTTTCAACTTCCCAACAATCGCGATTTTCGCGATAATTGGGATCGACTCCTGGAGTGCCGAATGTTTCCGCTGGATACGTCGCTGCAGAGGTACATAGCTGTGGGAATGTTTCCCAACAATTTTAAAATTGCTATACGCCTCTACAGCGATGTGAAAGCTAAGCAGTACATAGACATTGAAAATATTGAATTATTTAATAATCTAGTAGAAAATATAAACTTTCAAGCAATAGGGGTAGAATACAGTGCGTACGGCATAGACGTTTTAGTTTTAAGTAATAATAAATTAGAGTGTAAGGTGAACAATAAAAGTGTAGTATTAGGAAAAATAAATATAGAGACAATTAAATTATTAGCTAAGGACATTATTAGTATAAAAGATAATTACGACGTAAAATATAGAGACATATATAATAGTTACAAAAAACTTTTGCAAAATATAGTGGTATATAGATTAGGATTTAAGTTAGGTTTAGATATAAGTATATTTCAGTACATTATGTTTGAGAACAATAGTTTTAAGGAATTTTTTATAGAAATGTATGTTTATTACAATAATAAGTTAGTTAGGGATGTGAAATGTGCATATAATTTTATAGAAAAAGAAAAAAAATTCATAATATAATTTGTAAGAATAAATAAACATATATGAAAATATATTGAATTTTTATTTTATATCATTAAAAATAATAGTGCACGACTTGTTAAACATTTGTTATAATACAAATTTAATATTAAAAAATGATTTTTCATAAAAATATGTGGCCAAAAAGCTTCATCAACGTAGAAGACTTAGCACGAGCTGGATTTTATTATTCAAAAATGGATGATAAAGTAATATGTTCATTTTGTGATGTTATAATACATAATTTTGAAGAAGGGGATATTCCAATTTTTGAACATTTTCGTTGGTCTCCGCTATGCCCATTTATTATTGGAAAATCAACTAATAATATTCCAATTAAGGAAATAAATACAAATATTATGATTAATATTATTAAACTTTTAAATAATATAGAAAATAGTAAAATGTGTAGTCATAATAAACAAAATGATGTAAATATTTTAAAATATGTATATATGGAATGTATAATTTTTTTTAATAAATAATTGTTAAAAATACACATTTTTCTTTATAAACCCAATAAATATTTTGTATGTCTCTATATTTCACTTCGTAACTGTCTTTATATTAATTATGTCCTTACCTAATAATTTCTCTATATTTAGTTTTCCTAAAACTACACTTTTATTATTCACCTTACACTCTAATTGATTATTATTTAAAACTAAAACGTCTATACCGTACGCACTATATTTCACCCCTATCGCTTCAAAGTTTATGTTTTCTTTTTTCTGCCACAATTTTATCAATTTTATACACCGTATCTTGTGTTACATGTTACATTTACAATGAAATCGATTATTATCGATTTTAAATCCTTGTATATCAATAATACACTCTTCCATATTTTATAACCATTGGCACGGGAAGCAAATAACAAAACATAACTACAGCATTTATACGAAAATGAACAAAGTGAAAATAGGTTATTCAATGTTATTATCTAATTGCGCAAAATATGAACTAATTAACTACTTCACTATTAATTAAAATAAAAGAAAAATATTTCAGGTATGTGTATTTAGGGGAAAGTAAGCACATTAACATATTTATCTATTATTCACTGAATTATATAAATATTAAATAATTTTTAAGTCATAGTGAGTTTGTAACTTTTATTTATAAAATAAAACATAATCATATTTTCATTCATATAAAATATACAATTAAATAATTTTCACAAAATGTAATAGCGTCGCTTGCTTTCCTGTGCTGTAATCTTCGGTCCCTGTATACATGACGCTCCATTCGGCAACGGTCTTCTGTAATTCCATTATTTGGGCATCTTTCAAATCGTTAAATCGCCCAGGAAGGTAAATGATGAAATCCTCACACTCTGCTATAATTTTCCTTCCGAACTTTGTCTTAACCGCTTTAATATTTACCAGTTTATACGGTTTATTAATTTCCATTTCCGTTATTTTCATACGCGGTTTAAAATTCTTCAAAGAACCTATTTCGTTCAATTTGTTGAAATCCATATCTGAACAAAAATATAAATATTGTTATTCCCTTTAAACAAATTTTACATAAATAATAATAATTACGATTTATGCAATAAATAAAATAAAATCTATTCTTACCAAAATGTCACGACTTCACAACGGTTTTGTGTGCTGGAATACTGAATAAGAATTATTCACACTTCCCTATATATATGTCCGTGTCATTGGTAACAATTTTCTAAAATATTTTAAATAGTTAATTTCCAGTTCAATCTGGAATATTCATATGTTGAAGAACCAATGTTCTAATCTCTTATTTTAAAGATAAACGATTTGAGCTTTAGACCCCACGAACATATTTTGAAAACATGTAAATATATATGACATTGACCCGTTTATGATTCATAAGGATTTATACAAATTATTTGTCCCGGACATTATTTCTATTTCCAAAACAAATGACAAACAACTTCAACTTATCTTATTTGAAAATATACACTTTTATCAAAAATATTTGTCATAGATATAATTTCTATGTTGAAAACAACCCTTGTTCAGAAATGTGAACCCTGTTACTGGGGGTAAGTGACACAAATAAAACATAATTATATATTTTTATTTATTTATTTATAACTATTTTCAATACAATAAAATATTTTCTACAAATTGCAGTAAAGACATCTGTTTCCTGTTTCATAACAGATTTTCAGAATGGTTTATAAAATAAAATATAAATATATATTATCATTTATTTTATTTATAACTATTTACAATGAATTAAATAATTGTACAAATTGAATTAAAGGCACTTGTGTCCCTGTACTGGAGTCTTCGGTTCCATTGTACTTAATACACCATTCGGTAACAGTCTTTTGTAACCCCTGTGATTTGATTATATGTATTATCATTTATTTTATTTATAACTATTTACAATGAATTAAATAATTGTACAAATTGAATTAAAGGCCCTTGTGTCCCTGTACTGGAGTCTTCGGTTCCATTGTACTTAATACACCATTCGGTAACAGTCTTTTGTAACCCTGTGATTTGATTATATGTATTATCAATTAATAAAACAAAAGGAATATGCAATATTAATATATTTTCAATTAATATTAAGTGACGTATTAACACTATCAATGTTTTGAACGCATAGGAATTTTCAAAATATTTGCCAGATTGATAACAATATTCTAAAATATTTTTCATAACTTCTGTTTCGAAAAGAAAAACAAATGACACATACACTTTTATCTAATGTTTTGAACGCATAGGAATTTTACAAAATATTTGCCGAATTGATAATAATATTCAAAATATTTTCCACAACTTTTATTTCGAAACAAAACAAATGACACATACACTTTATCTATTGTTTTGAACGCATAGCAATTTTCATTAGATAAACTTATTTCAAAACAGATGATACTTTATCTATTGCCAACAGGCATTGTGTATGACTCATAGGATTCCTTGTTATCGATAATCCAAATGTTATTTTCAAAATAGAACTTAGTGTATTGTGTACCCTTGTTCAGAAATGGGAACCCTGTTACTGGGTAAGTGACACAAGTAAAACATAAATATATATTTTTATTATTTATTTATTTATTTATAACTATTTACAATACAATAAAATAATTTCTACAAATTGCAGTAAAGACGTCTGTTTTCCTATTTCATAACAAATTTTCAGAATGGTTTTATAAAATAAAAATATGTATTATCATTTATTTTATTTATAATTATTTACAATGAATTAAAAAATTGTACAAATTGAATTAAAGGCACTTGTGCCCCTGTACTGGAGTCTTCGGTTCCAATGTACTTAATACACCATTCGGTAACAGTCTTTTGTAACCCCGTGATTTGATTATCTTTCAAATCATCGAATCGACTTGGCAGGTAAACGAAAAATTTTTCAGTCTCGGCTACTATCTTCCTTCCAAACCTAGTCTTGACAGCTTTGATGTTGGCTAATTTGTACTCCTTATTCATTTCCATATCTTTAATTTTCATACACGGTTTTATATTCTGCAAACAGCCAATTTCGTTCAGCTTGTTGAAATCCATTTCTAAACAAAAAATATAAATAATGAATGAAATAGCTAATGGTATTCTTTTATATAAAATAAATCAGTAGTAGAAATTACAGTTCGTGCAATAAATAATATAATAATCTTACCAATATTGTGAGGAATCAAGACGTTGATAATTGTACGGAACAATGAGTTCACACATTCAAGTATGCTTATATATATATATATATATGGTCGCGAGAATTATAACTTTTCCTAAAAATACATAAAAGCAGAAATTTCCAGTTACCAATGTTCTTTGTCATGAATTTGACCTATTTTAATCTTTTATTTAAAAATTTCCATTTACAAAAATAAATCTATTTAATTACTTTTATTTCCAAATACGCCTTGAACATGACGTATTCTAATCTCTTATTTTAAAATTTCCACTCAATATCGAACCCGGCAAACAAATATCTATTGTCAAAACAAATGACACACACACTGTTGGACTTTTATTTCTAAATACGCCTTGAACATGACATATTCAAATCTCTTATTTTAAAATTTCCACTCAATATCGAACCCGGCAAACAAATATCTATTGTCAAAACAAATGACACACACACACACACTTTATCTTAGGAATATTCTAAAGATAACGGTCAATGGAAATCATAGGAGTCTAATTACTTTAACATTGGTAATCTTGTTTATTACATATTATCTTGTTTATTAAATTATTTCAAAACAAGTGACCTTGTTTACACCTTATCATGTTTGTTACAAGTGAGCTTGTTTACACCTTATCATGTTTGTTACAAGTGACCTTGTTTACACCTTATCATGTTTACCACCTTATCATGTTTACCACCTTATCATTGTTTACTGATAACACTGGCGCCGACAGGCGATAAGGAAGACGGGCTCAATCCCGATACTCCACTACTGGTGTGCTAATACAAATATAAAAATATGTACACTAAGAAAAAAGAGTAAAGAAACCAAAGTACAAAATGTAGAGAGAGATGAAGAAACTTTTAGTGAAGACGCGGACCATGAAGAAAAGGACAAAACTGTGGGAGAAGACATATGCTTGGTGTGTGGGGAGTTCGGAAAAAATCGTGAAATGTGGCTTCGATGTATTTCATGTGGGATGTGGGCGCATAAAGCCTGCACAAATACTGAAAAAAATATATATCTTATAGTAATAATAATAATAATGTAACGCGGCAGCGTATGAAACCGCCAGCGTACAACTAATTATTGTGATCGTCTAATTACCCTACGTTGTGTTATCTTAATAGTGCCCAGAATCTTTTATTTGAAGTCGTGGTAGTGTAAGGAATAAAACAAGTAATAACATAGATTCAACAATAAACAACGTTTATTCAGTCATTGGCATTCAAGGAATATACAGTACAAATATAATGACTGATACTTATGGCCGGGGATGCCGGGAGAATGCCCTGGTCTGGGCTGTGGCTGGCAACGGACTCGTACGTGGAGCGGCACCGGGCGCAACGCAGGCAGCGTCTCGGGACTGCCGTGGATATGACCACGGACGTGAACACCGGTCACTGGCGGAGCGGTACACCGGCCGTGGGACGTAGGACTCAGCCGTGGTTACGGCCGCTGACGGGGTCCCCCAGGTGGATGACGGGACCAATGGGTGCATATACACAAAGATGCACAGACATACAAGATGTCTTACACAAATTTTATACGTGATATAGTATGGTGTTATAGCAAAATACTTAGATATTTAATTTTGATATTGGACGTAGTTGGAGAATTGCAACTGGACCTTGCGGAGCGTGCAGTCCCCTGTTATCAACGTAGCAACTATACGGGGAGTAAATGACGAGGTTGGAGAATTGCAACTGGACCTTGCGGAGCGTGCAGTCCCCTGTTATCCTGCCCTCACTGACCGTTTTATTTATAGTTGCTCGGTTATCAACGTTGTTGGAGAATTGCAACTGGACCACTGTGTGGAGCGTGCAGTCCCCTGTTATCAACGTGTAACCGCCCAGCCAGTAAATGACGAGGTTGGAGAATTGCAACTGGACCTTGCGGAGCGTGCAGTCCCCTGTTATCCTGACACCACTGACCGTTAAATGTATTTTAATAATATCCCAACGCTGCAGGTGAGAGCTTAACCGACACCTGACAGCAATACCACCGTATAACACCAATACCAAAGCCTCCAAAATTACACAATGATCGTAATGCAGATCAAGCTACTACAGAGGCTGATCCTGGCCGAAACCAAGATGCCTTTCCGAGTGCTGTGCACCCAGTTTTAAACACAGAAGCGCCACCCCTAAAGATTGGGGGTGGAAATGATGGAAGATTAGATGTCCATAGGTGAAACTGCAACAGACAGAATTTTCTGAGAATATCATCTGTGACGATACGTACCTTGTTGTAGTGTCCATCTCCGGTTATTTGTAAACTTTGTAAATTCATTACAATCCGCTGTTGAAGTTCATAAATCCCGATCACGTGTGTTTGTGTTTTGGACATGTTGTCGCTCACAAACCGGATTAAACTATTAAATAATGGATGTTGAGCGTTGTTTAATATTGTGGAACTGTCTACAGTGGCCTATAGCGAGCCACACGCAATATAAATCGTATCTAGGTCACGCACTTTGTAAATATAACCCTGAAAATGTTGTACAAATAAAACATATGTTTACCCGAACAATGATTGATGATATTGCTATGTAAATCATACCTTGTATATTGCATTGTTGCATTATTTGTGTATTTATTTTGTACAGGTTTTATTTCACATGTTAACGTAAATTGTAGCGGCTGTCATGGTTTGACAGCACGGAATTTAGCAACAACGCTCTGTCAGACGTCTACCGTTACAACAACAATATTGTAGCTGTCATTATTTATTTGTATAATGTTTATTGTTGGTTTTTGATTGTTGTGAGTGATAAACTGGTACAATCGGGTTGTTTAATGACTTCTAGTTATTTTTACATATTTTATTTTTATTGTACAAACGCCATCAGCGCCTTTTTACACAACTAAGTTTAAAACATTTCCCCACCAAGTTTTCTGCAAGATTATGCCGGATTACCAGATTTTGGGTATAAAAGACGCAGCATCACTTGGAGAGATCAGTTCTCGAACTCATCTTGAATGGTCTCCTGAAGATCACGATTGAGTGCGAACGTTTGAGCCGAAGAAGTCTTACCGTGGATTTTGCCACTGTTTTTGGTGAGTGTAAAATCACCGTCCGTATTTCCTTGTGGTGATAGACAACTCCACCGTCAAGTTGTGCTATCATAGGAAATTGCTGCTAAACGCAAGTTGTCAATTTTTTTAAACTTAGCGTTGGATTGTTTCTTAGAAACACATTTCATATTTCATTTTTTTGTACTTACCGTTTTCAAAGACTGTGCCATTGCCGTACCGCGAGGGCACAGTCACCGTTCTTTTGGGGTTGTAAAGTACCAGTTTGTGGCTCGACACAGTTTTGTCGTACACTGTTTTCATATATTATTATCACTATTATTTTACCTACTTTCTGTTGTATTGTATTTTGGGTTGAACTGGAATAAAGGTTATTTTGTTACGGGTTAAACGTGCTTTTTCAACCGAACCTTGGCCTCCCTCCTAGAGCTATCCCGGCCCACATTGTCCCCGTTTCAGCCACCACCACCGAAGGCGCCCGAGTATTCCGACCGACGGCTGAAGGGACAATACGACGATGGCCCAACCACCGATCACGACGGGGCCACCGTCACAAATGGCGCCCGAGCAGGGACCTAACGTTGAAGAAGACGATGCCACACTCACACGCTCTGGCTGGATTTACACCCTGCGTAAAGCAGAGCTGCAGGTACTGCTCCAGGGCATGGGCCATGAGTCGAGTGGCACTGTAGATGAAATGAGAAAGAAAATGGCGGCGCTAATGAAACCAGGGCCCGTTCGCGAGCTGGGGGCAGAGAAGGACGACACGGATGAAGTTGTCGCCGACCTGAGAAAAGCTCCAGGTCCCGTTACGGCCCCCAAAACACCAGTTTATGCGCCCATTTGCGAAACCGTGCGCAAATGGAACACGTTCTTCGACGGAAAGACAGATCCGGTGTCTTTTCTCGAAAGAGTGACGGAGCTACAGGCCAGTTACCGTCTTAGCGACCAACAGCTTCTTACGGCCTTACCAGAGCTCCTCCGTGGCGGCCCCCTGCAGTGGCTCCGCAACAACCGGAATGATTGGGCAACCTGGGCTGACTTTTTGGTCGATTTTAACGCCCATTACATCGGCGAAGATTATGCGCTGAGGACAGAAGAAGAAATTAATCGGCGTAAGCAACGTCCTGGCGAAAAAGGAAGAGACTACTTGACCGATATAAGTACCCTCATCCGGCGCTATGGCCAGCTGTCGGCAGAGCAGGAGCTCTTCCGGCTGTATATTAACATGCTGCCAGAATATCGGCAATATATACGCCGTCGCGACGTCACCACGGTCCGAGGCCTCATCCGAGAGATGGACGAATATGAACGCCTCCAGAGAGAACTCAAAGCCACGCCGCCGATCACCAGATTACATGCCCTCACAAGCCCAACGGCCGCCGCCAAGCGTACACCGCCGCCGTTGTCACGACCAGTCAAGACAGGCGCATCTGTGCTCTGTTGGAGATGCGGCCGGCATGGCCACGTCCACCGCCATTGCCGCAACGAGCCTAAATTACCAACAACGTCAACGGCTCCATTACCCGGCATTCAGGAGCCCAACGGCCATGACAATCGTCTCTTCCTAACCTTGAACATTAAAGGACAGGCGTTCAAGGCACTGGTGGATACTGGCGCCATGTATTCCTATATCAATTGCCGCACAGCCGAGGGGCTGTCTGACCAGCATGCTAGGATACAACGCGCCCATTCCCAACAGGTCCAGCTGGCGAATGGCTCCACCATGAACACAGAAGGCACCATTACGCTGGGCTGCCTAATCGACGGCATCTGGAGGCGGCTGGCCTTCCAATGTTTGCCCAATCTGGCGAGCCCGATCATCCTGGGCATGGACGCGCTGGCGACCTTCGGAGCGACTATCTGCGCAGAGTCACGCTGCCAGTACCTCCCACACCGGTCGCCCAGGTAAGCGCGATTCAGCCCCACAGGGAGAAGGGTGAGTTGTTACCACGTCGTCCAGGGGTATCCAGGCCAGCTACCGCCGTCAACGCCGTTCCCGAGTCAGCGAGGCCGCCGTCACGCCGCCGTAAGGGTCCACCCATCCAGCCAGTGGGGTCGCCTCTGTTAAGAGCCCGCCGACCAGAGGAGCGTCCGCAGCCGCCACCGTCGCAGCAGCTGCACGAGCGGGCGCCCCTCATCACCTCTACGTCGAAGCCAGAGGCGTCCCCTACCTCCACCACCGTCCGCGTCGACTCTAGGGCAAGGAGTCGGCCGGACATCGTCATGGAGTCGGTTGGCGACTCGCCGAGGGAAGAGATGTCCCTGCAGGAGGCCCTCCTGCAGCGCTACGGCCCCGATCCGCCTGAGGCGAGTCCGTCTTTTTACAGGCAATCGACTCCATCGACGCCGTCATCTGCCACGCTGTCGCCAAGGACCCTTGCGGACTGGCTGATAGTGGAGACGTCGCCGCTGCCAACCACGCCGGACCGACCCATCACACCAAGGACACCGAGGTGGGCCAGCCAGGAGCTGTTGGACGCCCTGTTTGGTCCGTCTCCATCGTCGAAGCAGTCAGGCCGGTCGCCCAAGGACGCACCGCCGGTTCGGGCACCGCAGCCGATAACGGTGCCGAATCGGAAACCCTTGTGGGCGAGGCTGACTTCCCAAACGGCGGGCCCAGGGTGTCCCGCCCCGAGAGTTCCTGGCCCCACGACCTTGGGTGTGATGGCGGGGATCGTCCCCATATCCAGCCCCACGTTGCCGCCTCCTCAGCCGCAGCCGCCAACGTCCGGATACCGCCGGAATAAGACGCGGGAAAGCCGTCCTGGAGGAGGGACCACGTGGAGGTTGGAGCAGCCGGGGACCACGTGGAGGGTGGAGCAGCCGGGGACATCACGACCACGACGTCGCCGAAGAAGGCGGAGGCGGCAGTCCACACGCCGCTGAACGGCATCCATCAAGGGTACCGCCATTTCATTTTTGTTTTTTTTTTTTTTTTCATGGCCTGAAAAGTTTTGTTTTTGTTAGTTGCATTTGCAACTCCAGTTTCCCAAGCTCTTGCTTGATTTTTTATTACTTACCGTACCGCCATTTAAATTTCCGATTTTTTCTCTTATTGGTGCACAGAAGGCCGTCACTACTAATTGGATTTTTCCGTTTTGTTTTCTTCTGTGGCCGATTGCCGTTAAATTTCACTTGTAAAGTTTTCACGTTGCATTTAGAGCAACAGCCAGAAAAAAAATATTAAATGTTATTCACTATTTTTTTTGTTAACCGGAGTAAGAGGGGGATGTGACGATACGTACCTTGTTGTAGTGTCCATCTCCGGTTATTTGTAAACTTTGTAAATTCATTACAATCCGCTGTTGAAGTTCATAAATCCCGATCACGTGTGTTTGTGTTTTGGACATGTTGTCGCTCACAAACCGGATTAAACTATTAAATAATGGATGTTGAGCGTTGTTTAATATTGTGGAACTGTCTACAGTGGCCTATAGCGAGCCACACGCAATATAAATCGTATCTAGGTCACGCACTTTGTAAATATAACCCTGAAAATGTTGTACAAATAAAACATATGTTTACCCGAACAATGATTGATGATATTGCTATGTAAATCATACCTTGTATATTGCATTGTTGCATTATTTGTGTATTTATTTTGTACAGGTTTTATTTCACATGTTAACGTAAATTGTAGCGGCTGTCATGGTTTGACAGCACGGAATTTAGCAACAACGCTCTGTCAGACGTCTACCGTTACAACAACAATATTGTAGCTGTCATTATTTATTTGTATAATGTTTATTGTTGGTTTTTGATTGTTGTGAGTGATAAACTGGTACAATCGGGTTGTTTAATGACTTCTAGTTATTTTTACATATTTTATTTTTATTGTACAAACGCCATCAGCGCCTTTTTACATCAACTAAGTTTAAAACATTTCCCCACCAAGTTTTCTGCAAGATTATGCCGGATTACCAGATTTTGGGTATAAAAGACGCAGCATCACTTGGAGAGATCAGTTCTCGAACTCATCTTGAATGGTCTCCTGAAGATCACGATTGAGTGCGAACGTTTGAGCCGAAGAAGTCTTACCGTGGATTTTGCCACTGTTTTTGGTGAGTGTAAAATCACCGTCTGTATTTCCTTGTGGTGATAGACAACTCCACCGTCAAGTTGTGCTATCATAGGAAATTGCTGCTAAACGCAAGTTGTCAATTTTTTTAAACTTAGCGTTGGATTGTTTCTTAGAAACACATTTCATATTTCATTTTTTTGTACTTACCGTTTTCAAAGACTGTGCCATTGCCGTACCGCGGGGGCACAGTCACCGTTCTTTTGGGGTTGTAAAGTACCAGTTTGTGGCTCGACACAGTTTTGTCGTACACTGTTTTCATATATTATTATCACTATTATTTTACCTACTTTCTGTTGTATTGTATTTTGGGTTGAACTGGAATAAAGGTTATTTTGTTACGGGTTAAACGTGCTTTTTCAACCGAACCTTGGCCTCCCTCCTAGAGCTATCCCGGCCCACATTGTCCCCGTTTCAGCCACCACCACCGAAGGCGCCCGAGTATTCCGACCGACGGCTGAAGGGACAATACGACGATGGCCCAACCACCGATCACGACGGGGCCACCGTCACACATCTTAATGATATGCACCTCATTTGCTGATGTCCCGGCGTAGTGGGGAAGTTTCTGCATATTAAGATTGTATGTTGGACAGAGACAGCTAATAATTGTTAACCCTGATTTGCTCGAACTCATCTCAAGTAGCCACCTTTGGTCCCTGATGCCTGGCTGTGGAAGGAATTCTCTCCTGTTGATTTGCTAATTAGTTGCATTCAAAAAAGTCACATATGCTCTATATATTAGACGAAGATACAAATATCTGTACTCTGGGTGTAAGACAAAGATGCCCCGAGGTAGTGATATATTTCACCCCTACTTAAACAAGGATGCCCTTAGATCTCGGCCTGGTGAGTGCGACAGAGATGGCATGTGCTCGTGTTGCTTTTAACTCCCATTTCTTACTGTTCCTCTAACTCTTAGTTTACCTAAATTGTTTTTATTTATCCAAAATAACAATGTTTAAATAAATACGGAATGTTTATCTATATCAGTGATGAGCCTATCAACCATTTCTTTGATTATTTTGCTTAATGTTTTTATTTTACCTAGTATCCATATGTTTCGATCTCCCTTGCCAGGGCCGGCTTCTACGAAAAGCTGTGAAATTTACTTAATAACATCCTCCTACATTGTTTCTCATGCTGGTGCAATGTTAAATCAATTAGTTAATGTTAGTTAGTTATATTAGTTGTTTATTAATTGTCAAACATTCTAAATATTATTGTAAATTTTTGTATTCATTCGAGTTCGACATTCCCACGCTAAAACACTCATTCCTACTCTGTCGTTACCTACTTAGCTTACGTTGGGACAGCCCCAGACACGGCGCCCCATAGCGATTTATTACCCTCTTGAGTTGACCTGCAAATCTTCTCTGCATCATACTTATCAGTTCTTAGGAGGTCTACACGTGCGTTTTGTTTTTGTATACATGTAGGAACACGATACTAAAGATTTTAAAAATAATAATGATACCCACCAAATTCGGCCGCGTGTCAATAATAATAATAATAATAATAATAATAATAATAATAATAATAATAATAATAATAATAATAATAATAATAATAATAATAATAATAATAATAATAATAATAATAATAATAATAATAATAATAATAATAATAATAATAATAATAATAATAATAATAATAATAATAATAATAATAATAATAATAATAATAATAATAATAATAATAATAATAATAATAATAATAATAATAATAATAATAATAAACCCTCAAGGGTAGGTTCCACACATTGGAACCTACACGGGGAGTGGCGTCCCCGGGGCCCCGAGCTACGAAGGGTTGGTGTTCGCATCATTGGGGAGTAGCGCCCCCACGGATCCCTTAGCTATGTGTGGCAGCCCCACACGCCCCGCTGCTAGGGTTAGCAGCCCGAAGCGGCGTGATTCAAAGAAGCTCCTGAAACTAGAAGGAAACGCCGAGGCGGGCCGGGACAGCAGGACCCGGATCGGACCCGTCGTGATGACTTACCTGCAAACGACCCAAGCAATGAAAATCAAACTAGAGCACAGAGGTATGAACGCAGACAACAACAACGTCATATGTCAAGAGAGGTTGAGATTGTTGTGGAGGAAGTAGCTACGCAACCCCCACCCAACTCACCTCCCCGTACCAGAAGGATACGCACTACTTGGACAGTTGAAATGAACGAGTACGTAGTGCGTGCCTACTACCGTATTATAGAAGGAGGCAACAACGACTCAACACTCAGTGCGGAACTACACACACTAGTACTGGAGAAGTTTCCGCTACTACAAGGAAAATCAATCCAAAATATCCTAGATCAGAAAAGGTCTATATTCTCAAACAACATAGTACCAGCAGCAAGAATAAATCAGATACGTCAGGAAGTACTAACCGAATTAGGGATACTCACATTAGAAGATCAAGATATAAACAGAACAGAAATCACGATTGTGGAACCAACAGAAACAGAAAAACAATTCACAACACAACATATGATGTACAACGGAATGGAACCAAAGAGTAAGCCAATGCTTCCTAAACTTATAATTCGACAAAATACAAACAACATACTAGCCGAGATAAACAAAATAATAGAGAAACATATAACACCTGATACAACTTTGGAAGAGCTCCACAGCCTTGTTTATACGGGCGCTATTACAGCTGTTTTACAAAACGGACAACAATTAATGAAGGAAGCACGAAAAACAAAAAGAACAAAAACACCTCCATGGGAACGCAGGCTACGAGCCGCTATCACTAACCTTAGAAAAGATATAGGAAGATTGACAGAAACGCAACGTCCGAACCCTAGTAAAAAAGTACAAAAATCTGCAGAACAGATTATTATAAAGTACAAATCTAAAGACAATCCCACAATAGTTGAAATATTAGATTTACTAAAACAGACATTAGCAGCAAAAGCAAAAAGACTAAAAAAATATATTGCAAGTAACAAGCGTAGAATAGATAACACGAAGTTTATGACTAATCAACGTGGCTTTTATAAGGATATGGAGAAACAAAATACAGCAAACAATAACAGATCGCTGCCGAGCAATGTTGAAACTAAGTCATTTTGGGAAAACATATGGAGTAACCCAAAGACACATAAAACAGGAACGTGGATAAGAGAGGAAAAAGCTAGAACAACAAATATACGTACAATGCTTGCATGGGAAATAACACTAGAAGAAGTACAACATGCAATAAAGAAGACCCAAAATTGGAAGGCACCGGGACCAGACAAATTACAAAATTTTTGGTATAAGAAACTAACTACACATGCACAAATTGCTAAGTGCTACACAAAGATACTAAAGGAGCCGGAAACAATGCCAACATTCATATGCACAGGAGTAACTTACCTTTTACCAAAGTCTGCAGAAGCCACGAACGATCCATCCAAGTATCGGCCGATTACGTGCTTGCCCACCATCTACAAAATACTTACGTCTGTGATAACAGATAAAATATACAAGCACATGGAAACAAATAAATTACTACCTGAGGAACAAAAAGGTTGCCGTAAGGGATCCAAAGGGTGCAAAGAGCAATTGGTAATTGACTCGGTTATCTCCAACCACGCCAAAAAAACGAAGACTCCATTGCATGTTGCATACAGGGTTGTTATAAAAACCTCTTTTTTTGATTTTTGACCAGGACACTGGTCAAAACTGGTTTTAACCGTCCTAAACTGGTTTAAACCATACATAACTTAAAGTAATAATTATTAAAAATTTATTATGCGTTTTTAACCGACATATAAATACTCGAAAAATATTTTATTTATAAGCAATATTTTAAAACTTACTTCTTGTTTTTCATCTATTTTTACTGAAATGTAACATGAAAGTTCGTTCGTCGTGTTGTGCAAGTTGAAACATGAATACAATACAATACACGCACCGTGTATGAACGAGCTAACAAGATCTTTCGTGCATTATTGTGCTCTGTGTGATGGGTACAAGTTAACACTTGTAAGTTTACTATTTCTATAAAAGGGAAGTATATTTTAACTGCAGTTCAGTCGACTAAATATTTCAAAGCAATAAGTCTGAGCTCTGGCGTTGGAAGTTTAATATTTTCAGGTATGCAAGATCATTGTATATTTTTGTAATAATTATTTTTTAAATTAATGTGGATCATACAAATTAGTTTATGCTACCGTAAATATAATCCTAATTTTTATTTTTGCAGAGTTATGTATTCATCAGGAAATAAGAACCTTAGAGGTCGACACAAGGATTCTGTTTGGGGTTTTTTTACTGAAATATCCAGTGAAAGTGGAAAAATTACTGGACAGGAGTGCAAGGAATGCGGACAAATTGTAAGCAGCAAAGCTCTGCGAATGAAAAAACACAGACAAACTTGTAGCGTAGTACAATCTAAAGCTGAAGCTAGTAAACGCGTATTGTCTTCTGACTCTGAAGATGACGTTCCTCTTCAACAACACATCATCCGCAGCCGCAGCTCCTCTACAACTTCAGCATCTCCTAGTACTAGCAGTAGCAGTATAAGTATAAAAAAAATCTGATGTGGCCAGCACATAACCTCTCGCCGTATATTTTACCTGGCTGTATGCATAAAGCAAAGAATATTTTTATAAATACAAATAATATATTCATATAAATCTATGACGTATAAACTTCTTTATTATTCAATAATAGCATGTCTCAACATGAAGATATTTTACCATAAATTATGTTACAATAAATTACAAAGTAGAGTTTACCATATATAAATATTAGGCTGGTAACAGCAATTTTCAATTCGAACAACCTTGTTTACTTTCTCTTCATATTCTTCTAGTAAAAACATTAATTTTGGGCGGTCTAAAATGTATATATGGATTGTGCATCTATTCTTACATATCTTCTTTTACATTTTATTTTTTCATACATGTTATATCTAAATAACACTAATTCCCTTTAATAAAGTGACGGATAGATTGCACTCCGATTATTCTTATATCGATGTGTAATTTTGTCAATATTTACAACTTACTTGAGAAGAATTTGATAGCTTTTTCGCAATTCAAAGTTACTCTAGTCTATAGTACTGGTGTACATTGTCCCATAATGTTTGAAACAAATTTAAGTCCTTCAACCTAGACTTGTCATCTCCATAATAGTCACAGACCAAGCATTAAGGGATTCTCCAAGTACATTTTTCTTTCATTACTCATTATTTCTGACACTGACATTTATCTGTCAGTTACAAATAATTTAAATTATCAACTATTTTTCATGGCATTCTTTCGGCTGTCAAATTTATTACAACAGATTATTTTATATATTATACTTCTTTTATCTCTAAATCTATGGAATATATAATAAAATATTTAAATGTATCAGATAGAGAATTTAATTTTCTTTAATATTACCACGAAAAATTTTCAAAAAATAATATTTAGAAGATTTTTTTTCAAGAATCTTCTTCTTCCGGTTGTCCAATTATTACCAAAACCTTTTCAGATCTTCCCATGAATGTCCGATTGGGAAATACGTTGTTAAACAAATTTTAAGTCTTATAGTTTTTGAGTAACCGTCCTTCCAACATCCCACACACACACACATCCACACACACACACACACACACACACACACACACACACACACACACACACACACACACACACACACACACACACACAGACATCATCGTAAAAATGTTCGAATTGTAGGGACCTTAAAACATGCTTATTCAATAAAATCTGGATATGCGATTTTTAGCATGAATGCAATACCTCTCTTAGCGAGAGGTAAAAAACAGATAAGTACTGCTAGTACGTCAGGAAGTAAAAATTTCATGCAGCCCAAAATATTATCCCATGTTTTTACTACAACAACACAAGCTGATCAATTAGATTTAGACGTTGCTCGCTATATGTTTTCATGTAATGTACCATTTAGTCACGTTGGAAAATTTTATTTTCAAAAACTGTTAAATAATTTACGACCCGGATATAAACCACTAACGAGACAGAAACTTGCAACCAAATTATTAGATACTATTCATAATGAAGTTGTTACAGAAGCTTCAAATTATTTATCAGGAAAAATGGTCACTCTTGTTCAGGATGGTTGGTCAACCATTCACAATGATCCCGTCGTAGCTAATTGTATTTCTACGGGCGATATAACTTTTTTCTTATCTGCCATTGATACAGGAGCAAATCATAAAACTTCTGAATATTGCCTAACATTAGCTCTTGATGCCATCAAAGAAGCAAAAATAAAATTTAATTGTAGTGTGAGAAGTTTCGTTAGTGACAATGGAAATAAAATGGTTAAACTGCGCGATTTATTAAAAAATGAATTGTCGGAATTACAAGACGGTGATTTTTTATAGTTTACGGTTGCGCGGCACATTACCTGAATCTTTTAGGCACGGACATATCAAAATTAAATTCCATAAATAAATTAATCAACCAAATAATAGAAGTACAGAAGTATTTTCGAAATCACCACGTAGCTAAGGGATATTTAAAAGAATGTGATGGGTCCGTAATTCCTCAATTACCCGGTGAAACGAGGTGGAATAGCCAACTTGTTTGTATACAAACATACCTACGCAATAGAGAGTATTTTATAAAAATTTGCGACAAATATGAACAAGAAATATATAATAAAATAAGCTCTATTATAAATAACGTAGTTATTTATAAAGAAATAAAAAATTTGGAAAAACAATTAAAACCAATCTCGGCTTCTTTAGACCGACTACAAGCTGATCATGCATTATTAGCAGATGTAGTTCGTGAATTTATTATATTGGAGACTGAAGACAATTTAAAGCCACATAAAAAACTAATTCTGCAGAGAAAATTAAATTGTGTTACTCCTGCACATTATTGTGCATATATATTACATCCCAAATATATGGGTGAAAATTTAAAAGCTGAAGAGGAGGAGCTAGCTCGACAATGGATAATAAATGAAATAGACGAAATTTTTTTGATTTTAATAATTAATTTTAAAACACAGGTTGACCCATTCCCAAAATCATATTTTCTTGAATCAGTAAGAACCAGTGTTAAACCACATGTTTGGTGGTCGTCACTTACTGGCGTTGATAAAAAATTTACTACTTTTGCAAGCCATCTACAAACTTGCGTTGCCTCTTCTGCAGGAATCGAGCGAATTTTTTCAAATTTTAGTTTTGTACAAACCAAACTACGAAATAGATTAGGCCTAGAAACAGCCTCCAAATTAGTAACATGTTACAAAATGTTAAATTTCAAAACTAAACATATTTTACTACGTTTATTTCATATATTATATCTTGTAATAATCTTTATATTCTGTGATTACTTACAATAAAAAACATATAAATACAATTCAATACTTAACTTCTTTCCACCAACAAGTACAGTAAATAAATCAATATATTATGTTCATACTTGTGAATTCATGTCGATTGAGTAGTACTCGATAAAAACCAGTGGTCAAAATTATATTAAATCCAGACCAGTTAAACCGGTTAAAACCAGTGGTTTTAACCACCCTGGTTTTTACGTAACAATCAAAAGGCGTTTGATAGCGTGCCACACAGCTGATTAAAAGAAGTTCTCGACTTATATAAAATAGAAGAACATATTAAAAACTTCCTAAGCCATGCTATGTGTGAATGGAAAACAACTCTTGTATTGAACGGCGCAGCCACTAAGGACATTGGTACAATTAACATAAACAGACGAATATTCCAGGGGGATGCTCTCAGCCCGCTGTGGTTCTGCTTAGCGCTACAGCCGCTGACAGCCACCCTGAATAAACTGAAAAAAGGATTTGATCTCTATGGTACCAATCTAAGTCACTTATGGTACATGGATGATCTCAAACTGTTTGCCAACTCACAGAACAACTTACACAAATTGATTGACTGCGTCGGGAAATATAGTACAGACATATCCATGAAGTTTGGAATGAATAAATGCAAACTCAAAACAGCATGGAGAGGGGAAAATGGATACAACAACCAGGATATGTAGTGAATGAACATCAAGGTGAAATAACAGGTATGGAGGAAGAAGAAAAATATAAATATTTAGGCTACGAACAAACTTTGGGCATTGTTGAGAAAAAAGTTAAAGAAGATTTAACGAATACTTACCTCCAGCGCGTAGAAGCCGTCTTGAAAACAGAATTATATGCAATTAACACCAGCAGGGCTATAAATACTTACGCAACATCGGTCCTTACTTACAGTTTCGGAGTTGTCAATTGGACGGACACAGAACTGGATACCCTAGATCGTCAAACACGAAAGGCATTTAAGAAACATCGAGCACATCATCCACAAAGTGCAGTAGAAAGGTTTCACTTACCCCGTCGAGATGGTGGAAGAGGTATACCAAGTATACGAGACAGGCATTACAAACAAATAAATAATCTTCGGGATTACTTCCATGAGAAAGCCGCCACCTGCAACATACACAAAAAAATAGTAAAAATGGACATAAACCTTACTCCGCTATACTTAGCAGATAAAACCTATAACGCGCTTGCAAAAATAAAAAGTATAGAAGAAATAAAAGATCAATGGAAAAGTAAAACTCTGCACGGTAGATACCCCGCACTCATGGAAAACAGGGACATTGATGCGCAACTATCACAGATGTGGCTTAGAAAAAGTAATATCTTCAGAGAAACAGAAGGTTTCATCCTAGCCATACAAGACCAGATCATCGCAACACGACTGCATGCAGCTAATATACTAAAACAAGATAGTAAGTGTAAAATGTCGCATGTGTAACGAGAGTGATGAACACATAGATCACATCATATCGGGGTGCTCTGTATTAGCACCACAACAATATTTACAGCGGCATAATCAAGTGGCAAAAATCATACATCAAGAACTGCGAAGTAAACATCTAGGACTTCAGGATACACAGCCATACTATAAATATAATCCACCTCTGGTAGAAGATAAGGATGAAGGAAGAATTTACTGGAACCGAAAAATTATAACCGACAACACAATAGAACACAATATCCCAGATATAGTCTTAGTCAACAAAGCAGAAAAGAAAACCTACATCATTGATATTACTGTTCCTCACGCAACAAATCTAAAGAAAGCTCACACCGATAAAATTAATAAGTACTTACCACTTGCTGATGAGGTGAAGAAAATGTGGAAAATGGAGTCGGTCATTGTTGTCCCAATCGTTATCGGTGCAACCGGAGAGATCCCTAAGACATTAAGGAAAAACTTAGAAAAACTACAGCTTCGAGAAGATTTATACTTACTGCTACAGAAGGCCACAATCCTAGGGACCTGCAATATTGTAAGAAGGGTATTAGGATAAGTTTATAATAACCAAAAATGAATCGTTGTTAATACTAATATATTTATTTGTTATTTTGTACAAACATAAGTATTTACATATTTGTTACACAACCGTATGTAAATTAGACCTGTTCTTTATATTGGGAGGACAGTGGGAAGGAGGAGGGATAATAATAATAATAATAATAATAATAATAATAACCCCCAGGGGGTGGGTTCCTCACATTGGAACCTACACGGGGAGTGGCGTCCCCGGGGCCCCGAGCTACGAAGGGATAGTGCCCGCACTATTGGGGGAGTAGCGCCCCCCACGGATCCTTTGCTATGGGTGGCAGCCCCACCCCACCGTCCTAGGGCCAGCAACCCGAAAGATGTGTATTACCGTCGAGCTCCTGTAACTAGAAGTAAAGCAAAACGGGACAAGGCAGAGCGCCAGGCTGGCTCTGTTCGGAATCGTCATTTGACCCCCCAGTCTGGCACAGGGATCGGTGAAGCAAGTGGCACTCCCCTGCGACCTATCACCACAAGATCGGCAATGGAGATAGAACAGCGACCGAGTACAAGCCAAATAGGATCTCCCACCACTGATAATGTTGCTGTAGATATACTAGCACAGCCCATTCCAGTGGAACCGAAGAAAACCCTGCGAACAAAGTTCACTGCTGAAATGAATGAATTCATTGTCAGGGAATTCTTCAGAAACAATAAGGTTGAGACAGTAGATAAAAGATTTGGACACGAGCTACATGCAAAAACCATCGAAAAGTTCCCAGAACTAGCAAATATAAAGCTACAAAACATAATAGACAAAAAGAACAACTTATTAAGGGGAAAGGGAATAACAAAAGATAAAATTAAACAAATCAAGAGAGAGGTAGCTATGGAAATGGAAATAACTGACATAGACACAGGTAACACAGAAGACAAGAATGAAGAACAGGTGGCAGAGACAGACACTAATGTAAACGCACCAACAATAGATCCAAATATTTGCAATATATTTAGTAGAAACGAAATCTTGTATGGCGGACTTAACCCGACAACTAGACCAAATCTGCCGAAACTACATATTAATAGATTAACATCAAAAATCATAGCAGAAGTCAACAAAGTACTAGACACCAAAATAACAGATGAAACCAATTTCCAACAAATGCATGACCTGATATATATTGGAGCTGCCACAGTTCTCAACGTGCATGATCAAACACCGTCACATAACACGAATACCAACCCCAATAGAGAAAAAAAAGTGCCGCCATGGGAAAGGAGAATCCAGAATAAAATAAACTTACTTAGAGAGAATATAGGCCAGCTAACACAATTTACCAAAAACAATAACAGAAAACCGAAACTTCATAAGAAAGTACAAACAATCTTTCAAAACAACGGCACAAAAGAACACAATACCTATGAAAAAGTACTTGATCTCCTGAAACAAAAGCTAAAAATAACGGCTCATAAAATAAAAAAATACAAAATAAGCAACAAAAGAAAAGAACAAAACAACCTGTTTAAAAACAATCAAAAGAAATTCTATTCAAGTCTACTTGAAAATAACTCGAACGACGAACAAGCACAGTACATTGTCCCAGAAAACGAAGAAACATACCAATTCTGGAACAGTATATGGGGCACACCAAAACAACATAGTAAGACAGCAAACTGGATAGAAGAAGAAAAGCATAAAATGAGAAATGTTAAGTACATGGCAAGATACATGATTGACGCTGAAGAACTGGCACAAGTTATTCGAAAACTTCATAACTGGAAAGCGCCTGGAATAGATAAAATCCAAAACTACTGGATAAAAAAATTAAAAAGCATACATCCCTTACTATTAAAATTATATAATGGTATGATACAAGACCCAAGTACTATGCCACCGTACTTAACAACTGGTGTCACATATCTTCTACCTAAGACACCAACACCATCCAACGACCCATCCAAATACCGACCAATAACATGTCTGCCTACATTTTATAAAATACTGACATCAATAATATCCCACAAAATAGACCAACACCTGGAAGAGAACAATGTGCTTGCTGAAGAGCAGAAGGGTTGTCGAAAGAGGAGCCGGGGATGTAAAGAACAACTGGTGATTGATTCAGTTGTCACGGAACAATCAAAGAGGACAAAAAACACGCTATTCACCAGTTACGTTGACTACAAAAAAGCTTTTGACAGTGTTCCTCATTCCTGGTTACTAGATGTTCTAGACATATACAAAATCAACCCTGCCCTACAATATCTACTGGAAGCACTCCTAAAACGATGGGAAACAAACCTCATGCTGAAGAATAAACAAATGAACACATACGTTGGCAATGTAAAAATCAATTTTCAAGGGGACTCCCTAAGTGCACTCTGGTTCTGCCTTGCGTTGAACCCTTTAACAACATCTTTGAAATCCCACTCTGCTGGATATAAAATAATAGAAACAGTCTGATTTATGTAAAAACCATTTTTTACATTCATTACATTGATAATCTTTAATGCCAGTGTGTTGTTTCATGTGACTAGTTAAGTGAGATTTTTGTAAAAACCATTTTTTACATTCATTACATTGATAATCTTTAATACCTCTGTGTTGTTTTATATGTCTTGCTAATGTTGATTTTTGTGTAAACCATTTTTTACATTCATTACATTGATTATATTTAACGCCAGTGTGGTTTTTAATATGTGTAACTAAGTTTGATTTATGTAAAAACCATTTTTTACATTCATTACATTGATAATCTTTAACGCCAGTGTGTTGTTTCATATGTTTAACTAAGGTTTATTTTTGTGAAAACCATTTTTCACATTTATTACATTGATAATCTTTAATGTCTCTGTGTAGTTTCATATGTCTTGCTAATGTTGATTTTGTGTAAACCATTTTTTACACTTATTACACTGAATTTTTTTGTTATTACCACTTGCACCACCAGTAACTAGAATATTTTCTTCAGGGTTACTTTCGTTATTATCAGAAACTACATCATGGTCTTCTGAATTCTGATCACTTTCGTCGCCCATGTCAACCCTGCTGTCTTCATGAAGATTAGTATCTGTTTGAAGTGGGCGTTCCTCCTTCAGTATTTCTTGTAATAAATCAAGTTCACGGCCAGAGGGATTTTCTGGGAGCGGGTCTTCTTTAATGAAAATTTCGTCCAGTAATGAATATTTTACCTGTAGTTTTTCATTTTTATCTATCACTTCCTTTTTAATACAAACTTCATCGACTTGATTAATCTTTGTTTTAGATGCCGTACACTTGTTTCTCACATCTGTGCTGTCCGGTGCCTCCTTGATCCACGCTTCCAGACGTAGAGTGTTCTCCACACAGTCCTTCTTAAATGTACTAAACAATTGAAGTTTCTGTTCGCAAATGGAACAGAAGCGTAGCGGAAGCCCCAACTTGAAGATTGTCTGAAACATGAATTTTCTTTGTCAAATTATGCTCGTTAAGGATGTACATTTTCGATGTTTTTTAATGTATCTCTGGTAATATTAACGATAGAACAAACCTGTTTCCACATCCCGAAGTCAACTTTTCGAGAGAAATTTAGTAGTCGACACAGGATTTTTCTATCTTCATTTGTTTTTGAGCTACAGATATAAACTCGTTTTTCGCTAATTTCAAAAATATCTAATATCTTATTTAGTATAAATTAGAGCAAAAATGTTTAGACATATTTTGTACAGTTTTTTACGTACAATAAAACGGCGTAATTAGATTTTTTTTGAAATCTTACTAATTCTCGAGATATAACACAAACAACATCGACGTGTCGATGGATGTCGTTTAAGCGACGTGTTTTAACGTAAAATTTTCGACGTTTCTGGTCGATGCGACGTCGCTTACTTGACGTCAGTATTTTGACGTTGAAGAAACGTTGGGCACACGTTTAATATTAACTTGTCAATGTTTACGTTATAGAAACGATCAGCGGCTGTCTCAATCATTTGTAAATTGCTATATATGGCTGTTTTAACCAAAAAAATATTACTTTAGTATAATATTTGATAATTACCTTTATGTTCCTTGGACCTGGAAATAATGAATTGTTTTAAAGAAAAAAATGGTAATAATTTATTTTTCTTTATTATTTAGGATCGTCTAAGGTCAAAGTCCTTAAATAACAGATTCATGAACAAAAGAAAAAGTAGGTTCTACAAGTAACTTTTAAATTTGATACAACTACCTACTTTTTCTTTACATAGGAAAACATAATATATTTCTTAGTTGCAACAGGAAAAACTTGGTTCATATATCATGAATTTTTATATTTAATCCCTGAGTTGATAAATGTTTAACTTTGACAATTCCGAGGAGATTTGATTTCAATGGTCTTTCAAAATATATTGTTTTGTCTATAAAAGGACGTACATGTAAATCATTTATACCGTCCTGGGTTTTTGATATTCTCACCACTTTAACGACGGTGTCATTATTTAGTGAAAATATATTATTCGGAAATTTCGTTGATACTATAAATTTTCGTACAGAATCATTATAAATTTGTAATTCTTTTAAAAAAATTGCAGTATTTTGTTCTTCTATTCTATGAATAATCTGTTTTAAAGGAGCATTTCCTGATCAAACAAATCTTTTTATTCCCAAAAAATTTTCAAATTTGAACGCGGACCATGTAACTAATGTACCAAATCTTCTGCAGTCATCTGCTAAATGTAAAAGTGTGTGTACATTATAAACCATATTATTTTCACCGTATATTTTTCTAAATTTAATAACAAATGTTTTTAAAAGATTTTTTGCTACGTGTAACATCTTTTGAAGATTTATTTCGCAATTAAGAATGCGAATTGCACAATGCAGTATTAAAAAATGTTCATATCTTTCAGTATCTAATATATTTTTCAAAACAACAGGTCCGTAATACAGCAGGAATAACCGAAATTCTGTAGCTTTCCAGTGTTTAAGATACTTTAAAGATCTCAATTTTCTATTAAAGTCCTTTGGAGCAAATTTTGATAACTGCTCAATGCGTGAGGAAATTTTTATTCTTCCTACTTTACATACTCGTTGTTGCAATTCCCCAAATGTCCATATTTGGAGTAAACGTCGCATTACGCCTAGACATACGAGATGCATGTATTCTGAACCGAAAGATTCAACCATGTTTATATTTAACTCTTCAAGAGGAGATTCAGCAACATGATGTAAAGGTTGTACTCTGTTTCTGAAATCCTCTCCAGAACGAAGAGGAGCATTAATTTCTGGATAAACTACGGTTGATACGTATTTTCCTTTCTGAGTACATTTCTCGCAACCGTAGTACCCATTATGTGATTTAATTGCATTGATATATGCACGTGCTGGGGCATCACATACAAATACATCTAAATTCACTGTATAATTTTTTCCATCAACCTCAAATCCATTCTGCAACAAACTCTTAAGTTTTTGTACAAAATCTTTTAGAAAAAGTGTAATTTCTGGTTTTCCCACTCCGCACCAAATAGCCACCATAAATGGATTTGTATTTCTTGCATTTCTTATGCATAAAAGTATAGGCCATACATGCATACTGCTGCTATTAAATAGTTGTAAGCCGTCAATATTCACAGCTAGATTAAACGAGTGCAAGTTGTTTTCATTCCTGGCAGTTCGTTCCAAAAATGGGGTGATACCACCATACCAAAATTCACCTTCATTCATTTTCAATGTTGCAATCTTTCTCGGAGTTTGTAATAATGTTCGGACATCATGTGGTCCACTGTAAAAATTATATTTTTTTAAAATATGTAACAAATCGTTTATAGCACTGTGACTTATATTATGAAACATCGTCCAATGTACTAAATCTTTCTTAAATATATTTGGAATTTTTTCCTCAATTGGAAACGATTCTAATTCTAAACATGAAACTTCAAGTTGTGACAGCAATGTGATAGATTCGGTATGAGACTTTGAGTTTTCAGAGACAATATTTAGATGTGCAATATTTTTTGTGCAATTCTGTGGAAAGAAGTTAAAATGTTTTTCCGCTACATTGCCATGTATTTCTTCAGATTTTTTATTTAAAAAATTGTTGACAATACATTTTTCCACAGCTTTAGCGTACTGTTTATAATTTCTTCTAAAATGTTCCTCTTCCTTTTTAGTCATTATGATTAGCTACGAAACAGATCAGTAGTAGAAATTTAGAAAAGAAATTACTGCAATCAATCAACCTACAACCTACTTTATAGAATACTTACATTTATATATTCCGCTGACAATATATTTAAATTCTGTATTTGTTTTTCGGTACCTATCAAGGAAAAACACTATCCAACAGGCAACAGATTCAAGATTCAACATAACCAAAAACCAAAAAGAATTCATTCAAGCCATATGTAAAATGCAAAAATTAAATATTGTACGTAGTATCTATGAAAGGAAAATGTTAAAATGTGTTAATTACACCGGAAATTATCTTTGAATGTTTACGTCGTTTACGTGTGTATAATTACTGAAAATAGTGTTAAAATTAATTCACCATGAAAGTGCTGCCGTCACGCCGCCATGTTTGTTGAGGTAGGTTATAGCATGCTTTCCAAATAAACTTTTGTATTCGTATGATTCGCATTGACGGTATTAGCGGTAATTCTTAAGGATATATGTAACATTAACATACCTATAAATTAAATACATATTTAATAAATAATACAATAATTTATATTAAATGTTCTAGTACCTCCCAAAAAAATCTTCCAGTAATGTTAGTAAAAATGCTAATTTTAACACTGACATTTTGCATTTATCTGTCAATTACACACATTTTAAATATCTCAACTGTTTTTCGGGCAACGAGATATGAGTATATTACAATAGATTATTCTTTATTCTATATTATTATATACTATATTGCCAAACCTATACGAGATATAATAAAAAAATTAAATGTGTCAGATTGAGAATTTAATTATGTTTATTATTTGTAGTAACAAATTTTCAAAGAATAATATTTTTTTTAGAAACTACCACTTCCGGTTATCCAATTGTTACCAGAACCTCTTCCCATTACTGTTAGATTGACGATTCCGTAGTCAACAGGTCTTTAATCTTATAGAATTTGAGACATCGTGCCTCCAACAACCTAACACACATACAGACATCATTGTAAAAATGTTAAAATGGGATTGTATGGACCTTAAATCGTGTTTATTTAATAAAATCTGGATGTGCGATTTTTAGCATGAATCCAATACCTCTTTTAGCGAGAGGTAAAAACTATTAAAAAGTAAAACAATGACAAGAACAACAAAAATAAAAAATTACAAAACAATAATCAGACATATTGTTGCATGACGCAGAAACATTAACAATGACCAAAAAAGAAGAGGAACAACTTAGAATAATGGAAAGGAAAATATTAAGAACAACATTAGGAATGCTCAAAGTTGGTGAAAATGAATACCGGACACGAATGAATAAAGAGATACTACAAGAAATAGAAGAAGATATAGTATGAAAAATAAAACAACAAAGAGTAAAATGGTTGGGACTCATATGGAGAGCAGGAGCAGAAGCAATGACATACTCTATATTACAATGGGAACCCGGAAATAAAAAAGAGGTAGACCCCGATCAACATGGATAAAAAAAGTAAAGGAAGACCTAAACAACGCCAATATCAAGAACTGGGAAACAAAAACAAACAATAGGAAGACATGGAGGAGCATAACAAAAAAATCTGATGTGGACACCACATGACTTCCTTGTACGATTATTAAACTATACATATTTTTTTAATAATTAAATTACAAAATATTGACAGGCTTAAGCCAAGCCCTAGAAATATTTTGATATAGAACAAAAAATAATTCATTTACTACTATCATTCTTAAATTAACATTATTCTAACCCGGTTCTTTTTAAAAAGAGTTTTGATTACAACAAAGAAATATTTGATTACAACAATGAATATGACTAATTTCACAATAAAAATATAATATTTGTTATGGTACGAATCATAAAATTGCACGTATTTAACGTAATTTGACATGAACTTTTTTTTTATGTTTTTGTCCTAATCCATAGCAAGCTTTATTACAAAAACAAAGAGTATATAATTTTTAAATTTACATATCTCGCTTATACAAAGGGCTAATTTAATAACACTTGATGCGCTAGACGCAGAAATTAATTCTCTAAAACTTTTATTTGAAGCATTTATTTCTAAAATTAAAATAAAATCATTTTTTTCAAGAAAAACAGTTAACAACTTCAAGTAATGTACCACTTCCGGTTAGCCTATTTTAACCAAAATCTATTATGTTATTTCGATTGACATAAAAGTCTTGTATACCAAATTTGAAAAGTTTTGGATTATATTTTAAAATAGTTTTTCATTAAAATCTATTATAGGCTTCATGTAAAGTGCCACTTCTGGAAATTGTGTAATAACCAGAAAGGGAGGTGCACAACTAGATGTTATAGGAGTCCTAAATACAAAATTTCAACTTTCTACGGCTTACCGTTTTTGAGTTATGCGAGATACGTACGTACGGACGTACGTACGTAGACGTCACGACGAAATTAGTCAAAATGGATTCAGGGATGATCAAAATGGATATTTCCGCTGAAATCTGAAAACCGAAATTTTTCGCGATTACAATACTTCCTTTACTTACGTACAAGGAAGTAAAAAATATAAAACGGAGGAAATAGGGAGTGATCCCCCTATACAGGGTGTAAACGGAACTAGGGAACGCGATTTTTCTCGGAAGTTATTAGAGATACAAAAAAATGATAAATGATCTAGAGAGCTTCATATGAAGCGGATGTCCAACCACTTATAAATGTGTCTAACAGACCGTGACATCACGAATTTTACAGCCGCGAAAGTTGGATTCAGATAAAGAGCTTTATTGAATGAGCAAATAAAAAGTATGTTTCTATTTAAAACAAAAACGTTGGTATCCATATTTTGAGAATCACTGGTTGAATTCTTTTTTAGTTTATCATTGAAATACCCATGTAAAATATAGATTCTTTGCTAATTTAACCAACTTCTTATCTGTTATATCTGCGAGATCGCAATCGCTACGATGGAAACCTGTATATTTATTTCAAACATATTTTTTTATAATTCACACAGTACATATATGTAGTGTAAATAAACATAGTCGAAATATAAAATGGTTTTCACATATTAAACATTTAAATTTGGTATTTCACACATAGTACATACGAGTACATAGTATAGTTCACCGAATTAATAGTAAACATACATAAAACTAAATGAATGGGACCAGGCGGTGCTAAATATGTTTTATTTTATATCATTGAAAACAGATTACTCTACTGTGTTGTTTCATAGTGTGATTAAGCTATATTTATGTAAAAAAAAAAACATTTTTTACATTCATTGCACTGAAAATCTTTTACTCCAGTATCTCGTTTCATATGACTAGTTAAATGTGATTCACGTAAAAACCATTTTTTACACTCATTTCATCGATAATCTTTAATGCCAGTGTGTTGTTTCATATGTGTAACTAAAGTTGATTTTTGTGAAAACCATTTTTTACATTCATTACATTGATAATCTTTAATGCCTCTGTGTAGTTTCATATGTATAACTAAGGTTGATTTATGTAAAAACCATTTTATACATTCATTACATTGAAAGTCTTTAACGCCAGTGTGTTGTTTCATATGTCTAGTTAAGTCTGATTTCTGTAAAAACCATTTTTTACATTCATTACATTTAAAATCTTTAACGCCAGTGTGTTGTTTCATATGTCTAGTTAAGTGTGATTTATGTAAAAACCATTTTTTACATTCATTACATTGATAATCTTTAACGCCAGTGTGTTGTTTCATATGTCTAGTTAAGTGTGATTTATGTATCAGTTACTGATGTAAGGAGCTACAGATGACCTAATTGTGACTCAGATCATTACTTAGTAAGAACTCGCCTAAGGCAGCGGCTATCCGTTGTCCAGAAGTCAAAAGGATATAAGAAGAAAGAATGGAATCTGGAAAAATTTAAATCTGATGACGAAATTAGAATATTTCAAGAGCATTTAAAGAATAACTTAGAGGAAATTGATAATGATAAAAATGTAGAGAAGGCATGGAAGACCATTAAAGTAACGTTAAAAAAAGCAGCTGATGAAACAATTGGTGAAAAACAAAAAGATAGAAATATAGAATGGTTTGATAATGAATGTAGAGTAGCAATCGAAGAAAAGAACAAGGCAAGACAGAAAATGCTACAAAGAACAACAAGAAGAAAAAAGGAGAAGTATGAGGAGAAAAGAAAAATTGCAAACAAACTATGCAAGAAAAAGAAGAAGGAAATGTATAAAAGAAAATTTGAAGATATAGAATTGTTAAGCCAGCAAGATATAAGAAAATTTTACCAAAATGTGAATAATCTAAAGAAAGGATTCCAAACAAGAATAGATGGCTGTAGAGACAAAAATGGCGTAAAACTAGGAGAAGAGAGGGAGGTATTAAATAGATGGATCGAACATTTTAAAGATTTATTGAATAAAAAGCAAGAAATATACAATATAAATGAGAATGATACTCCCAACGGCGATAACAATGAACCAATAGTAGAAATACCCTCCCGTCAAGAAATTGAGAACGCGATTTTTAAATTGAAAAATAACAAAGTCCCTGGAGAGGATGGAATAGTCGCGGAATTGGTTAAATATGGTGGGGATATAATTATTGGCACTCTTCATGAATTAATAAAAACAATCTGGGAAATGGAAACAATGCCTGAAGAATGGAAATTAGGATTAATATGCCCCACACATAAAAAAGGAGATAAATTAACTTGCAGCAATTTCAGAGGTATAACGCTTCTTAGTGTAGCCTATAAAATATTATCATCAATCATCAACGAAAGACTTAAAGAATATGCTGAAAAGATATTAGGAAAGTACCAATGCGGCTTTCGCCCGAACAGAAGTACAACGGATCAAATTTTTTTGATAAGACAAATTATGGAAAAGTACTACGAGCATGACATTGATCTACATATGCTATTCATTGACTTCAGGCAGGCATTTGATAGTGTCAATAGACAGAAGCTTTTTACCGTAATGGAGGAACAAAAAATACCAACAAAATTAGTGAGATTGGTGAAAATGACAATGCAAGATACAAAAGCAAAAGTAGGTTGTAAACTTAGTGAGAGTTTTATTTTCGAAACAGGGGTAAAACAAGGAGATGGGCTCTCAGCCACACTATTTAATCTCATCCTGCACAAAGCAATAGACAGAATTGCTAAACCCGGCACCATATTCATGATGTCAAGCCAAATTTGCGCATACGCTGATGATGTCCTAATTGTATCTGAAAATATCACGAAAATGAAAGATATATACACAGAAATGGAAAGACACACAAAAAGTTTAGGATTACATGTGAACGTAGATAAAACCAAGTATATGAAAGTCTCCACATCAAAAGCTAGAAGATTAGTTCAAGACATGGAAGTCGGTGGAAATACATTTGAAGGCGTAAGTAGTTTTACATACTTGGGTCTTAAAGTGACAAATAATTGCGACATAGGGTCAACCATCCAAGAAAGAATTATGCAAGGTAACCGAGCATACTATACTAATCTCAAGATATTTCAAAATAAACTTATATCAAGGAACACTAAACTCAAAATATATAAAACCACAGTACGCCCAGTCGTCACATTTGGCTGTGAGGTGTGGACACTGACACAGAACGTTAGTACGAAATTACAAACATTTGAAAGAAAAATTTTGAGGAAGATATACGGAGGTGTACAAGAAGGAGGACTTTGGAGAATAAGATACAATGCGGCATTGGAAGAATTGATTGAAGGACAAGACATCATAAGATTTATAGTCACAAAGATTGAGATGGATAGGACACGTGCTAAGGATGGAAGAAGAAAGAATGCCGCTTAGAATCCTGAGAGGAAAATTGTACTCGAAAAGAAGAAAAGCACGACCAAAATTGAGATGGCTGGATGATGTGCAAAATGATATAGTCAAGATGGGAGTGAAAAGATGGAGAAGTAAGGCGCTGGACAGTGAATGGAGGAAAATTGTAAAGGAAGCCAAGGCCCACCCCGGGCTGTAGAGCTAAACATGATGATCTCGTTTCATATGACTAGTTAAATGTGATTCACGTAAAAACCATTTTTTGCACTCATTTCATCGATAATCTTTAATGCCAGTGTGTTGTTTCATATGTGTAACTAAAGTTGATTTTTTTGAAAACCATTTTTTACATTCATTACATTGATAATCTTTAATGCCTCTGTGTAGTTTCATATGTATAACTAAGGTTGATTTATGTAAAAACTATTTTTTACATTCATTACATTGAAAGTCTTAAACGCCAGTGTGTTGTTTCATATGTCTAGTTAAGTCTGATTTCTGTAAAAACCATTTTTTACATTCATTACATTTAAAATCTTTAACGCCAGTGTGTTGTTTCATATGTCTAGTTAAGTGTGATTTATGTAAAAACCATTTTTTACATTCATTACATTGATAATCTTTAACGCCAGTGTGTTGTTTCATATGTCTAGTTAAGTCTGATTTCTGTAAAACCATTTTTTACATTCATTACATTGATAATCTTTAACGCCAGTGTGTTGTTTCATATGTCTAGTTAAGTTTGATTTCTGTAAAAGCCATTTTTTACATTCATTACATTTAAAATCTTTAACGCCAGTGTGTTGTTTCATATGTCTAGTTAAGTTTGATTTATGTAAAAACCATTTTTTACATTCATTACATTGAAAGTCTTTAACGCCAGTGTGTTGTTTCATATGTCTAGTTAAGTTTGATTTATATAAAAACAATTTTTTACAGTTATTACACTGAAATTCTTTGTTGTTACCACTTGCACCACTAGTGACTAGAATATTTTCTTCAGAGTTACTTTCATCAGAAACTACATCATTGTCATCACAATTCTGATCACTTTCGTCGCCCATGTCAACGCTGCTGTCTTCATTAAGATTAGTGTCTGTTGGCAGTGGGCTTTCCTCCTTCAGTATTTCTTGTAATAAATCAAGTTCACGACCAGAAGGATTTTCTGGTAGCGGGTCTTCTTTAATGGAAATTTCGTCCACTAATGAATATTTTACTTCTAATTTATCATTCTTATCTATCACTTCCTCTTTTATATAAATTTCATCGACTTCATTAATCTTTGTTTTAAATGTCGTACAGTTGTCTGTCAGGTCATGTTGTCCGGTGCCTCCTTGATCCACGCTTCCAGACGTAGAGTGTCGCCCATGTCAACGCTGCTGTCTTCATGAAGATTAGTATCTGTTTGAAGTGGGCGTTCCTCCTTCAGTATTTCTTATAATAAATCAAGTTCACGGCCAGAGGGATTTTCTGGGAGCGGGTCTTCTTTAATGAAAATTTCGTCCACTAATGAATATTTTACCTCTAGTTTTTCATTTTTATCTATCACTTCCTTTTTAATACAAACTTCATCGACTTGATTAATCTTTGTTTTAGATGCCGTACACTTGTTTCTCACATCTGTGCTGTCCGGTGCCTCCTTGATCCACGCTTCCAGACGTAGAGTGTTCTCCACACAGTCCTTCTTAAATGTATTAAACAATTGAAGTTTCTGTTCGCAAATGGAACAGAAGCGTAGCGGAAGCCTCAACTTGAAGATTGTCTGAAATATGAATTTTTATTGTAATAATATGCTTATTAAGGATGTACATTTTCGATGTTTTTTAAGATATGTCTGGTAATATTAACGACAGAACAAACCTGTTTTCATATTCCGTAGTCAACTTTTCGAGAGAAATTTAGTAGTTGCCACAGGAATTTTCTATCTTCATTTGTTTTACAGGTAAAAACTCGTTTTTCGCTAATTTCGAAAATATCTCATCTTATTTAGTATAACCCCTGATCACATAACAAACAGATTCGCCAAGTCCGTATAAAATTTGGCAGGCACTTTCATGATTAGTTTGCATTCGGTGTCCACGAGGCGCCAGTATTGCATTGTAGTTTTGACTTCAACAACTAGATGGCCGCATTACTACCGATAATTATGGTTTCTGCAATATCATACTATTTAAGCAAATTCAAACTGATTTTTTACGTTTCAAATATAATTATAATGAATAATTAACTTCTTTCGTAAACGTATGAATTATAATCTGCTTTATTAAAATAAAAAAATTAAATATTAACGTATTTTATTGAGATCACAAAAGAAAATAGCATACCAAGTGCTGAAAGTGTTTCTTTGTGAATCAAAATACTTTGCTCAGGCTGCAATCGTTTGTGTTCGACAAAGGACTTTCAACACGTGTTATACACATTACTTTTCTACTCCTGTAAGATAAAAAATAAGTAAATAAATAGTATATTATGTTATTAGGAGTAGAAAGCGGTCTTTTTGTGTTGAACCCAGCTATTGCGGCCGAGGCGCTAGCCGAGGCCAGGCAAGCTGGGTAAAACACAAAAAGGGCGTTCTGCTCCGAATAACATATACTATTTTTTCTTCAAGTGTTTCAAAGAAAATTGGAGATTTTTTAAATATTTTTCTGGAATTGTAGAGTTTGCAATTTCAGCCATAGTTGGCTATGTACACCACATAACACAAACGATACAACTGTCAAATAACAATTTTCAATATGGTTTGTTTTGCTGTGATGACTGCTGCCGCCAGCGGTGAACTAAGAAGCTAACATTTTTTTACTAGTACAATAATGAACAACATTGTTGTACTAGTAATACAATGAATATCTTCTATAGTGTGTGTACAGTAGCATAATATGAATATTATTGTACACTTGAAGAAAAAAATATTTTTTTAAAATAATTTGACACTTATTTGGGATGCGTTTCTATGCCAACAAATATTGTATACAACCAGGGATACAACAATTATAAGTAAAATTCGTTGCTAGGATCCCGAAGCGTGCAGCAAAGAGTGCTTTCAGCATGAAAAACAAACCAGAAAATTGTATTTTCAGAGGAGTAGAAAAAAATATGTTTTTGAATTTTGAACATTGTATTAAAATTTTTAATAAATAGAAACAAATGTATAGGGACCATGAGCGTTGCCAAGGGGTGTGGGGGCAAAGGGCAGTTGACCCCACCCCTAGAAATAGACTAAAAAAATATTGTTAACATTTTAGTACAAAATCAAAATTTACAGTCAACTAAAGTAAATAAAAGTTTTTTCGCAAATAATGTATCATAATTTTCATAGTGGATATTTGCCACATAGTAGTGTAACATGAGCCTGATATGTGACAATTATCAATTATTTTTGACGATTTAACGCACGCCCAACCCCAATGAATTTTAAATGCCTCCATAATTATTTATGTCTCATACTGTAGACTGCGATGCTACGAAAAAAATCGATGTGATCGATCTGATCAGAAGATCGATTAATCGATCAGAATAATCACAGACATTTAATCGATCAATCGATTAAGGGCCGGTATTTCAATCTCCTAATAACCCCCAATTTTTATTTACCTAACAACCATTTTTTTGCGTATTTCAATGTCCAAACAAGTTATTAGGTACCTTATAAATTGTTTATTCGCTCTCAAATTTGAGAGGAACTTGCAGTAGATAATAAATTTGTTAGCTACCTAATAAAATTTAAATCTGAAATAAAAAATATAGTAAAATGGAAATGTTTTGATGAAATTTATTATAGTATATTGGAAGAGGGAAAATTTGAAAACATTGATAATATTAATACGGAAAATTTATACTGTACGAAACAGACCTAATAATTTAAATTTTGACGAATTATTTCAAAGGTTTCGGATTTTGAAACCTAGCTAGAATATTTTAGAATTAATAAGAAGTAAATATAAATAAATATGTCATCATGGCATATTACCCATTGCTGGATGTGTCAATCTGCTTTGTACACAGATTTTGGTAAATGTAACTTGTTCGTACCATGTGGGTGTTTACCGAGCGTCATCTCACGAGCACTCATTACTGAGTAGAGAGTGCACCACGGAGGTCACTTTTGTGCCATTTAAAATGAGAAATAATATTAGCATCTGTCGGGATCGGACCCGAGTCTCCAGATTCGCGACCAGTCATTCAAGCATATTATGTATGTGTAATTATAAAAAATATCTTTTTGGATAGTAATATTATTGAAAATTCTGGGTAACGAATGTGGTTTGGGTCTGATGAAAAATGTAATAAATTAATTTTAGGCGATGGTTAATATCGGTTAATAAGAGAACTTCAGCCGTGGAAAAATTTGCAGTTCTTTTCTTGTCCACATTTTTTACGAAGTGTATTTCCATCTTACAAAAATGTCAGTGTCATGTCATATTTTAATTTATTCTACTTTTTACAACTAGATTCATCCCATCTGTTAAGATCGATCAAACTGATTACATACTACATTTAATCGATCGTAGACCGATCAGTATGGATCACAGCCACAGCTGATAGATTTTGATAAATTAATCGATAAGATCGATCCGATCATAAATTTTGAAGATCCGTACAGCCTCTTCCCGTCAGACTACATTAACATGACAAGATGAGTACACCGTACACCGCTTATCCCGACAGGACGCGCGCTCAGGGCCGGGTAAAGGGTTTTGAGCGCCCCGGGCGAAATAAATTTTGGCGTCCTTTTTTTATACAGTGCAATAATGAATACTATACACTATTTTTTAAGAACGACCACAACCATTGTTGTCCGTCAAAACCGGGATATTACCCAATCAGAAAATAGAAAAAAAAACGTAAATTCTATAATGAAACCAGCTCATTCTTCAAATTGTGAACCTGAAAACGACGCATATTTAGATACGAGTACTCTTTTACAATCATCTTCAACTTCAACACCGGAAGATGTAGACAGTAATGGAAGTTCTAATTCTGAATTAGTGGTAGGATCCGGATCCGGATAGTTTCGGTTTCGGATCCAAAAATATCCGGATAATTCAATGTGGAACTATACGGGTCTCGGATCCAAATCTCAGTATCGGATTTTGAACCCGGATCTGAATATCGGATTTTGGATCCGGATCTGAGCATCGGATTTTGGATCAGAATCTGAGTATTGGACTTTGGATCCGAATCTGAATATCGGATCTTGAATCCGGATCGAATATCGTATCTTGGAAACGGATTTGAGTATCGGATCTTCGATTCGAATATGAGAATGAGTATCGGATTTTAGATATGGAATTTCAGTATCCGGATCGATTCTCGGATTCGAATATTCTCAGTATTGAACCGTATATTCAAATATTAGCATCGGGTCTCATCAAAAGCACATAATAAATTAATGAAATTCATCTCATATTAATTTGGATCCGGATCCGTCAACAAAACATCGAATCCGGATCCGGATTCAAGTCCAGATCCGGATCCGTAAACAAAATATTGGATTCGAATCCGGATCCAAGTTCAGATCCGGATCCAAGTCCAGATCCGGATCCAAATCAGGATCCGGATCCAAATTCGAATTAAATTTTCGGATATCCGCTTCTATATGCGAACGTCGGATATCCGAGGATACGGCTATTTTGAAATCCGGGTTCTCGGATCCAAGTTTTGTCGGATCCTCACAGCACTATTCTGAATTGTCTGTAACATCTGTAGCTTTGAGAGTACAGTATCCTCGACAGACACCGATATAGTAACCAGAAGAATGCTCTATTGCATATTTTGCTCGATATGTAGCATTTAAAAGCCAAAAAGAATTTTCCTGCAATATATGCAAAGAAAAACTGTCTTGTGAATCCCAATTAGACAAAAAATAACTTTTTATTTTCTTTCGAACGTATGACAACATATCTTCTTTAAACGTAGACAAACACGTTGGACCGACTGCTCCAACTGACGAATTTTATAAAATAATACAAATCTGTTTAAAAACATTTAAAAAATATTTTCCTAAATTATATAGTAAAAAAAAAAACCTAAAACTTAAACTATTTGAACATATTAAACAAATCCGACGAATTTTATAAAATAATACAAATCTGTTTAAAAACATTTAAAAAATATTTTCCTAAATTATATAGTAAAAAAAAAAACCTAAAACTTAAACTATTTGAACATATTAAACAAATCCCATTAATATGTGATTGGTTATTTATTGATGAGGAATGCATAAATCGTAAAATGTATATCATTAAAAAAATGTTATTATGCAAAATTTATAAAAATTCAGCCGCCTCAGTGGTCGTGCGTGTTGAGGCAGCGGATAGCGCACGAAGCGACCTTCACCGCTCGGACCCTGAGGTTGTGGGTTTGATTCCCACCAGGGGCTTAAATATTTGTATGTGTTCTTCCATCATCTCATCTCCATCAACTCAAGGTATACATATATAAAAAATCTGTTGTGGGCATCACAATACCTCCCGCGCTCTTTCCATTGTGGTATATATAAGTATTGTATTTAACATTTCTTGTACGTATTTACATATTTTATATAATTTTAAATTCATTCTATGAGCAAGTTTTCTCCATTTCTTCTAAATGTTCGAGGTTTTTCCAATTCATTAACGAGATTGGCGGTATTTCGGAAGGGTTCATGTAATATACCCATATTTTTAAATATATAATTAATATTACAATAAGAAATATTAAATACCGTTCCCAGAAAAAGCCTTCAGTACTATCTCTGAATTTTTGACACTGACATTAGTGACATGTATCTGTCAATTACAGACATTTTAATTTCTCATGTAGTTCCCATGGAGATGTTTGGGCTGTGAGCAGGCTGTGAGATTTACTACAACATATTATTTTATAGATTATATATCTAAATCTTTAAATCTATAGAAAGTATAATAAAAGTTTTAAATGTGTCGAATAGAGAATTTTGTTTTTTATTATTAATAACATAAATATTCAAAAAATAATATTTAGAAGATTTTTGTTAAAATACTACTTCCGGTTGTCCAGTTGTTACCAGAATCTATTCAACTCTTCTCATTACTGTTAGATTGAGGAATCCGTAGTTACACAGGTATTTAGTCTTATAGACTTTGAGAAATCGTACCTCCAACACACACACACACACACACAGACATTATCGTAAAAATGTTATTATCGGATTCTAGAGATATTGAAACGTGCTTATTCACTAAAATCTGGATATGCGATTTTTATCATGATTCCAATACCTCTCTTAGCAGAGGTAAAAATATATATGATAATTAACTCACCTCATTAACATCGATTGTAATAAGTTAAATGTAGAAACAAACGAAATACAATAATGAATTATTATTATTATTCTACAAAAATTCGAAACTACTTGGTCAAAATATGGCAAATGAAAAAAAAATTAATTCAAAATTAAGAATTTTTAGCATAAATGATGAAAAGCTTATGTATTTCTTTACTTTATTGTTTAATGTAATATATTTTTATTTGTTTTTATATATCTGTAATTTTTTGTCACAGAATGGATTTGTTTTCGTTTAAAAAATCGAAATATTACTGACGATTATTATTATTATTATTATTGTTGTTGTTGGTTGACACATCCTTAATTAAACATTAGTAATTTAATATAAGCAACAAATGTTCAAAATTTCTAGTGTCCGGAAACTTTTGCCGGAACTTTTAAAACATGAAAATTATTGTTTGAATTTAATATTAATACAATAATACCTACCTATAAATTAAACAGTTGAAAAACTTGTAAAATTGTTGCATTTAAGGAAAAATAATTATTTTATTTTAAGTGTTTATTTATTTATCATGCATTGCGTTATAAACACCAGTCCTGTCCCAGTGTTCTGTAATAATAATTTTCTCGAGACCGTCAAAAGTCTTGAAAGTTCATATTTGTAGTACAAGGTATGTAAAGTTTTATATGACTTTTTTGAATGCTGCAGTGGATATTAAACATGGATACACAATCTGTCGCTTTTGATTGTTTTTATTGAGTCTGTTTTGATTTTTAACTCGTCAATGACACTAGTAAGTGTGAATTAAAATTCCAAAATTTTTATCTATTTATATTTCAAATACATATTTCGTTTTTCTCTCATTTTTCCGAAATATATTTGTTATTTAATAGTAAATTATTATTATTGTATTTCTTACTTACTATTATGTTATATCATATTTAATAATAAATGATTGTGATCCTTTCAAATTTATTTTTCTATTGCATATTGCGGTTTGTGATTCATGCGAAAGAAACTCAGCAGTTCTCTTATTTGCCCCTCCACTACCGTACCGAAGACTCAAACCCAAACACCTGCCGTAACGTAAACAAAACTGCTTTGAAAAGATTCTTGCGCCTAGAGACATCTATTGAGAATAAAATTAATTTTTAAATCTCCTGCCATTCGGTACAAAAGATCGGCGAATCTGTTAGTTATGTGATCAGGGTCTGAACTGAGCATTATCAGTCTGAAAAATGATTCCTTCTCTGACGATTTTCGCACTATAATCTTTTTGCCAACATAACAATTATGTAAAAAATAAAAATAATTGCAAAACATGACCAACGAAAAAATATAGAATCATGTCCAAAAAATAAGAAAAGGAAACTAGATACTTTTAAAAAATAATTGTAATTTTAATACAAATAATATATTTCTGTACACTACATTATTAAAATTAAATGTAGGATTTAGTATATAATAAATATGTGTAACATAATTATGTGTATTTGTTTCTATAAATACAAATATAAGTGATAGAGCGGTGATTCAGTATGACGGTAGGACCACCGAGACGATTTTGCGCCGTTGCCATTCGAACAGCATGGCTTGTATATTAGAGAAGGCTGTGGCCAAGCACTTTTATATACTTTTAATGAAACTGAACTCAACCATGCTGCAAAAATTCTCTACTGAAGACGCCTGGCATAAAAATGCCGAAACAAAATTCAATAATGACTATAGTTTTCCTAATTTAAGAAAATTAGTAGATTTATTAATTAACATTGCCACATTCTAATGCGGAGGCTGAAAAATTATTTTCTATAGTTACGGACATAAAAACTAAAAAAACCGGAATCGAATTGGTGAAAATGTACTAAATGCAATGTGCTTTTAATTAGATGTTAACTTCAAAGCACAAACAAAACTTGTGATCAATTTAGAGGGACAGACATTCATTTTAAACTATGTGGGTCAAAATTATATAGTTTTAAACATAAAAATACTTAGACTAGACTATATAATAATTATTATTTTATGTTTTACAGACAGGGTTGTAAATTAATAGGCGTATTCTGTTCAAATCTGTAAATCTTACAGATCTGTAAAAAGTGACAAAAACATGTCTATTTTTGTTGATTAATATAAAATTACACATAAGATTGGCAGCTTCGTTGCGATTTTGTTCATTATTTACAGATCTGTAAGATTTATAGAATACGCCCATTATTTATATTTTGTTATAGGTGTGTACCATGTACTTGTATATTCTATTTATATAATTGGCATTATTTGTTATAATAAATATTTATAATCAATAATATTGGCTATATATAAATATGTAAATTTAAAAAGGGATTTTTTGTGCAAAAACGAATAACTTTGAGAAACGAAGCGGGAAATTTTGTTTCCGGTTAAAAGTATAAAATCTATGAAAAAGTTGTTTTAAATAGAACTTTCTGTTTTCTAGGGGAGAATAGGATTTTAATTGTGGAGGAATGTGGCGTATGTAATGTACGAGGGTCATTCAATAAGTAAAGAGACAAATTCTATAATTTTAAAACTATTCAATGAATGTGTACAATATTTTCAGGGGTGTTAGTTGGCAACCTTGGGATATGCTCTGATCAGCTGTTTCATCATTTTATGTCAACATAACCTCAAAATTTTCAGTTCACCATGGCAAGTCCACTAGAAGATTGCACCTTAGAAGAGCAGCGCTCAGTCATTAGATTTTTAGTCGCAGAAGGTGTAAAACCAAGTGAATTTTTTTCTAGAATGTTAATACAGTACGGTAAAAGTTGTATGAATTTTTACAAGTGGGTTGATCGGTTTAAAAGTGGCCGAACAAATGTAGATGATGAACCCCGATGTGGACTTCCAGTGGAAGTTTCTGGTCCCTCGTTGGAATCGAGGAGTCTATTGCGATTTCCTTGAAGATCAGCGAACTATCAATAGCCAATACTACTCTGAGATGCTAGAACACAAAGTTAGACCAGCTATCAGGAGCAAACGCCATGGACTCTTGTCAAAAGGAGTCATTCTTCAGCACGATAACGCCCGCCCTCATACAGCCCAGCTGACCCGTGATAAGCTTCAAGAATTGGGTTGGGAGGTCTTACCTCATCCTACCTACAGTCCCGACCTCGCCCCATCTGCTTTTTACCTGTTTGGACCACTCAAAGACGCCCTACGTGGAAAAAGATTTGCTAACAATGAGGAAGTTAAGGAAGCGGTGCAAAAGTGGCTTCGGGGTAAGTCGAAAGAATTCTTCGCAAAGGGAATTAGGAAGCTGCAAGAAAGATGGGACAAGTGCATAACTCTGGGGGGTGATTATATTGAAAAATAGCCTTAATTTTGAAAGATTGAAATAAACCGTTTTTGAGCTATAGCCATTTGTCTCTTTACTTATTGAATGACCCTCGTATTATATTTCGTTTGTAGGGTTTTAGACAATGATTCATTATTGATAACAGATGAACTTTGAGCTTTCATTGTCTTTATTTTTGATTTACACAACGTTTCGATTAAATATATTATCAAGGGTAGGGTCAGAGTGTACGAAAATGGAAGCAGGCGATGGTGATATAGCCATGTACACTAGAACTCTGTAATAAAATTTATTCACTTTAGAAGACGCGCGTTAGTACAAAGTACTCATAATTGAAGAATCCGGTATTAAAAGTGACAGACAGTTTGTTATTTGGATTCTTCTTTAAAAAAATGTGTTCTTGTATTACGTAAATGCAAAAGTATAAGTAGTCTTTGTTGTTGAACAAAAGATGAAAGATGAAAATAATAATAAAATTTAATTCCAAATACAAAACAATTATTTCTTTGAGCAGATCATTTTGAGAAAAATGAATTTTTATTTACATAACTGGTAAAAATTATAATAATTAACAGTATTTCATGTGGATTTGACTTTAATTGTAGTTTTAGGTCAGAAACAATAAAAAAAAACTCTCTCTGTCAGTCAAGTCACTTAAAATTATCCGCGGCAACAGTACATGGCTAGGATACTGCCATCTACGTTGAGCTTTGCCCACCTGCTTCCATTCCATATACGTATTAGAAAATATACCGCTGATGCCACCTTCTCAACGTGGTCGACATCAGAGTGCAGAAATATATGTTTCTATCTCAACCTGTTCCTTTTTTACCTCTCGCTAAGAGAGGTATTGCATTCATGCTAAAAATCGCATATCCAGATTTTATTGAATAAGCACGTTTTAAGGTCTCTACAATCCGATTTTAACATTTTTACGATGATGTCTGTGTGTGTGTGTGTGTGGATGTGTGTGTGTGTGTGTGTATGTGTGTATGTGTGTGGGATGTTGGAAGGACGGTTAGTCAAAAACTATAAGACTTAAAATTTGTTTAACAACGTATTTCCCAATCGGACATTCATGGGAAGATCTGAAAAGGTTTTGGTAATAATTGGACAACCGGAAGTAGAAGATTCTTGAAAAAAAATCTTCTAAATATTATTTTCTGAAATTTTTTCTTGGTAATATTAAAGAAAATTAAATTCTCTATCTGATACAATTAAATATTTAATTATATATTCTATAGATTTAGAGATAAAAGAAGTATAATATATAAAATAATCTGTTGTAATAAATTTGACAGCCGAAAGAATGCCATGAAAAATAGTTGATAATTTAAATTATTTGTAACTGACAGATAAATGTCAGTGTCAGAAATAATGAGAAATGAATTAAAAATGTACTTGGAGAATCCCTTAGTTCTTGTTCTGTGACTATTATGGAGATGACAAGTCTAGGTTGAAGGACTTAAATTTGTTTCAAACATTATGGGATAATGTACACCAGTACTGTAGACTAGAGTAACTTTGAATTGCGAAAAAGCTATCAAATTCTTCTCAGGTAAGTTGTAAATATTGACAAAATCGGAGTGCAATCTATCCGTCACTTTATTAAAGGGAATTAAGGTTATTTAGATATAACAAGTATGAAAAAATAAAATGTAAAAGAAGATATATAAGAATAGATGCACAATCCAGATATATACATTTTAGACCGCCCAAAATTAATGTTTTTACTAGAAGAATATGAAGAGAAAGTAAACAAAGTTGTTCGAATTGAAAATTGCTGTTACCAGCCTAATATTTATATATGGTAAACTCTACTTTGTAATTTATTGTAACATAATTTATGGTAAAATATCTTCATGTTGAGACATGCTATTATTGAATAATAAAGAAGTTTATACGTCATAGATTTATATGAATATATTATTTGTATTTATAAAAATAATCTTTGCTTTATGCATACAGCCAGGTAAAATATACGGCGAGAGGTTATGTGCTGGCCACATCAGATTTTTCAATTTGCGCATGTTCGAAGTCTGCATATTCTAATGGTTAAAACAAAATCTTTTGAACTCTAATGATAAACCTCGAATGTTTGAATGGAATTTTGTTTTCAACAAATATTATATTCTAATTTATGTTCGAACAACGACGAGATATTTATTTTATAATTTTTTTTATTTCGTTTATTAAAATAGAATATTTTTTATAAAATTTAAATTAGAATATACAAAATAAATTTAAATACATTAAGATGGTTTTATCATTTGTATTTACTTTATATATTCAACTTATACATTTCATCAACAAAATATTTTTTAAAAAAATTATTTATTAAACAACTAGTCCAAAAGAAATAAAAGTTCAAATGAAAGGATTATGCAAAATATTGAAATACAAAAAACAAAAAAAAATACCTTGAAAATACAGAATTACAAACAATAAAAATAACGAAAAAGTAAACATGCGACGAACATTAAAGGAAGATGGGCTAGAATACATTAACATTGTTTAATATTGTATTTTTCATCGATTACAATAATTATATTTTAAGAAATACAATACATTTTTATTGATTTTTAAATATAACCAGTCTATTATATTTATTTCTCATGAGGTCGTGTTTCTGAGAAAACATTCTGGTTTCGTGAAAAATTCTAATTTTAAAAAAATATTTCAATCACATGTTTTATTAACTGAGACTTGTGGTTGTCGATGAAATCTTGTTCCTTGTGATGTTCTATAAAAGATTTTGAATTAAAGACATTATATGCAACTGCAAGTTTTACACTGTCTTTTTTGTATAAACTTGTCATATTTTCCCTTAAAACCCTTTCCCCTGCCTTGCATATTAGTATTACATCCACCGAAGGATATAAAAAGTTTGTCCTATTCAAAATCGAACTAAATACAAACACGTGGAGGTTGAGAGACAAGCAGACAAGTGACAGAAATTTTCGTCAAATTACCGCCAGGCGCCAGAAATACCACTAGAATATATAGCTAGCCAATAGAAATGAGGTGTCCGAGCATGCACACATTTAAAAAGGGTACAAAACGAGATAGAGCATCAATATTGCTGTCTCTCTTTGCTGACCATGCCCAACGCTCATTGTCCGAATACAAGCATTAGCGGTATATTTTCTAATACGAATGCGTATATGTTCCATTAAAATATCACTTTATTCATACATCAATTTATAAAACATCCTATTGGGTAAAAATAATATTGCCTTATTCAAATAACTACTTATGCGTTTTTCAAATCTCAAAAAAAATTATACAACCTTCTTCCACAAATCTCAACTTATGCAAATCTCTACCACTATGAAGTTGGCGCGCATTGAAATATTCGTTTCTGGGTTGTTCACATTCCAGTACTGTTTAGTGATGTTTGATTTTATAATTATATTTGAATTACAAACAAATGAAAATGTTGATATATTTGTTGTTACAATTTAAAAATAATCAAATGCATATTTTATATATGCTAAATAACTTTATCTATTTACATATTTTTGGTATGAATTTAGCATATATTTTGTTTGTTAAAAATAATAGTCTAATATTAATACTATTTAACTAAAGGTATATAAAGACAATAAACATTTTATAATGTTATTTAAAAAATTGAAAGTAGAAAGTCCGGAAACGGCTAAATGTGAAACATGCAGAAGATAAAGTAAAATGTATGGGAAAAATAAAATCACCTTTCTAATAAAATAAATATACATATTTGTTATTTGATAATTACAGCTTTTGAATAGGTTTGTTAAACATGTACCTACCATAAGCAGTAATACAGATAGGTGATACGATTGTAATTAATCTATATTTACTACATTTTACTATGTTTTTACACGAACACTAAAATCGTAAATTCAAAATTTTTAGCAATTAAAAATTTTATTCTCTAAATCAGGGGCCTCCAGCCTACGGCCCGCAGATTTTGTCATTAGATCTGAATATTTGTGATTAGTGCAATTTTTTTGTAAGTTTTAATTAATATTCAACTAAGAATGTTATTATGACTGTTCTATTGCTTATATATTTTATAATTATCATATTTATATTATTATGGCACTTTAATTGAAAAAAGACTACAATTATTTAAAAATCAATGGCTGGTAGCATGATCAACTGATTAATGATGATTAGTGAGTAACAGTTATAGAAAAACTAATTGTTGCATCTTTTATTTGAAGTATTTTTCTCCAAAATAATCCATAAATGATTGACAGAGGTAAAATACTGTTAGTCAACTGGTCACTAATAACCCTTAATCATTTTTTCATGTTCTTCTAACGTATTCAAATAGGCGAAGCTAGAAAATTTTATTAGGGGGTACCAGATACAAAAAAAATAACAATAATAACTGAACTAGGTTAATTGTGGCGACCTTGACCAATATTTAATTTTTAAATAACTTTGTAACTGCTAGAAACTGAGAAAAATGTTTCATATAAAATTTTATTGTTTTTTATAGTCTATTTACTGACAGACAAAATTTTGTTCGATAACTATCTCTTGTCAGTTTTTCTTCGATTTTTCGTTTTTCTCGGATCAGACCTATATTAATTAAGCTTTTTTTTACTCATTTTGATCCGTACTATACAGGCCGTCCCATTTAAGGTACGAATGCATTGGGATCTTGAGAACCGTAAGAGTTACGAGGTTGGTTAAATTAGAGAAAAGTTACCCCATTAGTGGGCCATTTTAGCGGTGTTTTGTTTGTTCGGAAAAAATGCATAAGTGACTAGATATGGACAAAAATGTAAATTTTTGCTCTTAATTCTGTCACGTTTCAAAATTTTAAGTTAGTTTGTTTACAACAGCAAACGGAAATCACGTGGACCGTAAATTTGTGTGTGTGTGAGAGAGACAGAGGAATGTCTTTGTGCGTGTAACAAACCGTGACGTCACGAATTTTACAGCGACGAAAGTTTATTAGCAAATTTATGAATGAAAAGTCGCATATTTCATGTTATTTTATATTACTTTAAATATTAAATGAAACGGATTTTACGATTTTATAAATAAAAGCGATTTTTTTAAAATGGCCACATTTTGTTATATAAGGGTGTGAAAATTGTGTATCTTTGGATTCAGAATAAAGAGATCTATTGAGTAATCAAATAGAAAGCATGTTTCTATTTAAAATAAAAAAGTTCGTATCCATATTTTAAGAACCACTTGTTGAATTCTTTTTCAGTTTATCATTAAAATACCCATGTAAAATACAGATTCTTTGCTAATTAAACCAACTTCGTATCTCTTATAGTTCTCGAGATCGTAATGGTAGCCACTTAAAAATGAACAGTCTGTATATTTATTTTGAACATATATTTTTTATAATTCACACATTACATACATATAGTGTAAATAAACATGGTCTAAATATAAAATGGTTTTGACTTATATTAAACATATAAATTTGGTAGTTCATACACAGTACATACGAGTACATAGTATGTTCACCCAATTAATAGTAAACCTACATAAAACTAAAGGAATGATACCAGGAGGTGCTAAAAATGTTTTATTTTATTTCATTGCAATTTTTTTACATCCCTGTGTTGTTTCATATGTGCGACTAAACTATGTTTATGTAAAAAAACATTTTTTACATTCATTGCACTGAAAATCTTTTACTCCAGTATGTTGTTTCATATGACTAGTTAAGTGTGATTTTTGTGTAAACCATTTTTTACATTCATTACATTGATAATCTTTAACATCAGTGTGTTGTTTCGTATGTCTCGTTAAGTATGATTTGTGTGTAAACCATTTTTTACATTCATTACATTGATAATCTTTAACACCAGTGTGTTGTTTCATATGTCTCGTTAAGTATGATTTGTGTGTAAACCATTTTTTACATTCATTACATTGATAATCTTTAACGCCAGTGTGCTGTTTCATATGTGTAACTAAGTTTGATTTATATGTAAACCATTTTTTACATTCATTACATTGATAATCTTTAACGCCAGTGTGTTGTTTCATATGTTTAACTAAGTTTGATTTTTCTGAAAACCATTTTTCACATTCATTACATTGAAAATCTTTAACGCCAGTGTGTTGTTTTATATGTATGGCTAAAGATGATTTTCGTGAAAACCATTTTTTACATTCATTACATTGATAATCTTTAATGCATCTGTGTAGTTTCATATGTGTAACTAAGTTTGATTTATATGTAAACCATTTTTTACATTCATTACATTGATAATCTTTAACGCCAGTGTGTTGTTTCATATGTTTAACTAAGTTTGATTTTTCTGAAAACCATTTTTCACATTCATTACATTGAAAATCTTTAATGCCAGTGTGTCGTTTTATATGTATGGTTAAAGATGATTTTCGTGAAAACCATTTTTTACATTCATTACATTGATAATTTTTAATGCATCTGTGTAGTTTCATATGTGTAACTAAGTTTGATTTTTTTGAAAACCATTTTTTACACTTACTACACTGAAATTCTTTGTTGTTACCACTTGCTACTGGTCGTGCAATTAGAATATTTCCGTCAGAGTTAATTTCATTATTATCAGAAACAACATCATGGTCATCAGAATTCTTATCCTTTTCGTCGCCAATATCAACGCTGCTGTCTTCATGAAGATTAGTGTCTGTTAGAAGTGGGCTTTCAGCATTTCATGTAATAAATCAAGTTCACGGCCAGAGGGATATTCTGGTAGCGGGTCTTCTTTAATGGAAATTTGGTCCACTAATAAATATTTTACTTCTAGTTTATCATTTTTATCCATCTCTTCCTCTTTTATATAAACTTCATCCACTTGATATTAATCAAGTGGATGAAGTTTATAGTTTGTTTTAGATGTCGTACACTTGTCTGTCACGTTTATGTTGTCCGATGCCTCCTTGACCCACGCTTCCAGACGTACAGTGTTCTCCACACAGTCCTTCTTAAATGAAGTAAACAATTGAAGTTTCTGTTCGCAAATGGAACAGAAGCGTAGCGGAAGCCTCAATTTGAAGATTGTCTGAAACATGAATTTTCATTGTAAAATTATGTTCATTAAGGATGTACAGGTGTCTCATTTTCGATGATTTTCTAAGGTATCTTGGGTAATATTAACATATACATAGAACAAACCTGTTTTCACATTCAGTCAACTTTTCGAGAGAAATTTAGTAGTCGCCACAGGACTTTTCCATCTTCATTTGGTTTTGAGCTACAGGTAAACACTCGTTTTTCGCTAATTTCGAAAATATCTCATTCATATCTTATATAGTATAATAGAGAAAAATTGTTTAGGCATATTTTGTACCGTTTTTTACTTAGAATAAAATGGCGTAATTCGTTTTTTTTTTGAAACTTACTAATTTTCGAGATATAACACAAACTTATATTTTTTAAGTGGGAACTTATGTTGAAAATTGTCATAGTCTCATCTTTTTGCTTATTTTATATGCTTTTCAATGATATATAACAAGTCTGCATTCTTTTGTTCTAAACATAAATAAAACATGAATTATTAATTTTTGGAGAAAATATTAAAAATGACTAAGAAACAAATGAAAAACTATTACAGATCACCTTTTTACCTTCCGTCACCTATAGGTAAGGAAGGTATTGTCTTTGGTCAAAAAATTCGGTGGTGAGTTTTCATTGAATAAACACGTTTTAGGGTCTTTACAATACGATTTTACTATTTTTACGATGATGTCTGTATGTGTGTGTGTGTGTGTTCGTGTGTGCGTGTGTGTGTGTGTATGTGTGTGTGTGTGGACCGCCTTTCGTGCACGATATCTCCAATACTAGAATTCCAAAAATTACAATTCTTGCGTCTCTTCCTTACAACCATATGCAGACTTGATTAGATTTTGGTTATAATTGGTCAACCGGAAGTACCCTCATTTGAAGATTTTAACAGTTTTTCTTGAAAAAATCAGTTAAATGTTAATATAACTTAAAGAATATATTATTGTCTATACGATTTGATTGCATTTTATTCAACAGAAGAAGAATAACGATAATAAATTTTATATAAATTTCATAATTCAGCCAGCTATGCTAACTTAACCATGGAAACTGCTAATATATTCAGGTAATTCAAATTGACAGATGTCAGTATCAATAAAATGTAAATCAATAAAAGAATAAGGGAAGTAACTCTAGTGTTAGAAGTTTCTAGATATAAGAGAGACGATTACATTGGTTTGAACATGTCTTGAGGAGAGATGAATATATTAATAGAAGGTGGAAGAAACATACGAAGACCAAATATAAGATGAAAAGAGTAGTGTATATACTCATATTCAGCGTCGAATAATTAAAAACTCATTAAGAGTGGCGCCGGCCTTGGGGGAAAGTTTCTTATTAATTATTGATAGGAATTTGAGATAAATAAATATTTGTTTAAAAATAGATAGGAAAATATGTGTGCATATATTGGTTAGTTTAGTTTGTGCATTCGAAAACTCAAAGTTTAAAAATAACTAATGAGTTTTTAACTGCCATTATCTGTCACTTAAAATTGTATTGTGAAAATATTTTTGGGTAAACGATAATGTTTGAATATTTGCTAATGACTGATAATTATTTTCGAATAGATTTTAAAAATGTCCAGTATCTGATAGAATATTAACTGCCGTATTATCACTTAAATTCTAATATGAAATATTTTGGGGTAATGATAATTGCATAATTACGTGATGTTTGAAAACTATTTGCAAAATTAATGATACTTTGAGTAATATAGAAATTTTGGATAATGGTATACTAATGTTCAGAAAATTTGTATAGCATATAATTATAAGAAAATTTTGCAGAGCAATAAAGAATTTTTTTCCGATGGTCAATTCTCAATAGAATTAACCAAAGTGTCGATGCCTGCAGGACGCGGTCAACCTCGGTGGCATGGCCTCCCTTATGCGGAGTTTTGTCGCAGGAAATATGGTATTATAGACATTATAAATAAAGACAATTTGTGCTTGCCTCGTGCACTTGTGGTTGCAGCCTCTTTGTTAAAAAAAGAACAATGTTTTAAAGACATAGTGAGTGATAGACAGGGTGTCCAGCGTATGAGAGCACGGGATTTATTATTAAATGCGAATGTGTGTATAAATGAAAATGGTGCCGGTATTCCGGAACTTACTGAATTTCAACGTTATTTAACTCAATATAACATATGTGTATATGAGTATAATGGCCGTGGAAATGTGATATTTGAAGGTGCAAGAGGAAAAAATCTTCCAAGACTGAATCTCTTGTATCATCAAAATCACTATACAGTGATTAAAAGTTTAACGGCAACATTTTCATGCAAATATTTTTGTGAGCAATGTCATGTCCCTTACCATGTAAGAACAGGACATTCTTGCGAAAATATTTGTTATTTTTGTAAATTTAGTCCACCGTGCCCTCCTACCCTGGTTTTAATAAAATGTGATATGTGTGATAGAAAGTTTCGTGGACAGGAGTGCTATGACAATCATAAAAATGTAACATGCCAAAGACAAAAAATGTGATAAATGTTTAAAAACATACCTGCGGAAAAAGGAGGGGCGTCAGCATGTGTGTGGTGAGGCCTATTGTAAATTTTGTAATGACTATAAAAATTCTGGACATTTGTGTTATATGGTAAAAGACAATTCAAATTGCAAGGACAACAGTTTATTTATATATTATGATTTTGAAACACGTCAAGAAAAATCTGTTGGTGAAAATTATGAACACGAAGTAAATTTATGTGTAGCGCAACAATCATGTTCAGCTTGTTACAATAATACCGATCTAAAACAATTTTGTAGCTCATGTGGCATTCGTCAACATATCTTTACTACAGAACCCGTAAATTTTTTTTTAAGTTATGTAGTTCTTCCAAGGACTTCATTTTCTTCTGTAATATGTATTGCACATAATGCTAAATCCTTTGACTGTCAATTTATTTTAAAATATTTAGTAGAAGAGCAGAATATTAAATCAAAATTAATTTTAAATGGTTGCAAAATTATGATGATGCAATTTAATCATATAAAATTTGTAGATTCTCTAAATTATCTTCCTATGCCATTAGCAGCATTACCAAAAGCTATGGATTTACCGGCTTCGTTAAAAAAAGGTTTTTTTCCTCATTTTTACCTCTCGCTAAGAGAGGTATTGGATTCATGCTAAAAATCGCATATCCAGATTTTATTGAATAAGCACGTTTTAAGGTCCCTACAATCCGATTTTAACATTTTTACGATGATGTCTGTGTGTGTGTGTGTGTGTGTGTGTGTGTGTGTGTGTGTGTGTGTGTGTGTGTGTGTGTGGATGTATGTGTGTGTGTGTGTATGTATGTAGGATGTTGGAAGGACGATTACTCAAAACTATAAGACTTTAAATTTGTTTAACTACGTATTTCCCAATCGGACATTCATGGGAAGATCTGAAAAGGTTTTGGTAACAATTGAACAACCGGAAGTAGAAGATTCTTGAAAAAAAATCTTCTAAATAATATTTTTTGAAATTTTTTCTTGATAAATATTAAAGAAAAATAAATTTTCTTTCTGATACATTTAAATATTTTATAATATATTCTATAGATTTAGAGATAAAAGAAATATAATATGTAAAATAATCTGTTATAATAAATTTTACAGCCGAAAGAATGGCCATGGAAAATAGTTGAAAATTTAATTTTTTTGTAACTGACAGATAAATGTCAGTGTCAGAAATCCGAAGACATTACTGAAGAGTTTTTCTGGGAAGTACATACATTATATTATTTCTTAATGTATTAATAGAATTGGAAACATTTCGAAAAATTAGAAGAGGACAAAATTTCTTCATCAAAAATGAATTTAAAATTAAACAATCTAAATATATATGGAATAGATATATGCGTAAGTAGAATTTTTGGTGTAGAGTATACAAGAAATGTTAAATACAATAGGGAGCGAGCAGTCATATGATTTTGTTGGCCTTGACAAGCAGATATGGAGGCCCATGTCAGAATGATAGCTAGTAATTATGTATAAATTTCTCATTCTAAATTTAGTGATTTTCCAATTCCATGTGGAGCAGAATTAAATGTTAAATATCTAAGGCATACAAGTAAATTTTAAACTCCTGGTGATAAATTGACGTAAATTTAGAAAATCTTAAAAATTTTAATGAAAAATTCTAACATTTGACATCTATGTACATAATTACTAATTATCATTGTGAAACGGGCCCACACATCTGCTTGTGAAGCCCAAAAATGTAACATTACTGTTCGCGCCCTATACTTATGTAACCAAAACAAGGAAGTGGCGAGAGGTATTGTGCTGGCCACAACAGATTTTTTTAATAAAATAGTTAATAAAAAATTATATGAAATATTAAATAATTTACCTTTACAACCTCGCGACGCATTATTCGGTGGTAGGACAGGCAATACCGTTTTATATAAAAAAAAATTAAAAATGATGAAAAAATTAAATATGTAGATGTGTGTTCTCTTTATCCATATGTTTGCAAATATGGTAAATATCCGATAGGCCACCCAAAAATTTATGTTGGTACTGAATGTGATATATTGTGCCCTGACAATAATATTGATCAAGTCGAAGGATTGATTAAGTGTACTGTGTTACCATCCCGGGATATTTTTCATCCGGTACTACCGCGAAAGGCACATGGGAAACTCATGTTTGCTTTATGTCGGACTTGTTGTGATGAGCTACAACAACGTGATTGTTGTCACAGTGACTCTGAAAGACAATTTGTGGGAACCTGGGTTGTAGACGAAGTGCGTCGCGCCGTCGCCGTAGGTTATAAAATTTTAAAAGTGCACGAGGTTTGGCAGTATGAAGTGACAATTTACAATAAAGACACAAAAAAGGTGGTTTGCTTGTGGAGTATATAAACAATTTTTTTAAAATGAAGCAAGAGGCCAGTGGTTACCCCGCAGACTGTGTTGACGATGCTACTAAAGCACGTTACATAAGAAGTTACGAAGACAACGAGGGAATTCAACTTGATCCGTCTCAAATTGAGAAAAATGCAGGGAAACGTTCCAACGCCAAGCTTATGTTGAATTCTTTCTGGGGTGAGATAAAGTTATATTATAATATATTTTATAATATTTAATTATTTTTTCTGATTACAGGAAAATTTGCGCAAGCAGAAAACAGATCACGTACATCAACTGTTTCTTCGGCTGCTGAATTATATGATTTGCTTGCTAATCCAGCAGTGCAAGTGAATAGGATTATCCTCGCTGGAGATCAGATGATGTACGTAAACTGGGTACACAAAGAAGAAGCGATGGAGCAGCTACCCACGGTGAACGTCGTCATAGCTGCATACACTACAGCTCAGGCTCGACTACGTCTTTATGAGTTTTTAGAACCTCTGGATCGTAGAGTTTTATACTACGATACAGATTCTATTATATATTGTCATTCGTCTGGTGAATATGAACCATCAACCGGAAATTACCTGGGAGATCTAACAGATGAATTAGAAGGTTATGGTTCAGGTAGTTATATAGTAGAATTTGTATGTGGGGGTCCTAAAAATTATGCTTATAAAGTGTTGTCGGCAACAACAGGCAATATGAAAGAAGTATGTAAAGTGAAAGGCGTAACTTTAAACTTTAAAACCAGTGAGACAGTAAATTTTAATTGTTTAAAAAATTTAGTTTTTCATAATCATGAAAATCCCGTACTATATTTTAATAGTATTAGGTGTACAGATGACCATAAAGTGATAACAAAAAATCTGTTGTGGCCAGCACAATACCTCTCGCCACTTCCTTTTTTTGGTTACATAAGTATAGGCTGCGAACGGTAATGTTACATTTTTGGGCTTGACAAGCAAATGTGTGGGCCCGTTTCAGAATGATAATTAGTAATTATGTACATAGATGTCAAATGTTAGAATTTTTTATTAAAAATTTCAAGATTTTCTAAATTTACGTAGTTAATTTATCACCAGGTGTTTAAAGTTTACTTGTATGCCTTAGATATTTAACATTTAATTCTGCTCCACATGGAATTGGAAAATCACTAAATTTAGAATGAGAAATTATGATATTTGACATCTATATACATAATTACTAGGTATCATTCTGACATGGGCCCCCATATCTGCTTGTCAAGGCCAACAAAATCATATGACTGCTCGCTCCCTATTGTATTTAACATTTCTTGTATACCTACACTCTACACCAAAAATTCTACTTACGCATATATCTATTCCATATATATTTAGATTGTTTAATTTTAAATTCATTTTTGATGAAGAAATTTTGTCCTCTTCTAATTTTTCGAAATGTTTCCAATTCTATTAATACATTAAGAAATAATATAATGTATGTACTTCCCAGAAAAAGTCTTCAGTAATGTCTTCGGATTTCTGACACTGACATTATCTGTCAGTTACAAACAAATTAAATTTTCAACTATTTTCCATGGCCATTCTTTCGGCTGTAAAATTTATTATAACAGATTATTTTACATACTATATTTCTTCTATCTCTAAATCTATAGAATATATTGTAAAATATTTAAATGTATCAGAAAGAGAATTTATTTTTCTTTAATATTATCAAGAAAAAATTTCAAAAAATATTATTTAAAAGATTTTTTTTCAAGAATCTTCTACTTCCGGTTGTCCAATTGTTACCAAAACCTTTTCAGATCTTCCCATGAATGTCCGATTGGGAAATACGTAGTTAAAAAAATTTAAAGTCTTATAGTTTTTGAGTAACCGTCCTTCCAACATCCCACACACACACACACATACACACACACATCCACACACACACACACACACACACACACACACACAGACATCATCGTAAAAATGATAAAATCGGATTGTAGGGACCTTAAAACGTGCTTATTCAATAAAATCTGGATATGCGATTTTTAGCATGAATGCAATACCTCTCTTAGCGAGAGGTAAAAAAGAAAAAAAGACATTTAGTATTAAGTTTATGAAGCGTAGATTAATAGATGATGTAAATAGTGTGCCATACGGTGTGAAAAAAGTAAAGTTTAGTTAGTTTTTATTTATTTATTTGTATATTAATTATTGTGTATGTATTTTAGTGTAAGTTTTTAGTTTTATGTAAATTTATTTATGTATTTCCTTGTTTATATATTGTTATTATTTAAATATTATAAAATTATTTTATTTCGTTTAAATGAAATTATATAAACTGTCGCTGATTTTTTCAAATATTACAGACATAAATTTGTAGTGTTATTGTTAAATTATTAGAGTCAGTTTAATTATTTACTATGTAAATTTATAAAAAAATTATTTTAAATTTCAGTAATTTTGTGAATATGAACTCGTAAATACAATTATTCAAATGCATTCCAAATATATGTATAAATAAATTTTACTAATAATTGATTTTTAATTACTTAACTTGTATATATAAATGGATTTGAAGTGTTTAACTATCACTTTGCAATCCAAGTTTATAGTATTTACGTAAACCAGCAATATTTTCAAGCATGGCAGTGGTAGAAGTTTCCAAACATTACGTCGTACAATCATCTGAGAATTGGGATGATGATGAAGATTCTCCCACATATAAACCGCTAGAGAATATAAGAAATAAGAAAATTCTATTACATCCAAGTGCATACCGCCTTTCGAAAACTGCAAAGAGAACTTTCCGTATGGAGGAACGAAGAAGATGGCAGAATTTAACCACTGTGACAAGCCCCAAAGCGGCAAATTGGTAGAGGAACATAAATAAAATTTATTATGTATTTTGTATAAAATATATTTATTTATTTTTATATTTACAAAATAAAATATTTATTAACAATTACTGACTTTTATTGAAATAATAATAAAACATGTACCTTACAAATTCATCATTTTCATGTTGATTATTATTGAACAAATTTATAAAATCATTATGTTTATAAAAATTTATTCGAAATAATAAATACATTAAACAATAATAACCACAAACAGATGATGTGGCGTCTTGCAGAGGGCGTGTGTTGTAAGTCCACTTTTTTGTATTTTTCTTAAGGAAGTCTCTATGTTGTTGTACATACGGCGGTCGTCCATAACTATCGAAGTAAGTACCATATCCCTCTCGATCAATAAAAATTGCTATCCAGTGGGTACCAGGTAAAGTATCAGGGTCTGTATTAACTATAATGGCACATGGAAAATTAACCTGCCGTGGTAAATTGTTAGCAGCATAAACACCATAGTCGCATGTATTTTTGAAATATTTTCTAAATATTCTTTGTATAAATGCAGCATTCATTTTGTTTAATAGTACAAATGCTTTCATCAAACTAAATTTTATTTCATAGTTATATGATTATATATACATAGGGGAGTAGTAAATAAGTCAATATATTAACATTTATATATACATATATTATTATCATTTAAAAATACGAATACACTTTATTAACTACCATAATCTACAATTACATTTCTATTCTTATCAATTTCAATAATGTTATCAAACTCCGAGTATATTACACAATTTACTGTCTCTATTAAAGAAGACTCAAAACCAACTTCGATCCTTAAAGAACCATGACGTGTCAAATTCCAGTGTGTCATTGAATTTGCTGAAAGGTCTGGAGTTAAGTCAAATGCCGCCAAACAATAGCCATCTGGATAACTGGTTCTGTCGATCTCGTTCCCACTGTTTCCAAAGTGTATGCATGTTCCGGAAAATAATGTATTGTACATCTGAATGTATGATTTTGTATCACCAAAAGACGGCTGTAATGGCTTCGATGGTAGTTGCTGTCCATTTACGCATAGCGACAAGTAATTTATTTTAAAATTTTCAAAGTTAAAAGGATTAGTTTTGTAATCGCCGTTGAATGCTTTATTGGATACAAATCCAATTATGCATCTTTTCGGAAGCTGTCCTAAGAAAATATTATCCATAGATTTTCCTTGAATCCCCGCTGGGATGGTAACAGCTTTCACTTCGGCTCTAGTAACAGGATACTTGGCAGTAGACATTTCCAAAGCTCTATTATGGGCCAAATAAATACTTGGATTTAATTTTACACGACGAACAAGTAATGTGGCCTCGTTAATTTGTACTTTGAAGTTTGAGTCGGTTGCTAGTAAATTAAAACTATCCCTTGATCGAACTAGTCGTACTCTCATTTCAACGCCGTTAAGGTCGCCGTCGAATTGGGCTTGACAAACTAATCCGCTGCGGATCTCTAGCGCTACAATCGCAGGGAGAGGCGCCAAAATCTCAAAGAGCAAGATTTAAAAATTACGGCCAGCGCGAGCGATACCTCGCTTGGAGGCTAGTCTAGTACGTACTGGACGGGAAATATCTCTACACTGCAGTATTTTCATTCTTTCATACTTCAAGAACGAAAAGTATTTAATTTTGGTTTGAAGAAAAATTGTATTTTTATAAATATAATTAGGGTTTGAATTTATACTACGAGTACATAAAGAACATATCTAGAAAAAAACGCGGCTCCCTATAATTTCTCTATTATTCAAGTTAAAAATAATAATAATAATACTAATAACAATAATAATAATTTATTCTTCAAGTAAGACCAAAATTGCATCGGTATATGGAATGTCAAAAATACATACATGTCACAAATATAGTGTTCATGATATTTCAATAAACAAAGTACCTACTTAAAATTATCCGTATAATATTCATTAAATGTAGTAACATTTATCAATTAATAAATATTTTAGTTTCCTTTTAAATAAATTAAACGAATCAATGTTCTTTATATGTTTGGGTAATGGTTATATAATTTGATTCCTATTACAAAAGAATTATTTAGAGTTAAATGTCACTTGTTTTGGAAGCACTAAATTCTCTTTATATCTAGTATTATAACTATGACAATTCTTATATTTTAAAATTTTATTTTTAATTTTTTCTAATAAATAAAATGACATTTAAAATATACAAACATGGCAGAGTAAGAAACTTTTCTTTTATAAAACTATGTTTACAGGTATTTCTGTAGCTAAGGTTATAAATATTTCTAATATGTAGTTCGTTTCTGTATTATAAAAATGCGAACGGCATTGGGAGAGCAGCCCCAGAAAATTATGCCATATGACTGACTGACTATAAAATTTTGCAACATAATTTTTTTTGCTGTATTTACTATGGTATTTTGTGCAAGTTTTTTAAAAGCAAAAGCATATATGTAAATAATAAAGTTGTAGGAGCCAAAAGTGACAGCTACTTATAAAAGAAAATAGTTCTTCAAATTGGAATACGTATTTTTTTTAAAATGAAAACATATACTTTTACATAGAACGATAGATAATTTTATTCTGAATTTATTCTAAATCTAATTCCCTCAAGTGACTTGTTTCTCTTTTGTAGAATAACCCATTTGAAATTTTCCTGTTCATGATTTCCGGTAACATGCATTCTAAATAAAAAGTGGCGAGATTGTAACGTACCGCCACATTGTCAAATATTTGTTGACTACAATGATTTACAATCTGGCTAGTCGTGTGCACTTAGCTTGTATGAAAGCTATTCTATCCATATTGTGAAATGCATAGGTGTTTTATAATTTGGCTAATTTTACAATCTGACTAAGACATAATTAGAAAACCGGGATTAATACCGATACCGACGTGGGAGGCTAGGCACAGCTTATAAAATATCGTTTATGAAAGCAATGTTATGATATACGTGACAGAGGTTTATGTTTCCGAGATATTTTTTATTAATCAGCTAAATAAATTTATTAGTGAATTTGTTAGGAGGTGGATATACCTTTTCATTTTCAATTTTGTAAAATGTATCCTTATTCAGAGATTTAATGTTCATGATAGAAAGCAATTCTTATTTGTGCGAATTTATACTACCAGTTGCTATATTGCCCCATACGCAACCAATATTTATTTGTGATTTTTCTTTATTTGATTCTTCGGTGTATTTAGAAATTTCAATATCATACATTGAAAATTTGAAGCATGTTAGGCTTACTAGACCTAATCCTCTGCAGGTTTCGGATATAAGTGACCCATAGTGCAAATTTTGGAATGATCCAGTTGTAATTTCATGGCCCATTTTAGAACATATCCTAATTGCTCAATTCTATTACCTGTTATGGTTTTCTCAAAATCAAATTCACTCGTAGGATTAGGATCACTTTCAATACATAATTTATAATTTTTTATATTAAAAATAAATTATTTATTAGAACCGTAAATATCAGAGTAGTTTTCACCTTCCGCCACGTTTTAGGGTCCGTAGAGTACGATTTTAGCATTTTTTTACGATGATGTGTGCGTGTGTGTATGTGAGTGCGTGCGTGTGTGTGTGTGTGACGATAACACGAACACTACAATTCTAAAAATTATAATTATTTCGTCTTCCTTTTATTTATATCCATATGAAGAGCTGATTAGATTTTGGTTATAATTGATCAACATTTAGAACATTTTATTGGTACATATCTGCCAACCCTACACTATATAAACTATATACATAAACATTTACAAAAGGAGTATTAACAAACCTTTCGTATACATTTTTTTGGCACCAAACATCTTCGAAATTAATTAAATCATCTGAAATATGTGTGCCATCTTCCAAACTAATTAGTACTTCAGAATTTTATGGCATTTGATTGGGAACGTCATACGAATCCAACAAAATTCTTCTAGTTGCTTTTTTGGCCAAAATTATATTTGTTTGCAAGTTCTTTTGTTGAAGAAGTTCATTTTTTCGCCTCCTTAAAGCAGTAGCCGTTCGTTTCTTTGATTTTGAAGGCCTGTTTTGATTTGAATTTTTAGTTTTAACCATTTTATAATAAGAGTATATAAACTTGGCGCATAAAATTTCAAAACTGATGCTAGCCAGCTAGCCTCTATTCGGACCGAGCCAACAAGATTTCATGCGAAATCGTTGTCTCTCCTCTCTCTAGCTTGTGGGTATGACCTGAGGAGGGGTGGTGGCGAGCGCGGTGTAGAGAGAGCGACGGCAGAGCTCCAGTAGTGCGCTCCGACAAAACGCTGCACTAAATTTACATTACAGTATAGGGCAATATCGTAATTCAATTGGTTTATAACAATTACTTATTGCATTAAGTTTTTTTTTCATTATTCATTATAAAAAAAATATCTGCATATGACGAACATACTTTGGACCCATTTTTACCTCTCGCTAAGAGAGGTATTGGATTCATGCTAAAAATCGCATATCCAGATTTTATTGAATAAGCACGTTTTAAGGTCCCTACAATCCGATTTTAACATTTTTACGATGATGTCTGTGTGTGTGTGTGTGTGTGTGTGTGTGGATGTGTGTGTGTGGGATGTTGGAAGGACGGTTACTCAAAAACTATAAGACTTAAAATTTGTTTAACAACGTATTTCCCAATCGGACATTCATGGGAAGATCTGAAAAGGTTTTGGTAACAATTGGACAACCGGAAGTAGAAGATTCTTGAAAAAAAATCTTCTAAATATTATTTTTTGAAAATTTTTCTTGATAATATTAAAGAAAAATAAATTCTCTATCTGATACATTTAAATATTTTTATACATATTTTATAGATTTAGAGATGAAAGGAATATAATATATAAAATAATGTTGTAATTAATTTTACAACCGAAAGGATGCCATGAAAAATAGTTGCAAATTTAAATTATTTGTAACTGACAGATAAATGTCAGTGTCAGAAATAATGAGTAATGAAAGAAAAATGTACTTGGAGAATCCCTTAGTTCTTGATCTGTGACTATTATGGAGATGACAAGTCTAGGTTGAAGGACTTAAATTTGTTTCAAACATTATGGGACAATGTACACCAGTACTGTAGACTAGAGTAACTTTGAATTGCGAAAAAGCTATCAAATTCTTCTCAAGTAAGTTGTAAATATTGACAAAATTACACATCGATATAAGAATAATCGGAGTGCAATCTATCCGTCACTTTATTAAAAGGAATTAGTGTTATTTAGATATAACAAGTATGAAAAAATAAAATGTAAAAGAAGATATATAAGAATAGATGCACAATCCAGATATATACATTTTAGACCGCCCAAAATTAATGTTTTTACTAGAAGAATATGAAGAGAAAGTAAACAAAGTTGTTCGAATTGAAAATTGCTGTTACCAGCCTAATATTTATATATGGTAAACTCTACTTTGTAATTTATTGTAACATAATTTATGGTAAATATCTTTATGTTGAGACATGCTATTATTGAATAATAAAGAAGTTTATACGTCATAGATTTATATGAATATATTATTTGTATTTATAAAAATATTCTTTGCTTTATGCATACAGCCAGGTAAAATATACGGCGAGAGGTTATGTGCTGGCCACATCAGATTTTTTTATTTTATTACGTGATTTAATGTTATAAACAATATTATTATTGTTAATAAAAAAATGAATATAAGTTCAACCATTAGATTTACATTTCTCAAAATCAATAAACAAAACTGCATTTGTTTTAATGAATTCCTTCAATCAAACAAACTGAATTAAGATTGGACTGTATTCGACGGCGACCTTAAGTAAAAAAAATTCTTGATTGAAAATATCCGCATGAAGATGTCCGATCATATCAACATTTTTACTCTTCTCAGTTAATTTTTGTCGCTTATTATATCCTGGATTGGCAGCTATACATGGGCGTACGCAGGGTGGGGCAAGGTGGGGCAGTTGCCCCCCCCTAAAGTTTCCATATAAAAAGTAAAATGAAAAATTTACTGTATATATGTATATAAAAATAAAAGTATTATACATTTTATATTGCACATGTATCATACATACGTAAAATACTGTATAAAAATATAATATACGTGTATGAAATGATATAATATGATCAATACTAAATATTTTTAAACTGCTCAAAAGGAATAATACGTTTTATACAGTATGAAATGTATAATACATGTGTATTGTACAGGTATAATAACATACAGCATTTTTTTTAAAAGATGTCCGATCAAGGTCATCTCTATCATGACCGAATTATTAAATTGGGATACATTTATTTCTTTCATTTACATAACACGAAGCGTGTGCGATAAGGATGGATACAATACGCTTGTCTTTCAAAAATTAATATTGTTTCGACTAAGTTAGGGCATTCCATCCAACGATGCTCGTTGTTGACATTACTTTCGCTGTAACGCAAGTTTATTTATTAATTCAGATATATTACCTTGATTCAAAGCCGTACGAACAACTTTATTTTCTATCAGTGTCACTGACACTAACAGAGTGTCAGTATCATATTTTTCACATTTTTGGTTTCACATGTATTAGTCCATTTCCGTTTTGAATTTTGAAAGCTTTTGCATTAACATATATTGCTATAATAATAAAATAACAGTAGTATCTTATGGACCCACATAAAAACTAAGTGAACGACACTACTGTATTTATCGGAATAGGCGGAGCTAAAATCCTAATTCATCCAAATTGTTGATCGGACATCTTTAAAAAAATTACAGTACATTTTATAATAACCAAGAACATATACTTTTATACGTATAGAGGTAAAAGTGACACAAAGATTTTCTGAAAATCCACTACGGTTAATATTTTAGAAAGTTTAAATTCACTAAATATATTATTAATTTTTATTTGTTCTTTTTTAAATAAAATGATTATCTTTGGTATTTACTTTAAATTTACCTTTAACAAAAGCATTTTAAACATAATTTCTTCTTGCCCCCCCCCTGACGAAATTCCTGCGTACGCCCATGCAGCTATATCTGTATAATTCATTTTTCCAGCTTCATCAGTATACTATAAAGTTTAAGTAAGGTGAGATTTTTTAGCGTCTTTTCCATAATTTAATAAAGTTTCAATATATGCTCTGTAGGCGTAAGTATTGTTAGGAGGAGATACAAGTTTTTGATTTAAATATATGTCCACTTGACTAAAAATTGAATGAAGCCAGTTATTAATAGGTGCTACATTAGAACCGTCTTCCAAGGCAGAATTATCAGATTTAACAATTTTTGCGTTTATATAAATCATAGTTTGAGATAAATCAAGATAGTCTTCTCCCTGGCCAGGTATTACAAATTCAATGGGTCCGTCTTCAGTGATGGAGGATAAAGGTTTATAATTTACCCATTGTCCACTTTCAATACTAGTTTGTGTAGAAGGTATAGCAAATAAATCTAATTCTGTTTTTATACATTCACAGGACTGAGCGTGTAGAAATGCCATTTTAGTCAAATATGTCTGTCTGTCTAGAGCGTTTCTTGTTCTTTACAGTAGCACGTACAGTTTTATAATGAGTAGGTTTCTTAGTCATTCGCTTTTTTTTATAAACAGCCCCACTGATTATTTTTTCAATTTTATCTTCTGCTTTACGTTTTAAATTGACCCCCGCTTCAGCGAGACGTTTCTTGAATGATTCTTTTGGTGACTGTTTTGTTGTCAAATCACCCAAAAAATTAAAGCCTGTGTTAACTGCTTCTTTACCAAGTGCCCCTACACCTTTCTTTATTAACGGAAAAATACTTCTAAACAATCCACTAAAAAAACTTCCTAACCCATGACCCCGTTGATATCGACCTTTATATACAAAACCAACACCATTCCCGGCCTGTAAATTGTAATATTCCTGATACGGACAAGTTTTCATGATGTTCGTCGGAAATGTAGTTTAACACACAACGATCCAAATTGAAATGGTGTTAGAAAACCATCATTGGTCCTTATATCTATTTCTATATTTGAAAATTCTCTTCTCAACACAGGAACGAAATGAGGTTGCGCGTATGATATCATTTCATTAGATCCGAAAACATATTTATCAGTTTTAACGTGTACAATTCTTAACAACTGACTAATAACATCACCAACTAGCTGAGGTTCAATGATGTCACAATAAATAAATAACTGTGGAGGAATACCTAGCATTAAATTAGGCAAATTAATTGAAGTCTCTTGCTCAAATATATCAGTAAATGGTGAATAACCAAGTTGCAATGCTAGCCGAGGAGATAGTTTCAGGGCATGGACCTCTGTCTTTTCAAATTGTGCTGACACTCGTTTTTCTATTTTATCATAAGTAAATGTTACATATTTCTTAACTGGTGTATCCTCGTTCAATTGTTCTACTGCCTCATAAAGACTTTTATTCATTTCTTGTATTACTGCATCAATACTTTCATAATTTTTTGTAGGAATTTTTGCATGTACAATATTTACTGGTGCATTTTCTTCTTGCTTTGTTTTTAACATCATTTTAACTTTATTTTCTCTTTCATTAACATTGTAGATTGAGCAGGGATATATAATTTCTGACAGTGCAACCTCCCAAGAACCATTTAATTTTATATTTTGGGGCAGCTGTGTAGTATAACTTGTGGTTTTATTATTCAGAAAATATTGCATAGAGCTATTACTAGGCAAAGTTATAAAAAATTCTTTCTCATTCATTTTGTAATACACGAAGTGAATTTGCAGGAATCCAGGAATTAAACTTATCACTGTAACCTCTCCACTTGACAAGTAATTTCTTTCTGTTGCCTGTGCCTTTTGTAGCTAATATTTTATCTACTTTATACATAGTATCAGATTCTATATAAACTCGCTGCAGCTCGGTTTTGTAGAAAGTGCCCTCTATAACTTCATTATTTAAATCTTTTAATTTATAAACAGTTGGAATTCTGTTACTAATCGCATTTATTTTAAATAATTCCTCACTCCAATTAGATTCGTATCCCTTCTCAAACATATTTTTATATTTGGATATACGTACGACATCTCCAATTTTAAATTTTTGCTGATTTTCTTTTATTTTTAGTTTATTTTTATTCTGAATTCTCCATATATCTAATATATTATTATCATTTACTTCAAAAGGAGACATTTTTATTGATCGATGTTTTGTTTTATTATAAGCAGAAAACAGGTCTTGTAAAACATCGACATATCTATATGTATTTTTATAAGTAAAATAACGATACATTGTTGTTTTCAAAGTTCTGTTAAATCTTTCAACAAAACAAGCTTTTATATCGGAATTATGCGTCACATAGAATTTAACATCATTTTCCTTTAAAAATGAGCGAACTTTTTACCTCTCGCTAAGAGAGGTATTGCATTCATGCTAAAAATCGCATATCCAGATTTTATTGAATAAGCACGTTTTAAGGTCTCTACAATCCGATTTTAACATTTTTACGATGATGTCTGTGTGTGTGTGTGTGTGTGTGTGTGTGTGGATGTGTGTGTGTGTGTGTGTTATGTGTGTATGTGTGTGGGATGTTGGAAGGACGGTTACTCAAAAACTATAAGACTTAAAATTTGTTTAACAACGTATTTCCCAATCGGACATTCATGGGAAGATCTGAAAAGGTTTTGGTAATAATTGGACAACCGGAAGTAGAAGATTCTTGAAAAAAAATCTTCTAAATATTATTTTTTGAAATTTTTTCGTGGTAATATTAAAGAAAATTAAATTCTCTATCTGATACATTTAAATATTTTATTATATATTCCATAGATTTAGAGATAAAAGAAGTATAATATATAAAATAATCTGTTGTAATAAATTTGACAGCCGAAAGAATGCCATGAAAAATAGTTGATAATTTAAATTATTTGTAACTGACAGATAAATGTCAGTGTCAGAAATAATGAGTAATGAATTAAAAATGTACTTGGAGAATCCCTTAGTTCTTGATCTGTGACTATTATGGAGATGACAAGTCTAGGTTGAAGGACTTAAATTTGTTTCAAACATTATGGGACAATGTACACCAGTACTATAGACTAGAGTAACTTTGAATTGCGAAAAAGCTATCAAATTCTTCTCAAGTAAGTTGTAAATATTGACAAAATCGGAGTGCAATCTATCCGTCACTTTATTAAAGGTAATTAAGGTTATTTAGATATAACAAGTATTTAAAAAATAAAATGTAAAAGAAGATATATAAGAATAGATGCACAATCCAGATATATACATTTTAGACCGCCCAAAATTAATGTTTTTACTAGAAGAATATGAAGAGAAAGTAAACAAAGTTGTTCGAATTGAAAATTGCTGTTACCAGCCTAATATTTATATATGGTAAACTCTACTTTGTAATTTATTGTAACATAATTTATGGTAAAATATCTTCATGTTGAGACATGCTATTATTGAATAATAAAGAAGTTTATACGTCATAGATTTATATGAATATATTATTTGTATTTATAAAAATAATCTTTGCTTTATGCATACAGCCAGGTAAAATATACGGCGAGAGGTTATGTGCTGGCCACATCAGATTTTTTTGCAATGAATTCCGACCCCTTATCCGTTTGTAAGTAAATTGGTTTTCTCTCATTAAATATATTTTCAAATGCTTGAATGACTGAGGAGGGTTTCTTATCCTCTAATGGGATAGCTCAAGCATACCTGTTAAAGACTTCAATGACTGTTAAAATGTATTTGTAATTATCGTTGTATCGGCTTAACTTGCGCATATCATTCAAGTCTGCTTGGAAGAGGTCATTTATATTTGAAACATTGTATTTATTTCTTACAAAATGTTTTCGCGCTGGTTGTGTAATGTATATGCATCCTGCGAGCTAATCCATTTTCGTATATCTTCTGCTTTATATTTACCTTTCATAGAATTTATAATATTATTTACACCCGAAAATCCTGCTGGATTTGTCGCATCAAAATAAATTTTCGATAAACTTTTATCCATTTTACAATGTAAATCGCTTCCATTCAATTTTTTTAACTTTTGCTATTTCAGACGAATCGTCTTTTATATGATCTCGTCTTCTTTTACTTCTCGCAGGAGTTTGAATGTCTGATATAGATGTAAAAAGTTTTTTTCTTCGTGGATTATTAATTAATTCTAATGGAATATTTATTTCTTTTAGTGTATTCAAAAAATGTTCCCAACCCTCAGGATTACTACGTTTTCCACGTCTTACAATATCCCCCCACTAAATCTGATATATTTGAATTTGGAATTTGTTTTCCATGTATTGATACTAAACCTTTTTCATTCCACGTCACTGCCCCGTCTAATTTTAATTTTTGTATTATCAATTGAGCTTTGTCTTGATGAGATTTAGGAATAACATTTATTATATTTTTGATATCGTCTTTCGTTTCTGCAGCTATTTTTGATTCTGTAATAATTTCCTGCTTGATCGATCCTGTTTCACCGTCTTTCTTCTCTAAAGCTAATTTTGAATCTGAAGTAAATTCATGTTCGATAGGTAATTTAATAGGTTCTCTACTTTGTTTCTGAAAGTATAAATATCTTTGCAATATTTCTTGGTACTTTATCCATTTTTCATGTTCTGATGATTTTAAACTTAAAATATTTTTCATGTCTTTATCTAGCTGACTAGATATAGTTTCTTTCTCATTATTATTACTATGTAAGCGATTTAAATTTTCTGGTGATATTAAGACCATTTTTCTAGCATGCTCCATTTTTAATTTTTAAATAAACTACTTAGTACACCAGTTAACAAAGGGGCTAATAAAAGAGGAAGGAATGCTCCGCCCGACTGTACTAACACACGTTTTTTAACTTTCCAGCTATCACCACGTTTTGTAAGTTTCCTTAAAATGTTTTTATGTCTTACAAGTGAAGCTTGCTGTTTTCGACTGAGGGGAACCGTACCATGCAAAATATTATAAACACATTCACAGATGCACTTAACAGAGTTGCAGTCAGCGTTTTTTAATAACACCAGTCTGTCCTTTGATTTCAATTTATGCAGTGCTCGCAGATATTCTGCATGGTTTATCACAGCGCTGGTCATTGTTATGAAATAATTGTAGGCAAGTGTTTGCTGCTGTATTTATACCTGTTTTTAGGTAAATACACATATGTATGGCCAGCATGTGACGTACGAAAACGCAGCCAATCAGGTGTGTTTTGTTTAAGATCAAAAATCAAATAACCGTGTGGTTCTGAAGTTGCATCATTGTATGCTTCTTGTATAAATTTTACATTTTCTGGAAATATTTGTCGTGACAGATGTAATATTTGCGCCTTGTCACGAGGATTTTTAAAATAAATTATATAATTTGCATTAAGAGATATGTCTCGTTGACCTTTTCCTTGGTGAAATAAATTTTGAGTAAGAAAAAACACAGACAAATTTTTATGATGTGACCATTTTGTAAATATATCAACAACTCGTTGATCTGCTTCAGACATCAAATCATCAATTATTATTAAATAAGGATCATTCCCATCTATGTTTTCGATATCAGGTAAACCTTCAATAAACTCTACTCCTTTTATTGTACTAAATAAGTTTTGCCAAGCTCCATAATGCCAAGAAATTTTTCCAAAATTAGTATCACTCATGTCTGTAATATTCGCCAGAAATTTTTTAACAAAGTAAGATTTTCCACTACCGGAGGGGCCAGCTATTATAGCTGAAAACCGGTGTTGAAATTTATAAGCCATGTTGTCAGTATGAGGTATGAAATAAAACTAAAGTATTTGTAACTTTATTTAATATATTTATTACTATCGAAATACATACAAGTAAAATTTATTATTTATTCATTCAACATATGTAGGTACATAAACTCGTAATAATTATATTTCTACAAATTCTAGTAATGTTGCTTGTTTGCCAGGTCCATATTGTTTTACACCTGTATATTTTAAACTCCATTTGGTAACGGAGTTTTTCAGCTGGGATAATTCCTCGTCGGATAAATCATCAAAACGCGCGGGAAGATATAGCATGAATTCTTCACACTCTGCAATAATCTTTCTTCCAAATGTTGTATTTACAGCCTTTATGTCAACTAGTTTATACAATTTATCTTTTTCCAAGTTCGATATCTTCATACGGGGTTTCGTATCTGCTAACTGGCCTCGCAGATTTAGTTTAGAAAAGTCCATATCTAAGAACAAATTTTACAAGTGATTACAATAAATAATTAAGTGATTTAAATATAACCTTACCTAGCTTGTTCTTGCTACTGAATAGTGAATATTGATGTCTTTAGCAGATCTTTCTCGATACTAATAGAATTTATAAAACCTACATTTATATATTATGCATATGGCTGTTTTCTCCTCCATCCTTGAGCTGACATCCGTCACCACAAATTCAAAGATCATTAAAAAGCAATTAAAAAGCAGGTCATTAGAAAGCAAACATACGTCACCACAAATTCCTAGGTCATTAGAAAGCAAACATACGTCACCACAAATTCCAGGATGTCATTAAAAAGCAATTAAAAAGTCATTAAAACAGGTCAATAGAAAGCAAACATACGTCACCACAAATTCCTAGGTCATTAGAAAGCAAACATACGTCACCACAAATTCCAGGATGTCATTAAAAAGCAATTAAAAAGCAATTAGTCTGCATTCCTGAAATTCCAAGGTCATTAGAAAGCAAACATACGTCACCACAAATTCCAGGAAGTCATTAAAAATCAATTAAAAAGTCATTAAAAAAGCAATTAGTCTGCATTCCAGAGCGGTCACTGGCGCCAGTTAATGAGTTTTTAATTACCCCCACTAAAAAGCAATTAGTGGTCTCGCGACTTGGGGGACCACTTACTACTCACAGTACTTCTTAATAATACACATTTAAGTATAAAATAAATTATGAAATGCCAATTATCAACGTTAGATGCTTTTAAAGCCATTTTGGCGCTGCGATCTTATTTTCAATCCCCCAGAGTTTCTGTATTCTGGACCCAATAGCAACAACGTTAAATTTATAACACACCCTAGAGTGTTATTAGGTATATAACAACCCTGAAAGCAAGGTTGTTATGATAACAATAACGTAACGGTCGGACATTAATAGTACATTAAAACACAAGTATCATAAGGCAATCTGTTAACGTACGAGTCCAAGTTTGGAAAACGAGCCGCTAGGCGAGTTTTACAAAGGACGAGTGCGTCAACAGGCCTTATGATACGTGTTTTTTATACTATTTTTTCTATTAAGGTATTTTTACGATTAAATTTATTTAAATTGCGACGTCAAATTATGACTAGGTATTTTTTTGTTAGTTATGTTTATGTTGGTAACGCTTCTCGCTAACAATTGAAATTTCATATTTTGTCAACTATTGATTAATTAGTGTATTGCAAGGTGTATTGTATTTATGATTCAAGGTCTGATTCTGGTTGTGAAATTAATATTATATTTTTTTCTAGTCCTATCACCTAAAGAAAGTATAAAAATCCATAATTAAAAGTAATATGTTGAAATATTATCAACAACTTACCATTTTGAGGTTACCTGTCATCTGTCAGTTAATAATAATAATAATAATAATAGCGTGTCCAACCAAAAAGAATAAAATAACATAAAATAATAACATTGACAAAATATAAATGTATATGAATTGTTTTCGGACCATTTAAACTTCTAAACACCAATGAACTGCATACATCAACGCTGTTGGATTGACAGCAGCAAGATCACTCATCTGACAGGGATGTTGTAAGATGGGACAGTTAAGCATGTGAGCCATGGTTTGTTGAAGTCCGCATGAACATAAGTCTGAGCCGCTAAGCAGTCCCCATTTTACCATATTTACTCTACATCTTCCTGTTTGGGTACGGAGACGGTTTAAGCTCTTCCAAGTTAACCAAGGTAGGTCGCCGCCGGGAGGAAGTTGCTCCTTTGGCTGAACTTGTAGCTCCTTATCTCTGTCTTTCAAAGAGTGAACCCATTTAGCGATCCGTTCTTGACTTGCTGATGTTAGAAGCGGTCTCACGGAAGCTAGGAAGCTCTTTCGAGATTTGAGTCTGGAACGGACATTACGTGGCCATGTAGTGGGTGCCGTGGATCTGATTCTTGTTTTTTTCGTTCTAACTGACTTGCAACGGAACGTCTTATTGATGGCGGAGCAATACCACTGAGAAGGTAAAGATGTCCAGTCGGAGTTGACTTAAGGCATCCTGTTATCAACCTGCAAGTTTGATTAAGAACGGAGTCAAGCTTGTATACATGCGATGATCGTTCCCAGACCGGTGCAGCGTATTCGGCGGTAGAAAAGCATAGAGCAAGAGCGGTAGTACGGAGAGTGTGCGGATCTGCTCCCCACTTGCTACAACGTAACTTCTGTAAAAGATTGTTTCTTGAAGATACTTTTGATTTAGTCTTAATAATATGTTGTCTGAATGATAAAGTCCTATCGAGTGTAACTCCTAAGTAGGTTGGTTGTTTAGAAAAAGTCACAACTTGCCCATCCCAGATAATATTCAGTTCTTTATTTGCTTCTTTATTTCGAAGATGAAATAAGCTGGAGATAGTTTTCCCAGGATTAGGACAGAGGCAATTCTCTTTGTAGTAGAACGATAATTTATTAAGGTTATTAGTTAAAATATTTTCAATTGTTGAGAACTCGTTACTTTGTGCAGCAAATGCCAGGTCGTCTGCATACAAAAATCTTCGTACACCAGATATTGAAGGTTGATCGTTGGTGTAGATATTGAACAACATCGGGGCCAAGACACTGCCCTGAGGAAGACCATTTTTCTGAATTCTCCATCTACTGCTACTATCTCCAAGTAACACATAGAAGCGACGGTTTTCTAACAGAGAACGAATTGCTTTTACCAAGTTAAAATCCCGAGTAATCATATAAAGTTTTACCAAAAGACGTCGGTGGTTAATGGTATCATAAGCTGAGGATAAATCTACAAATACAGCTCCAGTAATTTTACGAGCCTCATAACCGTCCTCGATGTATTGAGTTAAATTTAATATTTGTGCCGAACTGGATTTACCTGGTCTAAACCCCGCTTGTTCTGGAATAAGCTTGTGGATATAGCCAATCCTATACCACATCAACTATCAATCACTAATATGATTGACTTTGCGAATATTTTTAAATTGCATAAATTAATTCATACAGAAAGGAATGACACATTTTATTATACCAAATTCTCGAAAAATTAATACATAGATACACTTAGAAACTTAAAACGACTGAAACGTTCATGACCAACCTAAATTTCTAATAATCTTCTTTCATGGCTTGCTGGTCGCTACATCAGCCCCCCACGGAAACCGGAGGTCAGGGTAGGAGAAATTTTACTCGGAGATGAGATCGTGTTGCAGAGGGCTGCTCAGCTGAAGTGATGGTTGTATCTGGTGCCTTAGTTGGCGCTGGATAAAGTGCGAAGTTCTCTGCTTCGATGTACGCTGGTTTTATTCGGTCGATGCTAACTCGTGCGTCGCGTCCATTCATGTAAATTGTGAAGGTCTTGTCATCACGCCGAATCACTCGATGAGGACCACTGTATGGAGGTTTCCGTGCGCCTCGCACTGAATCGTCTCGTAGGTAGACATGAGTGCAGGAAGCTAAATTTTGGAAAACAAAGGTGTTAGTATTGCAATGACGAGACGCGGGAACTGGGCGAAGTTGTGATATTTGCTGGCGGAGTCGCACGACGAAGTTAGTTGCGTCTTCATGTCTTTCAAATGCAGAAGGATCCAGTAATTCACCAGGTAGACGAATGGGTTCGCCGTATACCAGTTCAGCGGACGACGCTTTCAGGTCTGATTTATATGCGCTTCGGATGCCGAGAAGTACGAGGGGTAAAGCTTGCAGCCAAGACATGCTAGGATGGCACATAAGGGCTGCTTTTAATTGCCTATGGAATCTTTCTACCATTCCATTTGAGCTAGGATGCCAGCTGCAGGTTCGTGACCGGGTGGTGCCAAGTGTCATTCCAAGATTTCTAAATAATCCTGATTCAAACTGGCGACCTTGGTCAGTCGTTATTTTGACTGGGGGACCAAAGCGAGAGATCCAGCAGTTCATAAAGGCTTCGGCAACTTCTTCCGTTTCAATAGTCCGTAGTGGCCAAACTTCTGGCCATCTTGTAAATCTGTCTACGGCCGTAAGACAATAACGGTAAGGGCCAGCAAGAGGAAGAGGACCTATAATATCCAAATGAACATGTTGGAAGCAAGATGAGGGAGACATGAAGGTTCCTAATGGGACATGCACATGGCGGGTGATTTTTGATTTTTGACAGTGATGACAAGAGCGGGCCCAAGTGCGGCAGTCTTTCTGTACTTGTGGCCAAACGAAACGTTGTGATACAAGTTGAGACGATGCCTTGATTCCAGGATGACTGAGTCCATGTAAACTGTCAAATACTTGGTGTCGCATGGGTGCAGGAACATAAGGTCGAGGAGATGCTGAAGCTGTGTCACAGTAAAGTTTTATGTTAGTGCCAGGCACGTTTACACGCTGGAGTTGAAGGGCTGAGTCGTTGACCAATAATACGCGAAGTTCAGCATCATCTTCTTGGGAGCGTGCAAGTTCTTGAAAATTAATTGAAGAAACATCTGTGAGTGCGTCGACTCGAGAAAAGGCATCTGCGACTATGTTGTCTGAACCATTGACATGTTTTATGTCTGTTGTGAATTGCGAAATGAAGGAAAGTTGATTGAGTTGGACAGGAGGAAGTTTTTCACGTTGTTGCAGGAATGCGTAGGTTAGTGGCTTGTGGTCTGTATAGATTGTGCAGTGCTGGGCCTCTAAGATGTGTCGGAAGTGTTGAACGGCGGAGTAGACAGCGAATAGTTCTCTGTAGTAGGTTGGCCATTCCATCTGACGTGGTGTTAGCTTCTTGGAGAAGAATGCTAGTGGTTGCCAGGTATTGTCCGTTAACTGCTGCAGGGCTGCACCAATAGCGACGTTAGATGCGTCTGTGAAGAGACCTAATTGTGCATTTGTTTCAGGATGATTTAGTAGGGTAGCTTTGGACAGGCTTTCTTTGCAAGCAGTGAAAGCTTGCTCCAGGTCTGGGGTCCATGATATAGATTGGTTTCCGCGAATTCCGGCAAGGGCGGCATTGAGCGGTGCTTGATTCTGAGCTGCAGAAGGGATGAAACGTCTGTAAAAATTTAGCATACCCAAGAATCGACGAAGGCCTTTTGCAGATGAAGGGGGCTGGAAATCCTGAAGAGCGGCGATGCGTTCCGGTATGGGTTGAGTTCCTGCAGCAGAGATTTCATAGCCCAAGAAATGTACATTGGAAGATCCTAGAACGCTCTTGTTCACGTTTACTAGAATTCCGTAATTATTAAGCCGTGTAAATAGAGTGCGAAGATGAGTCTTGTGCTCGTCAACATTTGAAGAAAATATTAAAATGTCATCGATGTAGGGGAAACAAAAGTCTAAACCTGAAACGACCTCGTCAATGAAGCGTTGAAAGGTTTGACCAGCGTTTCTTAGGCCGAAGGACATAAAAGGAAATTCAAAAAGTCCAAAGGGAGTGGTAATAGCTGTTTTGGGTATGTCTTCTGGGTTTACTGGAATTTGAGTGTAAGCTTTAACCAAATCAATGACAGAAAATGTAGTACATCCTCGAAGTCGATATGCGAAGTCGTGGATGTGACGAACAGGATACTTATCTGGGATAGTTCGGGCGTTTAAGGCACGGTAATCTCCACTAGGCCGCCAATCTCCAGTCTTTTTCGGAACCATATGGAGGGGAGAAGCCCAGGGTCCGTCTGAGCGGCGAGTTATTCCTTCACGGAGCATTGATTCAAACTCAGCCTTGGCGATTATCAAGCGGTCTGGAGCGAGTCGTCGGGGGCGACATGAAACAGGAGGCCCTGGCGTTGTCTTAATAAAATGGAGTGTAGCATGATGTACTTCACGAATCGTCCCGGCAGGTCGAATTAGTTCTGGGAATTCTGTTAGTATAGCATGGAATAATGAGTTTTTGTTAATTGTCTTTATACATGGTTGAGAAGTGCAGACTGTTTGGCAAGGAACTGTGAGGCCGGTCGTGCCATCTATTAGGCGCTGGTTGCGGCAATCAGGAAGGAGATTATAGTGAGCCAAGAAATCGGTACCGATGATGGGGACTGTGACGTCAGCTACCACCAATGTCCAACTGAAGTCGCGATGAAGGCCAAAATCTAGGCGAAGGTGTAAGGGGCCATAGGTGTGAACTGTTGAATTATTCGCGGCCTTTAATTCGTAGTTTACGCGGTGTCTTCGGTCTTTGACAAGATGTCGAGGAAAGCAGCATAAGTCTGAACCAGTGTCAATTAAAAATTTGAATTTGGTGGTGCGGTCATATATAAAAAGACGGTTTCTTGATTCTGGGCAACCAGATGCCGCCACTACTGGCTGCCGGGTAAGTTTGTTGACTTGAAAGAGCAGGGGTCGATACAACTCTTTGCTTTTTCACCAAAGCGGTTGTGGTACCAACATATTTTGTCCATTGAAGGACTGTCTGAAGAACTATATGGTTGGGTTTTATTACCATTAATTCGGCTTCGAGATCTGTGTCTTTGTTGCTTCATACTTTTAATCTGCGTGCGTATAGTGACGAGCTGACGGCAGATGTCCTCTAAACGTTGATTGATTATATCTATGTTACCTGATGGTGCTGCCGTAGCATTAACTGCAGGACAAGGTTGAATAGAAGGGATGACTGTTGGCTGGACTTCCATAATCTTGTCAGAAATGATTGACAACCTGTCAAGTGTCAAATCACTTTGAGTTTGCAAAATGGCCTGAATGTGAGGTGGAAGACGCTGGAGCCACAGGGTGCGAAGGAGGTTGTCCTGGACTGGTGTTGAGCCAGCTAAAGATCGCATATGGCGTAAAAACTGGGATGGAGTGCGATCACCGAGTTCCTCTTCCATTAACAACTGTCGCACACGTTTTTCTTCAGACGCTGAATTAATTCGGTTTTTAATTTAGTGTACGGGTTGGTGGCAGGTGGTGCACTAATAATGTCCTCCACTTCATTAGCATAACGTTCGTCAAGATGGGAGACAACGTAATAATATTTTGTGTTTTCCTGTGTAATATTAGCTAAGGTGAATTGCGCTTCCACCTGAGCAAACCATAGTGTTGGCCTGTCTCTCCAGAAGGGCGGCAGCTTCACAGAAATTCTATTTATGTGCGGTTCTGGTACTGGAGGTGCCGGTGCTGGTTGATCTTGATTCAGTTGTTGTTGGAGTAGTTCCTGCAACTCCTGATTTTGCTGTTGCAGTTGGACTAGCTGGTTTTGAATTTCTTCCATCAGAATGAAAATAAAAAGTTACTTGTTAAAAATAGTCGGGGTCACCAATTGTGGATATAGCCAATCCTATACCACATCAACTATCAATCACTAATATGATTGACTTTGCGAATATTTTTAAATTGAATAAATTAATTCATACAGAAAGGAATGACACATTTTATTATACCAAATTCTCGAAAAATTAATACATAGATACACTTAGAAACTTAAAACGACTGAAACGTTCATGACCAACCTAAATTTCTAATAATCTTCTTTCATGGCTTGCTGGTCGCTACAAGCTTTTCATCGACGTCAAAAGATAGTCTATTCAGCAGCATTCTTTCGTATAGTTTGTACAGGCAGCACAGTAGGGAAATAGGACGAAAGTTTTTGGGATTATCTAGAGGTTTTCCAGGTTTTGGGATAGCTATAATTTTGCTTTTTCTCCAAACTTTGGGTATAGTACCGTTTTCAAAACACCAGTTGAACATATTTAGTATCCACTCTCTAGTTCCCTGCCCAAAATGAACAATTTGCTCATTTCTAATATCATCAATACCAGCTGCTTTGCCTAATTTTAATACATTAATGGCGTTATCCAGTTCTGTTCTTCTTTGATGTATTTGATGGCGGTGTCCAGTTCGCTAGTAAATGATTCCCAATTAGCCTTTTTGAAATTAAAACGACGTTTAAATGCAGTCTTCCTGGCTATGACAATAGCACCTATTTGCAGCATTATTGGTCTGTGATGACTGTGAGGAATAGGATTTAGTACCTATTTTACACAATTTTCTGTAAGATTGCTGCTCACAAAAATCAGGTCAGGGTTATATCCTCTTTGCCAGCGTCCACTGTTGAACGATGATGTTAATTTAGCATCATGGATCAGATCGAGAGAATTCATTTCAGCCCAGTTTTCAACTCTATGACCATCTTCATTGGTTTCACGATAACCCCACACCGTGTCTGAACTGTTGAAATCACCGATGATCACCTTATTTGACTGACAACCAAAAATACTAGAGTTAAACTGGAAATCAGTTGCTGGAGGTTTATACACAGAAGTTACATCTATTTTTTCCACTTCAACAGAAAGTGTCTCTATATTGTTTATTTCTGTTTTTCTTACATTAGCACATTGTATATCTTCTCTAACAAATATAGCGCTGCCATAATGATCGTGAGGACATTCTATCATTAGTTTCATACCCGCTATTTTAGGGCGGTTAGAATTAAGCCCTCTATGCGTTTCTTGGATGCATAGGATGTCACATTTATTTGATTTACAAATGTCTGCAATCAAATCTTGTTTTATTGTACTTAGTCCTTCTACATTTAATGAAATGATGTTCAATACTGGCTCTGGTAAGAGACACTTTAATTTTTCTTTTTGACACATTTATATTTTAACCTTTTCTGGTTGGTATTAGCAGAATTGGCAGGTTTTAAAAACCAGTACCCGGGGTCGCGACGTGGACGCTTCTGCTATGACCCACTACAAAAACCTTAATATAAAATTGTTTCGTTTAAAATATATTTGTATATAAGTTGTAAATGACACGTGTCATATTTGACATAAAACAATTTTTTTTTATAAAGCATGACTACCAACTCGAGAACATGAAAGGCGCCAAAAATAGTACGCTTATAGATCTTCTAAACGTCGTGTTTGCAGTACAAAACAGTGCGTTTATAGAAACATAAGAACACCGAAATAGAAAAAATAATTTACGTTGGTAATATAAATATACGTCAAACGTCATTGTAAATGACAAAATTTCATTCTATGTGACTATACGAATAAATAATATAGGTGTACTGTGTTAATATGGTAGATGATGGTAGTGAATTAGTCGCACATAATCAACAACGACACAATAAAACGACAAGATTCGAATAACTCAAAGAACGGATAGAGTTTCGAATGAAGGATTTCATAATAAGTCAAAATCAATAGACGCACTACTAGCATCGAAAAAATTAAAATAGAAGTGGGCGGATCACGTTTTTAGAATGATAAACCATTAAGGCAAATAATATCACAGAATGGACACTGCGAGCATAAATGAGGTAGAGACAAACCGTGCTGTTAGAATTTAGTAGAAAAAATAATTAAAACAAATATTCTTCCAAACAGATAATATTCTGGCATTGTTTATTTATTTATTTATTAATATATATACGGAGTAAACCCATTTACAGTGAAAAAAAAAATACAATAATTTGTATAAACATAGCAGCATAGGACAAACAATGGTAAATATGTATGTATGATTAATAAGCAAAATGGTATGAAGTAATGTGCCAATATTGAATAATGAAGATGATTATAGTTTGTAGTAAATACATAAGTAATAAGGTTAATACACATATAATATCTTATCTAAGTTATTTAAACAGAGCTTTCAGATTTGTTTTAGAGCAATTGAATAAATCTACATTTGATGAGTGATAATTTACTGTTCTTTGACATCGTAACATAGGTGAATTAAACATATAATTATTGGAAACAGACGGTATTGAAAAAATATCACTAGTTCTAGTTAAATATGTAGGAACTTTAAAATTTAGTAAACTTAGCAATTCTGGACAATTTATTGTATAATTAATAATGTCAAGGATGAATTTTAGGTCATATATTATTCTCCGTTCCTCTAAAGTATTTAATGATAATAATTTTTGGATGAAATTGTACGATAAGTTATCAACTGGAATATTTAATTTGTAGTTAACAATTCGAAGAAATTTATGTTGAACTTTTTCAATATTTAGTTTTCTATTGTTGTAATGTGGACACCAAACGGTTGAGCCATATTCTAAACCAGTGCGAACTAATGAGCAATAAAGTGTTTTTAAAGTAATAATATTATTAAAAGGTTTTGTTGTTCGTTGAATGAAACCAAACATTTTTAGTGATTTTTTAACTGAAATTTCATTATGTAATATGAAGGTCAAAGTTATGTCAAAATAAAACCCTAAATCTTTAATATGATCTACAATAGGTAAAATGGCATTATTTAACTGATAATTGAATTGTATGGTTTCTGTTATTCTGTGGAATCTAATGACGTTACATTTTTCAATATTTAGATACATATTATTAGATGTGCACCAAGCAAGAAGAGAATCTATACAATTTTGAATTTTAATACAGTCATTAACTGTTCGTATCCCCAAAAAAAATTTAAGGTCGTCTGCATAAAGTAGGTAAGGGACGTCTTCGAAGACAAATTTATATCGTTTATGAATAATAGGAATAGCATAGGCCCCAAATGAGATCCTTGAGGTACTCCACTTGTTGCAATAAAACTGCAGGAAAGATGTGATTTAATTTTAACACGTAAGGTTCTGTTATGGATGTACGAAGATAACCAAGATAATAATGGGTCACGAATACCTAAAGCTTTTAATTTCATAATTAACAAGTTGTGATCGACTTTATCAAACGCTTTACTAAAATCTGTGTATACCGCGTCAACTTGTATTCTATCATTGAAGCATTTTAAAATGTAATCTTCATATAGAACTAGATTTGTTACGGTGGATTTCCCGTTCAGAAAACCGTTTTGTTGAGGAATGATTATTTTTGTTATTTCGGGGGAAATTTTTTGAAGAACAATCTTTTCAAAAAATTTTGGTATGGCCGATAAAATTGTAATTGGACGGTAACAGCCAATGTCCGATTTATCACTAGATTTATGAATAGGTGTAATGTGACCCGTTTTCCAAATAGTTAGAAAATGACCGTATTTTAAAGATTTATTGAAAAGGATAAATAGTGGGTAACTAAGTTCGTTTGCACAGACGTGCAATAGTTTTGGTGGTATAACATCTGGACCTGGTCCTTTGATAATATTTATAGAGTTTAATGCATTAAATATGTCAGTAACGGACAAGTGACAAGTGGAGATATCGACTTGATTTAAGTAATCTGGAATATAATTTGTAGTGGTGGTATTGTTAACTGTGTATACGCTAGAGAATTGTTGAACAAACAAATTAGCAATTCCAGAGATATCACTCTGTGTATTAGAATTTAGGTACATATTCATTGGTAAATCGTTGTTTTTGCGAGTACAATTAACATAATTCCAGAATGATTTTACATTAGAATGAATCGAGTTTTCAACATTGTTCAAATATATATTGTAACATTGATTACTTAACAATTTACACTGTGTTCTTAATTTAGAGAAAATATTATAGTCTTCAACAGACTTTGTTGTCTTATATGCCATGTGTGCTTCTTTCTTCTGAATAACTAGCTGAATTAATTCACTTGAGTACCAAACAGGAAAGCGTCTTTTTTTGATTCGTTTTGTAGGAACGTGTAAATTAATGGCGTGGTACACAACATAATAAAAACAATTCACTGCACTATCAATATCCATATCATTTAATACGCACCAGTTAAAATTTTGAAGAGAGTCCGAAATAGATGTATAATTAGCACGGTGAAAATCGTGCACTAACATGTTGTAATCTAAGGTTTGCACTTTAGTGTTTTTAGTGGTTGTTATTTCAATTGGGGAATGATGTATGTCGGCCGGAAGAATGGGATCAGGTGAGTGTATAGTTGAATAGTAATAGTTGTTGGTGATGATCAGATCGAGAATTCTCCCATTGTGATTTCGAATATCGTTTATTTGTTTTAAATGTAAGAAATTTAACATTTCTATTACGAGTCTATCTTGTGGAGTATAAGACATAACTTCCTTGAGGTTAAGATCATTCCAAAGAACATTGGGTAAATTATAATCTCCAAATAAGAAGATAGGGTAGTCAATGTATTTGTTTATTATTTGTTCTACCTCAGTAAAATGAGCTTCATAACTTGCCATATTGGATCTTGGTGGTATATAAGTACAACCAATTATAATGTTCACATGTTCTAATTTAACAACGACAAATAAATGCTCCACGTCATTATTTGTTAATTTTATGGGCATTGAAGAATATTTGTTGTTAATAGCAATGAGAACGCCTCCACCTGATTGCTTATTGCTGGTGTGTATATCTCTATCTTGTCTGAAGATATTGAAATTATGGAGACCTATTTCAGAGGATGATATGTCGGAGCTTAGATTAGTTTCGGTAAATATAATTATATCATAAAGAAAGGGCGTAGATGAGGATCGTAATGCATGTAATTTAGTTCTCAATCCGTTCACGTTCTGGTAATAAATATTTAGTTGGATTGAGGCATTCCGTTTTTTGAGTATTTAGATTTTATGATTTTCGGGCAACCATTAACGTACGTAATTGTTAAATTCTGTTCACCATTATTTATTCTCGTAGTGAGTTCCTCTTTTAATAATTTAAGGTACTGAGTTTCTTAAGGAGTTCGGTCAGCTCCAATCCTGAATGGAAGGTCTTTTGGTAGCCGTTTCTTGTTCTTTAAAATATGAATAACATCCCTTGAGTGATTCAATAATACTTTCAGAGGTTTTATTTTGTTCTCGGAGGGTTTTCCTAGACGGAACGATTTCATTTTGTTTAAATTTATATTAATGTTGCCGTTTTCAGTAATTTTATCAATATCGTGTTTATTTTTTATTGCCTTATTGGTTTCATCAAGTTCTGTTAAATTGTAAATAATAATATTCGATGCTCTGCTTTCGCGGTCACGTATTTCGGCAATAATAGGTTCCATAAAATTCTCGACTGATGTTTCTTTCTCAATTATGTGATTTTTAAAGGAAATAAAATCCTCTCTTAGTGACATAATTAATGTTTTAAGATCATTGTTGCTAGTATTATTTTTATCTTGACATGTGTTACGGTTTAAAATTGATGTGGTGACATTTTGCTCCAATATATTATTGCCCTAGATATACGTACCTTTCTATCGTCTAAATCTGGTTTCCCTCGTCGTATTCTTATTATTGTTTTGTCGATCCATCGTGTATCTTTATATTTTTATAGTGTTTCGTCCAATAAATTCTCTCTGCCTTCTTATTGTAATTATATTTCAAATGTTCCTATAGTGTTATTTATGTAAAATATGTTTCACTTCGAATCTATAACTTACCTAAATCCCTTTTCTGGTTATTTTCGACCTATTTCTAATCTATTTCGTGTATTCTTCAATAGTTTATTCTTTGGCGACCCACAAGGTTATTTGTTTACATCGCGCTTGACATGTTTCTAGTTGTAGAATTGCGACAGCGGCGTGCGTGAATTATTTTTATTGTATTTCTTCTTTTTATTTTGTGGTTGTTTTTTTGCGCCATCTTCATCCGGCAAAAACTTCTTGGTTCCGGAAAAAGTTTTGAGCATCGTGGAATTCTGATACAGACTCTGTTATGGGGTAGATGTGTTTTCTTTTGACGAGTATTTTGGCACGTGGTTGATGGTTGGCGTGATTTAGTTTTGACGCGAGTGGAGTACCCGATTGTTGTTTTGGACCAGTTTTTGGTTTCGCCATTGTTGCGGTTCTGTACTACGTCGGGAGTGCTCGAGTGACTTTCCAGTGTTGTGTATTTTGGTGGGTGCTTCATGTGGTGTCACGAGCATCTTTTCCGAGTTCTGGAAGTCACCTCTCTTCGGAGGATTTGCGAACTCTGCCGTCAGCGTCTCCATTCTTGTGAACATCTCCAGATGGTGTAGCGCCGCATGCCATCGTCCTCAGCCCGTCGACCGACTGCCGTCTACCCCATCACTATTCCTGGATACCTCACCGCCACTGTAGATAAGTTGCAGACTTTTTTTGTTCATATGAATCTCTTATTGTTGTCTACTGAAAGCGACCATTTTGTTCATATTCTTGTAACGTTATTAATTATTTGTGTAGTAGGTCGTCATTATTGGACGACATATCAAGTTTCATCGTTATTTAGGGTCGTTGTGCCTAACACACGATATAGTAATTTTGTCTAGTTTTGTCCGTCGCGAATTGTCCGTCGCCCGTCTCAACTGGCTGTGAATTGCCCTGCGTCGTATGGTTGGCCAACAATGGACGTTTGTAGATGTGTATCGGGTTACGGGCGTATTCGAGTCGTGTAATTTATCTTTATATTCTTTTCTTTAATGTTTATTAAACGTACTTTTATATTTTTCTTGAAATTTTTGTTCTATTTTAGAAAGCCTTAATATTGTCGTTTTCAGGCCACAACAGATCACGGTAGGTATCAGTATATTGCGTTTTCGTAATTTTCACGTTAAAAATTACGTGGCGCCCATTCAACCCCTTTTGGGGTTGTTCACCAAATTTTACCCTCTCCCTCCTCCACTGTTTAAAAGCTGGCGGCCGCACACCAGAATATCTAGGGTGCGTTAAGTAATTTTTATCGCGTTGCGCGAAGCACGTTACACATGGAATGCAGATATATCGTAGAGAGCTGGATGGTGCCAAAACAGCAGCTAGTACGGATCTGGATAAGTCAGTGCACACTAGTGGTGGGATCCGGATAGTTTCGGTTTCGGATCCAAAATTATCCGGATATCCGGATAATTGAATATTGAACTATCCGGATCTCTGAACCAAATCTCAGTATCGGATTTTGGATCCGGATCTGAGTATCGGATTTTGGATCCGGATCTCAGTATCGGATTTTGGATCCGAATCTGAGTATCGGATCTTGAATCCGGATCCGAATATCGAATCTTGGAAACGGATTTGAGTATCGGATCTTAGATTCGAATATGAGTATGAGATATGAAATTCCAGTATCCGGATCGGCTCTCGGATTCGAATATTCTCAGTATTGAACCTTACATTTCAATATTAGCATCGGGTCTCATCAAAATCAAAACCAAATAAATCTAATGATAGTCCACAATACATTTTTGTTTGATGTAGTTAATTAATAGTTGGCAGATATAAATTTCTGTTGGACAACTTTTAGCATCCGCTAAGATGGAAATTCTTCGATTCCACAGAACTATAAGTAAGAAAAACAACCCCTTTTATGTGAAACACGTGCACGATAGGTATTTCGCTACCTGCAACGAACCTACGGCCATTGTTTCTCAAATTTCTTTTTTCTTTACATTTGCACATACTACCTGGTTATTTTAGAGGGGTATTATAAAATGTATTACTGTTTGTGTACTGGTGTTTACAGACCGCTGTAAAGATAAACAGGCCCACTTTAACGGTTTGAATTTGAACACAATTCCAGATGTTAGACTTCACATTCAAAATGAAGAATCGGATCCAGAATTAAAATTTGGATCCGGAACTGCAAACAAAACATCGAATTCTGATCCGGATCCGTAAACAAAATTTCGAATCCGGAACTAAATCAGGATCCGGTTCCAAATCAGGATCCGGATCCATATCAGGATCCGGATCTAAATCAGAATCCGGATCTGAATTAGGATCCGAATCCAAATTCGAATTAAATTATCGGATTTCCGCTTCAATATCCGAACGTCGGATATCCGAGGATCCGGATATTTTGAAATCCGGCTTCTCGGATCCAAGTTTTGTCGGATCCTCACAGCACTAGTGCACACCCCGTGAATCGCACGTAAACAGCGGTCGCAACGGAGTTTATCTAATTCTTTATTGTCTATAGGTTTTAAACACTTGAAACAGTCATCCAAATTTATAACTGGCATTTTATTGCGTGATTTAGGTTAAATTTTTAAATATCAAAGAAATTTATTTGCACTATAGTTGGCAACAGTGACTATTTGCGATTAATTTAAATAATATTTAAAATTTATTGTACTTTTTATTTAACCGACGAGTAGCAACACTGATAAGTTGACAACTAATGCTCAACAGTAGGCGTAAATAGCCTTTAAAGACTTTAATAAGTAATATTAAAAGTAAGATTTACTCACTGTTACGAAAATAATATAGACAATGATTTAAAACGAATGGATAGTATTACTTCCACTCACGTTTAGGACAATAGCACAGAAATTTTTATGTAAGAATTTATAGCACAGAGGCATATAAACGTAAGTAAATATATACACGCTGTCACTATACTATATGTCACCTGTATGTATTATGATGTTATGTTGCAATGCAAACTATGACCGTAAAATTGTTGATTACAACAAACGATTTTGATTATAACCCAATAATTTTGATTACAAGAATAAATTTAACAAAGTAAATTTCATCAATATTTAAAGCTAGCATTCTTCGATGAATCAAAATATAGTTTAAAGTGTGTGTCAATTTGCAAATTATGCATTATGAGGGGCGCTGAAATATAATTTTGCTCAAGGCGCCTTTTACCCACGGAGCGGCACTAATAGCGTGTGGTATTTCTTTAAAATAAAATGCAATCCATTTTTTGCAAAACTAAATCTTTGAACAAAATCGAAATTATTTTACATTTTTCAAACTGGTTGTCACGAGGTACGAAGTCGATATACTTGGGAGCCTGATGTCAATCTATAACAACTACAAGTCACAACATTTCATCATCATCCGTATCCATATTTTATACAGCAATACTTTTTCGAAATACGAGAATAAAAACCACTAGTATCTTTCTCTCGTAATCATAATAACATGTAAAAGTTAGGTTAGATCTAGCTGAACCTAAGCTTAAGCCGCCAAATTTGGCAGTTTAAATTAAACCAAGCTTAAACTCCAGCGCAAGACTAACCTTTATTGTACAACTCAAGTTTTTAAAAAGCTGAGGTTTATCAACGGCTTAAGACAAAACCAGGCTTAAACCCACAATGTACAATCGGGCCCTTATAGTTGTCGAGATCGCAATGGTAGCCACTTAAAAATGAACAGCTTGTATATTTATTATAAACATATATTATTTATAATTCACACATTACATATATGTAGTGTAAATAATCATGGTCGAAATATAAAATGGTTTTGACTTATATTAAACATATAAATTTGGTAGTTCATACACAGTACATACAAGTACACAGTATGGTTCACCCAATTAATAGTAAACCAACATAAAACTAAAGGAATGATACCAGGAGGTGCTAAACATGTTTTACTTTACTTCATTGAATTTTTTTTACTTCACTGTGCTGTTTCATATGTGCGACTAAGCTATATTTATGTAAAAAACATTTTTTACATTCATTGCACTGAAAATCTTTTACTCCAGTATAATTTAATAAGTAATACCAATAATGGCAACCTAAGGATAAAAAGTGTTGCGCCAAAAAAGATGCTTAGCGATACAGAGCCATCTATCCATAGATATATGAATCAAAGTCGGTATTTCAGAATACTGTATTTCGGTTTTAAAATAAGGTGTAAGAACATAGAAATTAAGTTTGATATTTGTTTGTAAGGGTATATACTTTCTATTGAATTAGATATTTACTATGGGTAATAAAGTTTTACATTGTTGGTGGTCGGAGAATACATCGCTTGCAATTTATGTAGTTTTTTCTCCAAATTATAAAAATATTATGAACTAACTAAATTTATTAATTGAAAATTTAAATAAAGTGCAAGATTATTATAATCTGTAATTGCGATTTTCATTTGTTTAATTGTGTTTTGCAATATTTATATTTAAATCCGATGTATGGCTTGACTTGAGTTTGTATTATGATTCATTATATTATCAAGAACAAATCTATTATTTTGAAAAGAAAATGTAATTTATGAAATAGTTACAGGTTACTTATACGAGCCCAACCCCAAATCTATTCGTACCCTCTGAAAAAATATATTAACAGCAAGAAAAAATATTTTTTTAGATTACAATAGTTAAGACCATATTTCATCATTACCGATATCTGTGTACAAAGCAGATTGGCACACCCAGCAATGGGTAACATGCCGTGATGATATATTTATTTAAGACCATATTTCGGCAATTTTTTGTTTTATGTATTAATAAAGTGTACTGGATTTAAATATAATGTTTACCTAAATTTATCATTTTAACAATAATCTACGGGCAAATATATGACAACAGATACGTGCTAATTTTTTTAGTTATGCTTAGAACAGTAAATAATACAATATTTATGTTAGTATTATTTATAAAACTGAAGGTAAAGGAAACTGACAATATATTCAATTAATTACTATATGAAATATTATTTTTTTAGTAAAATTATTTGCAAAGTGATATTTATTTATTAAAGTACTACATGGTACTACCTATACAATTATATTAAAACCAAGAATAAATAAACTTCTGGATGCTATGATTATTGCTCCAATTCAACAAATTTTGATATGGTGTATTAATAGAGTGTATAGAACTTGAATACATTGCTTATAATAAAATTTCTTTGGTTTAATAATAATTTATTTGCAAAAAAAAAACATTGTCTGCATGTGACAAATGTTTTCGTCGTTAATAATTTGCAAATAATTTTTATTAAAATAGCATTTAAAATGACAATTAATTCAGTATGTTGTCAGTTACTTTTACCCTCAGTTTTATAGATAATACTAACATAAATATTGTATTATTTACTGTTGGAACGAAAAATTTTGGGACTTGTCTTTTGTCATGTATTTGCCCGTACATTGTTGTTTAAATGAGAAATTTAGTTAATAACATTGTATTTAAATCCAGTACACTTTATTAATACATAAAATAAAAAATGCCCAAATATAGTCTTAACTATTGTAACCTAAAAATTTATTTTTTATTGCTGTTAATATATTTATTTCAGAGGGTACGAATACATTTGGGGTTGGGCTCGTAACTATTTAGGAAAATTGTTAGCAAATATTCTGAAAACTGATATATAATATTTTTCTCTTAAGAGGACATTCTCCGGTACGAAATATAGACTAATTTTCTGGAACAAATCCTGATTATATGATAGCACATATTTCATTCATTTTTTCACTATTATGTACATAAAGGATGGAAAAAGTTTGCTAACCGCTAATTATTAATTTTTTATCAATGGGAAATTTTTGTTTTTTGTTGAAAAATTAATCTATATTTGACAACAAATTTACTACAAAAATAAGTAAAATTTTGATATAATAATGGGTCATCAAAGTGTATACAACCTTTATTTATAAATATACCAAATTTTAAGTATGTACGTTCATTCTTGGTGCTGTAGTTTGTTCCAGAAAATTATTGTTTTTCGAATACACATTGCCTACTTACAGGCGTAAAATGCCAAGATTTTCATAGTGGGCGGAGCTAAATGTTTATGTTGAAACTATTATTATCGTGGCTGTACACCCCGTGTACAAGGGGTAATACTATTAATAGATACAGACAGACCAAATTGACGAGAAAATATTTCACAATTATTAGTCTTTGCTTTGTATAAAGTTGATGGTTGAGTGCCGAATGCGGTGCATTATTGTTAAATTTGTTTGTTGTGGTATTTTTGTATCTCGTTTTTGTTATTTAGTTTCATACTTTTTTTTTCGTTTTTTTATATTTATTATTGTTGCTATTTTACATTAGATTCAGTTTTATACCAGGTACCTAAGTTAAATTTTACAATACTGGAATTCTGAATCTTTGATCAGTAAAGATTATAGTTATTAATTCGGTACTACCGGAACAAAAGGTCAAATATCGATTTTTTCAATTATTGCGTTTGGATTAAATTTGGTACCTAAAACGTACAACTAGATCCTTTCAAGCGTATTTACACATGCCCATAAACTTCCAAGATAAGCTTATACCCTTGTTCTCAGACAAAAATTATGTACGTTCGGGCTTATGATTTTAAGTCCCTGCAGTACAGTAGCGAATTGCGATATGAGTATTTTACGTTCAGTATTTATTCATTGTAAACAATAATTATTTTTGAAGACATACATACATATTAATTTTGTTGATGTATCTACAAAACGTTTATATCATTTGTGTATATTGCTAATATCAAATTTATTTTTATAAAAAAAGGCCGGTTGCGCCAAAAGATTTTTAAAAGTCTATTTACTAATCTACATTTACTTTTTAATCTCCAATTTACAAATAATCATTTTTATTTAACTTAATAATTTATGGAAAATTTAGAACCAAATATTAATAAATTTCTTATTGTGTGACTACAAATTTATTTTGAGAATTATTAAATTGTAATAGTATATTACGTAACATGACATGTGATAGTTTTTAGGTCGAGAATGTAGTTTGGGAATTTAAGACCCATAGGGTCGAGATTTGTATGATACATAATATTTACTTACCATCCACGCATGCACCGTATAGAAAAAATCTGTTGTGGCCAGCACAATACCTCTCGCCACTTCCTTTTTTTGGTTACATAAGTATAGGGCGCGAACAGTAATGTTACATTTTTGGGCTTCACAAGCAGATGTGTGGGCCCGTTTCACAATGATAATTAGTAATTATGTACATAGATGTCAAATGTTAGAATTTTTCATTAAAAATTTTAAGATTTTCTAAATTTACGTCAATTTATCACCAGGAGTTTAAAATTTACTTGTATGCCTTAGATATTTAACATTTAATTCTGCTCCACATGGAATTGGAAAATCACTAAATTTAGAATGAGAAATTTATACATAATTACTAGCTATCATTCTGACATGGGCCTCCATATCTGCTTGTCAAGGCCAACAAAATCATATGACTGCTCGCTCCCTATTGTATTTAACATTTCTTGTATACTCTACACCAAAAATTCTACTTACGCATATATCTATTCCATATATATTTAGATTGTTTAATTTTAAATTCATTTTTGATGAAGAAATTTTGTCCTCTTCTAATTTTTCGAAATGTTTCCAATTCTATTAATACATTAAGAAATAATATAATGTATGTACTTCCCAGAAAAACTCTTCAGTAATGTCTTCGGATTTCTGACACTGACATTTATCTGTCAGTTACAAAAAAATTAAATTTTCAACTATTTTCCATGGCCATTCTTTCGGCTGTAAAATTTATTATAACAGATTATTTTACATATTATATTTCTTTTATCTCTAAATCTATAGAATATATTATAAAATATTTAAATGTATCAGAAAGAAAATTTATTTTTCTTTAATATTATCAAGAAAAAATTTCAAAAAATATTATTTAGAAGATTTTTTTTCAAGAATCTTCTACTTCCGGTTGTTCAATTGTTACCAAAACCTTTTCAGATCTTCCCATGAATGTCCGATTGGGAAATACGTAGTTAAACAAATTTAAAGTCTTATAGTTTTTGAGTAATCGTCCTTCCAACATCCTACATACATACACACACACATACATCCACACACACACCCACACACACACACACACACACACACACACACACACACAGACATCATCGTAAAAATGTTAAAATCGGATTGTAGGGACCTTAAAACGTGCTTATTCAATAAAATCTGGATATGCGATTTTTAGCATGAATCCAATACCTCTCTTAGCGAGAGGTAAAAAGTAAGATACATGCAACAACTGATTGTATTATTACTCATGTACTATAAATATTTTTATATTTGATAACATATTGTAAAGGATGAAATATTTTGGGAGAGAAATATGCTTCAAAAACTTTATTTTTTTTTACGAAGATAGTCTGCTACCAGAAATTTTCTACTCACGACAATAACAAACCAGGAATTTAAAATTACGGAATAACTATTATTATTCAAAAGTAATTGCGTATCATACTGAAAAGTTATGAACTATCGGTTTATTTATTAGGAGAGGTATTGGATTCATGCTAAAAATCGCATAACCAGATTTTATTGAATAAGCACGTTTTAAGGTCCCTATAATCCGATTTTAACATTTTTACGATGATGTCTGTCCTCGACAAGTAAATTCCACACTCCTGGTGACAAATTAACTACGTGAAATTAGAAAATCTTTAAATTTGTAATGAAAAATTCTGACACTTGACATCTATGTGCATAGTTACTAATTATCATTCTGAAACGGGCCCCCACATCTGATTGTCAAGGCCAACAATGTAACATGACTGTTCGCGCCCTATATTTATGTAACCAAAAAAAGGAAGTGGCGAGAGGTATTGTGCTGGCCACAACAGATTTTTTATGTTGCATTAAAAATTATTAATTGAAATGAAAATATTGCAAAAGTTTTTCAAAATAAAGTTGTTATACCTATTTTTAATTTCATAATTATTTTACCACATTCTCTCAAAAATTAAAATAAATTTTATAAAGAACATGCGATCGGGTATATCTAAAAATAATTTGTCGGTAAAATATACTTAATCAGAATTACAAGATCACAACAATTGTCCTAAGTATTACATATTTTTCAGAGATAACAGTATTTCCAAATTATATAATTCCGTTGAGATTTAAATATAAATTCTTAATCCACGTTGTGTAGTGGGGTGCTAGGGGTACTAACCAATCATTGTAGAGCACCTTACTGATGCTACGCCGTCCCACCGACTACCGGCCACCACACGTTGTTTCCCCTGAGTAACTAAGAAGTCCGAATAATGTCCTCTTAAGAACATATACAAAATGCAGACACATCTTCCCCACCCGATACCATAAACCTTTGATTAAATTTCTATAGAAGTACAAATCCGATTCCGCTTATTTTAATTTTAAAGTTTGGTTTAGTTCATTCTTATAAAATCATGGAATAGTTGAAATTTTAATATTCAAGAAAATTCCATCTTCATTTCTTGTACATGCTTTGTTATTCATAATTTTATGTTCATTCAATATTCAGCTCAATTGCCGACAGACTAGACATCATAAACGAATGAGTGAAGAAAATAGATAATAAATACATAGGTATTCACCCATACAATGACCTGTATCTGAGAGATTCATTAGAATGAATACAATAACGAGAAAAGGTTCTTACATCGGTATAGATAACTAAAAGAAAGGATTAGGAAATATCGGCCACTATACAATCCATAAATTTGAATGAATAAGATCTAGTTGACCATTCATAGATTTAATATACCCCTTTATGTCTCTCTTAATTTCATAAGATTCTTGGAACGTAGGTGTCGGGTTTTTCCTTTCATTATGAACTACGGATGGGTTGATGTTTGAAATTAGGATTAATATTTTTGCCCTTTACGTAATGGTAGTGGTTCTCTTTGTACTTTTCATAAATTTATCATTTCTGTTTGAGTTTCATACAGTCTACTTCGTGTAATTTGGTGTTTTGAAAGTGTTACAATTATCTTGTAATAGTGATTCATTTCAAATTATTTTATTTAAAATGAAACAGCGGCGAATTGTTGTGTTTATATTAATTGTGATAATTCGCGGAAAAAATGTCCTCAGATGACGTTCTTTAAATTACCAGTGGATGTGAACAGACAAAAAATTTGGATTGATAACAGTGTCAACTTACGTTTATTGGAACTAAGTAGAGAACAATTAATAAAAAAAAGTTATTTGTGAAAAACATTTTGATAGGTGGTAGTGCCCGGAGGAAGTTAGTCAAACATGCAGTGCTGTATGATTTCGGTTTAATTACGACACCATCGTCATCAAAAATAATGGAACCATTAAAAGTTAAACAACCTGTGGTAAAGGTTTATACTAACAAAATGATTTGTGGTATTTCTTCACAGAAATGCAATAACTTACTATGCAGGTTATTTAGTATATAAGTGTATAAATAAATATCCATGCAACATTTGTGAAAATTATTTAAAAAAGAATGATGAATTATATACAAATAACGAAATTTTAATATTTGTAAGAGACTACGGTGAAAATGATAAAATGGAATGTTTATATAGACCGACCGAATTAGCAGTTGACATTTTATTTTTAATTTTAAATACAATGGAGACATATTTCTAAAATAGTAAACATATTTCGTTTTTTTAAGAAAACACTTTTAAATAAAATAGAAGAAAATATTAATGCAAAATATATTAACTGGTTACATGTCGATGCGGAATGTAATGAACATAAAAAATATTTTATAAATTTAGCTCTAAATGAAATAGAAGAAAATATTAATGCAAAATATATTAACTGGTTGCATGTCGATGGGGAATGTAATGAACATAAAAAATATTTTATAAATTTAGCTCTAAATACAAAACTGGAAAACTGTATAAAATGTTAGCAACTATGTCAAAATCTTTTGAATTTGCAAAAATAAAAACAGCTATGATAGAAAGATAAAAATAATTCAAAATCTGTAAATATTTTGATAAATAATAGAAAAAAATTGAAAGTGATGACAAAAGTATTTCAATTTCCAGTATTTCCACATCCCTTATTTCTGTTAGGCAAATGCTACCTGCTACAACAAGTAGCGGCACTAAAAATTATCAAAACTTTTTTCTGACCACTCTGGGCTCCCATATCTCAATATAATTTTTTACTTGCACGCTAGAGGCAGCACTAAACGAATACTAACTCTTCAAATGAACGCGAACGGTTTTGCCCATTAGGTTGCCATTATTCGTATTACTTATTAAATGTCAGTATGTTGTTTCATATGTCTAGTTAAGTGTGATTTTTGTGTAAACCATTTTTTACATTCATTACAGTGATAATCTTTAATGCCTTTGTGTAGTTTCATATGTTTAACTAAGGTTGATTTATGTAAAAAACATTTTTTACATTTATTACATTGATAATCTTTAACGCAAGTGTGATATTTTATATGTCTAGCTAAGGTTGATTTTTGTGAAAAACATATTTTACATTCATTACATTGATAATCTTTAATGCCTCTGTGTAGTTTCATATGTTTAACTAAGGTTGATTTATGTAAAAACCATTTTTTACATTCATTACATTGATAATCTTTAACGTCAGTGTGATATTTCATATGTTTAACTAAGGTTGATTTATGTAAAAAACATTTTTTACATTCATTACATTGATAATCTTTAACGTCAGTGTGATGTTTCATGTGTTTAACTAAGGTATATTTATGTAAAAACCATTTTTTACATTCATTACATTGATAATCTTTAACGCCAGTGTGATGTTTCATATGTGTAGCTAAGGTTGATTTATATGAAAACCATTTTTTACATTCATTACATTGATAATCTTTAACGCCAGTGTGATGTTTCATATGATTAGTTAAGTTTGATTTTTGTGAAAACCATTTTTTACACTTATTACACTGAAATTCTTTGTTGTTACCACTTGCACCACCAGTAATTAGAACATTTTCGTCAGAATTAATTTCATTATTATCAGAAACTACATCATGGTCATCAGAATTCTTATCACTTTCGTCGCCCATGTCAACGCTGCTGCCTTTTTGAAAATTAGTATCTGTTTCAAGTGGGCTTTCTTCCATCAGTATTTCTTGTAATAAATCAAGTTCACGGCCAGAGGGATTTTCTGAGAACGGGTCTTTAATGGAAATTTCGTCCACTAATGAATATTTTATTTCTAGTTTATCATTCTTATCTATCACTTCCTCTTTTATATAAACTTCTTCGATTTTATTAATCTCTGTTACGTCTGTGTTGTTCGGCGCCTCTTTAATCCACGCTTCCAGACGTAGAGTGTTCTCCACACAGTTCTTCTTAAATGTACTAAACAATTGAAGTTTCTGTTCGCACATGGAACAGAAGCGTAGTGAAAGCCTCAACTTGAAGATTGTCTGAAACATGAATTTTCATTGTAAAAATATGCTCATTAAGGATGTACAATGTCGATGTTTTTTAAGGTATCTCGGGTAATATTATCGATACAACAAACCTGTTTCACATTCCGTAGTCAACTTTTCGAGAGAAATTTAGTAGTCGCCGCAGGAATTTTGTATCTTCATTTGTTTTTGATCTACAGGTAAAAACTCGTTTTTCGCTAATTTCGAAAATATTTCATATCTTATTAAGTATAATTGTTTAGATACATTTTGTACAGTTTTTACGTAGAATAAAATGGCGTAATTAGATTTTTTTGAAAATTTACTAATTCTCGAGATATAACACAAACTTATATTTTTTAAGTGGGAACGTATGTTGAAAATAGTATCACCTTTTTGTTTATTTTATAAACTTTTCAATGATATATAACAAGTCTACATTCTTTTGTTTTAAACATAAATATAACATGAATTATATTTTTGGAGAAAATATTGAAAATGATTAAGAAACAAATGAAAAACTATTACAGATCACCTTTTTTTATTTTTAATATTTCTTCAGTTTTCTCATTTTTTCAATTTATATACCTCAGAAAGCATATTAAACCACTTTTTTCGATTTGTGCCAAAGCCAACTATAACGCTGATGAAATACTGTTGTTCATTTTAAATGGGGCGCCATTGCTATCTCAAGAACTATAAGAGCTAGAAAGACTGTTAAATGGGCAAACAATTTCTATTTCACAAAAAAAATTAAGTAAAAGAAAAATATTTTTTTCGATCAGTGGTTCTCAAATACAGGACGTAACTTTCTTATTTTAAATGACAGCATGTATTTTTTATTTGCTCCTTCGTTACGGAATTTAATTTTGAATTCAGTGGTACAATATTTTTATATCCTTACATAACGATTTTTTTGAGAAAAATGCTATAATAAGAGTGTTATGAATGGAAAAAATGAATACGTGTTAATTTTTTACATAGAATTGCCATGAAAGAAATACGTAAATATTTCGTTTGCGTTGACATTTATGTAAAAAAATCTGATGTGACCAGCACATTACCTTCCGTCAATTTTGTTATGTACAAATTCCATACATAAATTTTCTTGCAAAAGATTATATATTTCCAGTAAAATTATTTCATATTTGTCTCTTCAATTTTACGTGAATGGTGTCCATTTGATCAAAATTTCTTTGTTAAACTTGAAAATTTTATTAATCTGGAATGGTACGTGTACTACGCTCCTTTTTTAACATAATATTGCATTTAAGGCATATGATTTTAACGGTCTACATTCCTTTCTAGAGGTAATAAATTTTTGACGCATTCCGGTAAAATGGGAAACTTCAAATTAATACTAGTAGTTAATTCTGGTACTGTGCCTTAGGATATATATATATATATATATATATATATATATATATATATATATATATATATATATATATATATAAAGGTGTTCCAACTAGAGCGCCGGATTTAATTTTAAAGAAAAACACATTTATTTTTTGAATTAAGCAAACATTTTTATTTCAACATAAAGAAAGATAGATCCGATTAAACGTGAAATACAATATCAGGCAAATGGCCACCACGAAACCTCTGGCACAGGGTTATTCTTTTGTTGAAATTTTTAATAACATTTTCACATAAATGTGGCTGTATTTCACCAATAACGCGCCGTATTTCCTCTTTAAGATGTTTAACTGTTTCAGGCTTATTCGCATGCACCTTCCATCGGTGTTAGATCGCACGATCTTAGTGGCCAATGTTGATCGCCAAATCGAGAAATGACACGGCCTGGTCTGCAGTAACACCAGGTTTCACGTGCTGTGTGGCAGGTCGCACCGTCTTATTGGAAAAACATGTCCTCCACATCAATTACATCCAGTTCGGGCCACAAAAACTCCGTTAACATTTCGCGATACCGCACACCATTAACAGTTAGCGCATTTCCAGCCGCATTTTCAAAGAAATACGACCCAATCACTCCGCCAGCCCAAAATGCACACCAAACAGTTACTCGCGGTGGATGCATTGGTTGTTTCAGTATCACACGAGGATTTTCAGCACCCCAAATCCGACAGTTTTGCTTATTTACGTATCCGTCGAGTTGAAAATGTACCTCATCTGAACAAATGATTTTCTTCGAAAAATCCGTATTAATTTGATGACGTTCCAACACCCAATCAGCAAATCCACGGCGCTGCGCATGGTCCCTTGGCTTGATTTCTTGCACCAATTGAACCTTGTACGCGTGCAATTGCAGATCTTTTACCAAAATTCGTTGCATAGTGCTTCTGGAAATGTTTAATTCTTGACCACGATGCCGAATGGAAGTTCCTGGATTCTCGGCCACAGATTCCCTTACTGTGGCTATATTTTCCGACCGACAAGGACGACGACGAAAAATGATCTTCTCACCCATCAGCGTAAATTTGGTCTCAAATTTTGTAATTAAACGCCTCACTGTCGATTCATTTGGCGCATTATTGCGACCGAAAACTTGACGTGATTGGCGAATTGTTTTCGCAAAACTTTCACCATTTTTGTAATGTGTTTTTACAATAATTAAACGTTGTTCGATTGAATTCTTCTCCATATTCTTAAATCGCGTGGTCTGTACGTGACAACTGTCAAAAAAATAACCTTACAACTCGTATTAACAAAATGGCGGCAGATTTAAATCCGGCGCTCTAGTTGGGACACCCGCTATATATATATATATATATATATATATATATATGTATATATATATTTTATAAATTTTACATAAATAATTTGAGGGAAAGTTGTGAATTAAATTATAGAATTCTTCGGTTTGTCCTGTTCTGTCTCCATATTCGCAATAAATAAATGACTGCTTAAAAAATAATCCCTCACAGCAAAAACAAATTATATCTGGCGTATGACATCTATCTTTAATAAATTGTAGTTCAAATTTTGATATATCCAAATTTTGTCATAATAAATGATTATAGATATTATTTCTATATCTAATTAAATCATTTTGTCCCTTCCTCCTTTTTGTTGCATTATCAATATTTTTTTTCATTCTCTCGGAAAGTAATGTCGTCTCTTCTTGTCTTAAATAAAATAAATAAATAAATATTTCATCACGGCATATTACCCATTGCTGGGTGTGCCAATCTGCTTCATACACAGATATCGGTAATGATGGAATATTTGTACCATGCGGGCGCTTACCAGGCGTCACCTCACGGGCACTCATTGCTGGCGTGGAGAGTGCGCCACAGAGGTCAATTTTGTGCCATTAAAATGCGATGTAATTTTTGGCGTCGGTCGGAATCGAACCCGGGTCCCCTAGATTCGCGACCAGACACTCAGGCACACGGTCACATTACCTTCCGAAATATACCTCTTCTTTTCTTAATGGATAGTTTATTCTTCTCATTTTCATCTTTACTATAAACATCTCGTTTTTTGTATTTATTTTATTTCTTTCGTTTTTCATACTTTTATACAGGGTGTAACGTCTAAACGAGCTACCTCTGTATTATTAATGATACAATAAACTACTACAAGACAATCTTATAGAAGAGCAAGGGGGACATCCGAATAGGAAAGAAAATATTTTTTTCTTCAAACGTCATAAAAGTAGCATCTTTTGTGACTTGATTCACAAGGTAGAAATAAAATAAATAAATATCCATAGAAACTATACAGAATCAACGAATAAGAAATAACCTTAATAAAAGAAACCTGTAATATCGCCCTAAATGTCACTATAACACGCTAGGTAATCTAAGAATAAAGTTACTAAATACGATCCATAGCTGTCAAATTTAAATATATAACCTGTGAATTGAAATATAAACAGAGTTTACTTTTGAGGAAATAACATTATTAAAGAATAGCAGACTTATAGATTACAATTACAGGGACGGTAATGAGCATAAGAATACTTAGAATTAAAGTGATAAGAAAAGATTATATTGTTTTGCAGTGATTCGTGGACATATCTTTCAGCCACACTGCTAGATTTCCATCCAATTGAACTTCAGGGGACTTACATTACATTATAATCCTTCAAATTCCCACATAATTGCACACAAGGAGGATGTAAAATTGCACAGTTTTTATTTAAACGTCAAAACGTGAAAATTTTCATTTCAATGTTTATAACAAAAAGTGAACAAATAAGTATCCATAGCTACAGGGCAATTGAAATCGCAAACGTAATTTACGTAAAATGTAACGTCAGTAGTAGATATTTTTCTTTAAATATCTACGTTTGAAGAAAAAATATAATGTGTTATTCGGAGTAAAAGTGTCATTGTGTGCCTCGCGTGCATTTATCTCGTTTAAACTTCCACGCTCGTCACACAAAATCTCACTTTTACTCCTAATAACACAATATAATATTTTAAACCAGTGGTTTTCAAGTTACAATACAAAGTGATATTTTTTTAAACAGGATAGTATATATTTTTTAGGCTCATTCGATAGAGTATTTTTTCTGAATTCAACCAAGTAATCGTTTTATGTTCTTACATAACAAAAATATTGAGAAAAATTCAATTATAATTTGAATAAATTTGGTTATTTTTCAGTAGGCTATGTATGAAAAACAATTGATCTTAAATTAAAATGAAACAAATATTTGTTATTAGCTTTATAAAAACAGTGTTCTACTTGATTTCGTTCTTAAATAATTCAAATTGACAAATAGCAGTCTTTGTTTAATACATAGCCTACTGAAAAATTACTATAAAAATCAAATTTAAATAAATTTCAATTGAATTTTTCTCGAATATTTTTTCATGTTAGGATATAAAATTAATACATAATTGAATTCAGAAAAAAATACTCTTTCAAATGAGTCTAAAAAATATATACTATCCCATTTAAAAAAATATAACTTTGTATTCTAACTTGAGAGCCACTAGTTTAAAAAAATATTTTCGTGTCTAATCGGCTGCCCCCCTTGGTGTTCTGTAAGATTGTCTTATAATATTTTATTGTATCTTTAATAATACAGAAATTATTTGAGGTAGCTTGTCTTTTTTGCATTTTTATTTTATTTATCTCATTATATATATATACAGTGTGTTAATTAAAAACCTGGCCATAGGCGTTTATAACATGGGAAATCAGTTTTTCCTTGCGCAAAAGTTCCCAAATTATTTTAGACAAAAATACTTCAAATGCATCTACTTCCTTTTGCTAATCTAGCATTGATTTCCGTTTCCTCGTCATTATTATTCGTAAGGTTGACTCCTAAGTAAGTAAATCTACTTACTTCTTCAAAACTGTACGCTTTACTGTCTGTGTTAATTGTAAGACTTCCGTTAAATTCCTCCCCTATTTGCATAAATTTGGTTTTTTCCTCATTAATTTTTAGACCAGTTTCCTTAGCTACTTTTTCGATGTTGGAAAAAACTCTTGCTAATTCCAGTTTTGATCTGGTGATAATTGCTATGTCATCTGCATAAGCCAATATTTGATGTCGCTGTCTATTTATCATTCCTTTAGTGTAAGTGTTACTTGTTCTCAATGTCCACTCCAAAACCAGATTGAAAAGGATTGGTGAAATGGGATCGCCTTGCCTCAATCCTTTCTTTATTCCGAAACTTTCGGAAGTTTTCCCATCCACAAGTACTTTACATGAAGTGTCTCTCTGGGTTAATTTTATGAGACGTATTATTTTCGTAGGAAATCTAAAATATTTTAATATATTATACAGCTTTGTCTTTAAAACCGAGTCATATGCCTACTTAAAATCAATGAACAGAATGTTGAGTGGTAGCTTATGCTCATAGCTGTCAGCTATTATATCTTTTAATGTATGAATCTGGTCCATAGTTGATCTGTTTGGCCGAAAACCTGCCTGGTACTCCCCCAAGATTTTATCTGATATCTCCTTAATTCTATTCTTTATACACTGGGCTAATATTTTATAAGCTATGTCCAATAAGGCAATTCCTCTATAATTACTACACTTTTCTCTTTCTCCTTTTTTGTATACTGGACAGATTACTGCCTCTTTCCATCTCATGGGTATTTGCTCTTTTTCCCATACTTTTTGGATTATTTCACACATTTCTTCTTGCAATTCATCACCTCCGTTCTTATACATTTTTGCCACAATGCCATTTTTTCCTCCACTCTTATTATTTTGCAATTCATATATAGTTTTTAAAATTTCTTCGCTCTCCGGTGCCTCTATTCTTATTTCCATTTCGCCATCTTGTTCATATGATCCGTAATCTTCGTTTGTACTTACACTACTTTCCTCTTCACTATCTTGTTCATCGTTTAGGAGTTCCTCAAAAAATTCCCTCCATCTGTCTATTTTCCTTCCACCTGTCAGCAATTCTCCCTCCTTATTTTTACAATATACTCCCTTCTGTCGATAACCTGTCATTACTTTTCACTTCCTGATAAAAATTTCTAATATATTTGCTTCTGTAATTATCCTCAATTTTCTCAAGTTCAACTTCCATTTGCATCCTTTTTAATTTCTACATATTTTTTTGTAATTTTTCTTTTCTTCTAAATAGATTACTTTATTGCTTGCAATGGTAGCAAATTAGTAGTACGTTGTATTATTAAAAAATAGAATAGCGGGCGTTTGAAATATGAATATATTGAATGAAAAAAAAAAAAATCAAGTGTGTGAGATTTTATTGTTTTTTGTTCATAGATGATGATATTTTTTGAGATAAATTCATTTGTATGACGTAACCTAGGCAACAAATCCAATAAAACAAAATTCCATACTTTCTTGACTTATTTTGTAAGATATTTCAAACGTCCGCCGTTTTACATTTTAATAATACAACGTCCTACTTGTTTACTATCATTGTAAAGCAAATTTTGTGTACTTTTCAAAAATATAGAAAAATATAGTATGTTCCATTTGAAATTTTAAAATTGGTATCACATAGTCCGGAACCGGAAGTAACAGAACGCTTCTTGATACGACATCTTATTGCCCATATTGCCTATAATAAATTTGTTTATTTGAAGATAATCACTATCTTGCTTAATAACGGAGATAATTCCCGGTTCATTCTCGCGTGATCACCCTGTATATATATATATATATATATATATATATATATATATATATATATATATATATATACAGGGTGGAAACGAACTTAATGTCATAAATTTAAGGGTGAGTAGTATGACATATGTAGATTACGAAACAGAAAGATTTTTTTTTAAATTCGCATATTTAAGGGTAGTTTTCATGAAACCAACATTTTGGGTACCACTGGACCACTGGCAATGCATTTGCATTATTTTATCTATTACACAATTATTTTCGTTAAAAATGCTATTTAATTTAATTATTAAGAATAATACCTTATACAACTAATTTTGAATGTATTTTTGATAACCATATTTCTAATGAAATATGAATTAAAACAGCAGTAAAAAAAGTTTCCTTAAGAAAAGTCGAATTTTCGTTTTTCGAATTTTAAAAAAAATCTTTCAGTTTCGTAATCTACACATGTCATACTACTCACCCTTAAATTTATGACATAAAGTTCGTTTCCACCCTGTACATATATATATATATATATATATATATATATATATATATATATATATATATATATATATATATATATATACTAATGTTACAACTTTAACAGCATATTCATGAAGTCATTTTAAGCAAAAAATGCTATATGAACATAGGTCCTATCTCTTCTAGTTACCACAAAACAAGAGGTTAAAGTTTTATAAAAAAGCTCAAAATTTTCAATTTTTGTAATCAAGATATTTCTGAAAAAGAAGAATTTTATTGAAAAGTCATACCTTATTTATCCTTAAAAATTATTATAACTTTGCTTGTGTAAAAATGGATGGTTTTAGTACTGCTGAATATGCAGATATAATTTTTATTTATGGATTTTGTAATGGTAATGCCAGTCATGCGTGCAGAGAATACCATGAGAAATACCCACATAGACGCCAACCTTCCCATACCATGTTTGCGCGCGTATTTCAGCGACAAAGAAAAACTGGATCTCTTGCTGTACGAAATGACGGTATTGGTGTTGTTAATAACCATAAAGAGGAAGAGAATGTGGTTGATGCTATTCTTGATAATCTTCAAATCGTGTATATCATTCCATGATTCGCCGCTATGAAGCATGCATACGAGCTCAAGGCGCTCATTTTGAGCATTTACTATAAAATATTTCTATTTTGTTGTCTTATTTCATATTGTGTTTGGTATCTATTCTGTGTTGTTATGTTGTCCTGTATTTAGAAAAAAATATTTTCTTCTCTAATCAGATGTCCCCCATGGTGTTCCGTAAGATTGTCTTTGAGTAGTTATTGTATCATTAATAATACAGAGGTAGCTCGTTTAGCCGTTATACCCTGTACATATATACAGGGTGTTAATACTAAGTCGTTACACCCGAAAATGGTAGATACAACTCATTAAAACAAACAACTTTTCTTAGCTCAAATTTTTTATTTGGAGCCCCAGTTCATAGTTATTGGCGTTCTCTTGTTTTTCAAAAAATCGTCATAACTCCCTTATTTTAAGGAATATTTAAAAAATACAAAAACTTTCAGCATTTGCTTTCGGTTCTCTAAAACACTTGTATTTACAATTATTTTCTATTTCATCAAATAACAAAATGGCAACCAATCAAAAATTTAAAAACAAGATATTTTGAAAACCACCCCATCGATTTTCGAAAATAAAACATTTTTAAAATCCTTAAACTTTCTATTACAATATTTGTCTGAAACATTTTTTTCTACCGACGAAGCTTGCTTCACAAGGGACGGGGTATTTAATTCTAAAAATAATCATTTGTGGGCTGACGAGAATCCCACGCACCACTTATTCGCGCACATCAACAACGTTTTGCGCGAGGGATCATCCACCAGTGGCATTCGGTGTACATTTTTGTGGCATTACAGGCATTTTAGGCATTAATTGGCATTATTGAGCATTATCAAGCAGTAATGGCAATATAGGCATTATTCGGCATTATTAAGCATTTTTAGGCATTTTAGGCATTTTTAAAGCATTATTGGTAGTAAAACAGCATTTTATTTTCTACTGCGCATGTCAGCGCACATGTCTGAATGTAGTGGAGTGTTATTTTCGTATTGTTTGTTGAATTATGAGGGTTCCCAACTCCAACATGTCCGTTGTTCGTTACAAGTTACAAGGCTGTTGCTATTTTGTTTCAATTTGTAAATAATATAGTCGTTAATTAAGTATGAACTGATGTTCAACTTTTCTCTTCTCTGCACTTGTCCCTTGACCTGCTGTGTTGCCGCGTCTTCATAATTTAGCATTTTCAACTAGCTAGTGAATTAACAACAATGTAGAAATCGTCAGCCTATACTTTTTTTAATGAAAACTATAATAAATTTTCAAATTTGCAACAGCATTGTTTAGCTTAGAGCGTTAGAAAATCATATAGGCCATTAATCAAAACTACAAGTACACAAAATTTTAAAATTAGGTTTCCCTAATTCACTATTTATGCAAATCTACGATAGACAAGTCGTTAAGTATCATCAGGAACTTAAATACAAAATGTATACTTTTTACACGGCATTAATTCTTCAATAAATTTGATATTTTTATAGTTATTTTTCTTGTACCTGTATTCTATTAATTTAACGTTATTTAACAATAAACAAATTGAAACATATTCTAATATATTTATTGAATGTAACAATTGCAATTTCTTACAAATTCCTAGATCTATTGATTTAAACAAATATTGTAAAAGATAATCGCATCGATTATTGATAATATAATAATGTAATTGTTGAGAATTCACCTCCAGAGAATGTTGTTTCACTACAGTACCTCTTAATTGGAAACATATTATCGTAATTTCGTCAAATATTTTTTTTCACATCATTAATTTTGAATTTTAAATTTGAGGATGATGTTACGCCTATTAAAATATTTAGGGTTACTGGGCGCATGCGCGGGTATCATCAACGTCTTAGAATAAAAATTATTCCTATATAATTTCTATTTATAATTATTATTAGAATATATAAAGGTTAATTTCAGGGTTAATTTTCATATTTTATAATTTGTTGCTTTAAATTTGCTAGATTTTTAAAAATCTTATTGAAATTTCCTGTTGATTACTTCGAACTTTGATATTCCAAGTATTGTAAAAAAAAGTAGCACAGTTGAAATATTATTTGTTTATTAATTGAGTCATAATATAATTTGGTGAGTCGGTCTAAACTAGTTACACCAAATTTCATTGTTTCTTTAATAAATAAAAAAGTTATTTTGACCTACCACTTTTTAGGACACCTGGTATGATTGTTTTGTATTATTCTTTATTTTTTGTTCCTGATAATGCCGTACGGAAAACATAATATATATGAAACAAATGAATGGTTGTATTTTTATTTTGATACCACCGTGTGAATTATTCTTTGTATTCAAATTACAAAATGTTTCAACAAGTGCACGAACAAGTGGTAACAGCTATTTAATATATAAATAGCTATTTTAATTATTAATTTTCAGAATTACTTTAAAGAATGGACGAAGAGAGCGAGGATGCCTTCTTTAAATTTCTTGAAAATATCAATATAGAAATACCAAATTATTTAAAAAAGCGACTCAGAAAATACGCATAGCAGCATAATATCTTTAAGAAGTGATACGGAAAGCGACGTTTTTACAGAGGAAGAAAATAAAGGAAATTCAATAAAAATAACTAAAGAGGCATACTATTCCGTCTACTATGAGGATCAGTGGTACCTGGGAAGAGTGATAGACACGAGAAAAAAAACTTCTGAAGTAAAATTTTTAATAGCTGATCTTGATAAATTCATTTGGCCTAAAAAAGATGATGTACAAATTATTAAAAATAACTTTATATTTTATGGTCCAATTCAACTTTTAGGTTCGGATCCATTTTTCATAAAAATAAATGACAGAAATATCATATATTATAAATATAAAGAGTTTAAAAAAACAAATATACTCGATATGTGAACATAAATAGTTTTGCAATAAGTTTTAATCGACTGTTAATGATGATTTGGAGAGGTGAAATTAATGGAGATCAGTCCTTTGTTAAAATATTATTTATTGAAAAGAAAACCGACGTTTCGGTCTCAATTAGACCATCCCGAGGACCATCCAAACATAACTCTGAGGATGGTCTAATTGAGACCGAAACGTCGGTATTGTTTTCAATAAATAATATTTTAACAAAGGACTGAATCTCCATTATTTTCACCTCTCCATATAAATAGTTTTAATTATAAAATTTATTATAATAACAATTTATTTGTTGTAGTATGCAATGTACTAACTTTTTTTCTGAATAAATCATTCAAATATATTTTTGCATTTCCCTAAATAATCCAATTTAGTTCCTTGGTATATAATATACTATAAATATAGTATTAATGACTAAAATTAAAAATTAAAAATTATAATAATTCCAATAATGCTGCTCGCATTATTGGCATTATTAAGCATTTGAGCATTTTATTGGGCATTTTGGCATTATTAGGCATTTTGGCATTTTATTAAGCATTTCGGCATTTTATTTGGCATTTTGGCATTTTTTAACCAAATAATGCCGAAATCGGCATTCGGTGTACAAATTTTTGGTTGGTGGATGACCCCTCGGTTTTGCGGTAAATGTATGGGCTGGAATCATAGGGGTGTACGTTATTGGACCCTACATTCTCCTAAACCGATTGAATGGTGAAAATTATTTTATTTTCTTGGATACTGTGCTGCCGGAACTACTTGAAGACTTGCTACTAAACATAAGACTGAGACTTTGGTTTCAGCATGATGGGGCATCGGCTCACACAACGCGAGAAGTCACCGCATTGTTAAATAGAAAATACCCGAATAAGTGGATTGTGAGGAGAGGTCCAGTTGCGTGGCCAGCCCGGAGCCCCGACCTAACTCCACTAGATTTCTTTTTTTGGGGTCAGATGAAGAGCTCTGTTTACGAGACACCGGTGAACACAGAGTTAGAACTAGTGGCTAGAATCGTGGCTGCAGCAGAAGATATAAAAGAGAAGCAGGCAGTCCTTGCGAAGGTCTCCACCAACATCAAAGCACGCTGCCGGGCTTGCGTTGCTGCGAATGGTGGCCACTTTGAAAATCATATTTAGTCCCACCCTTGTTGTTTCATTGTTTATTGTTTTATTTTTCTTGTTTTTCTTGTTTAATGGCAGCAAGCCTACTTTGTTTTAAATGATTGTTGCAGTTTGTTAAAATTTATCTTGCAATTCAATTTGAATAAAAACTTTTTTGGCCAGATAGAAAAAAAAATGTTTCAGACAAATATTGTAATAGAAAGTTTATGGATTTTAAAAATGTTTTATTTTCGAAAATCGATGGGATGGTTTTCAAAATATCTTGTTTTGAAATTTTTGATTGGTCGCCATTTTGTTATTTGATGAAATAGAAAATAATTGTAAATACAAGTGTTTTAGAGAACCGAAAGCAAATGCTGAAAGTTTTTGTATTTTTTAAATATTCCTTAAAATAAGGGAGTTATGACGATTTTTCGAAAAACAAGAGAACGCCAATAACTATGAACTGGGGCTCCAAATAAAAAATTTGAGCTAAGAAAAGTTGTTTGTTTTAATGAGTTGTATCTACCATTTTCGGGTGTAACGACTTAGTATTAACACCGTGTATATATGTACAGGGTATAACGGCTAAACGAGCTACCTCTGTATTATTAATGATACAATAACTACTCAAAGACAATCTTACGGAACACCATGGGGGACATCCGATTAGAGAAGAAAATATTTTTTTTAAACCAGTGGTTCTCAAATTAGAATACAAAGTTATATTTCTTTAAATGGTATAGTTAGTATATCCAAAAATTGATATTCGACTGTATTTGGGATGGAGATGGAAACAGGTAGAAACTGTGTATTCGGACTAGCAGTCAATAATAAAATTTATTCAGGCCGACGTTTCGACTACACTATAGTCTTCTTCAGGGCTCTACAATACAACACAAGAGCTAAATATATTACATGTGAACACAAAAACAGAATATAAAACTAAAGATTAAAGTAATAATATATATACTTACAGAATTGTCAGTTGAAAAAACATTTACACATGTGGATACAAAAAACATACATTAACAGGCGGACATTTAAAATAATAAATAAATAAATAAATAAATAGTTAAAACTGTAGATCACAGAGTGAAATTCGTCAAAAACTATGTTGGATGTGTAAGAATTCAATGGATGTAACAAAAAAAAAACATTTTTTTTTGAAAAACGTAACTATAACACATTTACTTACTAAAGTTAACAGATAAGGACTAACTTTGTTTGTTTTAGTTTAATTAAGGACTAATATATGATTGCATGCAGCAATTCTGTCGCGTGATGATGAACCCCTGGAATGTTGATGTCTTGTTTTATTTATTATATTATATTTGTTACATTTTTATTTTTTTTAATTATTATATATATATATATATATATATATATATATATATATATATATATTTGTTACTTTTTATTTTTAATTAGATTATTGTATATTAAGCTAAGATCTTCTATATCTGTTTGAGCATTAATATTATTTTTATCCTGTTTTATGTATAGCATCTTTAAAGTTAATCGTTTTTGTAGGTTTCATTCACTAGCTAATATTTTCGTATTTTCAAAATCAAATTCATGTTTGTTACTTTTAGCATGTTCTACTAGAGCACATTTTATATTTTTATTATTATTGTTGGAGTTTCTTCTGTGTTCATCTAGGCGTATTTTTAAGTATCTTTTTGTTTGTCCTGTATGTTTTATTCTCGGTTTTATTACAATTTTTACATGGAATTTTATATATTAAATTGGATTTTAGTTCTTTGTTTGTTCTGTCTTTGATTGTGCTAAATAAGTTATTTACCGTTTTATGTTGCTTAAAAGCTATATTTAAGTCCAATTTTTGTTTAATTAATTTTTTAAAATTTTGGCGCTAATTCTTTTATATACGGTAATGATATATATCTAACTTCATTAATATTATTTAGTTTGACAGAATCTGATGTATTCATTACTTTGTTGGTTAGTTTGTTTAGATAGTTATTAATCAAGAGCAGGTTCTTTACAATGTTTTTAATTTATTTATGATGCTTATTACTTGTTAATTTCAGGGCACGGTTTTTCATGTTTAGAGCGACATTGATTTTTTGATGGATCGGATGATATGTTTTGAAGTTCAAGAATCTCCTTGAGGCACATGGTTTTCGATACCATTTCGTGTCAATTGTGTTATCTTCATTATGTAACAATAAAATATCTAGAATTTGTTTATTTTGTTCTTTTTCTATGGTGAACTGTATATTAGGATGAAAGCTATTAAACTTATTCAACATATATTCAATTTGGTCTGCTGGTGCCATGGTAATAATATCAACCACATATTTTTTAATGAAACTTATTTCAAAAGGTAACTGTTTAAGCACCGATATCAATATACAATCCATTAATAAATTGGCTATTATGGGCTCGCCATGCTTGTGCCAGAAATTTGTTTATAAAATTGGCCATTAAACGAGAAGTAACTGCTATTGTACCAAAATCTAAACAGTTCAAGGAACGTATTTAGGAGAATCTTTGTTTTCAAACAGATAATGTTCTATTTTTCAGTAATGACAGTTTCAATTAACTCTAATGGAATATTTTTAAATAAGGAAACTACATCAAAAGAGACTAGTAAGTAGTTATCAGGGATTTTAATCTTTTTGGTGTCCTCGATCATATCGTATGAATTTCTTACTAAGTATTCACCATGTTCCATGTTTTTTAAAATGTCTCCCAGAAATTTTGATAGTCTGTATGTTGGGGAATTGATTCCCACAATAGGCCTTAATGGTAGATCCTGTTTATGGTCTTTAATTAAACCATACAATTTGGGGGTACAGTATTTTGTGTTATTAATTGTTTTTTTTTTTTGTACTATCATTTATAAAATTGGCAGAGTGTAATTTTTTAATGATTAAATTATTTTTATTTTGTAGTTTCTTGGTAATATCGTCTGCTAACGGTTGGTACTTTAGTAAATGTGTTATAGTTACGTTTTCCAAAAAAAATGTATTTTTTGTTACATCCATTGAATTCATACACATCCAACATAGTTTTTGACGAATTTCACTCTATGATCTACAGTTTTAACTATTTATTTATTTATTTATTATTTTAAATGTCCGCCTGTTAATGTATGTTTTTTGTATCCACATGTGTAAATGTTTTTTCAACTCACAATTCTGTAAGTATATATATTATTACTTTAATCTTTAGTTTTATATTCTGTTTTTGTGTTCACATGTAATATATTTAGCTCTTGTGTTGTATTGTAGAGCCCTGAAGAAGACTATGTATAGTCGAAACGTCGGCCTGAATAAATTTTATTATTGACTGCTAGTCCGAATACACAGTTTCTACCGGTATAGTAAAGGGTTTTCCAATAAGAGATGTTATTTTGAATAGCCCGCTATTTCGGTAGATGTCGCTTTTGAAGCTGTCATTTTTTGACATTTGACAAGTAGAAACTACGCCATTAATAAAAATGGAACGATACACGCTTCAACAACGCATTGAAATTATTAAAATTCACTATAAAAATGGTGAAAATTTGGCAGAGACGGTTCGTAAAACTCGACAATTTTTGGGTCGTCGTGAAGCACCTTGTCGAACCGCAATACAGAAATTGGTGGAAAAATTCGAGCTGTTGGGACAAGTTAGTGATGTGAAGAATAAAACCCGTGCACGTCGCTCAAGAACAGCCGAGAATATTGCTGCTGTAGCCGAAAGTGTTGAAGAAAACCCAGGTTTGTCCATTCCTCGTCGTTCTTTGGAATTAGGCATTCCATAAACGTCATTACACCGTATTTTGCATAAAGATTTGGGTCTTAAGGCTTATAAAGTCCAGTTAACACAAGAACTCAAGCCGGCCGATCATCAACAACGTCGTGTCTTTGCTGATTGGGTCGTTGAAATGCATGAAAATGATCCGGAAATCCATCGAAAAATCATCTTGAGTGATGAGGCCCATTTCCACCTCGGTGGAAAAGTTTCCGGACCGTGTTATCTCTCGAAGAGGTGATCACAATTGGCCACCGAGATCTTGTGATTTAACACCTTGCGACTTCTTTCTTTGGGGCCACGTGAAAGAGAAGGTCTACGCCAACTGCCCAGCGTCGACTCAAGACCTCAAAGATGGAATTCGTGAGGCTATCGAGGACATAGGACAGCCACTTTGCGATTTGGTTATGGAAAATTTCATGAAAAGGATATTGTCCTGTCAGCGTGGTCGTAGTGGTCATTTGCCTGTTGTTATTTTCCGCTATTAACGGCATACCTTCCTCTTTATAATGAAATAAACATCCGATCATTTATATTAAAAAATGACATTTTTCTTTGAATATCAAAATAACACCTCTTATTGGAAAACCCTTTATATATTTTTAGGCTCATTCGATAGAGTATTTTTTTCTGAATTCAACCTTGTAATCGTTTTATATCCTTATATAACAAAAATATCGAAATAAAATCAATTGATATTTACATAAATTTGATTTTTATAGTTATTCTTCAGTAGGCTATGTATGAAACAAGGACTGCTATTTGTCAATTTGAATTATTTAAGAAAGAAATCAAATAGAATACTGTTTTTATATAGCTATTAACAAATATTTGTTTCATTTTAATTTCGGATCAATTGTTTTTCATTCATAGCCTATTGAAAAATAACTATAAAAACCAAATTTATTCAAATTTTAATTGAATTTTTCTCAATATTTTTGTTATATGAGAACATAAAACGAGTATTTGGTTGAATTCAGAAAAAAATACTCCATCGAATGAGCCTAAAAAATATATACTATCCTATTTAAAAAAATGACTTTGTATTGTAACTTGAGAACCACGGGTTTAAAAAAATATTTTCTTTCCTATTCGGATGTCCGCCTTAGTCTTTGTCTTGTAGAATTTTATTGTATCTTGAATAATACAGAAATTACGTGAGGTAGCTCGTTTAGCTGTCGCACCTGTATATATCATCACGGCATATTACTCATTTGTGGATATGCCAATCTGCTTTGTACACAGATATCGGTAATGATGATATATTTGTACCGTGCGGGCGCTTACCAGGCGTCACCTCACAGGCACTCATTTCTGGCGTGGAGAGTGCACCACAGCGGTCAATTTTGTGCCATTAAAATTCGAAGTAATTTTTGACGTCGGTCGGGATGTCGAGATCGAACCCGGATCCCCAGACACTTAGGTACACGGCCACGAGACAATCATAATAATAATTAACAAAAATTGTCACGTTCACTTAACCTGAAAATTAAAATATATATATATATATATATATATATATATATATATATATATATATATATATATATATATATATATATATATAAGCGATTGCCGCAAAGCAACCATTGTATAAAATAAAATATAAATTTTATAAAATCTTCAGAGTTCTTCTTTTACACCAAACCTATCTACGATAATAATATGAATTCTGATCTGGAGTCTTTCATCAACAAAAATTGATAACAACAATCAAAAGAGTGATATAATAAAAATGCATTATATTTCCTTTAATGTCAATGAAAAATAACTTTGTTTTTTATACAGTACAAATGCAATACATGCACATGTTCATTATACCTATCTATGTCAGTTATTTTTTATTAACCAGAAAAGAAAAAATAATGCATTTTTATTTTATCACTGTTTTCTTTGTTGTAATCAATTTTTGTTAATTATTTTCTCTTTATTTATTAGAAAAGTATTATTATTTCTAAAAGCTTGTGATCGGAAATAAAAGATAGATTTTTAAAAGTTTAATATTTTTTGCAAAAAAATAAAAAAATAAAAATTGTCCTGCTGAAGAATCGAACCCAAATCTATATAATTTTGCATTCCAAAGGTAGCTACATTAACCATTGTGAGTAATTAATAATAAATAACGTACAGAAGGTAATGTACTATTATCATGGCTTAATTTTCTGCCGGACACTTTTTATTTACAAAAAACTGTTTTCCCATATTAAACACCTATGTCAAGGATTTCTTTGGACACTCGGTATATAAAGTATAAAACGAATTCAAAGCGTATAGACAATAAAGTATTCTTTAATATTAAATAACATGAAATGTCAAAAATGGTATTTAACTTTGTTTTTTTCATGAAAAACTGTTAAAATATTCAAATGAGGGTATTTCCGGTACACCAATTATAACTAAAATCTAATCACTTATTCGTATAGATGTAAGTAAGGAAGAGGATTACGAAAAAAATGTGATTTTTTAAATTGTAGTATTGGAGTAATCGGATGCGAAACTTTCTCACACAGACATCATCGTAAAAATAGTGAAATTGTATTCTAGGGACTCTAAAACGTGCTATAGGTGATGGATGGTAAAAATTAAGACGTATTAATTTTTCTCATTCATGACACTCTTATTATAGCCATATTTTAAACAAATTAATATAAAACTACATGCATTTTTTTCAAAAAAATCGGTAGGTATATATAAAAATATTATACCACTGAATTCAAAATTAAATTCCGTAACAAAGGAACAAATAAAAAAATACTCTATCGAATGGGCCTAAAAAATATATACAACCCCATTGAAAAATACATAAATTTGTGTTCTAACTTGAGAACCACTGGTTTAAAAAAAATATCTTCTCTATTCGAATGTCCCCCTTGGTCTTCTACAAGATTGTCTTCTATTATTTTATTGTATCTGGTAAGCGCCCGCACGGTACAAATATTCCATCATTACTGACATCTGTGTATGAAGCAGATTGGCACACCCAGCAATGGGTAATATGCCGTGATGAAATATTTATTTATTTATTTTATTTTATCTTTAATAATATAGAAATTATTTGAGGTAGTTCATTTACCCATTACAGCCTATATATTTGAGTCACATTTTAAATAAACCAGAGTTCATAGTTTGAATTCCCTAGTATACGTTTCATATGGGAGTCTGATTTTGCAGACAAACAAAAGATATTTCGTCAAAGAAATTAAGAAGCTCTACTTTGTTTATTCAGTAATAGATTGCAACAATTGAAACCCTTAGAAAAAAGATAAAGTAAGAAAATTATTAGAAATTAAAATGCTATAAGCAAACCGAAATAGCGTATGTCCACAAATATGTTAAGTGCAACAATATACCTATATACTGTTGAACCCCTATCACTCGTACAAGTGGAAAGTGTCCGCCAGGGCCAGGGGTGTCTGCTGTAACGTTAAGCTGTCCAACCTTATCTAGCGGTGGGCGAATTACGAATCGAATGCATTTCACGCATGCGCATAAGGGACCGTGTTCACGTATGAAGAGTGCCAAATGTTCCCGACATTTCTTGTGTGCGTTTTAGCGATATATAGTTTAATAGGTATATTAGTGCAACAGAAGCTATGCAATGTACCGCAGTTGTAGGATCAAATCGAGACATACATTTAATGTATTTTGTAGTATTGTATTTTTGTCTAAATAATTATAAACTGTGCACAATTCATGTGAATATTATTGTACGAATCAGGAAATAAAGGATCGGTTTAGGTGCTACATATAATGTTTTGTGTAAGAGATTTAATTTTATGAACTTTCTCGGCCTTTAAATTTGAGCAAACATTTCTTCCGTAAGAAATACACGAGGATCAAAATTATATTCATAGCGTTATGAATTGAGTTTGAATTTCGCGCCTATTTGACCGTTACACTTTTCTGGTCTATTGTCTATTGTCTTGTCACCATCAACCTTGAACTATCTTCTACCTGTCACTTTTAATACCGGATTGTAGAGTGTACGAATCTTATTACATACCTAGTTCTAGAAAGTATATGGCGTCATGGTTACAACCATGTTACAACTATATCACGCCTGTTTCCATTAATCAACTCTTTAAAACACATTGTACATATAAACATTTAATTACCAGATGAAATTATTCCACAAGCATTGAAATGTTAAAACTAGTATGTAACTTCACTAAGAAGGTAAGGGTGGAAAAATAATATTGTTAATTTATAGACCTTTCAGTAATTAATAAGTACTCCCAGCTTTTCATAAAATCGTCGAAAAAGTTTTTTAAGTAGAACTTTCTGTTTTCTAGGGGAGAATAGGATTTTTATTGTGGAGAATGTGGCGTTTGTAAAAAAGTTATATACAAGAACTTGGACTTTTGATGTTATTTTCTTTATATGACTTCGTATTTCAATATGTTCCAAAGTTATTCAATACCTTTAAAGGAAAGTAAAATGTATAAAGTTACTTACAATTTCAGGCATAAGATATTTCACTTGAGTAACAATTTTGTTGTCCACAATGTTGCATTTGTTATTATTTGAGCACATAAAGCACAAATCAATCATGGAACGCATGTTCAATAAATTCTCTAATCACTTTGACTGAACAATATCAATAAAATATTTATTTACAAACAAATAATTTGTAGTAGTTACAAGAGAGGTTAACACAGTTCGATTTACAACTCCAAACTAAACTGTAACAGCTGACAGTTGTAACACTTGTTCATAGAAAAGAGATATACTACCAATATATAGTTCACGTTTGAACCGTTTGCAGTGCCATCTCATGAACGCTCTCTCGAGTTATATATTAGATGCTCAAGTATTTAAGGCGCGGGTATACTAGACGAGCGATATTTTGACTATTTTCAGCACCGCATATTTCGTTTGGTATGTAATATATTAAATCTTGACTTTAACCAGTTGTAGTATATAGGATCATAATTAATTCTGTAAATTTTCATATTATTATTAATAACCATATTTGGAAAAAAAATTGTACAAATAAACCTTTTGGTCTAATATTTAATTGGATTACATATCTGTAAATAATGCAATAATGTAATAAATTTGGTACTAGGATATAAATAAGTCTATATTTTAGGGCATGACACTTTTTAATTTCCAATGTTTCATCCCAAATTGAAGTAATTAAGTCTTTGTTTGAGAAGTGTCAATTTGTGTGTTTTTATTTCCACGTTTTTAGTATTTATGTTTTATAAATCAGTAACAAAAAATATGCCATGCCCTCGATAATGACTTAATGTATCTATTTATTTTTAAATTAATTCTTTATTTTATTTTATATGCGAACGTAATACATTTAAATATATGCCCTATAATCTAGCATTGCGAAAATGTTTCTCAATTTCCTCAATAGCGGCGCTGGAAATTGAGAATATCTTGGATTTGAACCTTTACTGTAGACAAAGACAACACTAGTTTAGTATGTCTGAATAAAATCAGGAACTCTTACTCATTATTGCCTTTTTCCAAGAATTTCGAACCCCCTACTACCTACTGGTATTTGTTTACTACTCAGGGGTCAGCATCGTGTATCTTTCACAGCGAAGAAGTTCGGTGCAAATTGGTAGAAAGTATTCGAGAAAATTTTAAGAGTATCTTTATTTTCATTTTAATATTATATTCATATTGAAAAATGGGAAATAACAAAAATAAATTTAATATATAATAAATAAAATTAAAAGTGCTAGCTCAAAATGTTAGGTAAATATTTTCATTATTATTATTATTATATTATAATTTTTATGCTTACATGATTAATTTCATTGTAGAATGACAAAAAAAGGAAGAGATGAAAATAGCATGACTGAAGTATCAACAGGAATGGATATTAAAAATAAAATTCAGTTTTTGACTGACGATGCTTTGAACAAGATCGAAAGTCACAAATTAATTATTGAATGAACCGATAAAACAATTGATAACGGAGACGTAATCCAAGGAAATCGGATAGTTGAACTGGGTTATATTATAAATTGGGCGCTTGATCTTCATGATCAACATCGCAAAGTATGTACCGGCGGATATCTTCGTTTAAAAAATGAAACAAGAAGTGGACTAATAAGTACTTTATACTTCGAATGTAATACGTGTACTAAAATAATTAAGAAACATACTGAGAACCCTGCAAAAAAGCCGTCAGTTATTAATACTGCAGCAGTTTGGGGTACAAACACTGCAGGTGAAACTTACAATCACACATTATCTTTTAAGTATAATGGATATTCCAATGATAATAAAAAATGGCAAATATCTACGTGGAAAAATTCATTCCAGAGAAGTCCAGGGCTCCATTTTAAAAAAAATTTAAATAGAAAACCGAAACATCTAGGTAAATCAAACATTCGCCGGAAATTATGCTTCGGCCAAGGAAACACAAAAAATCTTGTCGAGACTGCTTATGGTCCCAATGCGGAAGATTTTGTTTCGGATACCGAGTTATTTAAATTAGGCAAATCAGAATTAATAAAAATGAAAATATCCGTGGATGAGATTATAGATATCTCCAAAAAATCTGTAGGTCAACATGGATATCCGATATACGATTCATATCGTAAAAATAGATTGACAGCTTTTTTATTTGGAAAAGTATGTAAACGCTTACCTTCAACCTTATGTCATTCGCTCGTAAAGAATTGTTTATATGGTAGTTGTTTCCAAAATACGTATACAAAATATGGACTTGAACATGAAGCTGTTGCCATCCAAATTTTTGAAAGAATTCAAAATGTCGGTGTTCAACCATGTGGTTTGTACATTGATGAAATACATGGGTTTTTGGAGTCCTGATGGCATTGTTTTCGAAAATGGATACACAGTAGAAGTAAAGTGTGTACCATCCTTAATTTAAAAAAATATGTTGTTGGAAGAAGCTTCCGAACAAAAATCATTCTTTTTGGAAAGAAAAGATTCCAAACTGCAGTTGCGAAAAACTCACAATTATTTTTATCAAATCCAAGGTCAACTGCATATTACGAAATCAAATTTTTGTTATTTTATTGTCTTTCTCGATAATCAGTCACCGCTACACGTGGAAATTATTGAAAAAGATGATAATTTCTGGAAGAATAAAATGGAGAATAAATTAGTGTTCTTTTTTACTAAATGTATATTACCAGAAATAATATTGCGACGAATTCGAAAAAGCCTCCAATGTCGTGAGCCGGAAGAAATTGTAGAGGCAAGAAAAAGAAAGAAATAAGTATAAATTATGATTGTTTATAATATGATTGTATATTTATATAAGTTCCTATTTTATGTATATGTCAAAGTTAACAAATAGTTAATCGCATATCAATAAATAGATTTGATAACACAATTTAACAAATATTGTTGTAAATTGAATATAGTTCCACACTTAAATCTATTGAACCTGTATCTTCATTCGATATATAATTAGAATATATTATTATTTAGCGCATGGCATAAAATTTATCACTACGTATATACACAATTGAAAAGGTAGGTATAAATACAATAGTAGAATATAATTTTTTCTTTATTAATACATAAATAGAGAAATTTTGAAACTATTTTAAAATATGAAATAAATATTAGTTTTCTGATATATTAAACATAGTGTTGTAAGACGAAATATACCTATATTTCTTATTCATATTTCATATCGCTCTACAACTTTTCTGTAGAAATAATATTTCAAAATAAAACTGACAATTTATTATATTATCTGCGCCTTGCCTATTCTAAACTCTACAGTTCCCACTCGTTATTCGTCCGATGTTAGTTACAACGAACGTAGTACTCGAATTGAGTACAGACGCAAACCTTTCTTTGTCGCTCACAGCGCACTCTATTGAGCCAGAAACATAATACGCATGGTCCACCCGGGCCTTAAAAGATTGTAGACCATGGTTTATTATGAATAATAAATGAACTTTGAACTTTCATTGTCTTTATTTTTGATTTACACAACATTTCGATTGCAGATATTATCAAGAGTAGGGTCACGAAAATGGAAACAGCCGGTGCTGATATACCCATGTATACTTTCTGGAACTATGTATGTAATAAAAATTATTCACTTTTTCCCAGGAAACATTCTATACGTATAAAGGACGTATTCAACGTTTAATAATCGTATATGGTATAAAGAATGTCGGTATATATACTGGAAAAAAAAAGACTATGCAAATTTCTACGTAAAATATACATTTATTTTTTTCATTTTTAGATCATTTGATGCACATTCCGAACGTCTAAAATAATTACGTTTAATAAGCGTTTATATATAATATTAGAATTTTACAAATAGTATTTTATACATTTATTTTACTTACATATATGTACGAAACGTATAAAATACGACTATATGAAACAGTATAAAAATATACAATATATACTATGTATATATGTAGTATATTAAACATTTATTTTACTTCCGTATATATATGAAACGTATTATAAACGACTAAATGTAATAGTATAAAGATAAAAAATATATACCAACAATATGTATTGTATATTATTCATTTATTCTACCTACGTATATATACGAAACGTATTTTATACGATTAAGTGTAACAGTACAAATATAAAAAATTTATACGAATAATATATGCTGGATATTATACACTTTTTCTACCTATGGATATATACGAAACGTATTTTATACGATTATGTGTAACAGTACAAATATAAAAAATTTATACGGATAATATATGATGGATATTATACACTTATTCTACTTATGTATATATACGAAACGTATTTTATACAATTAAGTGTAATAGTATAAATATAAAAAAAATATACGTATAATATATGCTGAATATTATACATTTATTCTACCTATGTGTATATACGAAACGTATTTTATACGACGAAGTATAATAGTATAAATAAAAAAAAATATACATACAATATATACTGAATATTATACACTTATTCTACTTATGTATATATACGAAACGTATTTTATACAATTAAGTGTAATAGTATAAATATAAAAAAATATACGTATAATATATGCTGAATATTATACATTTATTCTACCTATATATATATACGAAACGTATTTTATACGAAGAAGTATAATAGTATAAATATAAAAAAAATATACGTAATATATATAGTGAATATTATACACTTATTCTACTTATGTATATATACGAAACGTATTTTATACAACTAAGTGTAATAGTATAAATATAAAAAAAAATATACGTATAATATATGCTGAATATTATACATTTATTCTACCTATGTGTATATACGAAACGTATTTTATACGAAGAAGTATAATAGTATAAATATAAAAAAAATATACGTAATATATATAGTGAATATTATACACTTATTCTACTTATGTATATATACGAAACGTATTTTATACAACTAAGTGTAATAGTATAAATATAAAAAAAATATACGTATAATATATGCTGAATATTATACATTTATTCTACCTATGTATTTATACGAAACGTATTTTATACGACGAAGTATAATAGTATAAATTTAAAAAATATAAGTATAATATATACTGAATATTATACACTTATTCTACTTATGTATATATATACGAAACGTATTTTATACAATTAAGTGTAATAGTATAAATATAAAAAATATACGTATAATATATGCTGAATATTATACATTTATTCTACCTATGTATATATACGAAACGTATTTTATACGACGAAGTATAATAGTATAAATATAAAAAAAATATCCGTATAATATATACTGAATATTATACACTTATTCTACTTATGTATATATAGGAAACGTATTTTATACAATTAAGTGTAATAGTATAAATATAAAAAATATACGTATAATATATGCTGAATATTATACATTTATTCTACCTATGTGTATATACGAAACGTATTTTATACGACGAAGTGTAATAGTATAAATATAAAAAAATATACGTATAATATATGTTGAATATTATACACTTATTCTACTTATGTATATATATGAAACGTATTTTATACGACGAAGTGTAATAGTATAAATATAAAAATATATATACATACAATATATGTAGGATATTATACATTTATTGTATCTACATATATACACGAAACGTATTTTATTCGACTATGTGTAATAGTATAAATATAAAAAATTTATACGAACAATATACGTTGCATATTATACATTTATTCTACCTACGTATATATACACAACGTATTTTACACAACTATTTGTAATAGTATAAAAATAAAAGACATATACGTATAATATATGCTGGATATTATACATTTATTTTACCTACGTATATATACGGAATGTATTTTATGCGACTATTTATAATGTTATAAAAATAAAATATATATACGGACAATATACGTTGCATATTATATATTTATTGTACCTACGTATATATACGAAACGTATATTATACGACTATTCGTAATAGTACAAAACTTTAAAATGTACATATATTAACAAAATATGTTGGCTAATATACTTACGTTTATATATATATATATATATATATATATATATATATATATATATATATATATATATATATATATATACGAAATAAATATGTTACATGATTATTTGTACGATAAACATTAGATATTTTGCATAATACATATTGGTTTGACAAGTAAAAAATTAAAGTTTTGTTGTTATACTAACAATGTGATTAATAAGACAAAGATAATATTTAATATTCTTTCCTAATTTTTAAAGTTTCCACTTCAAATTGAATTAAACTCGCTTGAAATCCATTTCAAATCAAATACAGTATTAGTGATTTTACTTGATGCGCCCAATGTTATTTGAATAATTATACGTAACCCTTTGAAAAAATTATAAGAAATATGTACGAAATTTTAGTATTAATTTCAAAACATAACATATATTTCATGTGGTTAATTTAAAATATATCTTCCCGCGTTTATTTTTCATTTTTATATAGACGAATTTTAAACGGGGCTATTCTTTTCATCTGACATGCATAGAACCAGCACCAACTGTGCTCAGTTGCTAGATGTAAATTTTTGCACAAGATAACCTATGTATTATAAAACATACAAGTAAGTTATACATTAATAGCGAACAAGAAAATTTGATGACGGTATAAATCCTCATTATGGCATATGTTTCTTATATGGGATATTTTTGATACGTTTAAAATATACGTCATTCATACGGGGACCAATCATACTTAGCTCATGCGCAGTTAGAAAAGTATGCGTATTGTGCCATTGCGCATAATATAACAGTTTTGCAGTCAACTCAGTATACTAGAAATTACCAGTTTGTGTTTGTTCGTGTTGTTTACCAAGTTGTGTGAAAACTCTTTTGTTCAACAGTGGGAGCTCATATTTCAAGTAAGTTTTCAAATATTTTGTTATAATATTACTTAATTAATACTACAGATTATAGTTCAATAAACAAATATATCGTCGAGCATAGGTTTTACAGTCGCCAGTTTGTTCCTGTTCTTCATCACGTTCTTGCGTTTGAAAAATCTTTGGTAGTGAAACAGATGACTTAATTGGCCAAGCAGTGAAAGACTGGTTGAAATTGGCAAAAACAAGATTTATTTACGAAAAAGCAAAGGTCCATAAGGATTCATCGTAGTAAATTTATTTGGAATCCTTACCCTTCAGCTCATCTCAGTTATGGAAGTGCCATTTTATTTTTATTAAGAAAATGATATTGTTTATTAATATATGGGTAAGCATGAGTAAACTGTGTTTTCTTAAATTTAACTCAATATTACCATTTTTTTCTCTTTCAGAAGTTTAATGTACCGCTTATAGTACTCCAATAATAATAATAATAATAATAATGTATTTATTTGCTAGAAGCATGAAAGCTTATACAAAGGAATGATAGTGGTATACAATAATGAAAAAGTATAAGTTTACATAGTAAAGTGCAGTTAAATACAAAAGTGTTTATAATATACGTACATAATACTCTAAATTTTGAGTAAGTGGACATTAAACTAATTTATTAAGAATCTAATTTAATCAATTTAATAGAGGTAAAAAATTTAACCCATTATACATAGTAATAATAATAATAATAATAATAATAGAAGATTGCATTTAAAATAATGGAGAAATAACCATATAAGCTTACGTGGTAAAGTGTAGGTAGGGATAAAAATGTTTATAATATACATACATAATACTCTAAATTTTAAACAGAACATTTCTCTATACAGTAGTAACGAGACGTTTTTCGTTTTTGAAATTTATTACGAATCTAATCAAATTAAATGGGAGTGAAGATATTTATCCATTTTATATACACACCTATACACATACAATAATCAATAGTGGTAAACAAATGTTATTGACAACGCACTATTCACCTAGAGCAAAATATTTTAATTTTATTGCACTTATTGTGTAATAATATATTCTTTTTATTATATTTTTATCTTTTCCTGACAAAAACAGTCTGTAAAAATTGTCCTTATCGAGGTTTGGTTTCAGCAAATCTTTTAGGTAGTGTTGACGAACTGGTGATAGTATTGGGCACGACGCAAAGAAGTGGTAGAGATCATCTTCTTCGAATTTGTTGCATACTGGGCAGATTGTTGATGCACTAAACTTTATTACACTGCCATTTAAGTAGAGTACTGTATTATTCGTATTTGCCACTCTGAGTTGAGAGAAGAGTTTAGTTTTTTGATAGTCGCTATTGTAGATGTTATTTCTTGTTTTAGAGTTACACTGAATTTTATTATAGGCATCTGAATAACTAGAGTTAAGTATTCGGCTCGAGTCTATGTTAAACAAGTGACATTTGTAAGATGATATTATACAGTCCATATTTCTTTTTAGATTTTCCGCACTTTGTTGATTCCACGTGTTATTAAAGCCTAATTTGTTGAGTATTATTCTTATTTCACTACACCAGTTATATTTATTTGGGGTTATATTTGTGTTTAATGTTTTGATTTTATTGTAGCACATTTTTGGGTATCTATTGTCCCTCATTTTTAGTAATTTTAACCACCAGTGGAGCGATTGTTCGAAAATTCTTACTGTTAGGTTACATTCGCCGGTTTCACGGCGAATAATATAATTTGGTGTTGTTTTCGGCCAATTAAATAATTTCTTAAAAAAATTTGATTGAACTTTTTCTATATCTTCGCTATGTTGCAGTCCCCAAACTTCACATGCATATAGTGCTGTCGGTATTGTTGTAGTATGATATAGTTTCAGTCGAGCTTCCCAATTATCCATTTTCGATCATTATTCTTTTAATGTTTGCGGAGGTAATATGTGCTTTACTGATTCTTTCTTTGCATGTTTTATTGTGGAGGCCAGATGAGACGAAATGAATTCCCAAGTATGTGTACTCTTTAACTATTTCGATATTTTCTTCTTGGCAGCGGTATGTCCTTGTCTGCTTAGGTGTTCTCCCTCTATGGAATAGCATTATTTTGGTCTTGCTCGTGTTAATTTTCAGATCGTTGTTTTGTGCGTATTGTGCGAGTGCGTTTAACTTGTTTTGTACGTCAACTTGTGAATTCGCTAGTATTACTATGTCATCGGCATATATTAGTGTCATTATATCTGTTCTACTGCTTAGAGGTATTCCATAGAGGCCCTTGTCTCTCATGTAATTTTCAAAATCGTTTACGAAAAGTGCAAAAAGTGTCGGACTTAGAGAATCTCCCTGTAATACTCCCTTATTAATTTGGATTTTTTCTGATATTTCTTGATGCACCATAATTTGGATAGTTGCTTGTGCGTAGATATTATGTAATATTCTGATTAGTTTTGTACTAATGCCGGAGTAATATAGTTTTTCCCATAGTTTTGTTTGGTTTACACTATCAAAAGCCTTGGAAAAGTCTACAAATATGGCGTACATTTTTTTCTTGTTTGAGATACTAAGCTGTACAAGTGTATTTAAGGTAAATAAATGGTCTATAACTGATCTATTTTTTCTAAATCCGGCTTGATTTTCTGAAAATATGTTCGTGTTTTCTGCCCAATTTGATATTCTATTTGCTAAAATTTGAGTATATACTTTTATTATGGTGTTTAAAAGTGCTATACCTCGGTAGTTTTCGGGATTTGATTTTTCACCTTTTTTATAAAGCATTGTCATTTTTGCATTGGATAGATTTGATGGTATCTTTTCGTTTTCAAACCAAGAATTTATCAAAGTTGTTATATATTTTATACCCTCTTTCGGTAGATGCTTTATAAATTCATTAGTTATACCGTCAGGGCCAGGACTTTTGTTATTTTTTAGGGTATAAATGACTCTGTTTATTTCTAATTCTGTTATTTTTGTATCTTGATAATAGTGAAAGGTTCCATAAAAATCGATTGTCAGTATTGGATATGTAAAAGTGTTTCTATAATAGTCTGTGAGGTCCGATAATTGTATTTCTATGTTTTGTACTGATTTTCTATTTAAAGATTTTACAGTTTTCCAGAAGGTGTCAGTATTTTTTATATCGCTTATGCGATTTTTTAGCTCTTGTTTGTATTTGTTTTTGTTGTATTTTATGGTTGATTTGTATTCCTTTTTGATTTTTGCAAATTCTTTTACATTGTCCTCTGTATATCCTATTTGAATGCATTTGCGGTGTGTTTTTCTTAGCATTAATTTTAATTTTTTACATTCCGTGTTATACCATTTATTTTTTTGTCTTACATATTGTTTGTTATTCGTAGATTTAATCATATCTGATTTTTGTGCCGCACTCCATATGGCATTTTTCAGTGTATCGTAGCTTACTTCTTTGTTATCTAATAATGTTTTGATACTTTCTTTATAGCTTTGTTCAGAATTTGGTGCCCATATTAGTTTTCTAATAGAATATTTTTCTGATGTTTTGTAATTTGTGTTGTTATGCCATGAGAAACTTATTTTTATAGGTAGGTGGTCTGAAATGTGTATTTCGCTTAAAACTTCAAAATCTTGAACTTCTTGTAGGGCTATGTCATTTACCCAAGCGAAGTCAATGATACTTTTATTTGTTCCGTTAATGTAGGTGAAATTTGCGATAGGATCACTTTCTGATCTGCCGTTTAACACACAAAAACCCTCTGTTTCTACCATTTCCGCTAGTTGAGTTCCTTTATTGTTTATTGTGGGGTCTCTAGTTTGTCGGAGATAATTAAAATTTGTGTTAGTAAAAACAGCATATTCTCCTTGGTTAAGGTTTCCTATTCTAGAATTGAAGTCTCCAGTTAAAATAATGGGTGTGTTTGGGTAATGTTCATTTACTTCACCCAGCGTATTTTGGAATAGTTCGAGCAATATTTCAAAAGTATATGATTGTGAGAAGTAGCAAAATATAAGAATGAAACTTTCAGATGTACTGCAGTATTTGAAATTTCCACAAATCCAGTGTGGTGTTACTTCGATTATTTTTATTTCAATGCTGTTACTGTAAAAAATTATCAACCCTCCACTTGCACGCCCTCTACTTGCAGATTTTGTAGCATTAGATTCAATGTAATGGAAGTCTTTTAGATCATTTGGTATATCTTCCAAGTTGTGCTGCATCCATGTTTCACATAAACATATTATATCATTACTTACTAGTGCATTTCTTTCGTCTATGTCTAAGTTGAAAAGATTTTTATAACCCTGTACGTTCCACATGAGAATACTTTTATGTAATGAGACCTCTTTTACTAATTTTCTTTTATTACGGTACTGCGGGCATCGTTTTTTGATTTCTTGGAAAAATATTTTGTTACTTTTTCTTGTTTACTATTATTTGACTCTGCATATTCAGCTGGAGATGATGCTTTTCTTTTTTCATTTACTGTTTGGTTTTTTTGGGGATAGTTATTAATTTTTGTAGTTATTTTTAGAACTTTTTGTTTTTCGTTTTGTGGTAGTGGAGTAACATTTTCGTTTCCATATTCCTTTTTATCTTCTTCACTTTCTGATTTAGTATTGTCTATGTTACAAAATACTTCTCTAGTTTGCGTTGTTTCATCTATTTTATTGGTTTCATTTTGGTCTACACCGTTTTCGATTTCGCTTAATGTATAAATATCTCCCTCTATGATTAGCTTGTTATATTTTAAAAATGCTCTGTAACCATTATTTTTGGCCATGTTTAAATGCGCCTTCAATTTTTTTCTTTCTTCTACTATTGGCTTTGGGTATTCTTCTTCTATTCTTATTTGAGATCCTTTTAAATTTTTACAGTTTTTCAAAATATCGAACTTTCTTCGCTTGGTACTTAATTCAACTTTGATTGGCCTACATTTGTTTTGTTGTGCAATACCGACTCTTCTAATGTCTTCTATTTCATATTCTTCCATATCCTGAATAAGAATCTCCTTTTGGAACAATTTTAAAATCTTTTCCGTAAGATTTTCTTTGATTTCTTCTTTTTCTCCAAAGATTATCAAACTTTTTTCCATAATTTTTCGCTCTAAAAATTGAATTTTAGAGTTTTGTTGTTTTACTGTGTTTTCAAGTTCTTCGCATCGTTGTTCATTATATTTTACTTTTTCATTTATAATTTTTAAAGAATTTTGTATTTTATCTATTTTTTGGTCAACATCAGAGATTTTATTATTTATTGGTTGTAGCAATCTGGACATTTCAGATGATATTGCTTCCAACGTAACCATATCTTCTTTTTTAGTTTTAATACAGTTGGGGACACTGTTTGTATTTGCCGGTGTTGTTAATTAGTTTGACTTAACTTGTCAGATTTTATATGTGTACGCTCGACCTTGGCTTTTACTCACCGGGGTTTTTGTTGTTTTTATCCGCAATAACTACACACACTCTAAAACTTAATATTAGATGTTATAAATGTGTTTATTTATATGTATGTGCTTTGTATTTTAATTTTTATTTTTATCTACGTTACGTTAAAAACACTGTTTTGAATTTAAGTCATATGCAAGAGTACTCAGCTAGTCAGTGTTACCACTTCACTCCAGAAGTTTAATGTACCGCTTATAGTACTCCAATGTCCAGTATATTTATTAATTTTCGGCCATCATTTTTTTTGCTACATAATATAAAATTTATAAAAGTAAGCAAACTGTGTTACTCTTCCAACTAACTCCATAATACCATTGTTTCTGTTTCAGAAGTGTGATACTACACCGATTAAAGTAGCCCGCTGTATAGTATATTTATTAATATTTGGCCATCATTTTTTCACCTATTTGCTGCATAATATAAAAATTAGAAACGTGAGTAAACTGTATTACTTTTAAAACTAACTCTGTACTACCATTTTTTTCTGTTTCAGAAGTTCAATACTGTACCGCTTATAGTAGTCCAATGTCCAGTATATTTACTAATTTTTGGCCGTCATTTTTTTACCTATTTGCTGCATAATATAAAAATTAGAAACGTGAGTAAACTGTATTACTTTTAAAACTAACTCTGTACTACCATTTTTTTCTGTTTCAGAAGTTTAATACTGTACCGATTATAGCAGTCCGCTGTCCAGTATATTTATTAATCTTTGGCCAACATTTGTTTACCTATTTACTGCATAATATAAAATTTAGATATGTACGCAAACTGTGTTACTCTTCAAACTAATTCAATACTACCATTGTTTTTGTTTTAGAAGACCAATACTGTACCGCTCATAATAGTCCACTGTCCAGTATATTTATTATTCTTTGGCCATCATTTTCTACCTATTTGCTGCATAACATAAAATGAAGAAACGTAAGCAAACTGTGTTACTGTTAATGCTAACGCAATACTACCATTGTTTCTGTTTCAGAAGTTTAATACTGGACCGATTACAGTAGTCTGCTGTCCAGTATATTTATTATTCTTTTGCCATAATTTTTTACGTATTTGCTGCATAATATAAAATTTAGAAACGCAAGAAAACTGTGTTACTTTTAAAACTAACTCAATGCTACCGTTGTTTCTGTTTTAGAAGTTTAATATTGTACCGATTATAGTAGTCCGCTGTCCAGTATATTTTGTTATTAATCTTTGGCCATCATTGTTTTTATCTTTTGCGAGGAAAACGGCATTAAGATTTATATGACGTCCCAGCAACGTCAGAAACTATTAGTACCTACAGAAGCAACGAGAGAGAAAGAAATAGACATCTCTCTCACTCTTGTTGCTTTTATAGGTATAGGCGAACTATTGACGAAGCAAGAATGACCAATGCCGTTTTTTCGAATTCTATTAATATTTAACAAATTTTAAAAAGTACGGGTATATTAGTTGCATACTCCGTTTTATACATTTAAAATATATCATTTTAAACGTAGCATATATCAAAAATGAAGAATATTTTTCTCAGAACATATAATATTTTTATACGTAAAAAAGTTGTACAAAATATACCTATAAATTTAAACGTATTATATGTACGATCGATTGAGTATATTTTTCTCATTAAGTATAATAATTTTATACGTATTAGATATACCAAAAATTAAGTATATTTTTCTCATCACATTTAATAATTTTATACGTTAAAAATTTGTACAAAATATATGTATAAATTTCAACGTATATATACGGTCGTTTGAGAGTATATTTTTATCATAATATGTAATAATTTTATACGTTTAAAATGTATATAACATATACGTATCATTTTAAACGTATTGCATACACCAAAAATTAAGTGTATTTTTTTCAAAACATATAATACTTTTAAACGTTTAAAATTTGTAATAAATATACGTTTAAAATGTATACAAAATATACGTATCGTTTTAAACGTATGTTATATTTAGTATATTTCTCGTATTATGTGTATTATTTTTATACGTTTATAATATATATAAAATATACCTATGTAACATAACTTTATAAAATATACGTTTTTTACACGCCTGAAATACATTTTTTTTTACCCAAAATATTCCATATTTAAACGTAGTACATCTATAAAAATAAACGTAAAATTTGTAAGAAAATTATACCGTATTTATACTCTTTATAGACATAATATTTTGGTATAGTTTCCACGGGTAATATACGAGTTTTAGCTGGTTTAATATAAACTCGAAATAAACGAATATAATACATAGAAATTTGAAGTATATAATACGTTAAATAAAAAATAATTATAAACGTATATTATATACCTCTAAAATACGTATTAGAAGCGGACATTTGTCCAGTTCTTAAACGAACGCATTCTCCGTTTATTATACCATTTCATGTTTCCTGGGTTGGTAGGCGCGCGCTAGCACAAAATACTCATAATTGAAGAATCCTGTATTACAAGTGACAGATAGTTTGTTATATGGATTCTTCTTTAAAAAAATGCTTTCTTGTATTAGGTAAACACAAAAGAGTAAAATTAAAGTCCAAATAGAAAACACGTATTTGTTTGTGCAGATCATTTTAAGAAAAATTAATTTTTAGTTATACAACTGATAAAAAATATACTAATTAACATTTTTCTTGTGGATTTGACTTTAATTGTAGTTTTAGGTCAGAAACACAATAAAACATCTCATGTGACCAACACAGTACCTCCCGTCATTTAATTTTTATTAATTTCAATACATATCTATGAGGTTTCGTGGCCGCATGTTTGAGTGCCTGGTCGTGAATCTGGGGAACTGGAATCGATCCCGACCAACGCCTAATATTTCGAATTGACCGCTGTGGTGCATTTCCGAGGCCAGCAATGAGTGTCCGTGAAGTGACGTTTGGTAAACACCCGCACGATACAAATATGTCAACATCATTACCGAAATCTATGTATAAAGCAGATTTGCAAACGCAACAATGGGTAATATGCCGTGATAATATATTTTTTTATTTAAATACATACCTGCATATTTACTAGCTGGACACTATATTAAGTTCCTTACCATATAAATATGTATTGTTTTATTTACAATTTTCATTTTAACACGTTACTATTATTAATTTACACTGATTATTTTTTTGACAATGGAATTTATCTGTCAGTTATATACATTTGAACTGAACTATGTAACAATGGAGTTGTGTTTCAAGCATAGGCTCCGGGATATAATTTTATATTATTTTATAAATTTAGCCATAAAATATATAGAAAAACTATTAATGCAAACCTATAGAAAATTCAATAATCTTTAATTTTTATAATAACCTAAATCGCGAAAATATTTAATTTAATTTATTTAATTTAAGAAAATAGGAGAACCAACAGCTCAAACAGAGACCAAATAAAGGTTCTCGCTTATTAAATACAGTACTACATATAAAATAGTAAAAAAGTAATAAAGTTAATAAAAATAAACAAAATAATTACAATAGTAAAGCTCAACGTAGAGTAATTTTGACATACTTTTTAAAACTATTAATAGATAAACTAAACAAATCAAGATGACTGAATTTATTGTTGTAAACTGCCATTATTCTATATATGCAAGAAAATTTATTAGTGTTACTTGCAGGAAGCTTAAATAAATTATAAGTTCTTGTCCATTTAGCTGGAACATTTATGTGAAATTGAGGAAGAATATTGTCAGAATACAACATATTGTTGAAAATCTTAAAGAGGAATAATGTATCAAAATAAGTTCGTCTACTTTCTAAGCTATTCAAGTTAAACCTTTCTAATTTGTTAATATAATTCGAACAGTTTACTCTAAATTTATAGCATAGAAGATTGATAAACTTTTTTTGAACAGTTTCAATTTCATTTATATTTGATCTGTATTGTGGATTCCACACAACAGATGCAAAATCTAGCTTAGAGCGTACTAGAGAGTTGTATAAACAAATAAGTGTATCAGGGTTTTGGAAAAAATTACATTGCTTAAAAATAAAACCTAATGTACGAAATGAATCTTTACTGATTTTGTCGATATGAGTTGACATTGTTAATTTAGGATCGAATACAACACCTAAATCTTTTATAACAGATTTAATTTTAAGTTTCCGATTATTTATATGGTAATATAAGTTATTAAGTTAAAGTTTCTGGTAAAGTTCATGACGTAGCATTTAGACGGATTGAGACGTAGATAATTTTGTTTACAGTATGAATGCAATCGTAACAGGTCATTTTGTAATGCAATACAATCATTAGCATTTGTAATTGTTTTAAATAATTTTAAATCGTCCGCATATAGTGTAGTAAGAAATTTGAATTTTGAAAACATTGCGTAATATCGTTAATGATTAAATTAAATAGTAGTGGACCAAGGTGTGAACCTTGTGGTACCCCTGAGGGTACTAATATCGAGTATGATTTAAAACCATTACAGTACACTAATTGTGATCTGTTAGTAATGTAAGATTAGATCCATCTTAACAAAGTACCATGTATTCCTAGTACTTGAAGTTTATAAATTAGTGTAGGATGATGGACCCGGTCAAAATCCGTGTAAATAGTATCAACTTGCAATCTTTTGTCCATGTTGGAACTAATAAATTTAGTGAACGGGACCAAATTAGTTAAAATACACTTCTTTGAGCAAAAGCCACTTTGTTCGGGTATAATTTCACTCTCTAGAGTACATTTTAACTCTTTCACAATTAAAGACTCGAATAACTTCGGAATAATAGAGAGAATGGAGATTGGTCTATAGTTACTTACATCACTAATATCTCCAGATTTGTGAATAGGAGTAATATGAGAGACTTTCCACAAATCTGGGAAAATACCTGTTTTTAGTGATTGATTGAATAAAATATATAAAGGCTTAACGAGGTAAAAAGAACAAGTTTTGATAAATTTAGCAGGAATCTGATCGGGCCCACTTCCTTTGGAAGTATTCAGTGAACATAATTCATTTAAAATTTTATCAAAGTCAAGATAGATTGATCCCAAATTAGTCACACAATTAGAAACATCATTATGAATATTTACCATAGAATTATCATTATTAACGTATATAGATTTAAAATAATCTGCAAATAAGTTTGGAACTTCAGTGCTCTCATTAGTAACATTTTCAATATAATGAACTGTACTCGGGATACCACTATTATTTTTCAAAGTTTTAGAGTAGCCCCAAAATTTAATTGGATTATTTTTTGTTAGTTTCAATATTAGATATATATTTCTTAAAGTCTGACTTTTTTTATCTTATGTTTAACTTTTAGACGTAATTGAGAAAATATAAGATAATCACTTCTATTTTTGTATACCTTCCACTTTTTGAAATATTTATATTTTTCTTTAATCATCATTTTTAGGGATAATGAAAACCACGGAGGGTGTGAACTTTTATTAACAAATGTTAGAGGAACATAGTCTCTAATGAGATCGCGGATAATGCAATACAATATTTCAACATTTGCATTAACATTTTGATTATTTAGTTTAACATCCCAATTTATCGCAGAAAGTTTATAAATTAGGCCTTCATAATCGCATTTGTTGTAATTATGAATATATGAAATATTGGATGGAAAAAATTAATATTTAAATTTATTTCAAGTGGCGGATGGTGTACATCTAATTTAGATAAATGAGATTCACAAAGATTTACTACACAGTCTGAATTACATAATACAAGATCCAGAATTTTATTATTTCTGTTTTTTATATTGTTAAATTGATACAAATGACAAATGTTAATAGTGTTAATTAACTCAATATGAATTTCATTTCTTACAGTATTACAAGGTTCGAAGTGATTTTGTTTGGGAATCCAGTCTATTAGGGGAAGATTGTAGTCACCAGTAATTATGAAAATGTCATCAGGGTGTATTAGGCAAATTTCACTTAATTTGTTAAAATGTTGACTGTAGATTTCGGTATTTGACGTTTGACAATGGAGGAATATAAGTCGAGTAGATTTTAATTTTGCATTTTGGAAGAAATATTGTTACTCACAAGTCTTCAGAGAAGGAGCACCAGGAATGTTGAACTTTTGATTTAAATTTAACAGACACTAATATTGAAACACCACCACCATCAGATTTAAATGGGTCATTTCTATCACGTGAAATATTTGTTCGGGTCACAAATTTCGGAATTTGATATACTGTCATTCAACCAAGATTCAGTAAAAATTATCACATCAAAATCACATGATGATATTTCGTTGTAAATATTAATTAACTTAGTTTTAATTCCACGTACATTTTGGTAATAGACTTTTAATTCCATTTTAATAGACAGTCAATAATGTATATTAACAAAATTCACTCTAAGGGAATTTACTTAATTTTATTAAAGTCGTTTTCATCTTTTATAACTATAATAGGGGAATTATCTGTTTTACGAACGTAGATTTTGCTTGACTTGACCCATACAAATTTGTAAGATTTTTCTCTTGCAATTTTCTTAGTGTTGGCTAGCAGAATTTTATTTTCAGGGCTAAGATGATCATTAACGTAAATTGGTTTGTTTTCTGTAAAACTTAACATTTGAGTATTTATGTTTTTCTTAGCCCGGGCGCTGGCTATGAAATTATCTTTCTTTATTCTGCTAGTGAATCTGACAATAATGTTTTTAGTTTTTCCTGATGTGTAATTAAATGGAGTAACCCTATGTATAGCATCTATGTCATAGTCATTTATAGGACAATTAATTTTATTGCCTAATGACTTTATAGTATCGCACAGGTTTTCATTTTGCCTTTGAGGTATTCCTACAATTTCTAAATTGTTCAGCCGAGATCTTTGTTCTAGGTTAGCTACTTTTGCTTTCAGTGATTTACATTCAGCCTCTAATTTATCAATAATACTTACTTTGTCGGATATAATTTTTAATTTATTTTCAAAGTCGTCAATTTTTGCACTGCAAAAATCAACGGATTTTTTTAACTCAGTCAAAGTCTCCATAACGTCTGACAAAGAATAATGAATCGGCTCATCGGCGTTTTAATAGGAAATGGTCCTATAAGTTGACACGAATCACAGGTCCATTGTAGGCTGGGAAGCGACGCCAAAGTGTTCTTAATTGTAGCTGAAATTGTGCTACATTTATAATGATAAAATTTATTGCATCTTCCACAAGCCAACCCTGGATTATTTTGTCGATTCACAATTTCATTACACTTTGCGTACAATTTGGCCATGATGATTCTCGAAATAAATGCAGGTATAAAAAATGAACAATATTGAATTGACTTACTGTGAGCGAATGAACTTCGCTAGAAGTTGAAACAAGTGACTTAAGATGAGAGATACACAAAAATAAGCCTTATTGACACTTTGTTTAAAATTATTATTGATTAATACTCAAAACTAGAGCACTTTTAGATTATGACCACACTAACATTTAAAGTATATAATAGTAATGTAACGGTTATATTATTAGGTTCACTAGAATTAAATCACAAGATTTATGAATGAAATTTAAGAATTTTAACAGAGGAAAAACTCAGTGGCCGCTAGTATGAACAAGTGATTAAGGGTGATTAACGAGCATTTGATTAGCATTGTTTTATCTCTATCAATCGTTCATGGATTATTTTAGAGGAAAATAGTTCAAACAAAAAATACGTAGAATTAATTTTTCTATAACTTCTATTTGAAGTATTTTTCTCTAAAATAATCTATAAATGATTGACAGAGATAAAACAATGTTAATCAAATGCTCGCTAATCACCCGTAATCACTGTTCATACTAGCGACCAGTATCTTTACTACAACTTTACTACAATATGACATTTAAAGGTATTTTTGGAAGAAAAACTATTTTGAGATTCAAGTAAAGTTCGATTTCCGGTTATTCAATTTACACCAAAATGTTTACATTCTAGTACTGTTTAGTGATATTTGATTTTATAATTATATTTGAATTATAAACAAATGAAAATGTTAATATACTTTATACTTGTTAAGTTACAATTTAAAAATAATCAAATGCATATTTTATATATGCCAAATAAATTTATCTATTTACAAATGATATGTACATATTTTTGATACAAATTTAGCACATATTTTGTCGGTAATAATAATAGTCTAATATTAATACTATTTAACTGAAGGTATATAAACATTTTATAATATAATTATAGGAAGGCCATGAAACGGCTAAATGAGAAACATGAAGAAGATACAGTAAAATGTGTGTGTGTGTGTGTGCAAATTTTCTCTCGGCTGAATACCCTATTCTATTTGCACGCGCACGTGTGCACATGTGCTCATGGACCACGCATGTTGCGGGTGCGATACGTTGACTTAAATTAAAATTCTATGATTCTATCTACCATAAGCGATCGTCCACCATTGTGTCTAAACCAGAAGATTTCTTGACGATTTGTACTTCTTAGTTGATCAGTGGATCAAGCCTTGATTGAGGAATGGTGAATTCGGCCGTTTGTTCCTTTATTTTATTTCATATGTTATTGTCTTTTATAATTTTAATAAAGTTTAATTTTTTTACTTTCTATTTGCTGTGTTTTGCATCCAATTTTAGATTTATTTCAGATGCTTTACCTTAGTAAATATTCGTAGGTAACAGGAGAATTACAAAGTACACGACTTCTAGAAAGGCTCAAAAATGTGCCAAAATCTTACCCTTCTGACAAGAATAGGCAGCGGCGGACTTTGGCCTAGGCTAAAGAGGCAATTGATTCGAACTATTTATATACATAATGTATAATATATTTTTTGCACGATCAGGTTTTTTTCAAACTTTACCGATAGGGTTTCCAAGGCAGTAAGTTTTGTTTACAAATTACTGATCAGTAAGTGATGTGACTACCTACCGATCTAGAGGCGGTGAAAATTACATAAATAAAAAATAAATGTACAATTTTTAAAGCTTTAGCGATAACAAAACAACGATCATAGCTTACTTAAAAATGACAACTATTTTTTTAAAAATGTCAAATAATAATGTTTAAATAATTTTAAACTTTAATTTGTTATTATTGGGACGATCGTGCAAAAAATATAATAAGCATTGCGGGCATTACGTGCTGCTTACCGGTATCGGATATGGGATGTATTGGAGTGTAAGGTGCACTTACTGCCCTTAATACTAAAATAACTATTATGTTTTTACGTAGGGGCCCAAAATAAATATTTTGCCTAGGGCCCAATAGAGTTTAAATCCGCCCCTGAGAATAGGCGGCAAAATATTTCAGCCTACCGGCGGCAAAATCGTAAATCCGGCACTGTATGGAAAGAAGCTATTAGATTTTGGTGGCAATCGGATAACCGGAAATGGCAGTTTACTTGAAGCTCAAGATAGTTTTTCTTCAAAAAATACCTTTAAATGTAATTTTTTCGCAATTTGTTATTATAAAAATTAAAGATTATTCCATTTTCTACAAGTTTGCTTTAATACTTGTTCTATATATTTTATGGATAAATTTATAAAGTAATATAAAAATTATATCTCGGAGCTTATGCTTTAAACACATCTCCATGCTTACATAGTTCAGCTCAAATGTATGTAAATGAATTTCTAATTAGTAATAGTAACGTTTTAAAAGGAAAATTGTAAATAGAACAATAGTTTTATGGAAAGGAACTTAATATACATAATCTCTAGCATTAGTAAATACGCAGGTATGAATTTAATAAAGAAACAAATAAATATATTATCACGGCATATTATCCATTGCTGGGTGTGCTAATCTGATTTATACACACATTTCGGTAATGACGATGACATATTTGTATTGTGCGGGCGTTTACCACAAGGGTTAATTTTATGCCATTTAAAATTCGAATTATTTGGCGTTGAGCGGGATCGAATCGGATTCCATAGATTCGCAACCAGACATCAGGCACGCGGCAACGAGACCCCATAGGTAAATGGCGGGAGGTATTATGTTGGTCATATCAGATTTTTATATTCTGCGCGCCTGTGAAAATATTTGAAATAAATACACAAAAGTTTTTATTGATATAAGTGTATATTAACAGAAATTGTAGAAAGTTGTTCTATAAAAATACAAAAAAAATATACATGTATAAATAAAATTATATGTGAATTTTACAAAAATACATTAATAATGCACTTATTTATCACATTGAAAATTTTCAGTTACTGTTATTAGTTTGTTACATTAATGTTTTCTTAATTAACCATATTCAACAATTTCTATACTTATTCATTTCATTACAATTGGGAGAGAATTTGTTTTTCCACGTGTAATATGGAAATAAATAAATTTTCAAGGAATATCATACGGGTCCGCGAGCTTGGCGACCACTTTTAAGCACAAACAATGAAACATATACCAAAGGTTTGTGATTCGTTTGTGCCAGTTTGTGATCTACAAATAAAACCAGCGACCCCTATGATTAAAAAGTTATAAACAAATTAAAAGTGGTCGCTGACTTCACGCCCAGCGACCACATGTGAAGCACAAATGTCGATTTATGTGTCAAACGTTTGTGCTTCGTTTGTGCTTTCAGAATATGTGATTGAAAATACAGCGACCCCAATGATACAAAAAATATGAACAAATTAAAAGTGGTCGCTGACTTCACGCCCAAAGACCACATATGAAGCACAAACGTCGATTTATATGTCAAACGTTTGTGCTTTCCGAATATATGATTGAAAATACAGCGACCCCAATAATACAAAAAATATGAACAAATTAGAAGTGGTCGCTGACTCCAATTATACAAATAAAAAATAACAAAGGATATACGGGCCCCCACCACACATTTAGAAAGTAATAAATTGCTAATATAAATTAAAATGTGAGTCATCACAATCGCAATACAACAAATAATATTAAAAATTTATGTAAAATCTAAAAGACTGTAGAATGAAATTCAAATATAAAAATGAACGCTAAAGAATACCACGGTTAAAGATTTTGAGCTCATTTTCAGGAAACATGTTAAATATATTATTTTACTTATGTAAAATATTAAATATTTAAATAAAATATTATTAACAATATATTTTAAATTTTTAAAATTTCGTTAAAACATCTGTTTCAACAACTCACTAATTGGGGGAAAGGGGGACAACTTTAAAATTTTGAATAGGAACCATCTTTTATTAGGTTACATATTTTACATTGATACAGTCGAAAATCCGAAATTTTACTTCAAATATTTTTTTGTATATATATTGCAATTTTTAAAAGTTATAAACCTTTAACATCGACAGTTCTTCGAAACCGTTAGTCGATCATTATCTCGCAAAATAAGTATTTAAATAAAATTAAATATTCTCTATAACTCTTTAATTCCGTAAAAATTTCCCATTATATACGGTGACAATTTCAAATGGAAACTCTCATTTTTATTACAAATTGAGATATAACGGTCGAAAATAAGTAACATATATCTGAAACTTTTTTTTTCGTAAGTATTTTAATGTTCGTCGTAAAGTATGGACACGTTACAGATTAAGTTCAGTCGAAACATGTTTATGCCTGTCTGGTTCCCTAGTTCATATAGACATCATCGTAAAAATGATAAAATCATATTATATGGACCCTAAAACGTGCTTATTCTCTAAAAACTCATCATTGATTTTTTTGACCAAAGACAATACCTTCCTTACCTAAAGGTGATGGAAGGTAAAAATCAACTCGGAGAATATGAGTTTACAAGTAGAAGAAAACTCTGGATTAATAAGTTAGAAATTAAGGAGAAAATTAATCCTTACATGTTTGTTAACTTCATTTTGTTGAAGATGACTTTTTCAAAGTGACAAAATAAGTCTAATATTGCATACCTGATTCGTAAATTCATTTCATTAAGTATTACATATGAAAAATAATTTATAAATATAGCTATCAAAAACTGTACAAAGTATTTCAGTTATTTTGTTTGCAATAATAAACATTAACTTATTGTATAGGTAATAGGGTTTCACATAAATCAAATTTTACAATATTAATTGAAAATTAGATGCCACAAGAGCACAAGTAACAAAAAATGAATTTGTATTGAAAATTATGTTTCTAATAAATTTTAATTACAATTAAAGTTTGCATCGTTTTGAAACGGTCTGTGTAATTGCTACATATGAAGAAATTCCAGTAGATGGCGGTGACTACAACAACGTTTGTACAAGGAGTAATCATTTTAAATCTTCACAATTATAATGACATTCCAATATAATCTCCAAACACGAAAAACTGGACATGTGAACTAGGGAACCAGATAGGCATAAACATTTTTCGACTGAACTTAATCTGTAACGTATCCATACTTTACAACAAACTTACGAAAAAAAAAAGTTCCAGTTATAAGTTACTTATTTTCGAGCGTTATATTTCAATTTGCAATAAAAATGAGAGTCTCCATTTGAAACTGTCATCGAAATTAAAGGTTTATAACTTTTAAAAATTGCAATATACAGGATGTTCAATTTAAGAGTTTCACTATTGCTTTCTCGAGAACCGTTAGAGATACGAAATCGGTTAAATTAGCAAACAATTTCTATATTATAAGACTATTAAAATGAGCATTACAAAAATTATTTTCAACCAGTGGTTCTCAAAATACAGAATTCAACTTTTTAATTTTAAATGAGAACCTTCTTTTTTTATTCGCCTATTCGATTCAGCATTTTTTGCTGAATACAACGATATAAAATGTTTATACCCTTACATAACGAAAAAACGAGAAAAATGCAAAAGAAAAATTATTATTTTCATATTTATTTCTACATGTAATCAGAGTGCCATGACAAAAACAATTGAATATTTTGTTTTCATCACTGTTTGGGCAATTTAGATACTTTAAATAATATTATAAAAATTGTTCAAAATTATTGCCATGCTGATTTATACATAATTCCAGCCTTCTGAACATATTACTTCTTACTTTTCTTAAATTTCGGCCGTCTATGTGGGAAATAATATTTTCGATTGCATTTTTTAAATGCTGAATATCTGGATAGATAGTTTTGTAGACTTCATCTTTAACATAACCCCATAAAAAAGTCCAGGGTCTAGCGAGGGGTCTAGTGATCTTGCGGGCCACGGAATAGGACCATAAGTACCAATCCACCGATTTGGAAACCGTTCGTTTAGCTTTAGGTAATCCCTAACTTGACGCGAATTGTGAGCTGGTGCACCATCTTGCTGGAAATAAATGTTTCCCAACTCAGCTACTAGTATGACTTCCAAAATAATACACAGCATATTTTGAATTAAATTCAGGTATCTGTTACCACTCAATGTACATGTGTACAAAATATTCAATTGTTTTTGTCATGGCATTCTGATTACATGTAGAAATAAATATGAAAATAATAATTTTTATTTTACATTTTTCTCGTTTTTTTCGTTATGTAATAATAATAATAATAATAATAATAATAAATCTTTTATTTCTGTAGACACATATTACAGTGTATAGAAGACGTCATTTTCATTTACATTGTAAAAGTTATTTATGTACAAAAATTGTTTTAGGTTTGTTTTAAATTGTTTGTCAGATTTCGAGTTTTTGATGTCCTCTGGTAGTTTATTAAAAAGTGATAAACCAATCCTATCAGGAGAGTCTTTAATTATTTTACATCTAGATTTAGGTATACGGAAATTATTATTGTTTCTAGTATGATAATTATGGATGTCTAAGTTAAGTTTGAATTTATTTCTATTTTGAAATATGTAAAGACAAATGTCGAGTATGTAGAAATCAGTTATAGTAAGTAGTTTAAGTTCTTTGAAAAGCGGTTTACAAGATGAGTACTTATCTACTCCTAGTAAGCATCTAATTATTCTTTTCTGAGCAATAAAAACAGATTGAGCGTAGGGTGAATTACCCCAAAACCTAATACCATAGTTTATTCTTGACTCTGCCGATGCATGGTAGAATATTAATAGTTGTTGTAAGTTTAAGTATTCCTTCAAGTGCCGTACCTGATAGCATATTATGTTTAATTTTTTAATTAAATGCTCACAATGAGTGTACCAGTTCAAATTATTGGTAATGTACATACCTAGAACTTTAGTGCAAGTGTCAGTATGCAGCACAGTATGTCCGAAGTTGATTTCAATCTCTTCTACAGTGGAAGTTTGAAAGCGAAGAATTTTTGTCTTACTGTCATTTAAGTACAGATTATTAGCATGAAACCAGTCTATGATGGAGCTTATGTTTTGGTTACACTTCTCAGTGAGACGGTGAGTATTTCTATCTGAGATGACTAAAGTAGTGTCATCTGCATAAAGAACGGGAGTGCAGTCCTCAGAGAGGACTGTAATCAAATCATTAATGTACAGAGTGAATAAGATAGGTGCTAAAACTGTACCTTGAGGTAAACCAACTTGTATTTGGACCAGAGTGGAATTACATTGAGATACAGAAACAAATTGCTGCCGATTTTGTAGGAAACTGGACACCCATTCTAAGATGTTCCCTCTTATTCCCATATTATCGAGTTTGGTTAATAGCCGACTATGGTCCACGCAGTCAAACGCCTTGCTAAGGTCGCAGAATATACCAACGGGGTTTTCCCTTGCATTTAAATGATTAGTAATAGTGCTATAGAGAGATTGTAGGGCATCTATAGTAGAACAATTTTGTTTAAAGCCAAATTGGTGCTTAACTATAATATTATTCATATGTAAATAATTTAACAGTCTATCCAAGAGGCAATATTCGAATACTTTGGAGAAACCTGATGTAAGAGCAACCGGACGATAGTTATCCATAATATCCTTGCCGCCCTTCTTGTGCACCGGAATTATTTTATTAATTTTTAGTTTATCAGGGAAGACTCCGCTTTCGAATGATAAGTTAATTATATGTGTCAGCGGTATTGTTATGAGATGAGCAATGGTTTTGATTATAAAACTGGGTACTTCATCTGCACCAGCTGATTTTTTATTTTTTATTCTAAAATTAATAATATTATATAATTCCGTTTCACAAAAAGGCTGAAAGAAAAAACTATGTCTCATAGGGGTGGTATTTCTGCTCCCATTAGTTAAAGCATTGACTGGTGGTATTTGCCTCAAAATGTTGAGAGGAGCTTCTTTGAAAAAGCTATTAAACCAATCTGCAATCAAATACGGGTCATCTTAACTGTTATTTTCGTTTGTAATTTTAAGTTTATAGTTTACCTTGGTCTTTGTTTTGGAATTGATTATATTCCAAGTACTCTTGGACATATTATTTGATGATAAAATTTTATTTTGATAATACGCTTTCTTTGTATTAGAAACTAAATGTCTATGCTCTCGTTTTTTAGTTTTATAAAGTTCGTGCAAATCCGGTTCCAATTCTTTTAAATCATGAATTAATTGTAGATTTTTGCTAGACTGAATTATCTTCATCGTTACCCAACATTTGTCTTCACTATTTCTTTGATGAATTTTCTGTAAAGGGAAAGCGATATTGAAACAATACAAAAAAGTATCAATAAAATAATTAAAAGATTCATTGGTCGATGTAGCAGAGATAACATCTGACCATGATTCAGATTGCAATAAGTTATTAAAAGTATTGATATTAGCCACGTTAAAATTTCTCCGAAAACGGGTTGGTCTATCATGGTTAGTTACATTTATGTTACTATTTATCAGTACGCACCTATGGTCGGAGATAAAGCTGTTATGTACATTGGCAATACTATGATGTAGACTCGTAAGAGTATAAACATTTTATATCGTTGTATTCAGAAAAAAATACTGAATCGAATAGGTGAATAAAAAATCTAGGTTCTTATTTAAAATTAAAAAGTTGAATTCTGTATTTTGAGAACCACTGGTTGAAAATAATTTTTGTAATGCTCATTTTAATAGTCTTATAATATAGAAATTGGTTGCTAATTTAACTGACTTCGTATCTCTTACGGTTCTCGAGATAGCAAAAGTGAAACACTTAAATTGAACTGCCTGTGTATACAAAAAAATATTTGAAGTAAAATTTCGGATTTTCACTGTAAAATATGTACCTAATAAACGATGGTTCCTATTCAAAATTTTACGAAATTTTAAAATTTTTAAATACATTGTTAATAATATTTTATTTAAATTTTTAATATTTTACATAAGTAAAATAATATATTTAACATGTTTCCTGAAAATGAGCTCAAAATCTATAACCGTGGTATTATTTTGCGCTCATTTTTATATTTGAATTTCATTCTACAGTCTTTTAGATTTTACATAAATTTTTAATATTATTTGTTGTATTGCGATTGCGATGACTCACATTTTAATTTATATTAGCAATTTATTACTTTCTAAATGTGTGGTGGGGGTCCGTATATCCTTTGTTATTTTTATTTGTATAATTGGAGTCAGCGACCACTTCTAATTTGTTCATATTTTTTGTATTATTGGGGTCGCTGTATTTTCAGTCATATATTCTGAAAGCACAAACGAAGCACAAACGTTTGACATATAAATCGACGTTTGTGCTTCATAATATGTGGTCGCTGGGCGTGAAGTCAGCGACCACTTTTAATTTGTTCATATTTTTTGTATTATTGGGGTCGCTGTATTTTCAATCATATATTCTGAAAGCACAAACGAAGCACAAACGTTTGACATATAAATCGACGTTTGTGCTTCACATGTGGTCGCTGGGCGTGAAGTCAGCGATCACTTTTAATTTGTTTATAACTTTTTAATCATAGGGATCGCTGGTTTTATTTGTAGATCACATACAGGCACAAATGAATCACAAATCTTTGGTATATGTTTCATTGTTTGTGCTTAAAAGTGGTCGCTAACTTCATGGACCCGACAAGTGACAATGAAATTTTCTTCAAATTACCGCCAAGCGCCAGAAATACCACTAGAATATATAGCCAACAGAAATAAGGTGTCCGAGCATGCGCACATTTAAAAAGGGTGCAAAACGAGATAGCTGCATCAATATTGCTGTCTCTCTTTGCTGACCATGCCCACTGCTTATTGTCAGAATACAAGCATTAGCGGTATATTTTCTAATACGTATATGGTTTTATGCTTTGTGCTTAATCGAACGAATCATACGTCAGGTCAAATATTATATTACATGAGGATAGAAAGTCAAGAACGACCCGCAGTTATCGTATTGGATTCCGGGTTCGATTCCAACCGACGCAAAAAATAATTATGTCGTATTTTAAATGGCACAGAAGTAACCCCTGTGGTGCATTCTCCACGATAGTAATAAGTGCCCGTGAGTTAATGCCTGGTAAACGCCCACACGGTACAAATCTGTGTACAAAGCAAATTGGCACACCCAGAAATGGGTAATATGTCATGATGATATATTTATTTTCATTTCATTCTTTCTTGACTTAATACATATTTTATACCAGGGACCTGAAACTGAACCTGAATCTGAACCGAAACCCGAATTAACCCAATTTTTGATGAACCTGAACCCGAACCGAACCTTTATTTGCCAAGGTCAATAAACCTTAATCAATTTTCAACCGTTTTAAATTCAGATTCGGTTCAGAGGTCAATTAAACATACAATTAAAAATAATTTTTTAATGTGATTTTAAAATTAATAAATATAATCATCTTCTTGTGTTTGTAATTATTTATTGCTCTAAACCGAAATTCGTACCCGAACCCAAAACCAATGAACCGTTATAATTTTTATTTTCTTGAACTGAAACTGAACCTGAATCGATATTTATTACCTGAACCTGAACCATAAATATATATGTCGGTTCAGGTCCCTGTTTTATACAAAGTAAAACGTATTAGTACAAATTTCAGCATAAATTCAAAAAGACACTTAATGTAAAAGGTAATAATAAAGAAGACTGCCATGTGCTTCTTATTTAAACATAAATACAAATTTCCAATTTTGCGAATCAACCACACACTTTTTGTGACCTCTATAAGTGTAACGCGAGGGGGGTGGGTTACAATAGCTCTGATGATGGTGGTCTTACTTCCTTTGCTAACGATGACCACTTGTTCTAACTGGTGGGTGCTGGATGTTCGACCACCGCTTGTTTAAGGAGGACGGAACACAGACACAATTGCACTTAACTTTGATGGCCGATGAACACTTATTTTATTATTATGGACACAGACATGATTTGGATTTAAACTACTTTCTTTATTTACATGATTTTATTTACATTTAAACTAACTTATTATTAACGATTACACTAAACATAATTAAACACATAAAAACATAAACTAAACAGATACATTGTTGTAACCCTACGTACTAGCGTCTAGTACGCGCTCAAACTAAAACGTGAAACAACATGTCACGTCGACACGAGTGTCTAAGACAGACTCTATGTCTTGTCAACATGAATATCTAAAACCGACTATCTTAAACAAAGCGTTACTTTCGTGACAGGCTTATTTCTGAAGGGTTGAAGGGGGTATCGTATGGCACCCATACCAAAATATCAGCCCTGCACGTAGGCTTGCAATAATTTCTAAACTTAATTGTCAACAAATAACTCTGTCCAATGTTTCTGACAGCTAGACTAAACAGTCAGTTAATAAAAGATGATAACTATTTCTAAACAGAATTTTGACTAACAAAGATAACAAGTTGAAATATTATTTCTGAATCTATAATTTAGAAAAGATTATAAAAAGTTACTTATTTGTTATTGCTCACCTTGTAACATAAGCTACAGCCTCACCTTGATCAAAGTCGTTGTGTTAGAAATATATAACTACGTACTATTATTACTAAAAGGTACTTAGACTTATGAATTTATACTATTTCAGAAATAGGCTCTAGTGTTTATTAAAGTAGAGTGGGTGACGTGTCAATCGCGCGACTAACGTGGGGTTAAAAACTAAACGTATGTAGAAACAAAAGAAAATGTAAAATCAGTTTTGTATGCAATTCTTAATTCTACAGTTTTTGCTGTACAATGAACAGGAGTGCAGGAAAACGCATAAAATTAAAATTCCTTGTTAAATTCCTATTTCACCGTTCACCTCTACCCGCCACCACCCGATATTTTAACACACGTATGATTTAAATTTTTAAAATAAACACAAAAATAAGTTAAAATATTCATTGAAATTATTATTTATTTCAAGATAAAGATTCCTACCTTTATTGTTGACTTGGTTGTCTTTGGAACCTACAAACAAATATTAGTAAATTTGATTAGAAAAGCATAACATAAAATAAATAACAATAACTTAGTAATCGCATTAATAACATAAATGTTTCACTATTATATTTTATAATACAATGTACACACAAAAATACATTATTACATTTATTTTTCTATAAAATATGTACCTGGAACTGCAAATTCCCTCGCCAAATCTACGACATTCTTGGAATATCTTTGAAAATGTACATTACAATACACAGCACTACAATAACTTTTACACATTTTTTATCATTTAAATATATGAATAATCAGTTTTATATTAAAAATTTTCAACGAAAAATACTCAAATACAAAAGTTAACGACGACGAACTGCAGCCACTTTTAGTGGTTTGAATTTGAACAGACTTGTCGCTCACAGAAAATTTATAAACAACTATAAATTATAAAAGTATACACAAAATACTAACAAACGCGAAAATATTGAGCTATGTATTTGCACTATTATTTATTAAACAAATGATAAATTCATTAAAACCGCAGCACACTTCACACTTCAACCAAAACTTAAAAAATACACCTGCGTCCACACCACGTATCTTAAACATCGTTTATACAATATTTCAAACTAGCTGTAAACTTAATAATTTGATAACAAAATGCAGAATTTGAAAAATACTTTGGGAAAAGTCACCTCTATGTAAAGAAGATATTGTCTTTGGTAAAAAAAATCGGTGGTGATTTTTCAATGAGCACGTTTTACGGTCCCTACAATACAATTTTACTATTTTTAAGATGATGTCTGTATATGTATGTGTGTGTGTGTATGTGCTTGTGTGTGTGACTATAATTTCGGTCGCGATATCTCCACTTGAACTAATGTGAACGAGGTTTTAGTATCATGACCATTTAATGTACCCAATTTCAAGCTCGGCTTGAATTGTATACTTATTGGTATCAAAATTACGAAAGTTAACAAGTCAGGAAAATTAAGTGAAATGCATTTTATCTGCCTCATCATTTGTAATGCCATTCCAGTTTTGAAACAAACTACATACAGGATGTTGACCGCATCGCCGGAACATGGGACTTTAATATATAAAATCATACTTTCGTAATTTCCTGCTTTCCTAATTATTTTAGGTAAAAATGCTTCAAATAAATGTTGTAGAGCATAAAATTCTACATTAGAATCAATAAACAAAATGAATTATGCATGCTCCGTAACGGTATGTATGAAAATGTCGAAAATCACTTCAAAAATAGCGATAGCCATGGAATTGAAACTAACAATTAACAAATGTTAGCGATTTATCTGTGAAGCTAAGATAATTTATTTTTATTATTATTTGTAATTTCTGTTAAAGTGAACATTTATTAATTTAAATTAATAGATAATTATTCACTTGAATAGGTATTACAAATAATTCCTAATAAAAATATATTAACCTAAATTGGCAGGGAAAACGTCAAATAGTTGTTAATTCATCTGCTTCAATTCCATGGCTATCGCTATTTTTGAGGTGATTTTCGACATTTTCATACAAAATTTCTGCCGTTACAAAACACGTAAATTTAATTCTGTTGTAGAATCTCATGTAGAATTTTATGCTTTACAACATTTATATGAAGTCCTATGTTCCGGTGTCGAAGTCAACATCCTGCATATTAAGTTCAGACAATAACTTCTATGCCGCTGAGCCGCTGATGATGATTAAATATAAACAAAAAATTAGACAGTGTTGCCAGGTGTATAACTATATTTTTCCTGAGATTTTGTGAAAAAATTCCTTATTTTTCCTAAAAATTCCTGAGAAATGGTTTTGTTGAGAAATATTAGTTTTTTATGTAAATAGTCTCCAAATTGAAAAAATTATTGAGGCCCAAATATATATATATATATTATTGCACAAACATACTCAACTCCATTAAGTTGGCGTCTACACCCATATTATACTTCGTTTTAAAATAAGAATGGAGTACTTTTGATAGAAATTTTATTTATTTATTCAATATCTTTAAAATTATTGAACTATCATATTCAAAAATTAATAAATATGATATAAAATACACATTTTATTTTAAAAGCCCGCACGGTACAAATCATTACCGAAATCTGTGTATGAAGCAGATTGGCACACCCAGCAATGGGTAATATGCCGTGATGAAATATTTATTTTTTTATTTATTTATAAAATTGGGTTTTATGTATTTATTTTCATTATTTCCATTCATATCTGGTTCCCGCGAAATTTATTCTTATTTCCAAACACTATATCATTTTTATTTTATAATCATTAACTCATGTATCCTAAACAAAAGTCAAGTATAACTTTTTAAATTATAATTGAGGAAAAGTGAAAACGTATGGCAAGGTATATAAAAATATTTCTGGTTTCCATCTACGTTATTAGGTATATATTAAAATTACTTGATGTAATAAAATCTTTAAATATCCTGAGTTTTTTATTTGATTTCCTGATTTCCGTAAAAATAAAATCCGTAGAAAAACGGAAATTTCCGTAGGTTTGGCAACACTGAAACTAGAGTTCCTATTACATAGTATTACACGTTAGTAAAATCTGACAAACGCAAAATGCAAACGGAAGTGCGATAATCAAAACTGCGAAAAGGATTCGCCACTAGATTTCCTATAACAATATTTATTATGACGTCTAACTAAGCGCCTACTGAAAAGATAAGTTTTTTCATCATATACCTAACTCAATTGTGGTTTAAATTATAATTTTTGCGAATTTCTTAATATGACGTTTACAGGAGCGGATCTACGCACTTGGGGACTCTAAGCATTTGATAAAAAAAGTAAAATTATTCAAATAATTGATATAATTTAAAAAACAATCAATAGGAGGAATACCGTCTAGAAAACATCTGATATAGGTACTAACTGTACTAAATTTTAAAAATAAATTAGAAGGGAATTTCTGGACTGTGGTGCAGATTAAGTGTTAACAATTACTCAAAATTTCATTCATACAGTATTTATTCTGATGCAGGTATAAGAGTGCATTGAAATATTGGGTCTGTAAAAATAAAAAAAAGGCTTTATGACTGAGGGTTCAACCAATTGTTAACACTTAATTTGAAAATTAATTGTATGAAAATTGAAAAAGTAAAAACAAATACTCGGTTAGTTTCAATAAGTGAAATTTGATTTCAATACGTACCTATTTCGGCTTGTTAGGCGGGAACACACACATCGCCTTGTTCATTTCTTGTTTCGTTCAATTTCATAACGTTCAAATATTGACCATGAAGTTTGCGCAGATGAATTTGGCGCACTCACAATTTAAAAAGTACACTCCGGGGTATAAAATGTACACATGAAAATTATTATTTATTGAATTGGAATATGTATAGTTATTGTAAATATTTTTTATAATTTGTACCGCGGAGTGTACTTTTTAAATTGTGATTTGAAGGTTATGAAACAGAACGAAACAAGAAATGAACAGAGCGGTGTATAAACATTATGACGCTTCATACATAGCCTTGATGTGATCCCTTGAAATCCCGAAATCGATTGCAACCATAGAAATGAATACAAATTAAAAATTCATACGTAATATAACAAGTGATATGATTATCATCGATGATATTCTCGAGTGAAATGTGCTGCTCCGATTTCACGAACAATATCTTCGATTATTAATCATATCACGAGCTTATATTTAATGAGAGAATATAATGAGTTTTTGTAACACATTGTGTGTGCTGCTAATCTTATTTTTAATATACATATTCATATTATATTAAAACATGGTATTACGAGTTTTATTTAATAATGTCGGAGATTGAGTTATTGTTATTCCTTATTTTTGTACTCAAAATTAACTGTCAATGTCGTAAATGAAGAAAATAAATCCCATAGTAACGACAATAAATAAGGTGATAATTTCTTTATTTTTTTATCATCGCTGTGATAGATATGTAACTAGGGAGATTCTGAATGTTTATTTGCGGAAAACATGTCACGTGACTAATGAATTATATTCTCAATATAGTACACTTATTTCCTCCACTTTTCCTAATATCAACATGTATACTAAACTAGAGTCCATCAAAGATACTGCCTTTCATGATTTTATGTATCTACAACCTACATAAGCATTATTTGTATTTATTGATAGTGATATATTTATTATGAACGAAAAAATAATTGTATATATCAAACAAATGTTAAAGTAACATATAGTCGCATGACGTAATAATCTTGTTTTAGTTTACTTTCATACATTTATAAAGAAAAATAGGATGAAGAAATATTGTCCGAAACGTTCAAATTAAGTAAATAAAGTGACTTATAACTATGTTCATAAATTTATTGGAACCTATGGCCTTCTACATTTAATTTGGAAAAACAAGTGAAAACCGTGCTTATTTTATAATCAGCTTGAAACGAAGTAGGCTGGTATTGAAACAAATGAAACTGTCTGTGATATTTCGAGTTAATTGTATTATTGAGATTGCCATAAATTTGCTCTAATTTTTGTCCAATTATCTCGAAATTTCTGCTAATACCACCTCACTTAAGTAAATCTGACTTAAATGTCATTGCAACTGGATATTTTTAAAAACCCTGGGACAGTTTATGCACCAATTCTGAATTTTTATTTGTAAGTTACTGACCTGCTCCCATATCAGATTTACTTACGTGATGTACATTATTGCAAATTTATGACAATGTCATTGACAGTGTGACAATTACATTTGTTTCAATAATAGCCTACTTCGTTTTAAGCAGATTATAAAATTATTAACGTGTACTAGTAAATGTCAAATTTAGAAAATCGCTATTCACTTGTTTATATAAACGTTTGAACTTTGCTATGATTACTTTTCAACTCTTTGTCTGCAAGAGATAAACATTTAAAATCGATATGTCAAAGTACTACGGAGTTAATGGAGTTTCAAATAGGATTCGTTTTTTAATAGCCACCGGTATGCCTAATACATACATACATATCTATATATGTATTATTGTAGTTATAGATTGTGGTACATTTTTAATAAACTTTCGTTCAACGTAACATTTTCTTAAAATCAATTAATTTGTATAACTTCAATTTCTATTTATAAATTAGGAAAAGTAGAAAAACATGAATCATAATACACATAACAAACCACAAAATTAACGCACACATTAGATTAGTAGATAATATTAGTAGTATATTTACGTACAAATATAAGGAAGCTTTCATCTTCTAATAGTAGATCCGTATCCGTACTAATTACGAAAAAAAATTGACATTACTATTAGATCAAATCTTATCTTATAGCTTGGTAAGTACGAGAAAACCAAAACTGATATGATTTTTATTCATAACTAATTTAACTGCACAACAAAATGGGTTTATTTAGTACCTTAGTGTGTTTATTCATTTTGTTTTCAATCTCTGAATCCATCATTATTGCAAGTAAGTATTTGATGATATACAATAAGCCCAGTAAATGGCCATATTCTGTAGAAAACTGTAACAGACCCGTAAATCTGTTCATAATGAACAAAAAGAGATGCATTTTTGTTGCATGGCCTCTAAATTCGGAACATTACTTCGACTTACGTTTCACTCAATCGTATTGCTCATAAAAAATAAAGCAAAAATCTGATGTGGTCAGCACAATACTTTCCGTCAATCCTGTGTATTATGTACAAATTCCATACATACATTTTCTTGCAAAAGATTCTAAATTTTTGGTATTATGTGATTCCCTTTCTCAGCAACTGAATTCCATACTCCTGATAATAAAAAAACCACATGAAATAAGAAAATTATGAAATTTTGAATGAAAAATTATAACACTTGTCAATTATGGACATAATTAATTGCTGTCATTTTGACACGGGTCCCCATATCTGCTTGCCAAAGTCAGCAAAGTCATGTCACTGCACGCGCCCTATACATAAATTTTATTGCAAAAGATCCTATATTTCCAGTGAAGTTATTTCATAACCAAACTATGCAAATTGCACTTGACACTGACATCTTTTTCTTTAGTTTTTCCCATTCGTTAGGGGGGTCGCTATTTTTTATTTTTTTCTTCCACTCATTTTTGTTTTGCGTGTCGTCCTCATTCAGTTCCTTTTCTCTCAAGTCTTCTGCAATACAGTCTTTTCATCTTACATTTGGTCTTCCTATGTTTCTTCCACCTTCTATTAATATACATATTCATCTCTCCTCATGACATGTTCAAACCAATGTAATCGTCTCTCTTATATCTAGAAACTTCTAACACTATATAGAGTTACTTCCCTTACTCTTTCACTGATTTACATTTTATTGATACTGACATCTGTCAATTTGAATTACCTGAATATATTAGCAGTTTCCATGGTTAAGTTAGCATAGCTGGCTGAATTATTAAATTTATATGAAATTTATTATCTTCATTCTTCTTTAACTCTATATCTGTTGAATATCAAATATAAAATGCAATCAAATCGTATAGACAATAATATATTCTTTAAGTTATAATAACATTTAACTGAGTTTTTCAAGAAAAACTGTCAAAATCTTCAAATGAAGGTACTTCCGGTTGACCAATTATAACCAAAATTTAATCAAGTCTGCATATGGTTGTAACGAAGAGAATTGTAATATTTGGAATTCTAGTATTGGAGATATCGTTGACGAAACCGCGGTCACACACACACACACACACACACACACACACACCCACACACTCACGCACACACGAACAAACACACACATACAGACATCATCGTAAAAATAGTAAAATCGTATTGTAAAGACCCTAAAACGGGCTTGTTCAATGAAAACTCACCACCGATTTTTTTGCCCAAAGACAATACCTTCCTTACCTATAGGTGACGGAAGGTAAAAATGGAACATTTCGGTAACCAGTGGACCTGTTCCACTAAAACTGCACTTTTCATTTTAAATTTTAAGAACTTTAAATAATATAATCCAAATTAAGTGTACTTACTTCGTTATATGAAAAATAAATTATTATGTACGCTACAGATAATTGCTGTATATCTTTATGGACCAACTTTTTAAGGAATTTTCGATCGTCTTTTGTTTTTGAACTACAGGCTAAAACTTGATTTCCGATTATTTTTAAAAGACCTTGTATCTCGCTTGTTAGGAGAGATAATGAGAAATGGTTTAAATAATTTTTATATGGTTTTTTTATGGAGACATTTAATAATTCTCGAGATGTAACACAAACATAATGTTTTTAATATATTGTAACGTATATTTATATGGGTGAAGTAAAAAATCAGAAAAATATTATTAATTAAAATAATATGCTTATTAAACGATAAATAATTAGGATAAATATTAAAAAGATAATAAATATAACTAACACTATGGATTAAACAATTATAAACACTAAGAATATTTTTAAATGCTTAAACACTAAGATTATTTATTTGAACAATATTTATTTTTATAACTACATTTATTTATGTCCACAACTCGTAGTCTGTTTATTTATATCACCCACTGTTCATTCACGATGCGTGTTTTATATCAGAATGTGTTCGCTGGCTTTGGCGACGGATTTTTATAGCGCGATGTCCTTTCTCGAATTTTCCGACTCCACAATGACATCGAATACAAAGTATCACCCCACCAGATGTAATTAAACCAGTCTAGGCGCGTAAGGGTTTTTCCCCGCCGGGGATTACGTCATTGCTCGGGAATATTCTACCATACTTTTAAGTCAGGGGCGCACGTTACAATATGTTGAAATTAATCTCATCTTTTTCTTTATATTATAAGCTTTTCAACGATATATAAACAAGTCTACATTCTTTTGTATCATACATGAATGAAACATGGATTATCAATATATTGGGACGAAAAAATTAAAAACTATTAAGAAACAAATGAAAAAATCATTTACAGATCATCAATTGTTTATTTCTAATGTTATTTTCTTTATTTATACTCATTTTCTTACTTTTATAGTTCAGAAAACATATTAAACTACATTTTTCGAATTGTGTCAGTCAATTTTAACGCTGATAAAAAATAAATTAACTAATTCGAAAATAATTAACTAAAACTAATTTTGAGAATTTAATTAATAGAGACTCAAAATAAACAAATTATGATCTATAATTGATTCGTTCGTTTGTTTCTCAATAATTTTCAATTTTTTCACCTCAATAAATTAATAATTCATCTTTTATTCATTAAAACAAAAGAACGTAGACTTGTTTCACATCATAGAAAAACTTATAAGCTTATAAGGAAAAAGAGACTATTTTCAATATTTGCTCCTATTTAAAAAATATTATGTTTCTGTTATATCTCGAGAATTATTACGTTTTGAAAAATTCCAGTTACATCACGATATTCTACGTAAAAAATCTGATGTGGCCAACACAATACCTTCCGTTTAATTAAATTTTTATTCACGTAGATATTTAAAATTAAATTAAATTTAAATACCGGGTTCGATCCCGACCGACCCTAAATATTTCGAATATTAAATGGCACAAAAATGACCCCTGTAGTGCACTCTACACGCCAGAAATAAGTTCTCGTGAGGTGACACCTGGTAAACGCCCCCACGGTACAAATATGTCATCATCGTTACCGAAATCTGCGTACAAAGCAGATTGGCACACCCAGGAATGGGTAATGTGCCGTGATGATATATTATATATTTCTATTATCTTACCTATGTTCCTACATATTTACTTATGCTGGAAAGTATATTAAGTTCCTTTCCATATAATTATTGTTCCTTTTACTATTTTCTTTTTAAAATATTACTATTATTATTTGAAATGATTAGTTTGTTGACGGTGACATATCTGTCAGTTACAAACATTTGAGATCTGAACTGTGTAACAATGAAGTTGTGTTTAAAGCGTAGGTTCCGGGATTAAAATTATACATAATTTTAGAAATTTCTGAACGATAGTATTTGAGTTAGTGTAAAGAGGATCCACATACACACACACATACACACACACACACGCACACACGCACACATGCACACATACACACATACACACATACACACAGCCACACAGACAACATCGTGAAAATGTTAAAATTGGATTCTAGGAATCTTAAAACGTGGTTATTTACCAAAATCTCGATATGCGATTTTTAGTACGATCCCTATACTTCCATTACCAAGGGTAGCGAGAGGTAAAAAACATAAAAATTGTCTTTTCTTTATCTCTCATAATAAGCAAGGTATGAAGTATTTTCAAAATAAGCGAAAATTAAATGTCAGCCTGTAGCCGTTTGTAGTTCAAAAACAAAAGACGATCGAAAATTCTTGTGGTACCTATTAAAATTGTCTCGAAAAGCTGGCCCATAAACACCTACATCAATTTTCTGTAGAGTGACGATAGTTATAAATATATGGAGAGTGCACTACTGACAAAACTAATAAGTATATATTTTGTTACAGATCATGATTTAGATAAGCCTTGTAAACTGCGATCAGGTGCTATTGGAAAATGTAAACCAAACATCCATCACTGCGATTTATGGTCGTTAAAAGAAGAAGGCATTTCTTTTTGTGGTAGTAATCCGAGGAGAAAAATGTTTTGTTGTCCGAAAACATATTATCCAGGATGAACATAGAAAAGAACCAAACATCATTGAAGTCGAAAAAATAATATGAAGAAAAATTAGCGAGGAATCACAAGATAACTCAAGAGGATTTATAACCCACGGAGTTTATTCTGAAACACTGATTTAACGTTTATCGTGAAATAAACTTTTATTACAATTACTGCTGTTATGATGAGGTTGACATGTAATTATATGAAGCAATTTTACATTAAAAATATATACAAATAACTGTGTTTTATTTAATATGAAACTTCCGAGCACTATTTTCGTAGTACGAATCACAAATTAAACATGGTTATTGTTGTAAATGTAAATTACCTTACACTTAATATTAAATTGTATAGGCTATAACTAATGCATGAGAATTTGTTAGAGTTACATTTATTTCAAGATTTTAACAAATCTATTATGTTAATGTTATATTATGTTAAATGAAACATGATTCATTCAAATATGGTTCAATAAACAAATTATTCAACTGACTCGGGTGGTGTAGTGGCCAACGTAGCGGATTCATAGATCCCTGGTTCGAATTACGGGTAAAGTATGGTTTTTTATGTGTCTTTATCATCTCATCTCCATCAATGCGATATAAAAAATCTGATGTGGCCAACACATGACCTCTCACTATTTCCACTTTATGTTACATAAATAAATAATAAATAAATATATCATCACGGTATACTACTCATTACTGGGTATGCCAATCTGCTCTGTACGCAGATATCGGTAAATGATAAAATATTTGTACCGTGTGGGCGCTTACCAGGCGTTAACTCACGGGCACTCATTGCTGTCGTGGAAACTGCACTACAGGCATAAATTTTTTGCCATTAAAATTGGAAGTAATTTTTGGCGTCGGTCGGGATCGAACTCGGGTCATAATTAACGAATTTAACATTTCTTGTACATACAAATAATTCATATTGTATCTATTCTTTCGTTCTATGAGGAATTTTCTCCTACTCTTCTAATATATTCAAAATTCTTTATATTCGCTGACGGTATTAGCGGTATTTCTTAAGGATATATCTAATATTAATATACCTACAATTTTAAATATTTAATTAATAATACAATAAGAAATTTTAAATATACTTACTCCCCAGAAAAATCTTTTTGTAATGTTAATAAAACTGTTGATTCTTGACACTGACATTTTGCATTTATCTGTCAATTACAAACATTCAAATATCTCAACTGGTTTCCATGAAGTTGTTTGGGCAGCGAAATTTATTACAACAGATTATTCTGTATTATTATATAGTATATCTCTAAATCTATAGAAGATATAATAAAATATTTAAATGTATCAAATTGCGAATTTATAGATCTTTGTTATTGTATGAACATAAATTTTCAAAAATAATATATACGAGGTGTGTTTAAAAACTATCGCGAATTTTGAATTTTCGCGGGTTACGTATATTCGAATTTCGATCTTTTTGTGGCTTTATGTTGGTACTCATGTCTCTCACTTATGTCGACAAGCTCGGCCATTTTGAATGTTCACTTACTTGTTGACAGCTGCTTTGCTTGCACGTGTTTTGGATCGTCTTCGATTTTTACCTATTCAAAAAAATGGAACAAAGAACCTGTATCAAATTTTGTGTGAAAAACGAAATTAAGTGCGCGGATGCATTCCGAATGTTGACTGTGGCATACGGAGAAGCTACCTTGGACCAAAGCAACGTTTATCGATGGTACAAAATGTTCTCAGAAGGCCGAGAAGATGTGAACGACGAAAAGCGTGCCGGACGCCCGAGCACTTCAACAACAGACGAAAAAATTAATGAAGTGGAGAAAATGATATTGGCCAATCGTCGAATCACCGTTAGAGAAGTTGCTGAGGACCTAAACATATCGATTGGCTCGTGCCATTCGATTTTTATCAATGATTTGGGCATGAGACGGGTCGCCGCGAAATTTGTACCAAAATTGCTCAATTGCGACCAAAAACAGCATCGCATGAACATTGCTAATGAGATGTTGGACTCTGTCCGCGACGACCCAAATTTGCTCCAGAGGGTCATAACTGGTGACGAATCGTGGGTTTATGGTTATTGTGATGTTTCGCAGGATGGTAAGGATAATATTTATAAAACTTATTCACCTTCAGAAGACTCGTTTATTTTACAGTTTAAATACAATACACCTATTAAGACCAATAACCGACTGAGAGTGTGGCCGTCTACGCGCGCCAACTTATCTTTAAAATAAATAATAATTAAGACAATAAAAATCAGTGTTGCTCAAAATGTTCAATACATCACACACTTCCACCCTTAATTTAGAATTTAAATATACATATATTATCGTAATGATTCCTACACTTGTTCAAAATTAGGTCCGTACTGTAACCGTTTCGGACTTTTTAATAATCGTTTAGGTTTTTCATACACAGGTACATTTTCATTAATTACAGAGTTTTTATTGTCACTAGTACCTCGTTGTTCTGAAATTGATAAAGTTGACGAAGTCATATCACTGGGTGAACATTTCAACAATTGATTAGTATGCCTTTTCCACATTTTATCAATTTCAGGTATGTGGACTAGATATGTATTTTTACTAAGTTTTTTTCTAATTACACCCCTTATCCATTTAACCTGGTTCACAAATCTATAATCCTTAGCTAATATTTCGTCACCTGGCACAAACTGAATTTTTCGTGAGCCCTTAAAATTTAAACATTGTTTTAATTGTTGTTTTTGTACTCTACCTTTTATCTCCTCCCTTTTTTTATCTTTCCAGTCCAGCAATTGAAATCTAGTTCGCAGTTCTTTACCTAATAATAAACTAGCGGGGGAAACGCCCGTGGTACAATGTTTAGTTGTCCGATAATCAAACAAAAAGTTATTTAATAATAAATTTAGAGGTAAATTTAAATTTGAATTATTTCCAATGGCTTTTTTCAATGCATTTTTGATCGTTTTTACTGAATTTTCAGCCGCGCCATTTGATGCGGGGTGAAACGGTGGTGACGTTGTATGTTTAATGCCATTTTTTTGTAAAAATAATTGAAATTCTTGGGATGTGAATTGTTTAGCATTATCAGATACAATTATGCGCGGCAATCCAAAACGAGCGAAACAACTTCGCAGGGCTTCTATTGTTGCCTCGGATGTAATTGATGAGACAATGAAAACCTCTACCCATTTTGAATGTGCGTCCAAAATTATAAAAAAATATCTATTTAAAAATGGACCCATGTAATCCACATGTAATCTACTCCATGGTTCAGTAGGCCATGGCCAGGGGTTAAGTGCTACTTTTGGAGGGGAATTTCTATTTAATTTACACGATGAGCAATTTTTTGCTAATTGCTCTATATTTTTGTCTAATCCGGGCCACCAAAAATAAGAACGAGCCATGCTCTTCATTTTTACTATTCCCATATGAGAAATATGTAATTCGTTTAATAATTTATTTCTTAAAATTTCCGGAATGATTAAACGATTGTTCCATAGTAAACAGTCATCTTGAATACTTAGTTCATTGCGCCGTCTGTAATATACGTCAATTTCCTTTTTAATGTCAACATCTTTAGGCCATCCTTTTCGCACGTATTTTAGAATTTCATTTAATAATTTATCGTTTTCCATGCCCTCTTTTACAGCTTGAAAATTTATTGGAAACTCACTATTAGAAAAATAATTTATAAAATCTACATCAAAATTTTCTAATTCATTACTTTTTAAAGGCAATCTAGAGAGACTATCTGCACTATTATTTTCCGATTTTACATATTCGATACGGTACCTATAATTTGACAAAATCACCGCCCATCGCCTTAATCTGTTTGCTGAAAATTGCGGTATCCCTTTATTAGGGTGAAATATTGAAAGCAATGGCCTGTGATCTGTTCTTAAAATGAATTCTATACCATACAAATATTGATTAAATTTATTCAATGCAAAAATAATAGCTAACCCTTCCTTTTCAATTTGAGCATATTTTTGCTCACTCTCTGATAAAGTACGAGACGCGTACGCAATGGGTTTCTCCGAACCATCCGGCATTTTGTGTGCAATGACTGCCCCTAAACCATATGAACTTGCATCTACAGTTAATATGATTGGTAATTCCATATTGAAATGTACTAATACTGGGGAAGACATTAAAATATTTTTAATTTTATGAAACGCACTAGTACAATTACTGGACCAGTTCCATTTTACTTTAGCTTTTAATAAATTGTACAAGGGATTTAAAATTGTTGAAATGTTTGACACAAATTTTGCATAATAATTGACTAAACCCAAAAAAGATTTTAGTTGAGATACATTTTGAGGAACTGAAGCATCTTTAATGGCTCTTATTTTATCTTCAGATGTATGGAGACCATCCTTATCAATGATATGCCCCAGATAAGTGACTTTAGACTGAAAAAATTTACATTTATTTAAAGCTATCTTAAATCCTGCTTTTTCTAATCTGCTTAAAACGTTTTCTAAATTTAATAAATGCTCCTCTGTGTTTTTGCCAGTGATCAAAATATCATCTAAAAATATGCTTACTCCATCAAGGCCTTGTAATACAGATTCCATGATTTTTTGAAATTTAGAAGGTGCACAAGATACCCCATAAGGCAAACGGTTATACTGAAATAATCCCTTATGAGTACTAATTGTTACAAAAGGTTTTGAACTATTATCTAAACATACTTGCTGGTACGCTTGTGACAAATCTAATGTTGAGAAAAACGCACCTCCTTGTAAATTACTAAAAATATCTTCGATTCGTGGGAGTGGGTGTTGATCTACTTCTAAATATGGATTAATAGTAACTTTGAAGTCACCACACACTCGCACGGAACCGTCCTTCTTTAGCACCGGCACGATAGGTGCACCCCATGCACTGTAATCCACGGGTGAAATAATATTTAATGCTTGCAAACGATTTAATTCCTTTTCAACCTTAGATTTAAGTGCATGCGGCAGCGGTCGTGGTCGGAAGAATTTAGGGGTTATATTGTTATTGTTTAATTTTAAGGTAATAAGTCCTTGTTTAAAGGTTCCCAGTCCGGGGGAGAACACTCTCTTAAATTTACTTTTTAAATTTTCTAAATTATTCGATAAATTGACATAATTTATTTCAGCAATACCTAAATTGTACAATTTCAAAAAGTCACGTCCTAGAATGGGCGGACCACCATTCTTAATAACAAAAATTGTTAATTTATTTAATTTATCTTGATATTTAATATTTACATTTAATTGCCCCATTGGGAAAATTTTATTTCCATTGTAACAAAACAAATACTTATTTGTTGAATTTAATTTAAGATGGCTAAATTTTTGTTGCCACAGAGACTCTGATATAACAGAAACACTTGCTCCCGTATCAATTTGAAACAGAGTGGGAGTATTTTCTACAAATATTTCAACAGTTATTGGTTTTACATTATTAATGCAGTCTAATTGAAATAATTGTAAATTGGATTCTACATTATTATTATCTATATTTGAATTGGATTCTAAGTAATTATGAGTTTGATGTCTATTGTTTCGTTGACAGTTATTTTTATTCTTAAATTTATTCTTCGGACAAACAGTTGAAATATGACCTTTACCACCACACAAATTACACGATTTGTTTCGAAAAAAACACTTATCTGCCACATGATTACACTTGCCACACACTGCACATTTAAGGGGCTGGTCCGTCCTGCGGGGAGACGGGCTGCTGTTCGCTGCCTGATGTGTGCGCGTGCGGATATGATGTAGCCCTGGCTCGACGTGGAAACCAAAGTTCAATCTTCTCAATGGAAGCTGCCGCACGAACCAAGACCGAAAAAAGCGCGCCAAGTTCGGTCGAATGTGAAAGTTTTGCTGACAGTTTTCTTCGATTGCAGGGGCGTGGTGCATCATGAGTTCTTGCCACAGGGTAGAACGGTCAATAAGGAATATTACCTGCAAGTTATGCGCAATTTCCGCGAAGCAATCCGCCAGAAACGCCCGGATTTGTGGAAGAACAAAAATTGGCTTTTGCACCACGATAACGCCCCTGCTCACACATCGTTGCTTGTGCGCGACTTTTTAGCCAAAAACAACACACTAATGATGCCGCAGCCACCGTATTCCCCAGATCTGGCCCCCTGTGACTTTTTCTTGTTCCCTAAACTGAAGAGGCCAATGAAAGGACGACGTTACGCTACGCTTGACGAGATAAAGACGGCATCGAAGGAGGAGCTGAACAAGATAAAAAAATCTGATGTGGCCAGCACATAACCTCTCGCCGTATATTTTACCTGGCTGTATGCATAAAGCAAAGATTATTTTTATAAATACAAATAATATATTCATATAAATCCATGACGTATAAACTTCTTTATTATTCAATAATAGCATGTCTCAACATAAAGATATTTTACCATAAATTATGTTACAATAAATTACAAAGTAGAGTTTACCATATATAAATATTAGGCTGGTAACAGCAATTTTCAATTCGAACAACTTTGTTTACTTTCTCTTCATATTCTTCTAGTAAAAACATTAATTTTGGGCGGTCTAAAATGTATATATCTGGATTGTGCATCTATTCTTATATATCTTCTTTTACATTTTATTTTTTCATACTTGTTATATCTAAATAACCTTAATTCCCTTTAATAAAGTGACGGATAGATTGCACTCCGATTATTCTTATATCGATGTGTAATTTTGTCAATATTTACAACTTACTTGAGAAGAATTTGATAGCTTTTTCGCAATTCAAAGTTACTCTAGTCTACAGTACTGGTGTACATTGTCCCATAATGTTTGAAACAAATTTAAGTCCTTCAACCTAGACTTGTCATCTCCATAATAGTCACAGATCAAGAATTAAGGGATTCTCCAAATACATTTTTCTTTCATTACTCATTATTTCTGACACTGACATTTATCTGTCAGTTACAAATAATTTAAATTTGCAACTATTTTTCATGGCATCCTTTCGGTTGTAAAATTAATTACAACATTATTTTATATATTATATTCCTTTTATCTCTAAATCTATAAAATATGTATAAAAATATTTAAATGTATCAGAAAGAGAATTTATTTTTCTTTAATATTATCAATAAAAATTTTCAAAAAATAATATTTAGAAGATTTTTTTTCAAGAATCTTCTACTTCCGGTTGTCCAATTGTTACCAAAACCTTTTCAGATCTTCCCATGAATGTCCGATTGGGAAATACGTTGTTAAACAAATTTTAAGTCTTATAGTTTTTGAGTAACCGTCCTTCCAACATCCCACACACACACATCCACACACACACACACACACACACACACACACAGACATCATCGTAAAAATGTTAAAATCGGATTGTAGGGACCTTAAAACGTGCTTATTCAATAAAATCTGGATATGCGATTTTTAGCATGAATCCAATACCTCTCTTAGCGAGAGGTAAAAAAATGATTTTTTGAAGTGCTTTGAAGATTGGAAAAACCGTTGGCACAAGTGTATAATATCTCATGGGATTACTTTGAAGGGGACAAAATAGATATTCATGAATAAATAAATAATTTTTGAAAAAACACAAAATTCGCGATATTTTTTGAACACACCTCGTAGATGATTTTTTTAAGAAACTACCACTTCCGATTGTCCAATTGTTAACAAAACCTATTCAACTCTTCCCATTAATGTTACATTGAGGAATCCGTAGTTAAACAGGTCTTTAGTTGTATAGAATTTAAGAAATAGTACCTACAACATCCTAAGACACACACACATATATCCACACACACGCACACAGACATAATCGTAAAAATGTTAAAATCGTATTCTAGGGACCTTAAAACGTGCGTATTCGCGTCGCGCTGAACGAGCGTCTAAACTTGTTGGTCGTACCGATCACCGGCGGAGTAAACAAACAATTCTCGACCTGTTTAATTACTTGCGGTTATCTGATACTTTGTATTCGAAGTTATCATCACATCGAATGTTGGAGAACATTCCAAAAAATTACGCCGGACTATATAAACCCCGTCAGGGAAGACAGCCGGGCATTCTGATATAGACACGCATCGTGAAATGAATAGTTGATGATATAAATAAATAGTCTACAGTTGACGAGTGGTGATTATAAATAAATATATTGGTAGGTTCTTGGAATAATTGCTTCATACGTCGAAAAATTGTTTATTGAAGTGTTTAAAGTGACGAAGTTTCGGTTATGGTTACAACCATTATCAAATCCTAAGTAACATTATTGGAAAAAAATGTTTAAGTTCAACACTGATCTGGTTAAACGTTAAACTAGTTATTCAAAATGTAAAATCAACTTTTAATTATACTATGTAACTAAATTTAAAACAAACATATTTTTTCCAATAATGTAACTTAGGACTTGAAAATGGTTGTAACCTCAACCGAAACGTCATCACTTTAATCACTTCAATAAACAATTTTTGACGTATAAAGCAATTATTCCAAAAACCTATCAATAAATTTCCATTCACAGCTTCAGAAAAATTTCCAATAAATAAATATAATTACTTACGTAAATAAATATTGAAATAAATATTGTTTAAATAAATAATCTTAGTGTTTAAGTGGTTCTTAAATTACTGTTTATATTTGTTGTCATAGTAGTGTTGTTATTTGTATTGACTTTATCTTAATTATTTACCGTTTAATAAACTTTCACTTTAATAAATAATAATATTTCTCTGATTTTTACCTCTCGCTAAGAGAGGTATTGGAATCATGCTAAAAATCAAATATCCAGATTTTAGTGAATAAGCACGTTTCATGGTCCCTAGAATCCGATAACAACATTTTTACGATGAAGACTGTGTGTGTTTGTGTGTGTGTGTGTGTGTGTGTGTGTGTGTGTGTGTGTGTGTGTGTGTGTGGATGTGTGTTAGGTTGTTGGAGGTACCATTTCTCAAATTCTAAGAGTAAAGACCTATGTAACTACGGATTACTCAATCTAACAATAAGGGGAAGAGTTAAATAGATTCCGTTAACAATTGGACAACCGAAAGTAGTAGTATTTTAACAAAAATCTTCTAAATATTATTTTTTGAATATTTGTATTATTACAAATATTAAAAAAACAAAATTCTCTATCCGACACATTTAAAAATTTTATTATACCTTCTATAGATTTAAAGATATTGATATATAATCTATAAAATAATCTGTTGTAGTAAATCTCACAGCCTGCTCACAGCCCAAACATCTCTATGGGAAATACTTGAGAAATTAAAATGTCTGTAATTGACAGATAAATGTCACTAATGTCAGTGTCAAAAATTCAGAGGTAGTACTGAAGGCTTTTTCTGGGAACGATATATATTTTTTATATGCTGGCGTATCATAATAAGAACATTATAAACCTCAGTTTCAGTACTCTAATGGCTTTCATTATAGTACTCAGTACCATAATGAAACCATTATGGTACTCAATATCATAATGAAATTATGTAAAAATGTAACAACGAAATTCGCAGAAACAAGTTTTATTTAATTACAATTTAATTATTGTAAATATTTATAATACATTTTCTACAATTGGTAAGCGTAACACCAGGCAAAGAAGTCGAAAGTGTTTCATTTGTTTGATTACTAATTTGAACATTGTTTTGAATATTCTGCTGCATTGGTATATTCTTTTTACCCAGAATTGCTGCAGATATTTTTTTCTTATTCTCTGCGGAATTTTCTATGTATCCTTCTGCAACTGTATTACTTCTCCATCCTCCGTGACGTTTAACAGTTTGAATATCTGCTCCGGAATCTGCTAACAAGGAGGCGGAAGATCTTCTAAAGGAGTGGCCAGTGTATTCCTCCGGGTTAGGAAGCTTAAGAAACGTAGCGATGAGTTTAGGCATATTTCCAAATGTGTGAATTCCTACTGGGAGCGTTGTATATTTATTGTTTCTATATGACACAAAAAAACGAGAATGGGCGGCATGCTTTGAACGCAAGGCGGCATATTTCCTAGTAAGTTCTACCATATTCACACCTTCAACACTTCCAGATGTAACAAAAAATTCCCGAGCAATTTTAGTTTTAGTGTTAGGAATAACAATTCTAAAAACTTGATCTTGATCAGTTACATTTTCTACAAGTAAATCCTTCAGTTCTTCCCTTCTACATGCTCCACTTAATCCAATGATGAACACTACCTAAATATAAAAGATTGATTAAATAATAGAAAAAAATAATATTTTGATTGATTTTTTTACCTATATCATTAAAAACTGTTTATCATCTGCATCTAACAAAAACTTTGCGATGTCTTCTTTGGTAAAAATTCTGGACTTCTTAGCTCTATAGCCTTCGGATTTCCGCTTCAAAAATGCGACCAGGTGTATATATTTGCTGATATCAATGTTCTTCTTAATTGACAAAACACTTCGTAACATGGAGTAATACGACCAAAAGGACGAGGACTTTCTGTTTTTGGCCAACTCTTCAAAATATGCCAGTAACACTTTCTCATTTGTAATATTTTTCACCTTCTTCTTTATACACCATTCTTCGTAATGGTTGAACGTCATTTCGTAAGTTGCTTTAGATTTTTGTGGTAAAAGTGATGAAACAACATTTTGCGCTGAATTTTCTATATCAGAAGGCAAACTTTCTTCAGAATCACTCATTTTTTGCCGAAAATCACAGACCATATACATACTGTTCAGGACATTTTGTAATAAGACCATTGGCAACCCTGGGTTGCACTAACGCCCCTAGTGGAAGGAGTAGTAATAAGCAAGTCAGCGTGGAAGTAGGTGAGAGAGTAATTTGTGAGACGCACTGGTCGAAGCACGTGTGTGCTAGAGGCTGGCATTGTGTTGTAGTCATACTATTTGTCAATAAATATACAGTCCACACAAGTTGTTATCCTTATTGAACACCAGATCATAACATTTGGTCGGTACGAGCCGGATAAGACAGAGGATTAATAACGAATAAATCAATCTACGTTTCAAGTCAGGACAAGTTAAGGTTAAAGCAAGCACCGTGCAGCGAGAGCGGATACTCGTTCGGGTCAGTTCGGCAGACGTCGGCATCGATTGCAGTCAAGTCCACATGGTTCTCAGCGCTACAACGAAGAAGTAAGATCCTTCCATGTTCCTTAATTTTTATTTGTATGGTATTAATTAGAGTTTTGCATGATGGCTGAATTATTGACTCTGAAAAATCAAAGGGAAGTTATTAAAGGGAATCTAGAACGTTTCAAAACATATCTTGAATCAATTAAAACATTAGAATGTGATGAGAAAATAATATTGCAAGTAACATTGAGATTAGAGAAAATTTGGCCGTATTGGGATTCGTTTAATGATGTACAAGGAAAAATAGAGGTTTTGGAATCGTCAAATATTGATGAAAATGAACGCGATGTTTTTGAAAATAATTATTTTACAGTTATCGGTGATGCAAAGGCATTTTTAAAACAATATGAGACTACCTCAAATGTTTGTGAAGTTAACTCAGAGAGTTCACGTGTATCAGCGGTCGGTAGTAACAGTAATACAACAAATTCAAATTCTTTTGTTAGGTTACCGCCTATTAAATTACCGATATTTGATGGTAAATATAGTAGTTGGTTAGAATTCAAAGATTCTTTCACTGCACTTGTTGATGCAAATGAGCAATTAACAGATATTCAGAATTTTTTATATTTAAAATCCTCATTAGAAAAGGAGGTACTGCAAACAATTAAAGCAATTGAAGTGTCATCAAAAAATTATAAAGTTGCGTGGCAGTTTTTAAATGATAGGTACGAAAATAAAAAGCTTATGATATATAATCATATTCGCGCTATTTTTGAGTGTCCATCACTTGCGAAAGAATCGTTTAGTGACCTCAGGAATTTGTATGATAATGTTGCAAAAAATTTAAGATCGCTTAATTCATTAGGTGAAGAAACAGATAGTTGGGATAGATTAATAATTTATATTATGAGTAATAAATTTGATAATATTACAAGAAGAGATTGGGAATCATATCAGTATAAAAGCGAATTACCAACTATGTCAGATTTAAACGATTTTCTAAAGGAAAAATGCGAAATTTTAGAAAAGATAGAAATAGCTAAGTTCGAGACTAAGTCGGAAAAACACGCGGAGAAACATAGAGTTAGTAAACAAGTACAATTCAAACGACAGAGTGTAAGTAATAGTTATACCGCGATAGATAATAAACTAGCTTGTTACTATTGTAACCAAAATCATATGATTTACAAATGTCAATCGTTTTTAGATCTAAACATTGAGGATAGAGTAGCAGCAATTAAAAAATTAAAGTTGTGCTTAAATTGTCTTAGGAAAAATCATTTATCGTGGAATTGTAAAGCTCAAGGATGTAATAAATGTCAAAAATCACACAATACTTTATTGCACATTGAATTAGGTGATAAGAGTAAAGACGCAATTGTGAATAAGCCCGAAAGTACAGTTGTGAATACAGCAACAGATACCCAAATGAATGCAAGTGAAAATAGTTTGAGCACCAGTTATATGACACGAAATGTATCAACAGAACGGTCACAGGTTTTATTATCAACCGCGATTATCAAAATTAAGAACGCTGATAATAAATATATAAAATTTAGAGCTTTGTTAGATAGTGGCTCGCAGAGCAATTTTATTTCGGAAAAAGCATGTAAAAGGTTAGGATTTCAGCCAACCGCAATAAATCATTTAATAAAGGGAGTTGGTGAAACTCTAGCTAATATAACAAAGAAAGTAAATGTTACAGTTAGATCGTGTTATAGCGAATTTGAATTAGATATTGATTGTTTAATACTGCCAAAAATAACGGATAGATTGCCAAGAATTTCGTTTAATAAATCTAATCTTAATTTACCAGAAAACTTACAATTAGCAGACCCAACATTTAATATAGCTGCAGAAATTGATATTTTATTAGGGTCAGCGATATTTTGGTCAGTTTTATGTGTCGGTCAAGAAAGCTTAGGATATAATTCACCAGTAATGCAAAATACGCAACTGGGTTGGATTATTGCTGGGAATTTATTATTAAATTTAAAACAAAACAACAGCTCATTAAGTTATTTAAATGTTAATTGTTCAGATAGTAAAATTAATGAAAATATAGTGAAATTTTGGCAGACTGAAGAAGTAGACAGTAAAAAGGTATTTTTATCAAATGAAGAAGAATATTGCGAGAAACATTTCGATAGTACAACTAAAAGAACTAATGAAGGGAGATTCATTGTTAATATTCCTTTTAAACCGTCCATTAACAAGTTAGGTGATTCGCATGAAATGGCATTACGAAGGTTTAATTTACTCGAACGAAAACTTGAGAAAAATAATGAACTAAAAACGGATTATCAAGCATTTATAGCGGACTATGAAAGGTTAAATCATATGAAGGAAATTGAATACAAACCTAATAATTTAGGAGAAGGATATTTTATGCCTCATCATGCGGTTATAAAATCTAGCAGTAGTACAACAAAGTGTCGTGTAGTATTTGACGCGTCAGCAAAAACGAGTACAAATATTTCTTTAAATGAAGCACAATATATTGGTCCTAAGTTTCAACAAGATTTGTTTTGTATTTTAATGCGATTCAGAAAACATAAGATCGTAATGACTACCGATATATCAAAAATGTATCGACAAATTTTGATCTGTGAAGATCAATTGAAATATCAAAGAATTTTGTGGAGGTATGATCCCGGTGAAAAACTGCGTTGTTATGAATTGAAAACTGTTACTTATGGGACAGCATCGGCGTCCTATTTAGCGGTCAGATGTTTGGTTCAGTTAGCAAAAGAATCTGAGCAACATTTGCCAGAAATTAGTAAAATCATTGAAAATGATTTCTACATGGACGACCTTTTAACTGGAGCTGAGACGGTTTCGGAAGCGTTAGAAATTCAGAGAAATTTGTTATATATAATGAATAGTGCAGGGTTTCAATTACGGAAATGGTTGTCAAATAATGACACAGTGTTGAAGGGTTTTGAAAAAGATAACAATTTGGAAATGAGTGTACTACGTGTTGGTCCTTGCGAACAAGGTAAAACTTTAGGGGTTTGTTGGAATTCGAATAGTGATACAATTCAGTACTCTATTACGAAGGATCACTATGAACAGAGAGTTACAAAGAGGAGTATTTTATCGGTTACTTGTCAAATTTTTGATCCATTAGGATTATTAGGACCGGTTGTTATACTCGCAAAATTAATTATTCAAAAATTATGGGAGTCAAGGGTAGATTGGGATGAAATTGTTCCAGAAAAAATTCGTTTGGATTGGACGGCATTTCTTAAGGAATTACCACTTATAAATAATATTGAGGTACCGAGACATGTTTTAATTTCAAACTATGTGACAATTGAGTTGCATGGATTTTCTGATGCCTCAGAATGTGCGTTCGGAGTGTGCATTTATGTAAGGTGCATTAATTCAGCGGGAATTATTGCTTCCAATTTATTGTGTGCGAAATCGAGAGTAGCACCACTAAAAAGGTTGAGTATACCACGTTTAGAACTATGTGCAGCAGTGTTGCTGGCACGTCTAGCAACAAAGACAATAAATTCATTGGAGATCAAATGGAATAGTAAATTCTTTTGGACAGATTCATTAATAACTTTAACGTGGATAAAGGGAGAAGCTGCTAAATGGAAAACATTTGTGGCGAACCGTGTTAGTGAAATTCAAACTTTAACTGATAGTAGTGATTGGAATCATGTAAAATCAGGAGACAATCCTGCAGATCTGCTATCACGCGGTACAACACCAAGATATTTAAAGTTCAACAATTTTTGATGGCATGGGCCTAAATTTTTAAGTACTAGAATTTCGGAATGGAATACTCAAGAGTTGGTTTTAGATTCTGAGGTTCCGGAGGTTCGAATAACCGCAGTAGTTGTTCAAATTGAAAATGTTGCAAGTTATTTGCTGAATAAATTTTCAAGTATTACTAAAATTAATAGAATTTTAGCTTATGTCATAAGGTTTACAAATAATTTAAAATTACCGAAACAGTCAAGAGTTTTTGATGTATTAACTCCAGAGGAATTAGATTTCGCACTAAATTCATTGATTCAGATTGTGCAGGAAGAATGCTTTCCGAGAGAATATGATTGTTTAAAGAAGGGGTTAAAACTACATAACAAAAGCAAAATTTTGAGTTTAAATCCTTTTTTGCATGATATATCCAATAATTTTGCCAAAGGGACATATACTTACCGAATTAATTGTAAAAAAAGAACATGTACGTCTTTTCCACGCAGGTGTTCAAAATCTATTAGCCTCAATACGAGAAAAATATTGGCCCATATCGGGTAGGAACCTGTGTAAGAAAATTATTAAAAATTGCATAGTTTGCTACAAAGTGAAGCCAATTACGCCAGAATATTTAATGGGTAATTTGCCTGATGTAAGAGTTAATAAATATTTACCTTTTCACAATGTAGGCACAGATTTTTGTGGTCCGTTCTTGCAAAAGGACAGAAAGGGCAGAGGTGCGAAAACGCATAAAATATATATATGCTTATTTATCTGTATGTGTACGAAAGCGGTACATTTAGAAACAGTCTCTGAGTTAACTACAGACGCATTTTTAGCTACCTTGCACCGATTTGTAAGTAGGCGAGGTAAACCACTGAACATTTATTCAGACAATGCATTTAATTATGTTGGTGCAAACAATGAATTAGTTAAATTATATTCTTTTCTCAACACAAATTCTGGAAATATTGCTAATCAATTAGCAAATGAAAGAATAACTTGGCACTTTATACCAGCAAGGTCACCAAATTTTGGAGGAATTTGGGAAGCAGGTATAAAGAGTACAAAATTTCATATAAAAAGAGTCATTGGTAATCAGGCATTTACATTTGAAGAATTTAATACAATAATTACTCAAATTGAAGCCATACTAAATTCCCGTCCACTTTGTCCTTTAACAAGTGACCCAAATGATGCCACGATCCTGACCCCAGCACATTTTTTGATTGGCAAATCATTGACGGCTCTCCCGGAACAAGATTTAATTAGTGTCAATGAAAATAGACTATCAAGATGGCAACGTCTTCAAGCAGTCATCCAACATTATTGGGCTCGATGGCAAAAGGAATACCTGGCAGAACTACAGACCAGAACCAAGTGGAAACAGCGGCATGGTGAAGTGTTAAAGGTCGGATCCTTAGTTTTAGTAAAGGAAGACAATATTGCCCCACTAGACTGGCAGTTAGGCAGAGTAACAGAATTATTCCCCGGAAAAGATGGTGTAACAAGAGTTGTTAATGTGAAGGTGCGCGGCAATATAAGAAAGCGTGCTATACATAAAATTTGTGTATTACCAATAGATACTTAGCACTTGACGAGTTACATACGTTTGATGAACTCATCTGAAATTTATTGTATATGTATAGTATAGTTCTAGTATAATTTAAAGATTTAAGGTATTTTATGTAATGATGGTTATGTTTATTGAAAGAACTGGGTCCTTTCAAGAGGGGCGGCATGTTCAGGACATTTTGTAATAAGACCATTGGCAACCCTGGGTTGCACTAACGCCCCTAGTGGAAGGAGTAGTAATAAGCAAGTCAGCGTGGAAGTAGGTGAGAGAGTAATTTGTGAGACGCACTGGTCGAAGCACGTGTGTGCTAGAGGCTGGCATTGTGTTGTAGTCATACTATTTGTCAATAAATATACAGTCCACACAAGTTGTTATCCTTATTGAACACCAGATCATAACACATACACTATTGTCAAACCTTGTTTATTTGTAAACAAGTAATTTGTTACTATGTGGTTACCATAACTCCATATAAAGAGAACATCAAAATCAGCATATCTGATTTTTTAGATTTAATTTTTTGGGACGTCAAAAAAATAATGTATTTTATTTTCTCATTGATTTACGCCAGCATATAAAATTTTGTATGTTATACGGATCATAATGTCAAACATTATGGTACACGCCGTGTTATCAAACTCGGCTTTGCCTCGTATGATAATCTTCACGACTAGTACCATAATTATTGACATTATGATCCTTATAACATAAATAACTATTATTGTATTATTAATCATATATTTAAAATTACAAGTATATTACATGAACCCTCAGAAATAACGCCAATCTCGTTAATGAATTGGAAAAACCTCGAACATGAAGAAGAAATGGAGAAGACTTGCGCTCATAGAATGAATTTAAAATTATAAAAAATCGTAAAGATAAAGATTAGGTGTAATTAGAAATTTTTGTATGTACAAGAAATATTAAATACAATACTTATTGTATTCCAGAATGGAAAGGCCCGAGAGGTATTGTGATAGGCACAACATATTTTTACACTTTACCCTATTAAATAAACGTTACAATGATTTATTATCTCAGTATTTAATATTGCGAACTGAACATCATCTACATGTCTTTTTTTACCTCTCGCTAAGAGAGGTATTGGATTCATGCTAAAAATCGCATATCCAGATTTTAATGAATAAGCACGTTTTAAGGTCCCTACAATCCGATTTTAATAATTTTACGATGATGTTTGTGTGTGCGTGTGTGTGTGTGTGTGTGCGTGGCGTTGGAAGGACGATTTCTCAAAAACTATAAGACTTAATATTTGTTTAACTACGTATTTCCCAATCAGACATTACTGGGGAGATCTGAAAAGGTTTTGGTAACAACTGGACAACCGGAAGTAGCAGATTCTTGAAAAAAAATCTTCTAAATATTATTTTTTGAAAATTTTTCTTGGTAATATTAAAGAAATTTATATTTTCAATCTGACATATTTCAATTTTTTATTATATCTCGTATAGGTTTGGAGATAGTATATAATAATATAGAATAATATGTTGTAATAAAACTTGTTGCCTAAAAACAGTCGAGATATTTAAATGTTTGTCATTGAGAGAAATGCAAAATGTCAGTGTCACAATTCAGAGTTTTCTGGGAGGTACGAGTACATTTAATATATATTATTGTATTAAATAAATAAATAAATATTTCATGATGGCATATTACCCATTGATGGGTGTGGCAAGCTGCTTCGTACTCTCCACGCCAGCAATGAGTGCCCGTGAGGTGACGCCTGGTAAGCGCCCACACGGTACAAATATTCCATCATTACCGATATTATTGTATTATTAATTAAATATGTATTTAAGTTATAGCTATGTTAATATTACATATATCCTTAAGAAATATAGCTAATACTGTCAATGAATTTAAAGAATTTTAAACATATTTGAATAGTAGGACAAAATTTCTCATAGAACGAAAGAAGAAATACAATTTCAATTATTTGTGTGTACGAGAAAAAATAAATTCGTTACTTATAGGGCATGAGCATTCATATGACTTTGTTGGCCTTGGCAAGCAGATGAGGATCCGTGTCAGAATGACGACTAGTAGCTTTTTACATAGATGTCACAATTGTCATATGTCATAATTTTTCATTCAAAATTTCAAAATATTCTGACGTTTATTGTTATCAGTATGGAATATACTTGTCAAACGAAAATAATCCACATGGATTTGGAAAATCATAATGTTTTGAATGAAAACTTATGGTACTTGACACCTATGTACATTATTACTAGCTTTCATTTTGACACGGGACCCCATATTTGCTTGCCAAGGCTAACAAAGTTACATAACTGCTCGCGCCCTATGCAACATAAAATGAAAATGGCGAGAGGTATTGTGCTGGCCACAACAGATTTTTTCTAAGTACATCCTTTAAAGTCATTATCGATGTAACAAATTTAGTAAATCAGTCACCGGGATGTTGCTAGCTTGTAGTTTCTAGTAATTCCCTTATGTGTGACAGGAGGCAAGTTTTTTGAAGCATCGATGGATATATAATATCAGTCATAAATTTGTTTTTTTTTATTCAGGTATTAAAAACAGATTAAACCTATTGCACCATTTCTAAATACAGTGCTTCACTCATTAAACATTCATCGGTCCATTCGTAACTAAAACTGGTGGTGTGGGTGGGAGTCATAGGTTTCCTTGTCATTGTTGTTTAGATTAAGTTGTGTTAACATTGTTACATATTAATTATCATTAATATGGAATTTAAAAACATAAATTTATAATACAATAACTTACAATTTACTGTTGACATGTGTAGTGTATCGGAATGTGCTTTTATAAGGTTTAAGATTGTTTAATTAGGGAATTACATGATTTTTATCAATTTATGCACATAATTCGGGGTACGCTAGAGCGCCACAACTGAACGATGAACAACTAGGCGATAATAAACTCGGTGCCTGTTATTTGTTTTAGTAAACATACGATTACTATTGTTCGCTCCCGCTACCCTTGGTTAGAGTGATATAGGGATCGTGCTAAAAATCGCATATCGAGATTTTGGTAAATGGCCACATTTTAAGGTCCCGACAATCCAATTTGTGTGTGTGTGTTCCGAAAATTTTGAAACCTTGTATGTCTACCTTACTCTTATATGGAAAGATGCCATTAGATTTTGGAGTAAATCAGATAATCGGAAATGGCACTTTACTGGAAGCTTAAAATAGTTTTTCTTCGAAAAATACCTTTAAATGTTATTTTTTCGAGATTTATGTTACATAAAAATTAAAGATTATTAAATTTTCTACAGGTTCCCATTAATACTTTTTCTATATATATTATAGATTAATTTATAAAACTATCTATAATTTTAATTCCGGAGCCTACGCTTTAAACCTCAATTCCACGGTTACACAGTTTAGATCTCAAATGCATGTAATGTAACTGACAGATATATGTCACTGTCAACAAATTAAGCATTTCAAATAATAATAGTAACGTTTTAAAAAGAAAATAGTAAATGGAACAATAATTATATGGAAAGGAACTTAATACAGTTTCCAGCATAAGTAAATATGTAGGAATATAGGTAAGATAATAGAAATATATAATATATCATCACGGCATATTATTCATCGCTGGGTAAGCCAATCTGCTTTGCACACAGATGTCGGTAATAATGATCACATATTTGTACCGTGTAGGCGTTTACCAGGCGTCACTTCATGCGAATCTGGAGAACGGGTTCAATTCCGACCGACATCAAATATTTTAGAATTTTAAATGGCACAAAATTGACCCCTGTAGTGCACTCTCCACGTCTGCAATGAATATAGGTAAGTATATAAATAAATTAAATAAATATATAATCACGGCATATTACCCATTGCTGGGTGTGCCAATCTGCTTTGTACACAGATTTCGGTAACCATGATGATATATTTGTACCGTGCGGGCGTTTACCAAGTGTCACCTCACGAGCACTTATTGCTGGCGTGGAGAGTGCACCACAGGGGTCATTTTTGTGTCATTTAAAATTCAAAATATTTGGCGTCGGTCGGGATCGAACCCGGTTTTTAATTTAATTTAATTTTAAGTATTTACATGAATAAAAATTAAATTAAACGGGAGGTATTGTGTTGACCACATCAGATTTTTATGTTAGTAAAACTAACTTAACGTAACCTAACCTAACAACTATTCTATATTACATAGGCTGTCGCCCAATTCTTCGAAGTTCAGTTGTCACTTTGTCAGACACCCAATTGTTCGAATTTCTGTTGTCAGTCATCCAGTTATCCGTCGCCTAGTGCCTAGTTGACCGTGTTCTAAATCCGAATCTACAGAAGAATCTAAAGAATTTGCGGAAAACAAAATATTTTAATTCAGCAGCTTTTCATCACAACCATCTCTTAAATTATACTTTATCGATTTCATAAAACATTCATCAGTGACATAATTTTAAAATGTATCAATAAACAATTGTAGGTACAATTTAAATGAAAAATTGCATAATGTAAATTGGTTAATCATGCTAGTTTTACGTTTATTATTTTCTTTTCGTTATATTAATAAAATATGATATTACATTTATATGTCATTAGTTAAAAAAATTATATTAATATCACTTAAGCAGGACGCATAGGAGTAGTAGATTGACCTGTTGGAAAAATAAAAATTATATACTTCAGTTTGAAATTAAATTCTTTACAGTTTCTAGTTTGTACTATCAATTTAAATCGGTACTTACCATAAGGGCAGTCTTCGATTTTGTACCCATGTGGGCAGGTAGTACCATCAACACCGGCAACATGAGCGTGGCCAGCTACTCCTGGTACTTGGACTGCCAAAGATTCCGATATCTGAAGGACGAAATCATAGAGTATATTACAAATACAAGAACTATTAACTACAAGGGTCATAATTGGACTACGAAAAAGGTTTGCAAAATGATTTATATGGAGTATTGTACTATATGCAAAAATTGGCCCTTGAGGAAGAAGCAGTGAAAGTATTTGGAAAGTTTTGAGATGTGGTTGTGGCAACGATTGGAGAAGAGAGGATGGAAAAAAATCTGATGTGGCCAGCACATAACCTCTCGCCGTATATTTTACCTGGCTGTATGCATAAAGCAAAGAATATTTTTATAAATACAAATAATATATTCATATAAATCTATGACGTATAAACTTCTTTATTATTCAATAATAGCATGTCTCAACATAAAGATATTTACCATAAATTATGTTACAATAAATTACAAAGTAGAGTTTACCATATATAAATATTAGGCTGGTAACAGCAATTTTCAATTCGAACAACTTTGTTTACTTTCTCTTCATATTCTTCTAGTAAAAACATTAATTTTGGGCGGTCTAAAATGTATATATCTGGATTGTGCATCTATTCTTACATATCTTCTTTTACATTTTATTTTTTCATACTTGTTATATCTAAATAACACTAATTCCTTTTAATAAAGTGACGGATAGATTGCACTCCGATTATTCTTATATCGATGTGTAATTTTGTCAATATTTACAACTTACTTGAGAAGAATTTGATAGCTTTTTCGCAATTCAAAGTTACTCTAGTCTACAGTACTGGTGTACATTGTCCCATAATGTTTGAAACAAATTTAAGTCCTTCAACCTAGACTTGTCATCTCCATAATAGTCACAGATCAAGAACTAAGGGATTCTCCAAGTACATTTTTAATTCATTACTCATTATTTCTGACACTGACATTTATCTGTCAGTTACAAATAATTTAAATTATCAACTATTTTTCATGGCATCCTTTCGGTTGTAAAATTAATTACAACATTATTTTATATATTATATTCCTTTTATCTCTAAATCTATAAAATATGTATAAAAATATTTAAATGTATCAGAAAGAGAATTTATTTTTCTTTAATATTATCAAGAAAAATTTTCAAAAAATAATATTTAGAAGATTTTTTTTCAAGAATCTTCTACTTCCGGTTGTCCAATTGTTACCAAAACCTTATGTATCAGAAAGAGAATTTATTTTTCTTTAATATTATCAAGAAAAATTTTCAAAAAATAATATTTAGAAGATTTTTTTTCAAGAATCTTCTACTTCCGGTTGTCCAATTGTTACCAAAACCTTTTCAGATCTTCCCGGGAATGTCCGATTGGGAAATACGTTGTTAAACAAATTTTAAGTCTTATAGTTTTTGAGTAACCGTCCTTCCAACATCCCACACACACACACACACACACACACACACATCCACACACACACACACACACACACACACACAGACATCATCGTAAAAATGTTAAAATCGGATTGTAAGGACCTTAAAACGTGCTTATTCAATAAAATCTGGATATGCGATTTTTAGCATGAATGCAATACCTCTCTTAGCGAGAGGTAAAAAGTAAGTCAGGAATAAGGAAGTGTTGACAAGGATTGGAGAAGAGAGGAAAGCTAACTGGATTGGACATATGTTAAGAAGAGATTGTATTAAAAAAAATGATGAGAAAATATATAGGAGAAGGGGAAGAGGAAGAAAAAAAATTGGAATGTTGACGGATATCAAGGTGGGAGGAAATTACGAAGAACTGAAGACAGAGGCGCAGGACAGATTGGATTGGAGACAGTATTTCCGCTGAGACCTATCCAAAGACAGAATCCACAAATGATTATTATTACGTACATAGGTTATATAGTAGGTACTCAATTACTCTATGAAAATAAAAAATACGAAGAAACAAAAATTGACTTCAAATGAATCACTGTAACAAAGAATGTGTATATTTGTGGTCTAGTAGCTATTGGATTAGTCAGTATTATGACCTTACTTTTATCTTTTGAACAAAGCCTATAAAACCAAAAGTAACCATAACGTACATCCGAAAGATACGGATCTCATAATAAACCGCAAAGTCTTAATGAACAAGAAATATTGACAATATGTATGTTGAAAACGTCTATGAATTAACAAATAAAGATTTTTAAGTAATGTAAAATATTTGGATCTATTACAAATTTTTATTAGTACATGATAATCTATGCCCGCATTCTCACCTCTTGAAGTAGCGCTACTTTCGAAAAATCGCTACTTCAACTCTCAAATGTCAACTTTAATAATGAAAATTAAAGAATTAAAAATAAATTAAATTGCAAATAGCACTTATTTCAAATATTATAGGTTTCATTTATAAATATATGAAATCTATTCTTGTCTATTCATAAAATAAAATTTAAAAAATCGGAATGCTACTTTGGTAGTAGCACTACTTCAAGAGGTACGGGCCCTAGATTCTATAGGACCAATAAATATTGCGAGTACCTACGAGTATAATAAACTTTTAAATACTTACAGTCATGCTTCCAAAAACGACAGAAAAGACAACTAGCAACGTGGTGAATTTCATATTGAAGTTTTTGATCGATGATGTGATTGAAATGAATTCTGACTTTTATATACCCAATTTTTAGCATGGAGTTTAAAATTATATCATAATTGAGTAATTTTGTATTTATATTCAAGGATCTAGTATAAATTATATTCGATAGTAAGTGTCAAATTAAAAAGTAATTTATATCGAAATTGTAATTTCTAACCATGATAATGTGATACATGTATAATATTTTATTGTAGTGAATAAAAAACAGGGAAAGGTAAAAATTATTAATTTCTATTAATTATTTTCAGAAGCAATTACGCAAATTATCTACTTACCTACAAATAAGGTTATCAGATTTTTGTTTTGTCAAAGCGGAACATATTTCTAGAAAAAAATCTGATGTGGCCAAAACATGACCGCTTGCCATTTCCATTTTATGTTAAATAAATAAATATATCATCACGGCATTATTACCCATTGCTGGGTGTGCCAATCTACTTTGTACGCAGATATCGGTAAATGATGAAATATGTGCATCGTATGGGCGTTTACCAGGCGGCATCACCTCACGGGCACTCATTGCTCTCGTGGAAAGTGCACCACAGGGGTCAATTTTGTGCCATTAAAATTCGAAGTAATTTTTCGCGTCGGTCGGGATCGAACCCGGGTCATAATTAACGAATTTATCATTTCTTGCACATAAATAATTAAAATTGTATCTATTCTTTCGTTCCATGAGGAATTTTCTCCTACTTTTCTAATATATTAAAAATTCTTTATATTCACTGACGGTATTAGCGGTATTTCTTAAGGTCGCCGTCGAATACAGTCCAATCGTAAGAAGAAAATAAAAAATAGCGACCCCCTAACGAATGAGAAAAACTAAAGAAGAAGAAGAAGAAGAAGATGTCAGTGTCAAGTGCAATTTGCATAGTTTGTTAATGAAATAACTTTACTGGAAATATAGGATCCTTTGCAAGAAAATTTATGTATGGAGCGCGTGCAGTAACATGACTTTGACCCGTGTCAAAATAACAGCAATTAATTATGTCCATAACTGACAAGTGTTATAATTTTTCATTCAAAATTTCATAATTTTCTTATTTCATGTGGTTTATTTGTTATCAGGAATATGAAATTCAGTTGCCGAGAAAGGGAATCACATAATACCAAAAATTTATAATCTTTTGCAAGAAAATTTATGTATGGAATTTGTACATAATACACAGGATTGACGGAAGGTATTGTGCTGGCCACATCAGATTTTTTTATAATGAATAACGCACTTACATACACACGCACACATCATCGTAAAAAAATGCTAAAACCGTACTCTACGGACCCTAAAACCTGACGGAAGGTGAAAATTACTCTGATATATTACGGTTCTAATAAATAATTTATTTTTAATATAAAAAATTATAAATTATGTATTGAAAGTGATCCTAAGCCTACGAGTGAATTTGTTTTTGAGAAAACCATAACAGGTAATAGAATTGTGCAATTAGGATATGTTCTAAAATGGGCCATGAAATTACAATTGGATCACTCTAAAATTTGCTCTATGGGTCACTTATATCCGAAACCTGCAGAGGATTAGGTCTAGTAAGCCAAACATGCTTCAAATGTTCAATGTATGATATTGAAATTTCTAAATACAAGATCCAAATAAAGAAAAATCAGAAATAAATATTGGTTGCGTTTGGGGCAATATAGCAACTGGTATTACATATTCGCACAAAGAAGAATTGCTTTCTAGCATGAACATTAAATCTCTGAATAAGGATACATTTTACAAAATTGAACATGATCTTGAAAAGGTATATCCAGCTCCTAATATATTTACTAATAACTTTATTTAGCTGATTAATAAAAAAAAAAAACTCGGAAACATAAACTTCTGTCACATATATCATAACATTGCTTTCATAAACGATATTTTATAAGCTGTGCCTAGCCTCCCTGTGTCGGTATCGGTATTAATTCCGGTTTTCTAATTATGTCGTAGCCACTAGCCAGATTGTAAAATTAGTCAAATTATAAAATACCTAGGCATTTCACAATATGGATAGACGTTTTCATAAACGAAGAATAGCTTTCATACAAGCTAAGTGCACCCGACTAGCCAGATTGTAAATCATTGTAGTCAACGAATATTTGACAATGTGGCGGTATTTTACAATTTCACCACTTTTTACTTAGAATGCATGTTACCGGAAATCATGAACAGGAAAATTTCAATTGATTAATCTGCAAAAGAGAAATAAGTCACTTGAGCGAATTAGATTTAGAATAAATTCAGAATAAAATTATCTATCGTTCTAGTAAAAGTATATGTTCCCATTTAAAAAGATATATGTACTCCAACTTGAAAAACTATTTTCTTTATTATTTACATATATGCTTTGCTCTTAAAAAACTTGCACAAAATACCATAGTAAATACAGCAAAAAAAAATTATGTTGCAAAATTTTATAGTCAGTCATATGGCATAATTTTCGGGGGCTGCTCTCTCAATACCGTTCGCATTTTTATAATACAGAAACGAGCTATTAGAAATATTTATAACCTTAGCTACAGAAGTACCTGTAAACATAGTTTTATAAAAGAAAAGTTTCTTACTCTGCCATGTTTATATATTTTAAATGTCATTTTATTTATTAGAAAAAATAAAAATCAAATTTTAAAATATATGAATTGTCATAGTTATAATACTAGAGATAAAGAGAATTTAGTGCTTCCAAAACAAGTTAAATATAATTCTAAATAATCCTTCTGTAATAGGAATCAAATTATATAACCATTTACCAAAACATATAAAGAACATTGATTCGTTTAATTTATTAAAAAGGAAACTAAAATATTTATTAATTGATAATGCTACTAGATTGGCACACCCAGCAATGGGTAATATGCTACTCCCTTTTATTTTGTTTCTACGCCGAGGCGAGCGCTAGTGTGTACTGAAATGAATAATTATGGCTGAATCGATAAAGTAGAAATATTTGTACATTTAACAGTCTCCATCTATTCGGTAATAGTCATATTTGTTCCAAGTTCTAAACCTAAAAGTAAAATATGTCGTTTGGCATTAATTCTCGTAGGTTGCCTATAGCAAATGAAAATTGAACATTTTATTGAAAGTATAATAATAATTTTAAAAGTATTAACGAAAGTAAAGATATTTTATTTATATGAAATATTAATAATGAAATGCAAGAGGGAAGAGTGATAAAGTGAGTAAATAATAAGTGACATAATTTTAAAAATCGTACGTAACATATATTACATATTATTCCTTAATTACATAATATTTTGTATTTACCGTAGGAAACTTTTATTATGAACATATTTATAGACTGTAAGAATAAATGTTATATTTTCACAATTATTAAAAAAAAAAAATAGGTAAGTAGGTACATCACAATATAAATAATTTTCGTATGATATTAAATGTATTGTCTTCGTATAATATTTGGTTTGCAATGAATGTCTTGTTTTTAATGTAATATTTAATAAAATATTATGTGACGGGGTTCAGTAATTCAGCGTCATCCATATCCACTTATCCAGCGTTATCACCAGTGGCGGCTCGTGCACAAAAAGTTTGGTGAGGCAAGGTGTCCAGAAAAAAAATGCGCCGCGGGCGAATTTTTTTTTTTTCATTCAAGGTCAAATGCCTTATAATTGAAAGTTACATTTTTCAAGGGATGTGCAAATACGTATTTTTCTGCTTTCATATACAAAAATAAATTGCTTGATCACAGAACATTTTAGGAAAGAGCGTCCGGCGCTTACGCCAAAAAACCTATGAATCTTTCTACCACATTCACATACCGGAATTTACATTTACATAACGTAAAACTACTGATAATTGTGATTTACAACTAATATCGGTAATTTCGTCTACTTGCCAAGAAATAAAAGGGGATTTAATAATTTCGTAGTCTATTTTTTTATTTATAACAAAATGAATGCAATCTATTAAATCATTTTGAATAGTTTTGGAGGTACCACAAAATACCGATTTATTATTGATATCTTTCTTCAAAAATATTTTTAATTTATCATCTCGTTTACTCATTAGTAAAACTAATTCTTTAAAATGACCTTTATTACAAGATTCTTCGGTTTCATTATGACCTCTAAAAATGGTAATTCTTGTGTACATAAAAAAATTGAAATATCAATTAATCTTTTCAGAATTTCCCTATTTTCTTCCACTTTCAAATTTAAATTTTTAATTTCAATTTTTCTTGCACTATCAATAGCGGTAGAAATATTTTGCTTCATATAGTTTATGTTCGTACGATAATTTACTAAATGGATTTTTGTGAATTAAGAAGTTAATAGTGTCATCGGAATGCCTTATATTATCAGTATCAGAAGTTCCAGTCAAAGTTGAAGCCATTTTATTTGTTTTAACTAAAATTTAAAATACAAAAACACTACCTACGTAAAACATAAAAACAACGAAAAAAAAAAAAAGAATTAAATACTTACTGCAATGCAAGTTGTTTGTTTATTGTTGAATTTGAATTCACAATGCAGTAAATAATATTAGTATTAATAATTATTCAGTCTTCAATCTTATTTGCAAGAATATTATATAATATACAATTAATGCAAAATGAAATGATGATAGATGTCTTGAACGTATGGTAACGACCTCTGTAGGATTGCGTGGAAATTAAAGTGGCTATCTTTTATCCTTTACGCACTCATTGCATTTCTTATTTAGGCATGCCGCAAAACCAGCTCTTTCCCTAGCACACGTATTTCTTATCGGAATTACTAACTGGATCAAAAACATTAGGCAGTATACTATCATTTCGAGAAGCACTTTATAGGGTGTAAATTAGGTGAACTGCATTACATATTAGTTATGGTGGTGGCTTAAATTCTTTTGATATTTATAAAGACAAGAATTAGCGGAATAAGTTAAATTTTAATTTATATACTACTTTACATTATTTACAGCTTTATTTCTTTTTCGGTGAGGCACTGCCTCACCTGCCTACCCTGACAAGCCGCCACTGTTATTTATTATTTATTTATGTAACATAAAGTGGAAATAGTGAGAGGTCATGTGTTGGCCACATCAGATTTTTTATATTGCATTGATGGAGATGAGATGATAAAGACACATAAAAAACCATACTTTACCCGTGATTCGAACCCGGGATCTATGAATCCGCTACGTTGGCCACTACACCACCCGAGTCAGTTGAATAATTTGTTTATTGAACCATATTTGAATGAATCATGTTTCATTTAACATAATATAACATTAACATAATAGATTTGTTAAAATCTTGAAATAAATGTAACTAAAAAATTCTCATGCATTAGTTATAGCCTATACAATTTAATATTAAGTGTAAGGTAATTTACATTTACAACAATAACCATGTTTAATTTGTGATTCGTACTACGAAAATAGTGCTCGGAAGTTTCATATTAAATAAAACACAGTTATTTGTATATATTTTTAATGTAAAATTGCTTCATATAATTACATGTCAACCTCATCATAACAGCAGTATTTGTAATAAAAGTTTATTTCACGATAAACGTTAAATCAGTGTTTCAGAATAAACTCCGTGGGTTATAAATCCTCTTGAGTTATCTTGTGATTCCTCGCTAATTTTTCTTCATTATTTTTTCTTCATATTATTTTTTCGACTTCAATGATGTTTGGTTCTTTTCTATGTTTATCCTGGATAATATGTTTTCGGACAACAAAACATTTTTCTCCTCGGATTACTACCACAAAAAGAAATGCCTTCTCGTCACTCTACAGAAAATTGATGTAGGTGTTTATGGGCCAGGTTTTCGAGACAATTTTAATAGGTACCACAAGAATTTTCGATCGTCTTTTGTTTTTGAACTACAGACGGCTACAGGCTGACATTTAACTTTCGCTTATTTTGCAAAAATACCTCATACCTTGCTTATTATGAGACATAAAGAAAAGACAATTTCTATGTTTTTTACCTCTCGCTACCCTTGGTAAGGGAGGTATAAGGATCGTACTAAAAATCGCATATCGAGATTTTGGTAAATAACCACGTTTTAATCCAATTTTAACATTTTCACGATGATGTCTGTGTGGCTGTGTGTATGTGTGTATGTGTGTATGTGTGCGTGTGTGTGTGTGTGTGTGTGTGTGTGTGTATGTGTGTGTGTGTATGTGTGTATGTGTATGTGGATCCTCTTTACCCTCTAACTCAAATACTATCGTTCAGAAAATTTTGAATCCTTATATTTCTACCTTACTCTTATATGAAAACATGCCATTAGATTTTGGTGTAAATCAGATAACCAGAAATGGCACTTTACTGGAAGCTCAAAATAGTTTTTCTTCAAAAAATACCTTTAAATGTTATTTTTTCGAGATTTTTTATTATAAAAATTAAAGTTTTTTAAATTTTTATGAAAAATTTCTAAAATTATCTATAATTTTAATCCCGGTGCCTACGCTTTAAACACAACTCCTTGGTTACACAGTTCAGATCTCAAATGTTTGTAACTGACAGATATGTCACCGTCAACAAACTAATCATTTCAAATAATAATAATATTTTAAAAAGAAAATAGTGAATGGAACAATAATTATATGGAAAGGAACTTAATATAGTTTCCAGCATAAGTAAATATGTAGGAACATAGGTAAGATAATAGAAATATATAATATATCATCACGGCACATTACCCATTGCTGGATAAGCCAATCTGCTTTCTACACTGATGTCAGTAATAATGATGACATATTTGTACCATGCGGGCGTTTACCAGTCGTTCCCTCACGGACTCTTATTGCTGGGGTCAATTTTGTGCCATTTAAAATTTTCCAACGTAAATTATAATATCAATACGTAAAAATCGTTTTTTTTTTGGAGTTATCGCGGCTGAAATTATCGTCACACACATACAGACATCATAGTAAAATCGTATTCTAGGGACCCTGAAATGTGCTTAATCATTAAAAACTAACCATTGAATTTTTTGAATAAAGACAATACCTTCTTTACCTAAAGGTGACGGAAGGTAAAAACAATGTAATATTATTAACACGATTGCGAAATGAGAGCGCCGAAGGCAGCAATTTTTTTTTATCGTTATTAACTTCCATGTATTATACAATTTTAAGTGGCTCCCATCAAACCCAAACCATAACAAATACAAGCTATCAGTGTCATGGTGGCCACTGTTTTCAAATTTCACATGGTCCAAGTGGTAAAGTTACCGCTGCCATACATGATTAGCTTTACGTAGTCGTGCCATAAATACTGTCTCTAATACAAGGGAGGCTTATTCTACATAAAAAAGAAATCCGATAAAAAACGAATGTGATTTTATTGTTACATAACTATTAATTTTTAAAAAAATACTCAAAATGACCGGCTCGTTCTTTGACACACCATAAGCGGTAGTCCAAAGGATTGAGATCTGGACTTCTAGAGGGCCAATCTTCAACGACAATAAATTCCGGTAAATTCAGCTCTAACCAGCGTTGCGACGACTTCGCTTTGTGTGCGGGCGCTGAATCTTGCTGAAAAATCCAGTGCTTACCAGCGAACAAGGAATCATTCAATGGCTTTACAACTTGCTTTAATATGTCGCTCTGGTAATTTCCTGCTCGCGTTTTTACCCCTTGTTCGCAGAAATGCAACTTCATAACCATGGGCGTACGCAGGGTGGGGCAAGGTGGGGCAGTTGCCCCCCCTAAAGTTTTCATATAAAAAGTAAAATGGAAAATTTACTGTATATATATATATAAAATAAAAGTATTATACATTTTATATTGCACATGTATCATACATACGTAAAATACTGTATAAAATATAATATACGTGTATGAAATGATATAATATGATCAATACTAAATATTTTTAAACTGCTCAAAAGGAATAATACGTTTTATACAGTATGAAATGTATAATACATGTGTATTGTACAGGTATAATAACATACAGCATTTTTTTAAAGATGTCCGATCAAGGTCATGTATCATGACCGAATTAATAAATTGGCATACATTTATTTCTTTCATTTATATAATACGAAGCGTGTGCGATAAGGATGGATACAATAGGCTTGTCTTTCAAAAATTAATATTGTTTTGACTAAGTTAGGGCATTCCATTTTAAAACGATGCTCGTTGTTGACATTACTTTTGATGTAACGCAAGTTTATTTATTAATTCAGATATATTACATTGATTCAAAGCCGTACGAATAACTTTATTTTCTATCAGTGTCACTGACACTAACAGAGTGTCAGTATCATATTTTTCACATTTTTGGTTTCACATGTATTAGTCCATTTCCGTTTTGAATTTTGAATGCTTTTGCATTAACATATATTGGTATAATAATAAAATAACAGTAGTATCTTATGGACCCACATAAAAACTAAGTGAACGACACTACTGTATTTATCGGAATAGGCGGAGCTAAAATCCTAATTCATCCAATTTGTTGATCGGACATCTTTAAAAAAATTACAGTACATTTTATAATAACCAAGAACATATACTTTTATACGTATAGAGCAGTGGCTCTCAACCTTTTTGGGATCACGGAACACTTTTAAGTGGTCTCGATTTTGGCGGAACACCATTATCATAAAATTTGTAAATCTAATGTAAATCACACAAAATAATTGGAAGATTAATATTTAATTGAAATAAAGATATATATTACATGGTAACTTATTTTAATGAGAAATTTGCGCTTGACGACCTTTACAAATTTCCTCAAGGTTGGGTCTTATGTAAGAGAGCGCTACTCTCATTTCTTCTTCTAAATTGGTAAGTCTTTCTCTTTTTTTGCTTTTAATATTTGTTAGAGTTGAAAATCCAAGTTCGCACAGATAGGACGTCGAAAAGAGCAACAAGATATTCAACGCTCGTTTTGCAATAAATGGATGTTCATTCTCGATGGAAATCCAAAACCTTTCCACTCCTTCTTCTTTGAATTTTAGTTGTAATGTTCGATCCGTTGATATATTAATAAACTCATCTGCTTCCTGAATAGAAAAATCTTGGTTCATTATATCAAATTCACCAAATGGATTTCGCGCCCAATCAAAGTCTTCAATATTAAGAGATGGAAAGTAATGAGTTATTTTGTCTTGCAATATTGACAAATGCTCTGCCACATTTGAAATCATTTCATTAATGTTAACAATATTTTCCGTTGCTAATAACGGAAACATATCAAATTTGCGATTTTGAGCAATACGATTTTTCCAAAGCAAAAGCTTTTTCTGGAAAGCTAGCAATTTGTCTGTGGATGTCAGAATATTTTCATTTTTTCCTTGAAGAGATGTATTGACTGAATTTAAGTAGCTGAAGATATCGGCTAAATATGCTAGCTTAGTACACCATGCATCATTTTCCAAATATTTTACGTATACATCATTACCCTCTTGTCTAAAAAAAACTAGCAATTCCTGTTTCAACTCATGAACTCGGGTTAGCACTTTTCCTCTTGAGAGCCACCTCACTTCAGAGTGCAAAAGCAAACATTCATATTTGGATTCCATGGTGTTACAAAGTTGTTTGAACATACGGGTTTTTAATGGTCTCGATTTAATATAATTCACCATATGTACGACTTGTTCCAAAACAGACTTTAAGTTTGCTGGTAGACTCTTCGAAATCAAAGATTCCCTGTGCAGAAAGCAGTGAGTAGAGACTATATTTGAATTTATTGCTTTAACTCGACTACAAAATCCCTTAATACTGCCACGCATGGCTGGAGCTCCATCAGTACAGATTCCTGCGCAATTTTCCCAGGATAATTTCCATTCTTCCAAATAAGATGATACTGAATTAAATATGTCTTCTCCAGTTGCGTGACCAATAAGTTCCTTGCAGAATAAAAACTGATTTATTATTTCAGTGTCGTCAACAAAGCGAATAAATCCGATTAATTGGGCTTTGCCACTTATGTCAGTGGATTCGTCAATTTGCAGCGCAAAATTTTTTGTACTTAATTTCGCCGTCACTGCGTTCTCTATAAAACCTGACATATCTATAATTCTTCTTTTTATCGTATCGTCCGAAACGGGAATTTTTAGGACGTCTCGCTGCGCTTCATTGCCAAACATAATCTTAACAATTTCTAAACATGCGGGCAAAATTAGCGATTCTGCAATATCATGCGGCTTTTGCTTCAATGCAATTAGTTCTGCCACTTTATAAGAAGCGATTTGCGCTTTATCCGAAATTGTAACGCTCTTTCGAAAGCATGTTGCTTGCACTTCTTGATTTTTCAGCAATCTTTCGAAATAATCTTTACCTTTCGAAGTTAGACAAGAATGTTTTGTTGAAAGGTGTCGCTGTAACTTAGCTGGGACCATTGCACTGTTAGCCAATTTTTCACCACATACAATACATCTCGGAATAGGAACATCTTGACTACCGCTCCATGTAAAACCAAACTTCAGATATTCTTCCGAATAATGCCGAACTGATTCGGATATCTTTTTACGTTTATTTTCGGCATTTTTGTTGCCTTGCATATCTCCTTCAATTGAAGAAGACCTGCTTGTACTCGCCCCAACATTAACCTCACTTTCAGTCTTTCTTTTCAAAAATTTGTCCATATTTCAGATTTAAAAGTCTTGTATAAATGCTAAAATAAGCAACTAAAAAAGATAAGAATACTGTTAAAACTACACAACTTGCATTTCATCTTACCAATTTCCAACAATATAAAATATATATATACAATAAAAAACACACTCACGAAAACTAGATATTTATATTAAATTATGGCTGAACCGCAGATCGAAATTGCGCTTTTGTTATTTACGTACGAAGAAAGAGAAACAGCACGAAATCAACACTACGTAGCGCTCCCTGCGTTATCGAGTACACTAGAAATTTAGTGGTATTCCCCGGAGTAACTCCAAACGACGTAACTGCGTCGTTCGATAATTACACTGTTAATATTATTGACTGTTCCGCGAAAATTTAGAATAATATTGAATATTTTTGCTAAATTTCAAATAATTAACAAAACTATGTAGTATTTATTTTATAGTAATAAAAAAATTTACTGTTTCTTATTATATTATATTCAAAATTTTCGCGGAACACCTGGGACAGCTTCGCGGAACACCAGTGTTCCGCGGAACGGCGGTTGAGAACCACTGGTATAGAGGTAGAAGTGACACAAACATTTTCTGAAAATCCACTACGGTTAATATTTTACAAAGTTTAAATTCACTAAATATATTATTAATTTTTATTTGTTCTTTTTTAAATAAAATGATTATCTTTGATATTTACTTCAAGTAAACCTTTAACAAAAGCATTTTAAACAAAATTTCTTCTTGCCCCCCCCTGAAGAAATTCCTGCGTACGCCCATGTTCATAACGCCGTCATACGACACCCTCCACCAAACTATCACTGACGCTAGGTGGTGACCCCTTTCTATTATTATATTATAGAATAATTAATGAACACGATTACAAGAAAACTAGGAAAAGAGAAAATAAGAATATATTGACATTTTAATTCATACACGTCAATCATTTATATATATGTGTAACAAAACAATCATTATCATGGCAAACTCATGACTATATAAAATGCATTTATTTACAACACTTCCTCCTGCATTTTACATTTTAATTATTCATTCTTCTGTTGCTGTGATAAACCAATTTCTTTCATTAATGTTGTGAATCTTACGCGATTTAAAGGTTTGGTGAATATATCTGCTAGTTGTTGTTCAGTAGATACGTGCTCGATGTCCACTTCTCCATTTAAGTATTTTTCACGTACAAAGTGATAACGTACGTCTATATGTTTAGTACGCTTGTGTAATTCTGGGTTTTTCGTTAGTTTTATGGCACTAGCATTGTCTACTCTAATCACTGGGGTTTTTGTAATTTCACCAATTTCTGAATATAGTCGCCTTAACCAAATAAGTTCTTTTGTTCCCTCGCAGGCGGCAATATATTCCGCTTCGGTAGTCGAAAGAGCTACAGACCTTTGTTTTTCGCTTCTCCAGGAAATAGCTCCTCCTGCAAATATGCATACGTACCCAGATGTAGATCTTCGCGTTTCAGTACATCCCGCATAATCTGCATCCGTGTAAACTTCCAAAGTATTACTTTTAGAATCTGTACGATATTCAAGTCCAATGTGCATTGTACCTCGTAGATAACGCATAATACGCTTTACATGTATCCAGTCTTCTTTTGTTGGCGAACTCATTGCTCGTGCTGCAATGCCCACAGCATATGCAATATCTGGTCTCGTCACTGTCATTAAATGCATAAGGCTACCCACTGCTTCACGGTAAGGAACTTGAACATCTAATTTATTCGATGTATCAATTTTAGTGATACCTTCTGCAGGTGTGGATACTGGCTTTGCGTCGGCCATTCCATACTTTTCTAATAGTTTAGATATGTAAGAACTCTGGTTTATTAATATTGAGCCATCATTTTGTTTCTTAATTTGCATGCCCAAATAACTTTCTAAAGTACCTGTTGTGATAGTAAATTCTTTAGATAAAGAAATTTTAAAATCTTCTATTTCTCTTTTATCAGTGCCCATCACTAATCCATCGTCAACGTAGAGAGCACATAAAAGTTTCCTACCATTTCTTCGTCTCACAAATAAACATGGATCGGATTTACTAATTTTAAGTCCTTGTTTTTTCATAAAATTTACAAATCGTGCATTCCAGCATCTGGGAGCTTGTTTAAGTCCATATAATGATCTTTCTAATTTACAAATTCGATTAGAACCATCTTCATATCCTTCAGGTTGCTGCATGTAGATTTGTTCTTGAAGATTTCCGTATAAAAATGCTGTTTTCACGTCAAACTGAAACATTTCCAATCCTTCAGTTGCTGCAATACTTAGCATAGCTCTTATTGTATCAAAACGTGCGACAGGACTAAATAATTCGTCATAGTCTATTCCCTTCTTTTGCGCATAACCTCGTGCTACCAATCTTGCCTTGTATTTATTCAGAAAACCATTTGAATTTATCTTCGTACGTAGAACCCATTTACATGTTAATATTCGTACATTTGGTGGCTTTTCTACAAGTTTCCAAGTCCCATTTTCTTTATGTGACTTTATTTCATCATCCATTGCTTGTTTCCAGTACTTCGCATCATTTCTGCTCATCGCTTCATCATAGGATTGCGGAAATTGTGATACTTCACGTTCACACTGTTCAGCAAGCATGATAAAATCTCCACTTCGTAGATACGCTGGTAGACATTTCTTTCGTTTACTTTGACTAAATTCAGTGTTTATGGTTTTATCTTCGGGTTTATTTAATTCAACTATTTCATCTTCACACTTTTCTTTTAATTCATATTCATTAGAATTTGCTTCTTCATAATTTTCTTCTAATTCATATTCATTAGCAGTTGTTTCTTCGTCATTTTCTTCATCATTTTCTTCCTCCTGAACCAAACCTTTATTTTTATTTTCTACTTCTGATACCGATTCTGCGTTTTTATGCGAATTTGACGTTAACGATACCATTAATTCTGTATTTTGTACAGGACGAAAAATTTCTGGCTTGAAAATTACATCATGGCTCACGATTACACGCCTCTTCTGAGGAATCCAAACTCTGTAACCCTCGCGTTCACCATGATATCCAACAAATATACCATTCATACTTTTTGGATCGAATTTTCTTCTATGTTGTTTAGGTAAATGTATATAACATTCCGTACCTATCACTTTTAAATGTTTAATATCAGGAATTGTTTTATTAAACCATAGTTCATACGGTGACTTGTGTTCTTCTGGAGTTTGTCCTGTTAAATTCAACAAATATACAGCCGTATTACACAATTCAGCCCATAAATGTTTTGGCATTTGATGTGCGTGTAACATTGTCCGAGCCAATTCTATAATAGTTCTGTTCTCGCGTTCTGCGGCACCGTTTTGTTCAGGGGAATATGGTGATGAGGTCCTCATTCTCACACCAAATTCTTTAATTATCTTTTGTACTTCATGACTAGTAAATTCACCGCCATTGTCACATAACAATTCTTTTACTGTATGTCCATTTGTCTTTGCTTCATTTAAAAATTCTCTTAAATACTCTGCCACTTCATTTTTACTTCTTACAAAGTATGCTCGACGATATTTACTGTAATCGTCCTTAAATAGTATGAAGTAACGGTTTCCAGCAGTTGATTTACACTCAATAGGTCCACACATATCTGCGTTAATTTGTTCTCCTACTGATCTCGGTCGATTTGGTCTGGATTTGAAGCTCAGTCTGTGTGCTTTTCCCAACGCACACCCATCACAGAATTGTCCATCTGACTTTACAGTAATTCCATATCGCGTCAAAATATTCTTTACGTGTTGTTTATTCTGGTGTCCCAGACGTTCATGCCATAACTGCAATGTATTTTCAGCATTTGTTAAATATACTACCGTCTCCTTTTGCTTCTTTACTTTCATATCCAATTCATACTGGCCATTATTCAATTTACCACATAATTGAATCACACCATTTCTAATGAATCTGCAGTTTCTTGCATCAGCTTCAAAAATATAGCCTTTCGATGTAGCTCGACTCACAGAAAATAATCTTCTCGTGGCATCTGGTACATATCTGACATCTTCAAGGTATTTACGAATCCAACATGAGTTCAATTTTACCATAACAGTCACGGTACCTTGCCCAAGAGCAAAGGATCTACTTTCTCCATTAAAACCACTCATTGGTTGTGGAACTGCGTATGGTTTATAATCTGTAAAATCATACTGATCACACGTTATGTGAGACGTCGCTCCGCTGTCTGCTAACCATTTTTCAGACGTATCAACACCATCGTGACACATAAATGACTGATTTTTTTCTTTCTTTATTTTCTCCTTACAATCACGTTGTAAATGTCCTAAATTATTACATTTATAACATCGCATGTTAAATGTCTTCTTCTTTGTATCTTTAACATTTCCATCATTGCTTCTGGTTGACTCAAATTTTCTTGAAGTTCCTGCTTTGTAATATTTCATATTTTCATTTCTACTGCTGCTAGTTCCACCAAACTTGTTGTTTGATCCAGCTCTAGCGTAGAATGCTGTTGACTTCAACTCATCCATGTGATCTCGCTGTTCATACATACGTAGGCGTTCCAACAGAGTATGCATCGATCGATCAGTAATCGGTACTGCATCCCAAATATCTCGAAAATTTCTAAAACCGGAACCCAAAGTAGAAAGCACACGTTGTATTAGAATACACTCACCCATTTTAGCTTCTTTAGATGCAATTAATGCGTCATTCATATCATGAAAATGTTTTTGTAATTTAGCAACATGACCAATAACATCGTCCGTCATATTAGGCCAATTAAAAAATTCTGCAAGCAATCTATCTCTTCGTTGCTCATTACTCTGTTCATATACACTCAGTAATTGTTGCCAAACTTCATTTGCCGAAGTACAAGTAAGTATCAATTGACGTGGTTCCTCACTCAAAGAGCTTACAATATAAAACATTGCATCAGCATCCTGTTTCAACCACAAGGATAACTTCCTTTCGTATTCCGCCTTCGTAGTATTATCCCCATCAGAACTAACTTCTACAGGTCGTTTAAATATACCTGTTACTACATCCAAAAGAGCATGTTTTCGCAGTAACAAAGTAATTAATAACTTCCAACTTGACCAATTCGAAGAATCAATAAGCTTTTCAATTTTAATAACGGGATCATCTGACATTTTTAAATTTTAAAAATTTATTACTGAGTTATTTCAAACACTTCTATAACATTAATCCAGAGAATCAGGCGTTACCTGGGCCCATAACCTATTATTATATTATAGAATAATTAATGAACACGATTACAAGAAAACTAGGAAAAGAGAAAATAAAAATATATTGACATTTTAATTCATACACGTCAATCATTTATATATATGTGTAACAAAACAATCATTATCATGGCAAACTCATGACTATATAAAATGCATTTATTTACAACACTTTCTACCTTCGGGATTTTCTCTGCAGCTTCCCGAGAGCTATGGGTATACATTCAATCATTTTGGCGGTTGAATTTTTCTTCTACAGTGAAAATTTTTTCATCCGTAAAAAGAATTTGCCGATGACTTCCGTTTGCGTGTCGCTGGAATAACATCTTAGCTCTCGTGGCTCTTATGTGACGTATGGTCGCTGTTAATCGCTGCCCTGTGCTTCTGCGATAAGTTCCAAGTTTAAGATCTATCAGAATGCGTGACATGGTTCTAGCGGGGAACTTCATTTCCCTACACATGATTTTCTGATTCCGGAGTGGATTTCTCCAAATTCTCTCGCGAACAGATTTGACGGCTGCTGGATCCCTAGTTGTGCATGGCCAACCCCTCCTTGGCCTGTCATCAATTAATAACATATCGTTGTAACGTTCAATGGTCCGGTAAACAAACTTCTTCGTAATTTTCAAAAGTTTTAACAAATTGAAAATCTCTACTGGTGTTTTGTTGCACTTGTATAACGCAATCACTGCTACACGGTTCTTTTTAATACCCCACTCCATGTTTACTGCATGAACCAAGGAGGAACGCATGAACTATCGGTTTGAAATTAATGATTTACAATATGTTGACAGATGAAAAAAAAAAACAAATGCTCAAGGCACCCTTAATTTTATTTTTATATATTTTTTTATCGTGTTTTATACTCAGGGACACGACTTCGTATTTGAATAAAGATTTGAGGTCAACAAAAAAATAGAGCGACTGTATAAAAATATATTTATTTTTAAAAAATTAACCAGAATAACAACTTATGAAAGAAACTTAAATTAGACAGAAAATAAAGAAAGTTACATATTTAATATCTACTTTAATAATTATTTATAATAGATTGTATTCGTCATGGCATTTTGTGCTTTATAGATCTCCATGTATCCGTTATAATTTTAAATAATTACTTGGAATTATTAATATTATACCTTGCAATATTTTTGTCAATGGTTTCTGATAAGGCTTGACAAATAAACCACGAACGATATGTTTTTAAACAAATACTTTATTTATAAAGATAAGGTCAAAATTACACAAAACATACATGAGCTTTTAATCACAGACAAAAGACTAAATTATACATAATACCCCAGGTGGCGACACATGTTTTGGGCGGTCTAGGGATATTTTACTTTTACACTCCCCCGTAAACTTGACCGTACAAAAGAACAAACTTATGATTTACATTTTACAAAGTCCAATGTTGGATCGCATAGTCACAAATTTAACACTATTTAAAGGTTTTGTGAATAGGTCACCAAGCTGATTTTCCGAAGGTATAAATTCAACGGAGATGTCGCCAGTTTGGTAACGCTCTCGAACAAAGAAATAACGCACTGCTATGTGTTTAGATCTTTTATGGAATTCACAATTTTTCGCCAATTTGATAGCGCTCGCATTATCAACATACAATGTTGGAGCTTTGATTTTTGTATCAGAAATCTCGTTTAACAATCTTTTGAGCCACATTAATTCTCTGGTACCTTCACTAGCCGCAACAAACTCTGCCTCGGTAGTGGATAACGCAACTGACTTCTGTAGCTGTGAAGTCCAAGAGACAGCAGTGCCTCCAATCAACGATACAAAACCATTAGTTGAACGACGAGTTTTTACATCTCCCGCAAAATCTGCGTCGGAATAAGTACGAAGCTCGCCATTCTTCGAGGTATAAAACAGACCAAAATCAGATGTTCCACGCAAATATCGGAATACGCGTTTGACAGAAATCCAATCGGATACATATGGATCTGCCATTGACCTAGCAACTTTTGAAACCGCGTAAGCGATATCAGGCCGAGTGGCACAAGCTAAATACATTAATGAGCCCACGGCTTGACGATATTGCACAGAACTGTCTAGCTTAGCAATGTTTGTCTGATCTGTCTGTTCATTATCAGCAGGAGTCTTTTGAGATTTTGAATCCTCCATGTCAAAACGTTTCAATATCTTTTCAGTATACTGTTTCTGAGAAACAAACAAACCAGACTCACGTTGCTCAATACGCATACCCAAATACGAATCAAGTGAGCCTATCGTGATTTTAAATTCAGTCTCAAGAGTCTGCAAAAATGAATCTACCACTTCTTGATTTGAACCTGCAATTAAACCGTCGTCGACATAAATTGCTACCAATAACTTTATCGAATCTCGATGACGAACATAAATGCACGGATCTGATTGAGATCCGTTCTCTTTCATAAACTTGTCAAACTTTTCGTTCCAACATCGCGGCGATTGCTTCAAACCATACAAAGATTTAAGAATACGGCACACACGATTTGACCCGTCATTAAAACCTTCAGGTTGAGTTATATAAATTTCCGCATCAATGTCGCCGTACAAAAACGCGGTTTTAACGTCAAATTGACTCAATACTAAATTTCCTACAGCTGCAGTTGCAAGCAATGCGCGAATTGAATCATAGCGAGCTACCGGGGCAAAAATCTCATCATAATCGTATCCCGCGCGCTGAAACACACCGCGAGCGACTAAGCGAGCACGATAACGATCAACTGAACCATCAGGCTTATACTTCACACGAAGAACCCAACGATTAATAACTTGCTTTCATATCAATTCATTCTACACAACAACAAAATATCTAGAAAAGATTTAGACTGAGCTTGACTTATTTCATATTTATGACGAATGAACATTGTTTAAATGATTTGTTTATGATTAATTTTCCGTTTGAATATTCTTAATATTATTAAAAGGAAATGAAGTAAAAAATATAATAACAAAAATCAACATAATCTAAAGGATATTTTTATTATTATTTTATTATATTATATATATATATATATATATATATATATATATATATATATATATATATATATATATATATATAATCCCACTATCATTTTGGCACCCATACATTGACAAATTACGGATAATTTGGAACCCACTGTAATCTGCGCAGTTTTGGTTGATAGTTAATTTTTAAACACGATTTACTCTACAACTTTACCGGCAGATATCGAGCATATAAGGATAAAGTTCCGATATATCACATGAAAATAGAGTAACATAAAAAAGTAATGCAGTACATTACAAGCGAATATTTAATTTTTTAAATTAAATCATAAGACCTATGAACATATTAAGGAATATGCCTAGTAATTGTTTTCTGTAAATATTTTTCTCATTTCTCAAGATATCGTTAATTTAAAACATATACCACCCTGATAATCGTCACTCCTAAACATATGACTTTAACATGTAAAATCATACTTTCGTAATTTCTGGAGTCTCTAATTATTTTAGGTAAAATTGCTTGAAATAAAAGTTGTATAGCTTAAAATTTTGCACCTAAACGAATAATTAATTTTGTATGCTTTGTAACGATAAAAGTACATATAAAAATATTGAAAATCACTCCAAACATAGCGATAGCCAGAGTTGAAACAATTAAATTAAGAAATGTTTTGTGGTTTATCTATGAAGTTAGCTTAATTTTTATTATTATTAGTTATTTCTGTTAAAGTGAACAATTACTAATACAAATAAATAATACTAAAGTATACAAAAATAATTTTATTCTCACAACTTTTATTTGTAGCTTTTTTACTTAAAGTATTTGCGGAACCAAGAAATTACGAATGAATGATTTTACATGTTCGGCAGTTCTGATCATCACCTCTATAAAGAGTACCTATTTATATTAAGTATAGGATATTATTCAGAACCAGAATGTTCATGCACAGAATAATTATTCAAATCCCAAATATTCAAACCAGAATTTCATGCACAGAATCATTCAACGCCCGAATATTCAAAAACCGAATGAAAAAGTTTAGCTACCTGTCACTAGATGTACTTTAATTTATTTAGATGAGAATAACAATAGACATACGTTTTCAAATGTCAAAAATGACAGCTTCATCGATAATTATATACGATGTGATTGAATAACTGAATTCTAGATAATAGGTACAGTACAGGCATGTCTACGGAAAATATGTGGAACTTAAAACATTTTTTGAATAATAAACCGTTCTACCGTTTAATAAATAAACAATTACAGTTACATTTTCTACACGAAGTGCCAATATTATAAAGTATGTATATTATAATAACACGAAATAAATGTTATTTTTATCATTACAGATTCATAGTTTGATTACAAAGATTATAGTAAAAAAATCGTTTCGTGAGAGCCGTGAATACTGCAAAGTTCTATCAAACATCGATGATTATGGGCTATGTCTACATGACAATGTATAATACACATAAAATCGTTGTTAATTTTGGTTTGGCGTCGTACAAAGCTCTGCTCTGACACCTCTTATTTTCGCTCTTTTTATAGACATTTTGTGCTTTGAATTAAATTCAAACAACTTTGATAATGTAAAAATATTCAGAAATGTCGAGCCCACTATCTTCTAAAATTATTTTAATATTATTTCATGATGTAGTAACAATTCCCTAAATGTTAGAAAATGCCAAATCAGCAAATTTCTCATATTTCATCCACTACTCCGACACCGTTAAAGACATTATAACATGGTTTGAAATCGACATGATTTGTTTTCCTTTCATGAATTTGCACGATTGTTGTTAAGGAAAATCGTGTAATACATAATAAGAAAGAGAATTTCATGCTGAACTCATATTTCGAAACTGCGTTGTCCTGTTTATAACCGTGTGAGAGTGGTGAAAGAAAAAGGAGTAATGAGCCGATTTGAATATGTGTCTATAACTTGCAAATAGTCACCAGATCTTTAATACAATTGAAAATCTGTTGGAAACTGTAAAAGTAAAATATCCCTAGACCGCCCAAAACATGTGTCGCCACCTGGCGTATTATGTATAATTTAGTCTTTTGTCTGTGATTAAAAGCTCATGTATGTTTTGTGTAATTTTGACCTTATCTTTATAAAGTATTTGTTTAAAAACATATCGTTCGTGGTTTATTTGTGAAGCCTTATCAGGTTATGGACACAGCACGTTAATTCGTAAATTCGATGTGTTTTGCTTTATTTTCATTCGCTCGTGTGAAATCGCAAAATGTCACACAAGCAAGAAATAAAGATGGCGGACAATCAGACTGACGAAAGTTATCGCGCAGTGTCGAGTATTCGGATACTCTCAGATGAAGGACAATGGGAAACTTGGAAGTGGCTAATTACGTTGTGCTTGAAAGAACAGTGTCTCGATACCATTGTCGACGGTACTCGCGTGTGTCCAGTGGCACCGGTGGCGAGCGCTGCGCCTTCCGCGGATTACAGACAGTGGCAACGTGATAACGCGCGCGCGGCTCGGTTGATCGGAACAGCCCTCGACGAAGAGGCTGCTTCGTACGTTCGCAAGAAAACCGAAACGAAAGAAATCTGGGACACTCTCGTGTCTGTGTTCGAGCAGTCGTCTCTGCAACGGCTCTATACATTGTTTGACGATTTCTTCGAGGTTACAAAGGATGATGCAACATCAGTGACCAAACACGCTTCGAGGTTAGCCAACCTGTTCGACGACATTCTGAGTGAGTTGAAGAAAGAAAATGCTGATGCGACTCTTCCATTTTCGCTGTGACATCATCGCATTTTCAAAACTCTCGGTCCCGAGTACCAGTATTATCGGTCAACCTGGTATCGAATTCCGGAGACTGAGAAAACAACAAAACTTCTCATAGAGAATTTGCGTTCTATCGAGTTCGAATTCGTCACAGAGTGCAGCGTCTCTGAATTCTTCAACAAGAGGAACACCTTCGAACACGCCCACAAAGAAAAAGGAGACACGTTCTTGCCTGTACTGCAAGAAAGTCGGACATATTATCGCAAATTGTCGAAAGCGCGCAGCTGCGGAGCAAGCCAGAAAAGAAGCTGACTCGATACCTGCCGTATTCTTTGCTGTTGGACTGGCAGCGAAAAACAACTTCGTTGCAGCTGATTCGTGGATAGCTGACTCGGGCGCATCGCATCATATGACTGCAAACAAACAACATTTTGCCTCATATGAGAAATTCGCAATCCCCATCAAGATTGAAACTGCTGGTGAAAAATATCTCTATGCATACGGAGCAGGTTATATCAAAGTTGATGTTTATGTGAACGGCAAGTGGTCATCTGCTTCGCTGAATAGTGTGTGGTACGTGCCAGACATCAAACATCAACTCTTCTCCGTTCGTCAAGCAGCAGAAAAGGGCAACGTAACCTTACTCAACAGTGATGGCTGCACTGTCCTTCGCAACAACGCTGTTGTCGCTACAGGGGATCTTGTTGGCAACGTCTACGTCATGAACATGCGTGTTCATGCTCCAAAGACATCGGCTGAGGTCAACATTTCGACTACAGAAGAAATTCTTCAAGGATGGCACGAGAGGCTAGGTCATCAGGACAAACGTCATGTGCGGGATGTGCTCTCTCGTCATGGTATTATTGTTAAAAGTACTGATACTTCCTGTTTTTGTGACGGCTGTGTTTTGGATAAGTCACATCGCAAACCTTTTCGTGCACGACCAGATCGTCCACAAACAGTCGGTGAAGTGATTAATGCTGACGTAAACGGGCCGATGTCAGAAGTTTCGTTGAACAATTTTCGTTATTATGTGGTTTTCAAAGACGATTATTCGCGTTTTGTTAGCATTTTCTTTATGAAACAAAAGTCTGAAGTAGCTGAAAACTTGAAAACATTTTTGAATGAGTGTGATACCGCCGGTCACAAAGTTAAAGTTTTTCGCTCTGACGGTGGTCGTGAATTTGATTGTGAAGCAGTTTTGAGTACACTTCGTGAGCGTGGCATAGAGTTTCGGCCATTTTGTCCAGATACGCCTGAACAGAATGGCGTCGCGGAACAGTCGAATAGGCACATTGTGGAACTTGCTCGTTCCATGCTTTCTATTAGTAAATTGTCGAAATCATGTTGGGCTCATGCATGTGACACAGCCACATTTTTGGTAAATCGTACCGGAAAATCGGGCATTCCAGGCAAGACGCCATTAGAACTTTGGTGTGGTAAAACGTTCGACCGTTTTGATTATTTGCGCATCTTCGGTTCCGAATGTTATGTCAATATACCAAAGAAATTTCGATCGAAATTCGATGACAAGGCAGTGCTTGGTCATTTTATTGGCTATGTTAATGAGAAAGATGGGTACAAAGTGTGGATTCCGTCTAAACATCGCGTTGTAAAGTCACACAACGTTGATTTTCGCCCGGAGAAATTGTGTACGAATTCTAATCAAGTTGAATTGTACTTTGGTCACCATGATGAAAAACAATCCACAGATGATCGTTCTGTTAGTGAACTTGATCAGGAAGTAGATGACGATCTCAATAACGACAAACCCTCTTCTCAGTCTAATCGTCCTGCTCGTGAAATTCATCCATTGTTCCATTGTTTTGGTTGTGTGCTGCACACTTGATATTTGAGATAAGAATTTTTTCAATGAGTAGAAAATGTAAAAAACTACAAATTACATTTTTTCAGCGAAACTTCATATTTGGAATATTTTAGTGATACCAACAACTGTTTTAAATACTTTTTTTGCTCTATCTTCATCGCTACTATGAATTTACTTGAAACACAGTTGATGACCAAAGTATTTATGCCATGTATTACGAATACACAGGTACATAAACTAGAAAGTTATAAAAAAACAACAAATTCAACAATTTCTTTACACAATTTTTTTAATTATTATCAGAAAAAAAAATTCTACAATCATGCGGGAAATAAGTGTTCTCAAACTCAAAATGTCTGCGCGAAATATCCGATTCCCGACCTAGTACGAGAAATAATTGTTGACACGGAAACAATTATTATGACCGGTTGAAAATAACATACATAGCCGCCGAAGTAGCAGATATGTCAAAAATTTAGAATACATTTTGTAATTTTTCTTATATTTGTGAACGATTGTAGAAAGAAAATCTTGTTTTCAACGCAAAAAACTTGCTTGAAGTTCATGTAAATTCCAGGATTCGCTACGCTCATTTATGAAACTTGAATTGTTTCAGAATTGATTTTTAAATATATTTTTTCGATGTTAGTCCATTTGAATCTATGAACTCGTATATTCTTCTTTCAATACTTGTAACTTCATATTTTTCAACATTGTATGATGCATTTTGAAGGCTTCGCGCTATGAAACTATAAAATCTGATGTTTGCTCATTACTTTTCTATAGCGGAAACACCTCAGAGCTCTCTCTCTCTCTCTCCATGAAGTAGAAGTAGGTATATGTTAATATTCCGTTTATGCATGCCATTTTATATATTGGGCATTGTGAACACCTGCAAAAAGGTGGAATCTGTACCTAGGATTTCGTAATAATTTAATAGATCTAGGTTGGTAAGATTTTATATCTTCATCTTCATAGCTCAGATTTTAACTTAAGAATTGTAAATAGAGTTGAAAAATAATTAAAGATAAAAATGTTAAATAATTGAATAAAAGCTTCTCGATAGTGATCCTCTATCTTTGAACCCAGATATTATTCTGGTGTTTTTTGCTCGCGAAATATTCTTATAAAAGAAGGAGCATTTCCCCATAGAAGTATCCCGCAAAACAAAATTGAGTGGAATGAAGAAAAACAAACACGTTTTAATCTATCTTCTAACAATGACTTTCAAGTTTACCGTTTAACGTCTGTCGTAATTTAACCCAGGCCGTCCAATTCATACCTTGTTACCTAACACACATAGCCACGTGTAATGCATTATATAACTGCAGAAAATTGTTTTCAGGTAGAGAGAGATAAAACTGACCAATAATTTGATGTGCATTTGGTTAATATTGTGTTTTGTTTGTGTATTTTCGCTTTATTATTCGTTTGCTCTGCACTTATATATTTTCCACAACTAAATTATTAGTTGTTGTTAGTGGAATTTTCAATTCAAATTCCATCATTATAAATTTAAATTTTAGTTCAGTGTGTTCACATTCGCTATACTGTAAAATTATTTCCAGTAAATAAACATTTTGTGTGCTCATTAACAAACCATGAAATTCAATAAAATTTGTAGAATGAGGCATGCAGATTTTAGTTAAATTTGCTTTATTCTGTTTCAATTTAGTTGCCGCTAATGTTTTCATTACCGAATTTGATATGTGCATACCTATTATTTATTTTACTCGTCGTTGGCCTTCGGGAACTCGATGTATAAATTTTCAGATCATTTACTTTCTAAATGTATACATAAATTATCACATTACTAATTTAAGCTCGTCAAATAATATAGTATGTGCATTCGAATTACGCCACTGATGTTCATTTTTTATTTATGTTTATGGCTGTTCATTGTGCAATAAAAATACGATTAGCTAAGTTGAGATGTAAGGTAATAAATACAGCATAAATCAATTTAATGACAGTTTTCTCAATTTAGAAATAAATTATTAGTCATTAGATAAATATAGGTTAATTGCTAATTTCTAAGAATATAAGATTATTATTCAATTATTCATTTATCTTATCTATCTTGTTTATGCTGTATTTGTTTGTTTCAATGTTTCTTCATAGTTACTTTTATAATCGTTATTTGTGATACAAATGATTAAAGACGTATTTTATTCACAATCTTTTTACCTTCCGTCACCTCTATGTAAGGAAGGTATTGCCTTTGGTCAAAAAATTTGGTGGTGAGTATTCAATGAGTAAGCACGTTTTATAATCTCTACAATACGATTTTACTATTTTTACGATGATGTCTTTATGTGTGTGCGTGCGTGTGTGTGTGACTACTACTTTAATGTATATATAACTTCATTTGAAAAATTTATAGTTGTTAAAACGTAGAATCTACCATCAAATGTTACTTCATAGTTTTATTACTTCTAAGTAGCTATTATAATATAAGGGACGTTGTTGCTCCGTATAAAATGACTTTAAAGTTTTCAAAATTTTAAAGTGGCAAATGAAAGTAACAGCAACTAACTAATGTTACTAAAATCTGACTTTAAAATTACAACTACTTTCACGTTACATTGGTAGTTACCGCGACGTTCTAGGAACTTTCATTGTTATCTGAAACTTGTAAGTAGTATTTGTTAGTACCAATGACGTTTCCGCAACCTTTAAAATACAACGTTAGTTTACAAAGCAACTGTAAAGTTCCTGCTACCTTTTAAAATTACCGTGAAGTTAACGTAGCCATCTAGTCTCTGATTTTGATAAATTACACCCGTCCCTGTTCAGTTCATACGAGTATGCGTCATTACTTTAGTGTAGTGCGTCACAAAAACCAAAATAATTGTGCTTATATAAAAAATAATGCTGTCAGTTTACAAAGGTAAAATTGGCAAGAGAAATGAAAAAAGTTACCGACATTACAAAACTTACTACGCAGAAAATTAAAAATCTTAAAAACAACGAACATTGTTAATTCCACTGTTAAAGAACATTTTTCTGTTGTAAAACCGTTAATAACGATTAATGAAAACAAATTATCAATCAAAGAATTTGTAACAAGAGAGCAGGTAGAGGGCTCCTCTAGTTGGCTCGACTATCCAAAATGAAGGTTATTTTTCAAATGAGGATGAAGAAATTTATCAAGAAGAATTATATATTCTGGAAGATGATATTACTGCTAAATATAAACAGGAATTTTTATTTTTGCCACTAATTCATACTCTAGATACACAAATATTGTTATAATTTTATTGAATATTTTGTATTGTACAATAACAAAAATAAAATCTATTTAAATAATACAGCAACCAAGCTCATATAAAATACAAAAAAAAACAATATATTCCACATATATTATATAAATAATGTAATAATACCAAAATAAATAGTTTTATGCTTTATCTTCCGATGTATTTTTGTCACCTGCAATAACTTCATTTATTTCATTTTCATTTATATTGTTAGCTGATAACTCGTTGTTGTCTAATATTATCATGACCTGAGTGAAATTACTTCGAAAAAAACTCCTAATATTCAATCAAACACCTGAAATGCCTTTTTTTCTCCTGAAGTTCCCCTTGATGTACCCGTTCATGAGTTTTGCATTAAAACTACGGATTCGAACATAAAATCCATTATTATGTATCCTATTTTCTTCTACCTCTGTACGTCCTCCAATTTGAGATAAAAATTCATCCTAAATAAAATTTCAGGTTAAAGTTCCATGTGGAACCATGAATTAGCAACGGCTACTTTGATCACGCAGATTATAGTAATTGTAACTTTATTGTCACTTTAAAGTACCACAGTAGTTCCAATCGATACTTTGGAGTAGTTGATACTACAATGTTATATATTCGTAGTTCCTGTCACCTAACGCTTAGTCACAAGTACTTTCAAGTACCATATTTTAGTGATTACGACTTTAAAGTAACATTTTTGAAAATACGCCATATTTACTGCCAAACCGAAAGTCGCCATTATTACATTATAAGAATTTATTTCATTACAGTGATTAAAAAACTTCAATCCATTATAATTTTTGCACGAAATATAATAAAATAATGCAAAATAATAATTTTTACGTACCTTATAATAATTATTGAAATGATTTTACTCTCTAGGCATTTTATTTCCATATGACACTAAAATATATTAAAAATAATATTTAATTAAAAAAGGCGAATTTCAGAGGTGCGTATTTTTTTTGGACTTATCAACATCACATTCAACAATAAAGTACCATTCGCTTTTGATTCTGTCTTTCAGATCAGTGAAAATTGGTATAAATATATTCTCATATACTACGTAGTAAAACATATAGTTCGATTCTGAGTTTGGTAAATAAAATAGATAAAGTACCATGGAAGAGCGAAACAGAAGAATTACTAAACTAGTAGTTAGACAAAGCAAGCAACACCAGCTGAAAGAGCCAGACAAGAAAAGTTCCGCGAAAGTGGCGGCTACCATTCTGCAACAATGCTGCTACGCAACCAATACGTCCCTAGAACGTAGTTAGATAAAACGAAGGATAGTCGACGGACCGTTGCCGTCACTGAAAAAATATTCCCCATTTTGGTCTCGCGCACGTAATTTTAAAGTTCCGATTAGGTACCTGTACCTAGTGGCCGGGTATTTAAAATATTCTACTGTAGGTACCGCTACGTTCCATCGACTAATTGTGCTAGTTGGGGAGGACGACCCGCAAAACAGAAATGAATGGGGGAAGAAAACAAAAAATACCGACCCCTAACGAATGGGAAAAGATTAAGAAGAAGAAGAAGATACCAGTATCAAGTGCCATTTGAATAGCTTGTTTATGAAATAATTTCACTGGAAATTTTGAATCTTTTGCAAGAAAATTTATGTATGGAATTTATACAAAATGCACAGGATAAACGGAAGTTATTATGCTGGCCACATCAGATTTTTTTCATTCAAATCACGATTTAAAATACCATTGGTTCATTCCCGTTGACAAGCGTCGCTAAATTGAGATGTGTTTCCTTGCCTTTTCCACTAGAGGCGCAACACGATAACGATCCACCTGTAACTTGTCATTTTGAAAATTATTATGTTCCTTATTTAAAATAAATTTTATTCTTTCTTCCATTTTCTTTGTGAAAAATAGACTAAAATAGGATCGTTAACACAGAATCTAGCACACATTTAAAGAAACGCATGTTAATCCGAACCTTAAAAACAATACAGACATTGGACTTAAAAATATATAGTGGGTCAAGTTTTGTTTTTCTACCGATTTTGATATATGACAGTTTCATAATAGTTTTTATGTAATTTTTCATTTCAATAAATCAATAATACAAGTGTATCTTTATTGTGTATGCCTAATTAAAGCATATTGATAGTAAATATCAACATGGTAGCAGAGCGTAGTTCACCATTGGCATAATAAAGACTTGCAGTTTTTGACGTATCTTTTTCGACGTGAATTGTGTTTCGTTGCAGTGTGAGCATTGGTGGTTATTTGGTCAGATGTAACTCGTTCACAGATAGTTAACAACGGCATAAGCATGGACATTTACAGTATCGAAAAGTTGCGTGGTGCTGAAAACTGGATGATTTGGAAATTTGCAATGAAAAATCTGTTACGCGGAACTGAAGGGGCGTATGAGGTTTGTGTTGGTGATATTGAGAAACCGGCTAAACTGGAAGATGCACTAAAATCGGCTAAACCGGAAGATGTTGCCAAAGTACGTGCAGATTATGAAGCTACTTTTAAAAGATGGGACAAGGCAGATCGAGCTGCAAGCCAAATAATTGTAAGGTCACTGGATAGTAAAGTGATGGCATTACTTGTGTCATGTGAAACAGCACGTGATATGTGGCTTAAATTACTTTCTGTTTTTGAACAACAAACCCAACAAGCTGCTCATGTTGTTCAATCTGAATTCTTCAATTTTCAAATGAATACACAAGATGACATGGTAACACATATTTCGAAGTTTGAGAGCTTAATTTTGCGATTGCAACAGTTGAAAATAAAACCCGATGAATCGTCATTGATGGTTAAGTTGCTTGATACGTTACCAGACGACTATGAAAGTTTAAGACAAGCATGGTGGGCAAGATCTGAAGAACAACAAACGTTCGCTAATCTTGTAAGTGTGCTTACGTCAGATGAAAAACGGAAACAGCAACGCTGTAGTAAATCAGAAGAGCAATTGGCAGCATTAATGGCAAGTAAAGCTAGAATTCATGGAAAAAGTGATTATGACGCTAATAATGAACGTTCAAAGAAGAATGATAAATTTGGTGTTTCAAGAAATAAGAACAAGAAACAAACTTTTGCCTTTAAATGTTATGGTTGCGGTGGCACTGGTCATATTCGTCGAAATTGTCCAACTATAAAACGTAAAAAGGAGCAGGACAACACAAAAACGAGCAGTGGACGTAGTGACCAAGCTTTTCTTACCGAAGCTATGAGTGCAGAATGTGACAATGATATGTGGATCGTTGATACTGGTGCTACAGATCATTTAACGTATCGTAGTGATACTTTTTCATCCTTTGAGCATTTTGCAACACCTATCAAAATCCACATTGGTGACAATTCAACAATGGATGCCATTGGAAAAGGAATTATCAATTTTGAGGCTGAGGTCAACAAAAAGAAATTGTATTGTCATATGGAAAATGTGTTATACGTACCAACAGCTCGAAGGAATTTGTTCTCCGTTACATCTGCTCTTGATAAGGGAATGCAGTTTGTTTCAACAAAAGACAACTGTAAATTTGTGAAGAACGGTGAGATTAAGGCATGTGGCATACGTTATGGTCAATTGTTCAAGATGAACATTTCTATTAAAAAACCTGAAAAGCCATGTGTAAATTAAGTGAATCTTACATCTAAAAGCTGTTTGCAAGTTTGGCATGAACGAATGAGCCATCAAAACAAGGTGCACGTTCAACGAGTACTCAAGTTACATGGTATTGACAGCAAGAATGAAGGTGAGTTTTGCAGAGCTTGTGTTCAAGGGAAGCAATACCGGAGTAGTTTTTCTTCTCGTCAACAGCGTGCTACAGAGCCTGGTGAACACATACATGCTGATCTGTGTGGACCAATGGAATGCGCATCTTTAGGCAAAGCAAAGTATTACATTTGTTTTACTTGTGATTTTTCTTCATATCGACTGATTTATTTCCTGAAAGAAAAATCAGAAGCTACTCAGAAGATTGCTGAAATGGTACAACTTGTAGAAAATCAGTGTGGACGTCCTATAAAAACATTTCAATGTGATGGTGGTCGTGAGTTCAACAATAATGAAGTACGGAATATTATGAAAATGAATGGTATTAAGTTCATTGTGACTAATCCGTACACACCGGAACAAAATGGGTGTGCCGAACGCACGAACAGGACCGTGGTCGAACTAGCGCGAACAATGTTGCTAGCAAAGAATTTACCAAAAGCATTGTGGGCGGAGGCAGCAAATACAGCTGTCTTTGTGCTAAATCGATCGGGACCAAGCAGAGTCGAGGGTAAAAGCCCATATGAGCTATTTACTGGAAAGACTACGCATATCAATAGACTTCGTATTTTTGGAACAGAATGCTACGTACATGTACCAAAAGAACATCGTCAAAAATGGGATGCAAAAGGAAAACGTGGAATTTTTGTCGGTTACTCTGAAGAAGTGGATGGTTTTCGCATTTGGATTAAACCAGGTACACAAATAGTTCGAAGCCGAGATGTGGTTTTTGAACAGGAGGATACCAACAAAACAGAAGCATTTTTCCCAGCTGTTATAAACAACAATTCAGAAAATAATGAAGATGATGTCATAAATTTACCAAAGTCAAATGTTTGTCCTGCAAATAACTCTGAATTTGAATCTGCAAGTAGTTTTTCGGAAGATACAACTCAACCAATAGCTTCACGTCTCAGAAATCGAGCAACGATAAACCGACCACAACGTTTTGAATCATTGTTAGCTGAAATAGACGAACCTAGATCTTATGCTGAAGCTGTTAACTCTACTGATTGGACAAATTGGAGATTAGCAATGGAAGATGAAATGAAGTCACTGGAGGAAAATTTAACCTGGACTTTGGTGGAATTACCAGTGGATTGCAAGCCAATTTCCAGTCGATGGGTATATTGTATCAAACGAAAAGGAGATGGTACAATTAATAAATATAAAGCTCGATTGGTGGTTCGAGGTTACAGTCAGAAAAAAGGAATTGACTATAATGAAACCTTCAGCCCGGTAGCCCGATTTGATACGATTCGAAATTTATTAAGTATTGCTGCTAATGAACGTTTGAAGTTGACACAGTTTGATGTCAAAGCGGCATTTTTGAATGGTATTCTAGAAGAGACTATATATATGCAGCAACAGGAAGGGTTTGAAGATGGTTAAAGTCGGGTATGTAAACTTCAGAAGAGTTTATATGGACTCAAACAATCGCCACATTGCTGGAACAAGAGATTTAAAGATGTACTTATCAAGTTTGGACTTCAAGAGAGTTTTGCAGATCCATGTTTATTTTATAGAGTTCAAGATCATCAAAAATTGATAGTGGTTTTAATGTTGATGATGGGATTGTGGCAGCAACAAATAAAAGTGACATAGATGATTTTCTTAATTGTCTGAAAGCCAATTTCCAGATAACGGTCGAGCCAATTGGATTCTTTTTGAATATACTGATCAAACGCAATGAAGATGAGTCAATTTTTGTTAGTCAATCCACATATGCAGAAAGTGTGCTACGAAAGTTTAAAATGGATGAAGCGAATCCAGTTTCTACACCGATAGAAAAATATTCTCCATTAGAGGAAGAAGATAAAGATTCAAATTTAACAACAGCTCCTTACCGTGAAGCAGTGGGATGTTTGATGTATCTCGCTGTCGCAACAAGACCGGACATCGCTTTTGTTGTGAGCTATGTTTCACAATTTTTGGAAAAACCTCAAGAAAGGCATTGGTCCATGGTCAAGCGTAATATAAGAGGCACCTCTACAATGGGTATTTTGTACAATGTTGCTGAGAAGACAGGTTCTTTAGAATGCTACAGTGACGCCGACTATGAGAGTGATCCTGACTCAAGAAAATCGGTGAGCGGAATTGTCTTCAAATATAGTGGTGGACCCATCACTTGGGCTAGCAGACGACAGCAAAGTGTTTCTCTTTCCACCATGGAAGCAGAATATGTGGCTGCTTGTGAAGCGGCTAAAGAAATCGTATGGTTGAAACGCTTATTCGATGAAGTTGCACCATTAAAGAATATTCCTGTGCTATTAGTGGACAACGCAAGCGCAATAAAATTAACGAAAAATCAAGAATTTCATAAGAAATCAAAACATATTGATGTGCGTTACCACTTTGTGCGAGAACAAGTGCAAAAGGGACTTATGGGAATACAACATGTATCCAGTGAGGAACAAGTTGCATACATTATAACGAAACAAGTTCCTCGTGTTAATTTTGAAAATTTACGTTCCATGTTAAGAATAATTTAAATATAAATTATATTTAAACAATATAAAGTTTTAGGGAAAGTGTTGGATAATAATTAAAAACGTTATATTTGTTTAAATATAATTTGACTTAAAAATATATAGTGGGTGTAGACATGTCAAGTTTTGTTTTTCTACCGATTTTGATATATGACAGTTTCATAATAGTTTTTATGTAATTTTTCATTTCAATAAATCAATAATACAAGTGTATCTTTATTGTGTATGCCTAATTAAAGCATATTGATAGTAAATATCAACAATCGGCAAATTCTTTTTACGGATGAAAAAAATTTCACTGTAAAAGAAAAATTCAACCGCCAAAATGATTGAATGTATACCCATAGCTCTCGGGAGGCTGCAGAGAAAATCCCGAAGGTAGAAAGGGGTCACCACCTAGCGTCAGTGATGGTTTGGTGGAGGGTATCGTATGACGGCGTTATGAAGTTGCATTTCTGCGAACAAGGGGTAAAAACGCGAGCAGGAAATTACCAGAGCGACATATTAGAGCAAGTTGTAAAGCCATTGAATGATTCCTTGTTCGCTGGTAAGCACTGGATTTTTCAGCAAGATTCAGCGCCCGCACACAAAGCGAAGTCGTCGCAACGCTGGTTAGAGCTGAATTTACCGGAATTTATTGTCGTTGAAGATTGGCCCTCTAGAAGTCCAGACCGCAATCCTTTGGACTACCGCTTATGGTGTGTCAAAGAACGAACCGGTCATTTTGAGTATTTTTTAAAAAATTAATAGTTATGTAACAATAAAATCACATTCGTTTTTTATCGGATTTCTTTTTTATGTAGAATACGCCTCCCTTGTATTAGGGATAGTGTTTATGGCACGACTACGTAAAGCTAATCATATATGGCAGCAGGCCCGTAGCTAGGATTTTTTCTCGGGGGGGGGGGGCTTCGAGATTTTAGGAAATGGTGGGGAGGGATTAATTAATTTTCCTCTATCAAATTTGTATCGAGAACTTTATTGGAGAAGGAGCTCTTATAACATGAAACAGTATTTCAGAAACACAGATTTTTACCGTTTTTAGAACAAACAAAAAATTTAAGTTTTAAAAAGCCGCAACTACAAAAGTAATCTTCTGATCTTTCTCCCAGCCATAATGTCGGTATTTTCGTTACCAGGACGGCAAAGTTCGTATTCCGAAACGAGTGTATTTTCGGAGCGAGGCGAAGCTGAGTCTAAATGACACTCGTGAGGAATCGAACGTAATTTTTCGTGACAAACGCGGGAGAAGGCCATTTTTGTAGTGAATATTCACTGTTTCAAACAGTTATAAGTCGTGTACTACGGAAAAGTGAAATTTCACTTTTTCAAATTTAGATAGTATGATAGATACCTTTGGATAGATGTAAACGAAATTTATAAGAATTTCGGGGGGGGGGGGGGGGGGCTTCAGCCCCTCGAGCCCCTCCCCTGGCTACGTGGCTGTATGGCAGCGGTAACTTTTGCACTTTAACCATGTGAAATTTGAAAACAGTGGCCACCATGACACTGATAGCTTGTATTTGTTATGGTTTGGGTTTGATGGGAGCCACTTAAAATTGTATAATACATGGAAGTTAATAACGATAAAAAAAAAATTGCTGCCTTCGGCGCTCTCATTTCGCAAGCGTGTTAATAATATTACATTGTTTTTACCTTCCGTCACCTTTAGGTAAAGAAGGTATTGTCTTTATTCAAAAAATTCGATGGTGAGTTTTTAATGATTAAGCACATTTCAGGGTCCCTAGAATACGATTTTACTATGATGTCTGTATGTGTGTGTGACGATAATTTCAGCCGCGATAACTCCAAAAAAAAAAAAACGATTTTTACGTATTTCTCTTCCTTACATCAATATGCAGACGTGATTAGATTTTGGTTATAATTCGTCAACCGAAAGTCCCCTCATTTGAAGAATTTCGCAGTTTTTCTTGAAAAAGTGCTGTTAAATTTTATTTTCTGTACGATTTGATTGCATTTTATAATTCAAATTCAATGGATATAGAGTTAAAAAATTATAAAGAAATTAAATGTCATAAGCAGCCAGCTATGCTATAACTATGGAAACAGCTACTATATTAAGAAAATTCTGATTCAAAGATGTCAGTATCAAGTGCAATTGACATAGTATGTTTGTATTATAATTTTACTGGAAATATATAAACTTTTGTTACAAACTTTCACTTTCTGTATGGAATTTGTACAAAATACCTAGAACTGACGGAAGGCAATGTACTGGAAATATAGGATCTCTTAGAAGGAACTTTCTGTATGCAATTCGTATAAAATACGTACAGGTGTCTGCCATAAACAAGCCACCATTGCAAACTTTCTTATTTAAAGATATAGAAAGACGGTTAAATGGACAAAGTTAGGCGATATTATATGAAAAATTTAACAGTGAAAAATGCAAAACAATTGAACATCAAATACGCGACTTATTCAACAAAATAACATTTTTTAATAGAATGCTAAATTGAAAGTGATACCATTTCAAAGATTTTTTTATCTGAATATAAAAGTTCATTATCACTATGCCTTTAAAATTAAAAACAAGAGTTATTTCAATTTCAAATTTAAATATTATATTTCTTATTTAAATACAAATATGACATTTTTGCTATTGGGATATTTCATTATGTAGAGATGGCGTTGTGTACCACCAACGTTAAACTTTCAACAAGGGAGCACATTTGTGTAACTTCCATAAGCGTATCATTGCTGTCAAGTTTTTCTTTGATTCTTCTTGTATTTTGACTTTTCTCTCAGTGTTTATTATTATTTTAGGTAGAGTATATTGGCTTGTATCCTGTTTTATTAATTGTAGCGGAAGATTAATTATTATTTTTCATTTTAAATACTTTAGTTAGTAGTTGTTAGGTTATGATCACAGTTTTGTTTTTTCTTAGGGAGAGCACATATTGGATAATAGTAGTTTAATTAATTGTAAATATTAGTTCTATTATCTATTTTCCACTATATAAACTACGTGCGTATGTAAAAACATACGAATAAAATGAAATTACTCCCTTGTTTTTAGTTCCAAATTTTTCCACCTGGTTTGTATTCTTAATGAAATATCCCAATATATTCAAATAAGAAAGTTAGGAATGGTGGCCCGCTTACGGCAGACATTCTGTGCATAGAACTGACGGAAGGTAATGTGCTGGCCACATCAGATTTTTTTTTTACTTGTATTTACCAATATCTTCCAAAAAAATTTTAAACATCTACCTGTGGCTCGTAATACGAGCACATTTTTCTAATAAAATCGCTTTTATGGAGCACACTCCTCATAGGAATACAATATGAAAGTGCGCTCCGTAAAAGCGCTTTTGTTATGAAAATGTGCTCGTAGTGCGGGATAACATTATTATTATTAAAGACTGAGGCCTTAGGCATTTATTTTGACAGCACATTTTGTTTCATTTTCCAGATAAACGATACTATAACTAACTCTAGTAACTTTTAGTTAGGGAGAAGCATCAGAAATTTTGCAAATATTGATGTATTGTATTGAACTTCTCATTCATATTATTATTTTTTTATAAAACACCAGTCCTGAAATTTGAACAACTGTGTTTCCAATGCGGCCACCTGTGTATGTGTGCAGAGTGTGCTAATGTAATTAGGACGCAGAATAGAGATCGTAGCCTATTGTGAAGGGCAGATATTATTTCAATTCAAAGGATTTTTTAAAATGTATTTTTTATTGGTACTACGAAAAAACGTAGAATATCATATTAACATAAAACAATAAAAATAAACAAATTCGACGTAGATTTTAATTCTAAACAACTTTTTCATTTACACTGTTAATCTAAAAATTCATAGAGCACGAACTGTCGCTAGTATTATAAAATTACCATTATAGTATATTTGATTTTAAATTATTTTTTACAAATATATCTTTATTTTTTTACAGTAACCACAAACTGGCCACATCCGCCACAATACATATGTAAAATGTGTTTTTACATATTTAAATCGGCCCTTTCAGGGCCACCCAAATATTTTTTTGAAAAGAATTTTTACTTCCATTTATTACCTTCCGTCACCTTTTGGGTAAGGAAAATAGGTTTGTTTGTTCCGCTATGCTGTATTTTGCAATTTACTGCCTATCGCCGTGGTAATAACTTAAATGACTAAAAATTATTTTTCTGTTTGATCCGTTTCCGCCATATTATTTATTTTAGAAAATACTTCTGGTTCTATTATATTTATAAAGGATACTCAGTAAGTAGTTATTTATGTATCAAGGCACTGAAGTTCTATTTTTATTACGAATGTGGAATTTATTTGCCGGGGTTCTTATAGCCGAGGAAAATAAAGCATATGAGTAATAAAAAGGAACTTCAGTGCCGAGGTACATATTAAGTTTTATTTGAAATCGAAAAATTGTAGAACCGACAGAAATATTTATTTTTATAGGTTATATATGTCAGTCTGACATTCAATATTGCTAATCTCCGACACACCGACACTGAAGTTATTGTAGAGAACACTCAAAATTATATGTTTTATCTGAAACTTGTTCATCGGAATTATTTAGTTCGTTCGTCTTGCACATATTTTTTATCATTTTACGTAAAAAATTACTATTGTACATCATACATTTGCCCAAATTATCTTACATATATAATAATTATCATAAGGTTGGCAACACTACATTTGTATGAAATCGTCTTATAATGGATTACTTTAGTGCCAATTACTGAATTTTTAATGTCGATGTTTGCACAATTTAGTGACTATCTCAAATAAAATATAGTATTCCATTCTCCACTATTCTAATTGTTTACTATTGTTATCAAATAAATTTACATTATTATAAATTTTGTGGCCGTGTGCCTGGTCGCGAATCTGAGGACCCGGATTCGATCCCGACCGACGCCAAAAATTATTTCGAATATTAATGAACCCTGTGGTGTGCTCTCCACGCTAGCAATGAGTGTCTGTGAGGTGACGCCTGGTAAGCACCCGCATGGTACAAATATTTCATCATTACCGACATCTGTGTACAAAGCAGATTGGGACACCCAGCAATGGGTAATATGCCGTGATGATATATTTATTTTTATATGACGACATTTATTTATTTATTTCAATTCTAACATTACATAGCATGTACTTATTGAAAATTTTTTTTTTCCTAATAGTCATGGGTCATTGTAAAAATTATTACTACCAGCTACCTCGGCCTTTTACCGCAAGTTACAGGAAAAATGAAACGAACAGAACCTAGTAAGTTTACAGTTAACCATGCACTGGATAGAACAGCAAATTACACCTCCGCGGTTTGCGGCAGATGCAGGGTAGCGGAACAAACAAACCTTTGTCTTTGGTCAAAAAAATCGATGGAGAGATTCTTATGAATAAACACGTTTTAGGGTCCTCACAATACGATTTTACCATTTTTACAATTATATCTGATGTATGTGTGTGTGTGTGTATGTGCGTGCGTGTGTTGATATTTTCAGGTTCGATAACTCCAATACTACAATTATAATTTTTGTATATACTTGAGTTTGCTTCCAAATGAAAAGTTGATTAGATTTTGGTAATAATAAAGAAATTACGTTTCATAAATCTTGCTATACACCACTATGGAAACAGAATCTGTTCTGTAAATATAATTGATGGGCAGATTATGTTTGCGAAATAATTTTACTGGAAAGAAACATTCTATGTGGAATTTATCCAAAATAGGTATTTACAGAAAACAGACGACCATATTGTGCTGGCTACAACTGATTTTTTTAACTGGATCATCTCCATAGCTTCAATTACTTCATCAGCAGCACCTCATCGTTTTTTTTTTTGTTCACTTTAGTTACTTATAATTATTTATGTCAAATACAAACGTATTTTCTGTAAGAGGTGCATACAATTTTGTAGGGTGAATTTGGCATTTATACTCTTCATACAAACCCAGGCTCATAATAGTTCACTCAATTTCTTGAACATGTAAGCTGGCTAACTATTATGAACCTGGGCTCGTATATATTTGAATAAAATGTGTTCGTTTGCTTTAAAAAATGAGTAAATTTATTTATTTACATTCCTGACATTCCTTTGCTCCACAAGTCATCAAAGTATTACAAGTGGAAATTACATATATCAATTTAACAGAAAGTTGCTACATAATATGACACAAATCTCCTATTTGTAAAAGACATTTTATAAATAAAATTAATAAATTATAAGTAAGCTAATATTGCTAATATTGTTTAAAAAAAATCATTTGGCAGTATTCTTACACAAATTTTTGTGATACCTGTTGTAATCACTTTATCAAATAGTGGCTAACTCGTTCTAAAAGAAATAAACGTTCACCAAACATATGTTATTAATTTGGAATATAATATTTATTAATTTGTTTTTTAGTATATTGTAATGTTTGTGGTATTCAATTAAAATACATACAGTTTAGACTCACACAACAATTGTTTATTATTTCTTATAGTACATATTATTAGCTCTACGACTAGATGTGAAGTGGCCTCGAACAAAGGAAATGCGTGCGCAATCCTCTTTTCACGCCTTATCGTTACCAACCTATATACCTATTTCTACCAACATATATGACATCTCCTTTTTTTTACAAAATTAAATTTACTTATATAATATTTTACAAAAAACTTACAAAATTATTTCAATATGTTACATAATCACTTAAATAACTTGGACTTTTAATCAGTCGACTTCTTGTAGTGGTTCTAGCTATGGAAGAACTATTAGTATTAAGTGAATTACTTATTTTGTTTTCATGAATGCTTTTCTCCAATTCAGTTGTAAGTTCTGTCTCAGGTTTGTCTTTATTTAGGTCCACCTTATCATGTCCTATTTCAGTCTTGGTCTCAGTTATTGGTCTATAGCTAAAATTATCTGTTACATTTTTCTGTATATCTTTTTTGGTTTCTTTGTACCCTACCGTTTTCTACTAATACTTTATATGATCTTGGTTTATCATAAATTTTGTCAACAACTATAGCTGAATTGAGAGGAAGTTTCCTGTTATTAATGAAAACATTTGAACCCTGTTTAATATCGGGTTGTTCCCTTACCCCCTTTTTATCATAATAATATTTTTGCTTATTTGTTTTATTTATTAATTGTTGTCTTGTTTTTTCATCTGTATTTACATCGAAGCTTGGTATTAATCCATTAATTTTACGTCCGAATAGTAATTCAGCTGGTGATGGCATATTAGAATTAATTGGGGTTTTACGAAATTCGAATAAAGCTAAATATGGGTCTTTATTATTATGTTCGGCTTTACTAAGTAATTTCTTTATTGTTTGAATATTGCGCTCAGCAGTGGCGTAGCTAGACCTTACTTTCGGAGGGGGTTCCTCACAGTTGCATAACTAGACCTTACTTTTGAGGGGGGGTCCTAGCCTCATCGTATTTAGCGTGTCAAACATGCACTATATGCGCATTGCGAGTTAAGAATATTTTTTCATGCATATTATTATATTCCATTAAAAAACTCAGATTAATTTTATAGAGGTATTTTGTTTATTCTTACAGTCACTCAATTATATAATTTTTTTTTTGTGTTTGTGTTGCGTCAAGGGCACTAGAAGGGGATACGCTTGGGATTCGAAAGAGTTATGGATAGACAAAAACGGATTGCGCGGAACTCAATTCAGTTCTGTTCGATTCAAATATACATTGCTTAAACAAATTCAGTTATTATTTGTCGGTTGAGATTTCATTTATTTCCTTTTGCTAAACGAAGTGTTGAAATTCAAAAATAGTTTGTCTTAAATTAAATTCAGTTTTATTTGTCGATTTATATTTTAATTATTTGGTATCGTTTTGGATTATTAAAATATTCATGAAACGTTCATATGCAAAAGAATTCTTTTAAAACAAAAAATTCTGTTTTCTATTGAAACAATTTTTAAGACTTTCCGAATATTTCGGGGGGGGGGGGGTTGAACCCCAAAACCCCCCCTTAGCTACGCCACTGGCGCTCATCTAGACCATTTGATTGCTGATGTCAAGGGCTACATGTTTTTTGTTTAAATTCCCAATCTTTACTAAAGTTTTTAAACTTTTCGCTACAATAGTTTGTACCGTTATCAGTGTACAATTTTTTTTTTTTTTTTTTTCCGTTGACACAAAAACAATGTGTATGGAACAAGTCAAGGTATACATACATAAACAAAAAAATACAAACAGCATTATACATATGTGTTACAGGTTCAGATACTCGTCACTACTATAAAAACTGTTTTGTAAAAGAAAAGATTTTAATTCTTTTTTGAAAATATTAATGTTTTTAGCATCTTTAATTTTTTGGGGAAGTTTATTGTAAATAATTAAGCCTATTTTATCTGGACTGTTTTTAACTACATTTAACTTGGTATTCGGGACATAAAAATTATCTTTATGTCTTGTATTATAGGCATGTTTTTCAAGAACTAGACAAAAGGAGCCTTTATTTTTATAAACATAAATACAAAGTTCCAAAATAAAAATATCTGTTACCGTTAAAATATTAAATTTCTTAAAAATTGTGCGGCAAGATGCATTGAATCTTACTCCAGCCAAACAGCGGACAATTCTCTTTTGACAGATAAAAACATTTTGACTAGCTTGCGAGGAGCCCCAGAAGCACACCCCATAACGTAATCTGGATTCGACATAAGCATGATAATAAAGTAAAAGCTGATTAGGGTTTAAGAATTCTTTCAGGTAACGTATTTGGTAACAAATAGTACTTAATTTACCAATAAGTTCATTACAATGCGGATTCCAATTTAGATTTTCATGAATTAACAATCCTAGTACTTTGGCAGTTTCATTACATGTCTTAATGTTTTCACCAAATAGCAAGCTAACTTTTTGCAAATTATAATTTTGGTAGTTGTGAAAATGAAGAATTTTAGTTTTACCGTCGTTAAGATACAATTTATTTCTATCGAACCATCTATTTATAGAATTAACGTTCGTATTACACTTATGAGTTATATCATTAGTATCTTTACCCGACACAATTAAACTGGTATCATCTGCATACAGAATCGGAAAACAGTCGTTCGTTAAAGCAGAGGTCAAATCATTAACATAAATGATGAATAAAACGGGTGCTAGGATAGTACCTTGCGGTAAACCCACGGTAATGTCTAGTACTTGAGATTTTATTGTTTGATTCTTGGAGAAATTATCACTGTGCTTAAGAGCAACGTATTGGCGTCTATTATTTAAAAAGCTGGCAATCCAGGTGAGAGAAACCCCACGAATACCGAGTTGTTCCAGTTTAGATAGTAAAAGAGAGTGATCAACACAGTCGAATGCTTTACTGAGATCACAAAAAATTCCCACCGGGCATTCCCCTTTATCTAAAAAGTGCATAATATTGTTATATAGACAGTGTAAAGCATTCGAGGTTGAACTATGAGCTCTGAAACCAAATTGTTTATCACTAATAATGTAATGTTTATTTAAGAAAGATTCAAGTCTTTGTAAAAAACAATATTCAAAAATTTTGGAAAAACTGGAAGTTAGGGCTATTGGTCTATAGTTGTCTAATTTGCATTTATCGCCTCTTTTATGTACAGGGATTATTTTATTTATTTTAAGTTTATCAGGAAAAACGCCTGATACAAAGGAAATATTAATTATATGCATAAGAGGTACAACAATAAAGTGAGCAGCTGATTTTAAAATAAAACTGGGTATTTCATCTGGACCAGTCGATGTTTTAGATTTCATTTTGTACATTATTATATTATATAATTCTTCCTCGCTAAGTGGATTTAAAAATAAATTATAGCTGATGTTTAAATTGTTACTTTGATCTTCCGAAACATTATCATTAAATGGTATTTGTTTTAAGATGTTAAGTGGAGCATTTTTAAAGAAGTTGTTGAAAAGGTTAGCTATAGTATATGGATCATCAGTAATACTATTGTCAATAGATATCTTAAAATTTGTAATTGTCTCACCTCTATTCTTAGCATTAATAACATTCCAAGTACTCTTCATCATGTTGTCAGATGTTAATATTTTATTTTGGTAATAATTCTTTTTAGTATTTGCTATCAGCTGAGAATGTCGTTGTTTAGCTTTTTTGTAAGCCGGTATTAATTCATTGTATTTGTTTTTTAAAACGTAAAGAGTTTTTAAATTTATACTTGATTTTTTTATTCTTGAGTCGACCCAATGGTTATCATTTTTCTTCAAATAAAATTTCTGTAATGGAAAATATTTATTAACATAATACATAAAAATATTAAAGAAATTGTCAAAAGCACTATCAGATGATGTTTCAGACAGTACATCTGCCCAGGATTCTTTTTCCAGTTCTGAGCAAAAATTGTTTATATTATTCTTGTTATTAAATTGCCTTCTATAATGAACAGAGCTGTAAGAAGTCTGATTATTTATATTGGAGTTTAAAAATACACTTTTATGATCTGATATATAGTTATCTTTGACTATGTATCCACATTGTTGAATATTTGTATAACAATGATCTAGAATATTTAGTCCTCTAGTGGGAACTTTAACTATGTTAAAAGCATTAAATGTAGCTAAAAACTGTGAAATGTTATTATATTCATGAAAATCTCTTTTCGGATCTAAGTTAAAATCACCGCATATTAGTAACCTATATTCAGGTTTATAAATACTATCCAAAACCGAAGCAATTCTTTCACAAAACAGTTCATAATTGGAAGACGGGGATCTATAAATATTAATAATTAAAACAGGGTTGCTGGAATCGGGTTTCCACAGCGCAGCGCATACTTCAAAATGTTTGTCTATGCTACAATTCGAAATATGTAAGAGTTCAATTTGTGTGAGTATGGAATTGTGACACCAGATTCCAACACCTCCACCTTTGAAATTTGATCTACAAGAATAAGAAACACAGCTGAAATTAATTAAATTAAACACATGTATATTATCATTGTTACACCATGTCTCTGTTAGGCATATAAATTTTAGACATTTCAATTCATTTAAATATTCAGTGATAATAAAGTTCACTTTGTCATTGGTTAAAGCTTGACAGTTCATAATAAGAAAGTCATATTTGTCACAATAGGCATCATTGGGAATATTTAAATCCTCGGGGCAGTTTGCTGTGCATTCATGTTGAGGCTCCGGAACCGAAAAAAATTATTTATGCGAGTACCACATGGCCATATAGTAGGATCCATAGCTTTGTCACGATTTGAGTCATTTACTGTTATCTTAAATGAAGAATAATAATTAGGATATTTTGCGGCTAGTTTTTCGCAGCTCACTTCTGGAAAAAATGGCATTAAATAGGTCCTTAGGGTCTCTGCCGTAGTATCAGGATGAAGCTTATATACGTGCAGAGATGAAGGTTGTATTTCAGCGGCTTTTAGCGAGATATGCTCGTTCGGCGGTAGACTCCCTACGATCGTAGTTGCACTTGATCGCCTATTCCTCGGTTTATTACTATTATCATTTGAGTTATGCACAGATTCCTCATTATCATGTTTTAAATTGCCCTTACTATTAGCATTCTTATTGAAATCCATATCTGAGAGTGAATGACTTTCAGAAGTTTGTTTACTTTCATTGACAGGTTTTTGCACATTCTTGTTCGTTGATAAATTAGCAGAATTTTTATCCGCAGATTTGACTTTAAGCGAGTAGTTGTTGATATTAGGCACTGATGGCGTAGGTTGTACCTGTTTTTTAGTATTCTTATTATTTATTAAGTAAAGTTGTTGATTTAATGATTTTATTAGATCACTTTGATTTTGAATAATTATATCTTTATTGATGAGAAGTTCTTTTAGGTACCTGATTTCAACTTTTAGTGCTCCAATGTTGTCATCAGCTACACTTCTGAAGGTTGAATTAAGATCTTCAACTTCTTCAGATACTTCTGGTTGACAGCAGTCTATTGAGTTATCATCACAAACTACAACATTTTTTATTGATTTAGCACAATTTTTATGCCACATAGTTCCACACGTAGTACATTTAACTCCATTTACTACATTTTTATTACATTTTTTACACTTGTTAGAAGCACTGTTAACAACTCGTGTATCATTAGAGGCCATCTTGATTACCCATCAGGTATGCCATGTCTGGCGAATATTGATTTTAATTCTCTAATTAAAGTTGTAGCTGTCATGTCGCGAAGTGCAGCTATTTCTACAAACTTTGAAAAGTAATCTACAACGATTACAAATGGTTTACTTTTAAAATAAAAAATATCTGAACCTAAAATTGACCACGGTCTATTTGGTGACTCGCGAATCAGCATAGGTTGTCTAACATTAGCTTTAGCGTATCTCAGACATGTTTCACAGTTTGATACTAAATTTTCGATTTCATTCGATAAGCCTGGCCAAAATACACACTCGCGCGCTCTATTTTTGCATTTTTCAATTCCCAGGTGGTTGTAGTATATTCGATCTAACATTTCTTTGCGCATTTCCAACGGTACAACTACTCTGTTGTTTTTGAATATTATATTATTTGTAATATATAATTCATGTTTGTAATTAAGAGCGTGCTGTTACTTTCCCGGTGAGGTAAGCTTGTCCGCGACGTGGGAGACGAAGACGGTAGTGGGTTGGATCAGAAGTACCCCCACTCCTGTAATGTATACACCCCTATTTACGAAATATTGAAGCGATACTTGCTACAATTTTAACATTTCAAATATGTATGTAAAATGTTATTTATTTATTTATTTATTTTATAAAATAATTACATTTTACATATACGAGTACTCGTATTAATGCAAAACGTATGCACTTACAATTTTATTAATCAGTCTTCGTAAAAGTCCTTATTGGAAGATTTCTCGTGTGGCGAGGATCTACGATTTCTGGTAGCATGCCTTTCAAATAAAATTCTATAAGTTTTGGTTCCATATTTTGTAGCCAAAATTCATCATCTTTAAAAATCTGATATAAAACATTATAATAAATTAAACAATATAAATAAATTATTTTTTACCTTTTCTGCTACCATTCCCAGAGAAGTCCAAATAACAGTATTTTTTATTCGATATATGCATTTGGCCCTGTATCTGGTAATAAAATGTATTGAATTGCTTCTTCAGGAGTTAAATTTTTTGCAGAGAAAGGACATTTTATTTCAATTAATCCATCATCATCAATTAAACCGTCGGATGAAGCAGCCAAGAAAATTTTTTTTTTGTCAATAAAAAGACCCGAATCTTTTATCAAAATATCCATTTTATTTGAAAATTCTAATTTTGCAACAGATTCATTTTGTGTTCCATATTCAGTAGCTGCATTTCCAAAAAAAATTGTGTATAAAATTTCTTTAACTAGCTTTGCACATGAGGTGGTTTTCTTTTGCCTACAAATTCTACCAAACCAGAACGCCGTTAGCCTTTTGGATCTGTGATGGATCCATTGCTGATTTAAATTTTGACCGATTGTTTCTTTTTCAATAATTGTTATTTGTTCTGGAGTTACAGTTAGTTCTTTCAATAAATTTTTCTTCATTTCTTCAAAAATTTCCGGGACCATAAGCTTCTTCTCCATAATCAAAATTTTGTAATGGTGTAATGTTAGTAGTTCGACGGTTTGGTTTTGTATATTTTGCATTTCTCAATCGTTTCTTATCTTTTTTCATTGCGTATTATTCCATGTGTTTGCCTGGGCTTATTGATGCAATAGATTTATAGACAGACTGGTAATACCGAGATTTTAAATTATATGTAATAGCTGCAGCTTCACATCTCAAATTGTAACTGCCTCTCTTTGAAAAATGAATCCTTTTCCCTCCTATAAATTTTGCAATTAAGCTGTTGTATTGCTCTGCAGCGTTATTTGTCATGTTTCGAAGCAAACTTTCCGAATTTGAGGCTAATCGATTTAGACAAATCAGTAATTCCTCGTACAGACCACTTTCTTTAAATTCTGTAATTTTATTTTTTTCTTTAGGTTTGCTTCCTTTACAGAAGTAATCTTCACAATTGTCATATTCTCCAAAAACCTAATGAATGCTATTTAAAATATCCTTTTTCAATAATTGAACTTTCGTTGCAAAATTGCATTCCATATTTTTTCTTTTACTTACAGCTCATACAATTGCACTTCTCAGTCGTTTAATGTTATTATTTAAACAATTTCTTTGTGCTACAGGAATTATTTGATTTTTACAACTGATTTTTCTTTTAGTCAATGCTCGCAATTTGAAGTAGTAATTTCGTAGCAAATGATTTGTACACTCAATTTTATGCACAATAGGATTAAATTTATTAGGTCTATTTTCCTGCAATTTCCTAGTCACACTGCTGTCACCATCACCCACCAAATATGCATATTTAATACCATACATTTCCATGCTTTGGTTGAAACCTTCTAAAATTATTTCAGCCTCCATACTTCCCGAAGATTTGTCCCAGTTTTTAAAAAAATTATGTGCTTTGGGTACAATGTTTCTACTTTCTGCTTTGCTACAAACACAGCAATATTTGTTTTTTATACCCATGTACAATTTTTTTCCTGTTCTATATCCCACAATACACTCTACACCTGACGCCGAATCGTAATTTACATTGTATAATCTTTTTGACCATGCACCATCTTTCTGCTATAACAGTTATTAGTGGACAACCATCTATCCAGCTATCAAGCTATCCAGCGCACTAAAGTGCACTTTCGTTATTCATCATGCCAAATATAAACATTTTATTATTTATAATACAGTCACAGGTTTAGTCTGAAATCAAATTTCGAGCAGCATCCTCTTAACAGTTAAAATAATCAAATTATCTTAGCCTTCGAAAATAGAATAAAATTGTATAAAAACAAAATCTGTTTATAATGATTGTTATTTACCTTATTGGTATTTTATTGTAACGGTAATGGTATATAGTCGTGGGTCCGGGGAATATAGACGTGTATGTACATATATCCAAAAAATAATTTATATGAATTTGACTGTTACTAAGTTGTTACCTATTTTTTTTTTGATTTATTAAAAAAAATATATCTTAAAAACTACTGCTTTCATCAAGTTTTAGCAAAAGTACCTTTTTGTGTATTTTTGAATTGTTTGTATTATTTTGTTACCAAAAATAAAAAAATGTTAATAGGTAAAAAAATAATAATGTAAAATTTTCAAAGCCTCCTCAAATGAGACGCTTCTGGTTGAGATACAGAAACAAAACAAAGTGTAAATATGCATCTAAATAAATAGTATCCTGATACTAAGTTTCAAAATTTTAGTGCAACTAGTGTCAAAGTTATTTAAAAAAAATGTGTCTCTTGTGGTGCACCTTCAAAGGGTTGTAACTCTGTAACGCAACGTTTCCGGATATGGGTTTTAACGTTTTTCGCTTTCTTTTGACCCGTTGTATTACCCATGAAAAATAAGAAAACTGTAAACGCTCTGTATATTTTGAAAAATATTTATAATAGAAATACTCGTAAATGCTGAATGCTACTTTCTGTTGAATGAATCATAGAAAGAAGTACGAGGGGATGGTAAACCAATCACAAAATAGACGATATGAGTGGGACGTACCATCAGTAAATTGTCTGCGAGTGACATCTAGTAGGGGAACTACACACTAAAATTGAATTAATTTTAAATTGTAATAACATTTTAACACATTAATAAATTATCATTTTTTAAATTGAAATCTTTTTTAAACAGCATATATTAATAACTTATTACGGTGCATTTCAAAATTTCGTGATCTAAACCATAAAAAAATATACTTTAAATTTAAGAACTTTGACTTTCATTTATTTTGGAATAATTAATAATAATACAAATATGGCTCTATAGCGCACTTTTTACAGGTTTGCTTATCCAGTGTGCAAAAGTAGAATGAAATCGGTACAATAATACAGTCTCCACATTGTACCAAAATTAGTAGATATCGGCAAATATTTTAACAACATATTACTCCTTTATTTTAAATTATTTCATAAAAAAGGCTCTATAGCGAACTAAAGTGAACCTCCATAATTCATCATACCAAATTTCAATAATTTATTATTTATAATAAAGTCACAGGATTAGCCATAAAAAGTCACAATTCGAGCAGCAGCCTCTTAAAGTACGGTTTAGTTAGTTCATGTGCTAAATCTTTTTCTGGCCAACCTTCTCGAATGTATTTTTTTAATATTCGTAACGTATCATCTTTTTCCGTTTCTATTTGAAATTTCTCAACTTTTTCTCTCGGTAAATTTAAATTACTTATTACTAATCCTACATGAGCCTCTATCTCTCTATCTTGAACGTACTCATCTTTATTATCTATGACATTACGCGAAAGAGCGTCAGATAGTAATAATTCTTTTCCGGGCTTATATTTAACATTTAAATCATAGTACTGTAATTGTAAACGCATTCTTTGTAATCTAAGGGGTAGTTCATTTAATGATTTTTTGAAAATTGCTTCTAGTGGTCGATGATCCGTTTCTACATCTACAGTTTTACCTATTAAATACTGGTGAAATCTTTTACAACCAAAAACAATCGCCAGCATTTCCTTTTCAATCTGCGCGTAAGCTTTTTGCGTATCTGTTAGGGCTTGCGACGCGCATACTACCGGAAGATTATTTTGTAAAATAACGGCTCCTAACCCAACCTTACTAGCATCAACTGACAGTGTAATAGGTAAATTTGGATCGAAATATTGCAATACTGGATTAGATGTTAAAATTTGTTTAATTTTTTGGAATGCTTCATCGTGTTCTTTAGTCCAATTCCACGTAGCTCCTTTCTTTATTAACATTCTAAGCGGACAATTTATTTGTGATATATCAGGCAAAAATCGCGATACATACGTAATCATTCCTAAGAATGTTTCTAATTCTTTTACGTTCCTCGGTTTTTCCATTTTATTTATTGCTTCTATTTTATTTACATCTGGCATTAAGCCTTTACCCGAAAATGTGTGACCTAGGTATTTTACCTCATTTACATTTATTTTACACTTTTTAATATTGAATTTAATGTTATGATTCGACGCTTGTTTTAAGACCGACTCTAACCTTTCGTTATGTTCGCGCTCATCTCGCCCCCATATTAAAATATCATCGATATATACCGAACACCCTTCAATATGTTCAAATATATTACTGAAATGTCTATGAAACACTTCAGGAGCCGAACTAATTCCATATGGCAATCTTAAGAACCGATATCGCCCGTACGGTGTACCAACCGTGCACAATTTTGAACTATTTTCGGTTAATTGTAACTGATGGAATGCTGTTGTTGCATCCAATATTGAAAATACCGTAGCACCCGCCATTTTTGCTGCAATTTCCTCAAAAGTAGGAAGTTTAAAATGCTCGCGTTTTATGCATTTATTTAAATGTTGAGGATCGATACATATACGAATTAAATCATCCGGTTTTTTTTACTATTACTAGCCCATTTACAAAATCCGTCGGCTCTTCTATTTTTTTAATAATATTTAATTTTTCTAACTTAACTAACTCTGTTTTTAAAGGTTTTAATAAATTAAATGGTACCTTACGACATGGTATTATTTTACCTTCTGCTTCTGGCTTTAATTTTATATCATATTTTATACCTTTAATGGTTCCTAGCCTTTCGCTGAAAACGTCCTGGTATTTTTGTACTGTCTGGTCACACTCTCTACCTTGGGTCACTTGTCCAACTATTTTCGTCAGTAGGTTCAGTCTTTTAATTGTTGGAACTCCTAGCACTGGTGGTGTACCTTTTTTACAGTTTTTCACAACCTGAAACGTAATATTTATAACATCAGGAATTTCTTTAAATTTACATGGAATTGTCAACATTCCTATATTACTAATTCTGGAACCACTATAATTAGCCAACATTATATCACTTTTTAATATCTTTATGTTCTATTTTTAAATCATTTAAATAATCTACTGGAAGTACACACAGACATATAAAAAATAGACTGCTGGAGCGTATGAGCATTGGATGTGAAATATATGCTCCGCATGGAGAAAATTTCAGGGATGCGTATTGCGTACTGCGCAAGCGGCGATTATGAGATTAGACATACCCTCTATTCTATCGTTATGCTTTTACTGCTTATCGTATGTCGGTTCTTGCGACCTCTTATGCTGCCATCTGTTGTGCGTTTGTTATATAAAATTTGAAATGTGAAGAGTATTTCAATTTTGTATGTGTTTGCGTAAACATTACATTTGAGTGCATTTTAAAATGGTGCAATATTGTTTAGTCAAAGGTTGTGGGAGTAAGGAACGGATTCCTGGGATAACATATCACAGCTAAGTAAAAGTTATATGTTGGAATAATATAAAATTGATATTTTTTGAATAGTATAAAATTGTATTTTTTTATTATTGAGCAAAAGAATTCTTTTTGTTGTTTCTCGAACGATTATAAGTATTTTTAGTATTATAATCTTGTATTTGTCTGAGAAACAATTCAATTGTTTTTGATCATTATGTATCTACATATAAAGGTACTTGTACTTGTAATTATTATTTTAAAGGATTCCAGTAGACAAGGCGATAGCAGATACTTGGGTTACCGCTCTTTGTCGTACACCAGAAAAAAAATCACACTTGAACGTAGTGTGTGTTCAAAGAAGAAGACTTTAAAGAAGACTGCAAGAAATACAAAATATTAAAACTTAATTTAATCCCAAGTTTAAATTTAAAAAGTAGCAAAAAATGTTTACATTTTACTAATACTGAAGAATCTTCTTCTTCTACACATAATAGCCAGGAAGTTTATAGTTTTAGTGAAACAGACAAGTACTTCTCAGAGGAATCATCATCCGATAGCGCCAAATTGTCCGCAAATATATGTCTCTCTCATATTTAATCCATTTGAATTTCGCGCTAAATTGTCCCTGAAATTTGTGTCATGCGCGACGTCCTACTGTGACATACATCTGTAACATGGCTCCAGCAGTCTATGTTTTATATGTCTGTGGAAGTACATTACAATCGCTACCAGTATCTAATTTCAAAGTAAGGTTATGACCATTGCAAATGATGTTTTCCTCATACCCTAAGTTATTAGGATTAATTTTATTTACTGCTTGTATTCTACCACAAAAAAATGAATCAATGTTATCAACTTCAACATCAATATTATTATTATTAATTTGTATTTCATTCTCATCATTTATCATATTTACTTGTTTACGTTTCTTACAACATTTAGCAAAATGGTTATAACCTTTACAAATATTACATTGTTTCCTGTATGCTGGACATTTAAATCCATGTTCTAACCCATATTTTTCACATTTATTCTTATTATAGTCTCTATTCTTAAACTTATACTTATCTTTTTCTTTTGGCTTCTTGTTGATTCCATGTACCTCTTGTACTGGAAGTGATTCTTCTGTGAGCTTCTTAATTTGTACTGCTGCCAGTTCCGATGACTTGCAGATATGTATGCATTTCGTTAACGTTAAGTTTACTTCTTTCAGTAGGCGTTCTTTCAGTGCAACATCCCGTAATCCTCGTACCATTTGATCACGTATTAAACTGTCTCTTAGGTTCTCAAATCCACAGTCCATGCTTAATTGTCTTAATGCAGTTATAAACTCGTCGAAGTTTTCACCCTCTTTCTTCTCTCTACTGAAGAATACGTGGCGAATTACTGTTTCGTTCTTCACTGGTGTGCAATAGTCCTCAAATTTCTGCAATATTTCTTCGAAGTTCTTTTCCTGCGCAGGTTATAGCTCAAACGTTTGGTATACTTCTAGAGCACTATCACCTATGCAGTGGAGTAACAAGGCAACTTTTCCTTCATCATCGAGTTTCTTCTCTGCCCCACTTGCTTTATAATAAAGCATATACTTCTGCTTCCACCTTTTGAACTGTTCATCGAGATTTCCTTCCAATATCAAAGGTGCTGGAGCTCTTAATATATCCATTTTTTCTTTTTGTACCACGTGGCTGACTCGTTGACTACTGAACTTTTGTTTCTTTCTTTCTTCTAATTAATTAACTCGACTGCGCCATGTAATGTTTGTGGTATTCAATTAAAATACATACAGTTTAGACTCACACAACAATTGTTTATTATTTCTTATAGTACATATTATTAGCTCTACGACTAGATGTGAAGTGGCCTCGAACAAAGGAAATGCGTGCGCAATCCTCTTTTCGCGCCTTATCGTTACCAACCTATATACCTATTTCTACCAACATATATGACATATATGTTCTCTTATTTACTAGCGTAGCTGTCACTTTTGACAGTTGCTGTGGACAGTTGAATGGATTGAATGCAGACCACAGACCATCTACACTATCAGACTTGCCAACTCTATAGTAAATATAAAAACTCAGTTTGCAGCACCTCTGGCCTTGCAGGGATGAACTAAACTAAAAAGGCGGGAAAATTGAATGATAGCTTCAAATAATTCGAATTTAAAATTCTGTCATTCTGTAACACAATATTTAATTTTTATATATCGATAATACTTTTGACAAGTGAAATTTTAAAATAGTTTTGTCAGGTATTTTTTATTATATAAAAATTATCGATATATAAAAATTAAACTATTGTGTTACAGAATATATTAATACTTAAATATAGAAAATCTGAAAGTAATTAATAAAAAAAAACATTTTTCTACTTCTATGCTTTAATATACTTATTAAATATATGTCATACGTACTTGAATGACACTCATTATGATACAAATTTTCATTTCGATACAGATTATCATTATGATACAGATTTAGTTATTATTTCGATACAGATAATCATTGTGATAGATTTTGTTATCATTTCGTCATAGATTATCATTATGATACAATGAATTTTATAAAATATTATTGGTTTAGAAAAACTAATGTATGCTACTCCACGTATGGCTCGCATCGCAAACTTCATGCAGCAAAACGTTTCCGTCTCTTCGGTATAACCGGTGCAATATTTCCCGTATTATCGAAAGGAAGTTCAATAAATGATACGCCTGTCTTCGGTGTTTCTGGATCTGCAACTGAAAAGACAAAAAAAATATTAGTTGACAATTTAAAATAACTTTCAAAACTCATAATTAACCCTAAGTTAAGTGCAATATAAAACTAAAAATGATTTAAAATAAAAGCATACCAGAAACAGAAGCAGTAGCATCACCAGCAGAACATTTACGTGTTTTCGGTGTCCCTTCGATAGCAGGCATATTATTAGCAAGAACTTCAAATACTGGTTCCTCCTCCTCCATCATTTTTGAAGCAGCAACTAACAAATAATAATAAATTATTAGTTATTTCTGAAACAGTTTTAATAAAGAAATAAAGCCTTCATGGAAATACGAAAACAGCAAAGTTTAATAATCTTACGTAAAGAAATATTTCGTATTTCGGCATTTATGCATTGCGTATAATTTCAAAGCAATTTTAGTATAAAAGAAAATCTTACCAGAATTAAAAACGTCCACGGGTATTTCATGACGATTCAAATTCTTTTTTTCCGAAATTGCTTATCAGTAAAATGAAGTCGGCAGACCTGGAATCCTCGATCTAATATTTGCTGGTACGACAATTCGAGTAGATCAAGACAACCCATCCGGATGATCCATTCCCGCCGTAGGCTTTCCAATCTTGGAAAACAAAACATATGCCCTTGTTCATCGACAGGGAGACTGTTTGTAATACATTTATGATGGCCATATGTTGGTTCCTGAAAAAAATAACATTATTTTATTTTAATATAACAATAAAACACATAAACTTATGATCAAGGCTAAGAATGTAATCAAATTTGAATTGTTTATACTTACAGATCTCGTCATTTTTCACAATATGTATAATTACCACTAAACCCACTTAACAGAACACAATTCGCTGCTAGTAACTGCACAACTAAATTGCACAAAATGGTTTGAAAAGCATTGACTTAAATCAGAAGATTCTGACAACTTTCAAATCAAATTCAAACGTGACAAACGAACCGCCCCAGTTGCCTGGTTACGATACTAGCACAGATACTAGCGCTTTTCTGCGGACTGGTTTCGCAGGGATGAACTATTGCTTTGCAATTAGAAAACCATTAAGGTGTCAGCCGCCTGATGCAGACGTATGTCCACTTACTTTCTTTTGACCAAATTAAAGTTCACTAGATTATCGACAACGCATATGTTGCACCACCATTGAACACGCGTTGAACTAGCTTTCGTAGTGACATCTAGTGACAGGTAGCCTAAACTTTTTCATTCGGTTTTTGAAATTCTGGTTTTGAACATTCGGGTGTTGAATAATTCTGTGCTTGAAATTCTTGTTTTGAATATTTGGACGTTGAGTATGCACCCTCTATGTACATTATGAAACAATGTTAGGGTTCGTTGGAATCGGCTACTAGGTTCACTCTTATGCTTTTGTCTTGTGTTAGAAAGTTGTTAGAAGCGCACAAACATCTGAAATGTAACTGCAATATAATTACCACTAGAATTATTACGTATTTTCTTACTTTTCTTAAAACAATATTTTTTTTTTATTTAAAGATATAGTGCAAAAATGTCCATTTTTGTTAATTATATACTATCCCTTCCACAAAATACAATGTGGGCATTATTTAAAATTTCTCGTTCTTCTATCGTACTGCGACAAGATACAGTAACAGTACAGTATGCAAATTTGCGTGTTGTGTGTACCTATACAAATAACAAGTTTCTATACCGAAAACACAACACAAAAAATTCAAAAACACAAGAAATTTTGAGGACAATGTTTGGCTTTTGCGCGCCACGTAAAATGTATTCATGTTCGGTGTTTGTTTACAAGCGAACAGCGCCATCTCTTAGTAGTTAACAATATCAATACCCCATTGTACGTATGTTGAGAATGGAATCATGTTCGAATCTAATGTGTTTATTTACCAAATGAGAAAGGGTGTTTTGTTCATTATTAAAACAAAAGGAAGATGTGAATTTGAAAGGAGATTTTACCCTTCACGGGTCTCGCATATTAGTGTGACGATACATTGGTGGGTGGGGACAACACTGGTCGGCTCTTTACCCATCGCTGTTGTTCCATTAATTTAGTATCAGAACAACATGAATCGTAGAAGGAACAAGAGGAGAGTATGTAAGTAAATATAATATACCTACATTTGTAGAATATAGATTGTCGTAAAAAATAGAATATTTAACGCCAGTAAATTGATAAAGAAGAAAATTGATTGGAAGGAAAATAAATCGTAAAATTTTGATCTCATGAAAATTTGTGACAAAAAAATAATTACGACAAATATTGGTTGCCAGAATACAAAACTGGGCAGTAATTAATTACTTTTGGTAATTAATTTCTAGTTAAATTACTTTGTCCCACAAAATTTATTACTTTGTAAAAGAAAAAGAGTTTCTTTTGTTTTCGAATTTTTCATGACACGAAACACAAAAGCGACCCCTCTCCAAGCCAGCAATGAGTGCCTGGTAAACGACGTCACGGTACTAATGTCATCATATTACCAAAATTTATGTACAAAGCAGATTGGCACACCCAGCAATAGGTAATATGTTGTGACGGTATATTATTATTTATCTTTTACTTTCTAAAAAAAATGTGATGTGGCCAGCACATAACCTCTCGCCGTATATTTTGCCTGGCTGTATGCATAAAGCAAAGAATATGTACAATAAATTACAAAGTAGTTTACCATATATAAATTTTAAGCTGGTAACAGGGATTTTCAATTCGAACTACGTCCTTGTTTACTTTCTCTTCATATTCTTCTAGAAAAAACATTAATTTTGGGCGGTCTAAAATGTATACATCTGGATTGTGCATCTATTCTTACATATTATCTTCTTTTACATTTTATTTCACACTAATTCCCTTTAATACAGTGGTGGATAGATTGCACTCCGATTATTCTTATATCGATGTGTAATTTTGTCAATATTTACAACTTACTTGAGAAGAATTTGATAGCTTTTTCGCAGTTCAATGTTACTCTAGTCTACAGTGCTGGTGTACATTGTCCCATAATGTTTGAAACAAATTTAAGTCCTTCAACCTAGACTTGTCACCTCCATAATATAATAGTCACAGATCAAGAATTAAGAGATTCTCCAAGTACATTTTTCTTTCATTACTCATTATTTCGATGAGATACATTTTTTCTGTATTTTACGTTGCAGAGTGGAGACCATCGTCACTTTCACCTTGTATTTATAACATTTAAATATCGTCTTTCTTTGAGTTGTATTCTCGCTCATATCTATTCTTTCCATTTAGATTTTTTATATATAAATTCATTCTATGAAGAAACTTTGCCTACTCTTCTAATTTTTCAAGATGATTCCAATTCTTTGTTGGCATTAACAGTATTTCTGAAGGGTATGTGTAATATACCTATAATTTTAAATATTTAACTATAAATACAATAAGAAATAATATAATGTATGTACTTCCCAGAAAAAAATATTCAGTAATGTCTCCGGATTTCTGACACTGACATTTATCTGTCACTTACAAACAATTTAAATTTGCAACTAATTTCCATGGCATTTTTCGGCTGTAAAATTTATTACAACAGATTATTTTATATATTATATTTCTTTTATCTCTAAATCTATAGATTATATAATAAAATATTTAAATGTATCAGATAGAGAATTTAATTTTCTTTAATACGTATTATCAAAAATAATTTTCAAAAAATAATATATAGAAGATTTTTTTTCAAGAATCTTCTACTTCCGGTTGTCCAATTGTTACCAAAACCTTTTCAGTTCTTCCCATGAATGTCCGATTAGTAAATACGTAGTTAAACAAATATAAAGTCTTATAGTTTTTTAGTAATCGTCCTTCCAACATCCCACATACACACACACACATACACACACACACACATATACACACACACACACATATACACACACATACACACACTCACATACACACACACATACACACACACACACATCCACACACACATCCACACACACACACACACACACACACACACACACAGACATCATCGTAAAAATGTTAAAATCGGATTGTAGGGACCTTAAAACGTGCTTATTCAATAAAATCTGGATATGCGATTTTTAGCATGAATCCAATACCTCTCTTAGCGAGAGGTAAAAAAGTAATTGTACTCAAATACTTTCGAAAAATTTTTTTTTTTAAATTATTATTTAATATCAAGAAGTGAGGGAATCCCCGGGAGACATGAGCAGCGTAATTCTTCTGCGTAGCGTGTAACGAAACGACAGGTTACTGATAGTAATCATGCGCAATGGTGATCCTATAATAATGTCGAATTAGGGTATTTTATTATTATTTCAGACGTAATTTGGAAGTACAGCAAAGTGCAATTCTTACATTTCTATTTTTCTTTAATTGCTGAAAGGCAATACGCAACTAGGCCATAGTTTAATTCATTATATGATTTTACAAATATTCCATCATTACCGATATCTGTGTACAAAGCAGATTGGCACACCCAGCAATGGGTAATATGCCGTGATGAAATATTTATTTAATTTTTATTTTCCTTTGTACTGGTTCAGTGCTCAGTGTTTCGAACTTGGAACCGTTAACTTCTGAAGATAATTTATTAATTTGTTGGATCATTATCATTTTTATTTTTGTACTATTTTATACTAAGCAGTGAAGTATTATTTTTTGTTTTTTTTTCTTAATTTAAAATGAATGATGTTTTTTTAAGTAAATTAGTTGAAAAAGTTATTAAACTTTCAATTATTATACAAAAATAATTAGTAACGTAATTACTTTATTTCTAGCAGTAATTAGTTACATTTATTTTGGTCACTGTAATAATTGTAATGGTACGTAATTACATTGTGAAAGTAATTTGTCCAGCTTTGCCCGAAAATATATGAGCAACTGAACATTCTATAGAATGTATACATAGAACCCCGGTCAACCGAACTCGGGTCAACCGAAACCCGGGTTAACCGAAACAATTCCACGTATAATTATCGGTTCCACGAATGATTATGTAGCCCCACTTACTGTCCGGCTCCTTCATTCCACAGGCGGGCTGTAGCGACGGGGAGCTCGCACGGGGCTCGCAAATGAATAGTAGAGTGGAACGTAGGTTTTTTTGTGTGTATCTTTACGTATTGTTGTGAGATGGCATCTAAGCGGAAGCATATTATGATTTATATTGCGGATAAATTAGATGCTATCAAAGAAGTTGAAAACTTATGTACATACTGTACCTGTATCTAAAAACTGTAACTATATGTGTATATTATGTAATGTACATTGTTTCAAAATAATTCATTTCCCCTGCACACCCATTTTAGTACATATGTAGGCTATTTTTAGATGTTATTGGGTTAACCGAAAAAATCGTTATCCGAAACGGCTGCGCCCCCTTTATTTCGGTTAACCGGGGTTCACTGTATATAAAATTATTTTTCATGGTTAAATCGATTTTTATCTCTCTATTGCATTCATGCTAAAAATCGCATATCCAGATTTAAATTATTAAGCACGTTTTAAGGTCCCTAGAATCCGATTGTGTGTGTGTGTGTGTTGAAGGTACGATTTCTCAAATTCTATAAGACTAAAGACCTGTGTAACTACGAATTCCTCAATCTAACAGTAATGAGAAGAGTTGAGTAGGTTCTGGTAACAATTGGGTAACCGGAAGTAGTAGTATTTTAACAAAATAATTCTAAATATTGTTTTTTGAAACTTTGTTATTACAAATATTTAAAAAAAAAAATCTCTATCTGGCACATTTAAATGTTTTATTATATCTTCTATAGATTTAAAGATATAGATATATAATCTATAAAATAATCTGTTGTAATAAATCTCAGTTATTGCACAGCCTGCTCATAGCCCAAACATCTCCATGATAACTACTTGAAAAATTTAAATGTGTGTAATTGACAGATAAATGTCACTAATGTCAGTATCAAAAATTCAGAGATAGTACTGCAGGCTTTGTCTGGGAACGATATTTAATATTTCTTATTGTATTATTAATTATATATTTAAAATTATAGGTATATTATATGAACCCTTCACAAATACCGTCAATCCCGTTAATGAATTGGAAAAACGAATATTTACAAGAAATGGAGAAAACTTGCTCATAGAATGAATTTAAAATTATAGAAAATACATAAATATAAAGATCAGGGGTAATTAGAATTTTCTGTGCGTACAAGAAATATTAAATACAATACTTACACATACCACAATGGAAAGGGCGAGAGGTATTGTGATGGCCACAACAGATTTTTTTTGAGTCCGGGACGCATTTAAACATTTCGGTATACGAGTACATATAGGTGATACGAAGGTGTAGAAAGGACATAAAAGAAAAATATTTATAACTGCAAGTTTTGTCTTTCAATTAGGAATAATTGCAACTTTTATCTTGCAATTAGCCTAACCTAACCAAACCTAACCTAATTTCAAGATTTATCTTACAATTAGGTTAGGTTAATTGTAAGATAAAAGTTGCAATTATGCCTAATTGAAAGACAAAACTTGCTATTAAGCCTAATTGCAAGAAAAAAAAGTTGCAATTAAGCCTAATTGCAAGATAAAACTTGCAATTATAAATATTTTTCTTTCATGTCCTTTCTACGCCTTCGTAAGGTGACACTCAAAAACATTTGTAAACTGAGCTTAGCGGCTCACAAATGATAGTATTTGGCATGATGGTAGCGCTTCCGGTTTAACCAGAGGTGGCATTAACTTTCATATTTCAAATAGGACAGCCTATACAATATGTTAAAAAATCTGATGTGGCCAGCACAATACCTTCCGTCAATCCTATGTATTAAGTACAAATTACATACATAAATTTTCTTGTAAAAGATTATAAATTTTTGGTATTCCATACTGAATTCCATACTCCTGATAACAAACAAACCACATGAAATAAGAAAATTATGAAATTTTGATTGAAAAATTATAACACTTGTCAGTTATGGACATAATTAATTGCTGTCATTTTGACACGGGTCAAAGTCATGTTACTGCACGCGCCCCATACATAAATTTTCTTGCAAAAGATCCTATATTTCCAGTAAAGTTATTTCATTAACAAACTATGCAAATTGCACTTGACACTGACATCTTTAGTTTTTCCCATTCGTTAGGGGGTCGCTATTTTTTATTTTCTTCTTCCACTCATTTTTGTTTTGCGTGTCGTTTTCATTCAGTTCCTTTTCTCTCAAGTCTTCTACAATACAGTCTTTTCATCTTATATTTGGTCTTCCTATGTTTCTTCCACCTTCTATTAATATATTCATCTCTCCTCATCACATGTTCAAACCAATATGTAATCGTGTCTCTTATATCTGGAAACTTCTAACACTAGAGTTCCCTTATTCTTTCACTGATTTCATTTTATTGATACTGACATCTGTCAATTTGAATTACCTGAATATATTAGCAGTTTCCATGGTTAAGTTAGCATAGCTGGCTGAATTATGAAATTTATATAAAATTTATTATCGTTATTCTTCTTTAACTCTATATCTGTTGAATATCAAATATAAAATGCAATCAAATCGTATAGACAATAATATATTCTTTAAGTTATAATAACATTTAACTGATTTTTTCAAGAAAAACTGTTAAAATCTTCAAATCAGGGTACTTCCGGTTGAACAATTATAACCAAAATCTAAACAGGTCTGCATATGGTTGTAAGGAAGAGGAATACGCAAGAATTGTAATTTTTGGAATTCTATTATTGGAGATATCGTTGACGACCCGGCGGTCACATACACACACACATACACACACACACACACACACACACACACACACACACACACACACACACACACACACACACACACACACACACACACACACACACACACACACATACAGACATCATCGTAAAAATAGTAAAATCGTATTGTAAAGACCCTAAAACGTGCTTATTCAATGAAAACTCACCACCGAATTTTTTGACCAAAGACAATACCTTCCTTACCTAGAGGTGACGGAAGGTAAAAAGGGTAAGTTAAATGTTGCGGCAGCCTTGATCAATATTTAATTTTCAAATGTTTCATATAAAATTTTACTAGTTTTTTGGGCTATTTACTATCAGACAAACTTTTGTTTAATCACTAGCTTTGCAAGATTTTTTTCAATTTTTCATATTTCTTGGAAGCTGTTAAGATTAGACCTATGATGATTAAGCTTTTATTACTCATTATGGTCAGTATTATGTGCTCTTAAAAATAAATACCTTTTTTTAACATCCTGTATATGTACACTGTTAATATTTAGTAGTATCTTGGAATATTACGAATGATTTATTAGTGTTCTCTCTTGCAGAGAAATTTGCTATCGCCACCTATGTTATTGGTCGGAGTTGACCGTTTTAACAAGTTTATACAATTAGGTATACAGTATTACAATATTTATTTAAATTTTTATGAACGGATATAATTTCTATTCAAGGTTATTTTATCTATATTGTATTCCATATTTTATTTGTTTGTGATGCAAATTCGATACCGGACCGCGGTCTGCAAATTTACATAGGACTCAATTAGATTTCGTTATGTTGCTCTATACAGGATGTTTCCTTTATAACAACCAACACTTTTTTGGGCGAACCAATGGTTTTAGAGAAAAATGTTTTATACAAAAAATCATCAAGAATAAGGGGCTAATTTGTCAATAATAACAAATCGAATATAAGTAGTGGTTCTGTAACGGTAGAACAAAATTATATACATATTTTTAAATGGTACCCTATATCATTTATTAGCCCAGTATATAGGGTGTAACAGAAATAAGTACATTAAATTTAACCAATGGTAGAACTCGTCGAGAACAACAATATTTCTTAATAACTTTTTTTTAGCATTTTTACCCCCCTTTATTAACGAGTCGTTTAGGTATTTTGAGAATAATTTGATCAAATAGCAATAACAATGAAACAATTGTTTTTGACAAAAGCGAGTTGTCAACTATTTCAAATAAATGTTGACAAATAAATCGATTAATAATTATTATAAAAGTTATAATCAGTAAGAAATGTTTGCCTTTACGGATAACAAGTATACAGATATTGTACTGGCTTATATTGAAGCTCAGGGAAACGCTGCTGAAGCCCCCCAAATTTATTTGGCACATTTTCCGAATCGTCATCTTCTAAACGTTCGCACCTTTGTACATGTATGTAAATAAAATAAATAAATCTCCAAGTCCGAGATCATGAGTCCTTTAAGCTTGCTGCTGAAGATCGTGGTAGATTACGGCCTGATCACATAGAGAATATTGAATAGATTGCTGGACGCCAGGGTCTAGTACTCGAAGAATAGCACTATAACACAGAGTGTGACATATGACAATTTGGAAGATATTGAAAGAACAACAGTTGTATCATTTCGTCGACGTCTTCAGTCATTAACAATGAAGGTGGTCATTTTGAACATTTATTGCGCCGGTTGTCACGGATTCTCATTTTTATTCTATATATTTCGTATTATATTACAGATACACGGAAACGAGCAACTAATCATCGACACATAAAGTCGCCGAAATACGTAGCAGGTAAGTTACTTACAACATGAATAAATTAAGTTGAATCATTATCATCTTGCCTATGCCTAGATCATCACATTTAGTAAAATGTTCTCTTCACTCACTGCATCGCTGCAAATAGACATAAACTTTTAAAAATCGTTTAATTTCTTTTATATTGTAACGTTTATTTATTTGGGTGAAGTGTAAAAAATCAAAGAAAAATTATTAATTAAAAATAAAAGTTTATTAAACGATAAATAATTAGTATAAATATTAAAAAGAATAAAAATAACTAACATTATGATTAAACAATTATAAACACTAATTTAAAACTAAGAAAGAAACTGGATTATTTATTTAAATAATGTTTATTTCACTATATTTATATAACTATATTTATGTTCACCACTCGTAGACTATTTATATCACAAATTGTTCATCGCTCGATGGCTTCTTTGTTGGATTGAAATCTCTTTCCAGCTAGTAACGTTTTGAGTTTCGTTTGGATGTCCGAGGGAGCCAATTCGGGCGAGTACGGTGGATGGGGGACTATTTTAAACCTCAATTCGGTCAATTTTTGTTGAGCAATATGACTTGAATGAGCGTACGCATTTTCATGGTGAAACAAAATCTTTTTCTTTGACATTCCCGGGCGTTTTTCTTAAATTTCTTTTTTTCAGCTTGTCTGAAAGTGTGGAGTAGTATTGTTCAGTTATAGATTCTCCTTCATCAAGATAATCAGTTAACAGAATGCCGTTGGCGACCCAAAAGACTGACATTATCACCTTTCCTGCCGATTGAATTGACTTCGCTTTCTTCGGTGCCGACTCACCATGTCCAATCCACGCTGTCGACTGAATTTTTGTGTCTAGAGTGTAGTGGTGTATCCAAGTCTCATCCATGGTTACGAAACGTCTTTTAAAATCGACCAGATTTTTCTTAAACAACTCCAAATTTTTGGCTGAAGTTCGTGCCCGAATGTGCTTTTACTTCGAACTAAGCAAATGCGGCATCCACCTGGCGCACATTTTTCTCATTCCCAGCTCATTATGTAAAATATGAACTACACGTTCGTAAGAGATCCCTATGGCTTCCTCAATCTCACGCACTTTCATTCGGCGATCTTCCAGAATCATAGCCACAATTTCCGATGTGGTAGCCGATTCCGAAACCCAGAAAATCACCGTGGAAAACGAAGGTGAAGCATTCCCAAGGACAACATCCAACCTAGTTTTGATCTCCGTTGCCGTCTTTCCTCCACGAACTTCGTTTTTATCCTTTATCAATTTAACGCTAGGTAGATCGACACAGACGCTTTTCACGATTAGACTGATAAACAGATTGTACTGAAATTTCTTGACAGTTCAAAAAAACGACATAAGATTGTTTTCGAAAAACCAAGGCCCTCTCAGTGACTCCGGAAACTTTTCAATCTACCCTCGTATCTCTGAATATTATGCTACTTTGGATAACTTTTAATACTTTTTTTTACGTTCGTTAAAAACAGTGCTCTTTTTTCATTAAAATGGGTATCTAAAGTGTGTATTTTTTAACACAATAAAAGTATGAAAAAAGTGCATTTTTATACGCAAACGGGTGAAAAATAAAACACTATGTCATTTTTTTCACATTTATCGTAGACATAAAAAAATGTAGGTATGCAGCTAGAGTAAAACGTATTGTACAGGATGATACATCGGTCTGTTCTTTATAATAACTCGTTTATTTTAAATATTATGGAAAAAAGTTTCAAACAAAGTTTATTTTAAATTAAAATGTCTATAAATCTGTAGTATAGGTTTTTCTACAGGCTATTCCATTTTATGCAATGGTTGTAACTTTATATTTTGAAGACCCTATATATTTATTAATATTTGAAAAGTACATGAAATTTGCAATTCAATAGTATATAAACAATCATATAATATGTTATTAATAAAATACAATGGTGAATGATTAAAATATTACATTTTTATTAAATACAGAGGGCTTATTTGTAATACTATTTTTTGAATTAAACTCTGACCAGCCATTTGTGTGCTGTGGAGATGAGTAGTGCGCAGAAAGAGAACGAATTAGACGGGATTTAAACTCCGTGCTTCTGCCTCAGAATGTACTTTCTCAATGTTAACTCTACGGCTGCTGGCAAGCGAGTAATATCCCCAGCACAATTTTTAGGCCAGGCTACTGCGCATCCTAGTACGTGTCGCTGGTCAGACTGTACACACCTGAGAATACCAAATTGAAATAGATGAAATGTTTCATAAAATATTTTTCTTTAAATCTGAAATATGCACTGTAAAAATAATGAAAAGCCTTCTCTATCTAAGAAAAATAATACTTAAATAATTCGTCATTGTATTTTTTTAATAATATATGTTTATTTTTATACTATTGGATAGAAAATTTCATGTAAGCACATTTCAGATTTGAATAAATATATAGGATATTCCATTTAAAAAATTAATTAAAAACACCTATATTACAGATTTATAGACATTTTAAATTAAAATCAGAGCACCGAACCTGAATCTAAACCGAACCAAAACCGGGACCAAATAGTAACATTTTAGCGAACCCTGAACCGAACCTCAGATATATTTTTCGATTGAACCCGAGTCGAAACCGAACCGGGTATCAAAATTCTGGTTGAGGGTTCTGCTCCGGTTCAGATTCAATTTCAGTTCGAAACGTAAACGTAATACTTACAGTCGATCATCGACGGTCGACGCGTTCTGCGTCTACGTTGTTGTATGTGTTGATTGTTCTTGAGAAATGTATTCATGATCTTGTCTTTCGTTGCAGTAATTATAAATTCCGGCACGCATTTTAAATGATTTCTATATAAAGATTGTTATTCAAAAAACATTAATTCAATTTTAATTAGGTCGAACCGAACCTGAACCCGGAACAAAACCGCAAATTTTATTAATGCTTGAACCAAAACCGCACACGAACCTATTTTTTAAATAACGAATTAACCTGAACTGAACCCAATTTTGATGGCTTCGATGCTATTCATTTCATACATAAAATATAGTTTATTCAAATAAAATAATTGTATTCTTTATTTTATGAAAAAGTAATAACAAAAATCCAGTTTTAAATATACTGTCACGGTTATTTGTTTGGGTGCGGTTATTTGTTTGGGTGAAGTGTAAAAAATCAGAGATATACTACTATGTCAAAAAGGTACCGGAAATTGGTCAATAAAACACAAAATATGCATTATTCATCCAAATTTATTTTATCGCCTTCAAAGTAGGCCCCTTGCGAAATAATATACTAATGTCAACGAATAATCCAATCATCAACACATTTTTTAGACGCATTTTCACGAATCGTCTTCAGTACTTTCCGCGAATTCTCTTTTATGTCTTCTATCGACTGAAAATGGGTGCCTCAAAGTTGTAATTTAAGTTTTGGAAAGAGGAAAAAGTCGGCCGGAGCCATATCAGAGGAATACGGTGGTTTTTCGATAAGATTTGTTGAGTTTTTGGCCAGAAATTCGTTCACAATGATAACCTTGTGAGATGGTGCGTTATCGTGGTGCAAAATCCGTGAGTTTTCTTTCCACAAATCTGGTCTTTTTCGACGAATTTGCTCTCTCAAACGCCGCATAACGCTCATATAATATTCTTTAGTTACTGTCTCACATTCTGGCAAGAATTCCGAGTGCACAACATCACAATAATCGAAAAAAACTGTCAACATCACCTTCACTTTTGATCGATTTTGACGTTCTTTTTTCGGTTTCGGCTTAGTTGGAAGGCGCAATTCCGAAGCTTGTTGACTAGTTTGCATATCAAACTCGTAAACCCATGTCTCATCACCAGTTACAATGCGTGTTGATCTTCTTTCCGAATTCTAATTTGATGGAACATTTCCTTTATATCAGAAGAAAATGCTATTTCTTTCTGTCTAAAATTGAATAATGTTCCAGTTAGACTTGCCATTAAATCTGGACCTTTAAGTAATAGATCATTTAAACTTTTTCCATTCGTTTTGGCGGCTGCATCGAAGACAAAACGAAGTTTTCCGGGCTTATTTGGATTTATAACTCCAAAGTGTGGAAGATACCAAATAGGACCACCTGTGACAAATTCTTTTTCTTCTAACTTTCTTGCGTAAGTTTTCTCCTCATATTCTCGAATTTTCTCGCAGTACTCTGTTAAAAATTGTTTATTTTTATTGAGTTTCTTCTCCATTACTAATAACCTTTTGTATGCCAATTCGTATGAATCTGGAATCGATGTTATGTCTTCCTTCCATGGTAGACCGATTTCCCATCTACTATTTTTCTTGCAAGCAGTTTCCTTCATAATATTAATGGCTCTTTCCTCTTCCCTGGTTAAATCCGATTTTCTTGTTATTATTCCGAAATTTTCAATTTTCATGCTTTCTTTAACTAATTTATGCAGTATGTCTTCGCATTCACTACTGATATGTATCACATCCGCTTCAAAACTACTGCCAATACCAACTCTGCCGTGTACCACCCAGCCTAGACTTGTCCATGAAACAGCTGGCGCATTTTTAGGCCCTTGAATTATTTTTCTGCTAACAATCATTTCCCAATTATCCTGCCCTAGTAAGATGAGTGGCTTCGCATTGACATAATCTTCAATTTTGTATTTTAAATCTGATACCAAATAGTTACAGTTTTGTTTTATTTTCTTCAGATTTAATGTCTGTGGTGTTAAATTGAGACAGGCAACTGTTCTTACATTTTTAAGCTGATATTTCTTAGGGCAACCTTTTCCTTGGATATTAAACGATACTCTTCTCGAATTAATTTCTTGTAGAGCACTGTCGTTCATCCACCTTAGTTTTAATTTTTCGTAAGGCCCATTCAATCCAATACGACTGGCTAATTCTTCTTGAATAAGACTTACAGTTGATCCTTCATCTAATAAAGCATAAGTTAGAACAGTTCTTCTTGGCCCAGACACATACACTGGTAAAACCTTTAATAAAATTTTATTCGCGTTTATTGTAGTATGGCTCACATTCTCTACATCATAATTTTCTTCTTCACGTGGAGAATCACTCTTCGTCTTGTTCGTATTCACAGAATTTTCTAAATGTAAAAGTCTGTTATGATAATATTCACATCCCTTTATTCCACATTTTCTTCGGCGTCGACATTTAAATGCTCTATGTCCTTGTTTCAAACAGGTATAACATAAACCAAATTCTTGAACCTTTTTTCTTCGTTCTTCGACGGGCAGTTTGATAAATCTTTTACAATCTTGGATAAAATGATCTTGTCCTTTACATATAATACACGTTCGCTTTATATCTTTTTCAGCCGTAGTTAGCACATTTTCTCGATTATCTTTATATTTCCAGGCTTCTTTACCTGCTTCTTTTTTCTCAGGTTTCATTTGAGTTGAAAAGTTACAAACTGAATTAATTAGATTGGATCTTTCTTTTAACCATTCTGCCATATCTTGTAAATTAGGTTTCTCTTTTCGATATTTGGATTGTGCCCACTGTAGCTTCCAGCTGATTGGAAGTTTATATAAAACTTCATCAATCGTTTGCATATTAGTTAATTGATCTTCTAAGTCGAGACGTATCATGTTGGTAACAAGTTGCTGAACTACAGCTGATAACTTTACGACTGAATCTATCTGATTTTCTTTAACAAGTGGTGCATTCTTCAACCTCCATATTAAATTTTTCAAAATATGGTGCGGTTGTCCATATCTGTTTTTTAACATTTCTATCACATCATCTGCACCTTCTGGATTTATCAGAAAACCTTCAATGATCTCCCTAGCTTCTCCCTTCAAACACCGACGAAGCCTTATTATATTTTCTCTTTTTGAAAGTCCACATGTTTCTGTTGTTTCTAAATACTCCGCATAAAATGCTGGCCAATCTTCAGGCTTTCCACTAAAATACGGTAGATCTTTATTTACAGCTTGACGGGTTGCCAGAAGCTTAATATTTTCAGTCATATTTTCTTTTGAATTATCTAACGCTTCAATAGCTTTTGTTAAAGCTTTCATGACATTATTATCTCTTTCATAATCCTTATATTCATTTTCAATATTACCTGCCATCCAATTTTTAGTATTTTTGACATATTCAGTGACATATGCACGTTTATTGGCAGATAAATCTTCATCGCTCACAACGTCGTCTGAAGTATCACTAAACTCTTCGACAATTTGAGCTTTCTTCAATTGATATTCTTTTTCTATTAAATTCTTCTTAATCTCATCTTCTTGTCTTTCTCTTTCTAACCGCTTCATTTCATATTCTGCAATCTTTTTTGCCGCTTCTAATTCAACTTCAGCTTCTCTACGTTTTCGTGTACTTAGTTTACTAGATTTACTCTTTTCCGACTTCTGACTAGTATCCTGACGTTTCTTTTCGCTGACAGTTTCTTCATCTTTCTTACTCGTAGTAGGAATGGGTTCCTCTTTAGACTGAGTTTGCGTTTTTTTCTTATCTTCTTTCGAAGTCTTTTCCCAATCTCCGAATCGTTCTGGTGGAATCCCTTTTCCAGTACGTTCACTTCTTTTACCCTTTGGTACATTTATCTCTTTCCTATCTTTATTCATAAGAGACATAGTTTTCTTCTAGTGAATTCTATATTCCACAGGACTAGGTTTTGTATAGGCGACGAAGGACCAGAAATTATGTTATACAAACCTATAATTAATACAATTAGATCCGGCTTGAAGCTAATTGTATTAATTATAGGTTTGTATAACAATGCGTTTTATGAGGGGGGGTCGGAATTTACTCGTTCTAGCATGTCTTCAGCGACCCTTCGCGATTGAGTTTTTGCAGAAAATTCAGGTCTTTCGGCACTAGTCGAGCGGCAACGCGTTTCATGCCCAAACAATCGTTTAAAATGGTACGAATTAATTCGTGGAGATACAGAAATTTCAGCGGCTATATCTCTCGGAGTTAAACGACGATTTTCAGTCACCATTTGGGGTTCACTGCTAGTCTCAAACCATCTAAGGTTTTGCAAGTGTAAAGGGGGAGGTAAGAAGTGGGCCGTCCCAGACATGTTCCTCCTCTTCTAAAATTATATTCGTAACCTGTTCTGTACAGTCAAAAGTAAAATTATATTTTGTTGTTATATTTGTAACTAATCGATAAACCACAACCGGAGAATTTTGCCTAGCTATGAAATAAGAGTAGAACGGAACTGTTTAAGGAAAATCTCGCAAATGTTATTGTAGTAGACAAAAATAATTTTTTGTATTAGAGAAAATGGATTTTTACTTCAAAAATAAATTTGACCTTATAAAAAATATTAAATCAAAGTCATACAAAAAGGTATAAAATAATACACGTAATGTGTGTGTTAACTAACAAAACATGTGTATATAAATAAATTCAAAAGATTTACTTTACTTAATTAAAATATTTTTTTCTAGCTGTTTTCTTCCTTTCATGCTGACTATGTGCTTCTAATATATATTCAGGATCACGAATTTTTAGATTTCTAGTGAACCTTGAATCTAAAATCTCTGGAAGCACGCAATTTTCATAAAAAGTTGTTAATTTTTCCGCCATGTTTTTCCAAAATTCATCATCTTTTTGAATATAATTTATTGCTACTGGTCTATCTTCTCCGCACCATATCCCTAATATGCATGTACTTCTTTCTGTAATTTGTAATTGCCCTTGTATCTGATAGTACCATTTATCATTTTTATTTAGTACCAAATTACCTTCTTCTACTTTAAATATAGTAATTTTCTTTTTAGTAATAGCATCTTTTATATTCATGTTATATGCTGAGTATGGGCATTTTATTTCTACGATTTTGTCATCGTCTACTAAACCATCAGGTGTGGCACCAAGGTATGGGATCGTTTTATGGACAAACAATCCACATTTTTGTATTTTTAAATTTTCCTGCCTTTCTAATTGTTTTATTGCTTCATACTCGTATTTTTTTCCATGACTAATAGCAGCACTACTAAGAGACGTATACGAGTATAACAATTTTTTCACTAAATTAGCACAGCTGGTTGTGCTTCGACGTCTACAAACGGAATAAAAATTAGATGCTGTGAGCATTTTTCGCCGCACTTCTAGCCAAAGACCAGAATCAGCTTGATTTCTAGTTTGTTCTTCTAATAATTTTCTTTCTTCTTCATTTCGTTCCAGTGACTGCAAGAATTGTATTTTTCTTAAATTATATTCTTCTGAACTCATATCGGGTATATCTATTTCATTACATTGCTCCCCATAATGTGAATCAGTCGTTTCAAATTTTTGTATTTTTCTTTTACGTGACATATTAATTTTACTCTTTACTGAAGTTTTACGTTTTGCGTTATTATTTTATTCCTCTTCAATTCAATTTTTTTTACAATTTTTGACGGACTGCTATTGTACATAGTTTTATGTAAAAAATAATGGTGTTTTTTTGTATTCATTGCTACCACTGCGGCATTACATCTAGCTTGATAAGAAGATCGACCAGTAAAATTAACTCGTTTCCCTAAAAACGCAAAAGAAATCAATACATACTTTGAATATACACTAGTTCATATATATAAAACGTACCTCCTACAAATTTTGCAATAATTGAGTTATAACTCTCTACAATATTGCTGTCTACATCGTAAATTAAACTTCTAGCGTGAAAAGCTATATCTTGATAATTTTTTTCTAATTTATTAAGAAATTCCAAATTATTATTGAAAACTGCATTTATGTTTACATCCGATCCTTTATATTTGCAGAAATACTCGTCACAATGAATATGTTTACCATATTCATGGTGTAATCCATTTAATATATCCGAGCGTAACAATTTTATTGCCTCGCTTTTGTTATAATTTTTCTTTCTATAAGCAATAGCACTAATTATATTAGTTCTCATTCATAGTAATTTATTTTTCAATATTCTTCTTAGTCCTATGTCATAATCAGTATTCGTTGTCAAACGAAAGAGTTTTCTAGAAAAACACCTTAAAAGGTGATTCCTGCATTCAATTTTTTCTACCGTAATATTAGCATATGGTCTGGATTCTACTATGCTTTTGTAAGTGCTACTGTCACCGTCAGCAATTAATTTGTTGTAAATGACACCATGTGTTTCCAAACTTGTTTTAAATCCTTCAACAAGTATTGCTGATTCCATACTTGTTGAACTCCCATAAAAAAATTTGAAACAGACATGGGTGCTTTTGTCATTAACATTGTTTTCTTTCGATCTTTTGTCGCATACCATACAATATTTATTTTTAACGCCAATATATAGAATTTCTTTGAAATGATATCCAATAAGTGCGGCTACTCCAGAATTGGATTTATAGTTTGTTCCGTATGATCTTCGTGACCAACAACCGTCGCTAATAACAGTAATTAAAGGAATTCCATTTTCATCAACATTTTTTTATCTGAATAGCATATTCAGCTTCTTTTTGAACAGCCTGTTTCATACATTCCATAGCTGTTTCTTGCCAAGCATTGTTGACTTTGTTTTGAATTTTGCTGAATGTTGATTGGGACATACATGGAATATTCATTGCAGTCATTAATTCCTCTAAATTATAATAACCCGCTCCTATACTTATAATTCCAGTTACTGCCCCCGTATTTACATCCATTTTATTATCGTCAGACTCAGCTGTAGATACATGAAATGTTGAGTTACACATATTGCACTTTAAAATGAAAACGGAAGATAACCCAAACTGTTTTTCCTTGATTATATATAAATTTGTCAAATTACAACTAAGTTCAGGGGCATGTTGACTTATATTTTTGAGACCTTCAAAAAAATGAAAGATGTCTACAACTCTTCTTCCATCGGGCTTAAAATTTACTTCATCCTTCAATTGTATATCATTAGCGACAAAATATTCTTTAACAGCAGGTTGAGAAAGTTCGGCCATATTTGAGTCAGACGAACAAGTCGCAATGTCCTTAAAAAAATATACCTCATAATATAGCTATTTATTATTATTAATTGTAATATGACTGTAAACTTTAGCGCACGATTAATGACAGATTTTATATTATATATACTGAATGTATCAAGCAATCCTTGACATAGGCGTTTAACATGAAAATACAGTTTTTTTGTAAATAAAAAGTGTCTGGCAGAAAATAAAGCTATGCTTATTTAATATTAATTACATTATTAGTATTGCTTAAATTAGAAGTAATTATAAAAATTTGTAAATAATTAATATTCAGTAATGACAGAATGTTTTTATTCTGTAACAGTTTTCATTTACAGAATGTGTGGATTTCCATATATAGTGTTAGAGAAAAATATATCTTCTATTGCAATCATTTTCATATAATGTATAAAATAGTAAAATTAAAGTTATTCGGCTTAATTAGGGGCTAACGTATATATTAAACATTATATATTTACTTATGGGGTCTCGTGGCCGTGTGCCTTAGTGTCTGGTCGCGAATCTGGGGACCCGGGTTCAATCCCGACCGACGCCAAATATTACATCGCATTTTAATGGCACAAAATTGACCCCTGTGGCGCACTCTCCACGCCAGCAATGAGTGCCCGTGAGGTGACGCCTGGTAACCGCCCCCACGGTACAAATATACCATCATTACCGATATACCGATATCTGTACAAAGCAGATTGGCACATCCAACAATGGGTAATATGCCGTGATGAAATATTTATTTATTTTATTTATATATTTACTTTATTATTTATCCATATAGCATAAGTAATATTTGATTATTTCAAATTCGATTGTTCGCGGTTTTTATTACATTTTAGTGCTTTTACCTATTTACACTAATTAAAGTAATTACCTCCTCATTCAGAATTGCAGATCTCATGCTTTTATTTACATACGGCAAATCACTCTTTTTACATCTGTAATATAAATATTTCGGGTATTTAAGATTATTAATACATATGGGCACACAAATATAGTCAATTTTTTTGACTCTGTCGGGTACAGTAATAAAACTATAAATGAACTATAAATATCGCAATTATGATAAAGCGGCATATCCTTTACTTTCTGTAGTATAATACTGTTTGGCATCGGCCCATATTTTTGAGCCGCTCTATTCATTTATGTTAAAGGACTGTAACGCTATTTTCCTATATATACCTGGTAGACGTTTGATTCAATGCATGAATAGAGCGGCTCAAAAATATGGGCCGATGCCAAACAGTATTATACTGCAGAAAATAAAGGATATGCCGCTTTATCATAATTGCGATATTTATAGTTCATTTATAGTTTTATTACTGTACCCGACAGAGTCAAAAAAATTGACTATACCAGTGAAATAGTCAAGTACCTTAAATACTCTCTTAAATTTGAGCATTTTTTTCGTTTTACACTTAAGATTAACCTGCCTTTATTACTTTTCCGAGCCATTGTGCAAATACAAATATTAGTCACCAACCACGTGCAATTTATTATAATCAACTTTTGTATGTTACTGTACATGGGTGGAGTTTCCTTAGTTGGGGCAGATGGCAGTAGTTATAGACATATTGTTGCGCGAGTATTTACGTGAAATATAGGTTTCGTAATATCATTAAAATAGCAATTAATATTATGATAATTGTAAGAAATTTGATATTTTCATAAAGATAAATGATAGATCTTTGTCTTTCTAATAATATTTTTTCGAAATTTTATCTGACATTTGCGTAAAATCACTCTCTATGTACGTATATTTTAAAGCAATAAAATAAAAAATGTAATAATATATTAACACGTTAAGCGCCATGGCGGTCCGTAAGGACCGCTGCTGAACTGTACCACTGGGCCTCGGCGGTCCGTAGGGACCGCTTTACTTAATTTTACATTTTTGCTGCCCACGGCCAGCGGACCGCCTAAGTAACGAGTTTTACCATTTAAAAGGGACCGCTAGGCCCGTAACAATAAGCGACACATACGAGTTATCCAAATTAATCAGCGATGCATTTTTGGAGGAGGATTTTTTGCGGGGTTTGAAAAATATATTTTTAAATGTTGTTTGTATGTGTTTATTAATTTTTGCTTACAAAATGTAACAAAATAAAATATGTAAAAGCGACGCAACATTATTTATTATAAAATAGTAGTTTTTTTTATTTTTATTTGTGAGTTGAATTGAAACATTCAATACAATAATGTGGCAAATCTGAACAATCCTTGCAGAATGTATTTACTTTCTTCACGTTGTTTTTAGATATTGCTCCTTTTGTCTTTTTTTGGTAACAACCCTGCGATGCGTCTTCTCCAGCAGTAAGAATTTGGGTGGCGTACAGGTTGGTCTCGTCAACCATAAGTTCGATAATTTCTTGATTTAGAAACGTAGAAAAATATGTAAATGGGCTTTCATGTACCAATGCTGCTGCATATTGAGGATTTATGCCCTCTGTCTCTTGATAATCTGTTCCAAAATTCATATGGTTTCCCTTCGGATCACTCCATTCTGTTTCTCCGACAACAGGAATATCGCATTCGTCTGAAGTAGAGTCACTCTCCTCTCTAAGATTCGAGCCAATATTGGCTGCTACATTAGAAGTCTCCATACCCATCTCTGTATTCTCCTGATTTTGTGGTATACGTTCTGGTTCACATTCTGAGTCGGAAATGCAGTCGTCTGGATAATAATTTGGATCTAGCATTGAATCAGATGAATACAAATTTTCATCGTTTTCATAATCTGTAGAATCTAAAAACAATATTATGTGTAAATGTGTAAATATTGAATAAAATACATACCTTCATCAATGTTACAAAGTTTGGTCATCGAAATAATTCGTTTGGTACGGTCACTAAGATTCATTGTGCACTATAATAAAAATTATAATTTCTGTATAGTTAGTGAAATAACCTAAAAGCGTTTCAACGGCAGGGCTGTGAACTATATTCATACAAGCGCAAATAGAAGCGAATACAATGGGACCGCTACGGCGGACCGCTCATGCTGCGTAGATAGTATTATCCCTGGAGGCCGCAGCGGTCCCATAGGACCGCTTACTATTTTTTAAAAAATCGGACATATTATTGCTTTTTGTAAAAATGTATACAATATACTGATGATAAAAACGAAGAAATAAGTGAAATATATAAAAAAAAAATTTTGGCCCGACGAAAAGTATACCATTTTTTTCAATGGCGCTTAACGTGTTAAAAAAATTGTCATTAGAGACATAAATAGGCAAGCTTAAACTATTCGATACAACTTTACTTTTTTCGAAAACATATTGTTTTAAGATGATTTTAAGGGTACAAACGAACAGCTTTTTCGCGTATTTCAACGACTAGTAGTGAACCCCCTTAAGTTCACTTGTAGACGTTAATGGCCGACCTGAGCGAGGCAAATCTTCTACCACATCTCGACCGCTTTTGAATTCACTGTACCACTCATACGCACGTGTTTTTGATAAAGTCGATTCACCGTAAGCCTTATGTAACATTTTCAGCGCTTCGGCACATGAAATTCCATTTGCAATGCAAAATATGAGACAGGTTCCTTGTTCGATATTTTTATCCATTGTAAACATCGCAAAACACATTTGAGATGAACTGACAAATGGAGCACTGTAAACAAACTAAATGACAGATGGCGCTCAAACTCCGCGTGAGCATAGAGGACATTTATGCCAACGGAGCGACAAAAATAATTTCGACACTCCTTTTAAGCGGGCTTTTTTAATATACAATTCCTGGTATTTTCTTGACAGAATGTATGTCGGGTAATATTAATAATAGAGCAAAACTATTTGCATATTCCACGGTCAACTTTTTGAGAAAAATTGAATAGTCGCCACAGGAATTTTCGATCTTTTGTTTCTGTTTTAGTAACATAGTTAGAGAAAAATTGTTTAGACAAGTTTTGTACCGTTTTTTATGTAAAGTAAAATGGTAAAATTAGATTTTTTGAAAACTTAATAATTCACGAGATATAAAACAAACATATTTTTTTAAAAGGGACCCTATGTTGAAAATAGTTTCATCTTTTTGCTTATTTTACAAGCTTTTCAATGATGTAGAAACAAGTCTACATTCTTTATTTTAAACATGAATAAAACATGAATTATTAATTTTTTGGGATGAATATATTGAAAATTATTAGGAAATAAATGAAAAGGTAACAAAATATCATATCACTATTATCTAAAAATATTTCAATTATGTTGCCAACTAATATTAATTCTGGTCTAAAAGACTTTGAAGCTTCCAATCCACATTTAAATGCAATAGTTAACCGTACAACTTTAGTTTTGGATGATATTAATGAAGATGAAGGACTTCTTCACAGTTGTTAATGCAGTGCCTAAAAACATTAATTCCTAAATATTGAATTGGGCAACAATTAGATTTTGGAAACAAAAATAAAAGGAAAATAAAAATCGATGGACTAAAATATGAATACACAACACAAATTGAACACGTTGGCTGGTAACATGAAAACCTGATTAAGGGTGATTAGCGAGCAGTTGACTAGCAGTGTTTTATCTCTGTCAATCGCTTATGGATTATTTTGGAGAAAAATACTTCAAATAAATGATGCGACAATTAATTTTTCTATAATTGTAATTTAAAATATTATTCTCTAAAATAATCCATAACCGATAGACAGAGATAAAACACTGCTAGTTAACTACTCGCTAATCACCATTAATAAATTAATCATGCCACCAGTCATTGATTTTTAAATAATTGTAGTTTTTACCTTCCGTTACCTATAGGTAAGGAAGGTATTGTCTTTGGTCAAAAAAATCGATGGTGAATTTTCAATGAATAAGCACGTTTAGGGTCTCTACAATACTATTTTTACGATGATGTCTGTATGTATGTGTGTGTGACCGCGGTTTAGGCCGCGATATCTGCATTACTAGAATTTCAAAAATTACAATTTTTACGCATTCCTCTTCCTTACATCCATATGTACTTTTGATCAGATTTTGATTATAATTGGTCAACCGGAAGTACACTCATTTAAAGATTTTAACAATTTTTCTTGAAAAAACGCTGTTAAATATATTTTTTGAACATTAAATTTTATTATAAATACTAAAGGATATTCTTATCTATACGCATTGATTGCCTTTTATATTTCATATTCAATGGATATAGAGTTAAAGAGTTTTAAAGAAATTACATTTTATAAATCAGCTAGCTATGCTATAACCATGGAAACAGCTACAATATTAAGAAACTTCTAACTGACAGATGTCAGTGTCAATGAAAAGAAAATGAATGTGGCAGAGATGAGGATGTTGGGATAGATGTTGGGGAAGACACGGAAAGTACGGTAAGGAATGAAAGAATAAGGTAAATAACTCTAATGTTAGAAGTTTCTAGAAAGATACAAGAGAGACGATTACATTGGTTTAAACAGGTCATGAAGAGAGATGAAGAATATAGTGGAAGAAGAATGAATAGCTTAGTAATAGAAGGTTGAAGAAACAGAGGACGATCAAAGATAAGATGGAGGGACTGTATCGCGGAAGACTTGAGAGAAAAGGAACTGAATGAAAACGACACGCAAAACTGAAATGAGTGGAAGAAGAAAATAAAAAATAGCGGGCCGTAACGAATGGGAAAAGCTAAAGAAGAAGAAGATGTCAGTGTCAAGTGCAATTTGCATAGTTTGTTTATGAAATAATTTTACTGGAAATTTAGAATCTTTTGCAAGAAAATTTATGTATGGAATTCATACACAATACATAGAACTGACGGAAGGTATTGTGCTGGCCACATCAGATTTCTTTTCTTTTAAAATTGTATAAACGGAATTGTATTTTCCGTAATTGACATTGGTATTGTCTGCAGTGCATGCTACGCATTTTGAAAATTAATATTTATTTTTCCAGGCTATTTAGATACTGATTGAGCAGATTCATCAGGTTGTTAAAAAAAAACCTAGTAAGTTTTTCTTGCAAATCGCTTTTATAATGATAATATCGTAGAACCACGGGAAACATTTTATTTCCTTTATTTGAAGCATCAGTTGCTCACGTGTACGAGGATGGATTATATAATGAACTCAATTGATAACGGCAAAATCACATCCATCATATTTAGCAATAGCTTCAGTTTTTGTGCGACCACAGTGTATTTTTTGCAATATTTGAATTATTGCATAATAAAGGATACCATTTATTACCGCAGTCGGTACTTAGATAGCAATGTTGATGTATTATGGAATGGTATACACTTAAAATTTCTGCGGCCGCAATCGTTAATGCTTCTTTAGAATGTTTTTGTGGAAAAAAATATTCAAAACACTCAGTAGGACAAAACACTTAAAATCAGGGGATCTCGTAGGCCACTTAGAAATTCTAAGGGTGATATGCCTAGATGACTCTTTGTCTTGGTGTACGGATGGTTCAAAACTAAAGTCAGGAGTAACTGGAGTGGATGTATTTGGTCCAGGTTACCAAAATAAAGGAATCCACAGGCACCAGTCCCACCATATTTCAAGCAGAGATCTACGCAATAAATCTCTGTGCTCAAATAAACCTAAACAAAGGTGTCAAAGGAACAAAAATCAACATATTAGCAGACAGCCAGGCTGTTTTAAAGGCACTAAGTGCTTTCACTTGTGAGCTAAAGCTAGTCTGGAATTGCATGAACACCCTATACAATAACTGGCCAAAGATAACCACGTCACTTTGTGGTGGGTATCGGGGCATGAGGGAGTTCTAGACAATGAAAAAGCAGATAAGCTTACTAAAAAGGGAAACTACCGTTTTACAAGCCTGAACCTTCTTGTGGACTCTTAAGTAGCCATATGACGAAGGAAATCAAAAATTGGGAGGAAGCAGCCATAGTCTCATATTGGAGAGACATCCCAGGCCTTAGTCAGTCGAAGAAATTCATTTCACCCTTGTTGACTATCGCCAAAGAGCTATTAGCTCTCATCAAGAACAAGAAGGACCTTAGAACTATGACAGGTACTTTTATTGGACATTGTCCTCTGAAATACCATCGATGTAAGATTGATATAGCTGAAAACAAAATCTGCGACTCTGCGAAGAGGACGAAGAAACTTCGGAACACATTATATGTAAATGTCCAACTGTGGCCGTAAGTAGACTTAACGATCTTGGTAAAATGTACCTCGCGGCAAATGTGATCGGGAAACTGACTCCTGGGGCAGTAATTGGCTTCATAACAATTCTGAAACTACTTCCAGAACACTAAGATAGGGCCATGTTACAACAGATCTTACAGGTCGCAGTGACAAAAGCGGTTAGCACTTAAATGCCTCAATATTATTGAATTAAGAACGCATATTTTTGTCGGTTATCATTTTGCGCCTGCAAACCAGGAGGCGGAGTTTACCTGATGTGCTGTAGATTCTCTTGATCAAAAGTACCGCTTTGGAATGCAAATACACTTACAGTTTATATTTATATTGTGGTATAACCATCTCTGTTTAAGCTCTGACGCTTGGCAAGCTACATTCGCACACACATTTTAGGGCCGCATATCTAATTCCTGTGACTGTTTATAATATTTAATATTTATAAAAAAAAATCTGTTGTGTCCAGCACAATGCCTCTCGCCATTTTCATTTTATGTTTCATAGAGCGCGAACAGTTATGTGACTTTGTTGGCTTTGGCAAACAGATATAAGGGCCCGTGTCAAAATGACAGCTAGTAATAATGTACATAGATGTCAAGTATCATAAGTTTTCATTCAAAACATTATGATTTTCCAAATCGATGTGGATTATTTTCCTCGCCAAGTATATTACATAGTATTGATGACATATAAACAACGTGATAACAAAATATTTTCAAATTTTTAATAAAAAATTATGACATATGTAAATAACTACTAGCTGTCATTCTGACACCACGGACCCACAAATCTGCTTGCCTAGGCCAACAGTCACATGTCTGTTCGTGCCCTATAAGTAACGAATTTAGCATTTTGTGTACACACAAATAATTGAAATTGTATATCTTCTTTCGTTCTATGAGTAATTTTGTCCTACTATTCTAACATGTTCAAAATTCACATATATATATATATATATATATATATATATATATATATATATATATATATATATATCCACACACACACACACACACAGACATCATCGTAAAAATGTTAAAATCGTATTGTAAGGACATTAAAACGTGCTTATTCATTAAAATCTGGATATGCGATGAATCCAATACCTCTCTTAGCGAGAGGTAAAAATACGATGTGGTTTAATATATAAAATTTTCAAAATAGTGAAATTCCTCTATTGTTTATTTTTATCAGTTGGAGCTGACATCTCCAAGCGAGACATGGAAGGACGACTTCCCAGCGGTGGCTGAAGAAAAAGGCCATGAGCACATAACCCCTCCTAGCGCATCCGTTCCCGTCGCCTGGGAGGAAACCGAATTCGAGCCTCTGGAGGACGCTTTAAGTACAGCCGTCAAACTGGAGAAGGCGAAGAAGAAACGCGAGCAACGGAAAGGCGCGCGCATCGACACCCAAGCCCCATGAAACTCGGGGCGAAGAAAATCTAACGCGCGGCTACGGTCCAAGAGGTGCACGAACATAATCAATGCACTCTACAACGGACCCAGCTATTATTATTCATAATGGACATATGTGCAATTGTTATAAACTGCGATAGTGTCATGTCGAAATCGAACGGCAATTACAACTCGTGGCAGTTGGCTTCCGATTTCGTAACTGCATTTTGAAAGATTTGTAATTCCCACTCAATTTTGACGTCATCACTGTGAGTGATTATGCAACTAATCCGTTTTTCAGGAGCTAATTAAATATGTTAGCAGATATATATTTTTTATTATAACCTGTTGGGACCCGCAAAATCCATTGTCGGCGCTGTAAACGCACTTATCATGGCATGATAAGACTTCTTTGATTTTTTAGTTCAATCGAATCCTTAATCAACAAACATGGGGTAACAAGTAACAAATTTGGGAATAATATGTTATTCCTCATTTTTTTTATAATTTAAGTAAAACTAAGACTATTGGTGAAAACCGGGGAAAAATCCAATTGATAAGCGAGTTATGATCATAAAAGTTTGAAAAAATAAGTGACGTCATGAATATGAGTTTTCATTTAAAACTATTTTCATCGTGGACTTAATTGTTCTTGAAATATCAAAGTATCTTACATAAAATACTAATTTGCGATGTTCATATATTTGACAGATCCTACAAGCCGCCGTTAATTTAATTCTCTAAAATTCCATTGGTGTCGCATACTATTCTGCGAGTTTCGATCAGCCATTTTTTTTTCAATGATGTATATATTGTTTAAAACTTTTTTTTAGTAAAAATTTGTTTTCATAATTATTGTATTATCTACGTGTACAATACGAAGTTAATCGGCAAAGAAAAACTAGGTTAAAGACATTTGTTAAAACTAAGGGGATCAGTAATTTAAAGAAAAAAAAAGATATGTGTCTTCTTTGATTACATATCATATAGGAGGCAATGCGCACATATGTAAGTAGACATCGCAAACATAATACAGTAGAACCCCGGTTAACCGAACTCGGGTCAACCGAAACCCGGGTTAACCGAAACAATTCCACGTATAATTATCAGTTCCACGAATGATTATGTAGCACCACTTACTGTCCGGCTCCTTCATTCCACAGGCAGGCTGTAGCGACGGGGATCTCGCACGGGGCTCGCAAATGAATAGTGGAGTAGAACGTAGGTTTTTTTGTGTGTATCTTTACGTATTGTTGTGAGATGGCATCTAAGCGGACGCGTGTTGTGATTTATATTGCGGATAAATTAGCTGCTATCAAAGACGTTAAAAACTTATGTAGGTACATACTGTACTGTACCTAAAAACTGTAACTACATATGTATATTATGTAATGTACATTATTTCAAAATAATTCATTTCCCCTACACACCCATTTTAGTACATATATATATATATATATATATATATATATATATATATATATATATATATATATATATATATATATATGATATTTTTAGATGTTAATGGGTTAACCGAAAAAATCGTTATTCGAAACGGCTGCGCCCCCTTTATTTCGGTTAACCGGGGTTCTACTGTAATAGTAATAATATTTTGTTGTCTTGTGACGATATGTACCTCGTTCAGCATTGTTGTCGAGAAACAATCAGGTTAACCTCAACGATGTAATATCGTACAATAAATTGCAGCGTGCTGGAATTTTTAACAGTCAGAGATTTGTAAATAAAACCATGATATGAAGCGTGTACATTGTTGTATATTATTATTATGCTGTTCATTGGTTGTAGATAGGATTTGTTACATATTTATTTGATCACTACAACTGTCATTGTATGAGATTCTTATTGTTATTGTAAAATATTATTTTATAATATTTGTAACAATGTTTTTATTATGTTTTACGACAAACTGTGACTGCCTGAAATTATTACAATTTCTATTAAATTAGTTTTTGTTGAAGTAGCGTTCGCAAGCGCCATCAGTCAGTCATATGTTAAAGTAAAGTTTATCCCCTCTTCATCATACGCGAGAATTATCAGGTTTGTTCGTAGTGTAGTTCGAAATCGTTTCGAATTGAACGACGCATGCGCATTCGTTATTTGGTGTTCGTAGTGCATATTCGAACGGTTCGAAATTTGTAATCCGCTGTTCGTAGAACGGTTTCGAATTGATTTCGAACCGTTCTAAGAGTTCCCAACTCTTGGAAGAATTTTGATTACTGACATGCGCAGTGCTGTTAATGCACTAGTAGATTTTTGGTCCGTGACTAGTAGTTTCAAGTCTACTTGAAGTTAAACAATTTTGCAACTTCAGAAAAAAATTTGGATTAACTTTTTACTACCTTCAGATTTTATTATATAAAAAGTCTTGAGCAGAAGCAAGTTAACATACAATTCACTTCATTATTATTTGAAGATGGGAAAACCAAAAATTCTTGTATATACCTATAATTGTAAATAATTAAGTAAATAAGTAAACAAATAAATAAATTTCAAATTACCTTCCATTTCAATTTTTGATTAACAGCTGTTCGCCTCTTGTCACAACAAAACAGTACACATCGCGTTTGTAGTGTTCAAAATTGCGAATCAGTTCGTTATTTTTCATGCGCGCGCATCATGTATCACAAATCAGTTTCGAACTGTCTCTACGAACAAACCTATCTTGTTATACCAAATGCCGGGTATAAAAGACCGCGCACCGTCCAGAGAAGTCAGCGCACTCCATACAGCGACCGAGACTTTTCAAATAGTTGTTGGCGCGACCGTAATTTCGCCACTATCGCTTTAAATAGTTATGCGCCGCACCGCCAATGGCGCTGATAAACAAAACAAAGTTTTCAATATGGTGACAAATGTCAATCACTAATGTTTTTAGTCTTGAAGTGCCAGCATTGGTTTCTCTGTGTGTTCCTGTTTGCGATTCAGTTTTGTTGTTTATGTACTTTTGTTGTTTGTTTAGTGCTTTTTGTTGTTTGTTAAATTATTCTTTTTGTTTGTTAAATACTTTATGTTGTTCTTCCTTTTGTTCGTGAACGATCTGAGTCGTGAATCATGGCAATGCCAAAGTAAAGCAAATGTTGTGTGCCGAATTGTGACAAGTTGGAACTTAAAACACATCGTTTTCCTATTTATTACGAAGAAGTCTACATTATTTGGCTGGAACGTATTGGATTCAAAAAGTTGTTCGATATAGAAAGGAAAAATATGTATACATAAATCAAACGATGTTGTAATACAAAATGCTATGAATTATTTTAGAAAAAAAAGGTATAACAAATAAATCAAATAGATAGTTTTCAATTTGTGTCCTTTTTTCCCCTTAATGAAATTCCATTTAAATTAAATAATAATACTAAATCCATGTTTCATTCACAAAACTTTAGTTCTCGGCGCGTCCACAAAGCGCGTTAGTTGTACATCTAATTTGTTTGCGTTTCTTCATAGAATACGCCTTCTATAGGTCAGTATCTCTATTTTCTATGGAAGTCAGTTCTTGAGTTCACCCGAATGACTTCTCTTAGGGTTCGAGCTGCGATACAGACCGCTTAGGCCAGGTCAACGACCACCTACACTGAACTGTGAACTGCACTAGCGACAGCGGCAACTCTAGTGGTGCTGGCGATAATTACATACCACACCAATACATATGCAACTCGGTAATTTTTCCCGCATATGAGTGTCAGGGGCCTGGGCCAGGTCTGCAAGAACGCTTGAGTCGTGGAGTTGTACCGCCGTCCGTCTCTCGTGGATAGAGAGACTCCGTCGTAATTTTTCTAAGTCGAGTTTGGGCGATTGAAATTCACCACTCGCAGAGATAAACCGCCGTCCGTTTTGTACTTTATCTTTACTTTTACTTAATCCTAAAGCCTTTCTACCTTGCGGTTATATCACTATATTTATTTATATAACTACATTTATTTATGTTCACCATTCGTAGACTGTTTATTTATATCACTCACTGTTCATTGCTCGTTGCTTCTATATCACAAACTATTTTCGCTAGCTTCTCTGACGCGCTTATATAGCGCGGCGTCATTTCTCTGGAATGTTCTCCATCTTTCCATCGAATATAAAGGATCAACCCACCGGATGTAATTAAACCAGTCTACACGCGTATGGGTTTTTTTCCCGCCGGGGATTACGTCATCGCTCGAGAATATTCCATCAATGGCGGAGCTCGCATACTCTTAAGTCAGGGGCGCACGTTGCAATACGTTAGTTGTGGAATTATGCATTGTTATACCGTTATTATAACGATAATCGTTAAAGTGGTATTCTATAAGCAATAATTAAATTCTACATAACGAAAAAAGGATGACGATATCGTTATTTTTTATTCATGTCAAAATAAAATGACTATTATGTTGAATAGTGATCTCAAAAACCCATCATATTATATAGTTTAGGGTAATATTAAAATAATTTAAAAAGTTTTTATTCCTAGCGCCTGGTGCAAGCTTCCCAATTTGTCTACAGATGGTGGTAATAGTTCTTCAAGGCAATAATGAGTGCCCGGGAGTTGACGCTTGGTAAACGCCCGCACGATACAAATACGTCAATATCATTATCATTGCCGAAATCTGTGTACAAATCAGATTAGCAAACCCAGCAATGGGTAATATGTCGTGATAATATATTTATTTTTTTATTTAAATACATACCTGCATATTTACTAGAAATAGAAATTATGTATCTTAAGTTCCTTTTCATGTAACTATTGTTCTATTTATAATTTGTGTTTAAAGCATAAGCTCCGAGATATAATTTTGATATTGCTTTATAAATTTATCCATAAAATATATTGAAAAAGTATTAATTCAAACCTGTGGAAAATGGAATAGTGTTTAATTTTTATAATAACAAATCTAATGGCTTGTTTCTATATTAGAATAAGGTACAAGTACAAGGTTTCAAAATTTTCTGAACCATAGTATTTGAGTTAGAGCGCAAAGCGGATCCACACACACATACACACAGACATCATCGTGAAAATGTTAAAAATGAATTCTAGGGACCTAAAAACGTGGTCATTTACTAAAATCTCGATATGAGATTTTTAGCACATCCATTACCAAGGGTAGCGGGAGGTAAAAAGAAGAAAAAAAGTACTAGTATTAAAGAAGCGTATATATTAATGAATTTACAATTATTTCTAAGTCAATCCATATTCCTTTCACGGAATCCTTTTTTTTTCTTCTCCTCTTAAGGTTTTCTCCAGATTAATGAAGTGAGTCTTCTGCCTAATCATTTTCGCAATATTTATCATTATAGTTTGGTTTACGGAAGATGACTATTGAAGATCATTTACAAGCCGTCTGATGTAATATTACTTGCAGATAACTTCACTGAATTTCATATGCATTGGCGTGGAACATGAAATATTTATGGATGCATTTTAACTAAAAAAAATAATTATTTGAAAATTATGTTTCTTTTTAAATAATGCCTTGTTCAAAGATTTGTATTCTTCATCTATATTTTTGCAAAACACAAAAACATGTCATAAACCATGGAATAATAATTTGATTTAAACGTCAACGTCATTGGGTAAACTTTAACGCAGAGGGCAGTGTAGTAGATAATTAGATATCTGTAACTCTACGACATACGTCATTATTATTTGTAGTGTGTTAGAAAGTAATATCACCATTTACGTATCTGTCATACAACATAAATTACACAGATATATGTTAAATAATCTTTCTCATTTTTACATTAAATGTTGCTAAGCTACTACTGTATAAAGTGCTGTGTATTCTTTCTTCGAACAAATGACCTTAAATAATCATCTTTCGTGAACCAAACGACTACGTTTATCTCGCAGTGATATAACTGGCTTAAAAATCTAGTGACTTAAAAGTAACTCTTAACTCCAGCTCGTTTATATCACATGTTTTAAAGTGACTACGGGATAATTAACGTTTATCCACAAAGACAGCTAGAAATTTTTGCAAATGACTTACTATAATAATATCAAAACTCTCACGATCTTACAGCAAACCTCGAAACAAACAGTTTTTAGAAGTATTGCGTGTATTAATATATATTTTTAATACTTATTTACAAGTTTAAAAAAAAAAATTGGGGTTAATCCATAGCTTGAACCATGGAGGTAGGAATAAATATGGAGAGAGTATTTGCAATCGCTAGAGCAGCCGCTTCCCCTTCTACATTGTGACCGTTGTCAGTTTGAAGTTACAAAGTTGTTGCTGTCATCTGTCATTGAGCATTGTTTGTGGGAACACACGCTCCGTCATAATGTACACAAATCGCCCTGTACATTACCTGCCAAGCACTGTGTCATGACGTACAAATCTAGCCCATGAAGTTGGCGCGCATCAAAGTGCCTTATGCATTGTTATAATGTACATAGATCTCACTGTACATTTCTTGCCCAACAACTTTAAATCTAGCATAGGGAATTTGTATTTTTATATATTTTTTTCAGAATATACATAAAATTAGCTTTTGTTATAAGATAATAAAATTGTTTTCATAGCTTGCTATGTTTTATTTTGTATGGAATTTTATTAATACATATTTTGAGAATAGATGGTTGACATTTTGAAATGGTGAAAGTAAAACTATGATAATTTGGTATCATTGTGAAGCAAATTAAAGGCCTATTTATAACAACGCAACGCAAGACGTAACGCAAATGCAATAGGCAACGTAAGGAATTAAAACACATGCTTGTAGGGGCTATTTATATCACCGCAATGCAGTAGGTAACGCAGTGAACGACACGCAAGAGATGGCCAACTTTCTGCGTGATGCCTTGCATTTCCTTTTGCGTGTAACCAAGCACTTGTCAGTATTTTCACAGGAGGTGCGCGCAAGTGTTTCTTGCACGATAGAGGTTATGTAAACGTCAAATTTCAAAAGAAGTCCCGATTTGCGCTGTGCTTCCTGATTGGTTACAAGCAGCAAACTTAGCGTGATTATAAATTACACATTTCGCGATTGCGTTACCCACTACTTTGCGTGCTTGCGTGCGTTGGGTTGATATAAATAGGCCTTTTTATGGATCATCATAATATACATAGATCTCCCTGTACATTTCCTGCCAAGCACTGTATCATAACGTACAAATCTAGCCCATGAAGTTGGCGCGTATCAACTTCGCGCTTACATATTTAAAAAGTACACTCCGTCCTACAAATTGTAACAAAATAAAATTATCAAATTGGATTAGGTTAATAGTTATAGTGAGCACTGATAGATGTCGCTACGAAACAAATATTTATTAGTTTTCTTGTATTACAGCATCAAAAAATAAATCAAGTATATGAATCACTTATAATTTTTTATTTGTACATGTATAACAATCTGTAAATAGCAATTATTTATATTATAAATACATGGGAATGGTATAGCAATAAATAATATAAACCTACTAATCTGTATATACAATAAAGTTTATAAAGACATATATTTGTTGCAAGAAGCTGATATGAATGAGAAGGATGTATTTTTTTTTAATTTTTGTTTTATTTAAGGCAGGAGGCAAATAAAACACATTTATCTTTGCATAACTTATAATTAATTTTATTTTACATTTTACAAGGACAATATTTATACATAGACATAACGGTTTCAGTGTAAAATGCTACTGATAGAAAACAATAATCCTTTTGAGCTGTATCTTGTATCTCTGCCAATAGTAAGTAAAATGGCGTCTGCAACAGCCAACTGGGCTGTGAAACAAAATCTCGCTTTGTAACGACTTTCGACAAGTTTCTTAAAGTTGTCTAAGACTTTCCCCATAGTTTAAATCTATTTATAAAAAAAAACACGCCATGAATCTTATCACAAGTGCGTAACCATGACTCCCGTCGGTTGTTGGCTTACTACGTGCAGATTTCTTTAAATTGAAAAGGTCTATTTCAAATATCTAAACACCTATAGGGGCCATCTCAGATATACTTTTGTGTTTCCAAAAATTTTCATAGGGCCCTAGATAATGACAAAGAACTGAATTTTCTTGATTTTTCTTTTTTAAATAAATTCTAAGCTATTAGTAATCGAGAAAAATGTTTCAAATGAATAAGTTAGATATTTTTATTGTCCAAATAAATTTTTATATTCGTAAATTTTCGAAATATAACGGGTAGGGTCTCAACATACGAATACTTTTGCATAGTCTTCTTCAAATCACGACTTATGTATTCGACGGGATTGCATGAAACATACGAATACTTTTGCATAGCCTTCTTCAAATCACGATTTATGCATGTTTCGACTCCGCAAATCTAGCCCATGAAGTTACATAGCCTTCTGCAAATCACGACTTATGCATTTCTCGACTCCGCAAATCTAGTCCATGAAGTTGGCGCGTACCAAAATGCTCAAATCTTGACTTATGCACCGTTCGACAAAGATGGCTGACAATCTGTAATGCTTCGTTCGTTTGTTCACCAAGATTTATTTTATTTATTTTCAACAGAGTAAATTAATATTTTAAATATGAGTTATTAATAATTGATATAAACATTTCTCTTTCAAAATAATTAATATACTATATAAAATAAAAGAATATCAATTTAACAGCCTGTTATATGAATTTGAAAAACTTTTTGTTGGTGATTAAATTTGACATCATTCTGAATTTCAATTAATATTTGTGATTATAAATATTTATCATTCAATACATTACTTATTTCAGTAAAAGTATTGTAAAACAATTAAGAAGGTTATGATATGAGGAATATATAAAAGAAAGGCATCCAATATTTTGCAGTACAGTTATAATAAACTGGACGAAAGGAGAAAGAATTAGTGAAAAAATAATAAAATTATATGTTCTTCAAGAATGTATTTATTATAATGACAAAGAAAACGGTAAGCTTACTGTTTTATAATGTTACAATTGGATATTAATAAAAGCACATGTTTATTATAAATCTAGTTTATTAGTTTCTTTTAGACGTTACAATTCAACGAGCCACTTATCACATGTCTGTCTAGTTATATTGGTTACTAGTGGCGTTACCAACAGTATCTTATAACTATATTCACAACACCTCCCTTTTTACTTTACAAAATTACTTACTCTAAAACAGGTTAATATATCACGAAGTCATTGAATCTAGATGGAACACGTGTTATTCGTTTTGGTTTATTTAAGCCTTGATTTATGCTTATGTTACTAGGACTAATTTGGATTCCATCTGGATTCATTACAGTCTTGTCTACATCATTTTCCTCTACATCACTAATTACATTTTTAATATTAGGCTTACTCAAAGAATGTTTTAAATGTACAGAATTTCTTCTATACACTCTATTACTACTATCTTTCACTATATAGGATCTAGGAGTATTACATTTTTGTACAACTTTTCCTGGTTCCCATATTTTATCTTTTTGAATTACAATGTTTTCACCTCGGTTTTCACCCTCTTCAAATTCTTTTCTTTCTTTACACTTTTGATCATAATATGCTTTAGCCAGTTGTTGTTTTTTATTTAGACATTGTTTAATTAAATTATTGTCGTTTGCTTTTGGTTGAAGTAAGCTAGTTACAATAGGTGATTTTGTTTTAATTTGTCTACTCATTATAATTTGAGCAGGAGATAATCCTATCCCTTCAATTGGCATTGCACGATAATTTAATAGAGCTAAATCTAGATCAGAATTCTTTCTCAATATATTTTTAGCAATTTTAACCGCACTTTCTGCCATCCCATTTGATTTTGGGTATAATGGACTACTTGTAATAATTTTGAAGCCCCATTCACTTGCAAAATTACGACACGCGACTGAATTAAACGGCATATTATCTGATATTACTGTTTTTGGAATTCCATGAATGGAAAATACACTTTTTAATTTTGAATTTATTTCAGCTGACGTTTTAAATCGTAATGGGAGTACTTCTAACCATTTAGAGAAATAGTCGATTATAACAAGATAATCTTTATTGCCAAATGTACATATATCAGTTGCAATTTTCTGAAATGGACATTCAGGGATTATGTGGTTTATCATTGGTTCTTTGATATTGGATGGTCTATACGTTTCACACGTTTTGCAACTTAGTATTAACTCATCTATTTGTTTAGTTATTCCCGGCCAGTAGTATAATTCTTTGGCTTTACTTTTGGTTTTGTTAAGGCCAAAATGGCTTTCATGTAAAATTTGTAATGTTTTGTTTCTTAAATTAGTAGGAACTATTAGTCGATTTCCAAAAAATACTAAATTATCTACTATATGAATATCATTTTTTCTTTTATAATATTCTTGTAATTCAGGTTTAACTAACTTATTAGTTTTTGGCCAACCTTTGTAATAAAAATCTTTAAGATATTTAAATTTGTATCATTTGCGGTTTCTTTGACAAATTTTTCTCTATCCTTATCATTTATGTTTAGGTATTTACTAACAGTATGCACAATTTCTAGCATAGTGGGATCATCAGCGACTTTATCTTTTATGTACGCACGCGACAACGTATCTGCAACATATAACATTTTACCCGGCATATATTGCACGTCAATATCGTATTTTAGTAATTTTAATTTTAATCTCTGTAATCGAGCTGATCCTATAGTATTTAGATTTTTTCTCATAATTGCAACAATTGGTTTGTGATCCGTATAAACTTTAACCCTTTTTCCATAAACGTAATGATGAAATTTTTTAATCGCAAATACAATTCCGAGGAACTCTTTTTCAATTTGCGCGTAGTTCTTTTCGCATTCGGTCAAACTTCGAGAAGCGAAGTATATTGGTTTACCTTCTTGCAGTAAACAACATCCCAACCCATCACGAGATGCATCACAGTGCACAACAATATCTTTACCTTCATTAAAATTAGCTAATACTGGTGCACTGACTAGTTTTTCTTTTATTGTATCAAACGATTTTGTATGACAAGGCAACCACTTAAATTCATTTGTTTCTTTGAGTAATTCTCTTAAGTTTGCAGTAAGACTTGACAAATTCGGTATAAAATTTCTGAAGTAATTTATCAAACCTAACAATCTTTGCAATTCTTTCTTAATTGTAGGTTCTTCTAACTGTGTAACAGCTTTTGTTCTTTCTGGGTCTGGTCTTACCCCCTCTTTATTAAATATGTGACCTAAATATTTAACATCTGTGACTTTATATTGAACCTTATTTTTATTGAATTTCACATTTAACTGTCTAGCCCTTGCTAAGACCTTATCTAAAATTACATCATGTTGTTCTACAGTTTCTGCTGCTATCAACAAATCATCAAAATACACAATAACACCTTCTATATCCCCAAAATTTCTTTGATTTATTCTTTGAAAATATTCAGGCGCTAAATTCAACCCAAATGGCATTCGAATAAATTTATAACACCCAAAAGGTGTACTAAAAGTGCATAATTTAGAAGAATTACTGTCTAATTTCATCTGATAGAATCCGTCTTTAAGATCCAAAACACTAAAATATTTTTTATTTGATAACTTAGTGCATACTTCTTCTGTAGAAGGTATTAAAAAATATTCCTTTTGTATACATTTGTTTAGATCTTGGGGATCTAAGCAGATTCTAAGCGTTTTGTCCGGTTTTTCTATCACAACTAAATTACTGACCCATTCAGAGGGTTCATCAACTTTTACAATGATTTTACTTTTCTCTAACTCATCTAGTTTCTTTTTCAATCTAGATTTAATCGCAATAGGGACACGTCTAGGTGGTCTCGCGACCGGTTGTATATCATCTTTTAACTTAATTTCTAATTCATCTTTGAATTTTCCAAGACCAGTAAATAAATCTTGATTTTTAAGAATAAATTGCTGCTTTTCAGTTACTTTTTTATTCTCTACACTAACTATGTCCGCTCTTTTAATTAAACCTAAATCTATGCATGCTTTTAAGCCTAACAACGGTTGTGCTCTTGACTCTATAACTATAAATTCTTGGCAAGTCTTAATATCACTCATTTTACAATTTAAACTTATTGTACCAAGTGGCTTAACTTTAAATTCTCCAAATGTCTCTAACATTACATTAGTACGTTTAATTTTTAACGATTTATCAATTACTTTTAACTCAGATAAAGGAAGTATATTAACTTCCGCACCTGTATCTAATTTAAACTTAATATCTTTGTCTTCTACTGTTACTATTTTATACCATGCTTTTTCTAAACAATTTAAGCTTACCACATGTGGTTCACTCACTACCTTTACAGTTGTAACACACAAGTCTTCAATTTCTTCTGGAGTCAGTTCACGTTCTTGAACTTCTTTCACACCTTTCACTCGGCATGCTCGTGCAAAATGGTTCAGTCTCTTGCACTTTTTGCACTCTTTTCCGAAGGCTGGGCACGCTTTCGGTCCATGCTTGGTCTTGCACCGCTGACATAAGAACTCGTTCACTGCATGAGCTGACTTCCGGTGGTCTTTTCTTTTTTCATACGTGATTTTTCTGCTGACTACATCTATTGACTTTTCATTCTGTTGAACCTCCTTGATCTGTTCCTTTGTGATCTCATTATTTTTGGCCATTTCGATTGTTCGATCCAAGCTTAAATTTGAAATGTTTAATAATTTTTCTTGTAATGATTTATCACTCACGCCCAATAAAATTCTATCACGAATCATATTGTCTTCTTGTTCATTGAATTCGCACGTCCTTACTAGCTTCTTTAGATCTTGGATAAAGTGTTCGATGTCTTCATTTTCACGTTGTTCTCTCTTATAAAATCGAAACCTTTCGTAAACTACATTTACCTTGGGCGTCATGTATTTCTCAAATTCTTCAAGGACTGTTTTATAGACTTTTTTCTGTGCTTCCGTTAGTTTAAAATTATTATAAATTTCAATACCATCTTCGCCAATTATATTCAAGAGTATTGCGACTTTTACTTCTTCTGGTTTCTCACTTTTTCCACTTGCCAGCATATATATATCGAATTGCTGTTTAAATTTTTTCCAATTGTTTGTAACATTACCTTCTAGTGACAATGATGCTGGTAATTTCGTTTCCATTTTATTTAGAATTTTAACTTTTGAGTTTATTTCTTAACCTCACTTTTTTACCTTGTGCTAACTGTTAACACTTTTTTATAAGTATCTTCTCTTATTTTTAAAGAACTCTTGACTGCGCCATGTTTTATAATGTTACAATTGGATATTAATAAAAGCACATGTTTATTATAAATCTAGTTTATTAGTTTCTTTTAGACGTTACAATTCAACGAGCCACTTATCACATGTCTGTCTAGTTATATTGGTTACTAGTGGCGTTACCAACAGTATCTTATAACTATATTCACAACATTAACACTAAAGTTTAAAATTGCTATTTTAAATTTATCTCTGTTGCTGTTTAACTAATTTTAATATAATCTTCAGGAGATCAACATAGCATTTGATCAAAATGATTGCGAAAGTATCATGCAAGGAGGATATCGTGGTGTCATGATTACTGCTGGCGTTATATTTACGAAATAAAGGCTGTGACACATGAGGCATCCAATATTTTGCAGTACAGTTATAACAAACTGGATGAAAGGATAAGTAAGTAATGAAAAAATAATGAAATTTATATGTAATTTTACATTAACAAAAATTAATATATTACAGATGATATAATTTGCTACCAGGAATATAAGTAACCAATTTTGAAACAAAAACAGATAACATAACTTGTTACGAAGAATACAACTATTTTATTGTAAAATTAAATACAATTAACTATAAGATATAATTGGGAACACACACATCGTCTTAATGTTCATACATCGCCCCGTTAGTTTTTTGTTTCAGTTTCTTAACGTTAAAATCTTGACCATGAAGTTGGCGCAGATGAACTTGGCGCTCACAATTTAAAAAGTACACTCCTGAGTACAAAATGTACCTGAAAAATATTTATTGAATCGGAGTAGGTAGAGTTTTTGTTAATATTTTTTATTTAAAATTAGTACTGTAGAGTGTACTTTTAAAATTGTGGGCGCGCTAACTTCATGGTCAAGATTTAAACGTAATGAAACTAAAAAAAAACAGGAAATGAATAGAGCGATGTATAAATATTATGACGCTGCATACGTAAAGCCTTTGAATATATAATAATACCTACTACTGACATTGGTATTATATATTCAAAGGTAAAGCCTAAGATATGGTATATTAGTATAGTTATGTATGTATTTCGTAGCGTTTATAAATAAAGATATTTAGATATTTAACTTAACTTTTATGGGTCTAAAAAAGGTTAAATTCTTTACGTAGTGTAAATATTAATCCTTATTTATCATTCAATAAATTGTTTCATTTTGTTTAGTTTAACTTTGACATTTTAACAATTAAAAAATTAGTGTGTTGAAATAAATAGCTGCCAAATAAATATACACACAGAATGTAGAATCTCTCAAACAAATAATAAACAATCCGAAAATTATAAATAAAACAACGTTTAAAATATATGAAAAAATAGTTTATTATCTTTGTTACACGTTACTAAATTACGAAAAATGTACGACGAGCCCTGCGCCAAAAGATTTGGGCTACATCTATTTATTATAATTTTTCGTATAAAATTACTAAATTTAATACCTGAATTTATTTCTCTGTTATTTAATGGGGTCTCCTCATAGCCATGTGCCTGTGTGTCTGGTCGCGACTCTAGAGACCCGGCTTTGATCCCGATCGATGCCAAAACTTAATTCGAATTTTAATTGGCACAAAAGTGACCCCTGTACTTTCCACGCCAGCAATGAGTGCCCGTGAGGTGACGTCTGATGGTAAATGTCCACACGGTACGAATATGTCATCGTTATTAATTATTATCGATATCTGCGTAGAAAGCAGCTTACACACCCAGCAATAGGTATGCCGTGATGATATATTTTTTTTAATTTAATTTATTGTTTACACTTAAAAGCTATAAGTTTTCTTTATATTAATCATTTTTTTCATTTGTTATTTAACTTGAATATAGAACAGACGTGTGGTATAATCTCTTTCCTTCATAGTCAGGACTATTAATGTTCATTGCATGCAAGTTGGGCTGATTATTATATAACTATTTATTGTCAAGAATACATGGGCGGTCATACATGCAGTAATCTAATATATATACAATTCACATTCCTTTTGACCTGTTATCGGCGTCCTCTTGTACACACATAGCTTCATCAGCGTCGGTTTGGTCCTCTAGGACGCGTCCGCCTAAGTGATATAAAGTACACATTGTCATTCCAATCACAACAATTATCACAGGCGTGCAATATACGATAGACAGGAGGGGGGATAGGTATATGGTCCGTCCCAGACCTATGAGAGCTCAGCTTACGCTCGCACGTAGGTTTTCATACCTTACATGGAACTCAGCCTCTCATTTGGTGTTTCTCACACCTGGTGTTTCACTACTAGCCGTATCATAACCGCCACTACATGTCCCAGACATGTTTGGGTCCCAGACCCATTGCGAGAGCTTAGCTTACGGCCATAAGCAGGTCCCAGACCTCTTATGGACCTCAGCCTCTCACTTGGCGTTTGTCTGCTATGTACGCTAGCCACCTTCAGAGTACACGACTCTATGGACCCAGGGTTGTCCCAGACAACCCTTCGGATAATAGGAGACTACTAGTTTGCGGCCACAAACAAATAATACCAATGTATAATACATCACATATACCATGCGTATCAAATACACAAATAATATACAACATAACAATGAAGCGTCTGGTGATCCACACCTCAACGCCATACCTGTACAACAACTGGAATAACCGTGAGCATTACCACTCACCTTTAATTATGGCAAACTGCTTGTCTGATGGACCCGATCACACACAGATCCGCACGGCACTGTAGTCACAACACAACTAAGGGAGGAGCGGTCGGGGGATGGGGTAGGTTATTTTGTTCAAGTGTTTATGCCCCGAGTCTGCATTTCTAAACCAGTGGCGCGCGGTCGAAAAGTGAATCTTACACACTTATTCAACTATTAATCCTAAACTTACTTTTGTGTTATTAGAATTAATTTATTGCTTAAACAAAACGCGTTATTATCATTAAAAATGTATATGAGTTGTTGCCTTGTAAGTTAAGAAAAATGATGTAGGCCAATTCTTTTGGCGTAGGGCTCGTACTTCTTTCAATGTTTTTATTCGCGTGCGGAAAACGAGTGGAAACTTTTTTCCACACGTAATGTCTGCTTTCAGTTGTCATTTTATGTCAGAAAACTTGTTAAATCGCACATTCGTAGAAAAAATTAATTAAAAACATATTTTTTATTCAATTATAACATAATGTTTTGATAGTATGACTCGCCTTATATTTCCGTATAATCTCAGATATCTCCTATAGAAGTCCGCGTGCCGCCATAAAATTATTATAAATAAATAGTATATATTATAACAACTTATTTAATATACATTTCAATATGGCACCACTCGTAGAAGGGTGTGAAAAAATTCATAAAGATTGTGTGATACGTCCCAGGAAAGGAAAGAATAAATAAAATTATAATAACTATACAGTATATATGAATATATAATATTTAGAGGGAAAAAAATGATTATAAGGTCTAACAAAAGAAATTCTCCAGAAGCTAAATTTACCGTGTGTAAGTTTGGCTTGCAAAACGCGGCAATTTCAACAAATTTAAATTTGTGCAGTGTATCCCATGTACATAGGTACATATATTTTTCATATATCTCCTCTATGAAATATGAAACTGTTTCGCGTATGAATTATTATATAAAAAAAATAACATTACAATAAATTACTTCTTATTCTTTGTTACAGTGCCACACTAACGGGAAGTACAAAAAAAATAATAACTTGTTCATATCAATCTATTTTAAAAAAAAACAGCAAAATATCTAGAAACGATTTAGACTGAGCTTGATTTAATACACATTTATGACGAACATTGTTTAAACTATACGTTTATGTTTAATTAGCTCTATTTTAATATTCTTAATATTATTACAAAATAAGGATCTCATAATTGAGGAAATGAAGTAAGAAATATAATAACAAAAATCAGTATAATCTAAAGTATATTTTTATTGTAACTTTGATATTATATATATAATATATATAAATATATAAAAAAAGTTTTTATTGACTTACTTGGCTTGCATAAGTATTTTTCTTGTTTGTTTCTTGTTTTTCTTGTTTAATGGCAGCAAGCCTACTTTGTTTTAAACAAATGATTGTTGCAGTTTGTTAAAATTTATCTTCAATTTGAATAAAAACTTTTTTTTGGCCAGATAGAAAAAAATGTTTCAGACAAATATTGTAGTAGAATGTTTATGGATTTTATAAATGTTTTATTTTCGAAAATCGATGGGGTGGTTTTCAAAATATCTTGTTTTGAAATTTTTGATTGGTCGCCATTTTGTTATTTGATGAAATAGAAAATAATTGTAAATACAAGTGTTTTAGAGAACCGAAACCGAAAAAGTTTTTGTATTTTTTAAATATTTAAAATAAGGGAGTTATGACGATATATATATATATATATATACTGTCCCAGAAGTCGACGATCAAACTAAATGGGGTGATAGAGGAGATCATTTCCAATCAAAATAACTGTATATATTGTAATGCAATTGTTGATGGTTCAAAAGTTATTGCAACTTTTGTAGTTTCTCCTAAAAACGGCAAGGCGTCCAATAGAATTATTATTATTATTATTACGAGACGTTTGTTTCTCTTTTTCTTTTTTATTGTATGCACCTGAAGGTTCTACTTTCTAATAAAATCATTTTCTTGAACATGAGTACCTTCTATTAATAATAAAAATATTGTTTTGTGAAAAATTTTTCTACCGGAAAAAAGCTACTTGATTTTAAAGTGTCGCTGACAGAGAAAAATGTCCTAAAAAAAATTAACCAACTATCAGAAGAAGTTGAGTATTTAATGTAGATTTTAACGCGGTATAACACATGGGGATATTCAGAGCAGATTTTCTTAAATAATTTTTTTTTTCTACAAGAAAGTATTTCAGTTAAAAATACAATTGAAAAATTCGAGAATTATCTTAGATGCTGTGTCCAATAAGAGGTGTTATTTTGAATAGCCCGCTATTTCGGTAGATGTCGCGTTTGAAGCTGTCATTTTTTGACATTTGACAAGTAGAAACTACGCCATTAATAAAAATGGAACGATACACGCTTCAACAACGCATTGAAATTATTAAAATTCACTATAAAAATGGTGAAAATTTGGCAGAGACGGTTCGTAAAACTCGACAATTTTTGGGTCGTCGTGAAGCACCTTGTCGGACCGCAATACAGAAATTGGTGGAAAAATTCGAGCTGTTGGGACAAGTTAGTGATGTGAAGAATAAAACCCGTGCACGTCGCTCAAGAACAGCCGAGAATATTGCTGCTGTAGCCGAAAGAAAACCCAGGTTTGTCCATTCCTCGTCGTTCTTTGGAATTAGGCATTCCACAAACGTCATTACACCGTATTTTGCATAAAGATTTGGGTCTTAAGGTCTGGACAACGTTTACTTTCAACAAGACGGCGCTACGTGCCACACAAGCAACGAAACCATTGATCTTTTACGGGAAAAGTTTCCGGACCGTGTTATCTCTCGAAGAGGTGATCACAATTGGCCACCGAGATCTTGTGATTTAACACCTTGCGACTTCTTTCTTTGGGGCCACGTGAAAGAGAAGGTCTACGCCAACTGCCCAGCGTCGACTCAAGACCTCAAAGATGGAATTCGTGAGGCTATCGAGGACATAGGACAGTCACTTTGCGATTTGGTTATGGAAAATTTCATGAAAAGGATATTGTCCTGTCAGCGTGGTTGTGGTGGTCATTTGCCTAATGTTATTTTCCACTATTAACGGCATACCTTCCTCTTTATAATGAAATAAACATCCGATCATTTATATTAAAAAATGGCATTTTTCTTTGAATATCAAAATAACACCTCTTATTGGAAAACCCTTTAGTATAGGTTGTATTTAAATTCACAAAGTTGATGTCACTTCCGCTTATACCGGAAGCTCTACAATTACAGTTTATACACATTTCAATCACAAATATTGCAATGATTAAATCATGTCCTATAAGCAATATATGTATGTAATAATAAGCGAGAAAACAGGGTGTAACCACTTTTTCAAACACACTGTATATATATATATATATATATATATATATATATATATATATATATATATATATATATATATATATATATATATATATATATCGTCATAACTCCCTTATTTTAAGGAATATTTAAAAAATATACAAACTTTCAGCATTTGCTTTCGGTTCTCTAAAACATTTGTATTTACAATTATTTTCTATTTCATCAAATAACAAAATGGCGACCAATCAAAAATTTCAAAACAAGATATTTTGAAAACCATCCCATCGATTTTCGAAAATAAAACATTTATAAAATCCATAAACTTTCTACTACAATATTTGTCTGAAACATTTTTTTCTATCTGGCCAAAATAAGTTTTTATTCAAATTGAATTGCAACAATTATTTAAAACAAAGTAGGCTTGCTGCCATTAAACAAGAAAAACAAGAAACAAACAAGAAAAATACTTATGCAAGCCAAGTAAGTCAATAAAAACTTTTTTTATATATTTATATATATTATATATATAATATCAAAGTTACAATAAAAATATACTTTAGATTATATTGATTTTTGTTATTATATTTCTTACTTCATTTCCTCAATTATGAGATCCTTATTTTGTAATATTATTAAGAATATTAAAATAGAGCTAATTAAACATAAACGTATAGTTTAAACAATGTTCGTCATAAATGTGTATTAAATCAAGCTCAGTCTAAATCGTTTCTAGATATTTTGCTGTTTTTTGTTTTAAATGAATTGATATGAACAAGTTATTATTTTTTTTGTACTTCCCGTTAGCGTGGCACTGTAACAAAAAATAAGAAGTTTTTTTTTATTTATAATAATTCGTACGCGAAACAGTTTCATATTTCATAGAGGAGATATATGAAAAATATATGGTGTGTCCACTGTAAGCGGGCCACCATTGCTAACTTTCTTATTTGAAGAGATAGAAAGACGATTAAATGGACAAAGTTGGGCGATATTATACGACAAATTTAACGGTGAAAAATACAAAACAATTGAACATCAAATTCACGACTTATTCAACAAAATACCCTTTTTTAAATGGAATGCCATATTGAAAATGGTACCATTTAAAAGATTTTTATTATCTGAATATAAAAGTTCATTGTCACTATGCCTCTAAATTAAAAACAAAAGAGTTATTTCAAGTTGAAATTTAAATATTTTATTTCATATTTTGATACAAATACAATATTGTTACTATGGAAAAAACAAATAACGAAATTAACTAGTAAACTTAAAAAATATGTTTTATTGGGTTGAGGTCTATTGGGATATATGTAGTTCTAAATACTTTTGTGCACTGGCTACAGAATTTTTATTGCACTTTGCATAAACAAAAAGCATATCAACTAATTCATCATTAGTATATTTTTTCCATTTTGTTGACAGCATCTATCAATAAAATGTCAATTGTTCTTTGTTTAATGTTAGTTTCTGTTGTTTCCATAGCAACAATGATATATGTGTATTAAAATATGAAATAAAATATTTAAATTTCAACTTGAAATAACTCTTTTGTTTTTAATTTCAGAGGCATAGTGATAATGAACTTTTATATTCAGATAATAAAAATCTTTTAAATGGTACCATTTCCAATATGGCATTCCATTTAAAAAAAAGGTATTTTGTTGAATAAGTCGTGAATTTGATGTTCAATTGTTTTGTATTTTTCACCGTTAAATTTGTCGTATAATATCGCCCAACTTTGTCCATTTAATCGTCTTTCTATCTCTTCAAATAAGAAAGTTAGCAATGGTGGCTCGCTTACAGTGGACACACTATACATGGGATACACTGCACAAATTTAAATTTGTTGAAATTGCCGCGTTTTGCAAGCCAAACTTACACACGGTAAATTTAGCTTCTGGAGAATTTCTTTTGTTAGCCCTTATAATATTTTTTTCCCTCTAAATATTATATATTCATATATACTGTATAGTTATTATAATTTTATTTATTCTTTCCTTTCCTGGGACGTATCACACAATCTTTATGAATTTTTTCACACCCTTCTACGGGTGGTGTTATATTGAAATGTATATTAAATAAGTTGTTATAATATATACTATTTATTTATAATAATTTTATGGCGGCACGCGGACTTCTATAGGAGATATCTGATATTATACAGAAATATAAGGCGAGTCATACTATCAAAACATTATGTTATAATCGAATAAAAAATGTTTTTAATTAATTTTTTCTACGAATGTGCGATTTAACAAGTTTTCTGACATAAAATGACAACTGAAAGCAGACATTACGTGTGGAAAAAAGTTTCCACACTCGTTTTCCGCACGCGAATAAAAACATTGGAAGAAGTACGAGCCCTGCGCCAAAAGAATTGGCCTACATCCTTTTTCTTAACTTACAAGGCAACAACTCATATACATTTTTAATGATAATAACGCGTTTTGTTTAAGCAATAAATTAATTAAAATAACACAAAAGTAAGTTTAGGATTCATAGTTGAATAAGTGTAAACAATAAATTAAATTAAAAAAAATATATCATCACGGCATACCTATTGCTGGGTGTGCCAAGCTGCTTTCTACGCAGATATCGATAATGACGATGACATATTCGTACCGTGTGGACATTTACAATCATACGTCACCTCACGGGCACTCATTGCTGGCGTGGAGAGTACAGGGGTTACTTTTGTGCCAATTAAAATTCGAATTAAGTTTTGGCATCGATCGGGATCAAACCCGGGTCTCTAGAGTCGCGACCAGACACACAGGCACATGGCTATGAGACCCCATTAAATAACAGAGAAACAAATTCAGGTATTAAATTTAGTAATTTTATACGAAAAATTATAATAAATAGATGTAGCCCAATTCTTTTGACGCAGGGCTCGTCGTACAATTTTCGTAATTTAGTAACGATTTCACTTTTTATAACACATTTAGTAAACTGTAACAAAGATAATAAACTATTTTTTCATATATTTTAGACATTGTTTTATTTATAATTTTGTGATTGTTTATTATTTGTTTGAGATATTCTACATTCTGTGTGTATATTTATTTGGCAGCTATTTATTTCAACACATTAATTTTTTAATTGTTAAAATGTCAAAGTTAAACTAAACAAAATGAAACAATTTATTGAATGATAAATGAGGATTAATATTTACACTACATAAAGAATTTAACCTTTTTTAGAACCATAAAAGTTAAGTTAAATATCTTTATTTATAAACGCTACGAAATACATATATAACTATACTAATATACCATATCTTAGGCTTTACCTTTGAATATATAATATCAATGTCAGTAGTAGGTATTATATATTCAAAGGCTTTACGTATGCAGCGTCATAATGTTTATACAGTCAAACCTGCCTAAACCGGAATCGTATGGGACCAAAATATCGTTCCGGCTTGAGCAGGATTCCGGCTTGTACAAAAACCTCTATAAGACGGAAAATAAACCTTCATTAAACGGAAATAATATTTATTTTAAATTTTAATTACAATATGTACTAAGGGCTTTCCCATTGTTCCATCAGCAAAACCACAGAGGAGAATTGTAATTCGTTCTTTGGGATGTTTACCACCGACGCATTTATCCTTTTTTAAAGTTAAAGTTTTGCTTGGAAGCGCACGGAAAAACAGTGCCGTTTCATCGCAGTTGCCTATGTCTTGTGGTTCATAATTTTTAATTAATTCTGTCAATTTCGGTTTCCAAATATCGACAACTGTCAAGTCAACATCTTTAGCTTCCCCACAAATTTGTTTAAATGAAATTTCATGTCGTGCTCTAAAACTCTCCAGCCATCCATTAGAATCCATGAATTAATGTTTAGGTGCTCTGCAATCATTTTGGCTTTCTCTTGTAAAATTGGCCCAGAAATTGGAATATTCCGTGATCTGGCATTCAAAAACCATTCGTAAACGACTTTGTTAATATTTTCATTGCCAGTTTTTCTTAAATGTCACTTAGAGCTTCCTTGACGTTGACCACTTAGCCACTCTTCTTTAATTTTCTCTTTACCTTTCAAAATTTTATACACTTGGGTTTTACCACATTGAATTTTTTTACAAAGTTCTTTTACATTTAAACCGTGTTGTTCTTCGTCATTAATGAAATCAATTTTTGATTTGAGTGTTAAAGTGTTTGTTTGTTTTTCTACCATGTTTCTTCTTTTAATACCGCCGACTTTAAGGACAGAACAGTGAACATTTACGCGCTGACGACTTTGTTTTAACTACGAAGACTATTATTTACACAACAGAGATGCAGTTCGACCAATCATCGTTGCTTATATACCGCGTGACTCGTGTATGCAGACGCTGGCTTCCGTTTTATACAGATTTGTTTTTATCGGCGCGACCCTAAAATTGTATTCCGCGTCCGCGTTACGCAGTTTCCGTCTTACACAAATCCCAGTACATTATAATTGGTATTCCATGACACGGGACTTTTGAAAGATTCTGCCATAAGCAGGATTCCGTCTTATTGAGAGTCCGGCTTAGACAGGTTTGACTGTACATCGCTCTTTTCATTTCCTGTTTTTTTCAGTTTCATAACGTTCAAATCTTGACCATGAAGTTAGCGCAGAGAACTTCGTGCGCCCACAATTTTAAAAGTACACTCTACAGTACTAATTTTAGCCGTGTTCCTTCTAACTGTGATTTTGATTTTGTGAATCCTGATTAGTTTAATCGTGATCCTTTTGAATCATGATTTAAAAATTATATCAAGAAAACAACTTAAATAGTATAAACACCATCTAGCGTCAAATATCGTAAACACACCAATACAAACTAATTTATTTTATTTTATAAATAATCTACTGTCGTGTCTTGTAGTCAGCATATTAAAAATGGATCATATAGAAATATAAGAAAAATGTTCTTGGTAATATATGAAGTATGTTTCCTTAAAACAAATATTTTATGTATGTAACATATTTTCTGTTTTCAAAAATATGGTGAGTCATTACATTATTTTGTAGGAAAATCATATTTCCTTTGATGCAACAAACCCCACATTGATATATTTTTTTACGCTCGAAAACCGAAAACCTATTGGCGTTAGCCACTTTTAAATTTGTTCTGAAATGAATCTGTGTGATCATTCAAAAAGGATGATTCAGAAGGGAAAGGGGACGATTGTCTAGTGATCACAAAATGAGAAAGTGGGGATAACGAATAAGAAATGAGAAAACATACTTCTTCTTAATCATGATCACTTTGATGCTTTTGATTGTGAATCACAGCCCGAAGGAACACGGCTTTTAAATAAAAAATATTAACAAAAACTCTACCTACTCCGATTCAATAAATATTTTCCAGGTACATTTTGTACTCAGGAGTGTACTTTTTAAATTGTGAGCGCCAAGTTCATCTGCGCCAACTTCATGGTCAAGATTTTAACGTTAGGAAACTGAAACAAAAAACTAACGGGGCGATGTATGAACATTAGGACGATGTGTATGTTCCCAACATAGAGTTAAGAATATAATACATAGAGGGAGCGTAAGCCTGAAATCTTGAAGCCGTGCGGGGAAATGGTCCGCCATCTTGTGCAGCCCCATTTCTGATTCGTTGTTTGCTTTTGTTTGCGTTAACGGGTGCTATTTCAAATTTGTTTGAACTTTTCTGGATATATTTATTAAATTTTATTTATAAATATGCCATCGTGCTCTGTGTTGGGTTGCATTAATCGTACTGCGAGGAAATCAACTGCGCAAAAAGTTATTAAAAGGAAAAGAAAGATAACCTTTCATGCGTAAGTATTTTTATAATAAAGTGTTCTTTCGAAATAAGTAGTTCCCTGTTATTTTTCAATTTTTGTATTAAGATTTCCGAAAAACTTGGAAAAAAGAAATGCTTGGTTAAAAGCGATACAAAGAATTGGATGGAATCCGTCAAGAGGGAGCGTTTTTTGTTCAGAACATTTTCCAGAAGATAGTTTCGATCGTACTTCCTTAGTTTATGTATGATTATGTGAATATGCTATTCCTACTATTACACGGTAAGTTTTCAAACTTTTTTCACGTAAGCTAATATGTAACAAGCGATTTTTATATTTGAAGGATTCTGGAATTCAACATTCAGTAAAAGTAATTGGAATTAGTCCAATAAGAATTGCCGGACCTCCTTTCAAGCTGTATCTAGTAACCAGCAGCTACATACACCGATAGCTATAGCTAGAAGTTCTACAGAATCGTCGTCCAATAACCTGCAAAGAGATCAAGCTGGATTAGTCCAATAAGAATTGCCGGACCTCCTTTCAAGCTGTATCTAGTAACCAGCAGCTACATACACCGATAGCTATAGCTAGATGTTCTACAGAATCGTCGTCCAATAACCTGCAAAGAGATCAAGCTGGATCTAGTATCCAGCAGCAAGATACATTGATAGCAATAGCTGGGAGTTTTGCAGAATTGTCGTCCAATAACCAGAAGAGAGATCAAGATGCAACTAATAACCAGCTGCAAGATACACTGATGACAATAGCTGAAAGTTATACAGAATCGTCGTCGAATAATCAGCAGAGAGATCAATTAGGTACTGACACAGTTCCTTCTAAAAAACCCAGAACTTCTGTTTTATCTCAATCAAAGTAGAAATATATTCGAACAATATCACGTACAATATCATTTTCACCATTACGAAGAATAACACGTGAAATATCTCCATAAAATCTTATTTATTAAATAAAATAAGGCACTAGATCAACGTTACAAAATGAAAATAAAACTGCTCCAGCAGAGAAATCGAAGAAATATTAAAAAATTGCCACTATGTCGTCAGTACTTCGTGCTTTAAAGAATCAAAATTTTTTACAAGAAGATCAGCTGATTGTTTTGAAAAATATATCGAATCCTAATAAGGAAATATTGAATCCAATGGAAAACCATATTATTTATTTAATTAAAGCTATTTCAGAAAAATATATTTCCATACGACTATACTACATTGCAAAAAATATAAGATTCATCACAAAGTCGACGACAACAATATAACAAATTAATTCTGTTCGAAGGTTACTAGTTTCAGATATTTATATTTATTGTATTTCTTTAAATTTTAAAAATAATTATGTATTTTATTTTAGTTACAGAATTATCTTGTATAAATAAAAACATTTTATTACGGTTGATATTATTTATTTCCTACGTTGGATTTATTCAAGTAAATTACACTATTACTATTGTTTTATTACTCTAGTATAACTTTATTTTATAAATAGATGTAAAATGGACAGATTTGAATAACGCGCTAAAATGGGGCGGCACAATATGGCTGACGCTTCATTCCCCTTCCGTCACTAGGCATCACGGTCATTGCCTACAATCGTACTTTACGCTCCCTCTATGTATTATATTCTTAACTCTATGGTTCCCAATTATATCTTATAGTTAATTGTATTTAATTTTACAATAATCTAGTTGTATTCTTCGTAACAAGTTCTATGTTATCTGTTTTTGTTTCAAAATTGGTTACTTATATTCCTGGTAGCAAATTATATCATCTGTAATATATTAATTTTTGTTAATGTAAAATTACATATAAATTTCATTATTTTTTCATTACTTACTTATCCTTTCATCCAGTTTGTTATAACTGTACTGCAAAATATTGGATGCCTCATGTGTCACAGCCTTTATTTCGTAAATATAACGCCAGCAGTAATCATGACACCACGATATCCTCCTTGCATGATACTTTCGCAATCATTTTGATCATATGCTATGTTGATCTCCTGAAGATTATATTAAAATTAATTAAGCAACAGAGATAAATTTAAAATAGCAATTTTAAATTTTAGTCTCCCAGAAGTGAGGTTAATCACAACTCACAAATATCGCGTAAATTAAAATTAAAACTGTAAGCTTGCCGTTTTCTTTGTCATTATAAATAAATACATTCTTGAAGAACATATAAATCTTATTATTTTTTCATTAATTATTTATCCTTTCGCCCAGTTTATTATAACTGTACTGCAAAATATTGAATGCCTTTCTTTTATATATTCCTCATAATCTTCTTAATTGTTTTACAATACTTTTACTGAAATAAGTAATGTATTGAATGCTAAATATTTATAAACACAAATATTAATTGAAATTCAGAATGATGACAAATTTAATCACCAACAAAAAGTTTTTCAAATTCATATAACAGGCTGTTAAATTTATTTTTATATTATTTTATATAGTATATTAATTATTTTGAAAGAGAAATGTTTATATCAATTATTAATAACTCATTTTAAAATATTAATTTACTCTGTTGAAAATAAATAAAAATTACTAGACAATATTAAAATGAAATCTTGGTGAACAAACAAACGAACCATTAGAGATTGTCAGCCATCTTTGTCGAACGGTGCATAAGTCAAGATTTGAGCATTTTGGTACGCCTCAACTTCATGGACTAGATTTGCAGAGTCGAGAAATGCATAAGTCGTGATTTGTAGAAGGCTATGTAACTTCATGGGCTAGATTTGCGGAGTCGAAACATGCATAAATCGTGATTTGAAGAAGGCTATGCAAAAGTATTCGTATGTTTCATGCAATCCCATTATTCATAATGAACCATTGTCTAGAACATTTTAAACAAATACTTACAGTTGAGAGCATTTAATATATAACTTGGGAGAGCATTCATGAGATGGCACTGCAAACAGTTTAAACTTTAATTATACTAGTGTTACAATACAACTGTCAGCTGTTACAGTGTAGTTTGGAGTTGTAAATCGAATTGTGTTAACCTCTCTTGCATCTACTACAAATTATTTGTTTGTAAATAAATATTTTGTGGATATTGTTTGGTGAAAGTGATTAGAGAATTTGTTGAACATGCGTTCCATGATTTATTTGTGCTTTATGTGCTCCAATGATATCAAATGCAACATTGTGGACAACAAAATTGTTACTCAAGTGGAATATCTTATGCCTGAAATTGTAAGTAACTTTATATATTTTACTTTTCTTTGAAGGTATTGAATAACTTTGAAACTTATATTGAAATATGAAGTCATATAAAGAAAATAACTTCAAAAGTTCAAGTTCTTGTATACAAATTTCTTACAAACGCCACATTCCTCCTGTTCTCCCCTAGAAAACTGGAAATTCTACTTAAAATAAAGAGAACTTATTATTGACTGATTGGTTTATAAATTGGCAATATTTTTTCCATCCTTACCCGTCTTATGTGAAGCTACGTACTACTTTTAACACTTCAGTGCTTGTGGAATAATTCCATCTGCTAATTAAATGTTTATATGTACAATGTGTTTTAAAGAGTAATGAGTAATGATTAATGGTAGCGGTGTGATTATAGGTGAGGATGGACGCAAGTACTTTAGTAGTACACATTGTAGTTGGAATTCGCGAAACATCTAAAAGAAAAACTAATAAAAAACGTGATATATATTAAAAAGTTGCAAACTGTAAACATTTCTCCAACGCAGGAAATACTCCCTCCATATTATTCCTACCTCCATGGTTCTAACTGTTATTTTATTATTTATCGAGCATTAATTACACCTTTGTATTCATCAAAATACTTTTATTTTGTAAAGGAAAATGAACCTCTTGACAACAACATTTTTGTATTTATATCAGCTGTTTCTTTTTCAAATTCCACTAGACTACAGCACTCATGTAGTGCCATCTAGCACTGACTCACAGATAACATTACAAGTTTCTTTTTTTTTCATTTAAGGTAGTTATATCGTGAAATCATTTTCAACAGAATTAATTGAAATTTTAAGTACATCTCAACTGAAGTATAATCTACCTGCTCTCCAAGTTTTAAAACAATTGACCAAGCGGTACCTGAGATATTTGCAATTAAATTTGGCCTTTTTAACACGTGAAGAATAGGAAATGGCAAAATAAACACAACATTTTAAATTATAACTTTTATATCAATTATGGCATTTAATCGAAAAACTAGTATGTTATAGATAACCAATTAACGGATTTTATGTAAAAATTTGAAAATTATTTACCGCACAGATTTAATTTTATTGCCTCTAGAAAATTATAATCTGAAGATACGATAAATAGGTGGAATTATACTTGACAACCATGTACAAGTCTCCAGATGGAGTGTCAGTTAACAACGCCCACTGTGGTATTAGCGAATAAGAGGTGTTCTGTGGTTAAAGGAATTTCAAACGTACATTCGAAGGAAATATTTTTAATTTGGGTATTTTACGTGAAAAGCATGAAAAAGTTCAAACAGTATAATACTACTTTCGTAATTTTAAGAAAGAAATGTATTAATTTATTTTGCAGTTCCGATTTGTAGTTTAGAACTAGTATTATATCTCAAAACATCTGATTACTTTTATACCTGAATGTACCAATAAATGTGGGAAAACTTCAACTTTGAATTTATATTAAATTGAATTTCAGACAAAATTGTTGATTTTTTAAGTAAAAATCATGAATGGAAATAATAAAGATATATACCTATATAAATATTTATTTAATGTATTTTTTTAGCACAAAGATAAAATATAAAACAAATATAACATTAAAAAAAATATATTTATTTAGTTTGAGTTTATATTAAATTGAATTTCAGACAAAATTATTGATTTTTACTTAAAAAATCAACAATTTTGTCTAAAATTCTTTTGTTTTTGGTTATACGTGGTTTCGTGTTGCCGGTTACAATTTCTGATAAAAATTTAATTACACCTTTTCTTCCATTTTCTGTATATATTCTACTTAGTGTTTCAAAATTAATTCCACTATTTGCAATTTTTTTAATCATGTTTTTTGATATTATACGTCTATACGTCTGAAAACCGTACACGGTTCAACATTTTCACATATGTCAAAATTAAAATTCAAGCTCTGACTGAAAACAAACCAAATATTTCTGTCCTTGTCTAAGTGCGACAGTGCGACGTTGCCACAGTTATTTTTCAACACTCGTGCTGTTGTGTGTATAAATTGGAATACGCCACTTTTGTATGTGTTAGTGCGAGTGGTACAGTTCAAAAAAAAACTTTTCTACGGAAAAATAAAGTAAATTCGTTTGTTACAGTCTTTGATATAAGCTTTTAACAATTTTTACACAATCTATGTATATAATATAATGTTAAAAAATATTGATTATTGCAAATATAAACTGTATTAGCTTAATTTTTATTTTGAACATAGAACAAGTTTTTGATAGGTACACTCGAGTGACAACTACCTTAACAGTAACCTTCGACCATATAACTATAGTCATGTAATTGCGTATACGTAGGTGTATACCTTGTTCAAAGATATTTCGTTATGGCTTTAACTTACTAAGCCTATGGTGAACCGCACACAGCAAGAGATTCTACCTGTTGGCGCTCAGGGTAGGATTGCAAAATATTTAAATTCGGAAATCTCTAATCTCTGTGCGCATTACGTATTTCAGATTTACTTGAAATAGTACTAAATTCGCAAAATTAAATTAAGTCTGACTATTACTAGAAATATAAGATGAGAAGAATCGTCCTTGACCGGTATTAATACATAGCAGGGAAACTAAAATACCAAAGGCATACATAGTGAGTGGGTATATAAATGAGTTTTCAAAAAATTAAAATCTGTAGTAATACTAACTGTCGTACTGAGGTCAACAATATACGTATTTAATATGTGGCGACCATTTGAAGAAGACAATACTGATGTTAATTGCATAATTTAATTAAATGACGAATTGTTATACAATGATACTTTTATGTAACATTTTTTTTTTTTTGCTTCATTATCATTAATAATATTTGTACAAAATTCTCTGTTTCATTATTAAAAGTAAAATTAAATTGGGAAATATTGAATACATACCTGTCCTTCCACCCCTATAAATCAAGCTTAAATTCCTAACAATAGTCCCGCTGAGAGGGCCATAACGAAATATCTCCGAACAAGCTATTGAGAACTGACATGTCCGATGGCGGCAGCACCATCGGGCCGATCAGCTGCTTCTGAATTGGTACTCGCAGTGTTGTGACATATGAAAACAAACAACAAAAGCAATTTTTTTCACATAAAATGGGGTTTGGTACCACAGAACATTTCAAAATTTCTGGAAGCAACAGCTACTTCTAAATGTATTATAGAAGATATGTTAAAATATATTTATAATTTTATATATATTTAATCAATTGAAATTGATGATCGCAGGTGAGCGAATTATAAACGCTAACCACATAATATTATGTGGAGTATTAAAAAATGACGGTATAATGTGAGTAATATTTGCACTTTGTCTGCGAACCAGTGCAATTTCTACAAAACCACATGAAATCAAAATACATTTAGAGAAAATTTAAAAATTATTAGTGCAGAATGCACGTGTAAAGATAGATAAAGACCACGAAATATGTAATTATCCGATTTAAAATGACGAGAACAAACTTTCATATGTTTTGTTTTGTTTTGATTTTTTTTGCACTACGAATTGCATATTCCCATGCTTTCCCATTTTTATTCACATCAAATGATCAAACCACATGTAACTCAAGCATACAGTTACAATATAGTAACTCAAGCATACAGTTACAATATAGTACCAAATCGGAAAGTTCATATTTTTCCCACCAGATGTCATGTCGCAGCTTGTCAGTTGTCAATACAATATTTTGATGTGAACGGCCTAAGTTCCGGGGAAAGAGGATTGTGCCCCTATACGATGTTTTGTTGGTTGCTTACTTGCAATAAATACAAGAGACGTGGACTTCTTAGCCAGCCCTCAGCTATTTGGTTTGTGTCATTTGAGGCGAATAGTTATGTTTTGGTATTTCATTTAGTTCTATATTTGTGTTTTTGACTTTTTTAGTGTTTGTTTATAGTTATTTAATAGTTTTTATAGTGTTTAATTGGATTCTGTTCAGAAGAGGAAAGCATATTGCAATTTAACAAATACTTCAGTATTTACTATTTCCATTCGTAAAATTGGGGAAAAATGTTACAGACAGGTGGAACATATATCAACTATATGGCAGAAAAATATTGTTGATAAATTAACATTACAAACCCTAAAGAACCTCCCAACTTATGTACTGCAAAATTTTGACGTGAAGCATATATCAGCTGATGATATTTTGAATAACTATTTCATTCAAATTGTAAAAGCCATATTAAAACAATATTTTAACCTGAGAATTAGACATCAGTGTACAAAACTGATACATTTCAAAAACCACTAAATGATTCTACATATGTTTAAATGTTTGTAAATAAAATAAAATAGAAAATGTGTGTTCTAATTATATTTCCCTTCTTTATTTAATACTTATATTTTACAAGTTACAGAACTGTATTTAACATAATCCATTTTCATGTAGTATATCGCTATAAAATTGTCTATAAATGTTTTATTAAAATTGCTGTTATTACATTAGAACTGATCAAAATTAATTATTTTCCTTTCTTTTTATTCATTATAAAGTGCAACACAATGAAACTAATAACATTAAAAATTGAATATTTTAAAATAAATTGTAATATGTATTTAATATTTCAAATTAAATACTGTGTATTATGCAACCAACTCCCCGTCTCTTTACTGTACGCAAGCAACCAACAACAACCTTAAGGTCCACAATCCCCTTTCCCCGGAACATAGGCCGTTCGGTTCAGAACAAATGCCCGTATTACGTGTCTATAGTTATATGGTCGAAGACAATAACCATGACGCCATCTTATACAAGTTATGTAAAAGACCCAATAGTCTTTATTTTTAAAAAGTTTATTTATTCTTTAAAAAGTTATTTATTCACACAGGATTGTGTATACAGGTTGAGTACCAACTAACATCTCTGCTCTCTCTTACTCTACACTACGTTTTATAACTTCTTTAAGATAACATAACCATAGCACACTTATTCTCTACTCAAGGACTGCTTATTAAGGAAAAAATAATATTATCAGTCGAATTATTGATTAATATAACTCCTCCGTCCCTAGAATAATATTATTTCTTTATTTACAATTGTTCTCTTAAATCCTGTAATTCTATAACATCATTATTTTTCTTAATATTATAATTATTATTATATTTTAAAAAAATTATTATGATTACAATAATAATAAATAATATTATAATAGTTATTAATACAGTATTTATTATATTATGACTATGACTTACATTTATGCTTTTAGTGTTAGGAAGTTCGGCTATTATAATATTTTGGTTATCTATCGGTTCTAAATTTAAACTTTCATTGGTCAACTTTACTTCGTCAATTTGAATATTCATATTTTCAAAAATTATTTCTTTTGAATTTATTAATTTCTTTTCTATCGCATAATTGTTTATTTTACAGTCTGTTTCCAAATTAGTTTTATATATTCCTTTCAATCTCTTCTTAATTTCGAATTTTTTACATTTTATGTTAATATCTTTAAATTCTGAAGTAACAATATAATATACATTAGAGTTTTCTATTTCGAAAATACCATATGCTCTTTTTAATTTGTGATATTCGCAATAATTGTTATTTTGTTTTATAATTATATTACTTAAACAATCTTTTACTTCTACAAAGTTAGTTTTACAATGAAATGCATGATTAATATTAATACATTGTTGAGTATAATATAGGTTTTGATCTTTTTTGATTAGTAACTCTTTATTGTCATTAATTAAATATATTTATCCACGACTGTCAAATAATATACCCATAATTCTACCGTTTTTTATCAATTAATAACCTTCGTTACTGTTGCTAATTGAATAATATTGACAGTTCGATGGAATAATATTATTCAATCGTTATGTCAAATTCAAATCTTACCTTACAAAAAGTACAAACAAATTACTTTTAATAATATTTATTTCCACATAAAAAGCCAAAAGTATTCTAGGTTTCTCGTTTTTTATAGTTTTACTTTCTTCTTAAGCTTAAAATGTAGCTGAATAGTTGGTTTAAAATTTTCTGCTAAATGTCAAATCACTTCATAGTTTTGTTAAAACAAATACCCAGTACTCAACGCTAACTATGTTTATGTTTGTAAACAAACAATATTCTAAATTTGTTAGGTTATTTCTGACTTTATAATAGTACAGTATGTTATTATTTGACATTTGTGGATAAAGTATAGTATTCTATTCGCATGTAATGGCTATTACTCACTCGAATGATTTACATCACTCGCCTTTCGGCTCGTGATGCAAACTTCATTCTCATGAGTAACAGCATACATTACATGCTCATTGAATAATATACTATTAATTTTCTATGATTAAAGGTATTGGTGTAATTTGTAATAAATTTTCATCGTTATTATCAGAGTGAACCTAGCAGCCGATTCGCAGCAGCCGATTCGAACGAAAAATATTTTGGATATGCAACTACGGACGTAACATAGCACAATGCAGAGTTAGAGTAATATATGAACATAACATACTGAGTATTATTCAGTAAATATTAACATGTAAATATGTAAAATATTATAGAACAAAGAACATATTTTTTTTTCATAAATAAATAATAGAAAATAAGAACAATTGAAAATATAAACTAATGATCAAATATAGTGAAAATCAAAATTAAATAATCTTTATCATTACAAATAAAGGCCGTGACAAAACCATATGAACAACATTTATTACTACACATCCCCCGAATATAAAAATATATAAATTATCAAAATATTCAGAGGATAAGGGTTAATAATATAAGTTTAAATCCAGAAGCAACGAAAATTTTACTTGTTTCAATTTTTTTTTTCAAAATAACTAGAAGCCGTGACAAAACCATATTAATAACAGTTATTACTACACACCCCCAGAATACAAAAATATAAAAATTATTAAAATATTCAGGGGATAAGGGTTAATAATATAAGTTTAAATCCAGAAGCAACGAAAATTTTACTTGTTTCAATTTTTTTTTTTCAAAATAACTAGAAGCCGTGACAAAACCATATTAATAACAGTTATTACTACACACCCCCAGAATACAAAAATATAAAAATTATTAAAATATTCAGGGGATAAGGGTTAATAATAAGTTTATAAGTTTAAATCCAGAAGCAACGAAAATTTTACTTGTTTCATTTTTTTTATTATTTTTCAAAATAACTAGAAGCCGTGACAAAACCATATTAATAACAGTTATTACTACAAAAATATATATTTTTTTAAAATATTCAGGGGATAAGGGTTAATAATATAACCTTAAATCCAGAAGCAACGAAAATTTTACTTGTTTCAATTTTTTTATTATTATTTAAAATAACTAGAAGCCGTGACAAAAACATATTAATAACAGTTATTACTACTTTCTTTCTTCTGGATTTAAGGTTATATTATTAACCCTTATCCCCTGAATATTTTCATAATTTTTATATTTTTGCATTCGGGGGGTGTGTAGTAATAACTGTTATTAATATGGTTTTGTCACGGCTTCTAGTTATTTTGAAAAATAAAAAAAAAATTGAAACAAGTAAAATTTTTGCTGCTTCTGGATTTAAGGTTATATTATTAACCCTTATCCCCTGAATATTTTCATAATTTTTATATTTTTGTATGCGGGGGGTGTGTAGTAATAACTGTTATTAATATGGTTTTGTCACGGCTTCTAGTTATTTTGAAACATAATAAAAAAATTTAAACAAGTAAAATTTTCGCTGCTTCTTGATTTAAAGTTATATTATTAACCCTTATCCCCTGAATATTTTAATAATTTTTATATTTTTGTATTCGGGGGGTCTGTAGTAATAACTGTTGTTAATATGGTTTTGTCACGGCTTCTAGTTATTTTGTAAAAAATAAAATCTTTGAAACAAGTAAAATTTTCGCTGCTTCTGGGTTTAAACTTGTATTATTAACCGTTATCCCCTGAATATTTTAATATTTTTTATATTTTTGTATTTGGGGGGTGTGTAGTAATAACTTTTATTAATATGGTTTTGTCACGGCTTCTAGTTATTTTTAAAACTAATAAAAAAATTGAAACAAGTAAAATTTTCGCTGCTTCTGGATTTAAAGTTATATTATTAACCCTTATCCCCTGAATATTTTAATAATTTTTATATTTTTGTATTTGGGGGGTGTGTAGTAATAACTGTTATTAATATGGTTTTGTCACGGCTTCTAGTTATTTTGAATAATAATAAAAAAATTGAAACAAGTAAAATTTTCGTTGCTTCTGGATTTAAGGTTATATTATTAACCCTTATCACCTGAATATTTTCATAATTTTTATATTTTTGTATTCGGGGGGTCTGTAGTAATAACTGTTGTTAATATGGTTTTGTCACGACTTCTAGTTATTTTGAAAAATAAAAAAAATTAAACAAGTAAAATTTTCGTTGCTTCTGGATTTAAACATATATTATTAACCCTTATTCCCTGAATATTTTGATAATTTATATATTTTTATATTCGGGGGGTGTGTAGTAATAACTGTTGTTAATATGGTTTTGTCATGGCTTCTAGTTATTTTGAAAAATAATAAAAAAATTGAAACAAGTAAAATTTTCGCTGCTTCTGGATTTAAAGTTATATTATTAACCCTTATCCCCTGAATATTTTAATAATTTTTATATTTTTGTATTCGGGGGGTGTGTAGTAATAACTGTTATTAATATGGTATTGTCACGGCTTCTAGTTATTTTGAAAAATAATAAAAAAAGTGAAACAAGTAAAATTTTCGTTGCTTCTGGATTTAAACTTATATTATTAACCCTTATCCCCTGAATATTTTAATAATTTTTTATATTTTTGTATTCGGGGGGTGTGTAGTAATAACTGTTATTAATATGGTTTCGTCACGGCTTCTAGTTATTTTGAAAAATAAAAAAATTGAAATAAGTAAAATTTTTGTTGCTTCTGGATTTAAACATGTATTATTAACCCTTATTCCCTGAATATTTTGATAATTTATATATTTTTGTATTCGGGGGGTGTGTAGTAATAAATGTTGTTCATATGGTTTTGTCACGGTTTCTACTTATTTTTCACGGCCTTTATTTGTAATGATAAAGCGTATTTAATTTTGATTTTCACTATATTTAATCATTAGTTGTTTTATATTTTCAATTGTTCTTATTTTCTATTATTTATTTATGAAAAAAATTAATATATTCTTTGTTCTATAATATTTTACATATTTACATGTTAATATTTACTGAATAATATTTAATAATAATATGTTATGTTCATATATTACTCTTTAACTCTGCATTGTGCTATGTTACGTCCGTAGTTGGTTGTCCAAAATATTTTTCGTTCGAATCGGCTGCTGCGAATCGGCTGCTAGGTTCATCCTGATCTTGAATGGCTATTTCTCAGAAATTTAGATTTGTTTTAGTATCTCTTATTACCTCTCTTAATTCATTTATATTCATGATAGAGCTATGGAGTTTATTAATGTTGCAAAATGTAAGACTTGTTTCTATTTCGTTTATGATTTCTAATAAATTTATCAAAATGAAAGTAATTTGATTTATTATATCTTTAGTTCTAAATAAATTTTCGTATATAATTTGTTCATTTAAAATTTGTTCCATTTGAATTATACGGGATTTCAAAACAAGTTCATTATGGTTTATATTTTTGATTTGTTTATCAAATTTTTCGTTTATTTAAATTAATGTTTTCAAAATTTTGTTTTTCTAATATTTTCTAATTTTCCTCAATTTTTCTGAATATTTGATCATATCGTTCCGCATCTTGGGAATCCAGATTGCCTGTTATACTTTTGATAATACTTCCTAAACCGTTTATTAATCCACGTTTATTTCTATTATGAAATAGGTTTACCATTTTGTTACTAATTTTATCAAAATTAAACATAAGAATATTAATATTAGTTTCAATTCACGGTTTATAATATGTATTATTTTTACTTCCCTTAACATTAGAATTAATATTATCTACATAATTCCTTATTTTATTATATTCGGTTAATATAAAGGTTATATTATAATAATAGTATGAATACTATGAATTTGTATAGATATTAACTTTTCCTAAATCTACTATATTTAATCCTACATTATTTTTTACTTCTATTATTTCTGACCCCCGGCAGGAGTTTCTGGAACAAAAAGACGTTTCCTTTTTGTTAATTTTAAATTTCCTGCCATCTGTGATTTTAATAGTATTTCGTTTCTTATTGACAGAAACTACTTGTTGTTTCTTATATAGGGGTTTCTTAAATTTAGTCAACAATCGAGGATTTTCCTTAACCATAATATTTTTATCTTGGATTTCAATATTTTGATCTTTAGTTGCGTCTTGTTTTAAAAACCTTTTTAATTTATGTATTTTGTTTGTTTCTTGAACTTTTTCACGAATTTGTTGTAAATTTTCTTTCCAAATATTTAAATAATCATGATCGATATTATCAAAATTTGTTATTTTATTTCCTGTTTCGTTTCCAAATAATGTTTCTATTAGGGAATATTTTGTACTATTTAATGAATTGTTATATGCCACTACTGCCAAACAGATTTTCCTTTTTGTGGATAAATTATTGAACTCTTCTCTTTGTTTTATGATTCTAAGATGTTCTATTAGCGTAGAATGGAAGCATTCTACTAATTCATTACTTTGGGGGTTTGCTGTGGATGTAATATGTAATTTTATGTTATATCCGTTTAAGAATTTTTTTACAAGTTCATTTTTAAATTCAACTCCGTTGTCTGATACTATTTGGTTTGGTACTAGATAAAGAGAAAATATTTTTATTAGTTTCTCTACTATATTTATTGAAGTTGTATGTTTTAATGATTTACAAATTGCAAATTTTGTAAAAGCGTCTATCATAGTTAAATATTTTTCTTTATTAAGTGTCAAGATATCTATGAGAACAATATCGAAAGGGTGTTTAGGATTAGGTGTTAATTGATCTGGAATTTTATATGGGTTTCGTTCATATTTTGAATTTTGACATAATTCGCAATTATTAATAATTTTTTGGATATCTAATTGCATGTTTGGCCAATAATAACGTCGTCTTAATTTTTCATATGTTTCAGAGATACCGCGATGGTTAGTTTTCCCTAAATGATAATTTTGTATCGTTTCTTGCTGTTCTTCTATGTCTGTTACATCTTCTAATATATTATTACATTGAATTAATTTATAAGAGTCTTTTACAAATGTAGTACTCAGAATTTCATTAATAAGTTTTATTAAATTTTCTTCAATTATGCAATAATAATTTATTTTTGGGACCAAATAATCTTTCAAAACTTTGATAAGTTCTTCTTTAATATTATCAGTTTTAAACTGTACAATTAATCTTTGTTTATTGCCAAATAATCGTTTTAGTTCAATTTTATTTTCTTGGCCGGTTTTTATTGTTATTTGATTTTTCCCTATATTTAGAATTGAGTCTAAATATGTAATGCCATTAATGTCACTCTCTTCGTCTGAGTGTACGGTTTGATCGTCGTTATCGCTCAAATTATTTATTAAACTTTCGTTCGCAGTATTTATATAAACTTCTTCAGGTAATTCAGGTACAAACCAAGTGATATGCGTTTCTTTAAATATTTTGTTAATTAGGTCTAGAATTTGGTTAAAATCTTTTTTATCTAACCCGGAACATATTTGGGGTGAACTTAGTTCAAAAAATATCATTTGTATGCAATAATTTCGTAATTCTTTTAAAGTGTCTTGTATACCTACATTCGATAGTAGGTTTTTCATAAAATTTCTCTTTTGTTATTAAATGGAAAATTCTTTTATTATCAACATTTTGAATTAACATTTTTTTATTATGTACTTTATGGTTTGAACATTTACCTTTACTATTGTAACGTTCATTTATTTGTTGGGCAAATCCTTTGCCAAATTTCAAATCTCTACTTATACAGTGCACGATATTTTTTGAATTTTCGAAAATATCATCATTCGTGGTTTTGATTTCAAATTGTTTTCTAATACGTGAAAGTGCATCTGCGTTAGTGTTTAATTTTCCCTCTTTATAGGCAATTTCAAAATCATACTCTTCGAGTTTTATACGCCACCTCATTAGTTCAGAATTGGGATCTTTTAATGACATCTACCATGTTAGGAGTCTGTGGTCAGTAATAATTTTGAACTTTCGCCCATAAACATATGGTCTAAAATACTTTACAGCCCAGAGTATGGCTAGCAATTCTTTCTCTGTTGTTGAGTAGTTTATCTCATGTTCATTTAGAGTTCTGGATGCATAAGCAATAGGTAATTCTTTATTTTCAAAATTTTGGGACAAAACTGCTCCGATAGCAAAATTACTAGCATCCGTAGTTATTGTAAAAGTTTTTTCATAATCAGGATACTGAAGTATAAGTGTATTTATTAATAGATTTTTAGCACATTCAAAACTTTTTCTATAATCGCTATTTTCAAATCTATTTTATTATCTTTCTTTAAGCATTGTGTAAGAGGTTTTGTTATTTTGGCAAAATTGGGTATAATTTTTCGGTAATAACCTATAAGGGCTAAAAATTGTTTGATTTCTTTGGGAGTTTTTGGTATTGGAAAACTTTTAACTGCATTTATTTTGTCTGGATTTGGTTTAATGCCATCTTTTGTGACAATATGGCCTATGTAAGCTACTTTCTTTCTCATAAATTCACTCTTGTCTAACTGGACCTTTAAACTGTGTTCTTTTAGTGTATTAAAAATTGTTTTGATATTCTCGATATGTTCTTGAAAGACTAGTTCCAAGGATTATAATATCATCTAGGTACACTAGACATATTTTATTGATATGATCGCGTAATACGTAGTTCATCAACCTTTGAAATGTTGCTGGTGCATTATTTAACCCAAAGGGCATACGAGTAAACTCGTAATGACCTTGGTCTGTACTAAACGCGGTTTTATGAATTGAATTTGGATGCATTTCAATCTGGTGGAATCCGCTTGTTAGATCTAAAGTTGTATAATAAATATTCTTCCCTAATTTGTCGAGGACATCAGATATGTTCGGTATGGGGAATTTATCGCTTACTGTTTTCGAGTTTAATTTTCGGTAATCAATTACCATTCTAAACTTCCTTTTGCCGCTGGCAACAAGTTTTTTTGGAACCATCCATACTGGTGAATTCCAAAGGGAATATGATGGTCTAATTATTTCGTCGCTCAATAATTTGTTTACTTGATTTTCAATTTCACCTTTATACACTTCCGGATAACGATAGTTTTTGGTGTAAACAGGTATTTCATCTGTTGTACGGATTTCATGTTTAATTGAATTTGTATGAGTTAATTTATCATTTTCTTTGGAAAAAATGTGGCTGCGTATAGCTAGCAGGCCCATGTCAGCAGAACCTAATGAAAACTAGTGCATATTTTTTTGCTATTTATTTTCCAATTAATTACCACAATGCCAATTTAATTGCCACTTTTTTAAAAAAGATACGGGGGGACTGCTAGCTTGACAATCAAGTTAGCAGTCCCTTGGGCTGTAATGCGTTACATTATAAAATATTAGTGTGTAGGAATTAATTGCCATTTAATTGCTACTTATTCATTGAAGATTTAAATAAATTCAGGCAAAACAGTAAAAAAAATAAAAAAAATACTACGATTAACGTATAAATTCCATATCCAACTGATTATATCAGAATCCAACAAAATGCATTCTACCATAAAGTTTAGACGTTAATAAACTATATCCCTTTTACTTACCACTAACTAACCGAATAAAATAATATTAAATGAGAATGAATCACTATACCATATTTTTCATTTAACATTGAGCTTTGTAAATTAATTTCTCTAGCAGAACCCAACAAAATGCATTCTACCATAAAGTTTAGACGTTAATAAACCAGTATAAACTATATCCCTTTTAATTACCACATATTAACCGATTAAAACAATATTATATGAGAATGAATCAATATAACGTACTTACATTCTAACATTGAGCTTTCTAAATTAATTGCTCTAGCAGAACCTTACAAAATGCATTCTACCATAAAGATTACACGTTACTAAACCAGTATAAACTATATCCCTTTTAATTACCACATATTTATCGATTAAAACAATATTATATGAGAATGAATCAATATAACGTACTTTCATTCTAATATTGAGCTTTCTAAAATAATTGCTCTAGCAGAACCCAACAAAATGCATTCTACCATAAAGTTTAGACGTTACTAAACCAGTATAAACTATATCCCTTTTAATTACCACATATTAATCGATTAAAACAATATTATATGAGAATGAATCAATATAACGTACTTTCATTCTAACATTGAGCTTTCTAACGTAATTGCTCTAGCAGACCCCAACAAAATGCATTCTATCATAAAGGTTAGACGTTACTAAACCAGTATAAACTATATCCCTTTTAATTACCACAAATTAATCGATTAAAACAATATTATATGAGCATGAATCAATATAACGTACTTTCATTCTAACATTGAAAGGTAAACTTTATGGTAGAATGCATTTTGTTGGGTTCTGCTAGAGCAATTAATTTAGAAAGTTCAATGTTAGAATGAAAGTACGTTATATTGATTCATTCCCATATAATATATTTTTATTCGGTTAATATGTGGTAATTAAAAGGGATATAGTTTATACTGGTTTAGTAACGTCTAAATTTTATGGTATAATGCATTTTGTTGGGGTCTGCTAGAGCAATTAATTTAGAAAGCTCAATGTTAGAATGAAAGAGCGGTTTATTGATACATTCTCATATGTTATTTTAATCGGTTAGGTAGTAGTAATTAAAAGGGATATAATTTATACTGGTTTATTAACGTCTAAACTTTATTGTAGAATGCATTTTGTTGGGGTCTGCTTGAGCAATTATTTTAGAAAGCTCAATGTTAGAATGAAAGTTCATTATATTGATTCATTCTCATATAATATTGTTTTAATCGGTTAATACGAGGGTCGTTCAATAAGTCCTTAGAAAAACATAGAAAAACAAATTATTTTGGGTAATTTTGTTTTTATTTTTCAACATAATCTCCTTTTAGCTCTATACACTTTTCTAAACGTTTCTTTAACTTTTTTAAGCCGTCCAAAAAGTAGGATTTCGGAAGATCTTCAAAATAAGCATCTGTTTGAGCGATGACCTCCTCGTTCGATGTAAACCGTTGTCCACCGAGCCATTTTTTTAAGTTTGGAAATAAAAAAAAATCACTAGGACCTAAGTCTGGTGAATACAGTGGATATTGTAGTAATTCAAATTATAGTTCCTTAATTTTGGCCATCGAAACAGCGCAGGTGTGCACCCGTGCATTGTCTTGATGGAAGAGGATTTTTTTTTCTTTTTCAAATGAGGACGTTTTTTCTTGATTTCTGATAATGACGCATAATATTCTCCAGTTATTGTTTTTCCTTTTTCCAAGTAATCGATGAAGATGATTTGGCGTGCATCCCAAAAAACCGTGGCCATAATCTTGCCTGCCGATTTGACCGTTTTCGCTTTTTTCGGAGCTCGTTCGCTTTCAAAAACCCACTGTTTAGACTGTTCCTTGGTTTCTGGCGTGTAGTGGTGTATCAATGTTTCGTCTACTGTTACGTATCGACGCAAAAACTCATCAGGATTGCGACGTAAAAGCGCTAAAACAGCCTCAGAGTCGACCACACGATTGCGTTTATTCTCCACCGATAACAAACGCGGCACCCATCTCGCCGAGATTTTTTTCACACCCAATTTTTCGTGCAAAATTGAAAACACTGTACCTTGCGATATGCCTGTGGCTTCAACTATGTCGCGCACTTTGATTCGTCGATCACTCAAAATCATATCGTGGATTTTATCCATCATTTCCGTAGTAGTGACTTCCACAGGACGTCCCGAACGATGTTCATCTCTTGTGGACATACGGCCACGTTTAAACTCATTTACCCAATTGTAAATAGTTGCAAATGCAGGAGCAGATGTACCATGAACTTCATCCAACTCAGCTTTGATCTCTTTCGGTGTTAAGCCTTTTGAATACAAGTGTTTAATCACCGCTCGAAACTCACTTTTTTCCATTTTTTTAAATAAGCAAAAGTTTGTTGCTTCAATCGACAATAAAAGTGAAACCACGTGATGGATATAACTAAAACTTTGACAGCTGTCGGGTGAGTGATGATGCTTAGTAAAAACAAAACGTTATCTATACTACGAGTACCAACTCTTAGATTTTCTAAGGACTTATTGAACGACCCTCGTATGTGGTAATTAAAAGGGATATAGTTTATACTGGTTTAGTAACGTCTAAACTTTATGGTAGAATGCATTTTGTAGGGTTCTGCTAGAGCAATTAATTTACAAAGCTGAATGTTAGAATGAAAGTACATTATATTGATTCATTCTCATATAATATTGTTTTAATCGGTTAATATGTGGTAATTAAAAGGAATATAGTTTATACTGGTTTAGTAACGTCTAAACTTTATGGTAGAATGCATTTTGTTGGGTTCTGCTAGAGCAATTATTTTAGAAAGCTCAATATTAGAATGAAAGTACGTTATATTGATTCATTCTCATATAATATTGTTTTAATCGATTAATATGTGGTAATTAAAAGGGATATAGTTTATATTGGTTTAGTAACGTGTAATCTTTATGGTAGAAACAATATTATATGAGAATGAATCAATATAATGAACTTTCATTCTAACATTGAGCTTTCTAAAATAATTGCTCAAGCAGACCCCAACAAAATGCATTCTACAATAAAGTTTAGACGTTAATAAACCAGTATAAATTATATCCCTTTTAATTACTACTACCTAACCGATTAAAATAACATATGAGAATGTATCAATAAACCGCTCTTTCATTCTAACATTGAGCTTTCTAAATTAATTGCTCTAGCAGACCCCTACAAAATGCATTATACCATAAAATTTAGACGTTACTAAACCAGTATAAACTATATCCCTTTTAATTACCACATATTAACCGAATAAAAATATATTATATGGGAATGAATCAATATAACGTACTTTCATTCTAACATTGAACTTTCTAAATTAATTGCTCTAGCAGAACCCAACAAAATGCATTCTACCATAAAGTTTACCTTTCAATGTTAGAATGAAAGTACGTTATATTGATTCATGCTCATATAATATTGTTTTAATCGATTAATTTGTGGTAATTAAAAGGGATATAGTTTATACTGGTTTAGTAACGTCTAACCTTTATGGTAGAATGCATTTTGTTGGGGTCTGCTAGAGCAATTACGTTAGAAAGCTCAATGTTAGAATGAAAGTACGTTATATTAATTCATTCTCATATAATATTGTTTTAATCGGTTAATATGTGGTAATTAAAAGGGGTATAGTTTATACTGGTTTATTAACGTTTATACTTTATGGTAGAATGCATTTTGTAGGGTTCTGCTAGAGCAATTAATTTAAAAATCTCAATGTTAGAATGAAAGTACGTTATATTGATTCATGCTCATATAATATTGTTTTAAACGGTTAATATGTGGTAATTAAAAGGGATATAGTTTATACTAGTTTAGTAACGTCTAAACTTTATGGTAGAATGCATTTTGTTGGGTTCTGCTACAGCAATTAATTTATAAAGCTCAATGTTAGAATGAAAGTACGTTATATTGATTCATTCTCATATAATATTGTTTTAATCGGTTAATATGTGGTAATTAAAAGGGATATAGTTTATACTGGTTTATTAACGTCTAAACTTTATGGTAGCATGCATTTTGTTGGGTTCTACTAGAGCAATTATTTTAGAAAGCTCAATATTAGAATGAAAGTACGTTATATTGATTCATTGTCATATAATATTGTTTTAATCGGTTAATATGTGGTAATTAAAAGGGATATAGTTTATACTGGTTTAGTAACGTCTAAACTGTATGGTAGAATGCATTTTGTAGGGTTCTGCTAGAGCAATTAATTTACAAAGCTCAATGTTAGAATGAAAGTACATTATATTGATTCATTCTCATATAATATTGTTTTAATCGGTTAATATGTGGTAATTAAAAGGGATATAGCTTATACTGGTTTAGTAACGTGTAAACTTTATGGTAGAATGCATTTTGTTGGGGTCTGTTAGAGCAATTAATTTAGAAAGCTCAATGTTAGAATGAAAGTACGGTTTATTGATTCATTCTCATATATTATTTTAATCGGTTAGGTAATGGTAATTAAAAGGGAAATAGTTTATACTGGTTTAGTAACGTCTAAACTTTATTGTAAAATGCATTTTGTTGGGTTCTGCTAGAGCAATTAATTTACAAAGCTAAATGTTAGAGTGAAAGTACGTTATATTGATTCATTGTCATATAATATTGTTTTAATCGGTTAATATGTGGTAATTAAAAGGGATATAGTTTATACTGGTTTAGTAACGTCTAAACTTTATTGTAAAATGCATTTTGTTGGGTTCTGCTAGAGCAATTAATTTACAAAGCTCAATGTTAGAGTGAAAGTACGTTATATTGATTCATTGTCATATAATATTGTTTTAATCGGTTAATATGTGGTAATTAAAAGGGATATAGTTTATACTGGTTTAGTAACGTCTAAACTTTATTGTAAAATGCATTTTGTTGGGTTCTGCTAGAGCAATTAATTTACAAAGCTCAATGTTAGAGTGAAAGTACGTTATATTGATTCATTGTCATATAATATTGTTTTAATCGGTTAATATGTGGTAATTAAAAGTGATATAGTTTATACTGGTTTAGTAACGTCTAAACTTTATTGTAAAATGCATTTTGTTGGGTTCTGCTAGAGAAATTAATTTACAAAGCTCAATGTTAGAGTGAAAGTACGTTATATTGATTCATTGTCATATAATATTGTTTTAATCGGTTAATATGTGGTAATTAAAAGGGATATAGTTTATACTGGTTTAGAAACGTCTAAACTTTATTGTAAAATGCATTTTGTTGGGTTCTGCTAGAGCAAGTAATTTACAAAGCTCAATGTTAGAGTGAAAGTACGTTATATTGATTCATTGTCATATAATATTGTTTTAATCGGTTAATATGTGGTAATTAAAAGGGATATAGTTTATACTGGTTTAGTAACGTCTAAACTTTATTGTAAAATGCATTTTGTTGGGTTCTGCTAGAGCAATTAATTTACAAAGCTCAATGTTAGAGTGAAAGTACGTTATATTGATTCATTGTCATATAATATTGTTTTAATCGGTTAATATGTGGTAATTAAAAGGGATATAGTTTATACTGGTTTAGTAACGTCTAAACTTTATTGTAAAATGCATTTTGTTGGTTTCTGCTAGAGCAATTAATTTACAAAGCTCAATGTTAGAGTGAAAGTACGTTATATTGATTCATTGTCATATAATATTGTTTTAATCGGTTAATATGTGGTAATTAAAAGGGATATAGTTTATACTGGTTTAGTAACGTCTAAACTTTATTGTAAAATGCATTTTGTTGGGTTCTGCTAGAGCAATTAATTTACAAAGCTCAATGTTAGAGTGAAAGTACGTTATATTGATTCATTGTCATATAATATTGTTTTAATCGGTTAATATGTGGTAATTAAAAGGGATATAGTTTATACTGGTTTAGTAACGTCTAAACTTTATTGTAAAATGCATTTTGTTGGGTTCTGCTAGAGCAATTAATTTACAAAGCTCAATGTTAGAGTGAAAGTACGTTATATTGATTCATTCTCATATAATATTGTTTTAATCGGTTAATATGTGGTAATTAAAAGGGATATAGTTTATACTGGTTTAGTAACGTCTAAACTTTATGGTAGAATGCATTTTGTAGGGTTCTGCTAGAGCAATTAATTTACAAAGCTCAATGTTAGAGTGGAAGTACGTTATATTGATTCATTGTCATATAATATTGTTTTAATCGGTTAATATGTGGTAATTAAAAGGGATATAGTTTATACTGGTTTATTAACGTCTAAACTTTATGGTAGAATGCATTTTGTTGGGTTCTGCTAGAGCAATTAATTTACAAAGCTCAATGTTAAATGAAAAATATGGTATAGTGATTCATTCTCATTTAATATTATTTTATTCGGTTAGTTAGTGGTAAGTAAAAGGGATATAGTTTATTAACGTCTAAACTTTATGGTAGAATGCATTTTGTTGGATTCTGATATAATCAGTTGGATATGGAATTTATACGTCTTATGTTAATCGTAGTATTTTTTTTATTTTTTTTACTGTTTTGCCTGAATTTATTTAAATCTTCAATGAATAAGTAGCAATTAAATGGCAATTAATTCCTACACACTAATATTTTATAAGGTAACGCATTACAGCCCAGGGGACTGCTAACTTGATTGTCAAGCTAGCAGTCCCCCCGTATCTTTTTTAAAAAAGTGGCAATTAAATTGGCATTGTGGTAATTAATTGGAAAATAAATAGCAAAAAAATATGCATTAGTTTTCATTAGGCTCTGCTGACATGGGCCTGCTAGCTATACGCAGCCAAAAAATGTTTTCATATCCTTTTATTACCTTAAACAATGCACGTTTCTCCTCATTATTTAAATGATTTGAACGAATTACAATTTTGTCAGATTCTTGTATATTACAACAATCTTTTGAATCAAAATAACTCAGCTTACAGATTTTGTTTCCTATTATAGCTTGTTTGTTTTTAAAATCTAACATGAGTTCTAAATCTTTGAAGTGCATTAACACCCAAAAGTAAATTGAAATTATCATGAAAATTCATTAAATAACATTTAATTGGTTTATTATTTATATCAATAAAAATATATTCATTCGTGGTGAAACTTCCTTTAGCAGTTTCAAATGTAAAATTTCCTTTATAACTTTTACCAAATTGTGATTTATTTTTATTTACATAATCTAAACTTATTAAATTTATTGTGCTACCCGAATCAAAAAGAATATAATAATCTTCAATCTTTATAAACGGTAATTTTGTTGTTGATATAATATTCTTTATTTCTCCTGAAACAGTGGATTTTGGCCTATTCCTAAAAAAGATATTTCTTCAGAATTGGCTTCGGGTTTATCATCATTTATTTCTACCGTATTTTGCTCATTATTTGTACACTCCTGAATATTAATTTCTTCCGCTATGTATTGTGGAGTATGTGTACCAAATTGTCGGTTTTGTTGGTTGAAGTAATTACTTGTATTAGGTCTTTGTGTGACTGACCTAGTTTGAATTGACATGGGGGTTGGTTTTGGACTTCTTTGTGCATTCAATATATTTTGCCGTGGTGCAAAATTTTTCCATCGTGTATTAAAACTCGTCTGAACAAGACCAGATGGAAAACTCTGTCTAGGGAATTGTTGTGGGGGTATATTTGGTAATTTCCTTTCGAATGTTTTATTATGAAGGGGTATGACAGTTTTTGGTTGTCTGTATTTTAAAAATTGATAATCATTCTGCAATAAATTACCTAGTTCTGCCAAAGTTTGTGGCTGACGATTAGCCAAATTACTGCTGTATGGTTCATTAATTTTATTTATAAAATTTTGTATTATTATTTTTTCGAATACCGTAATGATATGATCATCTGTAGGAAATTCGGTTGTAATTAAATCTTGAAATTCTTTTGCTTTTTTACTTACTATATCGTATAATTCATATGGATCTCTTATATTTAAATTAATTATTTCATTAAAAATTGTAGCATACATTTTAAAAATGAGATTTTGCCCTTGCAAAGTGTCTTTAATTTTTTCCCATTTTGTTGTATCAGTATTGTCTAAACTTTCAAGTGCTTTACCGCGAATTCTGGAAATAATTCCATTTGTTAAAGTAAATTTTTCAAAATCTGAGAGTGATGGAACCAGGGCATTAACAAATCCCATAAGTCTATCAACTTGTTTTACAAATGTACTTAGGTGTTTTTTATTCGATCCACCGTAAACAGGTAATACTTCGATATTTGCTTTCAAATCAGTCATTCGATTATTAGCCATTGTTAAATTATTAGTAATATCTGTTTTAATTTCAATAATGGATTCTAGTAAATCCGAAAGATTTAGTGCCAGTTTGAGAATAAAGAATTACAAATGTTAATCATGCAGCTATACCCTTGTGTCGGAGGCTCGATCTGATTCTTTCCAGCGTTAGCCAAACCTCAGATCCCTTCTAGCTTATTTTTATGCTAGTATTATAAATTACTTACAGAAAAAATAACAAAATTACAACAATCTTCATTTGTTGTGATGAAGCTGCGAAGCGGGCACTCGTTTTCTTTGTGAGAGATGTTTGAATGTTGGTACAGTTGACTCACCGATGCTGCTACTCGAACGGACTCTCGCGCTGCGGGCTCCATGTCTGATGACTTCGCTGTAAATCTCGTAGATTCGTAGCCTGTTGTAGCTTGGTGTAGTCTTCTTTTTAAAGATGGGTCGTCTTAGACCCCGATGGGCTCTAGGTTGAAGCCGTTTTATGTTCTTGAGATAAACCGTTAAAACGGACGTAATTCGGCTATATTTTGACCGATATTACTTCTCAATAATCCTACCAAGACTGCGCCAGTTATGTAAAAGACCCAATAGTCTTTATTTTTAAAAAGTTTATTTATTCTTTAAAAAGTTATTTATTCACAAAGGATTGTGTATACAGGTTCAGTATCAACTAACATCTTAGCTCTCTCTTACTTTACACTACCTTTTATAACTTCTTTAAGATAACATAACAATAGCACACTTATTCTCTACTCAAGGACTGCTTATTAAGGAAGAAATAATATTATCAGTGGAATTATTGATTAAAATAATTTGCATATACTTTCTAGAACTATGTAATAAAATTCGTGCACTTCACAATCCAGTATTAAAAGTGACAGGTCAAACATAGGCGCAAAATTCAAACTTAGTTCATAACGCTAAGAACATAGTTTTGATCTTCGTGTATTTCTTACGGAATAAATGTTTGCCCAACTTTAAAAGCCGAGAAATCTCATAAAATTAAATCTCTTACACAAAACATTATATGTAGTACTTAAACCGATCCTTTATTTCCTGATTCACATGAACTTTGCACAGTTTATAATTATTTAAATAAAAATACAATACTACAAAATTCAATGAACGTATGTCTCGATTTGATCCTACAACTGCGGTACACCGCATAGCTTCTGTTGCACTAATACCACTAAAAGGCGCACGACGTTGCGGACACTTTCCACTTATACGAGTGATAAGGGTTCAGCGATATAGTTTATTTAATAGGTATATTGTTGCACTTGACTTATTTATCGGTGGGTGAGGGACCATCAACAACATTGTTATCTCGGTTTCCTTATAGCATTTTAATTTCTAACAATTGTCTTACTATATCTTTTCTAGGGATTTAAACTGTTGCAAACTATTACTAAATAAACAAAGTATCGAATTCTTGACAAGACCTGCTTAATTTCTTTTACGAAATATCTTTTTTTTTTGTCAGACTCCCATATGAAACGTATACTAGGGAATTCAAACTATGAACTCATTCGATAGAGTATTTTTTTATTTGCTCCTTCGTTACGGAATTAACACGTTATGTAGTAAGGATATAAAAATATACCACTGAATTAAGAATTAAATTCCATAACGAAAGAGCAAATGAAAAATACATGTCCTCAGTTAGGTCCTGTATTATAAGAATCACTGATCGAAAGAAATAATTTTCTTTTACGTAAATTTGTCTTGTGAAATAGAAATTGTTTGCCCATTTAACCGTCTTTCTAGCTCTTATAATTGTCGAGATAGCAATGGTGGCCTATTTAAAATGAACAACTATATTAGCGTTATAGTTGGCTTTCGCACAAGTCGAAAAAATGGTTTAATATGTTTTCTGAGGTCTATAAATGGAAAAAATGAGAAAACTGAAGAAAAGAATATTAAAAATAAAAAGGTGATCTGTCATTTCATTTGTTTCTTAATCATTTTCAATATTTTCTCCAAAAATTAATAATTTATGTTTTATTTATGTTTAAAACAAAAGAATGTAGACTTGTTATATATCATTAAAAAGTTTATAAAATAAGCAAAAAGGTGAGACTATTTTCAATATAGGTTCCCACTTAAAAATATAAGTTTGTGTTATATCTCGAAAATATTAAGTTTTCAAGAAAATCTAATGACGCCATTTTATTCTACGTAAAAAACTGTACAAAATATGTCTAAACAACTTTTTTGTAACTTATACTAAATAAGATATAAGATATTTTCGAAATTAGCGAAAAATGAGTTTTTACCTGTAGCTCAAAAACAAATGAAGATTGAAAATTCCTGTGTCGACTATTAAATTTCTCTCGAAAAGTTGACTACGGTATGTGAAAACAGGTTTGTTCTATCGTTAATAGTACCAGAAATATCTTAAAAAGCACCGAAAATGAGACACCTGTACATCCTTAATGAGCATATTTTTACAATAAAAATTCATGTTTCAGACAATCTTCAAGTTGAGGCTTCCGCTACGCTTCTGTTCCATTTGCGAACAGAAACTTCAATTGTTTACTACATTTAAGAAGGACTGTGTGGAGAACACTCTACGTCTGGAAGCGTGGATCAAAGAGGCACCGGACAATACAGACGTGACAGACAAGTGTACGACATCTAAAACAAAGATTAATAAAATCGAAGAAGTTTATATAAAAGAGGAAGTGATAGATAAGAATGATAAACTAGAAGTAAAATATTCATTAGTGGACGAAATTTCCATTAATGAAGGCCCGCTACCAGAAAATCTCTCTGGCCGAGAACTTGATTTGTTGCAAGAAATATTGAAGAAGGAAAGCCCACTTGAAACAAATACTAATCTTCATCAAGACAGCAGTGTTGACATAGGCGACGAAAGTGGTCATAATTCTGATGACCGTAATGTAGTTTCTGATAAAAATGAAAGTAACTTTGAAGAAAATATTCTAGTTACTGGTGGTGCAAGTAGTAACAATAAAGAATTTCAATGTAATGAATGTAAAAAGTGGTTTTCACGAAAATCAAACTTAATTACACATATGAAACAACACACTGGCGTTAAAGATTATCAATGTAATGAATGTAACAAATGGTTTTTACATAAATCGACCTTAGTTACACATATGAAGCAACACAGAGGTATTAAAGATTATCAATGTAATGAATGTAAAAAATGGTTTTCACGAAAATCAACCTTAGTTACACATATGAAACAACACACTGGCGTTAAAGATTATCAATGTAATGAATGTAAAAAATGCTTTTCACGAAAATCAACATTAGTTACACATATGAAACAACACACTGGCGTTAAAGATTATCAATGTAATGAATGTAAAAAATGGTTTTTACATAAATCGACCTTAGTTACACATATGAAGCAACACAGAGGTATTAAAGATTATCAATGTAATGAATGTAAAAAGTCGTTTATACAAAAATCGCACTTAACTAGTCATATCAAACAACATACTGGAGTAAAAGATTTGTAGTGAATATAAAAAATGTTTTTTTTACATAAGCTGAGTCGCACATATGAAACAACACAGTGGAGTGAAAATTTTTCAATGAAATAGAATAAAAAAAAAAAATTATCACCGCCTGGTATCATTCCTTTAGTTTTATTTGTGTTTACTATGTGAATTATAAAAAATATGTTTAAAATAAATATACAGGTGTTCATTTTTAAGTGGCTACCATTGCGATTTCAAGAACTGTAAGAGATACGAATTTGTTCAATTAGCAAGAAAACTATATTTTACATGGGTTTTTCAATGATAAACTGAAAAAGAATTCAACCATATGGATACCAATTTTATTTTATTTTAATTAGAAAAATACTTTTATGTGCTCATTCAATAGATTCTTTATTCTGAATCCAACGCTATACAATTTTCATATCCTTATATAACAAAATGTGGTCATTTAATATTTTTTTTTATAAAATCTTAAAATCCGTCTCATTTAATAGATATAGTAATATAAAATAACGAAATATGCGGCTTTTCATTCGTAAATTCGATAATAAACTTTCGCGGCTGTAAAATTTGTGATGTAACGGTTTGTTACACAAAGATATTCCCCTCTCTCTCTTACACGCACACACACACACACACATTTACGGTCCACGTGATTTCCATTTGATAAACTAACCCAAAATTGTGACAGGTGACAGCAGAGTTGTGTCGCGCCCGAATGTCCGCGCATAATAGACATGTTCGGACTTGTATGTACTAGAGCGATGATGCAATCCCCGATGACGGAATAACCCATACGCGTTGAGTCATGTTAATTACACCGTGATAATTCTTTTGTACGCAATGTCACTGTCGCGTTAGGAGGGTTCTAGAAGGATATGGGCTATATAAATACCGTCGGGAGAACAGCGGGAACACAGTCTGTGATATAGAAGTAACGAGTAAAGAAGTCTGATATAAATAAGCGTCGTGTTATGAGTAGTGGGTGATACAGACAAACAGTCGACATGAAATGAACATAAATAAATGTAATTAGGGACATAAATAGTAGTGTTAAGTGTTTAAATAAATAATCTTAGTGTTTAAGTGTCTCATAATATTCTTGGTCTTTAAATTAGTGTTAATATTTATTTATCATAGTGTTAGTTAAATTTATTATCTTTTAATTATATTTTTAATATTTATTTATCGTTTAATAAATGTATTCTTTTAATTAATAATATCTCTTATGTTTACACTTCACCATATAAATAAAACGTTACAATATGAAACATTTTTCTCAATTTCTAATAGTTACAAAGGTATTTAAAAATGAAATATTGGTCAAGGTCGCCACAGTTTACTTAGTTAATTTTTTTTTTCTTTTGAGAAGATTATAGTATAGTACAGTATTTATACCAAATCTATATTTTATATTCAATTTAAATAACAATTGACAAAAATGAATATATTAATTAAAAACATCTTTTACAATTTTTCAAAAATGTTTCCCTTCCATCCTTTGGCATTTTTGTACATCACAATCTGGTCCTAAACGTATTTTATTCAAAGGCAAGAAATAACTGGGGTGAATTAAATTTATATCACCTAACTTTTTTTGTCAAATTTCGGGCTTAAGAAAATTATCATATATTTGTTTCATTATTAAATGGAAAGTGGTAAACAATTTATGTATTAATACATTTCTCGATTGAAAAAGACCGTGTAATGTGTTGAAAACATTTAATGCGTATTTTAGGGGGTCTCGTGGCCGTGTGCCTGAGTGTCTGGTCGCGAATCTGGGGACCCGGGTTCGATCCCGACCGACGCCAAAAAATTACATCGCATTTTAATGGCACAAAATTGACCTCTGTGGCGCACTCTTCACGCCAGCAATGAGTGCCCGTGAGGTGACGCCTGGTAAGCGCCCACACGGTACAAATATTCCATCATTACCAATATCTGTGTACGAAGCAGATTGGCACACCCAGCAATGGGTAATATGCTGTGATGAAATATTTATTTATTTATAAATATGCTTTTGTGTATACGTTCTGCATTTCATTTAAAATATTTTCATACGATTTTAATTTATCTTCGTAGCTAGCTAGGCGAAAATAATGGCATCCTAGTTACTAATTTCTTGCACAGTACATTGATGGCAATAATTTCAGTATTTTTAATTTTAAGCACTACATTTCATTAAATTTGTATAAGGAACATATCCTTTTATATCACATTGGCCCCATCCTATGCAACACCTATAATATTTTTTACCGGGATTTTCAATTTATCCAAACAAATTTTAAAAGAGTATATATACGAAGATATGTGCCTGCGCTGATTGCGCAGACATTCATGTACAATATGTGCATGCGTGACTATTAATAGTATGTGTGTAGAAAATTATGATGTCATAAAATCAGACTCAGAATGTTTATAAGATAAATTATGAATGAAAACTATAATATTAAATATTTTTGATGAATATACGCATAATATTAGATAAATATTTCATTTATGTAAAATAAATCGATATATATATATATATATATATATATATATATATATATATATATATATATATATATATATATATATATATAATTGTAACGCGGCAGCGTATGAAACCGCCAGCGTACAACTAATTATTGTGATCGTCTAATTACCCTACGTTGTGTTATTTAATAGTATATATATTATTTTTGGTATGACCCCATTGAAGCCATTGAAGCCAGGAGAAGAATGTAGTCATGTTTATTTTGTAGGGTATAAGTGTTTAAAAAAATTCAATTGTGCAAACTGTTGTGAAGAGTTGACAAGAGATGCTGACAATCTAATAGAAGAAAAATAAATTTTCTTATTCCTAAAGAGTGTGGCAAGAAACATGAAATTAAGTTTTTAAAAAGACCATCTACTGAAGTAGTGAATATTTTGAGAGACTTATTAAAATTATTTCAAACATTTTATAATGATCATAAACATCAGTCCATTATTAAGAAGCGGTTGCATAGTGAAAATTTAAATTTTATAACGAATAAATAGTCTTTGGTTTGATACATCCCATAATCATAAATTATATTTAATTGAGTGTTTTATAAAAACTAAACTTTATAAAACATTAGCTATGGGAATCAAAAAAATTCAAATATGAAAAAACAGCTAAAAGAAAACATAAAATTCTTCAAAATGAATAATTCTATATTATAACAAAAAACATCTTATTTAACTTGTATTTATTATATGTATTATTTAAAATTTATAATTTTCATTTTTATTCAATTTATTATTATTGTATTATTTTTTGCCAAATAAAGCAATTAATTTTTGAAAGATGATTTTTTCACTTTTAAGTAGGTAATTATTGTCTTTTTCTAATCATATAAATGATGCGCTCACTCTAGCATGAAATCTGTTACTTATACTAGGGTTGTTTATTTTATTCTAGGAAGGGATAAATATATTGTGTAATTTTTTCTACCATCTCTTGGATATATTATGAAGTTTTCAATGATTAGTTAATATCTTGGAACTATATAGCAGGTCGGGTTGTAGAATTCAATAATCACAGCATTGTCAGTCTTTAATACATTATATAGTCAATGCCAATACCTCACTATTTTTTTACTGATTTCTCTTAATTCTATTAAGCTTTAATCCCCTATTTATATACAATATATAAAGTTGAGCAAATAACTGTAAGAAACAGTGTAAATCAAGCTTTATATTACAATACCATCTATAATACAAATTGTAAAACAAAAATCTTCTAACCTGTACAGATATAACAAATTATGTAATCATAACTACTACAAAAGTCCACTGTTTGTAAATAAATATTTAACAGATATTATTTATTGAAAGTGAATAGAAAAATTATGAAACATGAGTTTTATGATTGATTTGTGTTTTATGTGCTTGTGCTCAAATGAAAACAACTGCAACATTGTGGACAACAAAATTGCTACTCAAGTAGAATACCTTATGCCTGAAATTGTAAGTAACTATTTTGCTTTTATTTAAAGGTATTGAATAACTTAGGAACCTATTAAAAACTAAGTCATATTAAAATATTAACTACATACCACATATGTCTGTTTTTTGTACAATTTTTGTAAAGAAAATTGTATCTGTAAAATCTTACTGACCTAAAGGTGCAAGTGTGTACCAAAACGTCGGTGTTGTAAGAATAAATGCTGTTTGACTGAGATTTCGAGTAATTGTTAACACCTTATCCACATTACAGTTTTGAAATTTTCAAAATTTAAGTTTAGAAATCAAACGGAGAGATCTTGTGACAAATGAACAAGCTCAGACCATTCGTTTATTTATGTTAGATTATTTTTATTAATTAAATATCAATTACCCAATTAATATCCGATTGTGAATAAAATAGTATACAATCCCGCGGTGAAGGTAGAAGTTTCATTATAGTCTAGTCTATAGTTTATTTCATAAGTGTTGGATTAGATAGAGAAATAAATTCTGCTCTCTGATTGGTCAGAATGCAATCCTAGTTGACTACAGCGAAAAAATATTTATATATTTTTATAGATTAAAATATTTAGTACTGATAAAGATTGGTTTCACTAATTTAAATTATTTATTTAATGCAGGTAAACATGGTTGGCACTTAAGCGCCAGCTGCTATTTTCTTACGTGAAATAAAGTATAGAGCGCGGGCATACAACTGTTTTAAGTGTCCTTAAAAACATGTGTGCAGGCGCCCCACTTGTCATAGTGACAGTACAGCCATTTTGTGCGTTGTTTTGTGTTAGTGTATGGTCTGTCGTGTTTTTGAAAACTTATAATGAACGATTCAAACATATTGTAAAAACATTTCAAATTAAATATTAATGAAAATTTCTCAAAAATGTTATGAATCACCCGTTTTATTTCAGAAATTTTAATTCACTTTTATGTAGACAAAAAAGTTTCATGTATTTTGAATACATAATTACGCACCATGGAGCAGTGCATTGTGGTACATGGCGCTTAAAGCGTGGATTTGAAAACGTTTTATTGAAAATGTCAAATTTCAATATTTAATTTCATCATTATCTGTGAAGAACGATTTTTCCGAAATATTTTTTTAAAGCAGAACATACTTTCTATTCAAATATATTATAATCTCCAAAAATAAGGGTGAAATTAAATATAGAAATTTGACATTTTCAAAACAAGGCTTGTGGTTCCAGCCAATATGTGTACCTACATGTTAGTAGTGATGTTTTTTCAAAATAAATAGTGTAATTTCAGAAAATATTTGTTTCAGTTTTATTTATCATAATAAAAAAAATTAATAGGTATTTAATACGGTATTGTTACGAAAACAATAATTTCATATGAAATATTTTTAATATCGTGTTCTTAGGGAAATAAATAATTACAAAATATTTATAATATCCTGATGAATGTTCGAATTTATAAATCATGAAATAAAAGAATAATCCACATTATATAAAATATTCGTAGAACAAAATCAGTTTCTATATAACACACTGTAAGTATAGAAAATTAACTCATCTTCCCTTTGATTAAAACCAGTTTTTTAAACTTCTCCACTTAATATTTTTCAAAATATATTTACAAATACGACTGATTCGTTTTACTAGTAAATAATTCATACACTTGTCATTAATTTTGGCTAGTTTCATTTTAAAGTAGCATGTATACATTTGCGAAAAACTGAATTTCTTGCACAGAAAACACATTCGTTGTTTAAGACACAATGTTAAACTGAAGCTTGGTTATCCAGAATCAGCTGTTCACCCGCCATGTTGTGACGTAGGTGCAAATACCCTATGGTATATTCATAGAGTTAAGAATATAATACATGGAGTGTAAATTACGAATGTAGGCAATGACCTTGATGCCTAGTGACGGAAGGGGAATGAAGCGTCAGCCATATTGTGCCGCCCCATTTTAGCGCGTTATTCAAATCTATCCATTTTACATCTATTTGTAAAATAAAGTTATATTGGAGTAATAAAACAATAGTAATAGTGTAATTTACTAGAATAAATCCAACGTAGGAAATAAATAATATCAACCGTAATAAAATGTTTTTATTTATACAAGATAATTCTGTAACTAAAATAAAATACATAATTATTTTTAAAATTTAAAGAAATACAATAAATATCAATATCTGAAACTAGTAACCTTCGAACAGAATTAATTTGTTATATTGTTGTCGTCGACTTTGTGATGAATCTTTTATATTTTTTGCAATGTAGTATAGTCGTATGGAAATATATTTTTCTGAAATAGCTTTATTCAAATAAATAATATGGTTTTCCATTGGATTCTGATTCATTGGCGTGTTCAGTTAAATTTTCAAAAATATTTTTATTTTGGTAATAATGTAACACTGATATAACTAAATACAAAATAGAAAACTTTTTCTTCAAATAAATTCCACCACTTTCTAATAAAGCTTTTCTTATAATTTTTTCCGCAATTTTACAAATATTTCGTACACATGACGAGGGATACAAAAGGCCACCTTTATCTTTAACATTTATTAAAGATGAATGGCCACTACGTTCATTTTCTTACAGTGCTTCAACGCATTCTTCACAATAAATAACTTTTTTTTTTAAATGTCTAACTACAAAACCACTTATGTAAGAAATTACATTTTCTGCATATTCTGATAATTCTTGAGGATTTCTTTGATAATTATGATCAAAATCTTGTAACACAGATATTACGTCTTGCTGTTCTTCGCCTTCTATATCAATACGGGACATATTTAAAGAATTATTAATTACTGCAACGGCATTTATTTTGATTGTTGTACTAGATAGTATATAAATAAATAAATATTTCATCACGGCATATTACCCATTGCTGGGTGTTCATACACAGATATCGGTAATGATGGAATATTTGTACCGTGTGGGCGCTTACCAGGCGTCACCTCACGGGCACTCATTGCTGGCGTGGAGAGTGCGCCACAGGGGTTAATTTTGTGCCATTAACATGCGATGTAATTTTTGGCGTCGGTCGGGATCGAACCCGGGTCCCCAGATTCGCGACCAGACACTCAGGCACACGGCCACGAGACCCCACTATATGAAGAATATTAATGTTTTCTAATGGAATGCAATTTCCGGTTGATGAAGTTTGTAGTTCCATTTGAATTAAAAGTCTCTTGTAAGATGCTGAAAACTGTCGGACCGTTGGATTATTATTAAATCCTCCTCGGGCACGAATTGTAGAAAAAACCATTTCTAAGTGGTCTTGGCTTAACTTGTAGGTTGGAATATATTTTAATAACGATTTTTTTTCTATTAAACCGGTATATCATTTTTTTAAACTATTTATACATATCAAAAAACCTATGAAGCCTGTCTTTCTATTGGAGGTTATTATTAAAGAATTGTTTTTGGTTTTTAAAGTGCGTATATAATTTTCACACTTTTCTAGTGTTGATAACATATATTCTATGTTGTATCTTGATACTGGAGCTTTCAAACCACGTTGTCTTGAATTTTTGCTGTTTAATATATCAAATAAATTATTAATTTTTTAAACTATACATATCAAAAAACCTATTTTTAAAGTGCGTATATAATTTTCACACTTTTCTAGTGTTGATAACATATATTCTATGTTGTATCTTGATACTGGAGCTTTCAAACCACGTTGTCTTGAAATTTTGCTGTTTAATATATCAAATAAATTATTAAAGCAGCGAATTAAACTCACAGTAGCAGATATGTCTTTAAAACTTGGAAGTTGTAATTCATTGCAACAAAAATCTAAAGCACATGCAACTGATTCGCTTAAAACATGTGTGTTTCCTTAATTTGTTAGCCAAATGTAATCCTTCCGAATCCTGTAATTGCTGTAATTGTTTAATCTATGTCCAATCAATTTGTTTATTGTTTGCGTTATAAAAAATGCAGTGATCATGAAAAGTATTTCGCACATTTTTAAGCATATGACTGGGATCAGGGAAAAAATAATTTTTGTCTTTCATATCAGGATGATTAAACCATGTTTTTCGTTGCGATAAATCACATCCCAATCGTGACATCACTGATATATTTGAAGCTGTGCCATCAAATGTTAGTGATACTACTCTTATTCCAGCTTGACACTTGTTAAACATATATTTAACAAATTACAGCGCTGTTCTGCAGACATTCCATCAACAGAAAAATATCTCACGGGAACTTTCCAAGAGTCATTAATACACATAATTAGAAATACCAAAACATCTTTTGCTTCTGCTACTGTATCATCATCATTCTCAACTCCATACTCAACGTATCCATAATACCTCTTGCCGTCAAATTCAATTTGTCGCCGTATTGAGAACTGAAATGTCCGATGGCGGCAGCACCATCGGGCCGAACAGCTGCTTCTGAATTGATACTCGCAGTGTTGTGACATATGAAAACAAACAACAAAAGCATTTTTTTTCACTTAAAATGGAGTTTGGTACCACAGAACATTTTAAATTTCTGGAAGCAACAGCTACTTCTAAATGTATTATAGAAGATATGTTAAAATGTATTTATAATTATATATATATATATATATATATATATATATATATATATATATATATATATATATATATATATATATATATGTGACGATACGTACCTTGTTGTAGTGTCCATCTCCGGTTATTTGTAAACTTTGTAAATTCATTACAATCCGCTGTTGAAGTTCATAAATCCCGATCACGTGTGTTGTCGCTCACAAACCGTGTTAAACTTTTAAATAATGGATGTTGAGCGTTGTTTAATATTGTGGAACTGTCTACAGTGGGCCTATAGCGAGCTACACGCAATATAAATCGTATCTAGGTCACGCACTTTGTAAATTTAACCCTGAAAATGTTGTACAAATAAAACACATGTTTACCCGAACAATGATTGTTGATATTGCTATGTAAATCATACCTTGTATATTGCATTGTTGTATTATTTGTGTATTTACTTTGTACAGGTTTTATTTCACATGTTTAATCGTTGCAACAATAAATTGTAACGGCTGTCATGGTTTGACAGCACGGAATTTAGCAACAACACTCTGTCAGACGTCTACCGTTACAACAACAATATTGTAGCTGTCATTATTTATTTGTATAATGTTTATTGTTGGTTTTTGATTGTTGTGAGTGATAAACTGGTACAATCGGGTTGTTTTAATGACTTCCAGTAATTTTTATATATTTTATTTTTATTGTACAAACGCCATCAGCGCCTTTTTACATCAACTAAGTTTAAAACATTTCCCCACCAAGTTTTCTGCGAGATTATGCCGGATTACCAGATTTTGGGTATAAAAGCCGCAGCATCACTTGGAGAAATCAGTTCTCGAACTCATCTTGAATGGTCTCCTGAAGATCACGATTGAGTGCGAACATTTGAGTCGAAGAAGTCTACCGTGGATTTTGCCACTGTTTTTGGTGAGTGGAGAATCACCGTCCGTATTTCCTTGTGGGTGATAGACAACTCCGCCGTCAAGTTGTGCTATCACAGGGAATTGCTGCGAGCGCAAGTTGTCAATTGTTTTTTTTAAACTTAGCGTTTGATGTTTCTTAGAAACCTATTTCATATTTCATTTTTTTGGGTTACTTACCGTTATTAAAAGACTGTGCCATTGCCGTACCGCGGGGGCACAGTCACCATTCTTTTGGGGTTGTAAAGTACCAGTTTGTGGCTCGATAGTTTTGTCACACACTATTTTTCATTTATTATTATCAGTACCTTTTTTACTTACTGTTGTATTGTATTAGAATAGAATAAAGGTTATTTTGTTACGGGTTAAAAACGTGCTTTTTCAACCAAACCTTGGCCTTCCTCCTAGAGCTATCCCGGCACCTATTGTCCCTATTTCAGCCACCACCACCGAAGGCGCCCGAGTATTCCGACCGACGGCTGAGGGGACAATACGACGATGGCCCAGCCACCGATCACAACGGGGCCACCGTCACAATATATATATTATATATATATATATATATATATATATATATATATATATATATATATGTAAAAGCGACCTTTTGGGGACCCTTCAATATTATTGTAAATATAGGTAGTAAATAGTATATTATGCAACTAATTTCAAATTCGCAATGTTTTGATACATATAAATGTGAAAAAACTTAATTTTTCATTTTTGACTGACAGATCACATATTCTCTACACTTTGAGGACTTTGTTCAGTGGGTAATGTAGAGACCATTTATTAGTGGTTCAGTCGTCAGCGGACACCGGACCACGCACCAATACTACAGAGAAAACTGCGGTCATCTAGTGTACTGCTTTTAGACACATCCGCCGTGTGGCGCTAATGTCAGGCCTTCTTGCAATTTAAATCATTCAAATTCGTAATCTGAGTTTAAAAGAAAATGATTGCATTTTTTTCGTGATATTAAGCTATAAACAATTTACATACAAAATTTTATAGTTTGTTTTAAACATATGAGAGCTAAGTTATTATAATAGATATTTAAGAAAGAAAATATGCTTCAAAACAAATATTAATATATTTATGTATTTTTATTACAAATTTTGTAGTTTATATTATATCAAAAATGTTTGTCGCACTGCGTACACATAGTTTATTGCATTTTTCGAATATTATTTCAGTCTCATTAAAATGCAGTAAGTACTGTAATAGGTATCATATTTGCGTTAGCACAAGGAAATACAATGTTACCGCTTAAAATAACTTTTATTAATTATTAATAATAAGTTATTTGTTATAATATTCATAAAATTTTGCAATTATTAAAGAAAAAGCCGAGCTGCGTACATTCATCCCAATCCTATATTTTCACTATTTTGTTGACACGTAACATATAATTTGTTTAACAAATGCATATTTACTTAGACTAAATATATTAAAACCGGTATTGATTATTAATAATAAGTTACTTGTTATAATATTCGTAAAAATACACAATTATTATACAGAAATAGCCGAGCTGCGAAGAACAGTTCATTGCTATATATGAAAAACGGTATTGATTATTAATAATACGTTACTTGTTATAATATTCGTAAAAATATGCAACAATTACAGAAATAGCCGAGCTGCGTAGAACACATAATTTGTTTAACAAATGCATATTTACTTAGAATAAACATATTAAAATCGATATTGATTATTAATAATAAGTTACTTCTTATAATATTCGTAAAAATATGCAATTATTACAGAAATAGCCGAGCTGCGTAGAACAGTTCATGCTATATATTTTCACTATTTTGTCGACATGCAACAAATAATTTGTTTAACAAATGCATATTTACTTAGACTAAACATATTAAAATCGGTATTGATTATTAATAATAAGTTACTTGTTATAATATTCGTAAAAATATGCAACAATTACAGAAATAGCCGAGCAGCGTAGAACACATAATTTGTTTAACAAAAACATATTTACTTGGAATAAACATATTAAAATCGATATTGATTATTAATAATAAGTTACTTCTTATAATATTCGTAAAAATATGCAATTATTACAGAAATAGCCGAGCTGCGTAGAATAGTTCATGCTATATATTTTCACTATTTTGTCGACATCCAACAAATAATTTGTTTAACAAATGCATATTTACTTAGACTAAACATATTAAAATCGGTATTGATTATTAATAATACGTTACTTGTTACAATATTCGTAAAAATATGCAACAATTACAGAAATAGCCAAGCTGCGTAGAACACATAATTTGTTTAACAAATGCATATTTACTTAGAATAAACATATTAAAATCGATATTGATTATTAATAATAAGTTACTTCTTATAATATTCGTAAAAATATGCAATTATTACAGAAATAGCCGAGCTGCGTAGAACAGTTCATGCTATATATTTTCACTATTTTGTCGACATCCAACAAATAATTTGTTTAACAAATGCATATTTACTTAGACTAAACATATTAAAATCGGTATTGATTAGGTATTAATAATACGTTACTTGTTATAATATTCGTAAAAATATGCAACAATTACAGAAATAGCCGAGCTGCGTAGAATACATAATTTGTTTAACAAATGCATATTTACTTAGAATAAACATATTAAAATCAAAATTGATTATTAATAATAAGTTACTTCTTATAATATTCGTAAAAATATGCAATTAATACAGAAATAGCCGAGCTGCGTAGAACAGTTCATGCTATATATTTTCACTATTTTGTCGATATGCAACAAATAATTTGTTTAACAAATGCATATTTACTTAGAATAAATATATTAAAATCGGTATTAATTATTAATAATAAGTTACTTGTTATAATATTCGTAAAAATATGCAATAATTAAAGAAATAGCCGAGCTGCGTAGAATAGTTCATGCTATATATTTTCACTATTTTGTCGACATGCAACACATAATTTGTTTAACAAATGCATATTTACTTAGAATAAACATATTGAAATCGGTATTGATTATTAATAATAAGTTACTTGTTATAATATTCGTAAAAATTTGCACTTATTACAGAAATAGCTGTACAATAGTTCATTGCTATATATATTTTCACTATTTTGTCAACATGCAACAAATAATTTCTATACCAAATGCATATTATTATTATTATTATTATTATTATTATTATTATTATTATTGTTTTCGAGTTTGTGCTAAGCCACTAAGTTGGACATGCGTGATTTTAATGTGAAAATGATTAGGTAAAAGACTCACGTCATCAACCTGAAAAAAACCTTATAAAATGTAATATAACTTGTAGAAATTATTGGGTTTTATTTATTCTTAAAAGAAGAAGAAAAAAGTACTTGTATTAAGTAATGTATATATTAATGATATTTACAATTATTTCAAGTCAATCGTTATTTCTTTTACGTAATATAAAATTATTTGAAATAATTGTAGTTTATTTTCGTACCATACGTTGGCGTTGGCACTACTGAGAATGACCATTTTATGTCAAATAATTTTATATTCCGTAAAAGGAATAAGGATTGACTTACAAATAATTGTAAATCTATTAATATATGCGTTTCTTTAATACTAGTATATGTTTTCTTTTTTTTTTAAAGGTAAATAACATCTAATAATTTCTACAAGTTATATATCTTTTTATAAGGTATTTTTCAGGTTGATGACGTGAGTCTTCTGCCTAATCATTTTCACCATATGTATGTATGTATATATATTTTTGACATATTCGTTATATTGAAATTAAAATTAAATACTTGAATTATTCGGGGTTTTCGAATTTGTAGCGTGAGCGTGTACAGCTGGTTCCTGCGCAAGCTGTACTACGCAAATAGGTTCCGCCCATTACATTAATTACATCTGTTCAGCCTGTTCCACAAACGCAATGTCCGTGTTTTTTATGTTTACAGGTTTACAGAGACTGTCGTACATACTCGTGTAGACCTTCGGTTACATTCGAACTTGACAATATGCGGCAATATTTGAAATGAATTTAGATAAGTGTAAAGTACTTATGCACGTGCATACATTTTGAAGGACATTTTTGCAACAGAAAAAAAATGTCGATAAGCTCTGTAATAAAAAATACCTAAAATTCACGAATCTGCCTACTATAATGCCCTAATATTATCAAATACCTATTTTGCAATATTTAGTTTATTACACTTAATTAACAATTTTATTTAAATCAAAAGCATATCTTCATAAATTGTGATTTATTAAAATCATACGCCCATATGTCAATGAACTCTTGTATTAAAAAGCTTCAAATCGTATATTAGAATGCACTAATGTTGTCAGATACCTATGTAGGAATATTTATTCTAATTATGTGGTCGCATAGCTGAGTGTACAACGAATCAAGATCACGAATTTATGGTGCCAAGTTCGAGCTCGACCACTGCCGAAAAAAATATTTATAATTTATAAATGGCACAAAATAACACCTGTCATGCGCTCTTCACGCCAATTTCGGGTGTCCGTACGATGACCTCTGGTAACCGACCTCCGGATGAAATATGTCCTCTCATTACCGATATCTGCTTATTTGCAGATACGACACACCCGACAACTGGTAAAAGCCATGATGACGTGATGATATTTTTTATTTATTTACTTATTTATATTAAATTCTAATCCTATATAAGTTTACGGGCAAGGTCGCACAATATTTTGATAAAATATTTAATAATAATGGAATAAACAAAATTGTTTAATTATTTGTTCCATGAGTAGTTTATAACGGTGTACATACATCTTCACAATGGGCCCATAAACCATTTTTTTAAATGAAAGTTCGTTTAATTTTGAAGCAATTCGTGGTATCAAAAAAGTCATACTTGTTTCTTTATAACTGCATTTGATTTTTGAAGAAACCTATAGCTATCTTTCTCACATCGTTTATGTAGTAGGCTGCGCGAGAAAGATACCAATACCAATGTGACGTCATCCGTGACCCTGGAAATAAATTCAAATATCTCGAAGTATTTTAAGGATAAAGTATACATTTTATTATTTTTGTTATGGTTTATGGGCCCATTTTACCAATTACTTAAAAAAAATACATATTTTAATTTAAAAAAGAACTACGTTTTTCTTTGATAATTTAATCAATTTTGTCCTTTGTTTCTTTTCTGGGAGCAGATAATCGTAATCTAGTTTTTTTTTTGCCACGGCGCCAATCTCGAACATCGGGTTATAGAAATATACAGCCAATAGTAACAATTTACTACGAATACAAAATATACCCCGCACTGGCATTGACCAGGGTTGGAAAACCATCCCCTCTTCTATTCCTCTCTACCCGTACTCCACCGCACCTAGACTAGGGCAACTCATTTCAGCTTCCGTAAAATTCCGTAAAATTTTGTTTAGAAATTAGTAAATTACATATGTAGGTTTAAAGATATAACAAAATTTCAAAACGGGCATATAGAAGGAAAGTGATACTATGCTTCTACGTTCTTATATTTTCCAATAAATGTCTATTTAATTAGATATATTGTGTAAACTGTGTTTTTCTAAGTTAATTTCAAATTTGCCGAAAATTATAATGAGCAGCAAATTATTAATATTTAATACCGATTTTCACATGTTTATTGAAACTAAATTGGCAATTGTTAAACAAATTATCTATTTCATATGAATAAAATAGTGAAAACATTTAACATACGTTTGAAATTGTGCATTTTGCATTTTTCTAAGTTAATTTCAAATTTGCCGAAAATTATAACGAGAAGCAAATTATTAATACTCAATACCGATTTTCACATGTTTATTGAAACTAAATTGGCTATTGTTAAACAAATTATCTATTTCATGTGATTAAAATAGTGTAAACATTTAACATACGTCTGAAATCTTATTGTACGATTCTAGTCTAGTCTAATCTAGTCTAGTTCTAGTCTAGGTCAATGCTTAAAATTAATTATTTATGATTTTTTAATAACAATTTTATAAATATCAAAACTATATTTTTATCAAATGCGATTTATTACACTCATACATCTTAATTGGGTCGCTGAGATCTGTAATAAAAAACGTTATTTTTTTTTCATTACATATTTTTCTAGAATTATTTAATAATTTTGTAAGTAGCAAAGCCTTATTTTTATAAAATTCGAATTACTTAACTGAAATCTACAATTACGCTGAGATCTTTAGTATAAGTTGTGTACTAAAAAATCTTGGATCCTTGGTTTATATACGCTAGTTTACAAATAAATCAAAAATATTTAAAAAAATTAAATAAAAATTTAGTAAAACATGTACATATATTTATAATATAAATTTTACGTGGTTTTCAAATTTGTAAAGATTGGCTGAATATTCACTTGAACAAAAATAATATGGTATAATATTAGCTCAATGATAACTTATCAGACTGTGAAGCTAAGAACCCAGGTTCGAATTCCACAATCGATAAAAAAAAAATCATCATATTTAAAAATTACCTCTGTGGCTCCCTCGCCACTAATATCTTTATGGGCCGTTAATTGACAGCTGTTAATCGCACGCATGGTTAAAAATACATCGAATTGATATCTTCAATTAGCGAGATCTGCTCTATTGGAAGCACCAAATGGCTGAGTGGGAACCTGTAATTTCAAATCTCCGAGTACGGCAAACAGCACTATGTGCAACCTATACATCGCAAGCCGGTATCACAAGAAATGCTGGCCGTGCGGCACGCCGGGGGTGAATTAAGGTTCCATTTTTAAAAATATCGTCAGAAAAATCAATAAAATTGTTGATATGTATTTCATAAAGGAGACTACTTTGTATTTTGTTTTAAATTTAGCTTCTACAATAATACCGCAGCGGATGCACGTCGTAATTGTCAAATAAAATTAACACTCAAAATTAGCTAATAATAATATTAACAATTTAGATGATATTTTCGTTTATATTTTAAATATTACGTTGTTACAGTAAACTTGCCTGCAGCAGGTTAGTAATTCGTACATAGGTATTTTTTAAACATGACCTTCCAATTTTAAAATTATTAATAACAATTACAACTTAATAATTTACTTTAATATTATACATACCGAAAAATACTATTAGAAGATATTATGTATTTACATATAAAAGCGCAAGGAACTGTAATACTGCAATCAAGATGTGAAGTTTTAAAATAAATATGATACAGGTATATACATAGATATTTCGAAGGAATTTGTTACAGGAGATATCAAAATTTAAAACGTTTTATGAATGTAAATTAAGTAAACAATTCCGTCTGTATTTAATAATATGCAAGTTCTTCATTCGAATAAAATATATCGGATACAATTAACATATTTTTATAATACCTGCATTTAGAAATAGGAAACAATTATCAAATACCATAATGGAATTTAATACATTTTATTACAAATTAAACGTCTAGCTTATAATTCGAAATTTTTAGATGGTACATCAGCTTTTTTTTAAAATAATAACTTTTGTTTATAATACCTACATTATTAGTGTTATTTATGTAAACAAGTGTGTGTAAATGTTAATACATCATCAAGGCCTTTTTCCCATTACTGCGTATGCTTGCTATTTTTTTTATGGAAATAAAAAATGTAAACAAATTAATAATATCATCCCGGCGTTTACACAACTACAAATTTACCAATAATAATGTTCTGACATCACCTTACCTTACAGGAACTCATAGCTTCCGTGCTTATAGGACAGCATAGAAAAGTATAACATTTTATCATTTTAATATCTTGTGCATACAATATTTTCTCTCGTTTCAAAATGTTTTACAATATAAACAATAAAGAAAAGAGACTGAGAAAATAAGAATAGAACGAGTACGGTTATTTATTTTTAACCTAGGAATACTGAAAATATTTTACTAAAAATCTGTTGTGGCCAGCACAATACCTCTCACCATTTTTATTTTATGTTACATAGGAAGCGAGCAGTCATGTGACCTTATCAAGCAGATGTGGAGGCCCGTGTCAGACTGACAGTTAGTAATAATGTATATAGATGTCAAGTATCATAATTTTTCATTCAAAATATCATGATTTTCCAAATCCATGTGGATTATTTTCATCGACAAGTATATTCCATACAATTGATAACAAATAAACAACATGATACCAAAATATTTTGAAATTTTGAATAAAAAAATGACAAAAAAAATATTTGTTGACTTTCATAATGCAATTAAAATGAAACTAGTGTAAAGAACGGGTTATAGAAATTACTACGAGTTAAGAACGTTATAATTACTGTAATTATTACAAATGGCACTTGGTATTATTCTATAAATAGTGCTAAATATTTCTTAAAATCATTTTATTAATAATATTCAACACCGATTTTAATATGTTTACTCTAAGTAAATAGGTTTTTGTTAAACAAATTATTTGTTACATGTCAATAAAATAGTAAACATATGTGAGAAGCAGCTGTTTGCGTGCATTTCGTTTATTTGTGCAATAAATTCAAATTTTACGAAATTTATAATAAAAATCTTATTATTCATACTCAATACCGATTTTAATATGTTTACTCTAAGTAAATAAGTATTTGTTAAACAAATTATTTGTTACACGTCAATAAAATAGTAAAGAAACGTGAGAAGCAGCTGTTTACGTCCATTTCGTTTATTTATGTAATAAATTCAAATTTTACAAAAATTATAATAAGAAGCTTATTATTAATATCGAATACCGATTTTAATATGTTTATTCTACGTAAATAAGTATTTATTAAACAAATTAGTTGTTATATGTAAACAAAATAGTGAAGAAACTGTTTGGGTGTATATCGGCTATATTTACAATAAATTCAATTTTTTACAAATATTATGATAAAAAGCTTATTATTAATATTCAATACCCATTTTAATATGTTTATTCTACGTAAGTACGTATTTGTTAAAAAATATATTTGTTACATGTCAATAAAATAGTAAATAATATGTGAGAAGTGAGAAGCAGCTGTTACATGCATTTCGTTTATTTGTGCAATAAATTCAAATTTTACGAAAATTACAATAAGAAGCTTATTATTAATATTCAATACCGATTTTAATATGTTTACTCTAATTAAATAAGTATTTGTTAAACAAATTATTTGTTACATGTCAATAAAATAGTGAAAATATGTAAGAAGGAACTGTTTGCGTGTATATCGGCTATATTTGCAACAAATTCATTTTTTAAGAAAATTATAATAAATAGCTTATTATTAATATTTAATACCGATTTTAATATGTATATTCTACGTAAATAGATATTTGTTAAACAAATTATTTGTTACATGTCAATAAAATAGTGAAAATATGTAAGAAGAAACTGTTTGGGTGTATATCGGCTATATTTGCAATAAATTCAAATTTTTATGAAAATTATAATAAAAATCTTATTATTAATATTCAATACCGATTTTAATGTGTTTATTCTAAGTAAATAAGTATTTGTTAAACAAATTATTTTTTACATGTCAATGAAATAGTGAAAATATGTAAGTACAAACTGTTTCCGTGTATTTCGGCCATACGTGCAATAAATTCAATTTTTTACGAAAATTATAATAGTATTATTAATATTCAATATCGATTTTAACATGTTTATTCTAAATAAATAGGTATTTGTTAAACATGTTAATAACATAGTGAAAATATGTGAGCAGCAATTGTTTGTGTGCATTTCGGCTATGTGTGCAATAAATTCAATTTTTTACAAAAAATATAATAAGAAGCTTATTATTATTAATATTCAATAATATAGATAAAAACAGGCAGTAAAAGAATTATGTCATTCGACGATTTCTAATTTATATCTATATTAAGATCACCATATATCGGTAAAACGCTTTGCTTGCTTCTAACCAGTAGGTACAAGTCCATGGTGTTATAAATAGATATGGAGAAAGCGCTAGCCGAAACGAAACAATAGCATCGTAGCCGGTGACAAAGTAATTGCGACGTTGCCAAATTATGATGCTGTACTATTCATTTAGTACACTTACTATATTTTGCTTTTTATTTAATAATTATATAATGATTATAAGCTAGTAACCACTAATTATTGTTGTTTATTTCTATGTATTTTTTTCCTACCTTCTTATTAGGTATATTGGGTAGTGTACTTTAAATAAATAAATAAATAAAAAAATTAAATAAATAAATAAATACATAAATAAATCAATTATTCAATGAATTTGTTAAAATATCATTGTATTTGTCAAATACAAATAAAGATACCTACATCATCGGCAAATATTACATTTGTTTTTTAGACACATACACATATATTTTTACACAATAAAAATGTAAAATCCCTAGTAACCAAAGTATTTTTAAACAATTTGAAAAGTATCACAGAAATTGATTAAACAATGACTGTTAAATATCAGAAACAATTCATTTATATCTCTAAGAACACCTAATAAAAAACATTTGTTCATTAAACGCATACATATATTACAAATACAAATGTTTATTCCCAATTAGCCATAGTATTTTTTAGCAATTTAAAAATTATCACGTAAATTGTTTAAACAATGAATGTTAAATAGCGGAAACAATTCATTTATAATCTTAATGACAAAAATTTGCTTTTTTAGACATATACATACATTTTTACACAATAAAAATGTTTAATCCCTATTAGCTAGAGTGACCTAAGGAAACTATTGCCTTTAGTCAAAAAATTCTATGGTGTTCATCACGGTTTAGGGTCCCTAGAATACTATTTTACTATTTTTACGATGTACCAGGGTACTCCAGTACCGCATCTCCAAAAATTATAATTCTTTCGTATTGTTCTTCTTTACATCGATGTGAAGAGCTGATTAGATTTTGGTTATAATTGGTTAACCGGAAGTACCCTCATTTGAAGTTCTTTACAGTTTTTCTTGAAAAAATGCAATTAAATATCATTTTTGACATTTTATGTTTATATAAATACTAAAGAATATTTTGTTACCTATACGGATTGATTACACTATTTCCTTCATATTAAATAGATTATAAAGAAATTAAATTGACAGGTGTCAGTGTCGGTGCAATTTACATAGTATGTTCGCGTTATAATTATGCTGGAAATATAGAAATTTTCCAAGGAACTTTCTGTACTGAAATTGTACAAAATACATGGAATTGACGGAAGGTATTGTGCTAGCCACATCAAATTTTTCTTGTTGTTAATATCAATATCAACATCGCGTTTTAGCAATGAAATATATTTTCTAATCAATGGGGATTATAAATAATGAACGCCTGATCGTACACATGTTTGACATTTGTTTAAAAATAACCTTATGATTGTCTAAATAGAATTTTGTAAAATGTTACAGAAAATAGTGAGTGCGGTCCTGGTTCGTCGTATGTAGTGGTATTCTGTGACGTGACGTATGATAGTCGAGATAAGAGAACAAAAGAGTTCTGGGAATCCTCAGGTATCAGACCCTGCGAACGTTTCGTTAGTCAAGCCGACGGACAGAGTGATATTTTGTTCTGTTTTGTAATTAGAAATAAACATTTGTTTCATAAAGTAATATATGTTTGGGCAATTTCAGTAAATGTTACCACCCAAAAACAAACCAATTTTAAACCCTGAGATTTAAATTAAAGTTTTGTCCGCGTCATTACTTGGTTGTTTATCTGCAATTTTGGATATACGTAAATAATTTAATATTTTTTAAGAAATTATCCATTTTGTAGCAACGTCTATATAAATTGAGAATATATTTCCGTATATGCTGTTTTTTTATCCCTGCGTTAGTGTGGCAGGTTATGTTACACCCTAGCTTTCTATTTTTCTTTATAATTAAGTAGCCAAGTTATACGAAAAGATATACACACTTTTGTAGAATTACATGGAAGATAAACTAAGTTGGATGAAAAACCAGATAGAAAAACCATGTCTTTGTGAAGCCTACCATAAATCGCTGTGTTTGGTTGGGACATGTGCTTTTTTGTGTCATAAGTGTTTACTGAAAATACTGAAAGCGAGTAACACTAAAGAGAATATTAGTTTTTCAAAGAATTGTCATTTTTATGTAAGAATAAAATGTGTTCAATTTTTTTAATGTAAAACGAGTTTTTCTGGTTTGTTAATGAGTTTTGCGTTTAAATTCCAAATTAAAGCAATAGATATGTTCTGTATACGTATCTCTTCATTTATTATTATTTATTTTGTTTTTTATTTCACTAGTTACAAAAAACTAATGGGGTTTTGTACACACAACCACACTAACTATGAGATAAATGCCCACCGAACTTAATGGGTTAATGTCTTGGTAAATATGGTCACCTTACTATTAGCCATAGTATGTTTAAACAATTTAGAGAATATCACGTAAATTATTTAATCAATAACTGTTAAATAGCGGAAACAATTTATTTATATATTCTCTAAGAACATCTAATGAAAAACATTTACTTTTTGAACGTATACTCGTACATACATTATTACATAATATAAATATTTAATCCCTATTAGCTATATCAACGAACTAGAAATTAAAGATTAAATTAAGTGGAATTGTTGGTTAGATAAGCGCGGCTTTTAAATGTAATTGTACAATAAATAATTAACGTATGGTTATTGTTATTGCCCAATCACACTTTATACATATCTTCTTAACCAGAATTAGGAATTATTAAACAAATTCGTCGACTAGTTTTCATAAAATAGTGAAAACAAAACCAATGTGCAGTGCGGGACTAGAACAAAAAATCTAGAAATCAAATGTGGTTAAATAATACAATAATTATAAACAAATGACACTATATCTTTTAAAATCGTATTATAAGAATTAAAGATTTACACCTAACGAACTAGAAATTGCTGGAGATCTCTAATACTTGAAATATGATTTTAAGAAATATTTAGCACTATTTATAGAATAATACCATGTGCCATTTGTAATAATTACAGTATTTATAACATTCTTAACTCCTAGTAATTTCCATAACCCGTTCTACACACTAGTTTCGTTCTAACTGCATTATGAACATCAACAAATATATTTTTTTTAAAAATCCTAATTTAATTTTCCTGGCAGTTCAAACTTTCCCGCTAAAATGCAATATGTAGTGGTGAGGTAGAGCTCGTGCGTTTAGAGAAAAAAAAAACAAATCAGCCTAGTAAGGCGCCGTAGAAGTTGTACTACCCAAACTACAAATTTTAACTGTATTATTACTCGTTCAAAAAACATTTAACTGAATAATATTTAAATGTTATTAATTTTATTATTATTATCATTTGACATATACAATATTCATAAAAAAGTAGGTATACTTGTGATAATATATTAAAGGCATTTGATTGAATACTATATATTAATAATTTAATTATTTGAAACATACAATATCACCCGCAATAATAAACAACAAATATCGTAATCAATAAAACTAAAAGCATTTATTTCACAAAACAAAATTAAAATTACAAAAAATACAATTAGCAATATCGTGACATCCCTACTTTTACAAGTTAGACTCGTCCGAACTAATTTTGGTCTCTGGTCTCTGCGCAATTTTTTCTCTGAACGCGCGGACTTATAAATGACTATCTTGCTTCAAGTTCTTTCATGCTGACAACGAAAAATCATTTTATGGTTCCGCACTAGTGGGTATATCATAAATGCAATATTATTCAATCATGATAAGAATAAATAAATTATGGCATATATGGCTGGGCCCAGCGAGATACAGAAAAACCTTACTGAGCCTGCTGAATTTAGGGACGATTCGTACCATGACCCTTTTAAAATACATTTGTTACTTTTAATTTTGAATTAAAATATTACATTAGAAGAACCGAAATGTCATTTGTCATTGTGTTAGCCGCGCTCGTCACATTAGGTGTGTTATCACTATTTTATAGTAATTACGAGAACACACATACAGACATCATCGTAAAAATGACTCTAAAACGTACTTATTCATTTAAAACTCATCATCGATTTTTTTTATCAAAGACAATACCTTCCTGACCTATAGGTGACGGAAGGTAAAAACACAATGAGGGCTGATTCAAATATTGCATTTCATTTTTAATGCCGCCCACGTTAAGGACAGAATAGTTGTTGACGATTTTTTTTGACTACGAAGAATACAATGTACATAGCGATACGTTTGATCAATTATCGTTGCTCAAACATCATGTGATATTTCCATACCCCGTTTCCGTTTCGAACCTAAAATTGTTTGATACAAGGTTATCTTTTTGTATGTAATATTTTATAAGTAAAAATGATAAAAATCTAATGTAACTCCCGTTTTATTTCATTTTTATTCATGTAAAGACTGAAAATTAAAATAAATTTAAATACTGGGTTCAATCCGGACCGACGCCAAATATTTCGAATTTTAAATGGCACATAATTGACCCCTGTGGTGCACTCTCCACGCCAGCTATGAGTGCCCGTGAGGTGACGCCTGATAAACGCCCGCATGGTACAAATATGTCATCATTATACTGAAATCTGTGTACAACGCAGATTGGCACACCCAGCAATGGGTAATATATCCCGTGATGATATATTTATTTTATATATTTATGTATTAAGTAGGATTTTTTTAATGTTTGTATTAAATTTTTGTTCATGTGTAGCATAACACTGTAGGCAACCACACATACATGTCGCAAAAATATGACCAAGTAGTGTCACCTAGCGGTACGTATGTAGTTCACACGTTATACGACTACTAGCAGCGCCATGGAACGGCGGCAAAAATTAGTGTCCTCAAATGGTCGATCTTTTATACGACTCTACTAGACCTGGTCCCAAACAGTCGCCAGTGTACCCAAACTGTCGCTTTTATGTTGGTTTTGGTCCCCAAACAGTTGATTTGACATACCTATATATATATATATATATATATATATATATATATATATATATATATATATATATATATTTAATCAATCGAAATAGATGATCGCAGGTGAGCGAATTATAAACGCGAACCACATAATATTATGTGGAGTATTAAAAAATGACGATATAATGTGGGTAATATTTGCACTTTGTCTGCGAACCAGTGCAATTTCTGCAAAACCACATGAAATCAAAATACATTTAGAGAAAATTTAAAAATTATTAGTGCAGAATGCACGTGTAAAGCTATATAAAGACCACGAAATATGTAATTATCCGATTTAAAATGACGAGAACAAACTTTCATATGTTTTGTTATTTGTTTTGCACTACGAATTGCAGATTCCCATGCTTTTCGTCGATCCATATCCATTTCAACACTTGCTCTTGTCGTAATTTTAACTTTATTTTGGCCATGTTTCGGAAAATTATAAAACCCAATGCCTGTGTCTCGACCAGATCTTGAGAGTGACGTCAGAATATACAACAATTTGTACGACTTTTTCCCATTTTTATTCACATCAAATGATCAAACCACATGAAACTCAAGCATACAGTTACAATATAGTACCAAATCGGAAAGTTCATATTTTTCCCACCAGATGTCATGTCGCAGCTTGTCAGTTGTCAATAGCCATTTCATCTACACACAGGCTACATATCAACATGTTATCCGAATACTCACTTCTAATTTTTAATGCTTGAAATGCTTCACTTGTGAAGCCAGGAGCACCGTCAACAGCTTTATACCATTTTGATATCGTTTTGGTATGTGGAAGACAAGACTTGAATGAAGACCGAACGTAATTGTAGGCACTTGGTGAATAATAGTGCAAAGTTATTGCAAATTTCCTTAATTCTTCTGTCTTGGAGATTTAGAACCAGAGCTTTGTGTAACTTGACGTTTCAATATTTCCTTATTAGGATTCAATATATTTTTCAAAACAATCAGCTGATCTTCTTGTAAAAAGTTTTGATTCTTTAAAGAACGAAGTACTGACGACATAGTGGCAATTTTTTTAATATTTCTTCGATTTCTCTGCTGGAGCAGTTTTATTTTCATTTTGTAACGTTGATCTAGTGCCTTTATTTTATTTAATAAAGCAGATTTATTTGGAGATATTTCACGTGTTATTCTTCGTAATAGTGAAAATGATGAACGTGATATTGTTCGAATATGTTTCTGCTTTGATTGAGATAAAACAGAAGTTCTGAGTTTTTTAGAAGGAGCTGTGTCAGTACCTAACTGATATCTCTGCTGATTATTCGACGACGATTCTGTAGAACTTTCAGCTATTGTTATCGGTGTATCTTGCAGCTGGTTATTAGTTGCATCTTGATATCTCTTCTGGTTATTGGACAACAATTCTGCAAAACTCCCAGCTATTGCTATCAATGTATCTTGCTGCTGGTTACTAGATCCAGCTTCATCTCTTTGCTGGTTATTGGACGACGATTCTGCAGAACTTCCAGCTATAGCTATCGGTGTATGTAGCTGCTGGTTACTAGATACAGCTTGAAAAGAAGGTCCGGCAATTCTTATTGGACTAATTCCAATTACTTTTACTGAATGTTGAATTCCAGAATCCTTCAAATATAAAAAATCGCTTGTTACATATTAGCTTACGTGAAAAAAGATTTAAAACATACCGTGTGTGTAGGCCTTAAAATAGTAGGAATAGCATATTCACGTAATCGTACATAAACTAAGGAAGTACGATCGAAACTATCTTCTGGAATATGTTCTGAACATAAAACGCTTCCTCTTGACGGATTCCATCCAATTCTTTGTATCGCTTTTAACCAAGCATTTCTTTTTTCCAAGTTTTTCGGAAATCTTAATACAAAAATTGAAAAATAACAGGAAACTACTTATTTCGAAAGAACACTTTATTATGAAAATACTTACGCATGAAAGGTTATCTTTCTTTTCCTTTCAATAACTTTTTGCGCAGTTGATTTCCTCGCAGTACGGTTAGTGCAGCCCAACACAGAGCACGATGGCATATTTATAAATAAAATGTAATAAATATATCCAGAATAGTTCAAACAAATTTGAAATAGTACCCGTTAACGCAAACAAAAGCAAACAACGAATCAGAAATGGGGCTGCACAAGATGGCTGGCCATTTCCCCGCACGGCTTCAAGATTTCTAGAGTGCCTACAATGAGAGTGATGACATACGATTGTGGCCGCCATATTTGTTCCAATTTAACATGAATAGTATACAAGCATAACACGAAAATATTATCTTACGAACATATTCCTTGAAATTAATATATCTTTTATTTATAAATTTAAAGCATACACATATTTGAAAATTTAAAAAATATATAAACCAATGAAATGCATGTAAAATCATTATATTTAAATAAAAAGAAAACTTACCGTCAGAAGAGACTTCATGCATAAGATGAAATATTTCATTTCAAATCATTTGCATACAAAATTAGTATTAAATTTAAATAGAAGAGCACTAATAAACAAAATAAACCAATAAATTTTACATGAACAAATATTTAATTTATTGTATCAAAAATGAGTTCATCAAGGTAATATAAGTATATTGAAATATAGGAAAAATGGTTTTTACTGTAAATATATTTACAAAAAGGTTACAGTAACAAAAAAAAACTCAAATTACAAAGTGGAAGACATTAATGATTTACTAGCATGTAATATTTTCTTACGTTCTAGTTTTTTGCTTGCAATTTTCAGCCTAAATAAAACAAATCGTTTTATTATTTTTTGTTTTAAATTATGGCAATTTAATATAAAATCGACTTCTGATATTTCATTTAATTTCTCAATAAAAAAATCTTTTAAATTGATATTTCAAACAGTATTTTAGTATTGTCTAAAAGCAGATTCTAGATTTAAAAAAAAGTTGAATGTTTCTTCGTTACAATAAAATAAAGTGTCTTTTTTGAAACTTTTGATTTTAACATATTTACTGCACTGAAGTTTTATATAACTTTTTGACCCTACTGAATATATACAATTATCACAAACTTTTGAAGTTTTTTTAATACTCATAATTAAATATCCTGCAATACTGTATAAAGAATTTTGTTCTGAATTATTCAAATTTACATTTTGTAATTGAAAATTAGAAGGGAAGCGAACCATATCATATGATGGTGCTGTATTTGTTGCTACTACGTCCAAAAAGTCTGCTAAAAATTCTCTTTCATCTTTATCATAACTAGATTTGGAAACATCTTTTGAATATTGCGAAACAGTTATTAATTTTAAGTTATTTTTAAACTGCTGTGCATTTGGTATGATTTGTTTAGATCTAATTGCACTAAATAAATTCTCTAAACAATCTTGCGTAAATCTAGAAGTAAGTACAAAACTATAGTTTTTACTTTCTAACAAAAATTCCTGAAGGTTAAGAACGGATTCTGTTGATATTAATAATCCTGTTTGCGATGGTTTCCACATTTTTTGTTTTCCAACTTTTAAAGTAGAAAATAGTTCTATCACTTCTTTTAAAAATGAAATAGCCTTTTCATATTCATCAATTTTTATTTTGCTTAATGCAAATAATGGATGGCGTGAAGTCATCAATTTAAACCACTTTTCTAAAGTATCCAGAAACCAGGCTGTTGTTTTATATTCCGGTTTATTTAGCTCATCGCTTAAAATTTTTAAACCACTACTAACATCATGGCTTACGACGTGGGTAGACTTCGATACTTTCATCTTTTGAAAGTGAGTCGGAGCTAAATCTTCTTCTGTTAATTTGGGTGCAAGCCGAAGATCATGATCTTTGTCAAAGTCAAAAAGTTCTTGAATATGCTGAGCAGATATAATATTTGTTGGTAAATTATGTTTTAATCTGATATTTTCGGATATTTCTATTATTTGATTCGTCATAAGCATATTCTTGATGTTTTTAAATAAATGTGGAACATCTGTAAAAATGTATTTTTTTTCTGTGGATTAGTTGGATGCACAATAAAATTGTGGGTCTGCGAATATCTTCCTGCTGTTATTTGCCACAGTTTCCATAAGGCTTGATTAGACGCGCCCATGTCAGATGTGATGCTTAAAATATTTAAACCCAGTTGTTCCGTTTTATTAATAATTTCAAAGAAAATATCTTGGTATATAGCACCATTCACTGAGTCACCTGTTAAATAGTAAGCCACTGTCTGTTTCCAACGTGCAGTAATTCCTCCAATCATAACTACCAGAGCGTGAGTTGCTGTTCCTTCATGTTTTGGTAATGTTACAGTACCCAAATATTTCTTCAGTCCTGTATCGTATGTATTTCCTGGTGTTATTGCCATCTCATCCAAAATTAGAGCACAATCTTTCTGGTGATCTTCTTTGAAACTTTCTATCTTTAACTTTAGAAACGAAAAAACTTCGTGTAAAATACCACTATCAAAATGAATATTTTGTAATCGCCTGCTTATTGTTCTAAGAGATGGTAAAGGTATTCTTTGCCGTAACAGCTCTTCATATCCACTAGTTCCACAAGAAATTTTTGTTTTATAGCTCTCATCATGGTACTGTTAGACCATTTCATAAATTTTGTGGATTTCCTTCGTAATGTCAAAATTTGATCATCATTAAAAATCTTGCGTAATAATTTTTCATCTTCAGAATTAGAACGTTTAGTTTTCCGTTTCAAAGCCCGAACTTGGTTTTTATATTTTATTGTTTTATGAAGTAATTTCCTATAAGATGTCTCATATTGGCGTAATTTTTTATTTAATCGTAGTTTTTCTTCCACTGGTGACAATGATCGTACTGGCGATGAACTTGTTGTTGAAGAAGAAGATCCTTTATTTTCGGTTCTTGCTGTAGACGTGGATGGTTGTGGTTCAAACGTTGCTACATTTTCAGGGGCGGGGAACTGAAGTGTTGGATTTCTTCTTTTAACCGGCGACCTTCTACTCTTCTTCGGCACAGTAAAACTAAATATTGTGGGAACAGCATTATGTTTTAGAATCCTCTTGCCATCTTCTCTCGTCTTTTCCCACATTTCAGGTGCGAAGTGGATCTATAAGTCGAATATTATTAGTAATTTTTTAAAAATAGAACATGAATATACTTTTAATTAAATTTAACTTACTTCACAAAGTCGAGACGAATTAGTTGGTGTCCAACCCTCTCGTTTTACTTTAGCTGCCCATGTTTTTCTCCGATCCGGATCCGTAGGAAAGGCTTTCATAAGAAATCCTTTCTCTGACCGATTGGAGCAACCAAAAGCACAGCAACCAACCATCTATACAAAAAAAGCTTCATTATAATAAAATAACATAACTACAAATAAATCAGATCATTTGCATATTTATTAAAATTTGTTCTGTGAATTCTACTTGTTCAGTTGTATACAAAATACACAGCCCATTTATTAAAACTATTAACGAATTATTTTGTTGTCAACAATAATTACTAATATGCATGCATCAATTTAACTTACTGATTATGTTTAGTAGCTAATAAAATTTGAAGTATTCTTTAAATGAAATATAAATGTCAAATCGAAATAATGACAGCAGCAAAGGTTGGTTATGTCTCACAATTTGGTTTCAATTCGATATAATTTTTAATTTATTTAATAAATACTTAAAATTTAATTAATAGAGGTGCAACTGGCTATTATTGTGTATAAAACTTTACATTGTATTTATTTATTACATAAAATTGGCTTATATTACTTACCTTGTTATTAAATAATCTTCGATGCAGTCACTTATCACAAATTGTGTCCTTATATGCACTTAAACTACACTAAAACTACCAAGTACATAAAAACTAAGGCGTAGTAATTAACCGTAAATGAAATTAAACAATAATAATTATAAAAATTCAATATAAACTGCCAAACGGACACGAACTCCTATACAACGCAAGCTAAACCATGAACAGAATGGAACAAATATGGCGGTCAATGCTGTAGCCAATGAAAATGAAGACCACCATTGGCATCACTCTCATTGTAGGCACTCTAAAGATTTCAGACTTACGCTCCCGCTATGTATTATATTCTTAACTCTATGGGTATATTGTTGCACTTGACCTCTTTATGGGTGGGTGAGGGACTATCAACGGTATACGCTATCTCGATTTGCTTATAGCATTTTAAGTTCTAATAATTTTTTTACTTTATCTTTTGTAGAGGTTTAAACTGTTGCAATATACAACTGAATAAACAAAGTATCGAATTCTTAACAAGAGCTGCTTAATTTCTTTGGCGAAATATCTTCTTTTTGTCTGTAAACTCAGATTCCCATATGAAACGTACACTAGGGAATTTAAACTATGAACTCACGACAATCTTGTAGAAGACCAAGGGGGACATTCGAATAGAGAAGAAAATATTTTTTTAAACCAGTGTTTCTCAAGTTAAAATACAAATTTATATTTTTTTCAATGGGACGGTATATATTTTTTAGGCCCATTCGATAGAGTATTTTTATATTTGCTCCTACGTTACGGAATTTAATTTGAATTCAGTGAATTAATATTTTTATATCATTAGATAACGATTTTTTTTGGGCAAAATGCATGTAAAGTTTTATATTAATTTGTTTAAATATGGCTATAGAGTGCCATGAATGAGAAAAATGAATACGTGTTAAATTTTTACATAGAATTAGAGTGCCATGACAGAAAGAAGTGAATATTTTGTTCTGTTAATTAAACATAAATGTTAACGCAAACGAAATATTCACGTATTTCCTTCATGGCATTCTAATTCTTTGTAAAGAATTAACACGTATTCATTTTTTTACATTCATGGCACTCTTATTATAGCCATATTTTAATCAAATTAATATAAAAATTCTGCATGCATTTTTCTCAAAAAAAAATCGTTTTGTAAGGATGTAAAAATATTATACCACCGAATTCAGAATTAAATTCCGTAACGAAGGAGCAAATATAAAAATACATGTTCTCATTTAAAATAAGAAAGTTAGTTTCAAAAACATGAACAATTAAACAGTTAAATCGGAGAGAAGAACTTACTCATAAAGAGCTGGAGAAAACACATTGTTGGGGTATAGGAATTCTCGGAAAAGTGATATTTTGGGGCCTGGAATTATTACCAAGGTCAAGTGTCTGCAAGGGATGGTGTATGTTACTTTAACATTGAACCGAAATTTTAGGAAGGGAAATTGCGGAAGCGAATCGAATTTTATTTACAACAAAATAACTACGTAACTATTTATACCAGAGTTTCTCAACCTTTTTTATATACCGCCCATTGATCATATTTCAAAGTGACGTAATTTGCTTACCGCCCACCTACATAATTCGCGATCATTTTAATTCCCTTTATTTTGAAATAAAATAATTCAAAATTATAACAATGAGCAAATATTAACAAGTTTAAAATATCAAATTTTTGGTATTTAATAAAATACGTACGTTAGGAAACTGGTTATAGAAGTAAGGGACCTATTTAAGTCCCATCGTAAATAGAAACCGATACCTTGAGGATGAAATGAACATACGTTCCTACAAATAACGTCCTTACGATATCGGCTGTGGATAAAACAATTAATTTCCTAATTAACAGAAAAATATGAATAATTTCTGTCGCCCACTAAATATCGGAAATCGCCCACTAGTGGGCGGTACCGCCCATGTTGAGAAACCCTAATTTATACTAATAATAATAAAATATGTATACTCTTAAAAAATACCCTTTTAAATATCATGTACACATTTGAAAAAGTAAAAAATGGATATTCGCTTCATAGATATTAAATTTTTTGTTGATCCAAGAAGTTAAAATAATAAAATGCATTACAGTGTGTGTAGATTGTTACTTGTGTAGATTGGTAAATTGCCATAAAACTAAGTCTTTATGTACATACGTATATACGATTTATTAAATTTTAGATTACTATAATCGCCGTCAAATAAATATGGACTGATACTCAACTTTTTCTTTTCTCCGGACCCTGTCTCTTGTCTTGCGGTGTTTCCACTTCTTCAACATTGTCATACTGAATTGATAACAGTGCAGAAATCTTCAGTCCGTACTTAATAATACATACTAATTGTAAAATTGAAAAACATTACTTAATTCAGATACCTACTTGAAATGCGTAAATGTAAATAAATACTGTAGATCAGTATGTACACACATTTTCATATTAATTCTTTGAAGAGATCAAATTGGCGATATTTGTAGAAAACATTAAAAATAAATATATTGCAATTTTTTAATCGCGATTGTACTGATTTTTCTTAGATTTTCATGCACTATTGTATGCAATTATAAACAAGTTGTTGATTGACGCAGAGTCGAGAGTCTTGTCAAGACTCGGGACAAAACGAGACTGAGTGCAAATCTCGTCTCGACAAGACCAAGACAGGACCGAGGTAGTCGAGACTTAGTCAAGACCAAGACAAGACCGACTTCAAGTCTCGTCTCGTCTCGTCTCGTCTTGTGGCAACAATAAATATAAGTTTGTATTATATCTCGAGAATTAGTAAGTTTTCAAAAAAAAATCTAATTACGCCATTATATTGTACGTAAAAACCTGTACTAAATAAGATATGAGACATTTTGAAATTAGCGAAAAACGAGTTTTTACCTTTAGCTCAAAAACAAATGGCGATAGAAAATTCCTATGGCGACTACTAAATTTATCTCGAAAAGTTGACTACGGAATGTGAAACAGGTTTGTTCTATCGTTAATATTACCAGAGATACATCGAAAATGTACATCCTTAATGAGCATATTTTTAAAAGAAAAATTCATGTTTCAGATAATCTTCAAGTTGAGGCTTCCGTTACGCTTCTGTTCCATTTGCGAACAGAAACTTCAATTGCTTACTATATTTAAGAAGGACTGTGTGGAGAACACTCTACGTCTGGAAGCGTGGACCAAGGAGACGCCGGACAACACAGACATGACAGAGAAGTGTACGACATCTAAAACAAAGATTAATCAAATCGATGAAGTTTGTATAAAAGAGGAAGTGATAGATAAGAATAATAAGCTAGAAGTGAAATATTCATTAATGGACGAAATTTCCATTAATGAAGACCCGCTCCTAAAAAATCCCTCTGGCCATGAACTTGATTTATTACAAGAAATATTGAAGGAGGAAAGCCCACTTGAAACAGATACTAATTTTCAAGAAGACAGGCAGCGTTGACATGGACAATGAATGTGATCAGAATTCTGATGACCATGATGTAGTTTCTGATAATAATGAAATTAACTCTGACAAAAATATTGCAGTTACTGGTGGTGCAAGTGGTAACAACAAAGAATTTCAGTGTAATAATTGTAAAAAATGCTTTACACAAAAATCAACCTTGGCACTGATTACAATAATATATAAAGATGCGCCACCGTGTACATCATTTCGTCAACCTAGGTTAAGCGGCAATAAGAAGCAGTGCAGTGCTGCCTCTAGCGTGATTTTAGAAAAACTTATTCTGGAGGACGGTGCGGGGAAAGGAAACGTGTGCTAAGCGATAACGGCGAGGAGGCTACCGTCTATCGAAGAATACTTGTTCGTACATCAACATAAATAAACGCACAGAAATGCAAGCGCTCAGACCAACCAAAAAATAATATTTATTTAATTTATCAATGAAAATAGTCAACGCAAAAAGTAAAAAGTACAATCACTGAATATATAATTATATATTATTTTAATCAGCGGTACAATTTAAAAAATATTTTTTATTATGAATACATAATATGTATATACACATTTCCAAAAATATTAAAATTATGTAAATATGTATTGCATTATATTAAATTTTTACAACATACATAATATAATAATAATTATGATAATAATAATAATAATAATAATAATAATAATAATAATAATAATAATAATAATAATAATAATAATAATAATAATAATAATAATAATAATAATAATAATAATAATAATAATAATAATAATAATAATAATAATAATAATAATAATAATAATAATAATAATAATAATAATTTTTTTTTAACTAGAAGAGGGCATCAACTGCTGGGGTTATTATTTATTAGTTATAAATATACGGGACATATACTACTATATAAGTATTACAAATAGATGTATAATAATAATTTTGAAAAAAAAGTAACATGTAAATAAATATATAAAATAAATATACATATGTATACGAGATCAACAAAACCCACATGCATAAAATACAATATATAAATATAAGTATTTACGCATACTTATGTATACGTATAATGAGAAAAATAGAAAAGAATACAAGAATTACATAAAGAAAATTTTAATGAGATGAAAAAATTGTCATTATGCCACTGGTTTCTTGGGATGAAGATGAAGTGCAGGTGCTTGTACTGGGCATGCTTATATTGTCTTCATTTAATTCTATGATGGTGCATTCGTCATTTTCACAATTTGATGTATCTACAGTATCTAACAATCTCACTTTCGAACACATCTGAAAAGCTTCGCGAAACATTTTGACTGTTGGATGAACACAGTAACCACCTTTATTTCTAATAACGGAAAATAAATTTTCCAAAGCATCTTGTTGCAACCTCGAAGTCAAAAGAAACACGTAGCCTTCATTTTTTATATCACAGTAGAATTGCCGAAATTGTTTGTGTGAGACCTTTAAAGCAATAAATGTTGTGACGCTCTTCATTATTTTTAGACAAAATTTTGCATTTATTTATATACTTTAAAGATTCTTTCAAAGTATTTGTAACTAATTTATTTTTAGAGCTTATTGCAGATTTATACGGATTTTTATTATTTAACACTCTACTATTTAAGCAGTCAAACATATTGTTGATATTTTGAATAAATTCCGCAGTATTTAAAGCTGTTTTGGATTTTAATTGTTTAGTATGAACCGCGGTTAAAATGCATGCTGCCATAGTATTACTGAAAATTTGAGTTGCTAATTTAACTTTCATTTTATCAAAATTATTTAAAAATACATGTCTGTCAGTAATTTTACATAAAATTCTAGCCAAAGATCCATTTCTTTTGTCAATTAAATATGTTTCTTTTATATCTTGCCAAGAAACTTTATTTTGTTCAATGTAAATATCGTTTTGCAATAAATTATTCCGAATACTTTTGATTAAATGTGGCACATCAAAACCAGCATAAATTTTTTTATCGTTTATTTCAAAATACGGACAATTCTCGGAAACACCTAATGCAGAGAATGCCGATCTGTTATTCGCACCTTGGTCGCATGTCACAAAACGAATCTGGAGTCCGAAGTTATGCATTTTTATAATAGTTTCTTTTAATAGTAAAACTAATATATTACTTTTAACTGGTCCAGAAGAAACATAATAAGATAATGGCATTTTCCAACTAGAAAAAAGACCACGTACCATAAAAACTAAAATGTGCGAAGCAATTTTTCCCGATCTCCTTGTATCACCCAAATCCTCAAATCCTTCGATGTAATCATTTTGCGCATTGTAATGTAAATTTCGCTTAATGGATATTTCGTCAAACAACAAAACACAGTGTTTTTCAATTAATGTCATGGTTTGTACTTTTTGTGCAAAAAGATTTATTAAACGACTATTGTTGCCAGTTTCTAAATTATTTATTTTTATGTATCTCTGGATAGTTTTTTTAGATGGTAAAGCAAACAACATTTTATTTCTTAAATAATTGTAACATGATGGTGACTTATAATAAACAGATACAGCGAATTTCATTTCATCTGCAGTCCATTTAGTCCTATTTTTGTGTAATAATTGCATACCAAAAAAGGTTTTTACATTAAATGGTTTGTTACTACAAATTTTAGAAAACATATTTTTATTTGACAATTTTTCTAATTTAATTTTCATTCTTTTATTTTGTGCTTTTTGGGCTGATAGTTTTCGCGATAGTTGTATTGTTCTGTTTTTTAATTTTAATTTAGTAGGCGTTTCTTTAAATGATGATGATGACTGAATACTACACACACCCGATAAGGTGCTAGATTCCGAAGATGTGTCGGAAATGTTGCTTTCTTTAATTGTAGACGATACAAAAAGTTCTTCTAAATTTTTGACAGGTCCAAATTGTTTAACAGGGCTCAATTTAAATGGATTTTTGTATTTTCGTTGCACTTTACTGGGACTGATGTATAGCTCTGGAGTTGTTATATTATAAGACGTCGATGATCCTGCTTTATCCGGCGTAATATTTTTTATGTTTGATTGCTTTTTCACGGGGGTTTTTACATGTGATATATCACATGATGATGTATTAGTACTAGAAGCACTATAATTTATTGGCACTGCTTTATGAGTTAATTTATTTTTTAATTCGTTCATAAAATCTTCAGATTTAAAATGTCTCTCACATATTAATCTTCTACATAATTGTTTCTCTGTTAAATTCAGTAATTGTTTATTGCCACACTTTTAAAGCCATTGTTTGCAACGAGACATATCTTTCACTGGAAACTTGAAAAAATGTTCACGGTTACTCACTTTTTTGCTATTTTTACACTTAAAGTACACACACGTATTTGACGCAATGGAAGTCATTATTGTGGTTGTGTTTATAAACTTATACCTTACAGAATTTAAAATATTTTACGAACGATTCACAAAAATATCTACGCTCTTCAACGAACAAAAATCTTTTAGAAATGAATACTGAATGTATTATGTGCTTATGCCTGAGTTCTGGGTTTATTTATTTTCTAAATAAACATTACTGTAGGAAAAGAAACAAAATACTGTTGACATAGACAATTCAGATTAAATATCTACTTTATTATGATTATTATGATTACAAAGACGCGAAGACAGTTTTATTAGAAAACATTATTTCCACAAACACAACAGATACATATTTGTTGTCTTTTTATTTTAATTATACTACTCATAAAAATAATAAGAGATCTTAAAACGCAGCCTTCATGTTTTTTTAGTAAATATAAAAACACTAGACGGGAATAAATATTATCATGGTCGGTTATGATTTGAGTACGCGCTAAATCTTAATTGATTTTTTTAGTACATATGTCTGATAACAGATGTCCACCACTAGCGCTCCAAGCGGCCGGCCTATTTTCCGGTGATGGTATTCCCCGTATACTGTCTCTTCTTTATATGATTATTGTATTCAGTGACCTTGGTTAGACATATGAAATTACACATTGGCGTTAAAGATTATCAATGTAATGAATGTGAAAAATGGTTTTCACAAAAATCACACTTAGTTACACATATGAAACAACACAGTGGCGTTAAAGATTATCAGTGTAATGAATGTAAAAAATGGTTTTCACAAAAATCAACCTTAGGTAGACATATGAAACAACACAGAGGTATTAAAGATTATCAATGTAATGAATGTAAAAAATGGTTTTCACAAAAATCAAACTTAGTTACACATATGAAACAACACACTGGCGTTAAAAATGATCAATGTAATGAATGTGAGAAATGGTTTTTATATAAATCAATCTTAGTTACACATATAAAACAACATAGAGGTATTAAAGATTATCAATGTAATGAATGTAAAAAATGGTTTTCCCAAAAATCACACTTAGTTGCACATATGAAAAAACACACTGGCGTTAAAGATTATCAATGTAATGAATGTGAAAAATGGTTTTTACATAAATCATCCTTAGTTACACATATGAAACTACACAGAGGCATTAGAGATTTTCAATGTAATGAAAGTAAAAAATGGTTTTCACAAAAATCTACCTGAGTTACAAACAAACAACACACTAGCATTTAAGATTATTGTAATAAATGTAAAAACTGGTTTTCACAAAAATCACACTTAGCTAATTATATAAATCAAAACTGGCATTAAAGATTATCAATGTAATGAATGTAAAAAATGGTTTTTACATAAATTAACCTTAGTTATACATTTTAAACAACACAGAGGTATTAAAGTTTATCAATGTAATAAATGTAAAAACTCTGATGTGGCCAACACAATACCTCCCGTTTAATTTAATTTTAATTCACATAAATACTTAAAATTAAATTTAAATACCGGGTTTGATCCCAACAGACGCCAAATATTTCGAATTTTAAATGGTGTGCTCTCCACGCCAGAAAAAAGTTCTCGTGAGGTAACACCTGGTAAACGCCCGCATGGTACAAATATGTCATCATTATTACCGACATCTGTGTACAAAGCAGATTGGCTCACCCAGCAATGGGTAATATGCCGTGTATTATATATTTTTATTATCTTACCAATATTCCTACATATTTACTTATGCTGGAAACCATATTAAGTTCCTTTCCATATAATTATTGTTCCATTTACTATTTTCTTTTTAAAACGTCACTAGTATTATTTGAAATGCTTAATTTGTTGACAGTGACATATATCTGTCAATTACATGCATTTGATATTTAAACTGTATAATCATGGAAACGACGTTTAAAGCGTAGGCTGCGGGATTAAAATTATAGTTTTATAAATTTATCCATAAAATATATAGAAAAAGTATTAATGAAAACCTGTAGAAAATTTAATAATCTTTAATTTTTATAAAACATAAATCTCGATAAATAACATTTAAAGGTATTTTTCGAAGAAAAACTATTTTAAGCTTCCAGTAAAGTGTCATTTTCGGTTATCTGATTTACTCCAAAATCTAATGGCATCTTGCCATATAAGAGTAAGGTAGACATACAAGGTTTCAATTTTTTTTGAACGATAGTTTTTGACGAGGGGTTGTTCATTGCCATCAATACGTGTACAAAAATCTGAAAATACTTGTCAGTACCACATAAATATCTGACAATACCATGTATTATTATTGTACAATACATAAAAATACGTTGCAATACCACGCAATACATAGAAATACTTTGACGTTATGTGAAAATAACTTAACGGTACATAAAAATACTTTGACGGTACATGAAAATACATGTCGATACCGAATAATATTTCTTGTAAATGCACGCTTTTGCAGGTAGAGTCATAGTTAGGCACAGAACGGAGAGCCGTAGAGGACCTTTCTTATTTCGAAGTGTATTCGGGCGAGATTTGATGTTGAACAATTAAATATTAGCATTGAGTAAAGAACATAATAAGAGACCTAACCGCCGTGTTAATTTTGAAGAACGTTTAAAGTGGCTGATTTGAGGCGACGCGTTGCGGGCCGCTGTGGAATTAAGTAAAACCAGGCAAGAGGAGCAAGAAGTGCGAGGCACAATGCAAGCGGACGCTAGAAAAAGTATCTGCTATACTTACGTTATTCGGGATCACCGGATACATTCAAGCAATCGTGTGCGAGACAAACCGTTTCATTACGACATAATATTGTAATTTCATAATAGTAATTAGGATAAATAAAGTGTATAATAACTGATAAATGATCACTTTACGGTTTAATTTTGCAGGAGATAATAATAACAAAGCTTGATTACCACAATTTTTTATCCATTCTTGTATACGCTGTTGATTCATAGGAAACTTAAAAAAATGTCCATTGGGATTTGTTTTTCTAGTAGCTTTGCAACCATAATACGCACAGGCATGGCAAGATATTTTACTCATTTTTAATATTTACTGTTTAAAATGATGCCCGAGTAATTTTTTGATACTATTTAATTTTAAAATTTAAGTGGAGTATACTAAGTAACTGATAATAACAACACTCATTCGCCAAAAAATATTCAAAAATAAACTTCGATACAATACATTTAACTAACTGCACAGTAAATATCGCTCAGCGCGCTCGCGCTATCAATAGTAGCTACGCATTACACAGAATCCCAGAATGCGCAGGTAGACCCTGCTGCCATCTATGATCGAGCGCATTTTCTGTACGTTTATTCGTCCATAAGCTTGTTTCTCTTTATTTTAATCTTTACTCAATGATATTAGTATTCCTATACTTTGCTATAATAGCAGCGTGACTTTATGATTATTAGCTCACTAGTGACTTATGAACTACTTTATTTGTTTCAAATCACCAGCTGGATTCAGAGATTGCATAATAGCATTGAATAACAGAAAAATACAGAATATGAATATGAACATGTGGAAATGCATGTACCGATTCAGAATTACATACCCAGCATTTTTTAAATAAGGTATTCTGTGTTCGGATATATCCGGTGCGTATCGCGAGTATTCGTTTTAAAACCACATCTATGGCGACTGCGCACTTTAATTTGCTGTGTTTTGTACACAATTTCTGAATCGCTTATGCGTTTTTATGTTTTCTGTGTTATGTATACAGCTTAGCGTCATTATTAGAAGGGTTGGATAAAATTGTGAACTGTATTATTTTATTTATAATAAAATTATGGACGAGATAGAATTTGTGGCGAATTTTAGATTGAATAAAGAAGCTTGCCGATATATAATTGAAGTATTGTCTCCGCATATGGAAATAGGCCAAAGGAACACAAGAATTCCGCCGCATCTCAGAGTAAGAAAACATTTATTTATTTAAAATAGTCATCTAAAATTATTTTACGTTTCTAGGTTTTAACAGCATTATTTTTTTTCGCTGTTGGAAGTTACCAGCGAAGTGTCGGAAACAACTTACTGGCATGTATGAGCCAGCCGGTTGTAAGTAGATGTTTGAAGGAAGTTTCAACATTAATAGTTCTTTAACTCGGGAAGATATGGATTAAGTTTCCAAAAACCGATGAAGAGAAGAATGATGCGAAGGAGAGGTATACAGTATTTACCAAATATAACTTTTTGCTTGATTGATTTTAATAATTATTAATTTTAGATTTCATGCTGCGCATGGGCTACGGCAGTTGGTGGGGATTATTGATGGCACACATATTGCAATTGTTAAACCGATGGATGTATTTGTTTGTTACAGAGCACGGAAAAACAAATACCAGCGCTGCCGAGGACTTCAAATCGATTGGATTTGCAACGATAGAAGCAATAAGAGAATTGAAAAAAAGAGTTAAAAGAAACCAACAAATATTTAAAAATGATGGCGGAAGTTTTGAGTAAAAAATGATATGTAAAGAATTATCCCTTTAAAAATAAAAGTGTTTTTATATCCAATGTTTTGTTTTTATAAAACATTTATTTATGTCTTTACATCCACAGAGGATATGTATATCAGTAATGTGAATATATTCATTTTTCATTAGAATTTTTCAATATGAAATATGTATATTTGTTCATTAATTTATGCGGTTGTTACACGTTTTGAGGAAATGTCAGATTTTAAATGCATGACCAACCCACTGTAATTTCCCCAACAACATAGCCACAATAAAGTTGCTAGACGAAAATCACGACCTATTCCGAGAATATCCGAAGTCAAACAACACTGAAACGATGACGTTTAGCAACACTACCTGTTGCTAAAGTTACAGAATAGGTCTCCTGGACCCCTATTCTGTAACTTTTAGCAACACCGATATCGTGTTGATACGGCCATTTTGGAAAGAGCGCGCACGATAATGTCAGACAGAGTACGAACTATATGACGTCACTCTCGGTGAAGAATCTTGAAAAAAAGTAGGAGGGATAACACCACCTATGTAGGTGGTGTTATGGACATAGCAATACTGATTTGACAGTTTGTTGGCGGTATTCGTGAGTGAAAGTTTGCCAATAAGTTTCAAACTGTGTTTATATCATCTTTTATTTTTCTGAGGTAAGTTGAAAATATAATTATTTTATTATTATTATTGCAAAATGAATTTGATATATATTATTCAAAAGTGAATAAGGATATTAAAAATATTTTTTTGTGTAAATATTGATACAATAACATAAGCAATGGTTCGCTAACAAAAAAAAAACTTTTTTCCGATATAACATTGTAATCTTTCTTTAGATGGTATTATTATATGCTTATCTCCAAGTTGTAGAAGAGGAAGAACTGGATGTAGAGTTGGAAGAAGCTGCTCTACTGAGACGAAATCTAAGAGATGCTCAATATCATTTCGGTGTATCAGAGACAGAATTTGTGGCGAATTTTAGAGTAAATAATGAAGCTTGCCGATATATAATCGAAGTTTTGCCTTTACATATTGAAATCGGCCAAAGGAATACAGGAATTCCGCCGCATCTCAGAGTAAGAAAATATATATTTGTTTACTTATTTAAAGTAGTCACCTAAAATTATTTTACGTTTCTAGGTTTTAACAGCATTAAATTTTTTCGCTGTTGGAAGTTGCCAGCGAAATGTCGGAAACAACTTGCTAGCACGTTATGAGCCAGCCGGTTGTAAGTAGGTCTTTGAAGGAAGTTTCAACATTAATAGTTCTTCAACTCGGGAAGATATGGATTAATTGATCGATTCTGTTCACATATGTAAGTCTTACATATCTGTAAATCTGTAAAACCTGTCAAAAACGCATCTATTTTTGTTGATTAATATAAAATTGTACATTAGAGTGACAGTTTTCGTTGCGATTTTGTTCATTATTTACAGATTTACAGATGTGAACAGAATCGACCCATAAATTTCCGAAAACCGACGAAGAGAATAATGATGCGAAGGAGAGGTATACAGTATTTATTATCACAAGTATCGCTGTATTGTAGAGAATTATTGTCCCTTTAAAAATAAAAGAGTTTTTATATCTAATGTTTTGTTTTTATATAACATTTATTTATGTCTTTACATCCACAGGATATGTCTACTACGGGTAATCGAGTAATGTGAATATATTCATTTTTCACTACAATATTTCAATCTGAAATATGTATATTTATTGACTAATTTATGCGGTTGTTACACGTTTTGAGGAAATGTCAGATTTTAAATGCATGACCAACCCACTGTAATTTCCCCAACAACATAGCCACAATAAAGTTACTAGACGAAAATCACGATCTGTTCCGAGAATATCCGAAGTCAAACAACAATCAAAAGATGACGTATAGCAACACTACCTGTTGCTAAAGTTACAGAATAGGTCTCCTTTGTCCTGTAATTATTGTACAGTTCGCAGTAATATAACCAAAAATATCGCAACCATCGTGCCCTTATCTGACATAATTTTAAACGACGTTTAAGATAGTTATATCGTGAAACCATTTTACCCAGAATTAATTGAAATTTTAAGTACAACTCAACTGACCTCTATTCTGTAACTTTTAGCAACACCGATATCGTGTTGATACGGCCATTTTGGAAAGAGCGCGCACGATAATGTCAGACAGAGTACGAACTATATGACGTCACTCTCGGTGAAGAATCTTGAAAAAAAGTAGGAGGGATAACACCACCTATGTAGGTAGTGTTATGGACATAGCAATACTGATTTGACAGTTTGTTGGCGGTATTCGTGAGAGAAAGTTTGTCAATAAGTTTCAAATTGTGTTTACATCATCTTTTATTTTTCTGAGGTCTGAGTCTTTAGATGGTATTATTATATGCTTATCTCCAAGTTGTAGAAGAGGAAGAACTGGATGTAGAGTTGGAAGAAGCTGCTCTACTGAGACGAAATCTAAGAGATGCTAAAGATCATTTCGGTGTGTCAGAGACAGAATTTGTGGCGAATTTTAGATTAAATAAAGAAGCTTTGCCGATATATAATCGAAGTTTTGTCTTCACGTATGGAAATCGGCCAAAGGAACACAAGAATTCCGACAAATCTTAGAGTAAGAAAATATATGTATATTTGTTTACTTATTTAAAATAGTCACCTAAAATTATTTTACGTTTCTAGGTTTTAACAGCATTAATTTTTTTCGCTGTTACCAGCGAAATGTAAGAAACAATTTGCTGACACGTTATGAGCCAGCCGGTTGAAAGAAGGTCTTGAAGGAGTTTCAACATTGATAGTTCTTCAACTCGGGAAAATATGGATTAATTGATCGATTCTGTTCACATCTGTAAGTCTTACATATCTGTAAAACCTGTCAATAACGCATTTATTTTTGTTGATTAATATAAAATTGTACATTTGAGTGACAGTTTTCTTTGCGATTTTGTTCATTATTTACAGATTTACAGCTCTGTAAGATTTACAGATGTGAACAGAATCGACCCATAAGTATCCGAAAACCGACGAAGAGAATAATGATGCGAAGGAGAGGTATACAGTATTTATTATCATAAGTGTCGCTGTATTGTACAGAATTATTGTCCCTTTAAAAATAAAAGAGTTTTTACATCTAATATTTTGGTTTTATATAACACTTATTTATGTCTTTACATCCACAGAGGATATGTCTACTACGAGTAATTTGAATATATTCATTTTTCACTACAATATTTCAATCTGAAATATGTAAGATATATTTTCTAACTTGAAAATTATGTTTTTAAAAAGTTTTTTATTCAAACGAAGCGGTACACGTACGTACAAGGAATACACACTAAGAATATTACGTATTATGTCTTATATAGGGTCTGCAGCGATTATCTCTGTGGGAAGGTGTCCATTTGCACACTTCCACGCTTGAATTTCGATATATTTGCAGTTTATGGGGCGACGTCTCTACTTAACTTGTATATTTATTGACTAATTTATGCGGTTGTTACACGTTTTGAGGAAATGTCAGATTTTAAATGCATGACCAACCCACTGTAATTTCCCCAACAACATAGCCACAATAAAGTTACTAGACGAAAATCACGACCTGTTCCGAGAATATCCGGAATCAAACAACAGTCAAACGATGACGTATAGCAACACTACCTGTTGTTAAAGTTACAGAATAGGTCTCCGAGACCTATACTTTATTTTCCATTTAATTGTTATAGTTAGATTGAAAAAGTACATAACCTTCCCCAAAAAACTGCACCTTTCCCCCAGTCTGAAATATATTCTTGCAACCAAATGTTGAACAAGAAGCTGGCATTTCGGTGGTAAATTACCCAATCCACAATAACTAAAAAACACAGTTTTTACCTTCCGTCACCTATAGGTAAGGAAGGTATTGTCTTTGGTCAAAAAATTCGGTGGTGAGTTTTCATTGAATAAGCACGTTTTAGGGTCTTTACAATACGATTTTACTATGATGTCTGTATGTGTGTGTGTGTGTGTGTGTTCGTATGTGCGTATGTGTGTGCGTGTGTGTGTATGTATGTGTGTGTGTATGTGACCGCAGTTTCGTCCACGATATGTCCAATACTAGAATTCCAAAAATTACAATTCTTGCGTATTCCTCTTCCTTACAACCATATGCAGACATGTTTAGATTTTGGTTATAATTGGTCAACCGGAAGTACCCTCATTTGAAGATTTTAACAGTTTTTCTTGAAAAACTCAGTTAAATGTTATTATAACTTAAAGAATATATTATTCTCTATACGATTTGATTGCATTTTATATTTCATATTCAACAGATATAGAGTTAAAGAATAATAAAGATAAAAAATTCGTATAAATTTCATAATTCAGCCAGCTATGCTAACATAACCATGGAAACTGCTAATATATCCAGGTAATTTAAATTGACAGATGTCAGTATCAATAAAAAGCAAGTAATTGAATGAAAAAATAAGGGAATAACTCTAGTGTTAGAAGTTTTTAGATATAATAGAGACGATTACATTGGTTTGAACATGTCATGAGCGAGATGAATAAATTAATAGAAGGTGGAAGAAACATAGGAAGACCAAATATAAGATGAAAAGACTGTATTGCAGAAGACTTGAGAGAAAAGGAACTGAATGAGGACGACACTCAAAACAAAAATTAGTGGAAGAAGAAAATAAAAAATAGCGACCCCCTAACGAATGGGAAAACTAAAGAAGAAGAAGTTGTCAGTGTCAAGTGCAATTTGCATAGTTTGTTTATGAAATAACTTTACTGCAAACAAATTATGTATAGGGCGCGTGCAGTGACATGACTTTGCTGCCTTTGGCAAGCAGATATGGGGACCCGTATCAATAAATAAAATAAATAAATAAATAAATATTTCATCACGGCATATTACCCATTGCTGGGTGTGCCAATCTGCTTTGTACAGATGTCGGTAATGATGGAATATTTGTACCGTGCGGGCGCTTACCAGGCGTCACCTCACGGGCACTCATAGCTGGCGTGGAGAGTGCACCACAGGGGTCAATTTTGTGCCATTAAAATTCCATGTAATTTTTGGCGTCGGTCGGGATCGAACCCGGGTCCCCAGATTCGCGACCAGACACTCAGGCACACGGCCACGAGACCCCGTATCAAATGACAGTAATTAATTATGTCCATAACTGACAAGTGTCATAATTTTTCATTCAAAATTTCATGATTTTCTTATTTCATGTGATTTGTTTGTTATCAGGAGTATGGAATTCCGTTGCCGAGAAAGGGAATCATAAAATACCAAAAATTTAGAATCTTTTGCAAGAAAATTTATGTATGGAATTTGTACATAATACACAGGATTGGCGGAAGGTATTGTGCTGGCTACATCAGATTTTTTACAATACAATTCAAAGGCGGCTACATAGCCCGGGAACGATAGGTAACGAGAAAACTTCAAACCTTGCTTTTAGCTGTTAAACAAATATTTTCGTATAAAAATTAATGCTGTAGATAAATTTATGAGTATAAATAAATGATGTTCAGTTAATTTTATACGTTTCTTGTAAATTTTAGCCAGTTTCATCAACAAATAAATGTTTTATTGTGTTGACAAAATTTTCGTTACTGTTCTCTATCTCGTTCCCGGGCTATTAGTTGATGTAAGTAGATCACTTTATAATCGTAAATTGTACTTTCAAAACATTAGTTATATATTACAATACATACTTTTAAATTGCCAGAAATCGACGTAAAATACTTACATGACTTTTTAACAAATGGCCGCCACACGAAATTGCTGGCTTCACATCTGCGCACGGAGTTAGGCATCTAGTTTAAACAACACGTGAACATCTCTGGTAAAAAATGATATGTAAAGAATTATCCCTTTAAAAATAAAAGTGTTTTTATATCCAATGTTTTGTTTTTATATAACATTTATTTATGTTTTTACATCCACAGAGGATGTGAATATATTCATGTTTCATTCGAATTTTTCAATCTGACATATGTATATTTGTTCATTCATTTATGCGGTTGTTACACGTTTTGAGAAAATGTCAGATTTTAAATGCATGACCAACCCACTGTAATTTCCCCAACAACGTAGCCACATTAAAGTAACTAGACGAAAATCACGACCTATTCCGAGAATATCCGAAGTCAAACAACACTCAAACGAAGACGTATAGCAACACTACCTGGATACGTTCGGCATTAACATTTCTAGCGCTCAGAGCCCTCGATTGCGTTCGGCATTGACATCAGAGCGATCTTTAGCGTTCGGCATTGAACTCGCTGAGCATTTAGAGCTCGCTCTGTGTCCTCGGCGCTTGGTCATCGAGCATCCTGAGCTCTCGATTCTGAGCATGCGTATAAGCCTTAATCTGAACTGTCATTTCTGTAGCGGGTAGTTCTTAGAATTCTTTACCATGTTGTCACCAGATGTGTTCCAAGAAATTTGAACTAGTAAGTGACTCAGTTCTACGTTAGTAGCCAGTCAGGATGAACAAAGAATTAAATTTATATATGTGCCCTTTGTGTTCATTTAAAGCTTGTTTCATGTCATATGCAAATTTTATTATCATCTTGAATTCGTCCGTACTCATGTTTATGCCTTTATCTATTTTATAATAATACCTATAGAATTAAATTTATAAATACTAAGAAAACTTTTAGAAATATAGAATATTTTAATACAATGAAAAACTATTTAATAAGTTCACTCACCGTTTACTTCTGTTGCTACTGATAAGTAACAACTGATTGATAGGAAATACCAAAATTCGAAACAGCCCTACTTACACATGTGTGTATTATAATTTCCCGCCTAAACTATGAATCTGGAGCGTTCGGCATTAGATTAACATCTGTGAAATATGTCACGTGACCAACGAGCTCTGCTCAATCCGTAGATGATAATGCCGAACGTACCCCCTGTTGCTAAAGTTACGGTACGTTCGGCATTGACATCTACGGATTGCTTAGAGCTCATAGGTCACGTGACGGATTTCACAGATGTTAATACTAATGCCGAACGCTCCAGATTCATAGTTTAGGCGGAAAATTATAATACACAAATATGTAAGTAGGACTGTGTTGTAACTTATATTATTAATAACACGCAAAGATTGAATATTTATAATATTTATTGCGTCTATTTTTATTGAAAAAACAATATATACATATATATATATAAGTTATAGTGCTAACCAAATGAACAAGTGTTGATGTGACAGAACGTGACAATATCATATTACACTAGTATAAAACCATATGTAACTCTTAAGTTAGGCTAGTCTGTATTTCGCAACCTGTATTATTATATTAAAGTATCATAACTTGTATTCACAAAAATAAATATTTTTTAAAAACCCAATCGATCGATAAAGAAATTTAAGTGGCGCAGTCGGTAGGATTGTCAAAACAATTTAACGAATATAAATTGTTTCACTTTCGTGATTAATTTGGCAATTCGAACATATTTATACTTCGATCACCGTATCCTGCATCTGAGGGGACATCAGAAGCAAGAAACATCTCGACGAGCCGAGCGAGCCAAGCTGAGCGGACATCAGTGCAACTCCAGACTCAACTTCGAGACCGTGTACGACTTCAGGGCACATGAAGCCGACACTACTATTTTTGTGAGTACCATATGTCATTCAGAGAACCAGAATCTATATCAGATTCAAATAATTCCGAATCAGACTCCGATCTCGAAATAGAAGATCGTATAATTAATTTAAATTCAAATTATATTAGAAATATCATTTTACGCACGCCAGTATTAAACATGGCTACCCCTGTATTAAAAAAGGAATATTTGGACATGGTGCCAGAGTTCCATGGGGAACGTGAATTACTCTCCAGATTTATTAGTGTTTGTGAAAAATTAGTTACAAAATTTTATAACACCACAAACACAACAGATTTCCAAAACGAATATTTAATGAATAGTATATTAGCGAAAATAAAAGGTGAAGCAGCTATCAATATTGCAAGTTGCACCATTGAAAAATGGGAAGATTTAAAAAAAGCATTAAAAAATGCTTATTCAGACAAACGTGACTGGTTCACATTAAATATGGAAATAACGGAATTAAAACAAAATCCTAATGAAAACGTTTTTGATTTTTATGGTCGTTTACAACACTTATTAAATTTACAAATTTCTTGTATTTCAACAAATGCCGCTGCCGAAGCATCCGTTGTAATGATTGATTATTTCCAACATTATGCTCTGCGCGTTTTGTTAAAAGGTTTAAAAGAACCTATAGGCCAATTAATGAGGGCAAAGAACCCCGCAGATTTAAATTCAGCTTTAAGTATGCTAGCAAATGATTTCCAATTTGAATATTATGCCAAATCCAAAAATACTAATCAGCATACACACAAATTAAATCAAAAACCACAAACACACCAAACAAGATATAATATTCCGAAACCCACACCTTATTTTAATTTTACACCCAATAAAAATCCATATCATTCACCTATGCAACAAACAGCATACAGACAACAATATACACCCCAACAACAACCAAGACAATACACACCACAAACACCACGGCAAGGTCCATCAATCAGACAAAACCTTCCTGGCCCTACTCCGATGAGTATTTCCACGCGAAATACAGTCCAACACCGTCCTACACCTGGCCCATCCAGACAGGTACAAAACCACTACGGACAAAACCGCGCTAACACAGCGGGAGAATTATTTAATATCAACGAGTCAGCTGAACCTGCCATTGACCCATATGTTTATTACAATCTCGACGATAATCAAGAACAAACTGACCAAATTTTAATTGATAAGAATGAATACGAAAATTCAAAAAACCCCGAAAATTTTGATGACGATAATTTTTTAGACGTTGCAGCCTCGGAACACATAGAACACATTTACCCAGAATCGAACTAATGAACTTGACAAATAAAAGTAACTTACCGTACATTATATTCCCAGAAAATAACCTGAAAGTTTTAATAGATACAGGAAGTACGAAATCCTTTATAAAACCTACCATAGCGCATAAATATTACAAAAATTCCATTTTTAAAGACCCATTCCAAATCTCAACTGCGCATGGAACATCAATCGAAAATTATAGCACACTCGTACCTATTTCAAAATTATTTAATTTAAAGAAAAATGCAAGTTTAAAATATCATATTTTTAATTTTCACGATGAATTTGATATTTTATTAGGGTTAGATAACTTGAAATCATTAAAAGTAATTATAGATTTGAATAAAAATTTAATTATAACACCCACCTGCCAAATAAAAATTCAACACCAAAATTCCGAAAATACAATTAATACAAACAATATTTGTCATTTAGATAATAACGTAACTTTAGATCCCAAAACTGAAAAGGTAATCAAAATTCAAGTAACCCAACAAAACGGAACTATTCTAATACCAAAACAAAAACAGAATAATTTAATTATCCCTGAATGTGTCACCACAGCCAATAATCACTATGCACTTTGCACAGCAATTAATAATTCAGAATCTTATATTAAATTCACACAATTACAACCAATTACCGTAGAGAACATCTCCAATTATGAAACGTACTCATCCCCTAACTTCAATTTCATTCAATCAGAAAAAAATAAATTTGATATTTCAAAAATTCGGACAGATCACATGAATTCAGAAGAAAAATCAGCTATTTCAAAATTAATTCACAAATATTCTGATATATTTCACGTAGACGACAAAAATTTAACATTTACTAATCAAATTAAACATTCCATAAAAACAAGTGACGAAATTCCTATTTACACAAAATCTTATAGATACCCAGAAATTCACCGACAAGAGGTACGTTCTCAAATACAAAATATGTTAGATCAAAATATTATCAGACCATCATATTCTCCATGGTCATCGCCTATTTGGGTTGTTCCCAAAAAGATTGACGCATCCGGTAAACGCAAGTGGCGTATAGTGGTAGATTATAGGAAACCGAATGAAAAGACCATTAACGACAAATATCCACTACCAAATATAACTGACTTACTAGACAAACTTGGACGTTGTCATTATTTTACTACGTTAGACTTAGCATCTGGCTTCCACCAGATTGAAATGGACAAACAAGACATACAAAAAACTGCATTTAATACGGAAGACGGGCATTATGAATTCACTCGTATGCCTTTTGGCTTAAAAAACGCGCCCGCGACATTCCAACGCGTTATGGACAATGTTCTGAGAGGATTAATAAACGAAAAATGCCTCGTTTACCTCGACGACATTATTATATTTAGCACCAGCCTTCAAGAACATATTCAAAATTTAAAATTAGTTTTCGATCGTTTGAAAAATTCAAATTTTAAAGTACAATTAGATAAATGCGAATTCCTCAAAAAAGAAGTAGCATATCTCGGGCATATTGTAACCCCTGATGGCGTGAAACCAAATCCCGACAAAATTTCAGCCGTTCTAAATTTTCCTATTCCAAAAACTACAACACAAATCAAAGGTTTCTTAGGACTTTTAGGCTATTATCGGAAATTTATTAAAGACTTCGCTAAAATAACGAAACCGCTGACTAAACGCTTAAAGAAAGGTGCAGTTATTGACATTAACGACCCTGAGTACAGACAATGTTTTGAAAATTGCAAGAATTTGCTGACTAACGAGCCGCTACTCCAATACCCAGACTTTGATAAAGAATTTAACTTGACATGCGACGCTAGCCAAGTAGGAATAGGAGCCGTGCTATCTCAAGGTGGCCTAGGCAACGACCTACCAGTAGCTTATGCAAGCAGGACACTAAACGACACTGAGATAAACTATTCCACCATCGAGAAAGAACTTTTAGCTATCATTTGGGCGACTCAGTACTTTAGAACATACTTACTAGGACGCAAATTCAAAATCTATACAGACCATCGACCCTTGCAATGGCTATTCTCGTTAAAACAATGTAGCCAAAAATTAATAAGATGGCGCCTCAAATTAGAGGAATACGACTATGAGATAATCTATAAGAAAGGCAAACTTAACACCAATGCCGACGCCTTAAGCCGTATACCTGTAGAAACTAAAAATAATCAAAACGTACAATTACAAACACAACTAGATGACACTCCACTAGCTCTATACAAAGACTATTTAGATAAAAAACACTACCTAAATCACAATAACGACAACATCGTAGAAGTAATAGGTAATCTATTCGACGCACCATCCGACTCTAGTTTAGCTCATTGCGTGAGCAAAGATTTAGAAATGTCATCGGGTATTGCCAAAAATTTCAAAAATAAATTTAATAACGTACACACATTAAAATCTCAAAATCCTCAACTTCATAACCTAGTATATTTAAAAACCCCACAAAAATATATACTGTACTTAATAACAAAAGAAAATTATTACAATAAACCCACTAAACAAGACATATTCTATACCTTATTAAATTTGAAAAAATTCTGTTTGCATCATAAAATAAAAAATTTAAGTATACCAAAAATTGCATGTGGACATGACAACCAAGTTTGGACCGAAATTAAATTAATGTTAAAACACATATTCGATAACACTGACATACTAATAACTGTTTACAAACTCCCTGAAAACGAAATTCCCCAGATTGAATTAAACATAAACGAAGCAGAAAACATGAAACACTTTTATAAATTCATAGAAAATTTTAATACAGAATTAAAAAATAAAACAGATAATAAAGACGACGATATTCAATCCCTTGCAGTCGAGGTAGGTGACTCACATCATAATGAGATAAACGATGACGACACAAGCGATAGCGATATCACAATACATTCAAGTAAAGAAAATCCTATTGTCGGAATCCCGATAGTAGAATGCCCTGTAAACTATGGCAAAAATCAAATCATCATAACAGAAGTTGATTTTAATCCCAAACAAGTAAAAATTACAAAATTATACGATAATAAAAAATTACGATTGGAAGTAGATTTTTCAAAATTTAATTACAAAGATGAAATGATTGCATTCATTAAAGAATACATTGTACCAAAAGTAAAATACCACATTTATTTCCAAAATGAACTATACGAGAAATTCAGTCTAATACTTCAAAATTATTTCAAAAATTCTCAACTAAATTTAGTAAAATGTACAAAATATTTAAGAGACGTTACCGATAACGAAGAAATCACACAAATTATATCGAATTACCATTGTGGCAAAACTAATCACCGCGGTATCGACGAAACAGAAGCACGCATAAAACAACAATATTATTGGCCAAAATTAAGAAAATCTATTCAAACATTCATTAATAGTTGTGAAATATGTCAAATAACAAAATACGATCGGAGACCCCTAAATGTAAATTTAAACATCACCCCTACCGCTACGAAACCTTTCCAAATTTTACATATAGACAGCATCACCTTAGAACAAGCAAAATTCTTAACTATTGTAGATTCATTTTCAAAATATGCACAAGCATACAAATTAAAATCAGGTCAAGGCATAGAAGTTTGTAATAACTTAGTAAAATATTTTACACATCACGGCATTCCAGAACAAATTATTTCAGACAACGGGCTAGAGTTCAAAAACTCAGTCGTAAAAGAATTGCTGACACTACACAAAATCGACATACATTTCATAAGCTCACAACATCCAGAATCTAATGGCATTATAGAACGTTTTCACTCTACCCTTATAGAACATATCAGACTATTTAATAATCAAAAAGAATACAAAACTGAGCCTATAGAATCCAAAGTAAATTATGCGTTATTAGCATATAATAACACAATTCATTCAGTCACAAAACTGAAACCATGCGAAATTATTACCGGCCATTTAGACACTAACTCTCCATTTAATCTCGACCTCGAAAAACAACTTATCAATAATTATATAGAAAATCACAAGAATAAAACTAAATTACTTTACGAATCAATTAGAGACAAAATCCAAACGAATAAAGACAAAGTAATAAGCAAATGTAATGCAAATAGAGAAGAACTGCCCGAAATCCCCGAAAAGGTATACGTGAAAAATAGACAAAAACAACAAAAAACGAAAAACAAATATAAACCCGAAAAGCTAACAAAAGTTAATAAAAATCTTAAAACAGGAAAAATAAAAACCACCCACGGTAATACAACAGAGAACATTCACCTCTCTAACATTAAACGCCCTAGACAAAAAACTTATAATTTTGAACCACTTCCAGGCTGTTCGCATTGGGACACGGAACAATAATTAGGAACATAACAGAAAACCTCGGAATCCTTCCCATCAATCTCGGTCCTGCCAAACTCGAAAAGACGACTCACACATTCATACACTACTACAATCTCAAAGTTCTTCTGAAGCAGTACAGCGATTTAAATACACAGTACTCAACACTAAAATCGACCATGTCAAATAACTCACAGTATTTCAACGAACTCCAAAATTATGATAAAATATTAGAATTTATTCGGACAAAAATTGACACTAAAATTAATAATATCGGATTTCATTCTGATCATCATAAAACTAAACGTGGCTTAATAGATGGATTGAGGACAATATTCAAATCAATCACTGGAAATTTAGATGCCGAAGACGGCAAAAGGTACAACGAAATGTTTGCACACATGCAAGAAAACGAGCATAATTTGGAAAATCAACTCAAACTTTCATATTCGGTGAACCACCAAATTATTCAAAATTTTAATAAAACCATCTTAGATATCCAGTACAACGAAGAAATATTAAAATCCAAAATTTTACAACTTTTCTAAATAATAAACAGTACGCACATTAGTATACTGTATGGAAAAAACATTTACGATCAACTTGTTATATTATACAATTCTATATTAAATGTCGTTGAAAACTCAACCACCTAAATTAAGAACTCTGCATTAGTATAATACACCCCATGGAGCTACTAGCAGAACTAAAACAAATATCAAAATTCTATCTCTTGCAGTTATCATTTGAACCCCGACAAGAGAACCTATTAGACTTCGAGTCCTTGTTAAAAATAAATTGTAAAATTAAAGCAACTCAAATAAACTATTTCATTTCCACCCCCATTAATTTCGAAAAAACTTTCGAACTCTACTATATTTACTCTATTCCAAACAAATACGAATCAAAATTTATTACAATTATCCCCAATACGAAATATCTTCTTAAATCTGATAAGGAAATCGTGCCTCTGAATGATATGTGCGTTCAAGCAAAAATATGTAAGTGTCCTCACAAATATCACGCCCATTTCTCAGCGATGTGCGAAGAAGAAATATTCCAAAATCAAACTTCGAGTCATTACCATTATACAAAAATATACTTAATAGAAAATCATGTCGAAGTGATTCCAGAAATCAACATGTACCTAGCTGTTTTCCCAAACGTGGAAAAAATCACCATCAAATGCTAATCCAATCAACATCCAAACCCTAGAGGAAACTAGCCATGCAGAAGAGGTAGTCTCGCAGTACGAATCATTCACGCAGCTCCTACATCACTCAAAACTACGGAATTACTTGAAAATATCTTTAGCACTCACGGATTCCCCAAAATATTAGTTTCAGACAATGCAACAATATTTACTTGTGACTATTTCCAAAAGTTTTGTTTAACAAATGGTATAATGCAGAAGTTTAGTGCTCCAGGTCATCCAGCAACCAACGGCCTTGCAGAACGCAACGTACAAACAATCAAAAATCGACTCAAAACAATGAAAGATGAATCATTATCCCTACAACAAAAGATCCAGAAAATAATGATGATCTATAGAGCCACTCCTCTCAAAGAAGGGAAATCTCCAGCAGAATTGTACCTGAAGAGAAATATACGTATTCGACTAGACGCTATAAAACCATATAAGGAAATAAAACATTCTAATTCTATTCCTGGTACTCGATCATTTAACGAAGGCGATAGGGTACAATCACGGTATTATGCAAATTCAAAATTAATCTGGCGTTTTGGTACAGTTTGCAAAAGACTCGGAAAAATTCACTACCTCATTAAAAATTCAATCAAATTCAACCCAGAGAAATGAGACCACGTCAAATAGATCTTCAACCATAAATGGATCAACTTCAGCCAACAGCTCAAGAAGTAGTAAGACGATCTGAACGTCAACGACGACCTCCAGCCAGACTTCAAGATTATATCCTTTATTAAAATTTGAAATATTAATTCAAGTGTGGGAGAATTGTTATAATTTTAATAATAATAATAATGTAGATAGTTACGAAAATATAACATAAGATATATATATATATATATATATATATATATATATATATATATATATATATATATATATATATATATATATATATATACGAGGTGTGTTCAAAAACTATCGCGAATTTTGAATTTTCGCGGGTTACGTATATTCGAATTTCGATCTTTTTGTGGCTTTATGTTGGTACTCATGTCTCTCACTTATGTCGACAAGCTCGGCCATTTTGAATGTTCACTTACTTGTTGACAGCTACGAGTAGAAATGAAATAACTTCTTTGATAAAAACATTTTATGACAATGACAAATTTTAAATGAATTATTTTTTTCTACGTTCCGTCGCCTTTAGATAAGCAAGATATTGTCTTGGTCAAAAAATTCATAGTCAGTTTTTAACGAATAAGCACAATAGGTAAAAATCGAAGACGATCCAAAACACGTGCAAGCAAAGCAGCTGTCAACAAGTAAGTGAACATTCAAAATGGCCGAGCTTGTCGACATAAGTGAGAGACATGAGTACCAACATAAAGCCACAAAAAGATCGAAATTCGAATATACGTAACCCGCGAAAATTCAAAATTCGCGATAGTTTTTGAACACACCTCGTATATATATATATATATATATATATATATATATATATATATATATATATATATATATATATATCTTATGTTATATTTTCGTAACTATCTACATTATTATTATTATTAAAATTATAACAATTCTCCCACACTTGAATTAATATTTCAAATTTTAATAAAGGATATAATCTTGAAGTCTGGCTGGAGGTCGTCGTTGACGTTCAGATCGTCTTACTACTTCTTGAGCTGTTGGCTGAAGTTGATCCATTTATGGTTGAAGATCTATTTGACGTGGTCTCATTTCTCTGGGTTGAATTTGATTGAAATTTTAATGAGGTAGTGAATTTTTCCGAGTCTTTTGCAAACTGTACCAAAACGCCAGATTAATTTTGAATTTGCATAATACCGTGATTGTACCCTATCGCCTTCGTTAAATGATCGAGTACCAGGAATAGAATTAGAATGTTTTATTTCCTTATATGGTTTTATAGCGTCTAGTCGAATACGTATATTTCTCTTCAGGTACAATTCTGCTGGAGATTTCCCTTCTTTGAGAGGAGTGGCTCTATAGATCATCATTATTTTCTGGATCTTTTGTTGTAGGGATAATGATTCATCTTTCATTGTTTTGAGTCGATTTTTGATTGTTTGTACGTTGCGTTCTGCAAGGCCGTTGGTTGCTGGATGACCTGGAGCACTAAACTTCTGCATTATACCATTTGTTAAACAAAACTTTTGGAAATAGTCACAAGTAAATATTGTTGCATTGTCTGAAACTAATATTTTGGGGAATCCGTGAGTGCTAAAGATATTTTCAAGTAATTCCGTAGTTTTGAGTGATGTAGGAGCTGCGTGAATGATTCGTACTTCAGTCCATTTCGATTTAGCGTCAACTAATATTAGGAAATATTTTCCTCCAAATGGACCCGCATAATCCATATGAACACGGTCCCAGTTCTCTTCAGGTTCTTCCCATGAATGCATTGGTACTTTGGCTGGATTATTTTTGATACTAGCACATGCTTCACAGGATTTAACAATTCTTTCGATAGCGCGATCGATGCCTGTCCATGTACAATATCGTCGTGCTAACTGCTTCATTTTTGAGATGCCAATATGTGCGTTGTGGAGCTCTTTAAGAACGGCTGGTTGAAGACTTTGAGGAATTACGACTCGTTGGCCATTGAATAGAATGCCACTATCAAGTGTATATTCACTATCTTTGAGTTCACCTTTGATGAGGCATGATTTATTTTTTGATAAATTTTCGTCGTTATCCGTTTCACGAGAGATGCTTTCTGGGGTTAATTCAATTGATGAAATTTGAAAAATACTTGACATGCAATTTTGATGAACTTTTTCATTTATTAAGGTATCCATTGTTGACATATTCTGTTGAATAGGGGCTCTAGAGCAGTCGACGTTGCTGTTATTAGAACCTTTCTTGAATTTGACCTCATAGTCAAAACCTGATAAAAATTCGAGTAAGAGGTTGATTATCAGTGACTAGCTGAAATCGATGTCCGTATAGATACATGTAAAAATGACTTACGGTAAAAACAATAGCCAACGCTTCTCTATCAAGTTGACTGTAGTTACTCTCTGCAGTGGTAAGAGATCTTGAAGCAAAAGCTATGGGTCTTTCGTGACCGTTGACAATATGTGATAATACCCCTGCAACGCCTTGAGGACTAGCATCACATGTTACTATTAATAGAAGTTCTGGATCATAGGGTATTAATACTTTCTCACTGGAAATTTCATTTTTGAGACGAATAAAGGTAGCTTCACATGAATTAGACCAGTAAATTTTTGAAGTTTGTTGAAAAAGTTTTCGTAACGGGTACGTCAGTGTTGAACAGCGAAAAATAAATCTTGAATAATACGTTACCATTCCAAGAAAACGACGAAGTTCGTCAATATTGGTTGGTCTGGGCATTTCGATAATCGCTTTAATCTTCTCTGGGCATTTTAAAATCTGATTATGACGGATGACGTGTCCAAGATATTTGATTTGTGTTTTAAAAAATTCACACTTACTTTTGTTTAAATGCAAGTCGTATTTTTGAAGACGATTAAGGCAGTGTTCGAGTCGGAGATGGCATTCGTCTTTGGTTCGTCCATGAATTATAATGTCATCAAAGTATGACATGGTACCATCAAGTCCTTGAAGTACTTGGTCTAGAATTCTATTAAATTCGCTAGGAGCGGTTTTAATTCCAAATGAAAGGCGGTTCATTTGATAAGTGCCTCGGTGTGTGGAAATGGTTTGTATTGAACGACTATCTTCGTCCATATTTACATGCAGGTATGCTTTATATAGATCAAGTCTGCAATAATAATTTGAATTGCGTAAGCTATTAAGAATATCGTCAATTCGACGAATGGGGTAATGTGCAGATTTGAGTTGAGGGTTGACTCCTACTTTGTAGTCTACACAAAGACGTACATTTCCATCTGGCTTGGGAACAATCACCAGAGGTGATCCCCAATCACTGTGAGTTATCTTTGAAATGATACCATCTGCTTCTAAGGAGTCGAGTTCCTTTTCAACTTTTTCTCTGAGTGCATAAGGTACGTCACGTTCACGCAGAAAAATTGGTTTCGCATTTTCTCGTAGATGAAGAGAACATGAGATACCTGGTATACAATCGACTTTTTGTTGAAAGATTGAAGGATATTTCTCAATGATTTCGTGTACTTGATCGACTGTGCATATTTTTGGGTTTGATGTTTCACCTGAATGATCGAGTTCTTTGAGATCAATACCTAAATGACGAATCCACGCTCTTCCTAGTAGTGGTGTAAAATTATCTGGAACAACATACAATTCGTCTTTTGAAGAAATCTTCTTACATTTGACCAATACAGTGGCTTTTCCATCTGGTACAAAGATGTTATTTGTATATGAACGAAATGCAATTTTTGATTTTTTGAGTTTATGTCCAAGACGAAGATTTTGATAACTTGAACGTGGAATGAGTGTAAATCCTGCTCCTGAATCTACTTCAAATTTCTGTGGTCGACCTTCGATTCCAACGGTGACAAAATATTTTTCTGAGTCATTAATTTTCAAGCGCTTTTGTTCGAAAATATCTACTATTTGATTGATTCCATAATCTAGATTATTTGTGGTATTTTCGATATTATTAGTCGAATTTCTTGGAGACGTACATTTTTTTCCAGAAGTTAATGGAGATCTTACGCATACTCGTTGTACATGACCTGTTCGTCCACATGATTTACAGTGAAGAGATTTAATATCAGTATGACAATCGCTTGTTTTGTGATTATTACGGCCACATCGGATGCATAGACGATCAATTCCTAAGCGGCGATAATTAATTTGTGATCTTGAACGTTGTCCTTGAAATTTTGAAAATGAATGACTTTGAATTTGATTTCTGCCAAATTTTTTGTTGCGAGACTGTCGAGGATTGCATACTTTATTTACTTCTTGCGTAGGATCAAAAGAATTTGACATAACTGGTTGTTTTAATCCAGGCTCACGGCTGTCAATCTTGGATGCTTCGTGTGCTAATGCTTTTTGAACTATATTTTCAAATTTTGAAATATCAGATTAAAGTAACTGCTCTCGAATTGAGTTGTCACGAAGTCCACGTATAAATTGTGCCCGAAGGAATGTATCAGCAATGCTAAGTCTACATTCACGTACGAACATGCAGTCGTTTATGTCACGTCTAAGTAAAGCAACGTAATCTGCAATTGACTGAATTTCGGTTTGATATACAAATAGAAATCGATATTGGGCTACTATAATGTTTTTTTTGGGACACAATTTTTTTTCCAGGGCTTCTACTATTTCTGTGTATGACAACTCTGCGGGTTTCTTTGGTGATATGAGCGATACCAGCAATTTAAAATGGGTTGATCCAATTGAATTTAACAGCATTTGACTACACAGGGTGTTGTCGTCGAAAGCACCTTTCATTGTTAAATAATTTTCAAAACGTTGACGGTATAATTTGAAATCTTCTTTATTTGAATTGAAACTTTCGAAAGGTGGAATTAAAGTAGCACTTACTGGGGTTTGAAGTGTTGAATTCGTGGAATTTTCACTAATTTTTGTTGCCATTAGCTGTTGTTGACTTTTGGAAAAAATGTCGAGTAACTGTGAAAATTGATTTGCATCCATATTGTTCTATAGTTTCACCTCGTCGCCAATTTGTTGTAACTTATATTATTAATAACACGCAAAGATTGAATATTTATAATATTTATTACGTCTATTTTTATTGAAAAAACAATATATATCTCTTATGTCATATTTTCGTAACTATCTAGATTATTATTATTATTAAAATTATAACAGGCTGTTTTCAGTAACTTATTAAAAAGTTGTTTTTTATTTTATTTTTATTGTATTAAAATATATATTTCTAAAAGTTTTCGTAGTATTTATAGATTTAATTTTGTAGGTATTATTATAAAATAAATAAAGATATGAACATGACTACGGACGAATTCAAAATGATTATAAAATTTGCATATGCAATGCTGCTGTTGCTGTAGCTGTTAAAGTTTGGAAAATAAAATTATGTTTAAATTTAATAATATATTTTATGATTACCTTTATCAATTAATTCTCTATTAACTGATGGGGATACCGGCGATGGTGAATACGAGCTTTCTGACAAATGTTATATGATTTGTTTTGCGAAATTTTTAGAACATATTTTTTGGCTTCCCTGTTAATTCACAATCTTTATGGTCTTCTCCATTGTTTCCAAAAAACATGCTTTAAATAAACATAAAGGGCACATATATAAATTCAATTCTTTGTTCATTTTAACTGTTACTCATGACTGGCTACTAACGTAGAACCAGAGACAACTAATCTACTAACGTAGAGAGACTTGACAAATCCATGTTAATCTGCTGTTCTAGAAGTTGAAAGACACCTGACAACAAATCGTTATACTAAACTCAATTCAAATAAAATGGCGGCTGGTTTTGTATTTGTAACTACTGTAAAATTACATAAAGGATATAAAACAAACATATGCATACAATATAAAAATATATTTTTAAACAAAAACAATACCAACAATCCCACAAAAATATTACAAACATATTATAACATTTATAAAGGATTGTAAAATAATCATGTAAAATCAATACCAAATAAAACAGTGGCCGCATGACACAATGTCAAGGCCAAAATAAGAGAGAAAAAAAATACCAACAATAACAAATAAAAACAAAATATAACTAATAAAAACTGACTTTACCATACATTTTAATGTAATCGTCTATAACATTATTGACCCTGAGGTCTTTTTTTAACATTTTTTTATTAACCATAAAAATAAAATGTTTTAACATAACATGGACAATTGTTAAAACAAATTTTTCTTTTAATTCCCTCCCATGTGTTTCACAACTGCAAATTATATTACACATGGGAAGTACTTCGTCATATAATAGTTCAACAATATTACATTTGTTTATTTTGTTGCTTATTGTATTAAATATGTACTTCTGCAGTTTCCCTACTACATAACTGAAACAAAGGAAAAAAATATTCGTACTTACAGTCAATTAAATACAACAATAATAAGATAGAAAGGAACTATAGCTTCATTTCATATTAAATGGAAGCTATAAATTTATTTTACATTGGGCAATATGAACGATTGTACAGGTGGGACAAATTCGAGTTCCTTTGAAGATTTTTTGGGTGTCTAATTTCCGGAGAATAATATTGAACAAATAAAAATAATTTTAAATGAATCAAATTGCCGCGTGTACATTCGGAAATACGAAAAGATGAATTTGAACAGGGTGCCAAAAACTAATAACAATTGATTATAATAACTGTTCTTGAATGTATTTATTCTAATTACCATAGAAATTTTTGATTACAGACGAAAAATTACACATAAATAAATTGATTACAATCGTTGTTGGATTTTGGCGGCAAAGTAATATCAGACTACAGGCGGCAAAATCGTAAATCTGCCATTGTGCATTAGAAAATTAAAATTCTTACCTCTTAAATGTAGTAACACACAATGTAGTAGAACTCGAACTTCGGCAATTTGTAAACAAAACAATATTTTAAAAACACTGGTAACTAGACACAGGTAAATGAGATATGGAATTAATATCAATCTGTGCCCGCTATTTAAAGCAGGTACTCCAACCCCTCCATAATTTGGGCGTATTGTTCACGTTAGTAGATTAGTTGTCTCTGGTATTGTTTCTCCAACCCTTCTACAATTAGGGCGTATTGTTCTTCTAACGCCTTCCATAATTTGCCACATCTTTTAAACTACCGTAAAGTTACTAAGCCGCTGATTGGACAAGTAATTCGCCCTTTCTTGATTACAAATACCTATGGAAATAAATGTCTGACATGTACAATTATGGCAATCAGTGATGTTTAACTATTCATTTATTTTAATTTTAACGAGTTGCAAACACCAATACTATTACATATTTACTTACCTAGTGAAACAAAAATCTTTTTTTTTTGTAACAATTAATAACGTTAATATCATATTATTAGCGCTGATTAGCAACGCATTCTTGTTTACATGAACTGTCATTGTCTGACAAACATTGATATGATATTATTAGCGTTGATTAGCGACGCACTCTTGTTTACATGTACTGTCATTGTCTGTCAACAGATTGTGCTACCATCTCACGAGAACTCAAGATATTAAAACTGATTCTGCCATCTAGCAAAGTATCCAAGTACCAAAAATCCCCCTTCCCCGCCTAGAGCAACTTCTGTTATAGAATTGCCAATTCATTTGTCACCCCCCGCGTAGAACTGAGTCAATTAGTAGTTCATATTCCTTGGAACACATCTGGTGACAATATGGTCAAGAATTCTAACTACCCTTCACCGGTTTAAATTTTTGTTCGCCAATATCTACGCGGGAATTTTTAACTGACCCGCTACAGAAATGAAAGTTCAGATTAAGGCTTATACGCATGCTCAAAATCGAGAGCTCAGCATGCTAGATGACCAAGCGCCGAGCGCCGAGCACACAGAGCGAGCTCTAGATGCTCAGCGAGTTCAATGCCGAACGCTATAGATCGCTCTGATGTCAATGCCAAACGCAATCGAGGGCTCTGAGCGATAAAAATGTTAATGCCGAACGTATCCACAGAATAGGTGAAGTATAATCTACCTGCTCTCCAAGTTTTAAAACAATTGATCACGCTGTGCAATGTAGTATCTTTGCACATTAAAGCTGAAACTTGAAGATGAACATAGGTAATAAATAAATTCTTGAATTTCAGGAGCAAAATTTATTTCTTATGCTCTGGTCGGAGCTATTACAACAACTGAACTGCGATAATAAATAAACACATCACATGACAACCAAAAAATAATAGCAACAATGAAAATACAAGGTTGCTTTACAAAAATGATAATTATAACTATAACATTTGAAATTGAATGCATCTGGGCCAGCGTGGGTAACGTAGTGATAATTATTTAAAATTGAATTACCCGCGCTGGCACAGTAACCCTCCCCGGTGAAAGGAGTTGACCACCAGAGACCTCTGTTGGGCCGTTCGACGGTTTTCGTAATTCGCCGGATCCATGTACGCCGGTTTCAGTCTGTCAATGGAGACTATCTGATTTGTATTATTCGCGATGCAAGCGTAGACGTCAGCGCCTCTAGCGCCCAAATAGTAACTTGCTCGGTGGGTATTGTCGTCTTTCAATCTCTTGTTCGCTTTGTACTATTTTGTGTAATTCCGCTTTATTTCTGTATTATTATTCTAATTTAAGTGCTTTACGAAAAGTATATAAAATACTTTTGTATGTAAGCATCTTTTTCATCTACCTAGTATTGAAATTTAGAACTTTTATGGTAGTATTACTTATAAGGTTATATACTGATTTCATTTGTGATATTTTTATTTCATTTCAGTTTAATTTCTATTGTTTGTTATTTTAAATACATGAATAATAAATACTGGTGTGTTCCGGGATGTAATTCTTGGGCTAAAAAGAATCCTGACATTTCGTTTTACCATTTTCCTATGTCAGGAAAGAGAAAAGTAGCCATAATTAATAAAACAGGAATGAAAGAGAGGTTGATCAGCATTTAGCCTGGGTTTTACAATTACGAATTGGGAAGTATTTATTATTCTTGTTTTTAAAATAAATAATAAAAATTAAACTAAATTGAAATAAAAATATCACAAATGAAATCAGTAATAATGAATAAGTAATACTACCATAAAAGTTCTAAATTTCAATACTAGGTAGATGAAAAAGATGCTTATATACAAAAGTATTTTATATAAAGGGTTTTCCAATAAGAGGTGTTATTTTGATATTCAAAGAAAAATGCCATTTTTTAATATAAATGATCGGATGTTTATTTCATTATAAAGAGGAAGGTATGCCGTTAATAGTGGAAAATAACATCAGGCAAATGACCACCACGACCACGCTGACAAGGACAATATCCTTTTCATGAAATTTTCCATAACCAAATCGCAAAGTGGCTGTCCTATGTCCTCGATAGCCTCACGAATTCCATCTTTGAGGTCTTGAGTCGACGCTGGGCAGTTGGCGTAGACCTTCTCTTTCACGTGGCCCCAAAGAAAGAAGTCGCAAGGTGTTAAATCACAAGATCTCGGTGGCCAATTGTGATCACCTCTTCGAGAGATAACACGGTCCGGAAACTTTTCCCGTAAAAGATCAATGGTTTCGTTGCTTGTGTGGCACGTAGCGCCGTCTTGTTGAAAGTAAACGTTGTCCAGATCAATACCATTCAATTCCGGCCATAAAAAATCGTTAATCATCTCTCGATAGCGCAATCCATTCACCATAACTGTTGCTCCAGCCTCATTTTCGAAAAAGTAAGGTCCAATGACTCCGCCGGACTATAAACCGCACCAAACAGTCACACGTTGAGGATAGAGAGGCTTTTCAACAATAACTCTTGGGTTTTCTGAGCCCCAGATGCGACAATTTTGTTTGTTGACGAAGCCACCGAGGTGGAAATGGGCCTCATCACTCAAGATGATTTTTCGATGGAATTCCGGATCATTTTCATGCATTTCAACGACCCAATCAGCAAAGACACGACGTTGTTGATGATCGGCCGGCTTGAGTTCTTGTGTTAACTGGACTTTATAAGCCTTAAGACCCAAATCTTTATGCAAAATACGGTGTAATGACGTTTGTGGAATGCCTAATTCCAAAGAACGACGAGGAATGGACAAACCTGGGTTTTCTTCAACACTTTCGGCTACAGCAGCAATATTCTCGGCTGTTCTTGAGCGACGTGCACGGGTTTTATTCTTCACATCACTAACTTGTCCCAACAGCTCGAATTTTTCCACCAATTTCTGTATTGCGGTCCGACAAGGTGCTTCACGACGACCCAAAAATTGTCGAGTTTTACGAACCGTCTCTGCCAAATTTTCACCATTTTTATAGTGAATTTTAATAATTTCAATGCGTTGTTGAAGCGTGTATCGTTCCATTTTTATTAATAGCGTAGTTTCTACTTGTCAAATGTCAAAAAATGACAGCTTCAAATGCGACATCTACCGAAATAGCGGGCTATTCAAAATAACACCTCTTATTGGAAAACCCTTTACTTTTCGTAAAGCATTTAAATTAGAATAATAATACAGAAATAAAGCGAAATTACACAAAATAGTACAAAGCGAACACGAGATTGAAAGATGACAATACCCACCGAGCAAGTTACTATTTGGTCGCTAGAGGCGCTGACGTCTACGCTTGCATCGCGAATTGACATTGATGTTAAAAAATTTGTTCCCTCGTTCTATCACTCGGAATGGACCTGTATATGTGTGATAGTTTATGCCTAGCGCCATCTGCGCGTAGAAATACGAATTCACATGACTGAAGGTCTTTGTGTATGAAAGGAGTGATTTGACGTTTACGTGGAAATTTTTCTGGACTTTTTAGGTTATAGACAAAGATGTTTGTCTATAGGAAGAGAGATAGATTTCCCGGGCAAGTGAGTCTGCCGACTGAGGAAATGTGTGGTTGATTCCAAAGCCAGTAGATGTGCTACTGGTGGAGGAAGGAAGAAAAGCGAAGATGAAGCTGCCAGAAAAATTTTCAAGTTTTGTTTTGTTGTGGTGATTTGATGTGTGTGAAGTGACATATGACGTTTATAAAATTGTCTGAGTTGAATATTCCACGAACAAGTGAGTCTGTCCTTGATGGAAATAAAATTTTAATGGATGAATATAATAATGAGTTTTGATGTGTTTTGACGTGTAAAATGACGAGTAATGTTTTATTTATATTTGAATGTTTTGGTTTGAATGAATGTTGATGTTGTGACATAGTGTGTATTTTGATTGATGGTTGTATGACGTTTGTTTATGCTGTTTGTGTTGTTAATTACATTAAGAGTATGGTTTTTCTACGTTATAATGATACCTTCTTGGGGTAGGGCTGCTAATACATGGTTGTATTTGGTCTCATCCCGTGTGATACGCGCGAGACGGAATTGTGTTTCAATGCATGTAAACCAGGCGGAGGGACTATGGCTCCAAAATTGGGGTAATTTGACAGTGAAAGAAGCGTTTTGTTGTCCTTCTGCCGGCGTACCTGGTTCCGGGAGAGCACCAACCTCGATGTCCGTGGTGGGCGACGCCATTCTCCGGGGGTCGTTGCCTACACACACAAAATGTTTTTAAATGCGTAAAGGAATGGATTCCTGAACAATGTAAAAATATTCCCTTACGGGCTGTTAAATTGTATAATTGTTGTTGGTAGCTTATGGAATAGCGTCTATAAATATGTAGAGGAATGGATTCCTGAACTTTGTAAAAATATTCCCTTACGGGCTGTTAAATTGTAAAATTGTTGTTGTTGATTGATAAGAAAATAAATTTGATTTTATTGATACTTCATCGTCCGTTTCATTTTGTAGAAGATGGTGTTGACAGTCTGGAGGTTTGGTCCGTTTCGTTTTGTAGAAGATGATGTTGATGGTCTGGAGGGTTAGTCCGTTGTCGCTGGGTTGCGACAATCCATGGGAAGAAAGGGATGATTGGAAGTTGATTCGCAGAGAAGAGATGATACTGTTTGGAGTTTAGTCTTATTGATGAAGATCAAAAATGCATGCTGCTAATCGGGGTCACCAATTGTGCAATGTAGTATCTTTGCACATTAAAGCTGAAACTTGAAGATGAACATAGGTAATAAATAAATTCTTGAATTTCAGGAGCAAAATTTATTTCTTATGCTCTGGTCGGAGCTATTACAACAACTGAACTGCGATAATAAATAAACACATCACATGACAACCAAAAAATAATAGCAACAATGAAAATACAAGGTTGCTTTACAAAAATGATAATTATGACTATAACATTTGAAATTGAATGCATCTGGGCCAGCGTGGGTAACGTAGTGATAATTATTTAAAATTGAATTACCCGCGCTGGCACAACGCGGTACCTGAGATATTTGCAATTAAATTTGGCCTTTTTAACACGTGAAGAATAGAAAATGGCAAAATAAACACAACATTTTAAATTATAACTTTTATATCCATACCGACATTTAATCGAAAAACTAGTATGTTATAGAAAACTAATTAACGGATTTTATGTAAAAATTTGAAAATTATTTACCATCCAGATTTAATTTTATTGCCTCTAGAAAATTATAAACTGACGATACGATAAATAGATATAATTATACTTGACAACCATGTACAAGCGTTCCAGATGGAGTGTCAGTTAAGTTAACAACGCCCGCTTGGTATTAGCGAATAAGAGGTAACCTAACACTTGTGTATGGGTGAGTGCACGGATTAGTGCGAGTGGTACAGTTACAAAAAAAAAAAAACTTCTACGGAAAAATAAAGACACTTCATCTGTTACAGTGTTTGATATTAGCTTTAAAAAAATGAGTAAATTTATTTATAGTATATGCAATGAATGCTTTAAAAAGAGAGGAAGAACAGATGAAATCATAAAAGATGTCCTGCATATTTTCCCTTCGAATTTGCAAACTTATGATACCAAAACAATCGAATGACGTAGCTCGCGTATCGTCCGCCATTTGCGGGCCACTGTCATATTCGTTGTTGTTGCGCAAATTATTATGTATCTCAAAATATCTTATTACTTTTATTCTCGAATGTACCAATAAATGTGTAGGTGCGACGATGCCACAGTTATTCTTCAACGTTGAAATACGACACTTGTGTATGGGTGAGTGCACGGGTTAGTGCGAGTGGTACAGTTCCAAAAAAAAAAAAAACTTCTACGGAAAAATAAAGACACTTCATCTGTTACAGTGTTTGATATTAGCTTTTAACTATTTTGATGCAATCTTTGTATATAATATAATGTTAAAAAATATAAGTTATTGCAAATATAAACTGCATTAGCTTAATTTTTATTTTGAACATAAAACAAGTTTTTGAATAGGTACACTCGAGTGCCAACTACCTTAACAATGAGTTCTTTAAAATTTATACTCTGAAATAACGAAAGAATTTTGACAGTTTGTGATTGTATTGCTATGCGCTGTAGTTAAGCGCGAATCCGGGTACCTTTATATCCAGGGTATGGCCATGACGTAGCTCGCGTTTCGTCCGCCATTTGCGGGCCAATGTCATATTCGTTGTTGTTGCGCAAATTATTATGTATTTTCGTGGCTATTTGTTTTATTTTAATGTAAAACAAATTTAAATATACTTCTAATATTTATTTAAAGTGTAAGTAATACTTTTATTTTACTTATTTGTGCATTTTCTTGAGATACTGACTACGTTTACTAACAATATAGAAAATACATAAAAATTACCAATATTAAGAACAAATATTTAAATTTTTAAAAGATAAGTTAAGAATATATACTTACTATGTAAATAATAACTACAGTTATTAAATAAGATGTGATAATAACAAAATCTATCCTATGCTCTACATAACCTCTAAATTTGTCAATAATATAAATAATAATCTTTATTGTATCCAAGATTTTACATCTTATTACAATTTAATGGAGGTGAGTTAATTTTTACAAGTATTTTCATATCATTTGCGTAGTTTATATTGCATTAATGGACATGAGATGATGAAAGGGACATACACAAACTTCCATACCTTACCCAGGATTCGAACCCAGAACCGCTAGCACGTGAAGCTATTACGCTACCACCAAGCCACTTCGGTCGGTAAAAATTTGTCATAATAATAATTGTGTAACTCTTAAATAAATTAGTTTTTATTACCTTTATAGATTCATAGTGTGATTATTTAATATTCCTTTATAATATATCACATTTCTTACAAATAAATAGGGAAATTAATACTCAATATGTCTGACATTGGCCCGCAAATTACACAAATACAATTCAAATATGGTAAATCGATTCCATTCTTTATAAGCGCTGTGCATTATTTTTTGTTATATTGTTATTTTTATGTTTTACCTGGAACAGACTGGTAAACCACGCCCCAAATCCCCAATAAACTGCCAAAATTATTTCGTTATTCTAAACGCACAATTCGCCACTAATAGAAGTACAAATACATGTATTATTAGTTTCATTGTCTTCTCCAGCAGAATTTCGTTTCGCCCTTTCCCAAGAACAAATATTTTTTACTGTAAACAAATTTGTTTTGTTCACCTGTAACCCGCCTTTATGAGGCGAATTAGCAAATAATATTTAAGATGGGTTCTTGCCAGACTGGAGGTACAATTTAGTAATCGCCAAAAATATAATAAGTAATAATAAATGTTCTTACCGTTGTGACGTTGCTCGTAGAAGAGTAAAGGTTCGAAATAATAATAATGATTTATTATAACTAAGTTTATTGACTAGTATAAAGATGAGTTGATATATTTACAAATGATGGACCCGACTGTATGGAGGAATGGTCTTCTTCTGGTCTCTCTCTTAATGGACCTCTCGATGGACTCTCACCGGACTCTGTCTTCCCATCGTCCATACAGTCTTTTATATTACTGTAATGCTAAGTCAACAAACAATTGAGGTGTCACCTAATTACCAAATAAAGAAACATTATTATAATTGCTACATATTGCTTATTCTGCAATATTAGTGATTACTACTACTGAGTGCTAATGACATCACTTGTGTGGTGACCTAGTCTTACATACCTCCCTTCTTTAAATATTTGCTTCCGGAGGAGCACAATTTTTCTTACAACTACACTTAAAGTCTCTATATTCACAATATTTCATAGCATGTCATGTTTGATGGGGAACATTACTGCATACTACTGGTCTTGTGCTGGTTGGTGTATCCATGGCTGTAGATGAGTTTGAGGGGAGACGATTGGCCGGTCGTCATCCCTTGGATGGTTCATCTGCTTCCTGTGGTTTGATGCGGTTTCCTCAACATGCATGGCACTGACAGTTGTTCTTTCACTCTTTAGATCAACACTTACATACACACAATTTTAAATACCATATTTCTAACTGATTGATTTTCCATCTAACACACAAAATATTCTAAATCTTGTTTTCTATATTTACCATCTATAACGTATTTCCTGCAATTCTTATTAATGGTATGGCTAGCACATCCCACAAATAAGTTGTTAATTGAAGTTCAAAGCAATTTACAATGAGAGAAAAAGAAAAAAAATGATAATATTTAATAATTTTGAATACGTAATGAATGCTTTTTAAATTATTCACTTACAGACTTAAAATGAAGAATCAATTACATACACATATTATTTTCCTTATTTCCTTGGATCCGTGTACCGATCTCTAGTCCGTTTATTTGGTTCCTGGTATTGAACACTAACTAACGCATAATCCATGAGTGCCGTGGTGCTGGTCCTTTACTACGAGTATGGTACGGTGCTACTACAGTGGGAGTGGTGGTAGTATCTGTTTGTCCCTGTCGTATCAATGCATCTATTAGTAGACTATCCTATGTATCATCTCTGAGTCTATTTCATTTTTATTTCGCTCCTCTGTGCTTTCCGTTTCTTCATCTTTTGATGTACTTGTTCCAAAAGGCTCTCATCTTTAAATGGTTTTAAACGGTTGACATGTATCGTTTGAATTTTTTCGGACTTCTGTTGTTTAATTTTATATGTCACGGGTCCCATTATTTCCGTTATGAAGTACGGTCCTGTCCATGGCTTGTGTAGTTTTCGTGACGTACCTGCGTGTATTGCTGGGTTATGCAAGTATACTGCGTCACCGATTTTGTAGACTGCTGGCTTGGTGTTTTTGTTAAATTGTTTATGCGTTTTCTCTGTTGCCTTGTTGATATTTTGCTTTACTGTGTTGAACGCAATTTGTAATCTTTGTTTTAATTCGGACGCATAGTTATCTGCATAATCATACCGTAGATCTTATGGTCTGGTTATATCGTCATAAGGTAACTCTAGGTCACGACCATGGAAATGGAGTTTCGTTTGTACTGCTGTGTACACTACTTCTGTATGCCAATAACACATATGGTAGCCACTCATCCCAATCGGTTTGATCTCGATTCACGAAATGAGATAGAATGTCCTTGAAGACGCGATGGCTTCGCTCTATCATCCCATTCGTTTGTGGTCGGTATGCCGTTGTTTGTAATTTTTCTACGCCAAATATTTTACAAACTTCTCTAAAAACTTCAGAAGCGAAATTTGCGCCTTGGTCGGTCAGCAGTTGTCTTGGAGCCCCGTGTCTTGAGATGATTTCTTGTGACAATATTTTCGAAATTGTTGATGCCTTTTGGTCCGGTATAGCGAATGCTTCTGGATATTTCGTGAAGTGGTCCTGGAAGGTTAAGATGTATTTATTCCCTCTCATACTTGTTGGTAATGGACCGACAATATCCATTGAAACCCTTTCCATTGGCCTACCAACTTCATTGAACTTTTGAAGTGGCACAGGCTTGTGATGCGGTGATGTTTTCCTCTGATTGCATGAATGACATTTCTTGCAATAGTCTTCAATGTCCTTAGCCATTGCTTTCCAAAAAAATTTTTCCTTGATTCGGCTGTATGTCTTCTCGAACCCTTGATGTTCCGCATACGGTAGGTTGTGGTAATCGTGCATTACCTTGAATTTCATGGATACTGGTACGACGAGTTGATGATGACGTTCATTATTTGATTTTTCTTTGAAGATTAATCCTTCGTCATCCGTAAAATACCCTTATTTAGTGGAGAGCTGTTGTACTGCGGCATCCTGGCTTTGTTTATTTGCTATCATGTGTCTGTCCCATATTGGTTCATATGTTTCTTCAACTTCTACAGCATTGATTGGTATTCTTGAGAGTACGTCTGCGTTCACATGCTTCTTCCCCGCTCTATGTTCAATCTTGTACTCGTATTCTTGGAGAGTAAGCGTCCATCTTGCCAAACGTTTACGAGTCCAAACGACATCTTTGTGAATTGATAATGCTCTCCATTTGTCGTGAATGCTGTCTTCTCTCTATCTTGGTCATCTAGTTGCACTTGCCAGTAGCCGGATGCTAAATCTAGGGTAGTGAATAGATTTGCATTCCCCAACTGGTCCAGGGTTTCTTGCATGTTGGCTATAGGGAAGTAATCCTTCTTTGTCACTCTGTTTAAACCCCTGAAGTCGATACACACCCTTATTTTTTCCTCTCCGTTTTCGGATTTCTTTGGTACGATGACCACTGGTGCTGACCATGGTGAATCGGATGGTTCTATTACCCCTGCTTCACGCATTTTCTTTAATTCATTTGTCAATGGTTCTTGTTGGCTGTGAGGAACTCGCTACGGTGCTTTAGCTATAGGCGATACATCTTCAGTGATTATTCTGTGTTTCACTTTATGTGTGCACCCTAGCTTAGTGTCCTCCCATTGAAAAATGTGTTCATATTCTACCAATAAATTCTATAATTTACTTTTTACCTCTTCCGGTAAATATTCCAAGTTGAATTGCTCTTCAATGCACCTGTTTCCTTGAACTCTTACAGTGCATACGGCCTGTTGCCTCTTATTCTCAGCTGCCGTGACTTTTCCAGCTTGCGGACTTCTTCCTTCAATGGACCTGTGCTGTCCTTTCTTCTGTTGAGCCTGTCGATTTCCAGCGCTCTTAACTTGCGAATTCTTCTGTGCAATTCTTCTGTGCAATTCTTCTTTTTCCAGCTGTCCTGTCTTTTCCATTTTTCTGAGCCTGTTGGTTTCCAGCGCTCTTCCCTTGTGAATTCTTCCTCTTTCCGACTACAGCTGCCTCGACTGGTCCTCTTGACGTGGTCGACGAATGCTGCTCGTTTGGAGCCTGTTGACTTCCAGCGCTCCCCTTCTCAAGTACGGCCGATTTGCCGATTACCATATTCTTCCCTAATAGAAGCTCTTGATTTGTGAAGTTCATCAACTTCACCGGTACCTCTTTTTCTGCTTTTGTTATGACTCTTGCTGCCATAACCCCATGGGTCTTCAGTTCTTCAGGTTCAACCACAATGTCTTGCCCTGGATTGATCAGATCCTGGACTGCTGTACACACGAATTCACAATTTGGAGGAATCTTTATGGCGCTCTTCAATCTAACCAAACCACTGGTTTGTGTGACTGATTCTTCTTGATTGAGGAAGCCATTCCCCGTATTTTGAACTTCTGTGTCCTTATCTTGAATTGTTATGGTTGCCTTCTGCGTACGTGCCTGTACATTGTTTTGCTTATCTTGCAGTACTGCCTCTTGACCTGCCCCGCTGACGTCATTGGTTCGTGTTTCGCAATTTACGACGTTGAGTGCTACGGTGTCCATGTTTTCTAAGTCGTGATTGCTCAGCAGTTTTAGGCATATGTTTTTCAAACGAACCTCCTCTCTTGATATGTGCACATCAAATTTACGTATAAAATCTCTACCCAATAAACCGTCGGCATCCAAATCTAAATCATCTGAGCAAATAAATGTTTTAAGGCGAAAACTAGAATTTTGACATTCATATTTTAATTTACTTGTGCCGTAATATGATACTGGTGCGCCTGATATAGATTTTAATCGCCCAACATCTCCTTTTGTAATCAAATGCCCCTTAGCAAATCGTTTTTTAAGAATTGATACTCTTGATCCCGAATCTATTAATAATTTTACTGAAATACCTCTAATTTTGACTAAAATAAAATTTGGATCGTCTCTATTTAAATCTTCCAATGTTCGAATATTATTAATTTTGAAAATTTTATTTCTTACTGATACCTCCCGAGACGGAGCACTCGCGAGAGGTAGTTCCTGTTTAAATGCTGGGGTGTTCGTCCTTCCTTCGTCCTATGAATGTCCTTGTTGTGCCTGTAACCCGCCGTTGCGCTGTTGGCGTTGTAACGATTGCCTCCTGGTGGACTTCTGTACCTGCTATGATTTCGACTTCGCTTTTGATTAGTATATGTTTTACCATATTTTGTATAGTGCCCTTTTTTCTCCCAATCTTTACGCGGAAATTTTATCCTATAATCCCGTTCCGTATTTTTATAAACATCGTTTATTATTGTATATGCCGATTGATTTGACTTTTTACTTACAGTCCCTATATCTGAACAATTATTTTTTTCCATTTCCAATTCCCATTCCTCCTGTTCTGCCAATTCGACAGTTTCTTCAAATGTTAAGTTGGTCCGACACTTCAGTATTACCTTAATACATTCTTTAATTTCTGCTCTCAGGCCTTCTTTAAATCGAGATAAAATTTGATAATCTATATAACTTTCATTCGCACATTCTATTTTTAATAATTCTTCCTTTAGATCCCTTAAACGTTCTGCAAAATTTTGTACTGATTCCCCTACATTTTGTGTACAATTCCAAAATTCTCTGTTAATTTGGTCTTCATATCTACGTTCAGCAAATCTTTTTATAAATTTTTGTCTAAATTCTGCAAATGATATAGTTACAAGATGTAATTCTCTAGTTTGGCAATAAAATTTTAAAGCGTCCCCATTTAATTTTGTACGAACCAGGTCTACTGTATCTCTGTCATCATACTTTATAATACTTGTTCTTACTAGTACTTTGCTAAAAAGATTCTTCTACATTGTCACCATTAAATTCTGGTATTTCTGCTATTACAGCACTTCTTAACGATAAAATTTCTGCTTCTGATTTAATCTTTGTTGGCAGATTTAATTTATTTGAACTACCCGCCGGGCCACTACCCACAATACTGCCCGCTGGTATGTTTATTAAATTAAAAAAAAAAATATTTTTTTTACAAAATCGTACTCCGCGAGTGGACCAAATATATTGGCCACTCTGGGCTGGCAAACTACCCCAAAACCGCTGCCACCAATTTGTAACCCGCCTTTATGAGGCGAATTAGCAAATAATATTTAAGATGGGTTCTTGCCAGACTGGAGGTACAATTTAGTAATCGCCAAAAATATAATAAGTAATAATAAATGTTCTTACCGTTGTGACGTTGCTCGTAGAAGAGTAAAGGTTCGAAATAATAATAATGATTTATTATAACTAAGTTTATTGACTAGTATAAAGATGAGTTGATATATTTACAAATGATGGACCCGACTGGAGGAATGGTCTTCTTCTGGTCTCTCTCTTAATGGACCTCTCGGTGGACTCTCACCGGACTCTGTCTTCCCATCGTCCATACAGTCTTTTATATTACTGTAATGCTAAGTCATCAAACAATTGAGGTGTCACCTAATTACCAAATAAAGAAACATTATTATAATTGCTACATATTGCTCATTCTGCAATATTAGTGATTACTACTACTGAGTGCTAATGACCTCACTTGTGTGGTGACATACACCCGGTTGCAGAAACGCTAATCAAAATTAATCATTTGTTAACAAACCGTTAACGGTTAATCAAATTTTTAATTAACCGTTAACGGACAATTAATCGTTAATCAAATTGTAATAAACATCAAAGTTAATCAACCGTTAACGGGTAATTAACTACATTTTGGGTTGCACAAACACCAATTATCATTTAATTAACCGTTAACAAATAATTATTTTTAATTGAACCTAGTATATCAATTAATGAACAATCAATTTGATATTTGAGTTTTCAATCAATAATAATTTAAAATAATATAATATTCTTTATTGTATATCAAATTTCGTAACAAAGGTAGGGAACAATGACTATTTTTTAAATAAATACGTACATATAAATATACAGCTTTTACAAGTGATTACAACAATTAATACAAACAATGCGAGTTCATGCATGAACTATTCCTTGAGATATATCATTAAACTATAATACAATAATAATGGTCGGTATGCCGTTGTTTGTAATTTTTCTACGACAAATATTTTACAAACTTCTCTAAAAACTTCAGAAGCGAAATTTGCGCCTTGGTCGGTCAGCAGTTGTCTTGGAGCCCCGTGTCTTGAGATGATTTCTTGTGACAATATTTTCGAAATTGTTGATGCCTTTTGGTCCGGTATAGCGAATGCTTCTGGATATTTCGTGAAGTGGTCCTGGAAGGTTAAGATGTATTTATTCCCTCTCATACTTGTTGTTAATGGACCGACAATATCCATTGAAACCCTTTCCATTGGCCTACCAACTTCATTGAACTTTTGAAGTGGCACAGGCTTGTGATGCGGTGATGTTTTCCTCTGATTGCATGAATGACATTTCTTGCAATAGTCTTCAATGTCCTTAGCCATTGCTTTCCAAAAAAATTTTTCCTTGATTCGGCTGTATGTCTTCTCGAACCCTTGATGTTCCGCATACGGTAGGTTGTGGTAATCGTGCATTACCTTGAATTTCATGGATACTGGTACGACGAGTTGATGATGACGTTCATTATTTGATTTTTCTTTGAAGATTAATCCTTCGTCATCCGTAAAATACCCTTATTTAGTGGAGAGCTGTTGTACTGCGGCATCCTGGCTTTGTTTATTTGCTATCATGTGTCTGTCCCATATTGGTTCATATGTTTCTTCAACTTCTACAGCATTGATTGGTATTCTTGAGAGTACGTCTGCGTTCACATGCTTCTTCCCCGCTCTATGTTCAATCTTGTACTCGTATTCTTGGAGAGTAAGCGTCCATCTTGCCAAACGTTTACGAGTCCAAACGACATCTTTGTGAATTGATAATGCTCTCCATTTGTCGTGAATGCTGTCTTCTCTCTATCTTGGTCATCTAGTTGCACTTGCCAGTAGCCGGATGCTAAATCTAGGGTAGTGAATAGATTTGCATTCCCCAACTGGTCCAGGGTTTCTTGCATGTTGGCTATAGGGAAGTAATCCTTCTTTGTCACTCTGTTTAAACCCCTGAAGTCGATACACACCCTTATTTTTTCCTCTCCGTTTTCGGATTTCTTTGGTACGATGACCACTGGTGCTGACCATGGTGAATCGGATGGTTCTATTACCCCTGCTTCACGCATTTTCTTTAATTCATTTGTCAATGGTTCTTGTTGGCTGTGAGGAACTCGCTACGGTGCTTTAGCTATAGGCGATACATCTTCAGTGATTATTCTGTGTTTCACTTTATGTGTGCACCCTAGCTTAGTGTCCTCCCATTGAAAAATGTGTTCATATTCTACCAATAAATTCTATAATTTACTTTTTACCTCTTCCGGTAAATATTCCAAGTTGAATTGCTCTTCAATGCACCTGTTTCCTTGAACTCTTACAGTGCATACGGCCTGTTGCCTCTTATTCTCAGCTGCCGTGACTTTTCCAGCTTGCGGACTTCTTCCTTCAATGGACCTGTGCTGTCCTTTCTTCTGTTGAGCCTGTCGATTTCCAGCGCTCTTAACTTGCGAATTCTTCTGTGCAATTCTTCTGTGCAATTCTTCTTTTTCCAGCTGTCCTGTCTTTTCCATTTTTCTGAGCCTGTTGGTTTCCAGCGCTCTTCCCTTGTGAATTCTTCCTCTTTCCGACTACAGCTGCCTCGACTGGTCCTCTTGACGTGGTCGACGAATGCTGCTCGTTTGGAGCCTGTTGACTTCCAGCGCTCCCCTTCTCAAGTACGGCCGATTTGCCGATTACCATATTCTTCCCTAATAGAAGCTCTTGATTTGTGAAGTTCATCAACTTCACCGGTACCTCTTTTTCTGCTTTTGTTATGACTCTTGCTGCCATAACCCCATGGGTCTTCAGTTCTTCAGGTTCAACCACAATGTCTTGCCCTGGATTGATCAGATCCTGGACTGCTGTACACACGAATTCACAATTTGGAGGAATCTTTATGGCGCTCTTCAATCTAACCAAACCACTGGTTTGTGTGACTGATTCTTCTTGATTGAGGAAGCCATTCCCCGTATTTTGAACTTCTGTGTCCTTATCTTGAATTGTTATGGTTGCCTTCTGCGTACGTGCCTGTACATTGTTTTGCTTATCTTGCAGTACTGCCTCTTGACCTGCCCCGCTGACGTCATTGGTTCGTGTTTCGCAATTTACGACGTTGAGTGCTACGGTGTCCATGTTTTCTAAGTCGTGATTGCTCAGCAGTTTTAGGCATATGTTTTTCAAACGAACCTCCTCTCTTGATATGTGCACATCAAATTTACGTATAAAATCTCTACCCAATAAACCGTCGGCATCCAAATCTAAATCATCTGAGCAAATAAATGTTTTAAGGCGAAAACTAGAATTTTGACATTCATATTTTAATTTACTTGTGCCGTAATATGATACTGGTGCGCCTGATATAGATTTTAATCGCCCAACATCTCCTTTTGTAATCAAATGCCCCTTAGCAAATCGTTTTTTAAGAATTGATACTCTTGATCCCGAATCTATTAATAATTTTACTGAAATACCTCTAATTTTGACTAAAATAAAATTTGGATCGTCTCTATTAAATCTTCCAATGTTCGAATATTATTAATTTTGAAAATTTTATTTCTTACTGATACCTCCCGAGACGGAGCACTCGCGAGAGGTAGTTCCTGTTTAAATGCTGGGGTGTTCGTCCTTCCTTCGTCCTATGAATGTCCTTGTTGTGCCTGTAACCCGCCGTTGCGCTGTTGGCGTTGTAACGATTGCCTCCTGGTGGACTTCTGTACCTGCTATGATTTCGACTTCGCTTTTGATTAGTATATGTTTTACCATATTTTGTATAGTGCCCTTTTTTCTCCCAATCTTTACGCGGAAATTTTATCCTATAATCCCGTTCCGTATTTTTATAAACATCGTTTATTATTGTATATGCCGATTGATTTGACTTTTTACTTACAGTCCCTATATCTGAACAATTATTTTTTTCCATTTCCAATTCCCATTCCTCCTGTTCTGCCAATTCGACAGTTTCTTCAAATGTTAAGTTGGTCCGACACTTCAGTATTACCTTAATACATTCTTTAATTTCTGCTCTCAGGCCTTCTTTAAATCGAGATAAAATTTGATAATCTATATAACTTTCATTCGCACATTCTATTTTTAATAATTCTTCCTTTAGATCCCTTAAACGTTCTGCAAAATTTTGTACTGATTCCCCTACATTTTGTGTACAATTCCAAAATTCTCTGTTAATTTGGTCTTCATATCTACGTTCAGCAAATCTTTTTATAAATTTTTGTCTAAATTCTGCAAATGATATAGTTACAAGATGTAATTCTCTAGTTTGGCAATAAAATTTTAAAGCGTCCCCATTTAATTTTGTACGAACCAGGTCTACTGTATCTCTGTCATCATACTTTATAATACTTGTTCTTACTAGTACTTTGCTAAAAAGATTCTTCTACATTGTCACCATTAAATTCTGGTATTTCTGCTATTACAGCACTTCTTAACGATAAAATTTCTGCTTCTGATTTAATCTTTGTTGGCAGATTTAATTTATTTGAACTACCCGCCGGGCCACTACCCACAATACTGCCCGCTGGTATGTTTATTAAATTTAAAAAAAATATATTTTTTTTACAAAATCGTACTCCGCGAGTGGACCAAATATATTGGCCACTCTGGGCTGGCAAACTACCCCAAAACCGCTGCCACCAATTTGTAACCCGCCTTTATGAGGCGAATTAGCAAATAATATTTAAGATGGGTTCTTGCCAGACTGGAGGTACAATTTAGTAATCGCCAAAAATATAATAAGTAATAATAAATGTTCTTACCGTTGTGACGTTGCTCGTAGAAGAGTAAAGGTTCGAAATAATAATAATGATTTATTATAACTAAGTTTATTGACTAGTATAAAGATGAGTTGATATATTTACAAATGATGGACCCGACTGGAGGAATGGTCTTCTTCTGGTCTCTCTCTTAATGGACCTCTCGGTGGACTCTCACCGGACTCTGTCTTCCCATCGTCCATACAGTCTTTTATATTACTGTAATGCTAAGTCATCAAACAATTGAGGTGTCACCTAATTACCAAATAAAGAAACATTATTATAATTGCTACATATTGCTTATTCTGCAATATTAGTGATTACTACTACTGAGTGCTAATGACCTCACTTGTGTGGTGACATACACCCGGTTGCAGAAACGCTAATCAAAATTAATCATTTGTTAACAAACCGTTAACGGTTAATCAAATTTTTAATTAACCGTTAACGGACAATTAATCGTTAATCAAATTGTAATAAACATCAAAGTTAATCAACCGTTAACGGGTAATTAACTACATTTTGGGTTGCACAAACACCAATTATCATTTAATTAACCGTTAACAAATAATTATTTTTAATTGAACCTAGTATATCAATTAATGAACAATCAATTTGATATTTGAGTTTTCAATCAATAATAATTTAAAATAATATAATATTCTTTATTGTATATCAAATTTCGTAACAAAGGTAGGGAACAATGACTATTTTTTAAATAAATACGTACATATAAATATACAGCTTTTACAAGTGATTACAACAATTAATACAAACAATGCGAGTTCATGCATGAACTATTCCTTGAGATATATCATTAAACTATAATACCAGGTTCTAAATTATAGAATAATAATATTCTGAAATGTAAAATTAGATTCCTAGCCATTTCCAAACATTAACTACGTACTTAACCTAACAAATCCTACCTATATAAATAGATAAACAATTCGGGTTCAGTAAGATAAATATAACTGCTTGTAATGAATTTAATACTTACGTAAGTTTAAATAACACTTCCAATTATTTTTAATTTGACACAGTTCATTCATGTTTGAAGTAATTTTTCCCCCTATAATTTCTAATTTCCTACTAGGTACGACAGGCGCGAAATTTGATATTTAAAATGGAATCTGACTTGTCAGAACTATCCGATATTGAAGAACCCCCACGCAGAGTACGATCACGTAAAATGCGTATGTTACGAGAAAGAGAAAATCCCTTCGAATCCTTTGACGATCACGACTATAAGCTTAGATACAGATTAACAAAAAACACAGTTAATAATTTAATACATTTATTTGGTGCAAAAATTCAACCATTAACTGGTAGAAACAAGTCGATTGATCCTAGAACACAAATTTTAATATGCCTACGCTGTTATGCCCCGGGACATTTCAAAATGTGATAGGCGACCACATACACGTAAATAAATCAACTGTATGTCGCATTATAAAACGAGTGACCCGACAAATATCTGAATTATCGAGAACATATATAAGAATGCCATCTTCAGAAGCCGAATTTACACGTGTGAAAGCTGGCTTCTATAACACAGCTAGTTTTCCTCGAGTTGTAGGAGCCGTGGACTGCACCCATGTAAAAATACAATCTCCTGGTGGCAATAGAGCGGAGTTATTCCGTAATCGGAAACAATACTTCAGCTCTACGTTCAGGCAATCTGTGATGCTGATCTAAATTTGCTGCATCTAATAGCTCCATGGCCAGGATCAGTTCATGACAGCACCATCTTCAATGATTCACCTCTTCCCGCTGAATTTGAAATGGGGCTGTATGGAAATAATTTTTTGTTGGGTGACAGTGGTTATGCTTTTTCATTGTGATTAGCTATATCGTCTAATTATTTGTAAAAATAAAAATACTTACATTTTCACTTTACTGGTTTCCAGTGAACACTGATGATCAGCTGTTGATTTGACAGTATCACGTGATCACACTGCGGTGTTGCCATCTATTACCACTAATCAACGGCTCATCACATGATGGAAGATTAATAAGAGGTTAATTTGTTTTTTCTATTTCGGTGTTCTTATGTTTCTATAAACGCACTGTTTTGTACTGCAAACACGACGTTTAGAAGATCTATAAGCGTACAATTTTTGGCGCCTTTCATGTTCTCGAGTTGGTAATCATGCTTTCATAACTGACAGATGACAGGTAACCTCAAAATGGTAAGTTGTTGATAATATTTCAACATATTACTTTTAATTATGAATTTTTATACTTTCTTTAGGTGATAGGACTAGAAAAAAATATAATATTAATTTCACAACCAGAATCAGACCTTGAATCATAAATACAATACACCTTGCAATACACTAATTAATCAATAGTTGACAAAATATGAAATTTCAATTGTTAGCGAGAAGCGTTACCAACATAAACATAACTAACAAAAAAATACCTAGTCATAATTTGACGTCGCAATTTAAATAAATTTAATCGTAAAATACCTCAATAGAAAAAATAGTATAAAAAACACGTATCATAAGGCCTGTTGACGCACTCGTCCTTTGTAAAACTCGCCTAGCGGCTCGTTTTCCAAACTTGGACTCGTACGTTAACAGATTGCCTTATGATACTTGTGTTTTAATGTACTATTGTGCAACCCGATTTGAATTTGATGAACATCAATATTGGATGAACAATTTAGCCACAATTAATTGAAATTTTAAGTATATCTCAACTGAAGTAAAATCTACCTATTCTCCTTGTGTATGTGTTAGTGCGAGTGGTGTTTGATATTAGCTTTTAACTATTTTGATGCAATCTGTGTATATAATATAATGTTAGAAAATATAAGTTATTGCAAATATAAACTGCATTAGCTTAATTTTTATTTTGAACATAGGACAAATTTTTGAATAGATACACTCGAGTGACAACTACCAATAAAAGTGAGGTGTATATAGTGCGCAGTTGACTTTTAGCGCAGGTGGGTGATATGATGGAGAACATTTAAATTTAAAATATGGCCACAAAAACATGTATAACAAATATTTTAAAAAAATGAATAAATTTATTTACAGTATATGCAATGAATGCTTTAAAAAGAGAGGAAGAACAGATGAAATCATAAAAGATGTCCTGCATATTTGCACTTCAAATTTGCAAACTTATGATACCAAAACAATCAAATGACAGAGCTCGCGTTTCGACCGCCATTTGCGGGCCACTGTCATATTCGTTGTTGTTGCGCAAATTATTATGTATTTTCGTGGCTATTTGTTTTCTTTTAATGCAAAACACATTTAAATATACTTCTAACTTCTAATATTTATTTAAAGTGTAAGTAGTACTTTTTTCTTTGATACTGACTACGATGACTGGCAATATTGATAACACATAAAAATTACCAATATTAAGCACAAACATTTAAATTTTTAAAAGGTAAGTTTAGAATATATATGTGAGCATTACGTCAACTATTTTGATCATGGATGATTGCGTCAGCACCTGTGCCTGCGTTTAATAAGATTTATTAATTTGTTTTTATGTGGTTGCTCAGGTTATTTAATTAATTAGCATATAAATATAAATGCGTAAGATTGTAATATTCTATTCATTCTGTTATTGCACACGATACAGAGCAGTGAATAAAGATATCAGGGAATAACGGGAACCGCCACTCAATGCTATAACTAACGTACCTTGGTGGTTAGTGTTTCCCAAGTCCGCTAGGATGGCGCTAGTATAAATTTTAATATTCTGCGCGCCTGTAAAAATATTTGAAATAAATACACAAAAGTTTTTATTGATATGTGTTTATATTAAAAAAAATTGTACAAAGTTGTAATATAAAAATACAAAGAATATACATGTATAAATGAAATTATATGTGAATTTCACAAAAGTACAGTAATAATACACTTATTGCTCACATTGAAAAATTCCAGTTACTGTTATTAGTTTGTTACAGTAATATTTCCTTAATTTACTATATTTAACAATTTCTATACAATTGTACAAAGAATATACATGTATAAATATAATTATATGTGAATTTTACAAAAATACATTAATAATGCACTTATTTATCACATTGAAAATTTTCAGTTACTGTTATTAGTTTGGTACATTAATATTTCCTTAATTTATCATATTCAACAATTTTTATACATATTCATTTAATTATAATTGGGTTATTAATATGTATACATTAATTTACTGTGAATGAATAATGAGAATTTGTTTTTCCATGTGTAATATGGAAAAAGATTTTTTTCAAGGAATATCATACCCCTGACCACATTCCTTATTTATGTATAACATATGCATATATAATTTTCATATAGAAAACAGATTACCAAATATTATTGAATGAATGCTGATTATTCTTATGAATCTGAGAGTAAATGAGCAATTCATATTTTCAATGTAGTGATTAATATAGTATTGTATAAGTCAGTCGTTAAGTCAGTAATTTTGTTTGTTACTATTTACTGCAATTTATACAAAACAGAATATTAATTACAATAGTAAAAGTAAATAATTCGCATATTACACCTTATTCTTTTATCATAACAATTTTAGGATATTTTACCATATTAAATGTATAAAAACAAAAACATTACAAACCATAGTACATTATTGTTGATCTGTTGTATAAATGCTGCAATTCACAGCATTGGGGGTTCAATAAATAAGTATTTCTACGGTACAATGGTTAAGAAAGAAACTTACTCGGAAGAGAACTCTGGTTGCACCAATATAAATTGGTCGTGGTAACACAAACAGTTGATGAATTCAAGAATAAGTGTAAAGTACACGAACAAGGATGAATTGTTCGGCTTACTGCCCCGTGTGATGAATTCTGTAGTCAGTATAGAGAAAACGTAACTAAGTTGGTCGCAGGGCCTCGATTCTAATTGTTTTCGACGCGAACTCATGTCGAAAAAGATAGTGGCGCTGAACGAAGTCTAGTGGCGCATAGTGAAACTAAAATCATAGCGCTAATTTTAAACTTTTCGACGATTAAATATATCTAGGGAAATTAACGCTCTCATCACCTTCACTGTAGGGATTTTTGTCATTTATTGTTGGTATCAATAAAATTTACTTTTCCCGGGTAAGTATTAAGTTTGAAATCAAGTTGCATTCTTCGATTCAATAAAAAATTGCAAATTAACGGGAGAAAATTTATTTGAAATACCATTAAAATGCAGTAAAGAAGGTAAAAATGTTTTATATGACGAAAATGAGAAACGGTTGTCTACACATTAAAATTTCCTCAGAAAATCCCAATATGAACTAAAAACTGTCCTTACTCAGAAACATTCTACCTGCCTGAATAACCATCCTTACTTAGAAATAGCCTGGATGAACCGACAGCGAGTTTTATGATCACCCTTCACCCTTACATGGCCATGAAATCTTAAAGATGAAATCATTTTCTCTTCAGCCTTTAGCTAGACAAGCTGTGTTGTTTGTGTAAGCGTTTTTAATTTTTTATAATGGATCGAACATATTTGGAAAGGGTCACAAAATAACAAAAAAATACAATTATTGAATTTGTTGGGGGCAAATGGGCGCAAAATGGCCAAACTTTTGTGGGAAGAATTAACAAATATTTTAAATAATTTGGACGGTGCTACAAAATCTACAGATAAGTGGCAAAAATTCTGCCTGCATCCTGCATTTCGCCGCTCTTCTTCATCATACATAAAAAATAAAGTATTTTATTTACAAATTGTCTACATTGCTATTGAAAATAATATTAACCTCCAAATCTGCATCAAAATCACGAACAAAACTAACTTGAAATGTGAAATGTCAAACTATTCGACGTGAAAAAAGAATTCGACGCGAAATTTGGCATCGAAAAGAATTCGACGCAAACGATTCCATGTCGGTAAATTAGTTTTAGTATCTGACTCAACTCATAGATGGCTGCGTGTAGCTTTTCGACGATTAAAATTATTTCACGTCGAAAAGTTGAATTAGAATCGGGGTCCAGGAAGAGCAGAAGTGATGACTTTTGGAGCTAATATAATGAAGATGTCCTACAATATTTACAAATATTTATGTTTTGTAACACATCATATTGAAAATACTTACGTACTGTTTACTTGCGTTGTGTATACTTTCAACGACTTTCTGTAGCGATCACCAGCTAATTGTTGCATGGGATCCAAAGAAGCATGAATACGTCTGTCTTGTCCATTCTGAGTCTCGTTCCATCCAAGCCAAAGTTTCTGAATGCTAACGTCAAACTCAAATATTCCAAATTCAAATAGAAGTCGAAAATGAGAAGCGAAGTCAAATATTTCAAGAAACACTATATAAATGCACTCAAACTCACGAAAAACAGAATCAGAAATGAAACAATATTATTATTATATTATCACAATATTTCATGTTTTATTCAGCTCTTTACAATTTCTTGGTATTTCTCGTTTCAAACTAATTTAATTAATTAATTAGGTAATACACAACACAAATTACCTTGAAAAAATATAATTTTTAAATTTGGGACTTGTGTGCCATCTAGCAGGCATAAAAACATTTATAGTAGTGATTCCCAAGTCCGATAGTTGTCGCTAGGTGAGTATCCATTTATAGTAGTGATTCCCAAGTCCGATAGTTGTCGCTAGGTGAGTACCAAAACCGTACATCTAAGTGAAACTTCTCGGTATTCCCTGAAAGATATTTAAATTGAATTCGACCAGTAGGTATTGTGTTTAGTTAACCTTTTCCTACTCTAATTTCTGACATCAGAAGTGGGATACGCTCACTGAAAGTACCACAAGTGCGTATATTTGGTCGCGTGTTGTAGTGTTGTGAGGTGTTTATTAAATTCGGCAACATGGAACAGTTAGTGCAAGTGTTGGGCAATACCATGCAAGAAATGCAGGAGCATAGCAGTAGAACTGCAGCGCCTACTACGTCCATTGCAGTGGCGGCTCGTCCAGGGTGGCAGAGGGGGCAGTGCCCCCTCAGATTATTTCAGATTATTTTACGTCAATATATTATAAATGAATTATCATAAAAGTATCAATTTGATTCTATAGTTAGCATTAAACAATGTACTATTTAAATTGAAATTAGCGCTGTGACGCTCAGCAGCGCAATATACATCAAATTCTGCTTGAGGGGGCATGCCCCCTTCAGAGAAGAATTATGACATTATACTCGGCGATACGTTCCAAACATGTGCAGTCCTAGTACAGCGCTCACAAGTGACTGCACAAGTGAGACGTACGTCGGGTCACGCAGCATACAGAGGCGGCAAGCCCCCTCTGCCCATCTATAATACTGAATTCTTTATTTACGTACTACAGCAAATAATTACCCGTGCTAATAGGTACACTATATTTTCAGTATTCTTTTTCTTTTCATGAAAATATGAAATCTAGTTACCGGTTTGTTCGCATTTAAACATTGAATTTATTATTTAAATAATAAATATGTATACAATTATATATATATATTATACTTAAAATAAATGGTATGATATTAATGATTAATATGGAGTTATACAGAATTAATTTGTATAAAACAAAATAATAATTGAAAGTAAACATTCTGTAAACTGATATTATGTAATAACATACATGTGTTTTCAAAAAAAAATATTTACGAATTTTAATAAATAAATATGCATGTATTTAAAAAAATCATCGATGATTTTTTTTAACAAAATTGATATTTTAATTTCTAAATGAATGTAAATTAATTCATAAAAATAATCCCAATATATGAGTGAGTGAAACTCCAGAGGTGGCTAGCCCACGTTGTGATTCGGAAACAATCGGACGTACTCGGAGCACTTCGTACCTCGCGTTTCGCGTAGCAAGAGGAGCAGTCTTTACCGGCTACAACTGCAGCAACTGAAAGAAGTTTTTCAGCTCTTAAACGCATTAAGTCTTTTACTCGCAACAGCATTTCACAAATTCGTTTAACAAATCTGTCTTTAATTTCAATTGAAAGAGATTTGATTAAATGTTTAAGAAAATCGCCAGATTTTCTCGATAAAATAATTGATCATTTTGCTCAATGTAAAGACAGAAGAATAGATTTAATATATAAACAATTATAATTATTAATTTGAAGACATTCTTGCAGATAAGGTATTTGGGAATTGCTTTCTTCAAATATATTAATAATTAATAGTTTGTGTTCTTTACTTATTAGAGTCTCATACACTTTCTTCTTTAACTCTACTCATTTGTTTTACTATTGTTTCTCTTCCTAACAAGAGAAATAACTCCGGACCTCCCCACTAGTTCTTGTTCCATGACCACAGATTAATTTGCCCCCCCCCCCCCCGCTCAAAAATACCACGAGCCGCCACTGCCCCCCGCTCAAAAATACCACGAGCCGCCACTGGTCCATTGAGTTTCCCAAGTTTTTCCCTCTCACGACGACAAGGGGGAAATTAAGTGGTGTGAAGAAATCGAGAAATTGGGTTTAACATTTAAATGGACAGACTTCGAGCAACTATCTAGGGCTACTAGCGGTCTGATTGGAGAAGCTAAAGAATGGTTCTCTTTGTGGCAACCAGAAACGAAGTCCTGGGAAACATTCAAAAGCGAGATTTGTAATCTTTACCCACCGAAAAGAAATTTGAGTGAAAGGTTTCGAAAAGCCAGCCGATACGTTAGCAGCGATGCCACCACCTACTGTGAGTATGCCAGGAAAAAGATCTCGTTAATAAAAGCTTTAAATTTTAATTTGTCAGATGATCAGTTGTTAGAACTTGTAATTGGTGATATCGTAGATACCCACGTAAAGATAGCCGCCTTTAACAGCAATATCGGGTCCGTTGCTGAATTGTTGGCTCTGCTTAATAATTACAAAATGAATAAACTCGAAAATCTGCCACCGCGCACCCACTTGAAACGGCCCTACCCATTTGACACAACTAATAAGGACGAGAAACGATTCTGCTATCATTGTAAAAAACCGGGACATTTAAGTCGAAATTGTTATGAAATAAGAAACGTAAATTCAAATCGAAAAGATAATTCGAAATTCCTATCTAAAAATCTTGTCTGTGATTTTTGTGACAAACCTGGCCATCATATTGACAAATGTTTTTTGAAAAATAAGAGAAAAAATGTACCTAGTGTTTAAAGAATTAATTATTTTTGCGTTACCTTGGGTAACGATTTTTGCACCCAATTTCAAATACAAAATTTGACCATGAATTGCCTAGTTGATACAGGAGCTGAGTGCAGCCTGCTTTCACATAAAATCGCAAAGAAATTACAGTGCCATCTAGAACCTAGTTTTGTCACACTGCAGGGTATTGGAGGCAATTTGATTCCAACCCTTTATAAAGCTTCTTTAAATATTGAAAGAAACGGTACAGCTTTTGAAATCCATTTTCATGTAGTAGACAGCTCTGTTATGATTCCGGATACTATCCTGGGTAGAGATCTATTAACTTACAGGGGAGTTAAAATTTGTACGGATTTTACCGGGACTCGCATCTATTTTGATAGCGACCTCGTACCTGAGATTAAAACAATTTACCACGTTGCATTTTCTCCAAATTAAATTCACACCCCATTAAAAGGTGATGATCTTCGCTGTTTATTAGATTTGCTTTCAAAATTTAGTGAAAATATCACTACAGGAAATTCCATGACGGCGATAACAACAACCGAATTTGAAATTAAACTGAAAGAAGACAAAAATATTTGTTATAATCCCTACCGTATGGCATTGAGCGAACGAGAAAAGGTTAAAACCATAATTAACTACTTATTGAAAAACAAAATCATTCGGGAAAGTACTTCCCCGTATGCCAGCCCAATTATCCTGGTTCACAAAAAAGACGGAAACAGTCGCTTGTGCATAGATTACCGTGCTCTAAATAGCATTATTGTGAAGGATCGATTTCCTCTACCGCGAATCGATGATCAGATCGATCAACTAGATCGACGCAAGTATTTCTCGAAATTAAATATGGCGGCCGGTTTCCATCAGATACCGGTAGACAAAAATTCGATAGAGAAAACTGCTTTTGTGACCCCAGACGGACATTACGAATATTTGCGTGTGTCGTTTGGATTATCTAATGCGCCAGCAGTTTTCCAGCTTGCAATTTGTAACGCCCTGGGAGATCTAAAGGATAAAGATGCATTAATTTATTTAGATGACATCCTAATACCGTCGGAAACTATTTCTGAGGGGATGGAAAAACTGGGACGTATTCTGATCGCTTTATCAAATTCTGGCTTTTCCTTAAATATTAATAAATGTCGATTTTTGGAAACGCAAATTCAATATTTAGGTCAGGAAATTTCTGAAAATAATAATAATAATAATAAATTTATTGCCCAACAGTTTACAAAAAAAAAACCAATTACAGGACAAAGATTAAAGAGAAATAAATAAATATATGAATTACATCAGTAAATAAATATAAATATAGAGTCATTCATGAAAAACACAATTAAATATAAAACTGAATAGTATATAAAGTATATACTCGTACATAATATTTATAATGGAGTATTAAATTCATTCATCAGTGTTACACTCGAAAAATGTCTTCATAGCGTAGTTCAGCATTACGGCACATGGTATGTACTGGTGAACGTTGAAGAATGTTCGTACGGGTTTTGGCCAGACAGAATGTCCTCGAAAATCTGGAAGCAAATCTGGGAATATGGAAGGGGATGCAAGAAAGTAAATATGGTGCATAAATTTTATTGTGTATTAGCATCCATAAAAATCTAGAACAGGATGCTGCTCTTTTGTCCAACAAAGATGGTATAGAATGACGTTGTAGTAAGCTATTTTGATCAACTCCTCTTTCCGGATACACACCATCTAACTTGAATGACATAAATTTTAGAAATTTTCGATGTACACGATCAAGAGCAATTGACTGATAGGCGTAAAGAGGATACCAAATTAGACTAGCGTAATCAAATTTACTCATAACAAAAGCAAAGTAAAGTGGTTTGAGTAATGATTAGTAAACATTTTTGCTATGCGCATTAAGAAGCCTAGGGTTCTGCTTGCCGAGTTACAGACATCCAAAATATGCTCAAGAAAACTAAAATTTTGAGTGAAAGTGATACCAAGGTCTTTGACAGAAGTCCTTTTTTCAATGTGAATTCCAAGTATTGAATAATTAAAATTAATAACATTAATCTTCAATATATACGTAATCGAGCAGCATTTATTAATGTTCAATGCAAGATTATTTCTTTCACGCCACTGAACAAATTTATCAATGTTTGCTTGTAAATGGATTGCATCATCAGGAGTACAAATACGATGAAATAGTTTAATATCATCCGCATATGCCAATACAGGACAAGAGAATGATTGAATTAGATCATTTATGAAAATAATAAATAGCAATGGCCCAAGGTTGGAACTCTGCGGTACACCAGACATGGCTGGGAATTCAAATTAACTAAAGCCATTGTAATAAACATAGCACATACGATCCTGTAGATAAGAACTAATCAGTTTTATTACTGATGAACCTGCTCCGAAAGAATCTAATTTATTCAGGAGGATTTCATGATTAATAGAATCGAAAGCCCGCGACATATCAGTGTGTATGGCATCAACTTGGCCACGATCATCCATTACCTCCGAAACGAATTGTGAAAATGTAGCAAGGTTTGTAGTGGTGGGCCTACCTGACATAAAACCATGTTGGTGATCTGATATTACAGACCTAGTGTTACTATAAATTAATTTGAATAGTATCATTTCAAAAACTTTGCTAAAGTTATTTAAAATGGATATGGGTCGATAGTTTTTTATAAGTGACTTGTCTCTTTTTTTGAACACAGGTGTTATATGCGTCTTCTTCCATTTTTCGGGAAATGTCCCGGTTTTTATAGCAAGATTTAGTATAAATAAAAGTGGTGCAGCAAGGGCGGATCTAACATCTTTAACTATAAAACTCGGGATTTGATCCTCTCCAGACGTAAATTTATTTGACAAGGTGGACATAATGGCAAGTAGTTCATCTTCAGTAACTAACTGAAGGTTGAAAGTAGAGTTATTTGAACATGTGTTATGTGAGAGTAACGTAGGAGTATTATTTGAATAGAAGCCAGAGAAGTACGCAGCAAACGCATTGACTATATCTTGAGAATGTGCATATACATTTTGATCATCATGCAATTTACCAGGAATACGTGAATTTCCTTTCTTTAGGTGAACAAATTTCCACAAGTCCGAAGGATTAGCCTTGATGTTTTCTTCAACAGAGTGAACATATTTATCATATGTATTTTTAATTTGATATTTTATGATTAATCTAAGACGTTTAAATTCTGAATAATAATTATCGTTCTTAGATTTTATCCATTTTTACCTTCCGTCACCTCTAGGTAAGGAAGGTATTGTCTTTGGTCAAAAAATTCGGTGGTTAGTTTTCATTGAATAAGCACGTTTTAGGGTCTTTACAATACGATTTTACTATTTTTACGATGATGTCTGTATGTGTGTGTGTGTGTGTTCGTGTGTGCGTGTGTGTGTGTATGTGTGTGTGTGTGTGTATGTGTGTGTGTATCCCCGCTGTTTCGGACATGATATCTCCAATACTAGAATTCCAAAAATTACAATTCTTGCGTATTCCTCTTCCTTATAACCATATGCAGACCTGTTTAGATTTTGGTTATAATTGGTCAACCGGAAGTACCCTCATTTGAAGATTTTAATAGTTTTTCTTGGCAAACTCAGTTAAATGTTATTATAACTTAAAGAATATATTATTATCTATACGATTTGATTGCATTTTATATTTGTTATTCAACAGATATAGAGTTAAAGAAGAATAAAGATAATAAATTTGATATAAATTTCATTATTCAGCCAGCTATGCTAACTTAACCATGGAAACTGCTAATATATTCAGGTAATTCAAATTGACAGATGTCAGTATCAATAAAATGTAAATCAATGAAAGAAAAAGGGAAGTAACTCTAGTGTTAGAAGTTTCTAGATATAAGAGAGACGATTACATTGGTTTGAACATGTTATGAGGAGAGATGAATATATTAATAGAAGGTGAAAGAAACATAGGAAGACCAAATATAAGATGAAAAGACTGTATTGCAGAAGACTTGAGAGAAAAGGAACTGAATGAGGACGACACGGAAAACAAAAATGAGTGGAAGAAGAAAATAAAAAATAGCGACCCCCTAACGAATGGGAAAAACTAAAGAAGAAGATGTCAGTGTCTAGTGAAATTTGCATAGTTTGTTTATGAAATAACTTTACTGGGAATATAGGATCTTTTGCAAGAAAATTTATGTATAGGGCGCGTGTAGTGACATCACTTTGCTGACTTTGGTAAGCAGATATGGGACCCGTGTCAAAATGACAGCGATTAATTATGTCCATAACTGACAAGTGTTATAATTTTTCATTCAAAATATCATAATTTCTTATTATTATTTTTTTGTTATCAGGAGTATGGAATTCAGTTGCCGAGAAAGGGAATCACATAATACCAAAAATTTAGAATCTTTAGTAAGAAAATTTATGTATGGATTTTGTACATAATATACAGGATTGACGGAAGGTATTGTGCTGGCCACATCAGATTTTTTCCTATAGTATTCTTTGGTAGCGATATTATATTTTATCTCAGGTGTAAACCAAGGTGGATAATTAGAATTGATATTTTTATGTTTTGGCACATGTTTATCAAAACTAGCATACAACGGTTTATAGAAATTAGCTAAAGCCTCATTAACGTTACTATAAGAATATATGGAAGACCAGTCAAGTGACGAAATTGTATTATATAATTGAATATAAATCTGCTTTACGAAAATTATAAAAGAGCGCATTGGACGGAGAGAACTTTGGTTGAACATAAGACGTTGATTCGATTGTTAATGACAAAGCTGGGTGGTAATCATCTTCAGGAACTAGAATAAGTTCTGCCTGACATACATTAATTGAATTGTTTAGATTTGATAAAACAAGGTCTAATTTGTTACCATTCTTATTATTTACTGTATTGTACTGTGTGAGATCTAAAACACTACACATTTGCTGAAGATTAGAGGATTTTGTACAATAATTATTCATGGAATTACTAAAATTTGGTGTATTGAAATCACCAAATGGGGTCGCGTGGCCGTGTGCCTGAGTGTCTGGTCGCGAATCTGGGGACCCGGGTTCGATCCCGACCGACGACAAAAATTACATCGCATTTTAATGGCACAAAAATTGACCCCTGTGGCGCACTCTCCACGCCAGCAATGAGTGCCCGTGAGGTGACGCCTGGTAAGCGCCCACACGGTACAAATATTCCATCATTACCGAAATCTGTGTACGAAGCAGATTGGCACACCCAGCAATGGGTAATATGCCGTGATGAAATATTTATTTTATTTATTTATTAATAAAACAAATTTATTTAAAAATAGAAGTTCTAGTTCATCCATATAATTTGTGTAATCAGTTACAGCTACATCCGGCGGAATATACATCCCACATACTATAAAAGTATTGTTTCCGATTTTACAATTGTAGGCAATAATATCTATCAATGGATTTAATTTTCTTAGAGCTGATATATCGTAAGGATTATAGGATATAAGATTGGCCAATGCCATGATAACACCACCTTCTTTAGATCGACCTACAATATTATACTGTCTATCATACCTTAATATATTATAATTAGAAGGAAATAGGCGCATTATACACTGAGTTAGTGAGCCAGGTTTCGGACAAAACAATAATATCAAACGAGACGGAACAACAATTAATATAAAACATACTACACTTAGAATTAAGGCCCCTAACATTTTGGTAATAACATGTAATATTAGAAGAGGAACTGTTGGGCGTAATTAGTTTTCCGAAAGAACAATTTTGGGCATTCCATTAACATATTTAATGGATAAATTTACTTCACCATTAGCTGTGCGTTGGTCGAGTTCGGCTTTAATTGTTTTATAATATATGTGCGGAAGTAGTCAAATCGACCGATACGAGAAATTTTGGCAGGTTGTGATTCTGTGCCAATAGCGGAGAGAAGCTCTTTAGATAAGGTAGTGTCTCGGTCGAGTTGTTGCTGTTTAGGAAGGGCCATGTCTTCATTAAAATTGAATATTATTATATTGCGCGAGCGTTTTTCACGCTCAGCAATTTCACTTATAATATTTTCAGACAAAGATGTTAGTTGTGAATCAGAAAGGTTTATATTGGACTTCATATTTTTTAGTTCAACGACCTCATTTTGTAATTGCAAAATAATTGACTTCAGACTATTAATATCATTTCCTAAAGCAATGCAGGAAGGACAATTCCACTTAAGCCCTGATTCTGAGGTATGAATTCGTCGAACTTCAGAAGACGATAGATCAACGCACTTCATGTTAAAATTATTTCGGCAAACCGTACAAGTAACGATTCTATGATCTTCAGTATCTTTCTGACAACATTTGCACTTTACCATATTGAAAAGTAATGAAAAAAAGAGAGGAGACAAAATACAAATTAAGTAGAAAAGAAAAAAAAAATACAAACTCCCAGTATATAATATTTAAAAAAAAAACATCCAGTATGAAATAAACATATGTTGAATGAAACAGCACCGCAAAGAACAAGTAAAAACACAACAAATGACCACGCCTTCAAGTTGAACCAAATACATAAGAAAAATGAAGATAACTCACCCCAGGTAAATAAGTTCACCAAATCACAAATTTCCTGAAGATGCCAAAAACTAAACGAACACAATGATACCAATTTAGAATAAAAAATTCACAAAGAGACCACTACAAAAGAAAATAATAATCGCAGCGAAAAAAAGGTGTGTCTGGCTCCGCTCACAAAATTTATTATTATGAAAATGGAATAAAACCCGGAAAAAATAAAGTAGAAGCCCTTTTAAATGCGCCTGACCCAAAGAACGTCAAACAGGTTCGGCAATTCATGGTGTTAGCGGGATATTTTCGTAAATATATTCCCGAGTTTGCCTCACGTACAGCTTGCATAACAAAACTCACAAAGAAAAATGAAAAGTTTGTTTGGGGAAACGATCAAGAAATTGCAAAAAATTACATTTGTACTTACCTAAGTAAACGACCATTATTAGTTATTTTCAATCCTAATCTGAATACCGAATTGCATACTGATGCGAGCTCAATTGGTTTTGGTGCCATTTTATTTCAAAAACACGACAAGCAATTAAAAGTAGTTTCGTATTTCTCCAAACGCGCCACAGCAGACGAAAGCAAATTGCATTCATACGAATTAGAAACCTTGGCGGTGTTTTACTCTATCAAACATTTTTGCGTGTATTTATTAGGAATTCGCTTCAGTCGTGACCGATTGTAATTCATTAAAATTAACTCAATCTAAAAAGGACTTGCATCCACGAGTTGCTCGATGGTGGTTATATTTGCAATCTTTTAATTTCAATATTGAATACCGTAAAGATAAATATATACCGCATGTAGATTATTTTAGCAGGAATCCAGTAAATTCACCTCCCTCTGTCGCGATAAATGTAATCACTACTAATAATTGGCTTAAAGTAAACCAAAATAAGGATCCTGAAACACAAGAAATAAAATTAAAATTAACCGAAGGAAAGTTAACGAATGAATATTTTAGTCAAAATGACATTTTATTTCGAAAAATTAATCCTGGGAGAAATCCACCCATTTACCGAGCTTTTGTACCAAAGGGCAGTCGTCTCGGTATATTGCGAATGTTTCATGATGAGCAATGTCATCTTGGCCCAGATAAAACATTTGCGAAAATAAACCACTATTTTTGGTTTCCTAGAATGGAAAGGTTTGTTAAAAAATATTGCGATCATTGTTTGAAATGTATCACAGGTAAAAAGCACACTGGCCCGAAACAGGGACTGCTACATCCAATTGATAAAACACCGACACCCTTCCACACCGTTCATGGTGATTGTGTAGGACCATTTCCCCTGACTCCAGAAGGTTTCAAACATATTTTACTTTTGATAGACGCTTTTACAAAATTTTTATTCCTAATCCCGTTAAAAACATTACAAACTTACCTAAACCTATTCGGAACTACAACAAAATTTGTTTGTGACAGAGGCACTAATTTCACCGATCAGTCTGTAAAAGAACTATTAACCAGGTTGAACATTGAGCAACATCTTATTGCCAAAAGTGCCCCCCGTGGCAATGGCCAAGTGTAAAGATATGTTTCGACCATACTAGATCTTTTGAGGGTTGAAATCACTAATAAGTCAGGATGGGCGAGCAGTGTTCCCAAATTACAGAACACATTGAACACTACCATACAAAAGACGACCGGATTCTCTCCTGTTTATCTTTTGACAGGACATCATAGTAATAATTCTGATATACAAGCCCTAACGGATCAAATTTCGGAAACAACCAGTGGTATCAATAATTTAGAAAACGATCGTAAACTGGCATACGAGCGCATGAAACAAAAACCAGATTATTCAAAAACGATGTTCGATAGAACTCGAAGAGTAAATAAAACCATTGAAGTAGGGGACTTTGTCTTTCATCCTTTAGGAAATTCTCATTTGTCAAAATTGGATCAGAGGTACGAGGGTCCCTTCGAAGTGCTCCAGCTATTACCCAATGACCGAGTCGTACTGAAAAATTTGAGTTCTAACAGAAGAAGAACCGTTGCCATGGACATGCTTAGAAGTTGGCCTGGCGAATCCTCATCAGAATAAATTGTAAGTAAGTTGATATTTAGTTGCCTGTGTGAGCATTTATGTCCTAAGTATATTTATAATAATAATAATATTACAAGAAAAGAAAACATTTTTTTTAGCTGTTGACGTTGAAAGCCGTAACGCTTTGCGTTAGAGATGTTGAAAGCCGTAACGCTTTGCATCTAACTTAATGATTTCATCAAAGTTAAGGCCATCACGCTGTGTCTGTGTAAGCCTGAAGTAAAAGTTAAGGCCATCACGCTGTGCCTGTGTAAGCCTGAATAACTGGTCATTTAAAACACGCAGTGTCTGTGTCAGTGCATGAAAATTGTTCCTCATTTTCAGATACGACTTTTCCCGTTAATTCGAGAGCGAATTAATTGTCAGTCTGGCCGTGTGAGCATTACGTCAACTATTTTGATCATGGATGATTGCGTCACCACCTGGGCCTGCGTTTAATAAGATTTATTAATTTGTTTTTATGTGGATGCTCAGGTTATTTAATTAATTAGCATATAAATATAAATGTGTAAGATTGTAATATTCTATTCATTCTGTTATTGCACACGATACAGAGCAGTGAATAAAAATATTTTAATTGAATTCGACCAGTATTGTGTTTAGTTAACCTAATCCTACTCTAATTTCTGGCATATACTTATTATATAAATAATAACTACAGTTATTAAGTTTGATGTGATAATAACAACCAATATCCTATGCTCTACATAACCTCTAAATCTATATCATAATAATAATTGTGTATCTCTTAAATAAATGAATTTTTATTATCTTTATAGATTCATAGTGTGATTATTTAATATTCCTTTATAATATAATATCACATTTCTTACAAATAAATAAGAAAGTGAATACTCAGTATGTTTGACATTGGCCCGCAAATGGTGGCGATCTTGGCGCATGGCCATATCCTGTTTATAGAGGTACCCTAGACGTCACAAATTGCGGTAATGATAATGACATATTTATATCGTGTGGGCGTTTACCAAGCGTCACCTCATTGCTAGCGTGGAAAGTGTAACACAGGGAACAATTTTGTGCCATTTAAAATTCGAAATAATTGGCGTTGATCGGGATCGAATCGGGTTCCCCCGATTCGCAACCAGACATCAGGCACGCAGCAACGAGACCCCATATGTATGTATTTAGATTAATATAAATTAAATGGCGGGAAGTGTTGTGTTGGTCTCATCAGATTTTTTAAATTTTAAGTCTATATTTAAAGTAGCCGAAAGAATTTTATAGAAATTTCTAATCATTTGTGTAGGCTTATAATTTGTTGAAAATGTAAACCGGAAGAAATATTATTAGTGTGGGCTCGTAGAAGTAAAATTTGTATATTGTAAGAAAGCCGACTTTAGGGTCGTTATAGGATAAATCTGAAATAGTTAAAAAAAAATCTGTTGTGGCCAGCACAATACCTTCCGTAAATCCTGTGTATTATGTATAAATTCCATACATAAATTTTCTTGCAAAAGATTTTAAATTTCCAGTAAAATTATTTCATAAACAAACTATTACTTTTCGTACTGAACATGACCAGTTCTTTCAAACCTTTCCCTTAGTTTTTCAAAAGAACGCGGATTTGGATGTCGTCTTCCCGGAAACCGTTGTGCATAAATTCTTGATGCCAAAAGAGGGTTTCTTTCCGCTTCTCTAAGACTCCAAGAGTGTACACCATATTCGTAAGTTCATCTTACGAGAGATTCATATTAATAAATTAATTTACTTAATCCCACTGTTATTAATAATAACCTGGCTAATGAAACTACTGTCATTACTGCAATTGTTTCTTATTCAGAAAACAATATCCATGGTACACTAGATTTAATTTTTAATTGAATATATAAATTTAGAGAAAAATGGTGAAAATCTCCGAAATTATTGGTTTTAGGCATAGGATACCCTTAATAACATATGAAGATAATACAAAAATACACACAACTGAATAATAAAATATAGGATGCTCCATTTGAAAATGACGAGTTATAGTCATTTGAAATTGAGCACATTTGATTCGCTTTATTGAACACCTTGTATAATTACATTTAAAAAATATATGTCAGAACATAGAGTATAATTACAGTTATGCAGAAAAGAAAATTCTTAATTTTTACTATTAAAATAACTTCAGAAGGCCTTTATAAAGCAATGCGTGTATTCGGTCTTTTTTAGAGAAAAAACGGAATAACTTTGTAACGCCGTGGAAAAGTAAAACAAAATTCATATGTTCGTATAGGTGAATAAAATACAATTCAAATTTTATAAAAATATATAGGATGTTCCATTTAAAAAAAGAGAAACAATTCTCGCCGAGCCGTAATGCAACACCTGTATATGTGAAAATAATTTTACGTTATGCTCCTTGAGTAGACTAATAAATTCTGTTAATAAACTTATGCCGTATTTCTAACGACAAGGGAGATATTGAAGACGGCGATTTCAATGACTCACCTATATTCTTCATTTCTCCTCATGACATTTTTAAACCAATGTAATCATCTCGCTTGTATCTTTCTAGAAACTTGTAACACTAGAGTTATTTCCTTACCGTATCTTTCCGTGTCTTCCCCAACATCTACTTCAACATCCTCATCTCTGCCACATTAATTTACTTTTTATTTATACTGATATCTGTCAATTTGAATTATATGAACATATTAATAGTTTCCATGTTTAGCATAGCTGGCTGGTTTATAAAATTTAATTTCTTTAAAATTCTTTAACTCTATATCTATTGCATATGAAGTATAAAATGTAATCAAATCGTATAGGGAATAATATATTCTTTAAGTTATAATAACGTTAAATGTCAATAAATCAAATTTAACTGTTAAATCTTCAAATGAGGCTACTTCCGGTTCACCAATTATAACCAAAATCTAATCAGTTGTTCTGGATGTAAACTTGAGGAATACGAAAAAATTATAATTTTTGGAATCGTGGTATTGAAGTTATGCGATCCGAAACTTTTGTCACAGACACACATACATACATACAGACATCATCGTAAAAATGGTAAAATCGTATTACAGGGACCCTAAAACATGTTTATTCACTAAAAACTCATCATTAATTTCCTAAAAGTGACAGAAGGTAAAAAATAGTAGTTAAACTTCTAGATTTTTCAATTTGTGATAAAAAAACTTTTGTGGCAAAACAATTAAAAGAAAATGAATTTTTTAAATGATTTTTCAAAAGGTTATTTTATGCTTATTAATTTTCAATTGTATTTAAATTAAAAATAAACTTTTTAATTTACTTTTAATAAACAAATTTTAGACCTGCTTATATAAAAATAAATGTGCCATTTTTTTTTTATTAACAAAGTATATTCCTGAACACCATCATGATTAAGGTAAGAACTTGTGAAATACGAGGTTTGTTAAAAAAAGGTGACTTTATTTTTGTCGAAAAATATTTATCGTCATTAACATCTTCTCGGCCTGTACCACTTATAAACAGTTTTTTTGCTCAAAGTAGACTCGCGAAATGCCACAGTCAACATTTCAAGTGCGTTAGAGCACTAAATTTTATTTTTCACACAAAATTTAATACATATTCTTTGATCTATTTTTTTCGATTGCAAAAAATCGCCAAGCACACCAAAATACGTCTAACCTTTATATCTGTCAAAAACAAACTACAAATGTAAAATCGCTGATCACGGCAACATATGTTGAGAACATATGTAACCAACGTAACAAACAAAAAAATCGAGAATCTAATATATGTAGCCCGTGAAATTTGGAAAGTCGCCTTTTTTTTTGAACAAACCTCATATACAGGGTGTTATATTTTAATGAAACCAGCAAATATCTCGCTTATTTATTAAGTTAGTAGTTTCTTTCATATAACATGATTTATCCAGCAACATGTAAGCTACTTGATGACGGATGTACATTCATGATACCACTTCCGGTTTATTAGTAATTAATATCAACTTTGAAATTTCAAATGGAACATACTATATTTTTTACAAATTTGAAAAGTACATCAAATTTGCTTTACAATCATGTAAAATAAATCCATATGTTACATTATTAAAAAGTAAAATGGGGGGGACTTTTTTATACACCTAGTCGAAAAGAAAATAGTGAGCCATGACTATGGCTTGAATAAAACAATTGTAACACGGTAAATGTCAACCTGTAAATACTCAGTAATAATTGTTCTAACCTTTATTATTAGCAAGTTTTATTGTAGTACCTTATTAATTTATTATAAAATGAATTTATTGAACTCGGAAAAAGTTGATATGCTAGAAGATGTGTATTTTCGAAGTTTAAAAAATAAAGTGAATCGCTTTTTGTGAAACTAGTAACAATAAACTACGAACCACAGGTTTATTTGAAAGAAGAAAAAGAAATATCCTAAATGAGGATGATGTGGAAATTAATGTACTTGCGCTTTTTGAGGCCAATCCCAGAATTTTCGTTCGCGCCGCCTGTGTTGAGATAGAAGTAAACATTTTTATAATTCACAGAATCTTACGAAAACACATGTACAAACCATATAAAATACAAACAGGACAAGGACTATTGCCAGGCGATTATCAACATAGACGTGACTTTAGTGAATGGTTTTTGGAAAAAACATGTAGAGATCCAATCTTCTACGCGAAGCTAGTTTTTCTAGAAATGGACTTTTTAATAATAAAAACTGGCATGGAACATTCTCATGAAATTCGGGAAACAAGACACCAGATTAGTTTTAAAATAAATGTTTGGTGCGATTTAAAAAAACAAAATTTTTGGACCTTACTTTTATGAAGAAAATTTGACGGCTACATTGCATGCTGACTTTTTAAATAATGCTTTAAAAAAAATTTGGAAGAGATTCCACTTGAAAATAGGCTGGTATGTGGTTTCAACAAGACGCTCCGCCTGCGCATGACGCGAGAAGATGCGTTGGTATTTTAAATAATACATTTGAGCGACGTGTTATTGGAACAAATTGTTTATTTATAAAGAACCAGTAAACACATTAAACGAACTGTGAAGAATAAAATTGAAGCGGCAATTGAATCTTTATCTACAGACCAAATAGATAATAATACTTACTCTGTTTCAAAACGTTGTGAAAAATGTATTGAAGAGGCTGGGAGTCATTTTGAATATTTGTTGTAAAATCATTTTGTTGTTATTAAGTGTTCCTTATTCTTATTTTCTGTATTATTATGACAAAAAAAAATCTGTTGTGGCCAGCACAATACCTCTCGCCACTTCCTTTTTTGGTTACATAAGTATAGGGCGCGAACAGTCATGTTACATTGTTGGCCATTGCTGACAAGCAGATGTGGGGGCCCGTTTCAGAATGATAATTAGTAATTATGTACATGGATGTCAATTGTCAAATAAACCACATGGAATTGGAAAACCACTAAATTTAGAAAGAAAAATTATGCTATTTGACATCTATATACATAATTACTAGCTATCATTCTGACATATGGGGCCCCATATCTGCTTGTCAAGGCCAACAAAGTCACATGACTGCTTGCGCCCTAATGTATTTAACATTTCTTGTATACCTACACTCTACACCAAAAATTCTACTAAAAAATTCATTCTATGAAGTAATTTTGTCCTACTCTTCTAATTTTTCGAGATGTTTCCAATTCATTGTCGGGAGTAACAGTATTTCTGAAGGGTATATGTAATATACCTATAATATTAAATATTTAACTACTAATACATTAAGAAATAATATAATGTATGTACTTCCCAGAAAAAGTCTTCAGTAATGTCTCCGGATTTCTGACGCTTACATTTATCTGTTAGCACTCTGTCAGTTACAAACAATTCAAATTTTCAACTATTTTCCATGGCATTCTTTCGGCTGTAAAATTTATTACAACAGATTATTTTATATATTACATTTCTTTTATCCCTAAATCTATAGAATATATAATAAAATATTTAAATGTATCAGATAGAGAATTTAATTTTCTTTAATATTACCAAGAAAAATTTTCAAAAAATATTATTTAGAAGAATTTTTTTCAAGAATTTTCTACTTCCGGTTGTCCAATTGTTACCAAAACCTTTTCAGATCTTCCCATGAATGTCCGATTGGGAAATACATAGTTAAACAAATTTAAAGTCTTATAGTTTTTTAGTAATCATCCTTCCAACATCCTACATACATACACACACACACACACACACACACACACACATACATCCACACACACACACACACACACATACATCCACACACACACACACACACACACATACATCCACACACACACACACACACACACACACACACACACACACACACACACACACACACACACACACACACACACACACACACACACACACACACACACACACACACACACACACACACACACACACACACACACACACACACACACACACACACACACACACACACACACACACACACACACACACACACACACACACACACACACACACACACACACACACACACACACACACACACACACACACACACACACACACACACACACACACACACACACACACACACACACACACACACACACACACACACACACACACACACACACACACACACACACACACACACACACACACACACACACACACACACACACACACACACACACACACACACACACACACACACACACACACACACACACACACACACACACACACACACACACACACACACACACACACACACACACACACACACACACACACACACACACACACACACACACACACACACACACACACACACACACACACACACACACACACACACACACACACACACACACACACACACACACACACACACACACACACACACACACACACACACACACACACACACACACACACACACACACACACACACACACACACACACACACACACACACACACACACACACACACACACACACACACACACACACACACACACACACACACACACACACACACACACACACACACACACACACACACACACACACACACACACACACACACACACACACACACACACACACACACACACACACACACACACACACACACACACACACACACACACACACACACACACACACACACACACACACACACACACACACACACACACACACACACACACACACACACACACACACACACACACACACACACACACACACACACACACACACACACACACACACACACACACACACACACACACACACACACACACACACACACACACACACACACACACACACACACACACACACACACACACACACACACACACACACACACACACACACACACACACACACACACACACACACACACTACTTCCGGTTGTCCAATTGTTACCAAAACCTTTTCAGATCTTCCCATGAATGTCCGATTGGGAAATACATAGTTAAACAAATTTAAAGTCTTATAGTTTTTTAGTAATCATCCTTCCAACATCCTACATACATACACACACACACACACACACACACACATACATCCACACACACACACACACACATACATCCACACACACACACACACACATACATCCACACACACACACACACACACACACACACACACACACACACACACACACACACACACACACACATGAACAGACAGACATCATCGTAAAAATGTTAAAATCTGATTATAGGGACCTTAAAACGTGCTTATTCAATAAAATCTGGATATGCGATTTTTAGTATGATTGCAATACCTCTCTTTAGCGAGAGGTAAAAATATTATTTCGTTTAATAATAATAGTTACAATTGTTTTAGTTCATTGTTTTATTTCAAGCCACAGTCATGACTCACTATTCTCTTTTCGACTAGGTGTATAAAAAATTTCCCGCCATTATACTTTTTACCTCTCGCTAAGGGAGGTATTGGATTCATGCTAAAAATCGCATATCCAGATTATATTGAATAAGCACGTCTTATGATCCCTACAATCCGATTTTAACATTTTTACGATGATATCTGTGTGTGTGTGTGTGTGTGTGTGTGTGTGTGTGTGTGTGTGGATGTGTGTGTGTGTGTATATGTGTGTGTGTGTGTATGTGGGATGTTGGAAGGACGATTACTCAAAAACTATAAGACTTTAAATTTGTTTAACTACGTATTTCCCAATCGTACATTCATGGGAAGATCTGAAAAGGTTTTGGTAACAATTGGACAACCGGAAGTAGAAGATTCTTGAAAAAAAATCTTCTAAATAATATTTTTTGAAAACTTTTCTCCGTAATATTAAAGAAAATTAAATTCTCTATCTGATACATTTAAATATTTTATTATATATTCTATAGATTTAGAGGTAAAAGAAATATAATATATAAAATAATCTGTTGTAATATATTTTACAGCCGAAAGAATGCCATGGAAAATAGTTGAATATTTAAATTGTTTGTAACTGCCAGATAAATGTCAGTGTCAGAAATCCGGAGACATTACTGAAGACTTTTTCTGGGAAGTACATACATTATATTATTTCTTAATGTATTAATAGTTAAATATTTAATATTGTAGGTATATTACACATAACCTTCAGAAATACTGTTACTTCCGACAATGAATTGGAAACATCTCGAAAAATTAGAAGAGTAGGACAAAATTTCTTCATAGAATGAATTTAAATTTAAAAAATCTAAATATATGGAATAGGCATAAATACAATATTTGGTGTAGAGTGTAGGTATACAAGAAATGTTAAATATATTAGGGCGCGAGCAGTCATGTGACTTTGTTGGCTTTGACAAGCATATATGGGGGCCCATGCCACAATGATAGCTAGTAATTATGTATATAGATGTCATATATCATAATTTCTCATTCTAAATTTATAGTGATTTTCCAATTACATGTGGTTTTTTTTACTCGACAAGTAAATTCCACACTCCTAGTGACAAATTAACTACGTGAATTTAGAAAATTTTGAAATTTTTAATGAAAAATTCTGACATTTATGTACATAATTACTAATTATCATTCTGAAACGGGCCCCCACATCTGCTTGTCAACAATGGCCAACAATGTAACATGACTGTTCGCGCCCTATACTTATGTAACCAAAAAAAGGAATTGGCGAGAGGTATTGTGCTGGCCACAACAGATTTTTAATAATGTAACATATGGATTATTTTACATGATTGTAAAGTAAATTTGATGTACTTTTTAAATTTGTAAAAAAATATATAGTATGTTCCATTTGTAATTTCAAAGTTGATAACAAACCGGAAGTGGTATCATGAATGTACATCTGTCATCAAGTAGCTTACATGTTGCTGTATAAATCATGTTATATGAAAGAAATTACTAACTTAATAAATAAGCGAGATATGTGCTGGATCCATTAAAATATAACAGCCTGTATATGAGATATTCCTAGATATGGTTATAATCTTGTGTATTTTTCATTTGTACAGATTATATTTGCGATCTTACTCTTCAATTTGTGTTCATCAAATAGCCATCATACTTATCCACCACCAGGGATTCAATGGTCTCATGTGCAGAGCCCAACATTAATAAGAGTCATTGACGAATATCATTGTAAAAAGTGGCGTAGAATAAATGACGAAGTACCAGAACATAGTATGCTTAAACAGCACATTAAAACTATGATTGCAAGATATTGTAAATAATGCACCTCCAACTATTAAAGGTACAGCCCTTTATAAAGTTCGCCATAAAGTAGACGACGTAAAGGGCTAGAGGTTAAAATTCACGGGGAGATTAAATTGGATTAAAATGCATTTTTTTTATAATATTATAATGTACTACTGCTATACAAAATAATGGATAAAACTATATTTGTTTATGAGTATGAATGAAACCCTTGTTCCCACAAAAAATCAATAATAGCTACAGATTTTTCGACCTAAACCGTGACGGACCGCACTGGCGCTTCCCATTTCCTATCTATGTGTCTTTCGTATATTTCATTCATATCCATCAATTAGTTTACTTGCTAGGTTTAGGTTCAAAAATATATTTCTCCTTTATTAATTATTTTAATTTATTACTTAGTTAATAATTTTAATGTGTAAACTATGTCTGAATGTGCTAAATGTAGAGCAGACCAAGGCTTAGTTAGATGTGAAGGTGTGTGTAACAAATCGTTTCATGCATCATGTATTAATGTTACTGATAACAAATTTAAATTTTATGAAAAATGTCCCAATATTATGTATCTATGTGACCCATGTAAACGAACATGTGTTGTCATCAATAAGTCCGAATCCACCACATTATTATCTAATATTTCAGAAAAATGTGCAACAATGTTTGAGCAAATCCAAGATACTAATAAAAATAATTTAAGTACACTTCTGCAGTCATTCCAAGAAAGTCTCTTTGAAAAAATAAATTCTACTTTAAAATCTTTCACAGAGATGCATGAGAAGTCTATTGATAACAAATTAAAGAATATGATTAAAGAAATTTCTTTAAATAGCGATGTGAATGTGAAGTCTTTTGCTAATGTTACCTCTAAAATTAAAAATGTCGAACCTCCACTAATAGTAACACCTCTAAATAGCTCTCAAAACTCCCGTGTTACAAAATCAGACATGTTACGTAATCTTAATCCTGTTGATACAGAAATAAATATAACAAATGTGAAAGATGCTCATAATGGTGGAATTGTTATCAGCTGTGAGAATAATACCAATTCCAATAAATTTAAACAATTAGTAAAGGATAAACTAAGCGATAAATATGATATTAAAGAACTTCCCGTACTTCACCCAAGACTTAAAATAGTAGGAATTTCAGAGAATATTAAACCCGAGGCTTTAATAAGTTATTTAAAAAGTCAAAATAAGTCATGCTTCACAGATAAAAGCACCTGTACATTTATTGCAATGAAACCTTTGCGCAAAAATAATCGTATTTTTCAAGCAACAATACAAGTAGATCGCAATACTTACTTTGAAGCACTGGAATTGGGTAAACTGTTTATAGGTTACGATTATTGTTCAGTGTACGATGCAATTGATCTGCGTAGATGTTTTAAGTGTTGTGGGTTCCATCATCTCTCTGAAAAATGTTCGAAAACTAGTCCTACTTGCCCCAAATGTGCTGAGTCTCATACCCTTAAAGAATGCAAATCTTCATTTTTAAAATGCATACATTGTTCGCAACTTAAAAATAGTCACAAACATGATATTAATATAGACCATGCAGTTTGGGATAAGGAATGCCACGTTTACAAAGAGACTCTAAATAAATTTAAAAAAACAATTCTTGGTAATAAATAGCAATTACAGAATAATAAATTTTCTATTTCTCAAGAATTACCTACAACGACCGCCCACAATATTACTTCACCGTTATCTACTACTGTAACTAATGATGGTCGTACTCTTATTACTTGCTATTATCAAAATGTAAGAGGGCTAAGTGGAAAATGTAATGATCTATTTACCAACTCTTTGAACGCGCCACAATACCAACTGCTTGCTTTCACGGAAACATGGTGTCACTCAGGGATTATGGATACTGAACTTTTTGATTGTAATAATTATATACTATTCAGAAAAGACAGAGATTTTGTTCGTACTAATACAAGAAGAGGAGGTGGAGTACTAATCGCTCTCTCTAGCATCTTTAAAGCCACCAAAATTGATCTCTATTCCATCTGCGATAAATTATATGATATTCCCATGATCGATATTCTTTTAATAAAAGTAACTCTTCACCATCATTGTCTCTATGTACTATGTATTTACATACCTCCATCTTGTAATGTTAATGACTATTATACTTTATTTGAGTGTCTTTCTTCCATAGAATTTTTATACAATCAAAAAACCCTTATATTTGGAGACTTTAATATTCCCGAATACATAAATTGTTCCAATGGTTCATCCATTTGTGAATTCTACAACTCTTTTTTCAATTATATTAACTTTGTAAATCTAGATCAATATAATACAATCCTCAATAGTCATAACAGAATTCTAGACTTAATTCTTAGTGACACAAACTGTTGAGTTTCACATGCATTCGACGTATTAGTTTAAGAGGACAAATTCCATCCTGCATTAATTGTGGAAACATATATTACATGTAATAAATTTAGAAGTATAAGTAGACAAAATTTTAATTTCAGAAAAGCGAATTTTCCAAATTTGTACGCAGATCTTGGTAATATTAATTGGGATTTCCTTAATAATTACAGTGATGTTAATCAAGTTGTTGAATCATCAAACGAGGTTTTTGTTAAACATATTCCCCTTAAATCAAAATGCTCTAAGAACTATCCAGTCTGGTATACGAAGGAAATAATCAAAAAAAATTAAACTGAAACACAAAGCATGGAAATACTTCAAAAAATCTGGTAATATCCATGACAAAGATCAGTTTTACTTATTGCGCCGCGAAATTAAAAGTGATGTTAATCTGGCATATAAAACTCACTGCGACAAAATACAAAATGATATTATTACGGAACCTAAACGTTTTTGGACGTTTGTTAACAATAAAAGAAATGCGTCATCCATACCGCCAGTACTAAGTTACAAGGGTAACACTATTGAAGATCCTCAAACTATAGTAAACAGTTTTGCTGAATATTTTTCCGACTCTTTCACAAACAATTTCAATCCTGCCTCATTAAGTCCCACAGAAATCAGCGCTAATAGCTCTCTTCTGCTTTTGAAGTCGGTAACTACCGAAGATGTAATGAAAGCAATTTGTAAATTAATATGTAAAATGACTATGGGTCATGATTCAGTTCCTTCATTTTTAATAAAAGATTGTTCCTCAGTATTTGTTACACCGTTATTAGTCATTTTTAACTTAATTTTAAAAACAAGTACTTTCCCCGATTCATGGAAAATATCAAGAATTAATCCAATCTACAAGAAAGGGAACAGAAATGATATAACAAACTATAGACGAATTGCTATTTAGTCAAATTTTAGTAAAATTTTTGAAATTGTTCTTCATGACACAATTTATTTTCACGTTTTTAATCAACTGTCGCTTAACCAGCATGGTTTCTTCAAAGGTAGATCCACGGTAACTAATCTTCTCTGTAAAACTCAGTTCATTTCCGAAGCCCTCGATCAGCAAAGTCAAGTTGACGTTATATACACGGATCTATCAAAAGCCTTTGATAAAATTGAACATTCTATTCTTATTTCCAAGCTCTATAAATATGGTTTATCTGACTCTCTAGTTATGCTTTTAAGTTCATATTAACAAATAGATACCAATTTGTCAGCTACTCTGGATATTCCTCTGAAAAGTATTTACAAAAATCAGGAGTTCCCCAGGGTTCAGTTTTGGGACCCCTGCTGTTCAATATCTTTATAAATGATATATAAAATGTAATAGATGTTGAATTCTTAATGTATGCTGATGATTTAAAATTATATTCAAAAATTTCGAGCATAGAAGACTGTGAATATCTTCAATGGAACTTAGATAAAGTGTACCTCTGGTGTTTGGAGAACAATCTTCACTTGAATATTCAAAAATGTAACGTAATAACCTTCACAAAAAACGTGAACCAATTCATTTTAATTATGTATTAAATAATTCCACGTTAGAAAGACCATCTTTTATTAAAGACTTAGGTGTTGTTTTTGATCCGAAACTAAGGTTAAACCATCACATCGACGAAATAGTAGCAGTTGCATACAGATGTCTTGGAATCTTAATTAGAAAAGCTCACGTTTTCAAAGATATGTCTATTCTTCATCTTCTGTTTGTATCCCTAGTGCGTCCACATCTAGAATATGCTTCGGTTATCTGGAATCCGAACTTTGCTTACCAGTCTGACTCCATCGAAAATGTTCAACGCAAGTTCCTAAAATGGGCTACATACATTATTGAGGGATCTTATCCCGCCAGAGGAACACCTCAAGAAAATTTATTAACCTCTTTTAATATAGATTTTTTGGATGCGAGAAGAAGTCTTCATGCAACAATATTTCTTCACAAAATAGTGAATTCTTCGGTTGATTGTCCATATATTTTACACAAACTCTGCTTTCATGTCCCTCGATTATCAGCAAGAAGTAAGTGCACATTCCATCTTAATATTGCACGAACTACCACCCTTCAGAAGTCTCCATTACATCAGCTTATATCTTGCTACAAGTATTTCGAAGATCATGTTGATCTATTCCATCATAATATAAATTACATAAAAAAAATTACTACGACTACTTTGTCCACTTAATATGTAATAAGCATACTAGACAACCTATTACTAGGTTTTGTTTTCCCTACCCTAGAATTAGGCGTGGGCCTGTTGGGTATTGTAACTAAATAAATAAATAAATTACTAGGTAAATGTAGATTTGTCAGATACCTGTACACGCTTTCTTAAATAAATAAATAAATAAGTAAATATTGTAACGTTTTATTTATATGGGTGAAGTGTAAAACTCAGACAAATATAGTTTGGTTCACGAAAGATGACAATTCAAGGTCATTTATTAACCGTATGGTATAATATTACTAGCAGATAACTTCACAGCATTTCGTATACATAGACGAGCAACATGAAATATTTATGGATACATTTTAACTGAAAAAATAAGTGTAATTTATTTGAAAATTATGTTTCTTTTTAAATAATGCCTTTCTCAAAGATGTATACTCTTCACCTATGTATTTGCAAAATCCAAAAACATAAGATTTGACAAAAACCATGGAATAATAATTTGATTTAAATGTCAACGTCACTGGGTAACTATTAGGACAGGGGGCAGTGCAGTAGATAATTAGATATCTGTAATTCTACGTCATACGTCATTAGACACAACTTAGAATCTTGGGAGACGTTGGAGCGACTGGACGTATATATCTATGCAGGAAATATTAATATTTAGACTAATATTTAACGTAAAATATGAACATTTATACAAATAACGAGTGTATTTAGAATTTAGACGAGTGTTGAAAATACGTCATCAGGCGGTGAGTTACATCATTTTTTCCAAGACAAAATGCGTTTTATAAATGGAGACGCTTATGATGTTTTGCTTTTTACCTCTCGCTAAGAGAGGTATTGGATTCATGCTAAAAATCGCATATCCAGATTTTAATGAATAAACACGTTTTGAGGTCCCTACAATACGATTTTAACATTTTTACGATGATGTCTGTGTGTGTGTATGTGTGTAGGACGTATGTTGTTCCTCTAGATATAAAAGTCTTAAATATTAAAATTGAAAAGTTTTGGATTATATTTTAATATAGTTTTTCATTAAAAACTGTTATAGGCTTCAAGTAAAGTATCACTTCCGGTTTATAAATTTTAGTCAAAATATAATATGTTCTTCCCCTTGGTATAAAAGTCTTAAATACTAAAATTGAAAATTTTTGGATTTTATTTTAACATAGTTTTTCATTAAAAACTGTTATGGGCTTCAAGTAAAGTATCACTTCCGGTTTATCAATTTTAGTGAAAATATAATATGTTGTTCCCCTTGATATAAAAATGTTAAATACTAAAACTGAAAATTTTTGGATTATATTTTAATATAGTTTTTCATTAAAAACTGTTATAGGCTTCAAGTAAAGTATCACTTCCGGTTTATCAATTTTAGTCAAAATATAATATGTTCTTCCCCTTGGTATAAAAGTCTTAAATACTAAAATTGAAAATTTTTGGATTTTATTTTAACATAGTTTTTCATTAAAAACTGTTATGGGCTTCAAGTAAAGTATCACTTCCGGTTTATCAATTTTAGTGAAAATATAATATGTTGTTCCCCTTGATATAAAAATGTTAAATACTAAAACTGAAAATTTTTGGATTATATTTTAATATAGTTCTTCATTAAAAACTGTTATGGGCTTCAAGTAAAGTATCATTTCCGGTTTATCATTTTTAGTTAAAATATAATATGTTGGTCCCCTTAATATAAAAGTCTTAAATACTAAATTTGAAAATTTTTGGATTTTATTTTAATTTAGTTTTTCATTAAAAACTGTTATAGGCTTCAAGTAAAGTATCACTTCCGGTTTATCAATTTTAGTCAAAATATAATATGTTCTTCCCCTTGGTATAAAAGTCTTAAATACTAAAATTGAAAATTTTTGGATTTTATTTTAACATAGTTTTTCATTAAAAACTGTTATGGGCTTCAAGTAAAGTATCACTTCCGGTTTATCAATTTTAGTGAAAATATAATATGTTGTTCCCCTTGATATAAAAATGTTAAATACTAAAACTGAAAATTTTTGGATTATATTTTAATATAGTTCTTCATTAAAAACTGTTATGGGCTTCAAGTAAAGTATCATTTCCGGTTTATCATTTTTAGTTAAAATATAATATGTTGTTCCCCTTAATATAAAAGTCTTAAATACTAAATTTGAAAATTTTTGGATTTTATTTTAATATAGTTTTTCATTAAAAACTGTTATGGGCTTCAAGTAAAGTATCACTTCCGGTTTATGAATTTTAGTCAAAATAAAATATGTTGTTCCCCTTGATATAAAAGTCTTAAATACTAAAACTGAAAATTTTTGGATTAAATTTTAATATAGTTCTTCGTTAATAGTATATTATGTTATTAGGAGTAGAAAGCGGTCTTTTTATTTTGAACCCAGCTATTGCGGCCGAGGCGCCAGCCGAGGCCAGGCAAGCTGGGTAAAACACAAAAGGGCGTTCTGCTCCGAATAACATATACTATATTTTCTTCAAGTGTTTAAAAGAAAACTGGGGATTTTTTATATTTTTCTGGAATTGTTTTAATTATAGAGTTTGCAATTTCAGCCACAGTTGGCTGTATACACTACAAAACACAAACGAAACAACTGCCATTTTTCAATATGGTCTGTGTTGCTGTGACCACTGCTGCCGCCAGCGGTGAACTAAGAAGCTAACATTTTTTTACTAGTACAATAATGAACAACATTGTTGTACTAGTAATAAAATGAATATCTTCTATAGTGTGTGTATAGTAGCATAATATGAATATTGTTGTACACTTAAAGAAAAAAACTGTTATGGGCTGCAAGTAAAGTATCACTTCCGGTTTATCATTTTTAGTCAAAATATAATGTTGTTCCCCTTAATATAAAAGTCTTAAATACTAAAATTGAAAATTTTTGGATTATATTTTAATATAGTTCTTCATTAAAAACTGTTATGGGCTTCAAGTAAAATTTTTGGAGCGAAATCATAACCTACTTTACACTATAGACCCTGACTACAAGTTTCACCGAGATATGCTGCGGACTGTACACCTCGTTTCCCAACAAAAATTACAGTAAAAAGAAGAGCCTATTAGAATGAAATAGTTATATATTTCGCTCTGTCTTACAAAAATAAATATTTGCGAGGGAGTGTTCCATCCTATCCTTGTTATTCTATGTCATGTTGTCTCTGTCTTACAATATATTTATCTTTGTCACACAAAAAACAATATCTACATCATGCAACCGCCGTTTAGTAATTCAAGTGGGGGGGGACACTTTTGGGTAAAAATTGAGAATTTTAATTTTATTGATTTTTACCTCGAGATTTTGATAAATGACCACGTTTTAAGGTCCCTAGAATCCATGTATGTATGTATGTATGTATGTATGTATGTATGTATATATGTATATATGTATGTATATATGTATGTATGTATGTATGTATGTATATATGTATGTATATATGTATGTATATATGTATGTATATATGTATGTATATATGTATGTATATATGTATGTATATATGTATGTATATATGTATGTATATATGTATGTATGTATATATGTATGTATATATGTATGTATATATGTATGTATATATGTATGTATATATGTATGTATATATGTATGTATGTATGTGTGGATCCTGTATAGTGTATACGCTCTAACTCAAAAACTATCATTCAGAAAGTTTTGAAACCATGTATTTCTACCTTATTCTTATGTGGAAATATCTTATTAGATTTTGGTGGCAATCGGATAACCGGAAATGGCAGTTTACTTGAAGCTCAAGATAGTTTTTCTTCAAAAAATACCTTTAAATGTATTTTTTTCTCAATTTGTTACTATAAAATTTAAAGATTATTCCATTTTCTACAAGTTTGCTTTAATACTTTTTCTATATATTGTATGGATACATTTATAAAGTAATATAAAAATTATATACATAGGTAAATGGCAGGAGGTACTGTGTTGGTCACATCAGATTTTTTGTATTCATTTTCCCTTTGTATAATTTTAAGGTTCCCCATTTTATATTTATGTATATATGTTTAGTTTTAAGTTTTATCAGGACGCCCACAATATCATTTATTTATTTGTGTTTTATATGTATGTATTTATGTGTATTTCTTAGCTAAAATGATAGGTAGGATGTCTAAAAACAATAATAATAATAAGTTATCTAATAGCGGTAAAATATAACTTAAATTGCGTCGAAAAGATTGAAAATTTCATATAAACATTTCTGTCTCGGGATTTATACATTTTTATAAATAGTAACAGACAATAATTATTAAAGACGTTTCGATAAGCCAAAATTAATTACAAAATTTCTGGACGTCAAAATTTAGTTTAATATTTTTTTTCTAGTAAAAATATAATATTTCGAAAACTAAGACAGATAAGGACTTGTAATTATCATATTTAAATTCAGGAGAGTCGTTTTCATAAGAAAAAGTTTGTTTCAAAATTTCAGTACAGCTGAAATATATTTAAAATTAAATATGAAAAGTTTTGGATTATACTTTAATATATTTGTTCATGAAAAACTGTTACGGGCTTCAAATAAAGTACCTCTTCCGGTTTATAAATTTTAATTCAAATTTAATATGGTATTACCCTTGATGTAAAAGTCTTAAATACTAAAATTGAAAATTTTTGGATTATATTTTAATATAGTTCTTCATGAAAAACTGTTACGGGCTTCAAGTAAAGTACCTCTTCCGGTTTATCAATTTTAATCAAAATTTAATATATTGTTACCCTTGATGTAAAAGTCTTAAATACTAAAGTGAAAATATTTGGATTAATTTTGAATATAGTTCTTTATGAAAAACTGTTACCGGCTTCAAGTAAACTACCTCTTCCGGTTTATCAATTTTAATCAAAATTTAATATATTGTAGTGTTACCCTTGATGTAGAAATCTTAAAAACCAAAATTAAAAATTTTTGGATTATATTTTAATATAGTTTTTCATGAAAAACTGTTACAACCTTCAAGTAAAGTACCACTTCCGGTTTATCCATTTTAGTCAAAATATAATATGTTGTTCCCCTTGATATAAAAGTCTTAAATACTAAAATTGAATTTTTTTGGATTATATTTTAATATAGTTCTTCATGAAAAACTGTTACGGGCTTCAAGTAAAGTACCTCTTCCGGTTTATCGATTTTAATAAAAATTTAATATATTGTTATCCTTAATGTAGAAGTCTTATATACCAAAATTGAAAATTTTTGGATTAATTTTTAATATAGTTCTTCATGAAAAATTGTTACCGGCTTCAAGTAAAGTACTACTTCCGGTTTATCAATTTTACACTATAATCTTGACTACAAGTTGTCACCGAGATATGCTGCAGACTTAACACTATGTTCCCCAACAAAAATTATAGTAAAAAGAAGAGTCCATTGGAATGAAATAGTTATATATTTCCCTCTTTGTCTTACAAAAATACATATTTGCGAGGAAGTGTTCCATCCTGTCTTTTATTATATGTCGTGTTGTCTTTGTCTTACAATATATTTATCTTTGTCACACAAAAATCAATATCTACATCATGTACCCGCCGTTTAGTAATTCAAATGGAGGGGAACACTTTTGTGTAAAAATTGAGAATTTTAATTTTATTGATTTTTTGTTATGAATCAATGCCTCCCTTAAAACGTACATGTAGGAAAGGTGTATACTTTTAAATAAAATAAAACAACCAATCTCAAGCGTGTTAAGGTATACTTGATTTTTTTTTACACCCCCCGCCAACAAATTAAAGTGTAAAGGTGACAGTAGATATATTTATCAACAATACCTCTCGTTAATTACAAATGGCGATAAAACACATACATATAGATATAACATACACTAACTAATGCAACAGTACCCCCCGCTAACTAATCACAGTTTAAAGGTGATAGTATTTTTTCATCAACAATACCTCCCGCTGATCACAAATAGTGATAATACACAAACATACATACATATAAACATACATATAAACACTAAAGCAACAGTACCTCCCGCTAACTAATTGTGTGATGTACACATATTAAGAAAACTGATGTGGCCAGCACAATATCTCCCGTCAAATCTGTGTGTTTTGTAACTAAATAAAGTACCTCATTTCTCTTTCTAATTCAGATTGCATGGATGACCATGAGGGCATCGGAAACATGCAAGTGGGAGCAGAGATATTAATTATGAATAGTAAGCGATTAACCGCGGAAAATAATAGTTCACATTTGTTTTTTGTGGTTGTCACGTTCAGCTGTTATTGTTAGAAATAATATTTGACATTTGTTTTTTGTGGCTGTCACATCCAGCTGTAAATGCATCGAAGTTGGCGGTGGTATTTTTGAAAATATTCTACATTGAATTGTTTTTCCTTCACTTGTATAGCATACTACATTATAATAAATGATTTGTTTCGTCATTGAGGTGTTGCTTTAATTATATTTTTTTAAGTGACATCTCCGTAACGGTTAAGAATCGGATACATGTTTATATGACTTTTTTTGTTTATTTTGATCTCCTGAACACGTTCCTCGAGTATGGCCGTTTCCTCACCAATCATCCTGTATATTTTTAATTGTTAACAACTTTGTCTTAAATTTTAACGATTTTTAAAATGTACCTACGATAATATTATGTAATACACGAACAAAATGGAAGCCGCAAAAGCATAATTAAAGTAACTCATTTCTATTTCAGATTGCATGCTTGGCTATGAGGGCTTCGGGAACATGCAAGTGGGAACAGAGGAGGACAGAGCACCTTTAGGAGAAACAGGAGACAACGGAGTTACTGCATTAGGGGCCCTACAACTCGAAAATTCAAGCGTGCTGTCAGCATTTATAAGGTAAGAATCTTTCTAGATTTCGTACTATTTACAATTCTGTGACTTTATGGCAAAAGCCATTTAACTTTTATTCTTTTTATCATTATTAAATGTATTTATTTGGTTGGCTAATATTGTTGGTAATGTATCAGAATTTGAAATAAAAATGAACTAGTTCAAATCTAGTTACTAGTCAATAAAGACTACCTGAAACAGTTTTATTTGTATTGTGCGTGAAATATTTGCACTAGAGTAACTAAGCATTGGAAAATAATTGGTGCACTTTCCACTTGTATAACCGCACCCGACGGACAGGGTGGTGCAAAATGAATGACCTACTCTGTACTATTTTTTATCAAATTTCGAAATATCAAATTAAAGCAAATTTCAAATACTTTTGAAACCATTTAAAAACTGTTGGAGAAAATATCGCAGGTACATTCATTATATAAATCAAGTGTCTTGTGTAATGAAGACACGTTTGCCGTACGAAATTTTATCCAACAGTTTTTGAAATGGTTTAAAGAACACTACAAACAAATAATAATTATTTAATAGGGAGACTTGGCTGATCTGAGACGTCAAGAAACTTGGGAGATTTTGCATGCAGCCAGCGTTCGAGCTTTGGATTTCAACACTATAGAACTTGTAAAGCAGCTTTCTACGCCGTAGACGACCATCGATGTTTGAACTGGTAGGAAACATTAATTTTTTATTAAATATTTTGTTCTAATACTCAACCATGAGAATTTATAGTCCAAGGATTATGACTATATGCTTAATTATTAACTTCTTCTCATATTCAACCATGAGAACTTTGTCAATAAAATATGACTGTTAGAAATGTCTAAATATTATCTTGTACTCAAATTCGATTTTGAGAACTACATTGAATGAAATGTAACTTTCATGAATGTCTGTATAATATTCGAACAATTTAATATTGAAATATATCGACTGTTTATCAATATAAAATCAATATCTGGGAACATATGATTAGCATATAAATGTTTCAGCAATCGGACATCAAGAAGACTAGATTAATACATATAATAGAATATAAGTTAGTTTTAAGTTCTTTGAAATGTATTTTCAGGTCTTAATTAAACTGTGGCTCATCGCGTCGTTGAGCAAACTCACGTTTTCTTTAAAAATTAAAATAAATTGATAAAAGTGCATTCCCTTAGCGATTATTCATCATAAAATCATGCGTTTTGATTGCCCAGACGGCATCTAGGAATAGTGAATGTGAAAAAAAAAAATATGTATTGGTGTATCGGGGCATGCTTGCTGTCTAATGGTGAGAGAATCAGGAAGTAAGGGGTGTGAGATTCGAAACTTGTTTGTGGGTCGGGTTTCCTTATTTAACATCATGGTTAGTGGGATGGTTAGGCAGGATTCGTGCGTGATTTCCATAATTGAGTGGACTGATATGTATAGCATTCACAACGCCATGTGAAATCTATATTCTGGTGGATCGCTTTGCACTTGTGTGAATGTTTCTACGGACAGTTTAATTATTTTGTACCAGTGTTGACCGTTGTTTGTACCAGCCGGCCGTTGCTCTATCCGCTAGACTCAACTGAGAAAAGTTTTAAACAAACCTGAATGCTTACACAGAAAGCTTTCTTATGGCGTTATGTGCTCTCCTCATCCGGAGGCAACGTAATCATCGTATAATTTTAATGGCAACGAATAATTAAAGACAATGTAAAGTTTTTGTTTGAGCACACGGGTTGACCGCGTTCGGTGTTAGGTGTATCGGGAATGGCCGGGCGATGCCATCGGGAGTAGCTTTTTAGGTTGCATTCAAGCCGTGGAATTCACATAATTGCTTCCCTTGTCCTTAAATACCTCGCGTTGTAGGCTGGAAATCCATGGGGATCGCGAGGGGTCGGCAAAACCCCCACGTAAACTACTGTGAGGACCACCCCGATGTCATCACTTTTTTGTCTTAGCTCGTATATCTCTCTTTCTCTCACTTTAGCTTAGCGTAGTCTAGATATAAAATAGCTTGCGTAGACATAAGCTAGCTTAGATTATAAGATAGGCAAGAAGGGTTGTTTTTGCTTTTTGAGAGAGAGAAGATTAACGTAACTTACCATTTTTAGATTTGCTTTTGTTTGAAAGATATATTAACGTAAGATAGGGTTTTTTGCGCACTTCAACCAACGTAATTTGGGGGGGAACTATAATAGTTTAAGTTAAAAAAATATAAGGTATTATTGTATACGGAACTGTATTTATTTAATAAATGGTATATATGGGGAGCGTGGGTTTGGCATGAGGGTGGTGTCTGTCTCCCTATATAATCCATTTATTAAATAAATTGTTTCATTTATTGTTTTAAGGTAGAGTTATAAGTTAAAATAATTCCTTACCGCCGCCGTCGCCGAAATTGCAGTGCCGATTGGGATGCGTCTTCATGGATTCCTCTTCATAAAGACTTCTTTGAAATATTTATACAATAAAACAATCTTTTAATTATGTTTATTTTTATTTAAACCCAACGTCACATTAGTTTTAAAGTTAGGTAGTTTTAGTAAAATAAAATAAATAAATATTTCATCACGGCATATTACCCATTGCTGAGTGTGCCAATCTGCTTCATACACAGATATCGGTAATGATGGAATATTTGTACCGTGCGGGCGCTTACCAGGCGTCACCTCACGGGCACTCAATGCTGGCGTGGAGAGCGCGCCACAGAGGTCAATTTTGTGCCATTAAAATTTGATGTAATTTTTGGCATCGGTCGGGATCGAACCCGGATCCCCAGATTCGCGACCAGACACTCAGGCACACGGCCACGAGACCCCATTAGTAAGGTAGTTTTAGTAAAAATTGTAATTATTATTAAGTATTTTGACACGGTTAGGGCAAAGTTATATTTTAATTATTTAATTGTAAACGATGCTTTATATTAATAACTATTATATATTTTGGTGAGTAGGCGGTTGAGGTGATAACACCAAAAAATATATATAATAAAGGTTCGCAAACGATCTTAAACTGAATAAGAAAATCTTGTATCTTTAATAATGGAAACAAGGAATCTTATTTGGGGATCCCAAATTTAAATTTGTGTTAAATTAGGCCATAAGTATTGTAAACGGAACTCTAATATACTATTATATATTTGGGCGATTTAAGTCTAAAAATATATAATATTAACTTAGAGTTTCGTATTAATAATTATAAAACTAAAATGTTTGTTACCAAATAAAATTATTATGGGGTTATATTATTTGTTGTTTATTATTTTCCATCTTTATTCTGTAAATAAAAGTTAAATCTTCCGATAAACTTTTATTTGCAGAATAAAGATGCAAAATAATTAACATTAAATAATACAACCCCATAATAATGAGAATTTTTATGGTAACAACCGTTTTAGTTCTATAACTAAACCCTGTGCGACATTGTTATAAATTGTTAATAGATCTGTTAATAAATTTAGTAGGAAATAATCATGAACAGAATTTTTAAACTTAAATCTTTTACTATTCATTTTTTATATTTCTGTTTGTAATTATTACTAAATTTGTTAACAAATCTATTAACTATTTATGATTGTCGTCAAACAGTCCTTTGTAATAATAATGCCAATAAACTTTGATTTTTACAAGATAAAGTGTTGTAATTTCTTAAAATACAAATATATTTTTATATTAAAAAGTCTCTACACGTATGTAGTTTTAAAAACGCCACCAGTTGGCAGCACCAGTCGAAAAAGATAACTAAAAAAAGAGTAAATCCGACTAAAAAAATATTTTTTTCTTCAAGCGTATTATAATATTCATATTATGCTACTGTACACACACTATAGAAGATACTCATTTTCTTACTAGTACAACAATGTTGTTCATTATTGTACTAGTAAAAAAATGTTAGCTGCTTAGTTCACTGCTGGCGGCAGTAGTTGTCACAGCAACACAGCTCATTTTGAAAATTGTTATTTGACAGTTGTATCGTTTGTGTTTTGTAGTGTACACAGCCAACTTTGGCTGAAATTGCAAACTGTACAATTAAAACAATTCAAAAAAAAAATATTTTAAAAGTTCTCAGTTTTCTTTGAAATACTTGAAGAAAAAATAATATATGTTATTCGGAGTAGAACGCCTTTTTGTGTTTTACCCAGCTTGCCTGACCTCGGCTAGCGCCTCGGTCGCAATAGCTGGGTTCAACACAAAAAGACCGCTTTCTACTCTTAATAACATAATATACTATTTTGTGTACATAACGACGTACATACACAATTTTCAGTAGCCTTTAGAGTTTAGACTAATTAAAAATGGGATGTTATGTCCTTTTTGAATGCGGACTTACAGTTAGCATCCATGTATCTATAACGAGTTAAAACGATATATATATATATATATATATATATATATATATATATATATATATATATATATATATATATATATATAATATTGGAAGTGATTTAAAACAATTAAACTGTATATCTGCTTCTGTTACCTGCAATTTTTTTTTTGTTTGCAATATCCCTGCCGATACATGTTGCAATTGTTCATACATCAAAATAACTGATAATTGCCCCCTTAAATATTTTGCAAGTTTTTTTTTTTTATTAGTTTTTATGATATGTGCTACCCATTAACGGCTATTTTCGGAACTATTTAGAATCCTGTATGTACGTATTGTGACGTGCGCCCCTGTGAGAATAGTACACGTGCCCCGCCGCTGAAAGAATGTACCAGAGCGATGGCCCATATGACGCAATCCCTGCGACGCGCTGCCTTGAGGTAACTGCGCCGTGACCTAGTTCCTTTGTATGCAGGTCACTGTCGCCTCGCGAAGGTTCTACTAGGCCCGAGAAGGGCCTAGAAATAATCCGCCAGGTATATAACCCACCGCCAAAGCCAGCGAAGACATTCTGTATTATAGAAGTGACGAGTAAAGAAGTATGATATAAATAAACGTTGTGAATAGTTGGTGATAAAAAAACAAGTCGACAAGTGAACATAAATTAGTGACATAAAGAGTAGTGTTAATTTTTTAAATAAATAATCTTAGTGTTTAAGTGTCTTATAATATTCTTAGTCTTTAAATTAGTGTTAATATTTGTTTATCATAGTGTTAGTTTAATTTATTATCTTTTAATTATATTTCTAATATTTATTTACCGTTTAATAAACGTATTCTTTTAGTTAATAATAATTGTCTATGTTTTACACTTCACCCATATAAATAAAAACGTTACAGTATGTATAAACACAGGGTTATTTCTGATCGCCAATATTTTTTGGCATAATGCCTTCCAATAGGTGCTGCCCCCTAGCGATCGTCTTAAGAACTATATACGTATAGAAATTTTCCTGAAACCATCCCCTAAGTAGAAGGAATTAAAAAAATAGACAAATTATATTTTAATTTATATGTTATTGTATAAAATATTGTACATTAGGGTAGTTTACATGAAATACAACAATGTAAGATATAAAAAACAATTAATACATATAAAATTTACACAAACTATTATTTAAACATCCCTATTTCTAATTTTTCAGGACAAGGGTAAGTATATTTATATATAAAATACAAAGAATGAAAATAAAAAATACAATTTAAGCCGTAAACATAATAAGGACAACAATGTATTACAAATAAACTATAAAGATAATTTAAACTAATGCAAGTTTTTATTTAACAACCCCTTATTCATTCCAGAAGAAAATAGCACAACAAAGAGACAGGGAAGTATGTATAGTTGATTCGGCTTCATTGAGACGATAGGAAAGTATGAGAACTCTATTAAACATATTAATAAATGTTTCAATTTGTTCAACTTTTTACCTTCCGTCACCTCTAGGTAAGGAAGGTATAGTATTTGGTCAAAAAATTCGATGATGAGTTTTCATTCAATAAGCACGTTTTAGGGTCTTTACAATACGATTTTATTATTTTTACGATAATGTCTGTATGTGTGTGTGTGTGTGTTCGTATGTGCGTGTGTGTGTATGTGTGTATGTGTGTGTGTGTGTGTGTATGTGTGTGTGTGTGACCGCCGGGTCGTCAACGATATCTCCAATACTAAAATTTCAAAAATTACAATTCTTGCATATTTCTCTTCCTTACAACCATATGCAGACTTGATTAGATTTTGGTTATAATTGGTCAACCGGAAGTATCCTCATTTGAAGATTTCCACAGTTTATCTTGAAAAACTCAGTTAAATTTTATGATAACTTAAAGAATATATTATTCTCCATTCGATTTGATTGAATTTTATATTTCATATTCAACAGATATGGAGTTAAAGAATTATAAAGATTATAAAAATTATAAAATTTCATAAATCAGCCAGCTGTGCTAACTTAACCATGGAGACTGCTAATATATTCAGGTAATTCAAATTGACAGATGTCAATATCAATAAAAAGTAAATGATGAAAGAATAAGGGAAATATAACTCTAGTGTTGGGCGTTTCTAGAAAGATATAAGAGAGACGATTACATTGGTTTGAACATGTCATGAGGAGAGATGAGTATATTAGAAGAATGAATAGCTTATAACAGAAGTTGGAAGAAACATAGGAAGACCAAATATAATATGAAAGGAGAGGAAAGGAACTGAATGAGGACGACATACAAAACAAAAATTAGTGGAAGAAGAAAATAAAAAATAGCGACCCCCTAACGAATGGGAAAAACTAAAGAAGAAGATGTTAGTGTCAAGTGTAATCCGAATAGTTTGTTTATGAAATAATTTAACTGGAAATATAGGATCTTTTGCAAAAAAAAATTATGTGTAGGGCGAGTGCAGTGACGTGACTTTGTTGACTTTGGCAAGCAGATATGTGGACCCGTGTCACAATGACAGCTATTAATTACGTCCATAACTGACGAATGTCGTAATTTTTCATTCAAAATTTCATGATTTTCTTATTTCATATGGTATATTTATTATCAGGGGTGTGGAATTCAGTTGCCGAGAAAAGGAATCATTAAATACCAAAAAAAAATTTTGAATGAAAAATTTTGACATGTGGATGACCCGCAAAATAGAAATGAATGGAAGAAAAAAATAAAAAATAGCGACCCCTAACGAATGGGAAAAGCTAAAGAAGAAGAAAATGTTAGTGTCAAGTGACATTTGCATGAAATAATATTACTGGAAATTTATAATCTTTTGCAAGACATTTTATGAATGGAATTTGTACATAATACACAGGATTGACGAAAGGTATTGTGCTGGCCACATCAGATTTTTTCATTTACATTTCGTGTGTATGTATTTACGTATATATATATATATATATATACTCTCCACGCCAACATTGAGTACCTGTGAGGTGACGCCTGGTAAGCGCCCGCACGGCACAAATATTCCATCATTACCGATATCTGTGTATAAACCAGATTGGCACACCCAGCAATGGGTAATATGCCGTGATGAAATATTTATTTATTTACTCATTCTATTATTAATTTGAAATTCTGTATATTAAGTTCCTTTCCATATAACTATTGTTATATTATTTGCATAGTTTGTTTATGAAATAATTTTACTGGAAATTTAGTATCTTTTGCAAGAAAATTTATGTATGGAATTTATATATAATATACAGGATTGACGGAAGGTATTGTGCTGGCCACATCAGATTTTTTAAAAACACAAGCTGTCAAATTTCAATTAGGCGATTTTGAAACCCTTGGCCCTACGCCCTTGAAACTTAAATATGTTGTTTTACGACCCCGACATTTCAGTGGATGCTAAGGGAACGCGAAATTTCAAGGAAATTGCTGAAATCCCAGCCGTTTCCGAGATACGAGCCCCTAAAGATTTGGGTGGGGGGATTTTACCCTAATTTACATGTTTAAAGGAATTAGCTTTTAACTATTTTGATGCAATCTGTTTATATAATATAATGTTAAAAAATATAAGTTATTGCAAATATAAACTGCATTAACTTAATTTTTATTTTGAACATAGAACAAGTTTTTGAATAGGTACACTCGAGTGACAACTACCTTAAGGGCTGAAAAATAGCGTAACGGGTGTATTTTGAGCCACTCTTTCGATTGGCCTGCGCAGAATTGTTTATATCTTTTTAGTTTTTGATATATTTACCCTTCAAATTTGTAGGGGTGTATGGATTAGCTAACTTTGTTATTAATAGGGTTAGAAAGGTCGAATAAATTTTATTATACTAATTTGTACCTATAAATTACGAATCTGAGCTCAAATTTTTCCCAAGGGCACATTTTAAGACCTTCTACCCCTCTTAGTTTCAGAGTTTGTCTTAATTAAAAATGGTGCGTTTTGAATTCGCCCTTTAAATTAGTCCGTAGGAAAAATCCTTACTATGGATTCGTAATATCCGGGTCGAAATTAGTATAATAGAATTTGTTTCGCATTTCTAACCCTAATAGTTTCAGAGCTACAGTCTATTTTTCTTATTTAATATAGGGTACGTTCGGCATTAACATCTACGGATTGAGCAGAGCTCGTTGGTCACGTGACGGATTTCACAGATGTTAATCTAATGCCGAACGCTCCAGATCGCTCCAGATTCACAGTTTAGGCGGGAAATTATAATACACACATGTGTAAGTAGGGCTGTTTCGAATTTTGGTATTTCCTATCAATCAGTTGTCACTTGTCAGTAGCAACAGAAGTAAACGGTGAGTGAACTTATTAAATAGTTTTTCATTGTATTAAAATATTCTATATTTCTAAAAGTTTTCTTAGTATTTATAAATTTAATTCTGTAGGTATTATTATAAAATAGATAAAGGCATGAACGTACGGACGAATTCAAGATGATAATAAAATTTGCATATGACATGAAACAAGCTTTAAATGAACACAAAGGGCACATATATAAATTTAATTCTTTGTTCATCCTGACTGGCTACTAACGTAGAACTGAGTCACTTATTAGTTCAAATTTCTTGGAACACATCTGGTGACAACATGGTCAAGAAATCTAAGAACTTCCCTTCGCCGGTTTAAATTTTTGTTCGCCAATATCTGCGCGGAAATTTTTAACTGACCCGCTACAAAAATGACAGTTCAGATTAAGGCTTATACGCATGCTCAGAATCGAGAGCTCAGGATGCTCGATGACCAAGCGCCGAGCACACAGAGCGAGCTCTAGATGCTCAGCGAGTTCAATGCCGAACGCTATAGATCGCTCTGATGTCAATGCCGAACGCAATCGAGGGCTCTGAGCGCTAGAAATGTTAATGCCGAACGTATCCATAATGTTGCGTTTTGAATCGAAATGTTTCAATTAAAAGTTGTCAAATTTCAATTATGTGATTTTGAAACCCTTGGACCTACGCCCTTGAAACTTAAATATGTTGTTCTACGACCCCGACATTTCAATGTATGCTAAGGGAACGCGAAATTTCAAGGAAATCGTTGAAATCCTAGCCGTTTCCGAGATACGAGCCCTTAAAGATTTCCAAAGGGTCCTAGCTATAATTCGTCTATTTGAAGGGAATGAATGGAAAATAGCGTATCTGGAATATTTGAACCCGTTCTTTCGATTAGCCTGCGCAGAATTATTGAAAACCCTTCAGTTTACATACAACATTTTTAGCCCTCAAATTTATGGCGAAGGGCATGCGCTAACTCCGTTATTAAAAGGGCTAGAAGGGCGGGACAAATTTTATTAGGCTAAGTTCGACCTGTAGAACACGATTCCAAGGCCAGTTTTTTTCCTAAGGGCCATTTTAAGCCCTTCGCCCTTTAAATAAGCCCTTAGGGTAAAATCTAACTTCAGATTCTAGTTTCCGAGTTACGGACCGTTAAAGTTTTACGAAGGGTTTAACGCTTAAATTCGTTAATTAAAACGGCTAAAAGGCCGGAAAATAGCGTAACGGAAGGATTTAAACCCGCGCTTTCCATTGTCTTGCACAGAATTGTTGAAAAGCCTTTGGTTCGCAATATATTTGCGCTTCAAGTGTAGCGAAGGGCCTAGGCTAATTCCTGATCTAAAAGGGCTAGAAAGACCGGACAAGTGTTGTTAAACTTACTTGGATCTGCAAAATTGAAATCCGTGGTCGGATTTTCCCTAAGGGCTCAAGCCCTTAGCTCTTTATAAAAGAGCGGACTCCTATCGGATGGTTATTTTCGTACCTAGAGAACTTAATACTAAAGGATAGGATAGGAAAATTCGGAAAAATCATTAAATATTGGGATATTTCCCTGTCTCTTTTGTTATTACATAGGAAAGGTAAATAAAAAACTCTTTTGTTTATTTATTCTCATGAAAATCATCTATTATCTTCGTCTTGTGTTGTAGTTACCGTATCCTATCGCTGAGGGTAGTACGGTGGGAGGGGGTTGAGGGGATCTGAAAACAAACATAAACATTGTTTATTTTGAGCGCCAAAGTATAAAAAACGTAATCAATTAACACTTAATTAGTGTTAGTTGTTACGTTATAATATTTAATATTATGTTTTTGTAAGGGAGACTTTTTGGCTTTGGCGAAGTGAACATGGGGTGCTTGTGAATAATCAGGTATTGCGATAGTATAATGCTGATAGGAACCGAAAAACTTAATAGTTTTTATTACAATCATTCTATTGTTCAATTTATAGTTCGCGATATAAATAAGAGTATTAAAATTTACGCTAAAACTATATTTATTAGTGGGAATGTCTTCAACGCCCGAATAACCAAAATATTCAAAACCAGAAATGCATTCACAGAATAATTCAACACCCGTTCTTCAAAACCAGAATATTCAAAAGCAGAAGTGCATGCACAGAATCATTCAAATCCCGAATATTCAACACCAGAAATTCAAAAACCGAATAAAAAGTTTAGGCTACCTGTCACTGCGAAACGTATGCATTGTCGATATTGTAGTGTACTTTAATTTATTTAGATGAGAATAATAATAAACATACGTTTTCAAATGTCAAAAATGACAGCTTCATCAATAATTATATACGATGTGATTAAATAACTGAATTCTTGATAATAGTGTTAGATCTATTCTTTCACCACACTACCCGTGTCGTAAATTCGTAGAATAGGTGATTCGAGATGGAGATACAACTGATTTTCAATATAACAAACTTTATTTTTACTCTTGGCGGTTACAAAAACAAAAAACCATACCCTACCCTAACGCTACATGTATTATTACACTGTACTCATAGATGGCATTGCCATTTAATCTCAAACTTTACATACATGTAATGCAGGTCACAATAATATAAGGGGTACAAATTATGAAGATTAGTTTTCTAACACACTCCCACCTTGCGAATTAAATATGAAGCAACAAACAACTGAAAAGTAATATTCATACATTTTTGTTATTTGCGAAAAAGATCAAGTTTTTTTGGACATTTTATTATTCTACCACTTCTTGACACTTTTTTAAACGGACAGGCCATTTCACAATCCGCGGTACTAACATGTTCCTCACATTGAGGTTTCTGGGCATTCTCCGCAGGCTCCTTAGATAGTGAAGTCCTTGGTTCTATGTCTGCCTCCAAAGGATACAGACGTTGAACTGCTCGCAGTAATTGGGCTCCCCTAGACGTTTTCACTCGGGCAAGTCGAACTTGTCCATCCCTCCCAGGGATTATAGCTTCGACGCGTCCCAGAGGCCACTTGATTCGTTTACTGGCACTGTCTCCTATCAAAACCACTTCTCCCACTGAGACTAGTCTGCTGGCATGGATTCTCTGATCTTGGCGTAGTTGGCCTAAGTATTCAGATCGAAATCGCTTCCTCAAATGCCGCATCAACAACTGGCGATATCTTGCTCTGCCTTGCAGCTTGTTGCTGTCAATCTGATCGACATCTTCCACACCGCCTTTCGATAGATCCCTCAGAAACATTTGCGGTGAGAGTGGTATTAATTCATTAGAACTGTTGGTAAGATAAGTTATAGGTCGAGCATTGATCACCGCCTTGCAGTCACAGATGACAGTGAGCAGTTCTTCATACGATAGAGCCGCTCGGCCCAACACCTTCTTCAGCAGCTGTTTTACTGAACGGACCAACCGCTCCCACCATCCTCCGCACCATGGTGCAGATGGAGGATTGAACCTCCAACATATCCTCTGAGTAGCGCCAAACCGTCTGATTTCCTGCCAATCCACCCGTGTTAACAGATTATTGGCACCGCGAAAGTTCGTGCCATTATCACTGTAGATCACTTGAGGTCTTCCTCTTCTCGCCACGAACCTGCGAAAAGCTTGCAAGAAACCATTAGTAGATAAAATGTGAACTATTTCTAGATGAATAGCGCGGTAGATCCCATAAATGAAAAGGCACGCCCAAGTCTTTTTATTGTTCTTAAGATGAAGAGGCCCCGCAAAGTCCACTCCAGTCACTTCAAACGCGCACGGCTCCTTCACTCAGTCACGCGGTAGAGCGGGTATTAAAGTCTCAAAATGTTTTCCTTCTACACGACGGCACACACTACAACGCGTTATGACTTTTCGCACAGTTTTACGTCCATTTAAAACCCAAAACCGTTCACGTAAAATGTTCAATAAATTGTGAGTTCCTGCATGACACGCTTTAATATGCTCACTCATGATTAAACGTTCAACAACTACACTTTTAGCAAGTAATAATATCGGTTCTCTAAAATCTCGAAAATCATCTCGATTGATAATTTTAGTCTGCAGTCTGATCACACCGTCTTCGTCAATGAAAGGATTAAGCTTAAGGACATTTTTATCTTTCAAACGATAAGTGTCTTTCTGTATCAATCTAATAAGATTTAGTTCAGCCTTACTAGTTTCAGAAGTCGTTAATTCGCCAACTCTCTTCTCTACTTGCTTTTTGGAGTTGTGGATGAAACGATGAATCCAAGCACTGCTTCTTTTCAGCATTCACTTCCGCTTCATCGAACTCATTAGCTGATGTAGGCCAATGACAAGGTTCTTGTCGTACCCAGTCTTGGCCCTGCCACCATTGCGAATGTACTAAGCCGCCGGATAGCACCCTCGCGATGGCAAATCCGCAGGGTTATGTCTACCAGAAACGTGTCGCCACTTGCCTTTTTCCGTAAGATTACGGATCTCTTTAACCCTGTTACCGACAAAAATAGACCAATTTTCTTCATTCTGAATCCAACAAAGTACCGTGGAAGAATCGCTCCAGAAATAGGTTTGAAAGTCCCAATCACTTAGGCTACTTTTAACCTCTGCGTACAATCTGGCAGCAATAGTTGCGCCTAAAAGTTCTAATCTGGGAATCGTAATAGCTTTTAGACGGGCTACTCTTGCTTTAGCAGTTACCAAATGAAGGTGCACATCATGTTGGGTCTCAACACGCAAAAATATTACCGTAGCATAAGCACGCTGACTAGCGTCAGAAAAAACATGTAAACTATATCGATTTTGTTCATTTGCTTGCATGTTCATCCATCTAGGCAACCTGATGTTAGTTAGAGCTGATGACTCCTCTTACCATCTCAAAAACTTATTTTTGGTTTCATCATCGACTTCCTTGTCCCATCCTACCTTTTCCTTCCACAACTCTTGTAATAAAAGTTTTGGCACTATCGTTGTAGGACACGTAAAACCAACAGGATCGCATATTCGCTGTGTTTGCGATAGAATATACCTCTTTGTGATCTGCGAATTTGGATCAATTTCTATCTTTTGAATTGATAGAGTATCAGAATTCCGGTTCCATGACAATCCTAAGACAGGCGTCTCTTCATACGTTTGGGATATGTTCTTCCTAGAATGTTCCCACCCTCGTAATTTAAATAAGCCTTCATTCAAAGCCTTAGATGCTTGATGCATAAACTCAATCAATTCGGCCTCATTTTCGACACTGGTCACGCAATTATCCACATAAAAACTGTCACTCAGCTTTTGAACAATTGCTTTCGTAAAATTAGACTGATTGTCTTCACAATCCATCAAGATTTTTGCAGGTGCAATTTCAATGTGGCTCCTAGTAAAAAAGGACTTGCATTGACTCCAAATACGACTCTACAATGTCGGAATAATTTAATATCTCTCTCTCTACCGATCCATAGAAATCGTAAAAAATCACGATCTTCGGCTCGTATTTCGATCTGTAGAAAGGCCCGTTTGATATCTGCTGTTACACCAATTTGATGTATACGAAATTTTATTAGAATATTCGGGATTAATTCGATAAGATTCGGCTCTTTTTCGAGACAATGATTTAAAAAAGGTTGGTTTTTACCATGCGCAGAAGCGTCGAATACTGGTCTTACTTTAGTAGTACTGGATTGCATTTTTACTACCGCCCGATGTGGTAAATAATGAACCACAGCTTCGCCCTCCACACGCTTTATTTCCTCAATGACACCTTCTTGTATCCATTCTTCAAAAACTTGATATGGTACTCTTCCAAAAGTTTCTGAGCTTCCAATTTCTTTACCGTATGATACAGCCTCTTCTCTGCTATATCATAATTATCTGGCAACATTGGATGCCCTTCTATCCAAGGCAGATTCACGACATACCTTCCTTCCTTGTTCCTCGACGTGGTATTTTTAAAGTATTCCCTGGCAGCCTCTTCTAACTGTTGGCGTGAATGTCGTTCTGTTGGGTCAGTAATACCCAGGACATCAAGACGCCACAAATCAGTAATTGCAAGATCTTGAGAAAATAAAGAAATAACTTGCATCGTTAAATTACTCCTACTATTTTCTACGCTGGCCTTTCCTTGTAAAGTCCAGCCAAAACGTGTTTCGACAGCAACTAAACCACATTTTAAATCCTTTTTGTTACCAGTTAGCAGTTTTCCCGAGACATCGGCCCCAATTAACACTTCAATTGGTCCGTCTTCAAGTACATCGGTGACTCCGATGTTTAAGCGCTTCAATTCTTGGATCCACTCGTCTTGCCGAATTGCTGGCACATTGGAGCGTATGGTTTTCTGGTCTAGAACATTAAAATGACGAAAATTATTCGCTAAATTAGCTAATCTAATTTCGTATTGATTATGTGATTGTCGATCGCCTGAAACTCCACCAAATAGGGAATGCACAATTTCTATTGTGCCTTTCGTCTTATAGCCGAGTTTACTCGCCAAATTATTTGTTATATACGAGCGTTGTGAGCCACTGTCTATTAAAGCTCTTACATCCTTTTGAGTGCCTTCACCTATGACTGTTACTCTTAAAAAGTTTGTAGCAAAACTTGTGTATTGGTGTAATTCGCGAGCGCATTGTCTGAAGATTCTTCTTTTGTTTCAGTCACAACGACAACCGAATCTTTTCCCGTCTCAACTTTGTTCATAATTCTTGGACACAGAATTGCGTAATGTGAGCCATCACATGCAGCACATCGCAGGCGTACTTTACATTTACGCGACTGATGTCCTGCTTTCAAGCAGTTAAAGCACAATCTTTTCTCTGTCAAGATCTTTAGCTTTTGCTCCAGTAACATTTTCCGTGCCTTAAAACATTCGTCACTTTTATGCGATTTATCACAAAATACACATTTCATGTTTTGACTTAATAAACCAATTGCAGTAGGTACAGTATTTTTACCTCGTTTTTTTTTACTTGATTTATTTTCTGCCGCGAAACCAAAACCTTCTGCTGCCATTGTTATTCTTGCTTCCTTCTCTACTTCATTTTTTAGAAACTTCATTAAACCGTCAAGTCTCTCTTTCATGATCTCATTTTCTTTCGTCGTAGTGATTCTTGTTCTTTGCAAAACCCTGAGTAACTCCTCCGGCAAACAAGATTCCACTAACGGAAAAAGCATTGCTGCGCACTTGTCGGTTATTACACCGAGCGTTTCCAAAGCTCTCAATTTCGTTTCAATCTGATTATACAGAGCATCGAGTGTCAATTTGCTGTTTTTATTTAGCACATTGTTCAAAACAATTTTCAAAAGCTCACGTACGTACACTTCCACTAACAAATCATCACGACCAAATCGTGATTTTAAACTCTTAATTACTTCGTTATAATTTTCCATGGTAGGAGGGAAGCTTTCCACTAAAATACGAGCTCTAGATCCTGTCAAAGTTGCTTGTAGGAGATATTGAAATTTATCTTCAGGGTCGATGTTACTGTCGGTATGAATTTTGTTGAACTGAGCCCAAAATGCTAACCACTCACGTACATTTCCTGTGAACTTAGTGAATTCTATAACAGGCAACTTAAATTTTCTTTGTGCATTGTTTGCAGTAGTAATTATGCTTTCTGCAGTTTCAACTTTGGGATGCAACAAATTGTTACAGACTACCGTTAACTTAGCAAAGTTAATTTCATAAGACTCACATGAATTCAGCTCGTTTGTCATACTTTCTTCTGTATCATCTCCAGATACAATTTTTCCCATTATCGTCTCATTGTACTCCCTCAGCTACAATTCTTTCTCTTGCAAAACTATCCATTGAGCCGAAATGTCTTCTAGGTTGGGTGTTTGCTCAGAACAGAGCTTTTCGAGCTTGTTAGCCAGCTTCGTGTAAGCGGTACGATATGCCTTTCTCAACGAAATGAGATTGTCCAGTTCCATTATCAACGCACTTCTTCTAATTGTGTTCAAAACTACAATTTTTCAAGTTGTTAACAGAGGATAACCTTACTCTTTAAAGTATCTCCCGATGTCCTGTCACGGTCGCCAAATTTGTTAGATCTATTCTTTCACCACACTACCCGTGTCGTAAATTCGTAGAATAGGTGATTCGAGATGGAGAAATGGAGATACAACTGATTTTCAATATAATAAACTTTATTTTTACTCTTGGCGGTTACAAAAACAAAAAAACCATACCCTACCCTAACGCTACATGTATTATTACACAGTACTCATAGATGGCATTGCCATTTAATCTCAAACTTTACATACATGTAATGCAGATCACAATAATATAAGGGGTACAAATTATGAAGATTAGTTTTCTAACAAATAGGTACAGTACAGGCATGTCTACGGAAAATATGTGGAACTTAAAACATTTTTTGAATAATAAACCGTTGTACCATTTAATAAATAAACAATTACAGTTACATTTTGTACACGAAGTGCCAATATTATAAAGTATGTATATTATAATAACACGAAATAAATGTTATTTTTCTCATCACAGATTCATAGTTTGATTATACAAAGATTACGGTAGAAAAATCGTTTCGTGAGAGCCGTGAATACTGCAAATCTATAAATACACATAAAATCGTTGGTAATTTTGGTTTGGCGTCGTACAAAGCTCTGCTCTGACACCTCTTATTTTCGCTCTTTTTGTAGACAATTTGTGCTTTGAATTAAATTCAAACAACTTTGATAATGTAAAAATATTCAGAAATGTCGAGCCCACTATCTTCTAAAATTATATTAATATTATTTCATGATGTAGTAACAATTCCCTAAATTTTAGAAAATGCCAAATCAGCAAATTTCTCATATTTCATCCACTACTCCGACACCGTTAAAGACATTATAACATGGTTTGAATTCGACTTGATTTGTTTTCCTTTAATGAATTTGCACGATTGTTGTTGAGGAATGGTTAGTAGGTTTGAAATTAGCCGATATGAATCTGTTCAAAATATTACAGAAATTTCTTTGGAATTGAAGTTTGTTTTATTTGTGACCCACTCTTTCACTCAAATCGTGTAATACATAATAAGAAAGAGAATTTCATGCTGAACTCAAATTACGAAACTGCGTTGTCCTGTTTATAACCGTTTGAGAATGGTGAAAGAAAAAGGAGTAATGAGCCGATTTGAATATGTGTCTATAACTTGCAAATAGTCACCTGATCTTTAATACAATTGAAAATCTGTTGGAAACCATTGACAAAAATATTGCAAGGTATAATATTAAATATTTCAAGTAATTATTTAAAATTATAACGGATGCATGGAGATCTATAAAGCACAAAACGCCATGACGAATACAATCTATTATAAATAATTATTAAAGTATTAAATATGTAACTTTCTTTATTTTCTGTCTAATTTAAGTTTCTTTTATAAATTGTTATTCTGGTTATTTTTTTAAATAAATATATTTTTATACAGTCGCTCTATTTTTTGTCGCACCTCACATCTTTATTGAAATACGTAGTCGTGTCATAAATTCTGTTCCTGGGTATAAAACACGATAAAAAAATCTGATGTGACCAATACAGTACCTCCTGCCATTTACCTATGTATATAATTTTTATATTACTTTATAAATTTATCCATACAATATATAGAAAAAGTATTAAAGCAAACTTGTAGAAAATGGAATAATCTTTAATTTTTATAGTAACAAATTGAGAAAAAATTACATTTAAAGATATTTTTTGTAGAAAAACTATCTTGAGCTTCAAGTAAACTGCCATTTCCGGTTATCCGATTGCCACCAAAATCTAATCAGATATTTCCATATTAGAATAAGGTAGAAATACATGGTTTCAAAACTTTCTGAATGATAGTATTTGAGGTAGAGCTTAAACAGAATCCACACATACATACACACAGACATTATCGTGAAAATGTTAAAATTGGATTGAAAGGACCTTAAAGCGTGGTCATTTACCAAAATCTCGATATGCGATTTATAGCACGATCCCTATATCTCCCTTACCAAGGGTAGCGGGAGGTAAAAATATATAAAAATAAAATTAAGAGTGCCTTGAGCATTTGTTTTGTTCATCTGTCGACATATTGTAAATCATTAATTATTTCAAACCGATAGTTCATGCAGTAAACATGGAGTGGGCTATTAAAAAGAACCGTGTAGCATTGGACTGATTTGGATAATTTATTGAATGAATTAAATGGTGAGATATTTAACAATTTCTCATTATGGATATTAATTCAGCCAGAATAGAACCACTAACTGAGAAAAATTATAATGTTTGGAGTATGAAAATCGAAGCCTTGCTTGAAGCAAAGCAACTATACGAAGATGTAATAGAAAACGATGAACCAACGAAAGATGAAAGTAAAGAAGATATTATGAAAATATATAAGGAGTGGAACAAGAAAAATAAAGAAACTTTAGGAATTATATTTCTATCGTTATCTAATGAACAAGCCATTGTATATAAAGGCATGAAGAGTGCAAAGGTAATTTGGAATGCAATTAAGACAAGATATGAGGGAGCCCTTGACGATACTAAACTGGATCTAATGCTTGAGTTGACAAGACTAAAAAAGTCCAACCGTAAAAGTATGGAGGAATATCTAACAAGAGCACAAGGAATTTCACGCCAGCTAACTGAACTTGGAAAACAAATTACTGAACGTGAACTTGTCAGATATATCATTGAAGGACTAACTGAGAAATATGAATCAATTGTGCTTGCTCTATCAACAAATAGAAGCATTAGTTTTACAGATATGAGACAAACTTTGCTACATTTTGAGAAGAAGGAAATAGAAACAAAAAATGAAATGAGAGCTTTCCGAGTTACAGATAAACGAAGAAATATGTACAATCAGAGATTATGCTTTGTATGTAACAAACCAGGACATATTGAAAAAGATTGTTGGTTCAAAGACAAGAACAAAACCTATAGGAGGGACAACGCCAAGACAAAAATCCCAACTAAACAATTTAAGAAGCTGAATATTCATAAAGACATCAGGAGGGAACATGCAACATTTGTAAGAGAAAATCCATGTAAAGAAAAAGTAGAGATATGCAAAGAAAAGACAGAACACGCTTTGATAGTTAGAGATAAATTGGTAGAACCAGAAGAAATGAAATGGATTTTAGACTCAGCATGTACGTCACATATGACATCAAAGGAAAACTGGTTGGGAAATATTAAAGAAGAAGAAAAATTTGTAAATGTTGCGGAAGAAGATAGAATGATAAAGACTGTTTGTAGAGGAGATATTAGAACATCTACTGAGATTGACGGAGAAATACCAAACTTAAAATTAAAAAATGTACTTTATGTGCCTAAACTAAGAGGAAATCTTATGTCAGTTCCAAGTATAGTCAAAAATGGAAATGAAGTTGTTCTGAAGAAAGATGGAGCATACGTTTATTCTGAAGAAGGTGAGCTGATCTGCCAAGGTGAGCTTGAAGATAACATGTTTATCATAAATTTGACACAACGAACTAATGATAATATAAAAAATGAGGAATGTTTCGAAACCAAAGAATATTTACAGAAACTTTGGCATCGAAGATTGGGTCATACAAACAATGATTATATAAAGATGATGCAAAAGAGGTCTATGGTTAGAATAGATGAAATATATGAAGCATGTGAAAGAGGGAAAATGCCTCGTCAATCATACAAGTCAACGTACTCTGAAATGACTAAGAACCCCTTAGAACTTTTACATGTAGATTTATGTGGACCATTTCAAGTAGAATCACTGGGAGAAAGAAAATATATCATGGTAGTTGTTGATTCATACTCAAGAAGATACTTTGTGGAATTTCTTTCAAGAAAAAATGAAGCATGTGAAAAAATACAAAACCTAATCGTCAGAAGAGAGAATGAACTAGGCTTTAAAGTCAAAAGAATAAGATCAGACAACGGTACGGAGTTCTTAGACAAAAATTTGAAAGAATATTTTACAAATAAAGGAATAAAACATGAAAAAACGATGGTCTATTCACCAAGAAGCAATGGTTTAGCTGAAAGAGCAAACCGTTCATTGCTAGATAAAGCTAGAACCCTTCTAATTGATAGTGAACTACCACTTGAATTTTGGGCTGAAGCAGTAGCTACAACTGAATATATGCACAATATTACACCAACAAAGAGTCGCACAGATAAAACACCATTGGAACTGTATTACTCTAAAAAACCATCTGTAAGACATTTAAAACTATTTGGATGTCTAGCCTATTACAAGGTGAACAACAACAAAAGACATAAACTAGAACCGAAAGCTAAGAAAGGTATATTCATAGGATATTCTAGAGAAAAGAAAGCATATAGAATATATGATCAAGATATGAAGATAAAATATATGAAACATCTGATGTTACATTCAATGAAAACAAAAATGGATATGAACAAAACAAAAGTACAGAAGTGAAACCAATCAATTTAAATTTAGATTATATAACTGATAAAGATAACTCTCTTAAAGATAAGTCATTAAACTCTCAAGATGGAGATATTGAAATAATCAGTCAAGTATCAGAAACAGAAGAACAGAATCATTTATCAGATATAGAAGATGAAGGAAATGCCATATCTACTACAGAAGCAAGTGATAATAACGAATTAATTATTGAAGAGGAAAATACAATGACAAAAGAAGAAAGACCTAAGAGAGAAAGCAAACTTCCAAAGAAATATGACGATTTCCATATTTATTTAGCAACTACTGAAACACCCAAGACTTATGAAGATGCTATGAAAACTGATGAAAGAACACAATGGAAGAAATACAATGCAATGAATTCACATAAAGTGTGGGAGCTAGTACCGAAACCAAAAAATAACAAAATCATCAGAAGCAAATTATAAAGTTAAACATGATAAAAATGGAAAAAAATTCAAGGCAAGATTAGTGGCACTCGGATTTGGTCAAAAACAAGGAATTGATTTTGAAAAAAATTTTAGTCCAGTGATAAAATGGGACTCATTTCGAACTCTTATAGCATTAGCAGCCCAGAAGAATTATGTAATCAAACACTTTGACGTGAATACAGCATATCGCCACATCGCTGTGACTGCTATAAGACAGAAGTCGAATGATAGAGTAGAGGGAATACATCGACAATAACAAGCGCGTGAACAGTTACGTAGGAATCGAACATATATAAATTTTCAAAAATCGTTGCATTTAAAAAGATTCTTAAATACCCAAGTACACTTGACACCACTCGGAATTTGTAACTTCTTTTAATTCCTTTTTTAAATCACATATATTTTCTCGTGTATCCACATGACTAGTTTTCTTTTGGTAATTTTAAAAATTGTTGTCCATACAACCATCGTTCATTGTTTCTTAATAATGACAATTTAGTCCATTTTGTGACTTCACCTGCCATATTTTCTTCCAATGCTAACCTGTCGCTATTTGCCGGATTTTATTGTCTCTTGTATTTCGTCAATTCGATGACCAACAAATTATTTCAATATGTTATCCGTAGCAGTGGCGACTCGCTAGGATAGGCAAAAAGGCAACGCCTACCTTATACATCGTAGTAATACCAAAATGAAAAATATGTTTTGTCTCTACTTTTTAATAATAATAAATATTAAGTTTATTCACAATTATTATAATAATATGTCGATTTCTAACCTTTTAGAGGTTGAGAATACGCCATTCCTAACTGTAATGATAATCTTTTGGGTGCGAAAAAGCAAATTTCACTTCCACCCCACGGGTTGAAAATGTTTATGTAGGGGTTCCCTAGTACTATTGTCATAGATCCTTATAATAAGATAGGCCAAACAAATTTTAATATAGCTGACAAAAAATATTAACTTAATGATTTATTCTGAAAATTATTGATTTAAAAAGAGAATGATTGTGAATAAAATAGTATATATACCTCAATGGGAGTTTCATCACAGCCTCGCGCTGTATCTCACCTCAAGGATTCGCCTGTCGGTAATACACATAAGCCCTCGGCTATAAGCTATAATGAAACATCCCGCCACCTCAGTTATAATATACTATTAAAAACATGGCATATAAAATATTTTCTCCAACATTATTTTAGGAACTACACATTCCACCACTACAAATAATTATGTTGGAATTAATATCATTCAAATAAACAGTGTGGCATAACTCCGTTTGGAATAATTACACACAGCTTCCGACAAATCATTATGTGTTCAGCGGTATATTAGCGCGGTAGGTACAGGTCTCCGAAATAGGATCTCATCTAGGTTGCTTAAGGTACGGTTTCCTAGACGCGACAAGCCGCGGCGGTCGGTCGCCGCGACTTTACTCCGATCGCTAGTCGCAGAGTACTACTGTTTTCCTAGACGCGACAACTGCAGTTCGAAATGAAGCGAATTATTTTACAAAATAATTATATTTTCCAAATGTAAATTTCAATTTATAGCAACATTAATTATTTTATATTATTTCATTTACATTCTCCTGATTTTCCTATTTTTTCTGCAATTTCCTTCCATATTTCGTCTTTATATATTACATCTTTATATTTATTGTTGCTACTATCATATAAAACATTTTTTTCTCGAACTTCTTCAACTAATTTCTCATCACCTGCGGGTGAAAATGCTGATTTCGTCATTCGGTCGCCGGCGACTGTCGCGGAGTACTCCTCACACTACCAGTCATTCGTTTGTCGCCGCGACAGACGATCTGCCGCGCAGTCGCGGTCGCGCCGAGGAAAGCACTTCTTGTAATTTGCCTATACGCAGAGGTGTCGCGCGACTAGTCGCAGCGGCTTGTCGCGTCTAGGAAACCGTACCTTTACAGGTAACATGCGATAGCCTGATGAAAAGAGAGAAATAATACTATAATTCTAGATAAATAATCATTTGTACAGTCGTGCAACTACTTCAATAACCGCTTGGCAAGCTTCGCTCCTCTTCGTTCGGATTCGTGCTTACGGAGGATATTGGTACATACTACGCTTTATGCTTGAGACAGTACAATATAATTTCCCTTTCATTTTGTTACTGCGCATCCAACCTTGAAATGAGCTGTGCTATATTGGGACTACTTTTGATGAGACTGAAGCTACCAGCCGATTCGTAGCGGCCGATTCGTTAAGTAAAATACTTTGGACAACCCTGGTGCCATTACTCCGTAACAAGTACATATAGCTATATTTCCTTATAAAACGTAAGACTGTACACCTAATATAAAATGTAATGAAGTTATATTCACAAGGGTTGTTCTGCATATATCCCATAATACAGAACAATACCAAAACATTCAAATTTCAGGGAATAGGGGTACCTTATGTCACTTTATAATATTTAATACATTCAAGCAAGAGTAAAATTGAACAGATTAATCACCCTTAGTGCGGGTAATATTAACTGTAACAAAACCATATTCACAGGGTTTATTTAGCACATGTCCCTTAATATAGAGCAACATGAAAAGTTTCAAATTTCAGGGGATGAAGGTGACTTATAGCACATTATAATATTTAATATATTCAATTAGAGGAAAATTGACCAGATTAATCACCCTTAGTGGGGGTAATATTAACTGTAACAAAACCATATTCACAGGGTTTCTTTAGCATCCATCCCTAAATATAGAGTAACATCAAAAGTTTAAAATTTCAGGGGATGAAGATGACTTGTAGCACATTATAATATTTAATATATTCAGTTAGAGAAAAATTGAAGAATTAATCACCTTTGGTGGGGGTAATATTAACTGTAACAAAACCATATTCATAGGGTTTACTTAGCATACATCCCTTAATATAGAGCAACAACAAAAGTTTCAAATTTCAGGGGATGAAGGTGACTTATAGTACATTATAATATTTCATATATTCAATGAGAGGGAAATTGGCTAGATTAATCACCCTTACTGGGGGTAATATTAACTGTAACAAAACCATATTCACAGGGTTTATTCTCCATACACCCCTTAGTTTAAAATAACATCAAAAGTTTCAAATTTCAGGGGATGAAGGTAACTTATAGCACATTATAATATTTAATATATTCAACTAGAGAGCAATTGACCAGATTAATCACCCTTACTGGGGGTAATATTAACTGTAACAAAACCATATTCATAGGGTTTCTTTAGCATCCATCCCTAAATATAGAGTAACATCAAAAGTTTAAAATTTCAGGGGATGAAGATGACTTGTAGCACATTATAATATTTAATATATTCAGTTAGAGAAAAATTGAAGAATTAATCACCTTTGGTGGGGGTAATATTAACTGTAACAAAACCATATTCATAGGGTTTACTTAGCATACATCCCTTAATATAGAGCAACATCAAAAGTTTCAAATTTCAGGAGATGAAGGTGACTTATAGTACATTATAATATTTCATATATTCAATGAGAGGGATATTGGCTAGATTAATCACCCTTACTGAGGGTAATATTAACTGTAACAAAACCATATTCACAGGGTTTATTCTCCATACACCCCTTAGTTTAAAATAACATCAAAAGTTTCAAATTTCAGGGGATGAAGGTAACTTATAGCACATTATAATATTTAATATATTCAACTAGAGAGCAATTGACCAGACTAATCACCCTTAGTGGGGGTAATATTAACTGTAACAAAACCATATTCACAGGGTTTCTCATCCCTAAATCTAGAGTAACATCAAAAGTTTAAAATTTCAGGGGATGAAGATGATTTGTAGCACATTATAATATTTAATATATTCAGTTAGAGAAAAATTGAAGAATTAATCACCTTTGGTGGGGGTAATATTAACTGTAACAAAACCATATTCATAGGGTTTACTTAGCATACATCCCTTAATATAGAGCAACATCAAAAGTTTCAAATTTCAGGGGATGAAGGTGACTTATAGTACATTATAATATTTCATATATTCAATGAGAGGGATATTGGCTAGATTAATCACCCTTACTGGGGGTAATATTAACTGTAATAAAACCATATTCACAGGGTTTATTCTCCATACACCCCTTAGTTTAAAATAACATCAATAGTTTCAAATTTCAGGGGATGAAGGTAACTTATAGCACATTATAATATTTAATATATTCAACTAGAGAGCAATTGACCAGAGTAATCACCCTTACTGGGGGTATTATTAACTGTAACAAAACCATATTCATAGGGTTTATTTAGCATACATCCCTTAATATAGAGCAACATCAAAAGTTTTAAATTTCAGGGGATGGAGGTGACTTATATCCCATTATTTTATTTAATATATTCAACTAGAGAGAAATTGACCAGATTAATCACCCTTAGTGGGGGTAATATTAACTGTAACAAAACCATATTCACAAGGTTTATTTAGCATCCATCCCTTAATATATAGCAACATGAAAAGTTTCAAATTTCAAGGGATGAAGGTGACTTATGTCACATTATTGTATTTAATATATTCTTTTCGAGGAAAATTAACCAGATGAATCTCTCTTAGTGGGGGTAATATTAACTGTAACAAAACCATATTCACAGAGTTTATTTAGCATACATCCCTTAATATAGAGCAACATCAAAAGTTTCAAATTTCAAGGGATGAAGGGGACTTATATCACATTATTTTATTTAACATATTCGACTAGAGAGAAATTGACCAGATTAATTACCCTTAGTGGGGGTAATATTAACTGTAACAAAACCATATTCACGGGGTTTATTTAGCATACATCCCTTAATATAGAGCAACATCAAAAGTTTAAAATTTCAGGGGATGAAAGTGATTTATAGCACATTATTTTATTTAATATATTCGACTAGAGAGAAATTGACTAGATTAATCACCCTTAGTGGGGGTAATATTAACTGTAACAAAACCATATTCATAGGGTTTATTTAGCATATATCCCTTAATATAGAGCAACATGAAAAGTTTCAAATTTCAGGGGATGAAGGTGACTTCTAGCACATTATAATATTTAATATATTCAACTAGACAGAAATTGACAAGTTTAATCATCCTTAGTGGGGGTAATATTAACTGTAACAAAACCATATTCACAGAGTTTATTTAGCATGCATTCCTGAATATATCGCAACACCAAAAGTTTCAAATTTCAGGGGATGAAGATGACTTATATCACATGATTTTATTTAATATATTCGACTAGAGAGAAATTGACTAGATTAATCACCCTTAGTGGGGGTAATATTAACTGTAACAAAACCATATTCATAGGGTTTATTTAGCATACATCCCTTAATATAGAGCAACATGAAAAGTTTCAAATTTCATGGGACGAAGGTGATTTATAGCATATTACATTATTTAATATATTCAACTAGACAGAAATTGACAAGTTTAATCATCCTTAGTGGAAGTAATATTAACTGTAACAAAACCATATTCACAGAGTTTATTTAGCATACATTCCTTAATATATCGCAACACCAAAAGTTTCAAATTTCAGGGGATGAAGGTAACTTATAGCACATTATTTTATTTAATATATTCAACTAGAGAAAAATTCACCAGATTATTCACCCTTAGTGGGGGTAATATTAACTGTAACAAAACCATATTCACAGGGTTTATTTAGCATATATCTCTTAATATAGGGCAATATCAAAAGTTTAAAATTTCAGGGGATGAAGGTGAGTTATAGCACATTATAATATTTAATATATTCAACTAGAGAGAAATTGACCAGATTAATCACCCTTAGTGCGGGTAATATTAACTGTAACAAAACCATATTCATAGGGTTTAATTAACACACATCCGTTAATATATAGCAACATCAAAAGTTTAAGCTGGCCCTCCCAAGTCGGAATTAATAATAACAAATTAATTGCGCCGTTTATGCGCTTGTATGCACCACCTTTACTTTTTTAGGCGTTCTTCTAGTTTGTATTTTTTTCAATGTGGCGGCCAAGTTAATACGTAGCCCCCCCAAATTGATAAATATATATTTTATTGTTATGTATGGCTTGATAAACATATGCGCTACTATGCACTAGTGCAAAATATTTATTCGTCAATCACGTTCAGGATATATATATATATATATATATATATATATATATATATATATATATATATATATATATATATATATATATATATATATATATATATATATATATATACAGGATGTAACACGATAAGCGGGCCATAGGCGTTTAACATGGGAAAACAGTTTTTCCTTGGCCAAAAGTGGCCTATTAATATTAGGCAAAAATGCTTCAAATGAATGTTGTAGAGAATTAAATTCTACATCCAGTTCAGTATTCACATTTTATTTTGAATGTTTAGTAACCGAACAAATCGTATTTAATTTTTTACAAAAGTTACAAACACTGAAACAAAATCGAATTAAAGTAATAACGTTTTACCTATCAGAAACGCTCTGTTTAAGTCAAGAAATATAATTATTGAAAATGGAAAGTTATTCTCATGAAGAAAAGTTACAAATTATTAAGTGGCATTATTCTGGGGAAAGTTTTCGGAAAATTCGGGATTTAATTAGTATTTTTTGGCATCATCATAATATTCCTAGTAAAACAACAATTCAAAGATTTATTTCAAAATTTGAGACGACCGGCACATTTAATAAGTTAGAACCGGAACTTTTGCGAGGAAATCATAATAGAAATTACAACAACGAAGAAGATGTTCTAGCGTTAATTTAAATGGATCCAAATCTCAGTGTCAGAGAAATTTCAAATGAAATTCGAATCAGTTTTATGACCGTTTTTAGAATATTAAAAAAACATAAATAACAGCCTTTTAAAATACAAAACCACCAGGAAAATTTTGAACAAGCGAAATAGTTATGGAAAAGGCTAATCAGGATAGGAGGTTTTTAAAAAATATATTTTTCACCGATGAGTGCACATTTGCACTGAATGGCGAACCAAAAAATAATAATTTTCGTTACTGGTCTCAAAGAAATCCACATAGTGTAATACAATCAAGAACACGGTACCGGCAACCCAAATGTTTGGGTAAGAATTTTAGGCAACAAAATTATTGGTCTTTTTTTTATTGCACGACTAAATTCGAAAACATATTTGGACTTATTAAGGGAAACACTTGGGCCAGAACTAACGAACTTAAATAATGATCATGTGTGGTTTCAGCACGATGGTTGTCCTACACATAGTACGAGGAAGGTTATAAATTATCTGGATGATGCTTTTCCAGAAAACTGGACAGGGCGAGGAAGACCAGTAAACTGGCCAGCTATAGTCATATTTTTTGACTCTGTCGGGTACAGTAATAAAACTATAAATGAACTATAAATATCGCAATTATGATAAAGCGGCATATCCTTTACTTTCTGTAGTATAATACTGTTTGGCTCCGGCCCATATTTTTGAGCCGCTCTATTCATTTATGTTAAAGGACTGTAAGGCTATTTTCCAATACATACCTGGTAGACGTTTGATTCAATGCATGAATAGAGCGGCTCAAAAATATGGGCCGATGCCAAACAGTATTATACTACAGAAAGTAAAGGATATGCCGCTTTATCATAATTGCGATATTTATAGTTCATTTATAGTTTTATTACTGTACCAGACAGAGTCAAAAAATTTGACTATAGGTCATCGGATTTAAATCCGTGTGACTTCTTTTTATGGGGGCACTTAAAGTCTTGTGTTTATAAGAAACGATACAATAGTAATGAATATCTGAAAAACGCTATAGAAAATGAATGCAATAAAATAAATCGTAGACAATTAAGTAATGTTAGGCAAAGTTTATATAATAGATTAGGCTATTGCTTAGCGCAAAACGGACTGCTTTTTGAGCACCTTTCATAATATTTATAAATAAAATAATGTAATAAAAATGTTTAATAAATATGAGTTCAAAAACTTTATTTCTATTGTTGTTTATTTAGTTTAGTTTGAGTGATAAATTTTCCATTTTCAATAATTAGACTTAAACAGTGTTTCTGACAGGTAAAAAGTCATTACATTTGTTTGGTTTTGTTTCAGTGTCATGGCTAGCACTATAAAGAAGTAACTTTTGTAAAAATTTAAATTCGATTTGCTCGGTTACTAAAAAGTAAAATAAAATATGAATATAGAGTTGGATGCAGAATTTAATTCTCTACAACATTTATTTGAAGTATTTTTGTCTAAAATTAATAGGCCACTTTTGGCCAAGGAAAAACTGTTTTCCCATGTTAAACGCCTATGGCCCGCTTTTCGTGTTACACCCTGTATATTATTGAATCTCGGGGGGGGCTACATTAATGCTGATTTTTTTTTAATTTTTAAAAATTTGAAAAAAAGCTATTATATTCGAATACTTATGCGCTACCACAAATTTTCAATGCTCTTTTCCATCGAAGATATAGAATGATGGGAGAGGAGGTGGGGATCAAGATATATTAAAAATTGAAAATTATGTATTTTCTAAATGAAATTTTATTTTAAATATTATGCGCTACTGTTTACGGTGGAACAAATTTAAAAAACCTAGAGCCTACAATTCATATAGAAAGGGCCACAGGAAGAATCAATTTTTTTAAAATATTAACCGATTCCATTATTTTGAATGCCTTATGCATCAATAATATTTAATGTTTGTGGGGCATTGACAAATTTTCAACATCCGTTAATAAGAGAAGAAGAATACAAATTGTAATTCAGTAACATTCTGTATATTGTTTATATTTGATAAGACAAATATACATATTTTTATGTGATATTTTACAGAATATACAGAATGTTACTGAATTACAATTTGTTCATTGTTGTAGAATATTTCTCCTACTCTTATTAACGGATATTGAAAATTTGTCAATGCCCCACAAACTTTAAATATTATTGATGCATAAGGCATTCAAAATGATGGAATCGTATTTAATATTTAAAAAAAAAAATATTCTTCCTATAGCCTTTTCTATATGAATTATAGGCTCTAGGTTTTTTAAATTTGTTCCACCGTAAACTGTAGCGCATAATATTTACAATAAAATTTCGTTTATAAAATTCATAATTTTCAATTTTTAATATACCATTATCTTGACCCCTCCCCAACATCATTCTATGTCTTCAATGGAAAAAGAGCATTGAAAATTTGTGGTAGCGCATACGTATTCGAACATAATAGCTCTTTTCAGATTTTTTAAAAATAAAAAAAAAATCTGCATTAATGTAGCCCCCCCCGAAATTCAATAATATATATATATATATATATATATATATATATATATATATATATATATATATATAGATTGTCACAAATTGTACATCCATTGTCTTTTGTTTACCTTCCATAATATTGAATTTTGTTTCCAGTTTGTTTTCTAGTTTTTCCGTCGTATTAATTTCTTTATTTATATATCGTCTTTTCGATTTAAACGTAGTTCATTTAACTTTTGATGTTGCACTATGTTAAGGAATGTATGCTAAATAAACCCTATGAATATGGTTGTGCTACAGATAATATTACACGGACTAAGGGCGATTAATCTGGTTAATTTTTCTCTAATTGTATATATTAAATATAATAATGTGCTATAAGCTATAAGTCACCTTCATCCCTTGAAATATGAGCCTGTTGATGTTGCTCTATATTAAGGAACGTATGCTAAATAAACCCTGTGAATATGGTTTTGTTACAGTTAATATATTGCCCCCACTAGGAGTGATTAATCTGGCCAATTTTCCTCTAAGTGAATATTTTAAATATTATAATGTGTTATAAGTCACCTTCATCCCCTGAAATTTGAAACTTTTGATATTGCTCTATATTAAGAGATGTATGCTAAATAAACCCTGTGAATATGGTTTTGTAATAGTTAATATTACCCCCACTAAGGGTGATTAATCTGGTCAATTTCTCTCTAGTTGAATATTTTAAATATGATAATGTGCTATAAGTCACCTTCATCCCTTGAAATTTGAAACTTTTGATATTGCTCTATATTAAGGGATGTATGCTAAATAAACCAAATGAACATGGTTTTGTTACAGTTAATATTACCCCCACTAAGGGTGATTAATCTGGTTAATTTCTCTCTAGTTGAATATATTAAATATTATAATGTGCTATAAGTCACCTTCATCCCCTGAAATTTGAAACTTTTGGTATTGTTATATATTTAGGGATGTATGCTAAATAAACCCCGTGAATATGGTTTTGTTACAGTTAATATTACCTCCACTAAGGGTGATTAATCTGGTCAATTACTCTCTAGTCGAATATATTAAATATTATAATGTGCTATAAGTTACCTTCATCCCCTGAAATTTGAAACTTTTGATGTTGCTCTATATTAAGGGATGTATGCTAAATAAACCCTGTGAATATGGTTTTGTTACAGTTAATATTACCTCCACTAAGGGTGATTAATCTGGTCAATTTCTCTCTAGTCGAATATATTAAATATTATAATGTGCTATAAGTTACCTTCATCCCCTGAAATTTGAAACTTTTGATGTTGCTCTATATTAAGGGATGTACTCTAAATAAACTCTGTGAATATGGTTTTGTTACAGTTAATATTACCCCCACTAAGGGTGATTAATCTGGTCAATTTCTCTCTAGTTGAATATATTAAATATTATAATGTGCTATAAGTCACCTTCATCCTCTGAAATTTGAAACGTTTGGTATTGCTATATATTTAGGGATGTATGCTAAATAAACCCCGTGAATATGGTTTTGTTACAGTTAATATTACCTCCACTAAGGGTGATTAATCTGGTCAATTTCTCTCTAGTCGAATATATTAAATATTATAATGTGCTATAAGTTACCTTCATCCCCTGAAATTTGAAACTTTTGATGTTGCTCTATATTAAGGGATATATGCTAAATAAACCCCGTGAATATGGTTTTGTTACGGTTAATATTACCTCCACTAAGGGTGATTAATCTGGTCAATTACTCTCTAGTCGAATATATTAAATATTATAATGTGCTATAAGTTACCTTCATCACCTGAAATTTGAAACTTTTGATGTTATTTTATACTAAGGGGTGTATGGAGATTAAACTCTGTGAATATGGTTTTGTTGCAGTTAATATTACCCGCACTAAGGGTGATTAATCTAGCCAATTTCCCTCTCATTGAATATATTAAATATTATAATGTGCTATAAGTTACCTTCATCCCCTGAAATTTGAAACTTTTGATGTTGCTCTATATTAAAGGATGTATGCTAAATAAACCCTGTGAATATGGTTTTGTTACAGTTAATATTACCTCCACTAAGGGTGATTAATCTGGTCAATTTCTCTCTAGTCGAATATATTAAATATTATAATGTGCTATAAGTTACCTTCATCCCCTGAAATTTGAAACGTTTGGTATTGCTATATATTTAGGGATGTATGCTAAATAAACCCCGTGAATATGGTTTTGTTACAGTTAATATTACCTCCACTAAGGGTGATTAATCTGGTCAATTTTGCTCTAGTCGAATATATTAAATATTATAATGTGCTATAAGTTACCTTCATCCCCTGAAATTGGAAACTTTTGATGTTGCTCTATATTAAGGGATGTATGCTAAATAAACCCCGTGAATATGGTTTTGTTACGCTTAATATTACCTCCACTAAGGGTGATTAATCTGGTCAATTTCTCTCTAGTCGAATATATTAAATATTATAATGTGCTATAAGTTACCTTCATCCCCTGAAATTTGAAACTTTTGATGTTGCTCTATATTAAGGGATGTACGCTAAATAAACCCTGTGAATATGGTTTTGTTACAGTTAATATTACCCCCACTAAGGGTGATTAATCTGGTCAATTTCTCTCTAGTTGAATATATTAAATATTATAATGTGCTATAAGTCACCTTCATCCTCTGAAATTTGAAACGTTTGGTATTGCTATATATTTAGGGATGTATGCTAAATAAACCCCGTGAATATGGTTTTGTTACAGTTAATATTACCTCCACTAAGGGTGATTAATCTGGTCAATTTTGCTCTAGTCGAATATATTAAATATTATAATGTGCTATAAGTTACCTTCATCCCCTGAAATTGGAAACTTTTGATGTTGCTCTATATTAAGGGATGTATGCTAAATAAACCCCGTGAATATGGTTTTGTTACGGTTAATATTACCTCCACTAAGGGTGATTAATCTGGTCAATTACTCTCTAGTCGAATATATTAAATATTATAATGTGCTAGAAGTCATCTTCATCCCCTGAAATTTGAAACTTTTGATGTTCCTCTATATTAAGGGATATATGCTAAATAAACCCCGTGAATATGGTTTTGTTACAGTTAATATTACCCCCAGTAAGGGTGATTAATCTGGTCAATTTCTCTCTAGTTGAATATATTAAATATTATAATGTGCTATAAGTCACCTTCATCCTCTGAAATTTGAAACGTTTGGTATTGCTATATATTTAGGGATGTATGCTAAATAAACCCCGTGAATATGGTTTTGTTACGGTTAATATTACCTCCACTAAGGGTGATTAATCTGGTCAATTACTCTCTAGTCGAATATATTAAATATTATAATGTGCTAGAAGTCATCTTCATCCCCTGAAATTTGAAACTTTTGATGTTCCTCTATATTAAGGGATATATGCTAAATAAACCCCGTGAATATGGTTTTGTTACAGTTAATATTACCTCCACTAAGGGTGATTAATCTAGCCAATTTCCCTCTCATTGAATATATTAAATATTATAATGTGCTATAAGTTACCTTCATCCCCTGAAATTTGAAACTTTTGATGTTGCTCTATATTAAGGGATATATGCTAAATAAACCCCGTGAATATGGTTTTGTTACGCTTAATATTACCTCCACTAAGGGTGATTAATCTGGTCAATTTCTCTCTAGTCGAATATATTAAATATTATAATGTGCTATAAGTTACCTTCATCCCCTGAAATTTGAAACTTTTGATGTTGCTCTATATTAAGGGATGTACGCTAAATAAACCCTGTGAATATGGTTTTGTTACAGTTAATATTACCCCCACTAAGGGTGATTAATCTGGTCAATTTCTCTCTAGTTGAATATATTAAATATTATAATGTGCTATAAGTCACCTTCATCCTCTGAAATTTGAAACGTTTGGTATTGCTATATATTTAGGGATGTATGCTAAATAAACCCCGTGAATATGGTTTTGTTACAGTTAATATTACCTCCACTAAGGGTGATTAATCTGGTCAATTTTGCTCTAGTCGAATATATTAAATATTATAATGTGCTATAAGTTACCTTCATCCCCTGAAATTGGAAACTTTTGATGTTGCTCTATATTAAGGGATGTATGCTAAATAAACCCCGTGAATATGGTTTTGTTACGGTTAATATTACCTCCACTAAGGGTGATTAATCTGGTCAATTTTCCTCTAATTGAATATATTAAATATTATAATGTGCTAGAAGTCATCTTCATCCCCTGAAATTTGAAACTTTTGATGTTCCTCTATATTAAGGGATATATGCTAAATAAACCCCGTGAATATGGTTTTGTTACAGTTAATATTACCCGCATTAAGGGTGATTAATCTGTTCAATTTTACTCTAGCTTGAATGTATTAAATATTATAAAGTGACATAAGGTACCCCTATTCCCTGAAATTTGAATGTTTTGGTATTGTTCTGTATTATGGGATATATGCAGAACAACCCTTGTGAATATAACTTCATTACATTTTATATTAGGTGTACAGTCTTACGTTTTATAAGAAAATATAGCTATATGTACTTGTTACGGAGTAATGGCACCAGGGTTGTCCAAAGTATTTTACCTAACGAATCGGCTGCTACGAATCGGCTGGTAGCTTCAGTCTCATACTACTTTTGTGTATATCAAATATTATGGTTCGGTTGCTATAGTAACGTCTGCTTGTTTTATTTATTTCTGAATTCGCATTTGACGTTTTGAACAGTTTCGGAATTTTCTGTTAACTTTTACAGGTTTTTTTTTGAGATCGTCAGAGCAATAAGTTTAGCTAAATAATAATATATTACTCAGAAAATTAACTATATAATATTTTGTCGACAAAATATCAAGTGGTAGGTAATAAAGACAAATATGGAATAACGGGAAACCAGTTATTACCAAATAAATCAAAACAAAGACATGAATTGTGTAATAAGCAATTTATGACATGTTTAAATTAATATTGTTTGTTTCCTAAAAAAAAAAATATTCTCTTAAGTAAGCTACATTTTTCGTAAATTTTGTTGGAAAAAGTACTCTGCAACATGTTTGGAATGGCTTATTCCAATACTTGTTGTAGTTGTAGAGGATACTATTATTTATTTAGTTACAAACAACAAGTTACAAGAGAAACTGTACCCCCAAAAGCGCATATTTGAGTAATTGAAATCGTGTAGCATACAATCACATATTCGTCGTGCACGAGAATGTGAGAGAGAGAGGGAGACGAAGCTATGGAGACTGTAAGAGATAGAATATAACGCTGTACTGGGAACCAATGATCTCATAACTGTTCTGTAGATGCGCCCTATAGAGAGAGAGATTGTGTTTTAACCATTAGAGAGCGACAAGTAGTGTATGTCACGTGGTAGGGTCACTAGCAGTCTTGTACAGTGTGTATAGGACGGGTAGTTTTTTGCGAAATTTCCAGTGTTTCATACATAAAAATCAGCGTCAGACCGAACCCACCGAGATGATGAGAAATTTCTCATTTCTTCCGCAGTCAGTTTTCTTTTAGGTTTACGTTTCCAAGCCCAACATTCTTTACCGTACATCAAAATGGGCACAACCACTCCATTATACACTGAACCTAGCATTTTTAGATACTTTTAAGTTTCGAACAATATCTCTAACCAATTTCATCATAATTTTGTCCAATCATACTACCCAAATTGTGACGGTGGCACCGGAAGCGGTGGCTGGGCCATCGTTGTATCGTCCCTTCAGCCGTCGGTCGGATTGCTCGGGCGCCGTCGGCGGTAGTGGCTGAAAAGGGATAATCTGGTGCCGGGATAGCTGGTGGAGGGAGGCCAAGGTTTATCTGAAGAAGCACGCTTGTTACCCGTAATAAAATAATATTTATTTTATTCTAACCCAAAAATACAAGAAAGTAGAAAAATAATATAAAGTACACAACAAAATGTGTGTCGGGCTACAAACTGTTACGGTACGACCCCAAATGAACGGTGACTGTGCCCCCGCAATACGGCAATGGCACAGTCTTTGACAACAGTAAGTAAAAAAAATGAAATATGTTTCAAAGAAACAAACAAACGGTAAGTTAAATTCTAACTTGCGCCAGCAGCAATTTCTGTGATGGCACAAATTCGACGGCGGAGCCTCTATCACCCACAAGAGGCACGGATGGTGATTCTACACTCACCAAAGACGGTTTGTGAGCGGCAACATGTTCTGGACACAAACACATGTGATCGGGGTCAATGAGCTTCATCAACGAATTAAACTTATAAAATATTTGATGTTGAGCGCTATTTTGATATTGTTGCCATTTACCTGGGCCTATAGCGAGCCAAAAGCGTTGTAGAGCGTATTTGGTTCACACAGTTATTGTAAATATAACCCTAAAAGTTTGTACAAATAAACACATGTTTCCCTAACCGATGATTGATGATATCACTGTGCAAATCATACCTTGTATATTGTATTGTTGTATTATTTGTGTATTTACTTTGTACAGGTTGTATTTTACTTTGTTTAACCGCAAATTGTAGCGGCTGTCATTGCTTGACAGGCCGGGAGGTTGGCAGCGCAGCAACAACGCTCTGTCAGATGTCTACCGTTACAACAATAATATTGTAGTTCTCATTATTTATTTTATAATGTTTATTGTTGAATTTTGATTGTTGTGAGTTACAAACTGGTACAAGCGGGTTGTTTAATGACTTCTAGTTATTTTTATATATTTTATTTTTATTGTACAAACGCCAGCAGCGCCATTTTATTCAAACTAAGTTTAAAACTTTCCCCTCCAAGTATTTTGCGAGATTCTGCCGGGTTACCAGATTTTGGGTATAAAAGACGCAGAATCGCTTGGAGACATCAGTTCATGAGTTCGCTTTGATGGTCCCTCTGAGATCATCGGTTGAGCTGCGGGCGTTAGAGAGAAGTCTTCCAGTGGAACTGCCACCGTCTTTGGTGAGTGTAGAATCACCATCCGTGCCTCTTGTGGGTGATAGAGGCTCCGCCGTCAAACTTGTGCTATCACAGAAATTGCTGCTGGCGCAAGTTTGAATTTAACTTACCGTTTGTTTGTTTCTTTGAAACATATTTCATTTTTTTACTTACTGTTGTCAAAGACTGTGCCATTGCCGTATCACGGGGGCACAGTCACCGTTCATTTGGGGTCGTACCGTAACAGTTTGTAGCCCGACACACATTTTGTTGTGTACTTTATATTATTTTTCTACTTTCTTGTATTTTTGGGTTAGAATAAAATAAATATTATTTTATTACGGGTAACAAGCGTGCTTCTTCAGATAAACCTTGGCCTCCCTCCACCAGCTATCCCGGCACCAGATTATCCCTTTTCAGCCACTACCGCCGACGGCGCCCGAGCAATCCGACCGACGGCTGAAGGGACGATACAACGATGGCCCAGCCACCGCTTCCGGTGCCACCGTCACAAATGGCGCCCGAGCAGGGACTTAAAGAAACAGAAAAGAAAACCGTCCGTAAATGGAATACCGTTTTTGACGGGTCAACCGATCCCGTGTCGTTCCTCGAACGAGTAACTGAGCTCCAAGCCAGTTACGGTCTCGATGATCGACAGCTCCGCTTCTTAGAGGCCGTCCCCTGCAATGGCTGCGCAACAACCGTGGCGACTGGATGACCTGGAACAACTTCCTGACCGACTTCAAGTCCTACTACGTGGGTGAAAATTATTCTCTGCGAATAGAGGAAGAAATTAGCCGACGAAGGCAAAAGCCGAGTGAGAAAGGTAAGGATTACCTGATTGATATCCGTACCCTTATTCGTCGTTACGGCCAGCTATCCGCAGAACAGGAACTCGTCCGGGTTTACAACCTGTTGCCCGAATACCGCCAATACATCCGTCACTAGTGTGCGTGACCTCGCCCAACAAATCGACGAGTACGAGCGTCTCCAGAAGGAGATAAAGGCTGCGCCACAAGCGACGCAACTCCATGCCGCCACCGCCTCAACATCCGCCGCAAAACGTCCGCCGCCGAAGGCCGATGTGTCCGTGCTCTGCTGGAGATGTGTTCAGCACGGTCACCTACGCCAAACCTGCCAGAACAAGCCCAAACTGTTTTGCTAGCGTTGTAGCAAGCATGGAACGACAACGCGTGACTGCGGTTGCCAGAATACACCCCTACCTTGCCCCGCCTCGCTCCCTGGTATCCACGAGAAGAGCACCAGCGACAACCGCCTCTTTCTTGCGGTACAGATAAAGGGACAGGAATTCCAGGCGTTGGTAGACACTGGCTCCATGTATTCGTACATCAACACACGCACGGCCAAGGGACTGACCGACCGCCATACCCAGATACGATCCGCCCACCACCAGGAGGTCCAACTAGCCAACGGCACGATGACGCACACGCAAGGTGCGCTGACGCTTGGCTGTCTCGTAGACGGCATCAGGAGACAGCAAGCGTTCCACTGTCTGCCCAATTTGGCCCATACCATTATCCTGGGCATGGACGCGCTGGCGACCTTCGGAGCGACTATCTGCGCAGCGTCACGCAGAGTCACGCTGCTAGCACCTCCCACACCGCTCGCCCAGGTAAGCGCGATTCAGCTCCAAAGGGAGAAGGGTAAGTTGGCACCACGTCGTCCAGGGGTACCCATGGCAGCCAGGTCACCGTCCCGCCGTAACCGTCCGTATGCTGAGGCTATGGGGTCGCCTCTGTTGAGAGCCCGCCGACCAGAGGAGCGTCCGCAGCCGCCACCGTCGACGCAGCTGCACGAGCGGGCGCCCCTCACCACTCCGTCGAAGCCAGAGGCGTCCCCTATCCCCACCACCGTCCGCGTCGACTCCAGGGCAAGGAGTCGGCCGGACACCGTCATGGAGTCGGTTGGCGACTCGCCGAGGAAGGAGATGTCCCTGCAAGAGGCCCTCCTGCAGCTGTACGGCCCCGATCCGCCCGAGGCGAGTCCGTCCTTTTACCGGCCATCGACTCCATCGACGCCATCATCCACGCTGTCACCAAGGACCCTGGCGGACTGGCTGCTCGTGGAGACGTCACCGCTGCCGACCACACCGGACCGACCCATCACGCCAAGGCCACCGAGGTGGGCCAGCCAGGAGCAGTTGGACTCCCTGTTTGGTCTATCTCCGGCTTCGTTAGCAAAGCGGTCAGGCCTGACGCGCAAGGACTCACCGCCGGTTCGGGCACCGCCGCCGTTTCCGTTTCAGGTGCCGGACCGGAAACCCTTGAGGGCGAGGCTGACCCCCCAAACGGCAGGCCCAGGGCGTCCAGTCCAGAGTGTTCCTGGCCCCACGACTTTGGGCGTGATGGAGGGGATCATCCCCATAGCCAGCTCCACGTTGCCGCCTCCTCAGTTGCAACCGCCAACGTCCGGATACCGCTGAGCCGTCCTGGAGGAGGGACCACGTGGATCTGGGTGGAGCAGCCGGATACACCACCCCCCCGACACCGCAGGAGAAGGCGGAAGCGGCAGTCCACACGCCGCTGACGAGCAGCATCCACCAAGGGTACCGCCATTTTGTTTTATTTCTTTTGTTAACCGTGGCCTGAAAAGGTTTTTGTTAGTTGTTGTTTACAACATCAGTTTCCCAAGTTTTTGCTTGATTTTTACTTACCGCACCGCTGTTTAAATTTTTGTTGTTTTTTTTTATTGGTGCACAGAAGGCCGTAACTGTTAGCTTGATTTATCCGTTTTGCATTTCTTCTGTTGGCCAATTCCAGTTATTTCAGCTGTAAAGTTTTTATGTTGCATTCAAAGCAACAGTCAAAAAAAAAAATATTAAATAAGTCTATTCACTATTTTTTTTTAAACCGGAGTAAGAGGGGGAAACTGATTTTACAAATAACTGGGAATGGACACTGCGATAAGGTACGTATCGTTTCAAAATATACAAACTCATTCTCCTGCTACAGCTTCACTGCATCCACCAAATTGATTCTGCCGACAATTCACTTTTTTCAAATACTAATATCTTGCATTTATCAACATTCAACACCAGATTCATATTTTTTCCAACTACATGTATTCTCTTTATCATTCTCTCAGTTGCTCCGCATTTTCAATCAAAATAACTATATCATCCGCATGTAAATGTTTTTATTTACTCCGATTTTAAGAAATTAGAACCTCGTTTGCTGATCTTTTTGCGACAAAATAACTTTGGCTGCTCGCTTGCCATTATTACAAAGCACGTGAATACAATAGACAACAAAATACAACTTTACACTACTGTAACAAATTCTTAAATAATCCTACTACCGGCCGCCGCTGTAACAAGTAGTAAATAAATCCGACCGACTCTGCGCCAAGTAACAGATTCGAATATATTCTACTGACTGTTCCAATGTAACAGGGCGTAAATTAAGCCGGACTTCTCAAAGTAGCCTAAGGGAAGGGGAGGATTATTACAACCTGTTCCGGTGGTTAGCGAATGGTTGAGAAACCACCTATTGCGTTTGCGGACAGATTGGACCGAAATGGGAGCAGGCGAAATGTGGAGTAAGGGTACTTACCCCGTACCAGACGTACGTCACGGAACTGCTGGGCGGATTGGCTGGAACCTCGTGGATTCCACTTCACAACACTTCACCGGGTGTTCGGGATTTAATTTAATAATTCTAACGCCAGTTAGATTTAATTAAATTATATATTGAAGTTAAGAACGGTTACAAGATATGAATATACACAAAAAATAAACACTTATATAATTACGTGGGCGAATATGACAAGGTTAAAGCGAAGTGATCTCGGAAAGTGCTGCCTGCTAACTAACTTTCAGCGTTCGGTCAGAGTCTTAGCTGGATATTTTTGCTAACTAGACAAAATTTAGCCGTCTGACCCCTCAAGCCTATATTTGAATATATCACGCCACAGAATTATGCTTTATGCAATGTCACACTACAAAACGCAATATAAAATAAATGCTGCGAAAAATAAGACAATGTATAAACTCGGGAGGAAATATGGAGCCACCAATTTCATTATAGTTTATCTATTCACCGCTAGGTCTACTCATAGCGCCACTTCCTTATATTTCATGAAAATATTTACCGAATTTGTTTAAATTGCGAATATATTCTATATAAAAAGATAAATATTTAAAATACCTGAGACACATAGAAATACATATGTATAGTACCTAACACTAAACAAAATTTAACATTAGAACTTCAGACACTTGAGAAAAAAATATAATTAAACATTTAATTTTTTTTATGTATGTTCTCGAAGTTTAATTTTCGATTTTTCTTTATTGATATGTATAACATAATTCTTCAAAACATATTAAAGTTTAAACAAAATTTAACGTTTAGTATAGAAGAGACACATTAAAATGTATGAAAAAAGTAGGTTTTTTGTATTTTTAAAATTGTTCTCGAAGTTCATTTTTTTTTTATTTTTACATATTTTATTCCCTATCCTGTTATAAATTTTTCATGCAAATTTAATTAAAATTCAACATTTAGAACTAAAGATATTTTAAAAATAATATTTAAATGATTGTTTTGGGTGAATAAATAGATACAAAGATTATTGAAACTATTTTATTTTCATGACAAATTGTTTCCTTTTTATTATTATATAGGAAGAGATCATATTACATTATACAATTTTAAATAAAACATGAAAAACCTATTCACTAATTTTGAATTTCGCGGGCAGGGGTATCATTTCACCTTAAGAGGACATTATTCTAACTTCTTAGTTACTCAGGGGAAACAACGTGTGGTGGCCGGTATCCGGTGGGACGGCGTAGCATCAGTAAGGTGCTCTACAATGATTACTACCACCCCACTATGCAACGTGGATTAAGAATTTATATTTAAATCTCAACGGAATTAAATAATTTGGAAATACTGTTATCTCTGAAAAATATGTAACACAGGACAATTGTTGTGATCTTGTAATTCTGATTAAGTATATTTTACCGACAAATTATTTTTAGACATACGCGGCCCGCGACCGCATGTTCTTTATAAAATTTATTTTAATTTTTGAGAGAATGTGGTAAAATAATTATGAAATTAAAAATAGGTATAACAACTTTATTTTGAAAAACTTTTGCAATATTTTCATTTCAATTAATAATTTTTAATGCAACATAACAATACCTCTCGCCACTTCCTTTTTTTGGTTACATAAATATAGGGCGCGAACAGTCATGTTACATTGTTGGCCTTGACAAGCAGATGTGGGAGCCCGTTTCAGAATGATAATTAGTAATTATGTATATAGATGTCAAATGTCAGAATTTTTCATTACATATTTAAAGATTTTCTAAATTCACGTAGTTAATTTGTCACCAGGAGTGTGGAATTTACTTGTCGAGGACAGACATCATCGTAAAAATGTTAAAATCGGATTATAGGGACCTTAAAACGTGCTTATTCAATAAAATCTGGTTATGCGATTTTTAGCATGAATCAAATACCTCTCTTCTAATAAATAAACCGATAGTTCATAACTTTTCAGTATGATACGCAATTACTTTTGAATAATAATAGTTATTCCGTAATTTTAAATTCCTGGTTTGTTATTGTCGCGAGTAGAAATTTTCTGGTAGCAGAGTTTTTGAAGCATATTTCTCTCCCAAAATATTTCATCCTTTACAATATGTTATCAAATATAAAAATATTTATAATTCGTGAGTAATAATACAATCAGTTGTTGCATGTATCTTACTTTTTTCTATACGGTGCATGCGTGGATGGTAAGTAAATATTATGTATCATACAAATCTCGACCCTATGGGTCTTAAATTCCCAAACTACATTCTCGACCTAAAAACTATCACATGTCACATGTCATGTTATTAAAATTTAATAATTCTCAAAATAAATTTGTAGTCACACAATAAGAAATTTATTAATATTTGGTTCTAAATTTTCCATAAATTATTAAGTTAAATAAAAATGATTATTTGTAAATTGGAGATTAAAAAGTAAATGTAGATTAGTAAATAGACTTTTAAAAATCTATTGGCGCAACCGGCCCTTTTTTATAAAAATAAATTTATATTATTATATATTAGCAATATACAAATGATATAAACGTTTTGTAGATACATCAACAAAATTAATATGTATGTATGTCTTCAAAAATAATTATTGTTTACAATGAATAAATACTGAACATAAAATACTCATATCGCAATTCGCTACTGTACTGCAGGGACTTAAAATCATAAGCCCGAACGTACATAATTTTTCTCTAAGGATAAGGCTATAAGCTTATCTTGGAAGTTTATGGGCATGTGTAAATACACTTGAAAGGATCTAGTTGTACGTTTTAGGTACCAAATTTAATCCAAACGCAATAATTGAAAAAATCGATATTTGACCTTTAGTTCCGGTAGTACCGAATTAATAACTATAATATTTACTGATCAAAGATTCAGAATTTCAGTATTGTAAAATTTAACTTAGGTACGTGGTATAAAACTAAATCTAATGTAAAATAGCAACAATAATAAATATAATAATAAAACGAAAAACAAGTATGAAACTAAATAAGTAACAAAAACGAGATACAAAAATACCTCAACAAACAAATTTAACAACAATGTACCGCATTCGGCACTCAACCATCAACTTTATACAAAGCAAAGACTAATAATTGTGAAATATTTTCTCGTCAATTCGGTCTGTCTGTATCTATTATGAAAAAAGTAGGTTTTTTGTATTTTTAAAATTGTTCTCGAAGTTCATTTTTTTTATTTTCACATATTCCCTATCCTGTTATAAATTTTTCATGCAAATTTAATTAAAATTTAACATTTAGAACTGAAGATATTTTAAAAATAATATTTAAATTATTGTTTTGGTCAATAAATAGATACAAAGATTATTGAAACTATTTTATTTTCATGACAAATTGTTTCCTTTTTATTATTATATAGGAAGAGATCATATTACATTATACAATTTTAAATAAAACATGAAAAACCTATTCACTAATTTTGAACTTCGCGGGCAGGGGTATCATTTCACCTTAATAGTATTACCCCTTGTGCACGGGGTGTACAGCCACGATAATAATAGTTTCAACAAAACATTTAGCTCCGCCCACTATGAAAATCTTGGCATTTTACGCCTGTAAGTAGGCAATGTGTATTCGAAAAACAATAATTTTCTGGAACAAACTACAGCACCACGAATGAACGTATATGCTTAAAATTTGGTATATTTATAAATAAAGGTTGTGTACACTTTGATGACCCACTATTATATCAATATATATTTTACTTATTTTTGTAGTAAATTTGTTGTCAAAAATAGATTAACTTTTCAACAAAAAACAAAAAATTCCCATTGATACAAAATTAATAATTAGCGGTTAGCATACTTTTTCCATCCTTTATGTACATAATAGTGAAAAAATGAATGAAATATGTGCTATCATATACTTAGGGTTTGTTCCAGAAAAATAGTCTATATTTCGTATCGGAGAATGTCCTCTTAAGATCTTTCAGAATGCGTGACATGGTTCTAGCGGGGAACTTCATTTCCCTATACATGATTTTCTGATTCCGGAGTGGATTTCTCCAAATTCTCTCGCGAACAGATTTGACGGCTGCTGGATCCCTAGTTGTGCATGGCCAACCGCTCCTTGGTCTGTCATCAATTAATAACATATCGTTGTTAATAGTTTTTGTTAAATAGAGTCGTACTTATTTTAATAATATATTTATTGCAAAACACATACATTTCATATTATATTTTTAACCAACTGTCATTCTCTTGTGTCGACGAAAAAAAACCTAGCAACAAATATGACATAAACAAATAGTACTTTTTAAGGTAAAAATGAACATAAAGAATCAGAATTATTTCATTAAATCCCCCTATTTCTTTGTGGTCATTTTTCTTCTTTACATGTAATGGTTTAAGTTCAAATTTTTCGTATGTATCCGTAAAGTCTCTGAAGTTAAATTCTTTGTCATCATATCTGCTTCAAGATCTTTGTTGTTTTTATATTGCATAGTAAGATAACCTTTTTCCAGTTCATCTTTGATGAAATAATACTTGCGATTGATATGTCTGGTACGAACGCTAACTTTGTGATTTTTAGTCCAATTTATAAGTGCTTGTGAATCTGTGTTGATAATCATTTTATCAGGTTCTTCTCCGGTTATATCTTCTAATAATGACTTGACCCATATTCCGCAACAAATGGCATCGCAAGCAGATATTAATTCTGCTTCCATTGTTGATAACGCGACAAGTTTCTGTTTGCTACTTTTCCAGCTAATTAAGGAATCTCCGTATTGGATGATATATCCACCAAATGACTTTGCATCATATGTCGTACTCCAACTTGCATCTGATGTAATGTTGATTTGTTTACCAGACTTCTTAAATAATAAACCATAGTGCTCTGTTCCTTTTAAATACCTTAGGACCCTTTTTATGGCTATCCAGTGTATATATCGCGGATCTTTGCAGTATTGGGATAGGTTACTGACTGCAAATGAAATGTCTGGGCGGGTTCCAACAGGTAGATGCATCAGTGAACCAATGACTTCTTGATAGTCTTTTATAGGGAATTTGTTTGATTGTTCGTATATATTAAGTTTTTCACCTATTGCACCAGGTGTTTTTACAGGCTTGCAGTTTTCCATATTGTATTTGTTCAAAATTTTCCTTACGTATTCCTTTTGCCTCAATGTGATGTTATTACTATTTCTTCCTATTTCTATGCTGAGGAACATATTTGATTTTGTTGTTTCATTAAAACTTATGCTTCTTTCCAAAATATTGGTGAAATCTCGTATGGTGTCTTCCGAATCAGCTATAATAAAAAAATCGTCAACATATATTCCACAGTATAAATTTGAGTTTCCTTCTCTCTTCAGGTATATGCAGGGATCTGACTGCGATGGATGTAGTCCTGCTTCCTCCAAAATTTCTTTGAATTTGAAATACCAGCATCTTCCTGATTGTGGTAATCCATAGATTCTTTTCTTCAAGAAACACACTTCCTCTGAATCATTAACATAACCCGGTGGTTGTTCCATGAATGTTGTTTCCTTTAGATCAGCATTCAAATATACTGCATATAAATATGAACTGGAAAAAGGTTATCTTACTATGCAATATAAAAACACCAAAGATCTTGAAGCAGATATGATGACAAAGAATTTAACTTCAGAGACTTTATGGATACATACGAAAAATTTGAACTTAAACCATTACATGTAAAGAAGAAAAATGACCACAAAGAAATAGGGGGATTTAATGAAATAATTCTGATTCTTTATGATCATTTTTACCTTAAAAAGTACTATTTGTTTATGTCATATTTGTTGCTAGGTTTTTTTTCGTCGACACAAGAGAATAACAGTTGATTAAAAATATAATATGAAATGTATGTGTTTTGCAATAAATAAATTATTAAAATAAGTACGACTCTATTTAACAAAAACTATTAACAACGATATGTTATTAATTGATGACAGACCAAAGGAGCGGTTGGCCATGCACAACTAGGGATCCAGCAGCCGTCAAATCTGTTCGCGAGATAATTTGGAGAAATCCACTCCGGAATCAGAAAATCATGTATAGGGAAATGAAGTTCCCCGCTAGAACCATGTCACGCATTCTGAAAGATCTTAAACTTGGAACTTATCGCAGAAGCACAGGGCAGCGATTAACAGCGACCATACGTCACATAAGAGCCACGAGAGCTAAGAAGTTACTCCAGCAACACGCAAACGGAAGTCATCAGCAAATTCTTTTTACGGATGAAATATTTTTCACTGTAGAAGAAAAATTCAACCGCCAAAATGATTGAATGTATGCCCATAGCTCTCGGGAAGGGGTCACCACCCAGCGTCAGTGATGGTTTGGTGGAGGATGTCGTATGACGGCGTTACGAAGTTGCATTTCTGCGAACAAGGGGTAAAAACGCGAGCAGGAAATTACCAGAGCGACATATTAGAGCAAGTTGTAAAGCCATTGAATGATTCCTTGTTCGCTGGTAAGCACTGGATTTTTCAGCAAGATTCAACGCCCGCACACAAAGCGAAGTCGTCGCAACGCCTGGTTAGAGCTGAATTTACCGGAATTTATTGCCGTTGAAGATTGGCCCTCTGGAATCCTTTGGACTACCGCTTATGGTATGTATTAGAGGAGAAGGCTTGCTCCAAACCTCATCGCATTATTGAGACATTAAAGGCTGATTTGGTAAAGACAGCAGCTTCCATACCCCTGGAAGCGGTGCGTGCTGCAATCGATGAGTGGCCGGGACGTTTGAAGAAGTGTGTCAAAGAACGAGTCGGTCATATTGAGTATTTTTTTAAAGATTAATAGTTATGTAACAATAAAATCACATTCATTTTTTATCAGATTTCTTTTTTATGTAGAATAAGCCTTCCTTGTATTAGGGACAGTATTTATGGCACGACTACGTACATAAGAACTTGTTAAATTTAGTAGGTACAATACTTTTGAATGGGAGATGCTGGGCAAAGCTAATCATATATGGCAGCAGGTAACTTAAGCACTTTGACTATGTGAAATTTGAAAACAGTGGCTACCATGACACTGACAGCTCGTATTTGTTATGGTTTGGGTTTGATAGGAGCTGATTCAGCCACTTAAAATTGTATAATTTATTTATTTATTTATTTAACATCCCATCCATCCCACAGGATCGAAATCCCAGTTTCGGGGTGAATGCACAAAGATTACATAATGGTACAAACAACAATGTTTCAGCACAAAAAAGAGAAATAAATATATAACATGAAAAATTAACCTAAATATATTTATTAATGCTTGCTTAAAGTGTCTGAATGACAAGTAATGGATATCAATATTATTTGAAATATTATTAAAAATAAAGCATAATTGTCTGATGGGCGATCTTGCCTCATAGTTAGTTCTGATAAGTGAATATTGAAAAGTGTATTTACTTTTTTACTTCTAGAAGATAGGCGTGGGACAGAAAATGGTATACTAGCTAAACAAATAGGATCGTCTATAATATTGTTAACTAATTTATATACATAAATCGAAGATTGCATCTTTCTTCTATTTTCTAAAGACATCAAGTTGCAAAAGGATAATAAGTTGTAGTAGAGTGAGAAGTTAGCAACAAACGGATAGACGTTATTTTACAGACGCAATTTGTTGAAACAATTATTTTCTATAAAATATAAATAATAATTCCGGAAAATAGTACTCCAAGAAGCTTTTTTTTCAGTACTGTCAATAAACTGAATAAAATTGTACAACTATAAACACTTAGGTGAAAAATAAATAATTTATTTTTATAACCTCAAAATATAAACGAGATGGCAGATCAAATACAACAAATACTTGATAAATTACAGAAACTAGACAGTATTGAAGGTAGTATAAACGAAATAAAAGATAAATTTGATGAATTCCAAAATCAAATTAAATCTGTGAGGGATAGGTGCACTGAACTTGAAGATTTTGTAGACACACAGAGACAAGCAAATACAAAACTAGAAAACTACCTAAAGAGAAAAAACCTAATTTTCCATGGTATTCCAGAAACTGAAGAAAATAGTAACGACTTGGAATCCAAGTTAAAGAAGATAATAAATCAGTACTTGAAAGCCAACATTCAAGAACACGACTTCGAAGAATTATACAGATTGGGCAAGAAAAACGACAGTATCCCACAAACAAGACCTGTGCGTATAATATTTGTATCCTTAAAAGTAAAAAACTGTATCTGGGAGAACAAAAAAAAGCTAGCTGGTACAAAAATCTTCATAAACAAAGATATGACCTTGGAAGAACGCGAAACAAGAAAAAATCTTATAGAAACAAGAAACAAATTAAGGGAAGAAGGTAAATCTGTAACAATATATAAAAATAAACTTATTGTGAAGGAGAACAAAGAAAAAGACAACTCTACTAAGATTTTACAAGATAATTCAGCAAAGCGGGGCCGAGGCAGTCAATCCTCCGATGAGGCAGCAAACCAACACACACCGAAGGTACCGAAGCAACCAGTTCAAGGGGTATTAAGCAGGGAATTTTTTCGTGCCCCAATCAAGTAATATTAATGAAACTAAGATAAAAAAACGTATACAAAATAAGTTAAGTAATAATGTAAAAAATATTTTTTGGAATATTAGTTTTTGGAATGTAAATGGAGTAAATAATTTACATGTTTTAGGTTACAATACCCAGCAGAAACTTCTTACAACAGATATTATTTGTTTATGCGAGACCTGGCATCAATACGATAATATAAAGCTGCCAGAATTTCTGAATAAGTATAGTAAAACGGTCATAGTCAGTGAGGCGGTGAAAAAAATTCATAACTTTTCATATTAACCGACTAAAATATCACTGGGACCAAGAAATGTTATGTACTCTTTGTAATAAACAAGAACAAGAAAATTTACAACACTTTCTGATAACATGCCCCATTTATGAACCGTACAGAACGTACTATCTTCGCCCATACCTCACTGACTCTGACAGTTCGCAAATCATAAACTTATTGGAAAATTTAGACGTAAGAAAAACTAATAATATTTTTCACTATGTTACTAAAAGTTTAATCTTAAGAAGTTTCTGCATAAACGAGTAAAATTTTATTTCATATGGTTTTGATGCTATTTGTTATGTAAATTATATATTAAATTATTATTATGTGCAATAAGCTTACATACATACATTATATTATATTCTTTTTACTTTTTCTCTCTCTTTGTTATAAGATGTAATATCTTACGAACAAATAAAGTTTATTATTATTATTATTATTATTATTATTATTATATATCATGAGTAGGATAAGCTCCATATGTTTTATAGTAACAGTACTTCACAAATTTTCTTTGAATTCTTTCGATGCTGTTGCAATATACCTTATATAACGAATTCCATATTTGTAAGCAGTATTCCAATTTTGAACGCACAAATGAAAAATATAATATTTTTAAAGTTCTTAACCTATGAAAGGAACGACAATTCCGAATTATAAAGCCTAGATTTTTGTAGGCATATCTTACAATGTAATTTATATGCGCATTGAAAGAGAGCTTAGCATCAAATATGACTCCTAAATCTTTAAATTCTGTAACTCGATCAAGTAGATGGTGTTCCATTTTATAAGAGTAACAGGCTAAAGTGTTTTTTACGGAATATGTCATAATTTTACATTTATTTATATTGAAATGAAGTTTAGAAGATTTAGACTAGTCTAGAATGCTGTTTATATCCTTTTGTAACATATCTTCAGGTGAATTTATTATTTTAGATATCTTCATATCATCGGCATGGAGAAATATATCGGAATGTTTAACACAAGTAATAATGTCATTAATAAATAATATAAATAACAAAGGACCTAGGTTTGAACCTTGTGGTACACCAGAAGTAGGATTATACTGATCAGAATGGTAGTTATTGTAATGTACTTGCATTTTTATGTTAATTAGATATGAAGAAAGGAAAGCTATAAGATTAGGGGAGAAGTTAAAATTATGAGAAAGTTTAGAAAGAAGGATAGTGTGATTAAGCTTGTCGAAAGCTTTGGCAAAGTCTGTATAAACTACGTCTATCTGTCTATTGTCACGAAGTGCTCTTAAACTTTTCTCAGTAAAATTCATAAGATTAGTAGTAGTCGATCTACCTTCCATAAAGCCATGTTGTTGTGGTGCAATGCATTTCTGAGTTTACATTATATATGTATTTGTAAAGAACAGATTCAAAATTTTTAGAGAGATTAGAAAGGATGGAGATAGGTCTGTAATTGGATATATCGCATTTGTCACCAGATTTAAATAGTGGAGTAACAAAAGAAGTTTTAAGAGAAGAAGGAAAAGTATTTGTAGATAGAGAGAGATTGAATAGTATGTGTAGAGGCGGAATGAATATTTCTCGACATCCTTTCAAGATATAGGCGGGAATGTTGTCAGGACCAAGAGTACGGGAGGGTTTGATATCATTAATTGCTTGCCTGATATCTTCTTCAGATATATTAATGATATTTACATAACCTCCAGAATCATGTGTATTAATTAATGAGGGGGATGAAATTTTATTATTTTCATATACACTAGAAAAATAACTTGAGAATCCAAGGACAATGTCAGGAGTAGAATTGTATTCTTTATCATTTAGATGCATTTTACCAGGTATACGCGTATTATTTTTCTTAGCGTTTATAAAGTTCCAAATGCTGGCAGGATTATCATTCATTTTGTTCTCAGTAGAAGATATATAATTTCTGTATGCTGTATTTATATCTTTTTTAATAAGAGCACGCAATCTATTAAATTCACAACTATAGAACTCGAATTTATTTTTTATATATAGCTTACGATAATGTTCTTTGAGCTTTATATTGTGAATAATAGATCTCGTGAACCAGGGAGGAAAGTTAGATGAATGTTTATTGCTGATCTTAGGTATACATTGATCGAAAATGTGGTAAAGTATTTCAAAAAAAATTATCAAACGCATCATTCACGTTGTCAAAAATCTTTAAAATATCCCAATTGATTTCAGAGAGTAGGTTATATAGAAGTGGAAAATTTGCAGATTTGAAGTTATAAGTGTCTGCATGTGTGTGTGACGATAATTTCAGCCGCGATAACTCCAAAAAAAAAAACGATTTTTACGTATTTCTCTTCCTTACAACCATGTGCAGACGTGATTAAATTTTGGTTATAATTCGTCAACCGAAAGTCCCCTTATTTGAAGAATTTTGCAGTTTCTTGAAAAAGCGCTGTTAAATTTTATTCTCTATACGATTTGATTGCATTTTATAATTCAAATTCAATGGATATAGAGTTAAAAAAATCTGATGTGACCAACACAGTACCTCCCGCCATTTACCTATGTATATAATTTTTATATTTATAAATTTATCCATACAATATATAGAAAAAGTATTAACGCAAACTTGTAGAAAATGAAATAATCTTTAATTTTTATAGTAACAAATTGAGAAAAAAATACACTTAAAGGTATTTTTTGAAGAAAAACTATTCTGAGCTTCAAGTAAACTGCCATTTCCGGTTATCCGATTGCCACCAAAATCAGATATTTCCATATTAGAATAAGGTAGAAATACATGGTTTCAAAACTTTTTGAATGATAGTATTTGAGTTAGAGCGTATACACTATACAGGATCCACACATACATACATACATACACACAGACATCGTGAAAATGTTAAAAATGGATTCTAGGGACCTTAAAACGTGCTTATTCAATAAAATCTGGTTATGCGATTTTTAGCACGATCCCTATACCTCCCTTACCAAGGGTAGCGGGAGGTAAAAATTATAAAGAAATTAAAAAATTAAATGTTATACGCAGCAAGCTATGCTATAACCATGGAAACAGCGGGAATTTCTTCAACGCCCGAATATTCAAAACCAGAATATTCATGCACAGAATATTCAAATCCCGAATATTCAAAACCAGAATATTCATGCACAGAATCATTCAACGCCCCAATATTCAAAACCCGAAAATTCAAAAACCGAACGAAAAAGTTTAGGCTACCTGTCACTAGATGTCACTACGAAACGCATTGTCGATATTGTAGTGTACTTTAATTTATTTAGATGAGAATAATAATAGACATACGTTTTCAAATGTCAAAAATGACAGCTTCATCAATAATTATATACGATGTGATTGAATAACTGAATTCTAGATAATAGGTACAGTACAGGCATGTCTACGAAAAATATGTGGAACTTTAAACATTTTTTGAATAATAAACCGTTCTACCGTTTAATAAACAATTACAGTTACATTGTCTACACGAAGTGCCAATATTATAAAGTATGTATATTATAATTACACGAAATAAATGTTATTTTTCTCATTACAGATTCATAGTTTGATTACAAAGATTATAGTAAAAATATCGTTTCGTGAGAGCCGTGAATACTGCAAAGTTCTATCAAACATCGATGATTATGGGCTATTTCTACATGACAATCTATAATACACATAAAATCGTTGTTAATTTTGGTTTGGCGTCGTACAAAGCTCTGCTCTGACACCTCTTATTTTCGCTCTTTTTATAGACAATTTGTGCTTTGAATTAAATTCAAACAACTTTAAATGTTAGAAAATGCCAAATCAGCAAATTTTTCATATTTTATCCACTACTCCGACACCGTTAAAGTTAAAGACATTATAACATGGTTTGAATTCGACATGATTTTTTTTCCTTTCATGAATTTGCACGATTGTTGCTGAGGAATGGTTAGTAGGTTTGAAATTTGCCGATATGAATCTGTTCAAAATATTACAGAAATTTCTTTGGAATTGAAGTGTGTTTTATTTGTGACCCACTCTTTCACTCAAATCGTGTAATACATAATAAGAAAGAGAATTTCATGCTGAACTCATATTTCGAAACTGCGTTGTCCTGTTTATACCCGTGTGAGAGTGGTGAAAGAAAAAGGAGTAATGAGCCGATTTGAATATGTGTCTATAACTTGCAAATGGTCACCTGATCTTTGATACAATTGAAAATCTGTTGAAAACCATTGACAAAAATATTGCAAGGTATAATATTAATAATTCCAAGTAATTATTTAAAATTATAACGGATGCATGGAGATCTATAAAGCACAAAATGCCATGACGAATACAATCTATTATAAATAATTATTAAAGTAGGTATTAAATATGTAACTTTCTTTATTTTCTGTCTAATTTAAGTTTCTTTCATAAGTTGATATTCTGGTTAATTTTTTAAAAATAAATATATTTTTATACAGTCACTCTATTTTTTTGTTGCACCTCACATCTTTTTTCAAATACGTAGTCGTGCCATAAGTTCTGTCCCTGAGTATAAAACACGATAAAAAATATATAAAAATAAAATTAAGGGTGCCTTGAGCATTTGTTTTTTTCAGTAAACATGGAGTGGGCTATTAAAAAGAACCGTGTAGCAGTGATTGCGCTATACAAGTGCAACAAAACACCAGTAGAGATTTTCAATTTGTTAAAACTTCTGAAAATTACGAAGAAGTTTGTTTACCATGCACAACTAGGGATCTAGCAGCCGTCAAATCTGTTCGCGAGAGAATTTGGAGAAATCCACTCCGGAATCAGAAAATCATGTATAGGGAAATGAAGTTCCCCGCTAGAACCATGTCACGCATTCTGAAAGATCTTAAACTTGGAACTTATCGCAGAAGCACAGGGCAGCGATTAACAGCGACCATACGTCACATAAGAGCCACGAGAGCTAAGAAGTTACTCCAGCAACACGCAAACGGAAGTCATCAGCAAATTCTTTTTACGGATGAAATATTTTTCACTGTAGAAGAAAAATTCAACCGCCAAAATGATTGAATGTATGCCCATAGCTCTCGGGAAGGGGTCACCACCCAGCGTCAGTGATGGTTTGGTGGAGGATGTCGTATGACGGCGTTACGAAGTTGCATTTCTGCGAACAAGGGGTAAAAACGCGAGCAGGAAATTACCAGAGCGACATATTAGAGCAAATTGTAAAGCCATTGAATGATTCCTTGTTCGCTGGTAAGCACTGGATTTTTCAGCAAGATTCAACGCCCGCACACAAAGCGAAGTCGTTGCAACGCCTGGTTAGAGCTGAATTTACCGGAATTTATTGCCGTTGAAGATTGGCCCTCTGGAATCCTTTGGACTACCGCTTATGGTATGTATTAGAGGAGAAGGCCTGCTCCAAACCTCATCGCATTATTGAGACATTAAAGGCTGATTTGGTAAAGACAGCAGCTTCCATACCCATGGACGCGGTGCGTGCTGCAATCGATGAGTGGCCGGGACGTTTGAAGAAGTGTGTCAAAGAACGAGTCGTTCATATTGAGTATTTTTTTAAAGATTAATAGTTATGTAACAATAAAATCACATTCATTTTTTATCAGATTTCTTTTTTATGTAGAATAAGCCTTCCTTGTATTAGGGACAGTATTTATGGCACGACTACGTACATAAGAACTTGTTAAATTTAGTAGGTACAATACTTTTGAATGGGAGATGCTGGGCAAAGCTAATCATATATGGCAGCAGGTAACTTAAGCACTTTGACTATGTGAAATTTGAAAACAGTGGCTACCATGACACTGACAGCTCGTATTTGTTATGGTTTGGGTTTGATAGGAGCTGATTCAGCCACTTAAAATTGTATAATTTATTTATTTATTTATTTAACATCCCATCCATCCCACAGGATCGAAATCCCAGTTTCGGGGTGAATGCACAAAGATTACATAATGGTACAAACAACAATGTTTCAGCACAAAAAAGAGAAATAAATATATAACATGAAAAATTAACCTAAATATATTTATTAATGCTTGCTTAAAGTGTCTGAATGACAAGTAATGGATATCAATATTATTTGAAATATTATTAAAAATAAAGCATAATTGTCTGATGGGCGATCTTGCCTCATAGTTAGTTCTGATAAGTGAATATTGAAAAGTGTATTTACTTCTAGAAGATAGGCGTGGGACAGAAAATGGTATACTAGCTAAACAAATAGGATCGTCTATAATATTGTTAACTAATTTATATACATAAATCGAAGATTGCATCTTTCTTCTATTTTCTAAAGACATCAAGTTGCAAAAGGATAATAAGTTGTAGTATGATATATCATGAGTAGGATAAGCTCCATATGTTTTATAGTAACAGTACTTCACAAATTTTCTTTGAATTCTTTCGATGCTGTTGCAATATACCTTATATAACGGATTCCATATTTGTAAGCAGTATTCCAATTTTGAACGCACAAATGAAAAATATAATATTTTTAAAGTTCTTAACCTATGAAAGGAACGACAATTCCGAATTATAAAGCCTAGATTTTTGTAGGCATATCTTACAATGTAATTTATATGCGCATTGAAAGAGAGCTTAGCATCAAATATGACTCCTAAATCTTTAAATTCTGTAACTCGATCAAGTAGATGGTGTTCCATTTTATAAGAGTAACAGGCTAAAGTGTTTTTTACGGAATATGTCATAATTTTACATTTATTTATATTGAAATGAAGTTTAGAAGATTTAGACTAGTCTAGAATGCTGTTTATATCCTTTTGTAACATATCTTCAGGTGAATTTATTATTTTAGATATCTTCATATCATCGGCATGGAGAAATATATCGGAATGTTTAACACAAGTAATAATGTCATTAATAAATAATATAAATAACAAAGGACCTAGGTTTGAACCTTGTGGTACACCAGAAGTAGGATTATACTGATCAGAATGGTAGTTATTGTAATGTACTTGCATTTTTATGTTAATTAGATATGAAGAAAGGAAAGCTATAAGATTAGGGGAGAAGTTAAAATTATGAGAAAGTTTAGAAAGAAGGATAGTGTGATTAAGCTTGACGAAAGCTTTGGCAAAGTCTGTATAAACTACGTCTATCTGTCTATTGTCACGAAGTGCTCTTAAACTTTTCTCAGTAAAATTCATAAGATTAGTAGTAGTCGATCTACCTTCCATAAAGCCATGTTGTTGTGGTGCAATGCATTTCTGAGTTTACATTATATATGTATTTGTAAAGAACAGATTCAAAAATTTTAGAGAGATTAGAAAGGATGGAGATAGGTCTGTAATTGGATATATCGCATTTGTCACCAGATTTAAATAGTGGAGTAACAAAAGAAGTTTTAAGAGAAGAAGGAAAAGTATTTGTAGATAGAGAGAGATTGAATAGTATGTGTAGAGGCGGAATGAATATTTCTCGACATCCTTTCAAGATATAGGCGGGAATGTTGTCAGGACCAAGAGTACGGGAGGGTTTGATATCATTAATTGCTTGCCTGATATCTTCTTCAGATATATTAATGATATTTACATAACCTCCAGAATCATGTGTATTAATTAATGAGGGGGATGAAATTTCATTATTTTCATATACACTAGAAAAATAACTTGAGAATCCAAGGACAATGTCAGGAGTAGAATTGTATTCTTTATCATTTAGATGCACTTTACCAGGTATACGCGTATTATTTTTCTTAGCGTTTATAAAGTTCCAAATGCTGGCAGGATTATCATTCATTTTGTTCTCAGTAGAAGATATATAATTTCTGTATGCTGTATTTATATCTTTTTTAATAAGAGCACGCAATCTATTAAATTCACAACTATAGAACTCGAATTTATTTTTTATATATAGCTTACGATAATGTTCTTTGAGCTTTATATTGTGAATAATAGATCTCGTGAACCAGGGAGGAAAGTTAGATGAATGTTTATTGCTGATCTTAGGTATACATTGATCGAAAATGTGGTAAAGTATTTCAAAAAAAATTATCAAACGCATCATTCACGTTGTCAAAAATCTTTAAAATATCCCAATTGATTTCAGAGAGTAGGTTATATAGAAGTGGAAAATTTGCAGATTTGAAGTTATAAGTAAGAGAAGAATTAAATGTAGAGTTATTAGATGTAGAATTGACATGACACGAGTAATGATAATACATGGAAGTTAAAAACAATAAAAAAAATTGCTTCCTTCGGCGCTCTCCTTTCGCAAGCGTGTTAATAATATTACATTGTTTTTACCTTCCGTCACCTTTAGATAAAGAAGGTATTGTCTTTATTCAGAAAACTCGGTGGTGAGTTTTTAATGATTAAGCACATTTCAGGGTCCCTAGAATACGATTTTACTATGATGTCTGCATGTGTGTGTGACGATAATTTCAGCCGCGATAACTCCAAAAAAAAAACGATTTTTACGTATTTCTCTTCCTTACAACCATGTGCAGACGTGATTAAATTTTGGTTATAATTCGTCAACCGAAAGTCCCCTTATTTGAAGAATTTTGCAGTTTCTTGAAAAAGCGCTGTTAAATTTTATTCTCTATACGATTTGATTGCATTTTATAATTCAAATTCAATGGATATAGAGTTAAAAAAATCTGATGTGACCAACACAGTACCTCCCGCCATTTACCTATGTATATAATTTTTATATTTATAAATTTATCCATACAATATATAAAAAAAGTATTAACGCAAACTTGTAGAAAATGAAATAATCTTTAATTTTTATAGTAACAAATTGAGAAAAAAATACACTTAAAGGTATTTTTTGAAGAAAAACTATTCTGAGCTTCAAGTAAACTGCCATTTCCGGTTATCCGATTGCCACCAAAATCAGATATTTCCATATTAGAATAAGGTAGAAATACATGGTTTCAAAATTTTTTGAATGATAGTATTTGAGTTAGAGCGTATACACTATACAGGATCCACATATACATACATACATACACACAGACATCGTGAAAATGTTAAAAATGGATTCTAGGGACCTTAAAACGTGCTTATTCAATAAAATCTGGTTATGCGATTTTTAGCACGATCCCTATACCTCCCTTACCAAGGGTAGCGGGAGGTAAAAATTATAAAGAAATTAAAAAATTAAATGTTATACGCAGCAAGCTATGCTATAACCATGGAAACAGCGGGAATTTCTTCAACGCCCGAATATTCAAAACCAGAATATTCATGCACAGAATATTCAAATCCCGAATATTCAAAACCAGAATATTCATGCACAGAATCATTCAACGCCCCAATATTCAAAACCCGAAAATTCAAAAACCGAACGAAAAAGTTTAGGCTACCTGTCACTAGATGTCACTACGAAACGCATTGTCGATATTGTAGTGTACTTTAATTTATTTAGATGAGAATAATAATAGACATACGTTTTCAAATGTCAAAAATGACAGCTTCATCAATAATTATATACGATGTGATTGAATAACTGAATTCTAGATAATAGGTACAGTACAGGCATGTCTACGAAAAATATGTGGAACTTTAAACATTTTTTGAATAATAAACCGTTCTACCGTTTAATAAACAATTACAGTTACATTGTCTACACGAAGTGCCAATATTATAAAGTATGTATATTATAATTACACGAAATAAATGTTATTTTTCTCATTACAGATTCATAGTTTGATTACAAAGATTATAGTAAAAATATCGTTTCGTGAGAGCCGTGAATACTGCAAAGTTCTATCAAACATCGATGATTATGGGCTATTTCTACATGACAATCTATAATACACATAAAATCGTTGTTAATTTTGGTTTGGCGTCGTACAAAGCTCTGCTCTGACACCTCTTATTTTCGCTCTTTTTATAGACAATTTGTGCTTTGAATTAAATTCAAACAACTTTAAATGTTAGAAAATGCCAAATCAGCAAATTTTTCATATTTTATCCACTACTCCGACACCGTTAAAGTTAAAGACATTATAACATGGTTTGAATTCGACATGATTTTTTTTCCTTTCATGAATTTGCACGATTGTTGCTGAGGAATGGTTAGTAGGTTTGAAATTTGCCGATATGAATCTGTTCAAAATATTACAGAAATTTCTTTGGAATTGAAGTGTGTTTTATTTGTGACCCACTCTTTCACTCAAATCGTGTAATACATAATAAGAAAGAGAATTTCATGCTGAACTCATATTTCGAAACTGCGTTGTCCTGTTTATACCCGTGTGAGAGTGGTGAAAGAAAAAGGAGTAATGAGCCGATTTGAATATGTGTCTATAACTTGCAAATGGTCACCTGATCTTTGATACAATTGAAAATCTGTTGAAAACCATTGACAAAAATATTGCAAGGTATAATATTAATAATTCCAAGTAATTATTTAAAATTATAACGGATGCATGGAGATCTATAAAGCACAAAATGCCATGACGAATACAATCTATTATAAATAATTATTAAAGTAGGTATTAAATATGTAACTTTCTTTATTTTCTGTCTAATTTAAGTTTCTTTCATAAGTTGATATTCTGGTTAATTTTTTAAAAATAAATATATTTTTATACAGTCACTCTATTTTTTTGTTGCACCTCACATCTTTTTTCAAATACGTAGTCGTGCCATAAGTTCTGTCCCTGAGTATAAAACACGATAAAAAATATATAAAAATAAAATTAAGGGTGCCTTGAGCATTTGTTTTTTTCAGTAAACATGGAGTGGGCTATTAAAAAGAACCGTGTAGCAGTGATTGCGCTATACAAGTGCAACAAAACACCAGTAGAGATTTTCAATTTGTTAAAACTTCTGAAAATTACGAAGAAGTTTGTTTACCATGCACAACTAGGGATCTAGCAGCCGTCAAATCTGTTCGCGAGAGAATTTGGAGAAATCCACTCCGGAATCAGAAAATCATGTATAGGGAAATGAAGTTCCCCGCTAGAACCATGTCACGCATTCTGAAAGATCTTAAACTTGGAACTTATCGCAGAAGCACAGGGCAGCGATTAACAGCGACCATACGTCACATAAGAGCCACGAGAGCTAAGAAGTTACTCCAGCAACACGCAAACGGAAGTCATCAGCAAATTCTTTTTACGGATGAAATATTTTTCACTGTAGAAGAAAAATTCAACCGCCAAAATGATTGAATGTATGCCCATAGCTCTCGGGAAGGGGTCACCACCCAGCGTCAGTGATGGTTTGGTGGAGGATGTCGTATGACGGCGTTACGAAGTTGCATTTCTGCGAACAAGGGGTAAAAACGCGAGCAGGAAATTACCAGAGCGACATATTAGAGCAAATTGTAAAGCCATTGAATGATTCCTTGTTCGCTGGTAAGCACTGGATTTTTCAGCAAGATTCAACGCCCGCACACAAAGCGAAGTCGTTGCAACGCCTGGTTAGAGCTGAATTTACCGGAATTTATTGCCGTTGAAGATTGGCCCTCTGGAATCCTTTGGACTACCGCTTATGGTATGTATTAGAGGAGAAGGCCTGCTCCAAACCTCATCGCATTATTGAGACATTAAAGGCTGATTTGGTAAAGACAGCAGCTTCCATACCCATGGACGCGGTGCGTGCTGCAATCGATGAGTGGCCGGGACGTTTGAAGAAGTGTGTCAAAGAACGAGTCGTTCATATTGAGTATTTTTTTAAAGATTAATAGTTATGTAACAATAAAATCACATTCATTTTTTATCAGATTTCTTTTTTATGTAGAATAAGCCTTCCTTGTATTAGGGACAGTATTTATGGCACGACTACGTACATAAGAACTTGTTAAATTTAGTAGGTACAATACTTTTGAATGGGAGATGCTGGGCAAAGCTAATCATATATGGCAGCAGGTAACTTAAGCACTTTGACTATGTGAAATTTGAAAACAGTGGCTACCATGACACTGACAGCTCGTATTTGTTATGGTTTGGGTTTGATAGGAGCTGATTCAGCCACTTAAAATTGTATAATTTATTTATTTATTTATTTATTTAACATCCCATCCATCCCACAGGATCGAAATCCCAGTTTCGGGGTGAATGCACAAAGATTACATAATGGTACAAACAACAATGTTTCAGCACAAAAAAAGAGAAATAAATATATAACATGAAAAATTAACCTAAAATATATTTATTAATGCTTGCTTAAAGTGTCTGAATGACAAGTAATGGATATCAATATTATTTGAAATATTATTAAAAATAAAGCATAATTGTCTGATGGGCGATCTTGCCTCATAGTTAGTTCTGATAAGTGAATATTGAAAAGTGTATTTACTTCTAGAAGATAGGCGTGGGACAGAAAATGGTATACTAGCTAAACAAATAGGATCGTCTATAATATTGTTAACTAATTTATATACATAAATCGAAGATTGCATCTTTCTTCTATTTTCTAAAGACATCAAGTTGCAAAAGGATAATAAGTTGTAGTATGATATATCATGAGTAGGATAAGCTCCATATGTTTTATAGTAACAGTACTTCACAAATTTTCTTTGAATTCTTTCGATGCTGTTGCAATATACCTTATATAACGGATTCCATATTTGTAAGCAGTATTCCAATTTTGAACGCACAAATGAAAAATATAATATTTTTAAAGTTCTTAACCTATGAAAGGAACGACAATTCCGAATTATAAAGCCTAGATTTTTGTAGGCATATCTTACAATGTAATTTATATGCGCATTGAAAGAGAGCTTAGCATCAAATATGACTCCTAAATCTTTAAATTCTGTAACTCGATCAAGTAGATGGTGTTCCATTTTATAAGAGTAACAGGCTAAAGTGTTTTTTACGGAATATGTCATAATTTTACATTTATTTATATTGAAATGAAGTTTAGAAGATTTAGACTAGTCTAGAATGCTGTTTATATCCTTTTGTAACATATCTTCAGGTGAATTTATTATTTTAGATATCTTCATATCATCGGCATGGAGAAATATATCGGAATGTTTAACACAAGTAATAATGTCATTAATAAATAATATAAATAACAAAGGACCTAGGTTTGAACCTTGTGGTACACCAGAAGTAGGATTATACTGATCAGAATGGTAGTTATTGTAATGTACTTGCATTTTTATGTTAATTAGATATGAAGAAAGGAAAGCTATAAGATTAGGGGAGAAGTTAAAATTATGAGAAAGTTTAGAAAGAAGGATAGTGTGATTAAGCTTGTCGAAAGCTTTGGCAAAGTCTGTATAAACTACGTCTATCTGTCTATTGTCACGAAGTGCTCTTAAACTTTTCTCAGTAAAATTCATAAGATTAGTAGTAGTCGATCTACCTTCCATAAAGCCATGTTGTTGTGGTGCAATGCATTTCTGAGTTTACATTATATATGTATTTGTAAAGAACAGATTCAAAAATTTTAGAGAGATTAGAAAGGATGGAGATAGGTCTGTAATTGGATATATCGCATTTGTCACCAGATTTAAATAGTGGAGTAACAAAAGAAGTTTTAAGAGAAGAAGGAAAAGTATTTGTAGATAGAGAGAGATTGAATAGTATGTGTAGAGGCGGAATGAATATTTCTCGACATCCTTTCAAGATATAGGCGGGAATGTTGTCAGGACCAAGAGTACGGGAGGGTTTGATATCATTAATTGCTTGCCTGATATCTTCTTCAGATATATTAATGATATTTACATAACCTCCAGAATCATGTGTATTAATTAATGAGGGGGATGAAATTTCATTATTTTCATATACACTAGAAAAATAACTTGAGAATCCAAGGACAATGTCAGGAGTAGAATTGTATTCTTTATCATTTAGATGCACTTTACCAGGTATACGCGTATTATTTTTCTTAGCGTTTATAAAGTTCCAAATGCTGGCAGGATTATCATTCATTTTGTTCTCAGTAGAAGATATATAATTTCTGTATGCTGTATTTATATCTTTTTTAATAAGAGCACGCAATCTATTAAATTCACAACTATAGAACTCGAATTTATTTTTTATATATAGCTTACGATAATGTTCTTTGAGCTTTATATTGTGAATAATAGATCTCGTGAACCAGGGAGGAAAGTTAGATGAATGTTTATTGCTGATCTTAGGTATACATTGATCGAAAATGTGGTAAAGTATTTCAAAAAAAATTATCAAACGCATCATTCACGTTGTCAAAAATCTTTAAAATATCCCAATTGATTTCAGAGAGTAGGTTATATAGAAGTGGAAAATTTGCAGATTTGAAGTTATAAGTAAGAGAAGAATTAAATGTAGAGTTATTAGATGTAGAATTGACATGACACGAGTAATGATAATACATGGAAGTTAAAAACAATAAAAAAAATTGCTTCCTTCGGCGCTCTCCTTTCGCAAGCGTGTTAATAATATTACATTGTTTTTACCTTCCGTCACCTTTAGATAAAGAAGGTATTGTCTTTATTCAGAAAACTCGGTGGTGAGTTTTTAATGATTAAGCACATTTCAGGGTCCCTAGAATACGATTTTACTATGATGTCTGCATGTGTGTGTGACGATAATTTCAGCCGCGATAACTCCAAAAAAAAAAACGATTTTTACGTATTTCTCTTCCTTACAACCATGTGCAGACGTGATTAAATTTTGGTTATAATTCGTCAACCGAAAGTCCCCTTATTTGAAGAATTTTGCAGTTTCTTGAAAAAGCGCTGTTAAATTTTATTCTCTATACGATTTGATTGCATTTTATAATTCAAATTCAATGGATATAGAGTTAAAAAAATCTGATGTGACCAACACAGTACCTCCCGCCATTTACCTATGTATATAATTTTTATATTTATAAATTTATCCATACAATATATAAAAAAAGTATTAACGCAAACTTGTAGAAAATGAAATAATCTTTAATTTTTATAGTAACAAATTGAGAAAAAAATACACTTAAAGGTATTTTTTGAAGAAAAACTATTCTGAGCTTCAAGTAAACTGCCATTTCCGGTTATCCGATTGCCACCAAAATCAGATATTTCCATATTAGAATAAGGTAGAAATACATGGTTTCAAAATTTTTTGAATGATAGTATTTGAGTTAGAGCGTATACACTATACAGGATCCACATATACATACATACATACACACAGACATCGTGAAAATGTTAAAAATGGATTCTAGGGACCTTAAAACGTGCTTATTCAATAAAATCTGGTTATGCGATTTTTAGCACGATCCCTATACCTCCCTTACCAAGGGTAGCGGGAGGTAAAAATTATAAAGAAATTAAAAAATTAAATGTTATACGCAGCAAGCTATGCTATAACCATGGAAACAGCGGGAATTTCTTCAACGCCCGAATATTCAAAACCAGAATATTCATGCACAGAATATTCAAATCCCGAATATTCAAAACCAGAATATTCATGCACAGAATCATTCAACGCCCCAATATTCAAAACCCGAAAATTCAAAAACCGAACGAAAAAGTTTAGGCTACCTGTCACTAGATGTCACTACGAAACGCATTGTCGATATTGTAGTGTACTTTAATTTATTTAGATGAGAATAATAATAGACATACGTTTTCAAATGTCAAAAATGACAGCTTCATCAATAATTATATACGATGTGATTGAATAACTGAATTCTAGATAATAGGTACAGTACAGGCATGTCTACGAAAAATATGTGGAACTTTAAACATTTTTTGAATAATAAACCGTTCTACCGTTTAATAAACAATTACAGTTACATTGTCTACACGAAGTGCCAATATTATAAAGTATGTATATTATAATTACACGAAATAAATGTTATTTTTCTCATTACAGATTCATAGTTTGATTACAAAGATTATAGTAAAAATATCGTTTCGTGAGAGCCGTGAATACTGCAAAGTTCTATCAAACATCGATGATTATGGGCTATTTCTACATGACAATCTATAATACACATAAAATCGTTGTTAATTTTGGTTTGGCGTCGTACAAAGCTCTGCTCTGACACCTCTTATTTTCGCTCTTTTTATAGACAATTTGTGCTTTGAATTAAATTCAAACAACTTTAAATGTTAGAAAATGCCAAATCAGCAAATTTTTCATATTTTATCCACTACTCCGACACCGTTAAAGTTAAAGACATTATAACATGGTTTGAATTCGACATGATTTTTTTTCCTTTCATGAATTTGCACGATTGTTGCTGAGGAATGGTTAGTAGGTTTGAAATTTGCCGATATGAATCTGTTCAAAATATTACAGAAATTTCTTTGGAATTGAAGTGTGTTTTATTTGTGACCCACTCTTTCACTCAAATCGTGTAATACATAATAAGAAAGAGAATTTCATGCTGAACTCATATTTCGAAACTGCGTTGTCCTGTTTATACCCGTGTGAGAGTGGTGAAAGAAAAAGGAGTAATGAGCCGATTTGAATATGTGTCTATAACTTGCAAATGGTCACCTGATCTTTGATACAATTGAAAATCTGTTGAAAACCATTGACAAAAATATTGCAAGGTATAATATTAATAATTCCAAGTAATTATTTAAAATTATAACGGATGCATGGAGATCTATAAAGCACAAAATGCCATGACGAATACAATCTATTATAAATAATTATTAAAGTAGGTATTAAATATGTAACTTTCTTTATTTTCTGTCTAATTTAAGTTTCTTTCATAAGTTGATATTCTGGTTAATTTTTTAAAAATAAATATATTTTTATACAGTCACTCTATTTTTTTGTTGCACCTCACATCTTTTTTCAAATACGTAGTCGTGCCATAAGTTCTGTCCCTGAGTATAAAACACGATAAAAAATATATAAAAATAAAATTAAGGGTGCCTTGAGCATTTGTTTTTTTCAGTAAACATGGAGTGGGCTATTAAAAAGAACCGTGTAGCAGTGATTGCGCTATACAAGTGCAACAAAACACCAGTAGAGATTTTCAATTTGTTAAAACTTCTGAAAATTACGAAGAAGTTTGTTTACCATGCACAACTAGGGATCTAGCAGCCGTCAAATCTGTTCGCGAGAGAATTTGGAGAAATCCACTCCGGAATCAGAAAATCATGTATAGGGAAATGAAGTTCCCCGCTAGAACCATGTCACGCATTCTGAAAGATCTTAAACTTGGAACTTATCGCAGAAGCACAGGGCAGCGATTAACAGCGACCATACGTCACATAAGAGCCACGAGAGCTAAGAAGTTACTCCAGCAACACGCAAACGGAAGTCATCAGCAAATTCTTTTTACGGATGAAATATTTTTCACTGTAGAAGAAAAATTCAACCGCCAAAATGATTGAATGTATGCCCATAGCTCTCGGGAAGGGGTCACCACCCAGCGTCAGTGATGGTTTGGTGGAGGATGTCGTATGACGGCGTTACGAAGTTGCATTTCTGCGAACAAGGGGTAAAAACGCGAGCAGGAAATTACCAGAGCGACATATTAGAGCAAATTGTAAAGCCATTGAATGATTCCTTGTTCGCTGGTAAGCACTGGATTTTTCAGCAAGATTCAACGCCCGCACACAAAGCGAAGTCGTTGCAACGCCTGGTTAGAGCTGAATTTACCGGAATTTATTGCCGTTGAAGATTGGCCCTCTGGAATCCTTTGGACTACCGCTTATGGTATGTATTAGAGGAGAAGGCCTGCTCCAAACCTCATCGCATTATTGAGACATTAAAGGCTGATTTGGTAAAGACAGCAGCTTCCATACCCATGGACGCGGTGCGTGCTGCAATCGATGAGTGGCCGGGACGTTTGAAGAAGTGTGTCAAAGAACGAGTCGTTCATATTGAGTATTTTTTTAAAGATTAATAGTTATGTAACAATAAAATCACATTCATTTTTTATCAGATTTCTTTTTTATGTAGAATAAGCCTTCCTTGTATTAGGGACAGTATTTATGGCACGACTACGTACATAAGAACTTGTTAAATTTAGTAGGTACAATACTTTTGAATGGGAGATGCTGGGCAAAGCTAATCATATATGGCAGCAGGTAACTTAAGCACTTTGACTATGTGAAATTTGAAAACAGTGGCTACCATGACACTGACAGCTCGTATTTGTTATGGTTTGGGTTTGATAGGAGCTGATTCAGCCACTTAAAATTGTATAATTTATTTATTTATTTATTTAACATCCCATCCATCCCACAGGATCGAAATCCCAGTTTCGGGGTGAATGCACAAAGATTACATAATGGTACAAACAACAATGTTTCAGCACAAAAAAGAGAAATCCACTCCGGAATCAGAAAATCATGTGTAGGGAAATGAAGTTCCCCGCTAGAACCATGTCACGCATTCTGAAAGATCTTAAACTTGAGCTTATCGCAGAAGCACAGGACAGCGATTAACAGCGACCATACGTCACATAAGAGCCACGAGAGCTAAGATGTTATTCCAGCGACACGCAAACGGAAGTCATCGGCAAATTCTTTTTACGGATGAAAAATTTTTCACTGTAGAAGAAAAATTCAACCGCCAAAATGATTGAATGTATACCCATAGCTCTCGGGAGGCTGCAGAGAAAATCCCGAAGGTAGAAAGGGCTCGCCACCTACCGTCAGTGATGGTTTGGTGGAGGGTGTCGTATGACGGCGATATGAAGTTGCATTTCTGCGAACAAGGGGTAAAAACGCGATCAGGAAATTACCAGAGCGACATATTAGAGCAAGTTGTAAAGCCATTGAATGATTCCTTGTTCGCTGGTAAGCACTGGATTTTTCAGCAAGATTCAGCGCCCGCACACAAAGCGAAGTCGTCGCAATGCTGGTTAGAGCTGAATTTACCGGAATTTATTGTCGTTGAAGATTGGCCCTCTGGAAGTCCAGACCTCAAACCTTTGGACTACCGCTTATGGTGTGTCAAAGAACGAGCCGGTTATTTTGAGTATTTTTTTTTTTTAATTAACAGTTATGTAACAATAAAATCACATTCATTCATCATATATGGCAGCAGTAACTTAAGCACTTTGACCATGTGAAATTTGAAAACAGTGGCCACCATGACACTGATTGCTTGTATTTGTTATGGTTTGGGTTTGATGGGAGCCACTTAAAATTGTATAATACATGGAAGTTAATAACTATAAAAAAATTGCTTCCTTCGGCGCTTTCATTTCGCAAGCGTGTTAATAATATTACATTGTTTTTACCTTCCGTCACCTTTAGGTAAAGAAGGTATTGTCTTTATTCAAAAAATTCGATGGTGAGTTTTTAATGATTAAGCACATTTCAGGGTCCCTAAAATACGATTTTACTATGATGTCTGTATGTGTGTGTGACGATAATTTCAGCCGCGATAATTTCAGCCGCGATAACTCCAAAAAAAAAAACGATTTTTACGTATTTCTCTTCCTTACATCCATGTGCAGACGTGATTAGATTTTGGTTATAATTCGTCAACCGAAAGTCCCCTCATTTGAAGAATTTTGCAGTTTTTCTTGAAAAAGCGCTGTTAAATTTTATTTTCTATACGATTTGATTGCATTTTATAATTCAAATTCAATGAATAATAGAAAATTATAAAGAAATTAAATGTCATAAGCAGCAAGCTATGCTATAACCATGGAAACAGCTACATACTATATTAAGAAAATTCTGATTCAAAGATGTCAGTATCAAGTGCAATTGACATAGTATGTTTGTATTATAATTTTACTGGAAATATATAAACTTTTGTTAGAAACTTTCACTTTCTGTATTGAATTTGTACAAAATACCTAGAACTGACGGAAGGCAATGTACTGGAAATATAGAAGGAACTTTCTGTATGGAATTGGTGTAAAATACGTACATGTGTCTGCCATAAACGAGCCACCATTGCAAACTTTCTTATTTGAAGATATAGAAGACGGTTAAATGGACAAAGTTAGGCGATATTATATGAAAAATTTAACGGTGAAAAATGCAAAACAATTGAACATCAAATACGCGACTTATTCAACAAAATAACATTTTTTTTAATAGAATGCTAAATTGAAAGTGATACCATTTAAAAGATTTTTTTATCTGAATATAAAAGTTCATTATCACTATGCCTTTAAAATTAAAAATAAAAGTTATTTCAATTTAAAATTTAAATATTATATTTCTTATTTAAATACAAATATGACATTTTTGCTATTGGGATATTTCATTATGTAGAGATGGCGTTGTGTACCACCAACGTTAAACTCTCAACAAGGGAGCACATTTGTGTAGCTTCCATAAGCGTATCATTGCTGTTAAGAGTTTTTCTTTGATTCTTCTTGTATTTTGACTTTTCTCTCAGTGTTTATTATTATTTTAGGTAGAGTATATTGGCTTGTATCCTGTTTTATTAATTGTAGCAGAAGATTAATTATTATTTTTCATTTTAAATACTTTAGTTAGTAGTTGTTAGGTTATGATCACAGTTTTGTTTTTTCTTAGGGAGAGCACATATTGGATAATAGTAGTTTAATTAATTGTAAATATCAGTTCTATTATCTATTTTCCATTATATAAACTACGTGCGTATGTAAAAATATACGAATGAAATAAAATTGCTCCCTTGTTTTTAGTTCCAAATTTTTCACCTGGTTCGTATTCTTAATGAAATATCCCAATATATTCAAATAAGAAAGTTAGGAATAGTGGCCCGCTTACGGCAGACATTCTGTACATAGAACTGACGGAAGGTAATGTGCTGGCCACATCAGATTTTTTTTTACTTGTATTTGCCAATATCTTCCAAAAAAAATTTAAACATCTACCTGTGGCTCGTAATACGAGCACATTTTTCTAATAAAATCGCTTTTATGGAGCACAATCCTCATAAGAATATAATATGAAAGTGCGCTCCGTAAAAGCGCTTTTGTTATGAAAATGTGCTCATAGTGCGGGATAACATTATTATTATTAGAAAGGAGGTTATTTCTAGGCTGGGATTGATGATGGAAATGAAACAATTTCTGGATGTCAGCCAAATTTATTGAAATTTCGTCTCTACAGTTTCGACCCCACTTGGGTCATCCTCAGGAGCTATATGCACATTTGAAAAATTAAAATACAATTTGTTAAAATACAGAATTGAACTTACTGAATTTTTTTTATTTGTTATGAAGCATGAAAAGTGTAATGATCAATATGGAAAATATATCGTTAAGCATCGCTTAACACAGTCGTAATAAAATAAAATAATAATAATACACCATGTAATAATTGTACATGGAATATTAAACGTCGAGAATTTTTAATAAATAACACAAAATAACAATATACGAAAAAAGTCAATGAAAAATATAAAAAAATATAAAAAATCGTGTTATCACACCCTAATGGACACTTAAACTAAGTACGGTATGGACCTGTAAAGTTGATGAAAGTTTAGGACCTATCCAAGGTTGTAAATTTGAATCTGAAAACCCGCCTCACAATTGATTTAGCTGCGCAGGTGTATCAATGCGCTTGTTGCAAACATATGTTAAAGCATATTATTTAGTTTTATAAACGAACGTTATTTTTATTTTTGTATAAGAATGTTATTTTGTTTTATTTTTGTAGTATTTTAAAATATTATTGTATATTTTACTAATGCGTATTGTGTCTGTTTTTAGATTTATGTTATTAGGATCATTGTTTATGTGTAGCATTTCCAGCGTGAGCCTTTTGTGTAGATTTTGTTCTGTGTCTATTATTATTGCATTGTCAAAGTCAAAATTATGGTTATGAGCATGGGCATGATGCACAAGAGCGCATTTATTATTGTTGTTTGGTGTTTTGTTGCAATTTTTTTTGTGTTCCTCTAACCTCGTTTTCATATATCTTTTTGTCTGTCCCGTGTATTGTGCTGTGCAATCTTTACAAGGAATTTTGTAAATGATCCCAGATTGACTGTCCTTGTGTATTTTTGATTTTAGTTTCCTAAAAAGTGTGTTTACAGTTTTCACTTGTTTAAAGCCAATGCCTATGTTTAAGTGGTTAGTGAAACATTTTTTTATTTTAGTAGCTATGCCATCTATATGTTTAAGAGAGTAAAAACATTCTTTTTGGGTATTATTCCTGTTGTTGTTGTTCTCTGTCTTTATGTCTGTCATCATGTTTTCATTCATCCTCATAGCGTGATTATTTTGATTTGGTTTCTTTTTAATTTTGTTCATAACATCATTTTTTAACGAATGTACGATGCTAGCTGGGTAGTTGTTAAGTCTTAAAAGGCCCGAGACCTCATCGCCGATTTCATTATGAAAAATGTTAGTGGTAAGTGTTAGTGCTCTGTTAAAAAGATTTCTCGCATTGTTTATTCTTTGTGATAGTGGGTGTTTTGAGTTGAAATTTAAATATCTTGAGCTAGCAGTTGGTTTACGGTACCATTTTGTTGATATGGTGCCATTATTATTGTGTAGTAAGGTCATGTCTAAGAACGCAATTTTTTGTAGGTGTTCTATTTCTACCGTAAATTGTAAGTGAGTGTTGTAACTGTTGAAAATTTCCAGTGTGCTTTGGATCTGGTTTGTTGGGACCGCCATGATGAGATCGTCAACGTATTTTTTTATGAAGGGAGTGTCAAAAGGTAGCAGTGTTTTGACAGCATTAAGAAGTTCATCCATTACTAAATTCGCTATTACAGGTGACAGAGGAGAGCCCATAGCTAAACCACATGTTTGTTTGTAGAAAGATTGTTCGAACTGAAAAGAACTTTCGGTGAGGCAGAACGTTATCAGTTCGATAAAATCTTCTAACAATATTTTAGTTTTGGTGGAGATGATGTTCCAGTTTTTGGTAATGGCAGCTGTCACCAAATCAATTGGTATGTTAGTATACAATGATATGACATCCAGAGAGATTAGGCTATATCCTTCTTGTAGTTGGATGGTGCATATAAACTCCTGGAAATCGAACGAGTTCCTTACAAAGAAATTATCGTCTTCAAGTCCTTTTAGTATGTTAGCCAGATATTTAGATAGAGCATTCGTTGGGGAATTTATTCCTGATACTATGGGTCTAAGTGGTAGGTCACTCTTGTGTACTTTTATAAGGCCATATATTCGGGGTTGTACTGCATTTTCTGTGATCAGTTGTTTTTTAATATTTGTGTCTATTGCTCCTTTTTCATGCAATTTTTTAATTAATCTGTTAGTTTTATTTTGTAATTTTTTAGTGTTATCCTCCTCAAGGCGGTTGTAAGTTCTTGTATCAGATAGAAGATTATTCATTTTGGTATTGTAATCCTGTTTATATATAGCTACTGTTTTATTTGATTTATCTGCTTTTATTATCAAGATGTCATTATGTTCTTTTAAAAATCATTTTGTTTTATTAAAAAAATTATTTATTATTTGCTGGTTATTCCGATGTTTATTTTTGTTACAGAAATTGGTGACGATATTAGTAAATTCTGCTCTAATAGTATTCCTAATTTTTATGTCATTAGTATGATTTATAATGAACTCCGCATCTGCAATGAGGTGGAAAATTGGGATGTCTCTAGGATCCAACGGCAGACTGAATTTAGGACCTAGTGATAGGATTTCTATTGTTTCAGGGGGAAAAACAGTGTTTGTTAGGTTTAGAAACCAATCTTTTTTAATTTCGTTGGTTGTATTTATTTTAATATTTTTATGTCGTAATGTGTTAAGTTTTTTAATGTGTGTATTTTTAAATTTCGAATTGTAGAAGTTGAATTTTCTTTTGAGTAATATTTGTATTTTATTCCAATGGATGAAACTTATATTTTGTTTTATGCACTCATAATGGTGGTAATATTTACGTTCTAAGTTGTTAATGCGCCGGCAAGCTATTTTGATTTCCAAATTTAGGGTCTGTGTTTTAAAATTGTCTACTATTTTGTGTACCTGGTTTTTGTATGGATTATTTTTAATTAAAATATTTGTCAAGCATTTGAAACTGTTATTTATATGAGCTGGGTATATTTTATTTTGTTTGCACCTTAGAAGAAAAATTCTTTGGTTTATTTCTGATGTTAATTTGAAATTTATGTTTAAAATTTGTTTGATATGGTACTTAGCTAAGTTTCCATAAGTGTGTGTGATGTCTGTTATTATTTCCATGTTGTCAGTGATGTTGTGTCCGTGGGTGCTGTGATCCTGCGTGTTGATAGAAAGGAGGTTATTTCTAGGCTGGGATTGATGATGGAAATGAAACAATTTCTGGATGTCAGCCAAATTTATTGAAATTTCGTCTCTACAGTTTCGACCCCACTTGGGTCATCCTCAGGAGCTATATGCACATTTGAAAAATTAAAATACAATTTGTTAAAATACAGAATTGAAATTACTGAATTTTTACCTCTCGCTAAGAGAGGTATTGCATTCATGCTAAAAATCACATATCCATATTTTATTGAATAAGCACGTTTTAAGGTCCCTACAATCCGATTTTAACATTTTTACGATGATGTCTGTGTGTGTGTGGATGTATGTGTGTGTGTGTATGTATGTAGGATGTTGGAAGGACGATTACTCAAAAACTATAAGACTTAAAAATTGTTTAATTACGTATTTTCCAATCGGACATTCATGGGAAGATCTGAAAAGGTTTTGGTAACAATTGGACAACCGGAAGTAGAAGATTCTTGAAAAAAAATCTTCTAAATAATATTTTTTGAAAATTTTTCTTGGTAATATTAAAGAAAATTAAATTCTCTATCTGATACATTTAAATATTTTATTATATATTCTATGGATTTAGAGATAAAAGAAATATAATAAATAAAATAACGTTATAATAAATTTTACAGCCGAAAGGATGCCATGGAAAATAGTTGACCAGTTGAACTGTTTGTAACTGACAGATAAATGTCAGTGTCAGAAATTCATAGATATTACTAAAGAGTTTTTCTGGGAAGTACATATACATTATATTATTTCTTAATGTATTAGTAGTTAAATATTTAAGATTATAGGTCTATTACATATATCCTTCAAAAATACAGTCAATCCTGACAATGAATTGGAAACATTTCGAAAAATTAGAAGAGGACAAAATTTCTTCATATAATGAATTTAAAATTAAACAATCTAAATATAAGGAATAGATATATGTAAGTACAATTTTTGGTGTAGAATGTAGGTATACAAGAAGTGTTAAATACAATAGGGCGCCTTGACAAGCAGATATGGGGACTCATGTCAGAATGATAGCTAGTAATTATGTATATAGATGTATCATAATTTCTCATTCTAAATTTAGTGATTTTCCAATTCCATATGGTTTATTTTCCTCGACAAGTAAATTCCACACTCCTGGTGACAAATTAACTACGTGTATTTAGAAAATCTTGAAATTCTGAATGAAACATCTGACTAATTATCATTCTGAAACGGGCCCCCACATCTGCTTGTCAAGGCCAACAATGTAACATGACTGTTCGCGCCCTATACTTATGTAACCAAAAAAGGAAGTGGCGAGAGGTATTGTGCTGGCCACAACAGATTTTTTTTATTTGTTATGAAGCATGAAAAGTGTAATGATCAACATGGAAAATATATCGTTAAGCATCGCTTAACACAGTCGTAATAAAATAAAATAATAATAATACACCATGTAATAATTGTACATGGAATATTAAACGTCGAGAATTTTTAATAAATAACACAAAATAACAATATACGAAAAAAGTCAATGAAAAATATAAAAAAATATAAAAAATCGTGTTATCACACCCTAATGGACACTTAAACTAAGTACGGTATGGACCTGTAAAGTTGATGAAAGTTTAGGACCTATCCAAGGTTGTAAATTTGAATCTGAAAACCCGCCTCACAATTGATTTAGCTGCGCAGGTGTATCAATGCGCTTGTTGCAAACATATGTTAAAGCATATTATTTAGTTTTATAAACGAACGTTATTTTTATTTTTGTATAAGAATGTTATTTTGTTTTATTTTTGTAGTATTTTAAAATATTATTGTATATTTTACTAATGTGTATTGTGTCTGTTTTTCGATTTATGTTATTAGGATGGGAACACACGCTCCGTCATAATGTACACAAATCGTCCTGTACATTTCCTGCTAAGCACTGTGTCATAACGTACAAATCTAGCCCATGAAGTTGGCGCGCGTCAAAGTGTACATTTCTTGCCTTATGCATCGTCATAATTTACATAGATCGCTCTGTACATTTCCTGCCCAGCACTGTGTCATAACGTACAAATCTAGCCCATGAAGTTGGCGCGTATCAACTTCGCGCGCTTACATATTTAAAAAGTACACTCCGTCCTACAAATTGTAACAAAATAAAATTATTAAATTGGAATAGGTTAATAGTTATAGTGAGCACTGATAGATGTCGCAACGAAATAAATTGTGAAAGTTAACAAACATTTATTAGTTTTCTTGTATTACAGCATCAAAAAATAAATCAAGTATTTGAATCACTTATAATCTTTTATTTGCACATGTATAACAATCTGTAAATAGCAATTATTTATATTATAAATACATGGGAATGGTGTAGCAGTAAATAATATAAACCTACTAATCTGTATATACAATAAAGTTTATAAACACATATATTTGTTGCAAGAAGCTGATATCAATGGGAATAGTGTTTGAGAAGGATGTATTGTTTTTATTTTTTATTGTATTTAAAGCAGGAGGCAAATAAAACACATTCATCTTTGCATAACTTATAATTAATCTTATTTTACATTATACAATGACAATATTTATACATAGACATAACGGTTTAAGTGTAAAATGCTACTGATAGAAAACAGTAATCCTTTTCAGCTGTCTCTTGTATCTCTGCCAATAGTAAGTAAAATGGCGTCTGCAACAGTTAGCTGGGCTGTGAAACAAAATCTCGCTTTGTAACGACTTTCGACAAGTTTCTTAAAGTTGTCTGAGACTTTCCTCATAGTTTAAATCTATTAAAAAAAACACACACACGCGCCATGAATCTTATCACAAGTGCATAACCATGATTCCCGTCAGTTGTTGGCTTACTACGCGCAGATCTCTTTAAATTGAAAAGGTCTATTTCAAATATCTAAACACGATTATTAAGGAAATCCATGTGCAATAGAAATTAAATCAAGACATTCATTTACAATACACGAATTCTCCATGCCACAACGTCATAAAGAATAATAAAAAATAATCGTACACATAAAACCAAGTCTACCAAAAACATGGTTTAAATCTGACTTAACAAAACTATCTTATGACGTAGAAAGAAGCTAAAACATATGTAAAGGAACAGCCTAGATATCAATTAATTTCCAAATTCTTCTAATTTTTGAAGCCGAATTGAGGAAAATAAGGATTATTATATGAAGATCACGCTGCAAAAAAGAGGAATGTCATTGTTATGTAGTTTTCGGGAAATAAAAAAAACAAATTTATATTATATTTGTGTTGTATGGCTATATATTTCACAGGTTAACTTTGAGACTATGATTCTTATTGCATTGGAAGTTTATACATAAAATTCTACCGTATTTGATGTACATGATGTATATTTCATTAAAAAATGTGACCCTTTTTGCAATGTAGTTTTCATATATAATTTTTATTTTAATCATTTTTACCTCTCGCTAAGAGAGCTATTGGATTCATGCTAAAAATCGCATATCCAGATTTTATTGAATAAGCACGTTTTAAGGTCCCTATAATCCGATTTTAACATTTTACGATGATATCTGTGTGTGTGTATGTGGAATGCTGTAAGGACGATTACTCAAAAACTATAAGACTTTATATTTGTTTACGTATTTCCCAATCGGACATTCATGGGAAGATCTGAAAAGGTTTTGGTAACAATTGGACAACTGGAAGTAGAAGATTCTTGAAAAAAAAAATCTTCTAAATATTGATGTTGAGATAGATGTTGGGGAAGAGACGGAAAGATAGGATAGGTAATGAATGAAAGAATAAGGGAAATGGCTCGAGTAATAGAAGTTTGTAGAAAGATACAAGAGAAACGATTACATTAGTATGAACATGTCATGAGAATAGATGAAGAATATATTGGAAGAATGAATAGCTTAATTGTAGAAGGTGGAAGAAACAGAGGAAGACCAAAGATAAGATGGAAGAACTGTATTGCGGAACACTTGAGAAAAAAGGAACGGAATGAGGACGACACACAAAACAGAAATGAGTGAAAAAAGAAAATAAAACATAGCGACATAGGAAAAGCTAAAGAAGAAGATGTCAGTGTCAAGGGCAATTTGCTTAGTTTGTTTATGAAGTAATTTAACTGGAAATATAGAATATTTTGCAAGAAAAATTATATATGGAATTTGTACATAATACACGGAATTGATGGAAGGTAATGTGCTGGCAACATCAGCTTTTTTTTAAGAAAAACAATTAAGAGCTTTAAATTAAGGTACTTCAGGTAGATCAATTGTAACCAAAATCTAATCAATTGGATGTAAGAATAGGAATAAAAAAATTGTAATTTTGAAATTGTAGTATTGGAGTTATCGCGGACGAAACGATCATCACACACACACATACAGACATCATCGTAAAAATAGTAAAGAATAACACGTGAAATATCTCCAAATAAATCTGCTTTATTAAATAAAATAAAGGCACTAGATCAACGTTACAAAATGAAAATAAAACTGCTCCAGCAGAGGAATCGAAGAAATATTAAAAAAATTGCTACTATTTCGTCAGGACTTTGTGTTTTAAAGAATCAAAACTTTTTACAGATCAGCTGATTGTTTTGAAAAATATATCGACCCCTAATAAGGAAATATTTAATCCAATGGAAAACAATATTATTTATTTGATTAAAGCTATTTTAGAAAAATATATTTCCATACGACTATACTACATTGCAAAAAATATAAAAGATTCATCACAAAGTCGATGACAACAATATAACAAATTAATTCTGTTCGAAGGTTACTAGTTTCAGATATTTATATTTATTGGATTTCTTTAAATTTTAAAAATAATTATGTATTTTATTTTAGTTACTGAATTATCTTGTATAAATAAAAACATTTTATTACGGTTGATATTATTTATTTCCTACGTTGGATTTATTCTAGTAAACTACACTATTACTATTGTTTTATTACTCCAATATAACTTTATTTTACGTAAAATAGACAGATTTGAATAACGCGCTAAAATGGGGCTGCACAATATGGCTGACGCTTCATTCCCCTTCCGTCACTAGGCATCAAGGTCATTGCCAACAATCGTACTTTACGCTCCCTCTATGTATTATATTTTTAACTCTATGGTCAAATTTAAATACATAACAGTGTACATAACCCATGAATTGAAATAGAGCGCGGGCACTCAGCTGTTGCGGTAACCTTCGAAACAGCTGATCTTAGTGCCCCCGCCTTGTTACTCATTTCTTTAGCAAATAAATGAGGTCGAGCGACAAATACGCCATCTATTCAAAGCGAGTTTTTCTTAGCGCTAATTCAAAATCTAAAATAAGTTTGTTGTCTTACAAAACAAATTTCTCTCGTATTTCATTGTGCGAGATTATTTAATGGTTTCTATAATGTATGTGTACTTCAAGAAGAAGCTATCGCCTGATATGCAACTTCGCTAATTAGCAAAAATCGAGTTAATTTGTAATATTGACCCGCACAATTGTGATGAAAGTGGGTTTTCGCAGGATATATCGGATTTTCTGAATATTTTGCCAATGGATATAATCAATTATTTGGTACTAACGAAAGTGTTTAAACCCAAGAGCAATTAAACAGTTTCCGGAGTTTAAAACCGTATAAGTATTACTGGTGCAATTGGCTGCGAGATATTAATGTGAAGAAATTTGGAAAACGAACCTACTAGTAAAAGAAAAGGTGAGTAATCTATTTATACTTACACATTTTATTACAATAAAATCATTATGAATCAGAAATCTCATATACCGTGATGATTTATTTATTTAACATCCATACATTGACATGTAATATTATTTTATAGGTTATGCATTCACAAATACTGAACGAAAAGTTATTAGACGTGTGGATAATTGCCGAAAAAGCTGAGAGAGTTCACAGTGGTCACTGCAGATGTATCTACATCGGGTCTTTCGGAAACACGCAATCATTTAGCGACAGTTCTTTTAGTTATACAAGATGTGTCCGTAACGGGTTTGGAAAACAAATGGAATTTTCCTCGTGGAAGACATGGAAAAATAGCTGACGCTGGGCTATGGTCTGAAGAGGCTAAGAAACTTTGACTTGTACGGTCCTACGTTGTTCCATCACTACCGTCTCAGGATGTATTCTACATTCAATAAATAATGAAAGACTCAGATAAAGAAATAAATTCATTTTTAACAATGTTTTTTTTGTAATAAAATGTGTATAATAAAGCATTAAATTAATATATTGTAATATAAATAGATTACTCACCTTTTCTTTTACTAGTAGATACAAGTTTTCCAAATTTCTTCACATTAATATCGCGTACCCAACTACACCGGTAATATTTATATGATTTTAAACCCCGGAAAGTATTTAATTGCTCTTGGGTGTAAACGCTTTTGTTGGTAACAAAATAATTTATATCCGTTGGCAAAATATTCGGAAAATCCTATATATCCTTCAAAAACTCACTTTCATCACATCATCAATATTACAAATTAACTTGATTTTTGTTAAATAGCGAGGTTGGATATCAGATGGTAAATTCTTTTTGAAGTACACACGTATTATAATAGTATATTACGTAATGAGAGATGTAAGAAGCAGATTACGTACGAGTAAAATGTTTGACACACGAGACGCGTAGCGTCGAGTTTGTAATTTTACGAGTGAGTAATTGCTTTACATCTCGAATTATGTACTATACTTTTTCTACGACCACTCATTAATATTTTTAAATTGAAGCAAAATTCAGATACATAGTTATAAATTAATTATTTTTTTATTGCATTACTTACAAATTACAAAAAATACTATCAACTAATTTTGTTTATAATAATAATTATTACCTCAGTATATGTATTTGTAATCACACAAAAAAGCAGCAGTTGGAAACGTCACAAAGTTTGGTGGGTTTTATGTACAAAAATAAAACTACGCAACGATGTTACCATGGTTATTGCTAAGCGTAGGGATATACGAAGAAAAATAGTTCCCTACTGCATATTTGATTGAAATGAAATATGTATTGTTGACATAATATTAATATAATAACCCAAAAAAATATGTATTTATATGTATATGTCAGATAAATTTCATTCTATTATATTTAAATCTTAAATTTTATTTATCAAATTTTAATCATTTCTTACAGTTTCACAATCAGTCCTGCCAACTTAAATTTGCTGTTCATTACGTAACAGTGTTACGTAATGAATTTTCATTACGTAACACTATTCATAAGCACGAACTTACATTGTTAGTAGTCTGTTCAGTAATGACCCTCTTACAGTAGTGGTAGTATAAAAAAACCATTAACTAATCTCGCATAATGAAATACAAGAGAAATTTGTTTTGTAAACAGCTGAGTGCCCGTTCTACCTCCAACAGCACATAATACGTCATTCTCAGCTAGCACCGACACAAAAAAAAACAAATATACGAGATAGCTTGCGCCACTTCTTTAATCGGTAGTGTTTTCATTTAAATTTTTTTTATCATTTTTCATACATGAAAAGTATTTTTTTTGTCAGTAAGATTTACTAGGTACCTATATTAAATTATTTTAGTATTTCTATTTATATTAAAATAAATAGGGTCTCGTGGCCGTGTACCTGAGTGTTTGGTCGCGAATCTGGGGACCCGAGTTCGATCCCGACCGACACCAAAAATCCTTCGAATATTAATGGCACTAAATTGACCCCTATGGTGTAGTCCCCACGCCAGCATTGAGTGCCTGTGAGATGACGCCTAGTAAACGCCCGCACGGTACAAATATTTCATCATTACCGATATCTGTGTAGAAAGCAGATTGGCACACCCAGCAATAAGTAGGTAATATATTTATTTAAAATAAATTTGAATATATCTTTTACCATTGATTATCTTCCATTATACTCGTATACTGTTTTTATTTTACCATATAAGAAAGAATCCTGGTTTTCTAAATTTGGCTTCAATAATTGTATTATATGACTGATATCTACCCTGTTTTAGTTATTTTCCGTTAGTATTTCTTTGTAGGTTGTCCGCATTTTATATGTTTCGGTTTCTTTCTACAGCATAAGATACCTAGCATTGGTAAGTCAGGTTTTTTACCTTCCGTCACTTTTAGGTAAGAAAGGTATTGTCTTAGGTCAAAAAAATCAATGGTGAGTTATATAAATAAGCACGTTTTGGGGTCCCTAGAACACGAATTTACTATTTTTACGATGATGTCTGTATGTGTGTGTGTGATGATCGTTTCGTCCGCGATAACTCCAATACTACAATTTCAAAATTACAATTTTTTTATTCCTATTCTTACATCCAATTGATTAGATTTTGGTTACAATTGATCTACCTGAAGTACCTTAATTTAAAGCTCTTAATTGTTTTTCTTAAAAAAAAGCTGATGTTGCCAGCACATTACCTTCCATCAATTCCGTGTATTATGTACAAATTCCATATATAATTTTTCTTGCAAAATATTCTATATTTCCAGTTAAATTACTTCATAAACAAACTAAGCAAATTGCCCTTGACACTGACATCTTCTTCTTTAGCTTTTCCTATGTCGCTATGTTTTATTTTCTTTTTTCACTCATTTCTGTTTTGTGTGTCGTCCTCATTCCGTTCCTTTTTTCTCAAGTGTTCCGCAATACAGTTCTTCCATCTTATCTTTGGTCTTCCTCTGTTTCTTCCACCTTCTACAATTAAGCTATTCATTCTTCCAATATATTCTTCATCTATTCTCATGACATGTTCATACTAATGTAATCGTTTCTCTTGTATCTTTCTACAAACTTCTATTACTCGAGCCATTTCCCTTATTCTTTCATTCATTATCCTATCTTTCCGTCTCTTCCCCAACATCTATCTCAACATCAATATTTAGAAGATTTTTTTTTCAAGAATCTTCTACTTCCAGTTGTCCAATTGTTACCAAAACCTTTTCAGATCTTCCCATGAATGTCCGATTGGGAAATACGTAAACAAATATAAAGTCTTATAGTTTTTGAGTAATCGTCCTTACAGCATTCCACATACACACACACAGATATCATCGTAAAATGTTAAAATCGGATTATAGGGACCTTAAAACGTGCTTATTCAATAAAATCTGGATATGCGATTCTTAGCATGAATCCAATAGCTCTCTTAGCGAGAGGTAAAAATGATTAAAATAAAAATTATATATGAAAACTACATTGCAAAAAGGGTCACATTTTTTAATGAAATATACATCATGTACATCAAATACGGTAGAATTTTATGTATAAACTTCCAATGCAATAAGAATCATAGTCTCAAAGTTAACCTGTGAAATATATAGCCATACAACACAAATATAATATAAATTTGTTTTTTTTATTTCCCGAAAACTACATAACAATGACATTCCTCTTTTTTGCAGCGTGATCTTCATATAATAATCCTTATTTTCCTCAATTCGGCTTCAAAAATTAGAAGAATTTGGAAATTAATTGATATCTAGGCTGTTCCTTTACATATGTTTTAGCTTCTTTCTACGTCATAAGATAGTTTTGTTAAGTCAGATTTAAACCATGTTTTTGGTAGACTTGGTTTTATGTGTACGATTATTTTTTATTATTCTTTATGACGTTGTGGCATGGAGAATTCGTGTATTGTAAATGAATGTCTTGATTTAATTTCTATTGCACATGGATTTCCTTAATAATCGTGTTTAGATATTTGAAATAGACCTTTTCAATTTAAAGAGATCTGCGCGTAGTAAGCCAACAACTGACGGGAATCATGGTTATGCACTTGTGATAAGATTCATGGCGCGTGTGTGTGTTTTTTTTAATAGATTTAAACTATGAGGAAAGTCTCAGACAACTTTAAGAAACTTGTCGAAAGTCGTTACAAAGCGAGATTTTGTTTCACAGCCCAGCTAACTGTTGCAGACGCCATTTTACTTACTATTGGCAGAGATACAAGAGACAGCTGAAAAGGATTACTGTTTTCTATCAGTAGCATTTTACACTTAAACCGTTATGTCTATGTATAAATATTGTCATTGTATAATGTAAAATAAGATTAATTATAAGTTATGCAAAGATGAATGTGTTTTATTTGCCTCCTGCTTTAAATACAATAAAAAATAAAAACAATACATCCTTCTCAAACACTATTCCCATTGATATCAGCTTCTTGCAACAAATATATGTGTTTATAAACTTTATTGTATATACAGATTAGTAGGTTTATATTATTTACTGCTACACCATTCCCATGTATTTATAATATAAATAATTGCTATTTACAGATTGTTATACATGTGCAAATAAAAGATTATAAGTGATTCAAATACTTGATTTATTTTTTGATGCTGTAATACAAGAAAACTAATAAATGTTTGTTAACTTTCACAATTTATTTCGTTGCGACATCTATCAGTGCTCACTATAACTATTAACCTATTCCAATTTAATAATTTTATTTTGTTACAATTTGTAGGACGGAGTGTACTTTTTAAATATGTAAGCGCGCGAAGTTGATACGCGCCAACTTCATGGGCTAGATTTGTACGTTATGACACAGTGCTGGGCAGGAAATGTACAGAGCGATCTATGTAAATTATGACGATGCATAAGGCAAGAAATGTACACTTTGACGCGCGCCAACTTCATGGGCTAGATTTGTACGTTATGACACAGTGCTTAGCAGGAAATGTACAGGACGATTTGTGTACATTATGACGGAGCGTGTGTTCCCATCCTAATAACATAAATCTAAAAACAGACACAATACACATTAGTAAAATATACAATAATATTTTAAAATACTACAAAACTAAAACAAAATAACATTCTTATACAAAAATAAAAATAACGTTCGTTTATAAAACTAAATAATATGCTTTAACATATGTTTGCAACAAGCGCATTGATACACCTGCGCAGCTAAATCAATTGTGAGGCGGGTTTTCAGATTCAAATTTACAACCTTGGATAGGTCCTCAACTTTCATCAACTTTACAGGTCCATACCGTACTTAGTTTAAGTGTCCATTAGGGTGTGATAACACGATTTTTTATATTTTTTTATATTTTTCATTGACTTTTTTCGTATATTGTTATTTTGTGTTATTTATTAAAAATTCTCGACGTTTAATATTCCATGTACAATTATTACATGGTGTATTATTATTATTTTATTTTATTACGACTGTGTTAAGCGATGCTTAACGATATATTTTCCATGTTGATCATTACACTTTTCATGCTTCATAACAAATAAAAAAATTTCAGTAATTTCAATTCTGTATTTTAACAAATTGTATTTTAATTTTTCAAATGTGCATATAGCTCCTGAGGATGACCCAAGTGGGGTCGAAACTGTAGAGACGAAATTTCAATAAATTTGGCTGACATCCAGAAATTGTTTCATTTCCATCCATTATTATTATTATTAAAGACTGAGGCCTTAGGCATTTATTTTGACAGCACATTTTATTTCAGTTTCCAGATAAACGATACTAAAACTAACTCTAGTAACTTTTAGTTAGGGAGAAGCATCAGAAATTTTGCAAATGTTGATGTATTGTATTGAACTTCTCATTCATATTATTATTTTTTTATAAAACACCAGTCCTGATATTTCTAATAGTCATGGGTGTGTGTGTGTGTGTGTGTGTGTGTGTGTGTGTGTGTGTGTGTGTGTGTGTGTGTGTGTGTGTGTGTGTGTGTGTGTGTGTGTGTGTGTGTGTGTGTGTGTGTGTGTGTGTGTGTGTGTGTGTGTGTGTGTGTGTGTGTGTGTGTGTGTGTGTGTGTGTGTGTGTGTGTGTGTGTGTGTGTGTGTGTGTGTGTGTGTGTGTGTGTGTGTGTGTGTGTGTGTGTGTGTGTGTGTGTGTGTGTGTGTGTGTGTGTGTGTGTGTGTGTGTGTGTGTGTGTGTGTGTGTGTGTGTGTGTGTGTGTGTGTGTGTGTGTGTGTGTGTGTGTGTGTGTGTGTGTGTGTGTGTGTGTGTGTGTGTGTGTGTGTGTGTGTGTGTGTGTGTGTGTGTGTGTGTGTGTGTGTGTGTGTGTGTGTGTGTGTGTGTGTGTGTGTGTGTGTGTGTGTGTGTGTGTGTGTGTGTGTGTGTGTGTGTGTGTGTGTGTGTGTGTGTGTGTGTGTGTGTGTGTGTGTGTGTGTGTGTGTGTGTGTGTGTGTGTGTGTGTGTGTGTGTGTGTGTGTGTGTGTGTGTGTGTGTGTGTGTGTGTGTGTGTGTGTGTGTGTGTGTGTGTGTGTGTGTGTGTGTGTGTGTGTGTGTGTGTGTGTGTGTGTGTGTGTGTGTGTGTGTGTGTGTGTGTGTGTGTGTGTGTGTGTGTGTGTGTGTGTGTGTGTGTGTGTGTGTGTGTGTGTGTGTGTGTGTGTGTGTGTGTGTGTGTGTGTGTGTGTGTGTGTGTGTGTGTGTGTGTGTGTGTGTGTGTGTGTGTGTGTGTGTGTGTGTGTGTGTGTGTGTGTGTGTGTGTGTGTGTGTGTGTGTGTGTGTGTGTGTGTGTGTGTGTGTGTGTGTGTGTGTGTGTGTGTGTGTGTGTGTGTGTGTGTGTGTGTGTGTGTGTGTGTGTGTGTGTGTGTGTGTGTGTGTGTGTGTGTGTGTGTGTGTGTGTGTGTGTGTGTGTGTGTGTGTGTGTGTGTGTGTGTGTGTGTGTGTGTGTGTGTGTGTGTGTGTGTGTGTGTGTGTGTGTGTGTGTGTGTGTGTGTGTGTGTGTGTGTGTGTGTGTGTGTGTGTGTGTGTGTGTGTGTGTGTGTGTAACAAAAGAACTAACTATTATGAACCTGGGCTCGTATATATTTGAATAAAATGTGTTCGTTTGCTTTGAAAAATGAGTAAATTTATTTATTTACATTCCTGACATTCCTTTGCTCCACAATTAAATCATCAAAGTATTACAAGTGGAAATTATTTAAGATATACATATATCAATTTAACAGAAAGTTGCTACATAATATGACACAAATCTCTTATTTGTAAAAGACATTTTATAAATAAAATAAAAATCATTTGGCTGTATTCTTACACAATTTTTTGTGATACCTGTTGTAATCACTTTATCAAATAGTGGCTAACTCGTTCTAAAAAAAGTAAACGTTCACCAAACATATGTTATTAATTTGGAATATAATATTTATTAATTTGTTTTTTAGTATATGTTCTCTTATTAGCGTAGCTGTCACTTTTGACAGTTGCTGAGGACAGTTGCATGGATTATCGACAACGCATATGTTGCACCACCATTGAACACGCATTGAACTAGCTTTCGTAGTGACATCTAGTGACAGGTAGTCTAAACTTTTTCATTCGGTTTTTGAATGTTCTGGTTCTGAATATTCGGGCGTTGAATGATTCTGTGCATGATTATTTTGGTTATGAATTTTCGGGATTTGAATGATTCTGTGCATGAATATTCTGGTTTTGAATATTCGGGCGTCGAGTATGCACCCATTGAATACAATTACTTTAACCAAAATATACTCAAATTATATTTAAAAATAATTAGTTAGAGAAATGTAATTAAATTACCAATTAATTTGTTACAATTAAAAGTTAGCCAACGTAACAATGAACTAAATTGTAATGAAATTTATATATATCGTGCCGCTAATCTGTCTCGAGTAAGGGGTGGTTCAAAAAAAAGTTAATAAACAAGTGATAAAAGAAAAATGTTATATTTTATTTTTATAAGGGCGCCATGCTATTCAAATTTGGAAAGTAAAAGCAATCTTACGGGAATATGAAATCCTGAATAGCAAAGGGATTTTTACTAAATCAAAAAAATAAACAGGACAATGGTTGAATGAAATCAAAATCGTACGTAAATTTAACTAAATACCAGATTTATTAATTGTTAATTTTTTTTAACATAATATGAGGAATTTGAGAGAAACTATAAACCAATATATTAAGAAAATTAGCCACGCAACAGTCTCGCTGAACCAAAAACTGACTCACTTGGGTCAACAACCTATCTTCGACTTTAATGGATGCATCCTTAAACTCGCGACCCCAAATAAATATATTAAAGCACAACGCTGTATGGCTTCACAAAAAAAATATAATTATCATATAAAAAAAGGAAATCTCTCGATATCAAATAATCAACATCAAAATAAGCAAGGTTCATCGCGCATCGACGATTAAAGAATAAGTTCAGATGGGTGTTAAAACGTTCGTCCGAAATGCAGGATCGTACACGAGTCATCGACAGGACGTGTTACAAATTGAAACGGGCTCACCAGGATATATGTTGAATCCTTGTACAACGTACTCGGCCGTGTTCAATGTCTCTCCTTTCTCTCTGCGCGATTATGCAGCGAATGTCTCGTGCGTTATGGACAGCATCACCACACGAGCCCAATATATATATAGGTATAAAAAAAAGGCTACACAGAAATATTAAACTATAGTAACAATCGAATGACCAACGAAAGAATTCCACACTTACGCATTCAATAACTGCCCTTTTTCCTTTATAAAGATATTGAATGTCTAAGTGACAATTTTGAAGGAGATAATCCGTCAGAACGACGCTAAATACCAACTGTATTCTTTTCTTCAATAGAGTGAAAAATAATTCGTTTAATAAAAACGTGCCACGAAAATCACTAATCTCTTTGCAACAATCTCAATGTGCAATAGTATCACAAAGTGGCGTATTTCGCTCTACACTCTTCAAAAACTTGACACAAAGTGTTCTTTGCAAGTTAAGAATATTTTAATTAAATCCCACAATTCCCAGTAAAATTTAAAACTGACTAAAGTTAAGATTGTTAGCGACATCTGTGGAATCCCCATCATTCACTCGATTGCGCCCACCATGTAGTATTCTGTATCTATCAATTTTACTAAAAATAAAACCGTAACAACTTTTGCATTGTAATTGATATTTGAATTACTTTACTAACAAAAATCTTTCACCTTACATTAATAAAAAAAAAAAACAAAAAATATTACTACACTGTTTAATATGAAATACAACATAAATAAAAATAATAAGAGTAATAAAACAAATTTATAAAGAATTGCCGACTCTGTGAAATTTTGACGTAGTCGTAGTTACCTTTTTGGATTGAAATTATATGCAACTCGAAGATTGAACAATTCTTCCTTTTTAAAAGGTCGATGCATCAATATCTGTTTAGGGTAGGAAAACCTGCCTCACTCCCAGGTAGACACGAAAGTGACCCTTCATATAGTGGGATGCAAATGTTTTAAAGTGATTTGAAATTTCCGTAACACAAGTTACCTACGAGTATATAAAGGCTGAGTCTGGGAATATGCCCAACCCCCAAACCCCCCCCCCCCCCACACCCGCCAATTAACTTCTTAATTATAAGTAATAGAAAAAAATACTCATAAAAAAGATTTATTTAAATATACTATCTGATGGCAGATATAGATATTTTTTCTAAAGTCACGTTTACAAGATACGACTATCAACTTTTATTTTTAAATAGCAACCTATAATTATTTTACTAAAATATAAACCGCCATTTTTTCCCTATTCAACGAGATAATAGATTGTATATCAATAATATGAAAAAATATTATTACTATTAGGATTCAGAAAAAATAAATTATAACATAAGTAAAAGTCGGAAGTACGTCGTACGTCCCAACGCGCATGACACCCGCAACGCAGATAAACAACGCTAAGCCCGAATTCCGGGGATTCCCTTACTTGTTGGTTCAAAATAGTAATTAATATTTGAAAAACCAAATTTTCAAAAGTAATTGAGTACAATTACTTTTTTTACAAAGTAATTAATTACAATTTGGGAAAAAGTAATTTAATTACAAATTAATTATCAAAAGTAATTAATTACTGTCGAGCTCTGGTCACAACCAATTAAAACCCTCTTATCTCAGAGGGTGGGGCTTTGTAACGTCACAACCAATCAATTTCATTGTAAATAGGTTAGGTATGATTACGAGTAGCAGTAAGTAGCAGTGGTGGGGGGTGGCTCAAGTGACCCCATACCTACTCTTCTTATTTTAAGAAACATACTGTTCATTTTAAAAGTAGTTCAGTTCAGTATGAAGTAAGATTAGTTCATTTCTCCCCTAAAAAGAAAATGCTCATAGAATAGTTTGAAAAAAAATTCTGTGTAGAATTTGTACAAAATATGTAGAATTGACGGCCACATCATATTTTTTTTATTTTATATATAAACATATACTTTTTATTTGCTTATTCAATAGGGCTCTTTATTCAGAATCCAACGATATACAATTTTCATGCCCTTACATAACAAAATTATCGAAAAAAATAAATAAAAGTTTTGAATTAATTCCCCCCAAAATTTGACAATAATAATAGTGCATGTCTGAAAAAAAGTGAATTCAGTTATGTATGTATTGATAAAATTGAACTGTTTTGATAAATAATAAATCATTTAATTGAAAATAAAGTTCTTTTTACTTCCTTGTACGTAAGTAAAGGAAGTATTGTAATCGCGAAAAATTTCGGTTTTCACATTTCAGCGAAAATATCCATTTTGATCATCCCTGAATCCATTTTGACTAATTTCGTCATTCGTCGTGACGTCTGTACGTACGTACGTATCTCGCAACCCTCAAAAACGGTAAGCCGTAGAAAGTTGAAATTTTGTATTTAGAACTCCTATAACATCTAGTTGTGTACCTCCCTTTCTGGTTATTACACAATTTCCAGAAGTGGCACTTTACATGAAGCCTATAATAGATTTTAATGAAAAACTGTTTTAAAATATAATCCAAAACTTTTCAAATTTGGTATACAAGACTTTTATGTCAATCGAAATAACATAATAGATTTTGGTTAAAATACGCTAACCGGAAGTGGTACATTACTTGAAGTTGTTAACAGTTTTTCTTGAATAAAATGATTTTATTTTGATTTTAGAAATAAATGCTTCAAATAAAAGTTTTAGAGAATTAATTTCTGCATCTAGCACATCGAGTATTATTAAATTAGCCCTTTATATAAGCGAGATATGTAAATTTAAAAATTATATACTTTTTTGTTTTTGTAATAAAGCTTGCTATGGATTAGGACAAAAACATAAAAAAAAATATTCATGTCAAATTACGTTAACGTGCAATTTTATGATTCGTACAGTAACAAATATTATATTTTTATTGTTAAATTAGTCATATTCATTGTTGTAATCAAATATTTCTTTGTTGTAATCAAAACTCTCTTTAAAAAGAACCGGGTTAGAGTATGGTCGCTATATATCTTACTGTTTTGAAGTTAAAATTAATATTTTGTAATTTATTTATTAAAAAAATATGTATAGTTTAATAATCGTACAAGGAAGTCATGTGGTGTCCACATCAGATTTTTTAAATATGTTCGCTTTTTTCAATCACGGCTCTCTTATTAAAATATTTTAGGAGAACTCAAAACTTCATTAATTTTTTTTTCCAAAATTTTGTATATAAAGGTCTGAATATATCGTTGGGTTCAAAAGAAAGAACTCTACTAAATAAGCAAATAAAAAGTTTGTTTCTATTTAAAATAAAAATGTTCGTGTCCATATTTTGAGAACCACTGGTTGAATTTTTTTTTCAGTTTCTCATTGAAATATCCATGTAAAATAGAAATTCTTTGGTAATTTAACTAACTTAGTATATCTTATAGTTCTCGAGATTGTAATGGTAGCCAGTTAAAAATGAACACGCTGTATAATTATTTTTAATATATTTTTTATAATTCACTCACAGTACATATATGTTGTGTAAATAATCATGGTCGAAATATAAAATGGTTTTGACTTATATTAAAACATAATTTTGGTAGTTCACACTTAGTATATACGAGTACACAGTATAGTTCACCAAATTAGTAATAGTAAACATACATAAAAGAAATAATATCAGGCGGTGCTAAAAAAGTTTTTTTTTGTGAAAACAACTTTTTACTATTTCATTGATTTTTTTTTACTTTACTGTGTTGTTTCATATTGTGCCAGCGCGGGTAAATCAATTTTAAATATTATCACTACGTTACCCACGCTGGCCCAGATGCATTCAATTTCAAATGTTATAGTTATAATTATCATTTTTGTAAAGCAACCTTGTATTTTCATTGTTGCTATTATTTTTTGGTTGTCATGTGATGTGTTTATTTATTATCCAGTTCAGTTGTTGTAATAGCTCCGACCAGAGCACAAGAAATAAATTTAGCTCCTGAAATTCAAGAATTTATTTATTACCTATGTTCATCTTCAAGTTTCAGCTTTAATGTGCACCAATAATACGTTGCACAATATGTACGGCTAAGCTATATTTATGTAGAAAATATTTTTTACATTCATTACATTGATAATCTTTAACGCCAGTGTGTAATTTCATATGTCTAATTAAGTTTAATTTATGTAAAAACCATTTTTTACATTCATTACATTGATAATCTTTAAAGCCAGTGTCTTGTTTCATATGTACAACTAAGCTATATTTATGTGAAAAACATTTTTTACATTCATTACACTGATAATCTTTAACGCCAATGTGTTGCTTCATATTATGTGTAACTAAGTAACATAAGTTTTTATTCAAAACATGATTTTCCAAAATCATGTGGATTATTTTTCTCGCCAAGTATATTCCATACTATAAACAACATATCAGAATATTTTGAAATCTTTAATAAAAAATTATGACATTTGTTACATCTATGTAAATAACTACTAGCTGTCATTCTGACACGGACCCACAAATCTGCTTGCCAAGGCCAACAAAGTCACATGTCTGCTCGCGCCTTATAAGTAATGAATTTAACATTTCTTGTACATACAAATAATTGTAATTGTATAACTTCTTTCGTTCTATGAGTAATTTTGCTTACTCTTCTAATATGTTCAAAATTCTTCAAATTCATTGACGTATAAGCGGTATGTCTTAAGGATATATCGAGGTTGTAACCACGGAGGTAGGAATAATATGGAGCATGGAGGAATAAAATAAATATGGAAGGAACGCTAGCCCATATTAACTAATATATTGCTGAATACCACATTGTGGTGGGAATTCAAGCGGCAAATATAAAATTAAATATTTGAAATTAATATTTGTTATTTCTACTAATATGGAAAATATAAATATTTTTCAGCAAATATGTACTTAGAAGAAATTACAATATAGAAAAATTATTATAAATAATTAAAATTCCATTTATCTGTGACCGATACGGTTATCTTTCACAATATTTATTTAAATCGACAGATCTAGGCTAGGTTTTTATAAGAAATTACAATTGTTCAATACACTCATTAGATTTTTTAATTGTTCCTTTGTTAAATAATATAAAAAGGAAAATATAAAATCATAAAAAATAATGCCCTCTTAAAAGCGTGTGCTTAGTATTGAAGTTTATTATACTCAAGGACTTGTCTATTTTAGATTTACATAAAAAATGAAACCTAATTTTAAAATATTGAGTGCTTATAGCTTTTAGTCAATGACCTATATCATTTTGTAAAGGTCCAAAAGCTAACCAATGATTTTGTAAATACATCTGTATTTTAAACGTTAACGTATCAAGGGATGGGGTCTCGTGGCCGTGTGCCTGAGTGTCTGGTCGCGAATCTGGGGACCCGGGTTCGATCCCGACCGACGCCAAAAATTACATTGAATTTTAATGGCACAAAATTGACCTCTGTGGTGCACTTTTCACGCCAGCTATGAGTGCCCGTGAGGTGACGCCTGGTAAGCGCTCGCACGGTACAAATATTCCATCATTACCGATATCTGTACAAAGCAGATTGGCACACCCAGCAATGAGTAATATGCCGTGATGAAATATTTATTTATTTATTTACGTATCAAGGGATGCTCGGTTAAGTGTATATAATGGAGTGCTAGTGCATGCTTTGATGTACGGAAGCGAATGTTGGGCATGGACGGGAAAGCATAAAAAGAGAGTGACTGCCGTGGAAATGAGGTATTTACGTGGTGTATGTGGGTATGTAAGACGGAATCGCGTGAGGAATAATTTGGTATGGTTAGAAACAATGTTATTAAGAGAGTTGGTGTGAGTCAGTTGAGATGGTTTGGGCATGTGGAGATAATGGCGAGTGAACGGCTTGTTAAGCGTATATATTTTGGTGAAGTTGAGGGTTTTCGATTGCGTGGCCGACTTTCATCAATATGTATACCATACATTCCACTCAAAGCTCTCCGCAATAACACATCCATATACAAGTTAAACAACCACGGAGACATACCACAGCCCTGTTTCACACCAACATTTATATGAAACCAATCACTCAACCTACCATCTATTCTCACAGCAGCCTCACTACTCTCATACAACGCTCGAATCGCTCCCAACCAGTTTCCATTCACATCGTACTCCCTGAGTACATCCCACAAAGTATCTCGAAGAACGCTATCATCGCCTTTTTTAAATCAAAAAAGCCACAGAACACCTTCTTGTCCTTGTCAAGTGACTTCTCAACAATCATACGAAGAGCAAACAATTGATCGACACATCCCCTCTCAGGCAAAAAACCACCCTGAACGTCACTGATTTTTGAAATTGTTAAGGTTCGCACCTTATGAATTATCATCCCTCTCAAACTAATCTCCATTCAAACCTTTAAAATACTCGCACCATCTATTCCTCGCATCTCACATCTGATTCATTCCACAATAAGTCTCCATTCGCACTTCTCACAGCTTTCACAACTCGACCACTTCCACACCGTAGTCTCTTTACACTCAACCAAAACAGTCGTTTATTCGTACTAAAATCATTTGTCAACTTTTCACTCAACATGTCATCAAATTGCTTTTTACTTTCTCTCACCACTTGCTTCAGGGTCCGTGAAGTTGGAGTTACAACATCGCGTTGCCACATCTTGCTTCACATAGTAATTTTTTGCTCATTTTTTTGCTGTATAGCTTGAATTTTTTGCGGAATCCATTTTTAAGTTATAACAAATTAAAAATTTAACTCCATCTTCACGCTGGAGTTACAAATAACTTAAATTAAAAATGTTTTGGTACTGTAATTTTTTGCTCATTTTTTGCTACTTTTTGCTGTATAGCTTGAATCTTTTGCTTAATCCATTCTTAAGTTATAAACAAATTAAAAATGTAACTCCATTTTCACATCGGTGTTACCTACTGTTACAACTAAGATTTAACTTAAAAATATTTTTATGGAATTATTTTTAAATTTTTGCTGTATAATTTGAATTTTTTGTTATAGTTAATTTATATTTATTAATTTATTTATAAAATATATAGCAAAATTATTAATGCTTGCGTGTAGAAAATTCAATAATCTTTAACATTAATAATAACATAATCGCGAAAAAATATTTTCTTAGACCAAAAAAAATGTGCAAAATTAATACCACTATCTTCAAATAACTGTACCTACCTATAAATTCATTTTGTATAACTTTCCAGACCAATAAATGGATATAAGAAATACACATGTTATATTTGATAACTGTATAACTAATTGCTGTAGCTATACGTTCACGTTAACCCCCCAACCCCCACCCCCCCTGTATTCGCACTTGGTAGTCTTCACCCTTCGGCCAAATATGAATTTAACAAGATATTATAGCGGGTATGAAGTTGGAGTTTCAAACATTTTAATTATTTATTTATAACTTGAGATTAACTATAACAAAAAATTCAAATTATACAGCAAAAATGTAAAAATAATGCCATTAAAATATTTTTGATTTAACTTAGTTGTAATAGTAGGTAACACCGATGTGAAAATGAGTTACATTTTTAATTTGTTTATAACTTAAGAATGGATTTAGCAAATAAATTCACGGTATTGTAACGGAGGGTGCGTAGGGTGTAGTGAAAAGCACCCTTGTTGACGTACTGAATTAAAGCTCAGACAGCCACAGTAAGAATATAAATAAAAGTTATACTTACCTGTGTCACTACGCTGATCTGTGCTGACACTGGAAAGGAGTTGACAGGGTTGATGCACAATTAATTAAATAGTTTAAAAATATAAACTAATTTATAATTAAATTTATCAAAATATATACACAAAATGATACAAAAGAATTAAAGTAAAATTTAAAGTTACGAATAAAAAATGAAATTAAGCTAACTAATTGAAAAAACTACACTACTGTTCGCCTCCACGATCGGGCTGAGAATCCATCTCGGTTCTGGATACGAACACTTCCTAGGCTAGTTCAATTGACAACGTACACACTTTTGCTGGTAATATTCCGCTTTTCTACAATATTCTGCAAAAATACGGAGCGGAAGATCGCCAGCCGCCGGTCAGCAATTTGCAACAGTCACGGCGTTCATTCAAAGGAAATACTGAATTACAAAAATTTAGAGTTCACGCACGTGGCTGTTACACTGCCTCCCCCTTTAAACTCGACTATAATAAAAGAATTATAGTTGAGTCTAGCGAAATCAATTGAACTACCCTTTGGCTACAACTAAGCTAACTTACAACTACAAACATTCTTGGCTAGGCTACGTGCTGTCGCAGAACGTTAGTGTCGGCTGGTAGATCAGTGACGTACGGTGGTGGATGGGCCTGCTGCAAGCCGGGGTACAGCGACACCGATGAACCGATGTTTGGTAATGACGTGGCAAGGGACTCCGTGGCCGTAGGGTTCGTGGCCTCGGATTCCCGTTGATGTATCAAGTTCACCAGGTATCGGGTAGTCATGGCGTCCCACAGGCTGGCCAGGAAAAACCATCTGCGTTGAGGTTGGTTGTCGGCTGCTCTCTTCAAACTAAAAAAATTCAGAACAACGGATGCGGCGTACCTTAAAACATGGTAAAGCGTGTATAGGAGCATAAATACTGAGAATAAATTCCCGGTATAGGACAGAAATCCCCACACTTCAGCGGCGGCACTCCAAGCCATCTTGGCAAACTCATATTTGCTGAAGACATCTGGAAGATGGAAGTCCTGTCCGTCGGTCCCTGCTCCTATCACTCATCGCGTCATGATGTTTGTTAAGGCACGTCGTTCGTTTGGAAAAAGCAGCGTTTGCTGGAATGCATCCATGTCTTGCTGGGTGTATACACTATGGGCGCTAATGGGCGCGATCTTTGTCATGGGCACAGTTTCGCTGGGATCGTTGGCGTCTAGAACCATGGGGTCAGGTTGTGTACGACGCAGGTCCTGGTCAACTTCAAACCATTTACCCTCCAGGTGGTACATGACGGCCAGTTGGTTTCCACAGTCGACCTGCGTGCCATGATCTCGAATTATGTGAGTAATGGGCGCCATGAACTTGCTCTCATTCTTATACGTAATAGGTAGCTCTTGGTAGCAAAATGATGTTTTTCTGAAATCCACAATTCGTGGGCTACACTTAATTACATATAAAACCTCACCCATTACTCTGCCCATGTGTCCTGCGGCTTCCTTCACCAGGCCGCTCACGATGTCTGGATTTTCAAGGGCCAACATGATACGGTTTCTTAAGATGTTTTCCTTCAAATGACATCTTTTTAGTATGGCGTCATAAACAAGGTCCTTAGTATGTTGTTTGAAGGCTATTTCCAAAAATAGCAGCTTGCTAAGGACTTGAGCCATCACGTCCGTGTTTTGGTTCACTCTTCGAGATTTCCTGAAGTAGAAACCAAGAGAGGATTCGGTGATGATCAGAAGGCGGTTTTGCTCAGTACGCCAAGCTGGTTGGTGGCAGAGCAACTCCTGCTGCACGAGTCGAAGTGCAAAAACCGTATCATGGGCCTCGACGACGACATACTTCGTCTCAGTCTGGTTCACCGTGAGGATGTTCGCGGCCCCTTCATACAAAACGTCCCAGCAGAGCATCGGTCATTGACATCAGCATTCCACATCACCTCACCGCCCATGTCGTCGAAACAATAAAGGTCCGTATACGTGCACACGGTCCCTGACCGTAGCTTGACTGTATTTTCTTCGACGTCGGCGATGGCGGTGTAATCTGACAATCTGATGGTGATGGCTGCACTGACGATCACATCTTCATACGTGATGCCCTGCTGAGTGTAGCGTACACCGGAACATTTGCCACTTGGTTGCAGGTGGCCTGCGATGGTTGTCGATAGCTCGGTCGTGCCGTTGAGGATTATACCAGACACAATACCGGCCCCTAATCCTGTCAAGTCTAGGTGTTGAAAACGGTGGGCTTCTAGGCAGCGTTCTGCCTTTACGGGGTGCACGTACCGGGCTAGGCCACCTGAAACTGCGCTGGTATGCGAGTGCATACCACAGTGCTCAATTAATTGTTGTACTGTTACCAAGCAGTTGTACACGTGGACTTCGGTATATCGCCTTTCCTGAACTAACTGGATCTTGGTGGTTATCTCTGTTGAGTCCTTCTTCGGATCCCTGCATGGCTGTACGTTCAGCAACGAAATCTTGGAAATTTCTACATCTGGGTCCGCACAGTCGAAGGCAATCAATTCAGCACGTAGCCAAACATTCAAACTTAACACTAACAACATAAAACACTTAAAGTACATGGTATAAATGTTTTTTCTTCTCTTTTTAAATTCGGTTTGAACAAATCCACGGGTGGTCAGAGACGGCTCCGCGACTTCGGGTTGCGTACCGGGGTGGCGGCGGAGGCGTATCTTCCTCGACCGTCGAATATGTCTCCGTGGTTGTGGTGGAATCCAAGGTGGTGTTGGTGGGTGGTCGGGAGGTTCCAGTACCTAGGGTGGTATTTCGGGTGGAATTTCTCTCTGAAACTATAGCATGGTTAGTTTCCTCGTGCCTACTTAATTCCGGATCTGGTAACGTTTCTTTTTGTCTTTCTGCCCAAGGGATAATAGGGGTTATACCCTCTTTTCCGTTTAATTCAGTCATCTTGGACGCGCCGTCGTGATCTACTAACGGAAGGGCAGTTAAGTCATCATTAGTCATGTAACAAGGTTTCAGTCTGTTAACGTGTACTGTCATCTGTCTACGGCCAAAAATTTCTTTTATAACAGCATTTACTTCCCGTATCTCAATTATGCGGTACGGTCCTGTCCATTTCTTTGCAAGCTTTGCACTAGTGCCGACCTTCACATCAGAACTTTTTTTATTGAAAGTGCGATGTACCCTATCGATATTTTTGTCTAATTGTTCTCGTGCCCTAGTGTGTGCAATTTTTAATCTTTGGATCAGTTCGCTCGCATAATTGGTGTCCACGTCATAACGGGTCTTTAAGGGTCTAAATATTTCGTCGAACGGTAACTCTATATCGCGGCCATACATTAGGAAGAACGGAGTTTCGCCTACCATCCAATGAAAATTACTACAAAATTCTGAAACTGCGAATGGTAGCCATTCATCCCAATCCGTATGGTTTGCGTTGATATAATGTGACAATATATCTTTTAACGTTCGATGACTACGTTCTAGACTCGCATTAGTCTGTGGTCTAAAAGCTGTCGTGTGCAATCTTTCGATGTTCAATATGTTACAAATTTATTTCATCAACTTTGAAACGAAATTTGTACCAAGGTCAGTAAGTAACTGTCTGGGTGTACCGTGTCGTAAAATTATGCCTTTTACAAATGTTTTGGCAACGGTAAGGGCTGTTTGGTCTCTTATAGGAAATGCTTCAAGGTAACGTGTGGCTGCATCTTGAACTGTCAAGATGTATTTATTTCCTGAGTCAGTAGTTACTAACGGACCAACTACGTACATCGCAATACGTTCAAATGGGCGATTGGCAGGTTTAAATTTTTTCAAAGGGGCGGGTTTTAAATGAGGACAGGTTTTCCTTTGTGCGCACGATACACATTTCTTTACATAATTTTTACCTCTCGCTAAGAGAGGTATTGCATTCATGCTAAAAATCGCATATCCAGATTTTATTGAATAAGCACGTTTTAAGGTCCCTACAATCCGATTTTAACATTTTTACGATGATGTCTGTGTGTGTGTGTGTGTGTGTGTGTGTGTGTGTGTGTGTGTGGATGTATGTGTGTGTGTATGTATGTAGGATGTTGGAAGGACGATTACTCAAAAACTATAAGACTTAAAAATTGTTTAACTACGTATTTTCCAATCGGACATTCATGGGAAGATCTGAAAAGGTTTTGGTAACAACTGGAAAACCGGAAGTAGAAGATTCTTGAAAAAAAATCTTCCAAATATTATTTTTTGAAAATTTTTCGTGATAATATTAAAGAAAATTAAATTCTCTATCTGATACATTTAAATATTTTATTATATATTCTATAGATTTAGAGATAAAAGAAATATAATATATAAAATAATCTGTTGTAATAAATTTTACAGCCGAAAGAATGCCATGGAAAATAGTTTAAATTGTTTGTAACTGACAGATAAATGTCAGTGTCAGAAATTCGTAGATATTACTAAAGAGTTTTTCTGGGAAGTACATACATTATATTATTTCTTAATGTATTAATAGTTAAATATTTAAAATTATAGGTCTATTACAATATCCTTCAAAAATACTGTCAATCCTGACAATGAATTGGAAACATTTCGAAAAATTAGAAGAGGACAAAATTTCTTCATAAAATAAATTTAAAATTAAACAATCTAAATATAAGGAATAGATATATGTAAGTAGAATTTTTGTTGTAGAATGTAGGTATACAAGAAATATTAAATACAATAGGGCGCTTTGACAAGCAGATATGGGGACTCATGTCAGAATGATAGCTAGTAATTATGTATATAGATGTAAATATCATAATTTCTCATTCTAAATTTAGTGATTTTCCAATTCCATATGGTTTATTTTCCTCGACAAGTAAATTCCACACTCCTGGTGACAAATTAACTACGTGTATTTAGAAAATCTTGAAATTCTAAATGAAACATAATGACTAATTATCATTCTGAAACGGGCCCCCACATCTGCTTGTCAAGGCCAACAATGTAACATGACTGTTCGCGCCCTATACTTATGTAACCAAAAAAGGAAGTGGCGAGAGGTATTGTGCTGGCCACAACAGATTTTTTACATCGGAACGGAGTTTTGGCCAAAAGAACCGCGAATTTACTTTTTCAAATGTTTTCTCCGTATCGCAATGTCCTGAAAGGGGTGAATCGTGGCAAGCCTTTAAAATAAATTTTCTAAATTTTGTGGGCACTACGAGTCGGTCTTCATAACGCTCATCGTCCGATCTACGGTACACTAACCCATCATCGTCCAAATAAAAATCGCAGTTGGGTTCGTCATTAATCTTATCTATATACGTCATAGTCTGCGCGTCATTCCTCTGCTTAGATTTCATGACGTCACGATCCCATATCACCGGCTCGCATTGTTTGTGATGAAACATGAGACGTACCGGCTTGATACGAGAGAGAGCGTCTGCATTAGTATGTTTCTTACCGGGGCGATAATGAATTTCAAAATCATGCTCCGATAAAAGCAATGACCACCTAATTAATCTATTTGATGGTTCGGAAGTATTCATCAACCATCTAAGTGGTTGATGATCGGTATAAGCTATGAACTTCCGACCATACAAATAACAGCGAAAATGTTTTATGCTCCATACTAGGGCAAGACACTCTCTTTCGGTCGTACTGTAGTTACGTTCTGCAGCAGCGAGTTGGCGACTCGCGTACGCGACAGGCATCTCGTGACCATCATACTCTTGGCATAACACAGCACCTATTGCGTAAGCAGAAGCGTCGGGGCATAAAATAAACGGTTTTTGAAAATTTGGATATTTTAGAATAGGCGATTTTAATAACAAATCTCTCAAATTATTAAATGCTGTATCTGCTTCGATCGACCAGGAAAATTTATTATTTTTTTTTGTCAAATTTGTTAACGGTTGAGCTAATTTTGCAAAATTTGGAATAAAACGTCTATAAAATCCAATTAAGCCTAAAAATGAACGAATTTCTGTGACGTCACGCGGTACGCCGGGGAATTGTTCTACTACATCTATTTTCTCTGGATCAGGTTTCACACCATCTTTACTCAAAACATGCCCGAGATATTTTGTTTCACTCATCATAAATTTGCATTTATCGGGATTTAAAGTGAGATTTGCATCTCGAAGTCGTTCGAATATGAGTTCTAATTTACCCATATGCTCTTCCAAGTTATCGGAGCTGAAACAAATTATATCGTCGAGGTATACAAAACAGTGAGTGACTGTTAATCCAGACAAAACAGTGTACATTAATCGTTGCCAAGTGCTCGGGCTGTTGATTAGTCCAAAGGGCATTCGATTACATTCAAAATGGCCCCAAGGTACAGAAAATGCTGTCTTTTCTATATCTCGCGGGTCCATCTCTACTTGCCAATAGCCTTTTGTTAAATCTAAAGTAGTAAAACGAACGGCATTTCCAAGTTGATCTAAAGTGTCTTGTAAATTTGGAATAGGAAAGTAATCTCTTTTAGTAATTTTGTTTAGTTCGCGATAATCTATACAAAATCTAAATGAACTTTCACCGTTACTTAATTTTTTTTCTACTAAGACTACTGGGGCGGAGTAAGGGCTAATCGACGGTTGAATAATGTTATTCTCGAGCATTTCATCTACAAGTTCTTTCATAACTTGGCGGCGACTAAACGGTACGCGATAAGGAGCGCGCGCCACAGGGACATCAGTGCTTGTGTGTATGCGATGTTTCACGAGCGGGGTCTTACTTAGCGGTGCGTTCTTCGGTTTGAATACGTCAGCATATTTATTTAAAAATATTTGAAATTTGTCCCGTTCCAAATCAGATAAATGATCTAAATTAAATTTATGCTGACTAGTTGTATTCACAGTATTAATACTTTTAGTGTTTTGTGCCTCGACTTCTAGTTGCTCTTCCGCTCCCACAGCTAAACCGATTGGTGCTCGATTTGCTAAAACTACATCTTCATTATTGACATTTAAAATGTTTATAAAGGCCTTATTATTTTAAAATTTTCGAAAAATGCTTCGAGCAACTAGAATACCGGGCCTGTCGAGGTCACGTGGCTCTACTACATATGTCATATCAGGCATCCGCTTATCAAGCACAAGTTCAATGACAACGTTATGTCGCGCGGGAATTTTGACTGTGTCCTTAATACGTACAACAAAATTTTTAATGTTAAGAGTGTCAGTAGACGCCGAATTATCACTACTTGTGGTATGCGTCTCTGCACTGCACTCTTCGATCGGTGCTGTCAAATTTAAATTTGGCGGTACAGGATCCGGACAGGGTTGATTACAATTTTGCTCATCGACAATATTGCAATCCGCGTTACTAAATGATTGATCCTGGGTTCCAAATAAATTGTTCGAGCCTACTATCTTTCTACTCTTATCTGCTGCTTTGTCAGCAGAGATAAGGTGTACGTTCTCGCTTGTATTATCACTGTTCCTTGAAAACTCTGACACAGATAAAACTTCGTTATTAATTTTGAATTGATTTTTCCCAAAATCGATTACTACTTTATTCTGAACTAAAAAATCTACTCCGATCAGTCCGTCGGCCGGCAAATGCAGATCATCGGGACATACGATAAAACGATGTACTAAATTTCTGGAACCCGCTACTAATTCGACACTAGTAACTCCATTACTAGTCAATTGGTTCCCAGAAACGTCTACTAGTACATCATCTGAGGGTGAGATAGACAAATTTAGTTCCTTAGCTACACTACGTTTCAAAAGAGATACGGCAGCACCCGAATCTATGAGAAACGTACTGTCGATCTCGTTAATTTTGAACAAAACAAATTTTGTTTTATCTGTATCAGGGTCAGCGACCCGCGGAACAACGAAGCGACGTTTACTTAAACTGCCTGACGTTGGGTCGCCGTCGAGACAGTTTTCGCGTTTAAAGGACACACGTTGTCATTTGCGCGATGACCTATCTTAACGCAATTATAACACAACACTTGCTTTGATTTCGAACATTTTTTTGATATGTGGTCTGTACTACCACAATTGAAGCAACGACCCCTCATATTGTGGTATCGTTGGTCAGTGCGTAAAACTGCGTTTTTCTTTGGCGGTGATTTTTGAGAAGAACGCGGCGGTGTTGGTTTCGTGTTATGTTGTGGGGCAGTGACCGCACGAACATGAGCCTTATGAGCATCTGCTTTCGTTTCTTTATATAAACAAGCTAAGACCTCCTCGCAGTGCTCCGCGTAAGGTAACGCCTCCTCTACAATTTCGAAATGTCTTATTCTACTAATTTCGTTGGCCAATTTAGTATCGAGTCCCTCAAAAAATTGTTTAATTGTCATGGTCTCACGTTTAATGCGGTTACGTAAACTCGTCATGTCGTTGTCATTTGACGCCGGAAAAAGTTTAGCTGCCGCAATTTCTAATCGTAAAGCAAATTTTTGAATAGAATCGTCCTTTTTACGAAAAATTTTGAAAAAATCTTTTTCAGCTACTGAAAAATCGTGCTTTTTGCCAAAAAAAATTACCAGCCATGCGCGCATATCTGTCATAGTAGTCGGTCTTTTATCTGTCGGAAGTGAATAAAAACAATTTTGTGGTTCACCTTTTAATTTTAATTTTATCGCTGTAACTACTTGACTATCAGTCCATCCGTAACAGTCTACCACGGTCGCAACGTTATCAAGGAAGGCTTCTAAGTCGGAACCACCGGAATACGTATCAATGCTTTTAAGGGCGGACATGGATGTAGGGTCGGTAAAAGCTGGCCTCGTTGATGGTGAACTAGTTTGGGCAGGTTGTTCATTAGAGGATGGTGGGATGTACTGCTTAGATGGCGATAAATTTGGAAGGTGGTATGAAAAAGGTGCAAAGTGAATGTCCAATGGAGGTACCCGTGATGGACCAGGCTGCGCGGTATAATAGTGTGGGTAATAAGGCATGGCGATATTAGTAACTGGAGGAGCGGTCGGATTCCCAGCCGTTGCCGTTGTTGTAGTGGTTGTAACTACAACCGTCGTGGGTACAGGGGGGGGGGGTTGTACAGTCGTTGTTTGTACAGTCGTCGTACTTGTTGTCGTGGGGGTAGCGTTTGAGTCAACCATTTTTACAGTTTTAGTCTTAAATTAATTCAGTCGATCACGTTATATCTAGTAAGCCCTAATTAGCCCTTTACTAGATCCTACCGACTGCGCCAATTGTAACGGAGGGTGCGTAGGGTGTAGTGAAAAGCACCCTTGTTGACGTACTGAATTAAAGCTCAGACAGCCACAGTAAGAATATAAATAAAAGTTATACTTACCTGTGTCACTACGCTGATCTGTGCTGACACTGGAAAAGAGTTGACAGGGTTGATGCACAATTAATTAAATAGTTTAAAAATATAAACTAATTTATAATTAAATTTATCAAAATATATACACAAAATGATACAAAAGAATTAAAGTAAAATTTAAAGTTACGAATAAAAAATGAAATTAAGCTAACTAATTGAAAAAACTACACGACTGTTCGCCTCCACGATCGGGCTGAGAATCCATCTCGGTTCTGGATACGAACACTTCCTAGGCTAGTTCAATTGACAACGTACACACTTTTGCTGGTAATATTCCGCTTTTCTACAATATTCTGCAAAAATACTGAGCAGAAGATCGCCAGCCGCCGGTCAGCAATTTGCAACAGTCACGGCGTTCATTCAAAGGAAATACTGAATTACAAAAATTTAGAGTTCACGCACGTGGCTGTTACAGTATACAGCAAAAAATAGCAAAAAATGAGCAAAATATTACAGTACCAAAACATTTTTGATAAGTTTTGTAACTCTACCGTGAACATGGTGTTACATTTTTGATTTGTTTATAACTTAAGAATGGATTTAGCAAATAAATTCACGGTATACAGCAAAAAATGAGCAAAATATTACAATACCAAAACATTTTTTGATAAGTTTTGTAACTCCACCGTGAAGATGGTGTTACATTTTTGATTTATTTGTAACTCCAGCGTGAAGATGGAGTTACATTTTTAATTTTTTTATAACTTAAAAATGGATTCAGCAAAAAATTCAAGCTATACAGCAAAAAATGAGCAAAAAATTACTATGTGAAGCAAGATGTGGCAACGCGATGTTGTAACTCCAACTTCACGGACGGGGTTAACGTGAACGTATAGCTACAGCATTTAGTTATACAGTTATCAAATATAACATGTGTATTTCTTATATCCATTTATTGGTCTGGAAAGTTATACAAAATGAATTTATAGGTAGGTACAGTTATTTGCAGATAGTGGAATTAATTTTGCACATTTTTTTTGGTCTAAGAAAATATTTTTTCGCGATTATGTTATTATTAATGTTAAAGATTATTGAATTTTCTACACGCAAGCATTAATAATTTTGCTATATATTTTATAAATAAATTAATAAATATAGATTAACTATAACAAAAAATTCAAATTATACAGCAAAAATTAAAAATAATTCCATAAAAATATTTTTAAGTTAAATCTTAATTGTAACAGTAGGTAACACCGATGTGAAAATGGAGTTACATTTTTAATTTGTTTATAACTTAAGAATGGATTAAGCAAAAGATTCAAGCTATACAGCAAAAAGTAGCAAAAAATGAGCAAAATATTACAATACCAAAACATTTTTTGATAAGTTTTGTAACTCCACCGTGAAGATGGTGTTACATTTTTAATTTTTTTATAACTTAAAAATGGATTCAGCAAAAAATTCAAGCTATACAGCAAAAAATGAGCAAAAAATTACTATGTGAAGCAAGATGTGGCAACGCGATGTTGTAACTCCAACTTCACGGACCCCTTGTTTCACCCATTTATTCTTTCTTTTATACTCTAACAAACATTCTTCACGCAAACGCCCAGGCGAATCCTTAACATTTAAAAACTTGAAATATGCCCTCTTTTTCTCAACAATCGCTTCTTTCACCTGATCATTCCACCATGCATTTTTCGGAACCTAATCTGCTTTCACCACAAACTTCTTTTGCACATTTGAAGAGGGAATTCTTAAATTTCATCCAAACTTCATTTACAATACAATCAAAATTAGACTCACATTCGGGCAAAGATTCATTCAACTTTCAACATATTATATTCTTACATCTTCATTCAAAAGAGCAAAGGATTTTATGCGAAATATTTTCCCGGAACTTTTGATCTTCATTCTCCAAAATTTATTCAATCACATTCGCGATACAATCAAATAATGATCATTCGTACCCAATTCAGCGTCTCGTTTCACACGCGCATCTACTACCATACTTCTCAATCGCTCATCATATATAACGAAGTCAATCACACTTATTCTGAACTACATTCTCCCAGGTGTATATGTGAGCCACGGTAGAAGATACATACAGGTATTGTAACTCAGCCGATTGCAAGCGGCGATGAGTGTCGCTCGTCCGTAGACAATAGTGAAAGACAGAAAACGGTGTCTATGCATTCCGTTCGCTTACTGTGTTGCTATCGAGTTTTCCTATATTATTTTCATGATTTCAAGTTCTTGTTTATTAATGGTGTTAACAGTAGCATATATAATAAACTAATAAAAATGGGTAAGAGGTACCCAATTGTAAATACCACGAAAAGATAAAATATTAACATCGAAAGACTATATTTGTGAAAAGCATTTTAAACCTCAGTATATTATTAAGGAAGTAACAACTGAAACGTATTCATCGACATGCTTTAATTGACAAAAAAGAGAAATAATTGAACCAGAAACAAGTTAGTTTAATTTAAATTTAAAGTAACATTATTTTATTGTCCAAAAATTTATTTGGCTTGTGATGTAGTAAATAATAATATGGATCTAGAGACAATTGTAGATCAACTTGCTTCTGTACCTAATTTACTTGATTTACCATCCAAGTTATGGGCCATGCATTGTTTATCTTGGAACACAGATAAAATAATTTCTATTTCTGAAATGACTGCTTTAAAATTTGGTGAAACAGTTATAAAAAGAAAAATTGTATTAACTCCAAATACGATGAACATTTATATATTTGATCACTTAATAATTTATGGTAAAATTGAAAACCCCTCTAACATAGAAGAAATACAAGATATTGTAAATAAATTACATAATACCGCCGTTTTCTACAATGGAATTGGTATAGCTGAAAGTCCTACAAAGTTCAGTCCAATTATATATGTCAGAGATCACTGCCTATAAGTGTGGAGACACGTTAGTTGTCCATATTTGTTGGAAGATTGTATTTCTGAAAGTAGCAACAATAAATCTAATTGTACATTTTGTAAGAAATCTAAAAAAGGAACCGTAAATTTCAAAAACAAACTTAAAATCGCAGACGATTAAACAGTATGAGACAAGTGCAGAAAAGGCTAAAAATTAAGAATAAAATAATTGATGAGCTAAAAGCTGCACGACAAAAAATCAAACAGTTAAATGATTAAGACATATTAAATAAAATTGATCAACTTGAAAATATGTCTACAGCACAAAAATTATTATTAAAATAATATAATATATAATAATATATATAATTATGTAAGTATTAATGAATTATTTTTATTCAGTTAACGCGGTAGCGCACGGCATGATAGACACCTTTTTCTGTCTCTCTCGCACACAACTGTCTGCGTTCTGGCGATACACTTGACCGCTACGTCGGAATACTTCTCTTTATTATGTACTGTGATGTGAGCTAACTTATGTTTAAAAATGGAATTCGAAATGAAGAGGTTCCTCTCCAAACAAAATGAAACAATACTCTCCCCATTGCCATTCACTCGACAATCAGCAAAACGTCCCAATACATTCTCAGATATACTTCGTTTAACACCCACCCATCCATTTAAATCACCAGACAATATCACTTTCTCACCCGGATCACACAAATCAATTACGCTGTTTACCGTATTTCGAAACTGATCTTTTTCAAGGTCACTTTCAGACTCTGATGGACCATAAGGTGACACAACGATGATTCTTATATAGCCTACCTTGAATCTCATTCAAGAAACTCGCGAAGAAATACAGCCATAACTTTGTACAAACGGTTTAATTCTTTCACTCACAAGTATACCTACACGATCACAAAATATATGCCATATATTTCTTCCTCATTACGTCCTTTCCTCATTGTCTCACTTACACACAAAATATCTACACTGTACATTCGCATTGCATTCATCAACTCAGAGATAAAACATTGCTATAGGTCGTGCCAAATAGAAATGACCTGTCAATCATTTCTTGCGCATATACTGTGTACCACTATTTTTAGAGCGGAGTAGTCTCTCACTACCCATTTCATAATGATATATACACTTTTTCCGTGCACCGCTTACCCAAAAAGAATTCTAGGGACTGCCCACTAGTCACTCGTGTAAGTACTGTAACGACATAAATGCAAAACCGATGAAGACACAAGCGTTCAACTGACAATGGATGTAAACATTGTGTTGTGCCAGTGACGTAGAAATAATTATGAAACAATAGTATTTAGAATATTTAAATTAAGCTTAAAAACTAAAATATGTACAAAATACCGATAATATAAATATTATTTTACAGTATGTTCAATAAAAAACCTAACTCTGAGTAGGCTATGAACAGAGAAACGTATGTCTGATCATTATTCAATTCAAAAGTTGTTATCAAAATTGATCTTGAAATGTAATTTTAAGAAGAAAGTATAATAAAGAATGATACAGTGTATTGCCCTTCGTCGTTTTCTAATTTGTTTCCATTTCTAAAATAAGATTCAAGAAGAGAAGCTTTGATTTCTTTAGACAATATTTTTCACAATATCGTTTCTTTGTTCATAGTCTACTCCGAGTTGTTTTTTTGAACACACTGTATAATGGCATTACTATGTAATCGTTAGAAGATGCGGTCGGTGGCCTGAATTAGATTTTCGGAAAACCCTTGGTCATGGCCATGTTGGTATCCTGGGTTCAAGTGCGAATGGTTTTATATGATATAGCTTCATGTTTCATATGTATTATTCGGACGCCACTGCGACAAACCCGCTTAAGTACAATGCATGTGATTGGCCTTTTAAGTAAGAAGGACGGAGAATGCGCAAATGCGTTTTACGCGCAGGTCATTTCTATTTGGCACGACCTATAGTTAACTGCTCGCTAATCAGCCATAATTAGTTTTTCATTTTCATTTTTCATTTCCGTATAGTCTTACCTGACAGTTGGGATACGATGTGCAATGGCTCATTGACTGGGGGGGGGGGGTTAAATATGGAACGGAGCTCATTCTGTCGTAACTCTGCTGCAGTTAAGATCGGAAAGTACAAACCGGGGCTTAAACTTTGAAAGCATTTAAAAGTTACCTTATCTAAGACATAAATAATATTTGTTAAATTTTAGTCGTGTTCTTGACCAGTATGTAGTAAATAGCGTACTGGTAAGTTTGTATGTATATGTCTATCTCTTTCCCCCACGAATACCTTCTCTCTGTGCACGACAACAGCGGGAACTGTCACATACGAGCTGTAAAACATAGGTGAATCTAGAAAATTTTATTAGGGGATATTAGATACAAAAAAATGCAGGGTGTTAAAAAAGGGTAATTTTTTAAAGGCATATAGTACTGACCAAAATGAGTAAAAAAAGCTTCATCAACATAGGTCCGATCTTTAATAATTCCGAGATATAAGGCAGTGGAAATGAGTGTTTACGGGGTTTAGGGAAAAAAATCATTTGACGTTCAGCCACATAACTCTTTTTATCATTTATTTTAACCAGATCAATACACACAGTATTATACATGGTAGTGTTGTAAGAATATTTGTCAATTACATAACATTATTTAAAATTGTAACATAATACATTTATTTATTGTTATTTTATTGTGTTCATTTGTTTCTATTCATTTTCTTCGCTTGTTGTCAGGACGTCTTGGGCCAGTCTCTTTTTCAGTCGTGTGGTTTCGCTACGCTGCCCTAGCTTGTATTGTGATGCCCCTGGACATAAATGGATTGTATTTATATACTTAGTTAATTTTTTTATAAATTCTTTTATGGGAGATATTAGATATTCCTAGTTTTTTTGTGAATTTGGTTATTTCGTACGTACCACGGGGTATTGATTATTATGCGTAATATTTTGTTTTGCATAATTTGGACTTTATTTAATATTTTTTTGCTAGCGCCATACCATAAACTGCATCCATATGTTATAATTGGTCTTAAAATTGATTTATATATTAGCAATGAACATTTTAGCTTTAGCGCAGATTTTCTGTTTATAAGTGGGTATAGTGTAACGTTTCTATTTATATGGGTGAAGTGTAAAACATAGACAAATATTATTAAGTAAAAGAATATGTTTATTAAACAATAAATAGTTAAGGATTAAATATTAAAAGATAATAAAAACAACTAACACTATGATTAAATAATTATAAACACTAAGAATATTATTAAATGCTTAAACACTACGATTATTTATTTAACTAACATTTATATCACTGCACTTATATAACTGCATTTATTTATGTTAACAACTGTTAAACTGTTTATTTATATCACCGAGTTCATATCTGGTTACTTGTATATATGAGACTGTTTCCCGCTGTTCTCCCGACGGTATTTATACAGCCCCCATCATTCTAGAACTCTTCTAAAGCGACAATGACCCGTATACAAAGGAATGAGGTCACGGCGCAATTAACCTGTCTCAGCGCGTCGGGGATTGTATTATCGCTCTGGTACGTTCTTTCGAAGGGATTACGTCATTGTTCGCGAACATGCTATCAGTAGCGGCGCATGCATACTTTTCTCTCAGGGGCGCACGTCACACTGCCCCCTCCTTAAGACTGTTTCGTCCCGGAACAGTTCTCGATGGCAATATCTGCACGTATTACCCTTGGTACATTTGGAAGTCCACGTGGTACACCAAACCCGCATACACACTCTTTGACTAAGGTTTCAGCGACCGTGATGGCTTCCTGGTTGGGTAATAGATAGGCTTCAACCTACTTGGTGAAGTAGTCTATGACAACCACGATGTATTTATTTCCGCCTTCTCTTTCTGGAAATGGTCCGGCCACGTCAGTCGCAATGCGCTCAAATGGACTGCCAACGTTGTATTGACGCATTGGACTTTTCGTCGTCTATGAGGGCCGTTGCTTCCAGCGCAAACCACACATTTCTTCCACCTGTCTTTAACGTCTTTCTTGCACTTAACCCAGTAAAATCGCTGACGCAATCTTTCTAATGTTTTGTTGACTCCCAAATGGCCACCTCCAGATCCGTCATGGATCTCTTTTAACACGTCTGGTACTCTACTCTTAAAAATAACCAACTGAGTTCTCTTCTCAGTTCCATGGCATTCTCAACCACACGCTTTAACAGGCCATCAATCACCATGGAGTCACATTGCGCCCAGTACGATTTTACAATCTGTGACTGTGGTGCAACATCTTCCCATATATTATTTTAAATCAACGTGCGTACATGCTGCAGACAGCTCTGTGTTTCTTTCAAATTTCTCGCGGTTATTGTACATATTAATTTATTATTGTGCTTTATTTTATTGGATGTGTCTAGTGTTTCTGTGCATGTAGTTCATTTTGTACACCAGAAGCAGTGAGTCTGTTCCAGTTTTCTTAAATATTTTAAACTATTTTTTTGTTGCCTTGAAATTACTTAAGTAGAGTCAGTTCTGACAGGTTAAGTTTTACTACTTGCTGTTAGCAGTGGCGTAGGTTATTAGTTTTGGCGTCGCTGTTGGGTCTTACTTTACAACTAATATTCGTATTTATATAATTATTTATATTTTTAAACAACTATATCTTTTTACTATAATTTTAGGTAGGATTTAGTTCAGATTTTAGATTATTTATTAGGCTTTCATTTAATTTATCCTATATTTTATTCGTATTTATACATTTACTTATTTTTAAACAACATATCTTTTTACCATAATTTTAGACAGTATTTAGTTCAGGTTTTAGATTAGTTATTAGGGTCTTATCTAATTTATTTTGTGTTTTATTCGTATTTATACATTTATTTATATTTTTAAACAACATATCCTATTACCATTATCTTAGATAGGATTTAGTTCAGGTTTTAGATTAGTTATTAAGGTTTTATTTAATTTATTTTGTGTTTATTATAGGCTAGAGATTTTTATGTCATCACAATGTCTAGCTGTGCAAAATGTAAATATAAAAAAAATGATGGATTAGTAGGATGCCAAGGTCCTTGTGGAAAGTGGTTCCATTCCAGTTGTGCAGGTTATACTGAAGCTGAATTTAAATTCATTGAAAAAAATACAAATATTTTCTACTGGTGTGATGTGTGCAAAAAATGTTGTGATGTTGTTGATAAATCTAAGGCATTGAATATAGAATCTAATTTGAAAGAGTTACATAAAAATGTGGCCAATTTAAATTTAAATAGTGATTCTTTAAACAAAGCTTTTGAAAATTTTCAAAGTGAAATATTTTCTACTTTAAATTCACTATTCTCCAAATTTAAAGATGAAATTCAGCAGTCACTCGATTCCAAATTAAATGAAATCAATACCAAAAGTAACTCGACTAATATTAATACTAAATCTTATTCTAATGCTATTACAACCAATCCTATAGGGCCACCCATAATCATTAAGCCAAAGAAAGTTCAGAGCTCTGTCGCCACTAAAAGTGATTTACATAAATCTGTCAATCCAGTTGATTCCAATTTAAAAATCACTAATATTCGTAATTCACGAGATGGTAGCGTTATTATAAATTGTGCAAATACTGATGAGTCATCCAAATTTCAAAAATTAGTAAATGAAAAACTAAGTGATACTTATGAAATTAAACAAGCTTCCACTTTTTACCCCAGAATAAGAGTTACCGGTATTTCTGAGAAATTAGAAGCACATCAAATTATTAACAATCTGAAACAATTAAATAAATTATGTTTTACTGACAGCAGTACTTGTGAAGTTATCTCAATAAAGCCATTACGTAATAATCAAAAAATTTATCAGTGTACTCTTAAAGTTGATCTTAAGACGTATCATGCTGCTTTGAATCTAGGGAAACTCTGGATTTCTTATGATTACTGCTCTATTTACGATGCTACGGATTTACGTCGTTGTTTCAAATGCTGTGGCTTCCATCACCTTGCAGCTCAGTGCACCAAGTTAATTCCTACCTGTCCTAGATGTGCTGAAGGTCATAATTTAAGTGAATGCAAATCTGATACGTTAAAATGTACACATTGCTCTCATCTAAAATTGTCACAAAATTTAAATATTGCTACTGACCACGCAGTTTGGCATCCCGAGTGTCATGTGTACAAAGAAGTTTTATCAAAATTTAAAAAGTCCATGCTAGGTGAATTATAGCAACCAAAGAATATCATCAGTAATTCTGAACACGATTTAACTTTTTATTACCAAAATATTAGAGGAATTACAGGTAAATGCCAAGATATATTTATGCACTCTGTCAGCTCTCCAGAATATCAAGTTTATGTTTTAACTGAAACGTGGTGTAATAATTCAATTAATAACTCTGAGATTTTTGACATCAACAACTTTAACGTATATAGATCTGATCGTGATTTTCGTAGAACCGATACAAAGCGTGGAGGTGGTGTACTTGTTGCTCTTAATAAATCTATCGATTCTATGCAGATTGACATTCTTAGTGTTTGTCCCTCGTTTTCCGATCTTCCATTTATTGATATTCTTCTTATTAAAGTTATCTTACATCATAATATATTGTACATCTGTAATATCTATATTCCACCTTCTAGTACTCTTAATGACTATAGTTCTCTATTTAATTCACTGTCATTGCTGGAATTGTTGTATAATTCAAACGTGATATTTTTCGGTGATTTCAATATACCTCACTATTTAGACTGCGTTAAAAACAATGCTAAATGTCAGTACTATATTAATCTATTGTATTTTCTGGACTTTTTACCTCTCGCTAAGAGAGGTATTGCATTCATGCTAAAAATCGCATATCCAAATTTTATTGAATAAGCACGTTTTAAGGTCCCTACAATCCGATTTTAACATTTTTACGATGATGTCTGTGTGTGTGTGTGTGTGTGTGTGGATGTATGTGTGTGTGTATGTATGTAGGATGTTGGAAGGACGATTACTCAAAAACTATAAGACTTTAAATTTGTTTAACTACGTATTTCCCAATCGGATATTCATGGGAAGATCTGAAAAGGTTTTGGGAACAATTGGACAACCGGAAGTAGAAGATTCTGGAAAAAAAATCTTCTAAATAATATTTTTTGATTTTTTTTCTTGGTAATATTAAAGAAAATTAAATTCTCTATCTGATACATTTAAATATTATATAATATATTCTATAGATTTAGAGATAAAAGAAATATAATATATAAAATAGTCTGTTATAATAAATTTTACAACCGAAAGATTGGCCATGGAAAATAGTTGAAAATTATAATTGACAGGTAAATGTCAGTGTCAGAAATCATTACTGAAGATTTTTTCTGGGAAGTACATACATTATATTATTTCTTAATGTATTAATAGAATTGGAAACATTTCGAAAAATTAGAAGAGGACAAAATATCTTCATCAAAAATTAAACAATCTAAATATATATGGAATAGATATATGCGTAAGTAGAATTTTTGGTGTAGAGTGTAGGTATACAAGAAATGTTAAATACAATAGGGCGCGAGCAGTCATATGATTTTGTTGGCCTTGACAAGCAGATATGGGGGCCCATGTCAGAATGATAGCTAGTAATTATGTATATAGATGTCAAATATCATAATTTCTCATTCTAAACTTAGTGATTTTCCAATTCCATGTGGAGCAGAATTAAATGTTAAATATCTAAGGCATACAAGTAAATTTTAAACTCCCGGTGATAAATTAACTACGTAAATTTAGAAAATCTTGAAATTTTTAATGAAAAATTCTAACATTTGACATCTATGTACATAATTACTAATTATCATTCTGAAACGGGCCCACACATCTGCTTGTCAAGCCCAAAAATGTAACATTACTGTTCGCGCCCTATACTTATATAACCAAAAAAAGGAAGTCGCGAGAGGTATTGTGCTGGCCACAACAGATTTTTTAATATGAAACAATACAACTTTATTGAAAATAGTAGTGGAAGGATTCTTGATTTGATTATAAGTAATAAAAACTGTTCAGTATCAAGAGTAATTAATACGGCGGTTAAAGAGGATAACTACCATCCCGCACTTTCTGTTGAAATTAATTTGAAATCACTCTCCAAAAAATTTAAGTCAGTAAATAATGAAGCATTTAATTTCAAAAAAGCTAATTTCCCTCAATTATATGAAGAGTTGTCCAATATTAATTGGGATTTTCTACATACATACACTAATGTGAATTCTGCTCTTGATGCTTTATACAATATTTTTAATTCACTTCTCAGTAGAAATGTTCCTAAAAAACGCAAAACGACCAAAAATTATCCACCTTGGTTCAATGGCTCTATCATACATAAAATTAAAATGAAACACAAAGCATGGAGCAAATATAAAAAATCGAATAATATTGAAGACAAATTAGAGTATTCTAACTTACGATCTCTTATAAAGCGCGAAGTACAGGAAGCTTACAAGAGTTACTGCATAAGTATACAAAATGAAATGGTTACTGAACCTAAAAAATTCTGGTCATTAATAACAAACGTAATTCCTCTGCTATACCTTCCATTCTGCAATATAACGATTAAATAGTAAATTGTCCACAGGATATTGTTAATAAATTTGCTCTTCATTTTTCAAACTCATTCACCGACTCTATTCTCGACATCTACCCACATGCTACTGATAACTGTACTACTCTGCAACTTACCGCTGTTACTCAGGAAGACATTGTGTTTGCCATTAATAAATTAAAATGTAAAATGACTATGGGTCCCGACCTCATTCCTGCTTTCATCATTAAAGATTGCAAATCTGTCATTATTCAACCCCTATTAATTATCTATAACCTTATTCTTAAAACTTCTGTTTTTCCTCAAGCATGGAAACTTTCAAAAGTTACACCAGTCGTCAAAAAAGGTGACAAGAACAACATTAATAATTATAGACCTATTTCAATCATATGCAATTTTAGTAAGATATTTGAAATAATTCTTCATATGAAAATCTATAGTCATGTTCATAATATGCTATCTAGTGAGCAACATGGATTCGTCAAAGGCAGATCAACTGAGACCAATTTAATGTATGTTACATTACATTTGTGAAGCTATGAATGATAATTCCCAGGTTGATGTAATTTATACTGATCTTTCAAAAGCTTTCGATAAAATAGATCACTCGATTTTAATTAAGAAACTTGATCTTTTTGGTTTCTCGAATCCATTGATCAGTCTAATGTCTTCTTACCTTGAAAATAGATATCAATATGTCTGTTATCAGGGCTATAAGTCTGATCATTTCTTGCAAAAATCTGGTGTCCCTCAGGGTTCGGTACTCGGCCCTTTGTTATTCAACATCTTTATTGATGGTATTATTAAAAATGTTGACTCCAAGTACTTATTATATGCAGATGATTTGAAGTTATTTTGTAGAATATCTTCTGTTGCCGATTGTGAAAACCTTCAGAGAAATCTGAACATTATTTCTGGTTGGTGTAAAAACAATAATCTTGAGCTCAACGTCTCTAAATGTCAAGTCATGACATACACCCGAAAGCTCAATTCTATTAAATATAATTACAATATCAACAACTGTGTGCTCGATAGGCCGGATTCTATAAATGATTTGGGTGTTATTTTCGATCCCAAGTTAAATTTCACAGAACATGTTGAAAATAAAGTCTCATGTGCTTTTAGGAACTTAGGGTTTCTCATCCGAAATGCTGAGAACTTCAATAGCCAAGTATTGAAAATGCTTTTTGTATCCCTCGTACGCCCTCATTTAGAGTACTGTTCAACAGTCTGGAACCCGATTTATTCTAAGTCCGCGGTACTAATAGAAAAAGTCCAGAGAAGATTTTTAAAGTCAGCCATTTTCTTTGCAGAGGGTGCTTACCCCGCTAGGGACACGTCGCAAGAATCAATGTTAGCAAAATATAATCTTGTTCTTCTGCAACAGAGAAGAAGCATGCATGCAGTTATTATTTTGTTCAAAATCATTAATAATGTAATCGATAGCCCTTACTTGTTGTTAATAATAAATTTTCATGTCCCAAGGTTATCATCGAGACATGCTGCTACTTTTTACGTAACCTCTGGTAAATCCAACGCTTTGAACAAATCGCCTATACATTTTATGATTAATTCGTATCATGCTGTCGAAGACAATTTAGATATATTCTTTTGCTCATTGAATGATATTAAAAGAATATTCTATTAATTTGTATGCTTTTTTCCTACCCTGTAATTGGGCTCAGCCTGTTGGGTATGGTTCTCAAATAATAATAATAATAATAATAATAATAATAATATTGGTTTGTTCTCGTCGCTTTCCATTCCAGTAATATTTTCAAAGTCGGGTCCTTGCGTAGTCCATCGGGCTGCCAACTATCGTTGACTACTGTTATTCTGGCAATGGTGCAATGTTTTTCTCCTAGTCGACTACCATATTTGCCTCCCTTAGCATGGCCTTGAACAATGCGTCGACGTTACTTGCCTTTCTTTCAAGTTCCTTTCTCTGTCTTGGCTTTCTTCTTCCTTGTGGTGAGAGGTATGGCATTGTCGTCATCGTTATCTATCTCGAGTTTTCGTTTTCCACTCGAGCTGTCCATACGAATCGCCAAGGGCACGTCTTCCCCGCTGTCTTCAGGTCCCATTCCAAAGTCCTTAGATTGCAATTGCAGCTGCTCGTCGGAGAACTATTCATTTCAGGTTGGCTTTCCTCTACTACTGGAATTTCTTCCTAGATTTCTTCTTTAATTCCTTGCTGAACACGCTCCCTTTCTCTCTCGCGTTCTCTTTCTTTTTTTCGCTTCCATCTTCTTTCTTCATATCCATCCTTGACATCAACGGATTCGTCCTTTACCTCTAGTGTTTCTGCCTACATTTCTTTTTTTTAATTTCTTACTGAGCACGCACATTTTCTCTCTCGTGGTCTCTTTCTTTTTCGCTTCCGTCTTCTTTTGTAACAGCGGAGTTTCTTTCTTCTAGCGAACACTTCGTTTATAATTCGTCGCACTTTTTCATCTATGGCTTCGGTGTTTTCATTTCCCTCAGTATAATTATTTCGCACTCGCGATTGGTTACGTGAAACTTGTTTGGCAGTTTCATGATCACATATATATATATATATATATATATATATATATATATATATATATATATATATATATATATATATATATATATATATATATATATATGAGAGTGCGTTACCCATAGTTTTTGGGCGACATAATTGCTGTGCTTGCTGAGTATTGCTGTCTCGAACTCCGAAGATGAGTCTCTGAGTGGCCAGGTACTCCAAATCCTTGTCAGGAGCTGTACGATGTGTGAGACGAACCGAACGAGTTACATCGGCTCCAAATTCTTGCAGACTTTCTTCAGTTTTTCTAGAAGTCTTCTCCCATCCTTGTTTCAATATTTGTTCCAGAAATCCAGAATTCTCCAATTTCCGTTCCAACATCTGCTCCGTATTTCCAGAATTCTCCTTCAATTTCCGCTCCAACATTTGCTCCATGATTCCAGAACTCTCCTCTACTCTTCCAGAATTCCCCTTCAATTCCTCTTCCGATTTCTGCTTCAGAATTTCATAATTCTCCTCTACTCTTCCAGAATTCGCCTCCAATTCCTCTTCCAATTTCTGCTCAAAAATTCCAGAATCTTCTTCAACTTTTCTAGAACTCTCATTCAATTCACGTTCTATTGTTCTATAATGTTCCATTAATTCTTCGTCCAGTACTCCGGAATTTTCCTTCAATTTTCTAGAACTTTCATGCAATTCCCTTTCCAATGTTCTAGAATATTCATTTAATTCTTCTCCGGAATTTACTTCCACTTTTCCAGAACTTTCATGCAATTCTCTTTTCAATGTTCTAGAATGTTCCATTAATTCTTCTTCCAGTGCTCCGGAATTTTCCTTAACGTTTCCAGAACTTTCATGCAATTCTCTTTCCAATGTTCTAGGATGTTCCTTTAATTCTTCTTCCAGTGCTCCGGAATTTTCCTCCACTTCTGTAGAACTTTCCGCCAATCTCCGCTCAGAACTTCTAGAACTTTCTTGTATTTTTTCTGCGAATACTTTATAAAACTCGGAATAGTAACACGGAACTTCGAATAAGTAATCGTCAGGATTTTCACCAGCTTCGATTAAAGCTTGCCGCAGTTTTTCTTGAAGCTCTGTTTTCCCTCCTGTTGCATCCAAATCCAGTTCTTCCACTTCCGTCCTGAGATCAGATTTTAATAGTTTAGGCATTTTATTTATTTTTATTTACACTTCACAGTTATGAACAACCCCACACCTGACACCAATTGTAACGTTTCTATTTATATGGGTGAAGTGTAAAACATAGACAAATATTATTAAGTAAAAGAATATGTTTATTAAACAATAAATAGTTAAGGATTAAATATTAAAAGATAATAAAAACAACTAACACTATGATTAAATAATTATAAACACTAAGAATATTATTAAATGCTTAAACACTACGATTATTTATTTAACTAACATTTATATCACTGCACTTATATAACTGCATTTATTTATGTTAACAACTGTTAAACTGTTTATTTATATCACCGAGTTCATATCTGGTTACTTGTATATATGAGACTGTTTCCCGCTGTTCTCCCGACGGTATTTATACAGCCCCCATCATTCTAGAACTCTTCTAAAGCGACAATGACCCGTATACAAAGGAATGAGGTCACGGCGCAATTAACCTGTCTCAGCGCGTCGGGGATTGTATTATCGCTCTGGTACGTTCTTTCGAAGGGATTACGTCATTGTTCGCGAACATGCTATCAGTAGCGGCGCATGCATACTTTTCTCTCAGGGGCGCACGTCACAATAGTATGCCAAGTCTTTGGTAGCATTGTTTTAGTTTGACGGTTATGTGGTATTTCCAAGTTAATCTTTTATCTAGATATATACCCAAGTATTTTATTGCACTGTCGTCAGGATTCCATGGGATCGTTTTTTCTTCAATTGTAAGTTCTGTTGTGGGCTTTTGTCTTCTAAGTGTGAATATTTTTGCTTCACATTTATTTGCATTTAAAGTAAGAGACCACTTTTTAAACCAATTCATTGCAATGTTTAGAAAAGTTTGTAGATTTTCGACAGCTATATCTACATTTTTGTTTTGGCTTATTAAACATAACTCTATACTCCGTTCACTTATACGAAAGAATATGGAACTAATTCTTGAAAAAACATGCCATTCTATTGGTTCGGTTCCAAAATTATCCTCTTTTGAACAATACAAAGACCTGTCTATTCAAGAATTAGTTCCACATTCTCGCGTTTCAACAAACGGACTATAATCTTATCTTTGTAACACCAACTAACTATCTATGATATTTTCTATTCCTTTCTACTTTTACTATTCTCTTCATACTATTACTATTTTTAAAAATATATAAAAATAAAATTATTAACAATCGTTTGTGATCGAATTTAGCGAGATATAACATTTGATATTTTTTAAAATTCATAGACACCAATCTTAAAAAAATAAATTATAATAGTGTATTATAACACTCGAATGAGCTATTAACGAACTTTTTTGTTGTAATAACTTTATTATAGACGCAAAGTAAAAAAAAAAATCAAATTTATCTCAAATTTAATATACAAGATGTTAAAAAACAAGTATAACACATTTATAGTAAATAGAGAGGAATTCAAAAAAGTCGAAAAGTTTTATACAATATGTTGTGTCCAAAAATGAATTGTTTCGGAGTTATGACAGGTTTAATATAAATTTAATTATTATGTAAATACCGAAAACCATGAATTTATTCGTAAAATAACGGGCAGCCAAGTGTCAAAGATGGCATAATTAGATGTCATAAATGTCTTCTTTGACACTTGGCTGTCCATTTCCCACGCAACAACTATTCGAAATTTTACAAATAAATTCATGGCTTGCCACATTTTCGAAATAATTTTATTTTTGGATACAAATTCTATAAAACTTTTCGGCTTATTTTGTCTTTTTCTTTACGTCCTATAACTGTGCTACGCTTGTTTTTTAACATCCTATATACAGAATCATCTATTGTGAAAAGCGAGTTATGGTCCCCCGAAGTTTGAAAATATAGATGTCTGTTTTCTTCGTGGACCTAAATGTTCTTGAAATATGTAAGTAAATATTATAACACTGTGCAAGTCTGCATGCTTTATAATTACAAGTGTATTTAAATTATTAAGTTTATTACTAGACATTTATATTCAAATAAAAACTATTTAAGAATTGTAATACTGGACTAATAGCCACGCCTCCGCTATTTGAATTTCACTACTTCCATTGATAGTAGGGTCCTGCCCCTAACTCGGTATTTTTTACATATTTATAAACAGTCTTTGAGTCGCCTCAATCAAAATAATATATGTGGAATTCATATGAGTCACGAGCTGTTATAATAAAATACCCCTTATTTCCGAAGTATTTCAATTATATAATTTTATTTATTTATTAATATTCATTAGTAAGCATATATTTTCACTATTTTTTTTACTAATTTCTCTTAATTCGATTGAGCTGTAATCCTCTATTTATATACAACATATAAGGCGATTTTTCGCGACGGACCAAACATGAACCACGGTTATACGTTTGGTTCATGAAAACGTCATTGTTATGACGTAAGATAGAATATCGCGAGAAATCAGTTTGGTTAAATCTGTTGCATCATTCGGCGGTTAATTTTAAACGATGGAGAAGTTTATGAGTTATATTATAGATGAATTTATGTAGATGGACATGAGTTATTTAGTATGCGATCTTTACACATTTCGCAATATTTTGTAACTACAGGATCTGCAAATAATTGATTGTATTATTTGTAAACAAAACTTTAACCTAACTTTTACCTTTATTTAACATATCAACAGTTCCCCTGTCAACTTCCACTTCAAAAATTTCTAATCCATTGGAAATTGTGACTTTTTCCATGTTTGTAATTTATTCTAGTTTAAATCAAAATCTCAAACGCCCAAGTGTATAAATAAAACAAAGGTAGACTGAGATGGATTGAGATTAGAAAGAGAGAACCGATGAACCAGATTCATGAACCTGCTCGCTAGCTCGGTTCGTGATTCGACGAACCTGGTCCATGATTGACGTCATTAGTTCGTCACGAGAACGTACTGGTTCATAAATTTCATTAACCAAACCGCTTTGGTTCGTCGCGAAAATTTGCCTATAGTTTCCTCTGTATATTTTATGCAAATAACGGTAAGAAATTGTGTAAATCAAGCTTTATATTACAATGCCATCTATGATACAAAATTTGTAAAACAAAAATCTTCTAACCTGTACAAATATAATAATACTTTGTATTCATAACTGCTACAAAAATTCATGATTTGTAAATAAATATTTAGGAGATATTATTTAATGAAAGTGAATAGAAAATTTATGAAACATGAATTTCATGATTGAAACAGTTCAAACTTTAATTATAGTAGTGTAACAATACAACTGTCACCTGTTACACTGTAGTTCAGAGTAGTAAATCGAACTGTGTTAACCTCTGTTGTAAATACTACAAATTATTTGTTTGTAAATAAATATTTTGTAGATATTTAGTGAAAGTGATTAGAGAATTTACAGAACATGCGTTCTATGATTGATTTGTGTTTTATGTGCTCAAATGATAACAAATGCAACATTGTAGACAACAAAATTGTTACTCAAGTGCAATATCTAATGCCTGAAATTGTAAGTAATTTTATACATTTTACTTTTCTTTAAAGGTATTGAATAACTTTGGAACTTATATGGAAATACGAAGTTATAAAAAAGAAATAACCTCAAAATTCTTGTATAGAATTTTTTTCAAATGCCACATTCCTCCACAATTAAAATCCTATTCTCCTCTAGAAAACAGAAAGTTCTATTTAAAAAACTTTTTCAAAGATGTTATGAAAAGCTGGGAATACTTGTTATTGACTGATTGGTTTATAAATTAACAATATTATTTTTTCCATCCTTCTTCACATAAGCTACGTACTACTTTTAACACTTCAGTGCCAGTGCCTATGAAATAATTCCATCTGCTCATTGAATGTTTATATATACAATGTGTTTTAAATAGTAATGAGGAATGGAAGCGGACGTGGTATTGTTGTAACCTGTAACCATGACGCCATCTTAAACATATACTTTCTAGAACTACGTAATAAAATTCGTGCACTTTACAAGGGTAGGGTCAGAGTGTACGAAAATTCAAATATCACTTTATTCATACTTCAATTTATAAAATATCCTATTGGACAAAAATAAAAATAAAATAACATTGCCTTATTCAAATAACTACTATGCGTTTTTCAAATATTCAGATCTCAACTTGTGCAAATCTCTGTCAGTATTAGGTAAGTTGGCTCGCATTGAAATATTTGTTTCTAGTTTTTTCACGACTGCTTTCTTATAGTACTGTTTAGTGATATTTGATTTTATAATTATATACAAATTACAAATAAATGAAAATGTTAATATATTTGTTGTTCTAATTTAAAAATAAACAAATGCATATTTTATATATGTCAAATAAATTTGTCTATTCACAAATGATATGTATGCACAATTTTTTCATATAAACATAACACATATTTTGTTCGTTAATAGTAATAGTCTAATATTCATACTATTTAACTGAAGGTACATAAAAACAATAAACTTTTATAATATAATTATAGAAAGGCCATAAAACGGTTTAATGTTAAAACATGAAGGAGATAAAATAAAATGAATTGGTAAAATAAAATCACCTTTATAATAAAATAAAGATATTTGCTATTTGATAGTTACAGCTTTTAAACAGGTTTTTTAAACATGTACCTACTATAAACAGTAATACAGATGATACGACTGTCATTCTATATCTAACATTTTTACTCGGACACTAAAAGCGTAAATTTTAAAATTTTAGTACATGAAAATTAGAAATTTTAGTCTCTAAATCAGGGGACTCCAACCTAAGGCCCGCGCCTGTTGTTTTTTTTTCATTAGATCTGGATCATCTGGCTGGATATTTGTGATTAGTGCATTTTTTTGTAAGTTTCTAATTATTATTGAACTAGAAATGGTATTATGACTTTATTTTATTGCTTATATGTTTTACATTTATATTATGATGGCAATTTAATTGAAAAAACTACAATTATTTAAAAATCAATGGCACAATTTATTGATGGTAATTAGCGACTAGCAGAGTTTTATCTCTGTCTTTCGGTTATGGATTATTTTAGACAATAATATTTTAAATAACAGTTATAGAAAAACTAATTGTTGCATCTTTTATTTGAAGTATTTTTCTCCAAAATAATCCATAAACGATTGACAGAGATAAAACACTACTAGTCAACTGCTCGCTAATCATCCTCAATCAGGTTTTCATGTTACCAGTCAACGTGTTCAAAAGAACTTTTCTCTTCCAAGCTGTGATCACAGTATTTCAGTAATTTTTTAAAATCATTTAGAAGTTTTCATCAACAATGTTGAAGAAAATTTACAGTTGGAATCCCTTGATCTTGAAGCTAAAGATGTGTTAAAGTTACTATTTAAAAAGAAAAATTTGATTCAAATCTATGCATTATTGAATGATTTTAACTGATAGAAAAATTTCAACCGGATTACTTTACCAATTTTTGGCAGTACGTACGCATGCAAACGTTTTCAAAGATGAAACATGTAAAATCAAGAAATTGAATGCGAATAAATGATCCATTTCGAAATCTTTCAATATCGTATTTAAAATCTTCAAATCATTATTTTAAATTTGTAAGTAGTATACATATATATTATGCGAAATGATAAATAATATTGACGATAATAATTAAAGAAATGTACATTTATAATTCAATAGGGTTTCCAATAAGAATTATTACACTTTCGTATGCGGTTCACTTCTCAAAAGGATGGTGACCCCTGCTCTAAATCTCTATGTATAAACCAATCCTTTAAAGTTTTACGGGGCATATAGTATTTGGAAGAACTATTTTCATGTCTATGTCACGGTTTCGCGTGTATATATTAATTCTTATAGATCTCGAGATAGCAATGGTGGCCCATTTAAAATGAACAACTGTATTTTATCTGCGTTTATAGTTGGCATTGGCACAAGTCGACTAAAGTGGTTTAATATGCTTTCTGAGGTCTACAAATTGAAAAAATGAGAAAACTGAAGGAAATAATATTATAAATAAAAAAGGTGATCTGTAATAGAATTTTTCATTTGTTTCTTAATCATTTTCAATATTTTCTCCAAAAATTAATAATTCATGTTTTATCGAGTGTTTTATTTATGTTTAAAAAAAAGAATGTTGACTTGTTATATATCATTGAAAAACTTATAAAATAAGCAAAAAGATAAGACTATTTCCAACATAGGTTCCCACTTAAAAAATATATGTTTGTATTATATCTCGAGAATTAATAAGTTTTCAAAGAAATGTAATTACGCAATTTTATTCTATGTAAAAAACTGTACAACCTGTCTAAACAATTTTTCTCTAAGTTATACTAAATAAGATATGAGATATTTTCGAACAAACAAATGAAGATAGAAAATTCCTGTGGCAACTACTAAATTTCTCTCGAAAAGTTGACTACGGAATATGAAAACAGGTTTGTTCTGTCGTTAATATTAAGACATACCTTAAAAAACATCGAAAATGTACATCCTTAATGAGCATATTTTTACAATAAAAATTCATGTTTCAGACAATCTTCAAGTTGAGGCTTCCGCTAGGCTTCTGTTCCATTTGCGAACAGAAACTTCAATTGTTTAATACATTTAAGAAGGACTGTGTGGAGAACAGTCTACGTCTGGAAGCGTGGATCAAGGAGGCACCGGACAACACGGACGTGCCAGACAACTGTACGACATCTAAAACAAAGATTAATGAAGTCGATGAAATTTATATAAAAGAGGAAGTGATAGATAAGAATGATAAATTGGAAGTAAAATATTCATTAGTGGACGAAATTTCCATTAAAGAAGACCCGCTACCAGAAAATCCTGGTCGTGAACTTGAGTTATTACAAGAAATACTGAAGGAGGAAAGCCCACTGCCAACAGACACTAATCTTAATGAAGACAGCAGCGCTGACATGGGCGACGAAAGTGATCAGAATTGTGATGACCATGATGTGGTTTCTGATGAAAGTAACTCTGAAGAAAATATTGTAGTTACTAGTGGTGCAAGTGGTAACAACAAAGAATTTCAGTGTAATAACTGTAAAAAATTGTTTTTATATAAATCACACTTAACTAGACATATGAAACAACACACTGGCGTTAAAGACTTTCAATGTAATGAATGTAAAAAATGGTTTTTACATAAATCACACTTAACTAGACATATGAAACAACACACTGGCGTTAAAGATTATCAATGTAATGAATGTAAAAAATTGTTTTTACATAAATCACACTTAACTAGACATATGAAACAACACACTGGCGTTAAAGATTTTAAATGTAATGAATGTAAAAAATGGTTTGTACAGAAATCAGACTTAACTAGACATATTAAACAACACACTGGCGTTAAAGACTTTCAATGTAATGAATGTAAAAAATGGTTTTTACATAAATCAACCTTAGTTATACATATGAAACTACACAGAGGCATTAAAGATTATCAATGTAATGAATGTAAAAAATGGTTTTCACAAAAATCATCTTTAGTTACACATATGAAACAACACACTTCACATTAAAGATTATCGATGAAATGAGTGTAAAAAATGGTTTTTACGTGAATAACATTTAACTAGTCATATGAAGCGACATATTGGAGTGCAATGAATGTAAAAAATGTTTTTTCACATATGAAACAACACAGTAGAGTAATTTGTTTTCAATGATATAAAATAAAACATATTTAGCACCGCCTGGTACCATTCATTTAGTTTTATGTATGTTTACTATTAATTCGGTGAACTATACTATGTACTCGTATGTACTATGTGTGAAATACCAAATTTAAATGTTTAATATGTGAAAACCATTTTATATTTCGACTATGTTTATTTACACTACATATATGTACTGTGTGAATTATAAAAAAAATGTTTGAAATAAATATACAGGTTTCCATTTTTAAGTGGCTACGATTGCGATCTCGCAGATATAACAGATACGAAGTTGGTTAAATTAGCAAAGAATCTATATTTTACATGGGTATTTCAATGATAAACTGAAAAAGAATTCAACCAGTGATTCTCAAAATATGGATACCAACGTTTTTGTTTTAAATAGAAACATACTTTTTATTTGCTCATTCAATAAAGCTCTTTATTCTGAATCCAACTTTCGCGGCTGTAAAATTCGTGATGTCACGGTCTGTTAGACACATTTATAAGTGGTTGGAGACCCGCTTCATATGAAGCTCTCTAGATCATTTATAATTTTTTTGTATCTCTAATAACTTCCGAGAAAAATCGCGTTCCCTAGTTCCGTTTACACTCTGTATAGGGGGATCACTCCCTATTTCCTCCGTTTTATATCTTCTTCCCAGTTCTTGATATTGGCGTTGTTTAGGTCTTCCTTTACTTTTTTATCCATGTTGATCGGGGTCTACCTCTTTTTTATTTCCGGGTTCCCATTGTAATATAGAGTATGTCATTGCTTCTGTTCCTGCTCTCCATATGAGTCCCAACCATTTTACTCTATGTTGTTTTATTTTTCATACTATATCTTCTTCTATTTCTAGTAGTATCTCTATTCATTCGTGTCCGGTATTCATTTTCACCAACTTTAACTTTAATATTTTCCTTTCCATTATTCTAAGTTGTTCGTCTTCTTTTTTGGTCATTGTTAATGTTTCTGCGTCATGCATCAATATGGGTCTGATTATTGTTTTGTTATTTTTGTTGTTCTTGTCATTATTTTACTTTTTAATAGTTTTTACCTCTCGCTAAAAGAGGTATTGGATTCATGCTAAAAATCGCACATCCAGATTTTATTAAATAAACACGATTTAAGGTCCATACAATCCCATTTTAACATCTTTACAATGATGTCTGTGTGTGTTAGGTTGTTGAAGGCACGATTTCTCAAATTTTATAAGATTAAAGACATGTTGACTACGGAATCGTCAATCTAACAGTAATGGGAAGAGGTTCTGGTAACAATTGGATAACCGGAAGTGGTAGTTTCTAAAAAAATCTAAATATTATTCTTTGAAAATTTGTTACTACAAATAATAAACATAATTAAATTCTCAATCTGACACATTTAATTTTTTTATTATATCTCGTATAGGTTTGGCAATATAGTATATAATAATATAGATTAAAGAATAATCTATTGTAATATACTCATATCTCGTTGCCCGAAAAACAGTTGAGATATTTAAAATGTGTGTAATTGACAGATAAATGCAAAATGTCAGTATTAAAAATTAGCATTTTTACTAACATTACTGGAAGATTTTTCTGGGAGGTACTAGAACATTTAATATATATTATTGTATTATTTATTAAATATGTATTTAATTAATAGGTATGTTAATATTACATATATCCTTAAGAATTACCGCTAATACCGTCAATTAATTTGAAGAATTTTGAACATATTAGAATATTAGGACAAAATTTCGCATACAACGAAAGAAGAGATAAATTTCAATTATTTGTTTGTACAAGAAATTTTTATATTCGTTACTTATAAGCGCGCGAGCAGTCATGTGAATTTATTGGTCTTGACAAGCAGATATGACGATCCGTGTCAGAATGACGGCTAGTAGTTATGTACATAGATGTCACAATTGTCATATGTCATAAATTTTCATTCAAAATATTCTAATATTTATTTGTCATCAATATTATGAAATATACGTGTTGAGGAAAACAATATACATGTATTTGGAAAATCATAATGTTTTGAATGAAAACTTATGATACTTGACACATATGTACATTATTAGATACTAGCTGTCATTCTGACACGGGCCCGCATATCTGCTTGCTAAGGCCAACAAAGTCACATAACTGCTCGCGCCCTTTGCAACATAAAATGAAAATGGCGAGAGGTATTGTGCTGGCCACAACAGATTTTTTGTTTATGTGAAAGGCTTTTGTTTGATATCATTACTCCCAAGTATTTGTATTTTTATACTTCTTCGAATTCTTGTTCTCCAAATTTTATCTTCTTATTCTTTTGTCCATATCTCATTATTTTTGTTTTATTTTCAATCAATTTCAGTCCATTTTTTTTTCCTTCAGTAACTATCTCAACTAACATCTTTGTCATTATATCTCTTCTCTTTGTTATTATAATAACATCATCTGCATATGCTATCATTTGTCCTCCATTTGTTCTTATTGAGTTCTTGTTTATTCTCCTTGTCACATATGCTAGTACTAAATTGAATAGTGTAGCAGACAGTGCATCACCTTGTTTAACCCCTTTGTTTATTGTAAATTCTTCTGTATTCCCATATTTTGTCTTTATACATATTTTTGTGTCATGCATCATCATTTTTATTAATTTTCTTAGTTTGGGTTCAATTTTTAGTTCTTTAAGTGCTAACATTAGTTTTTCTCTTTTTTTATCGAGTCAAACGCGCTTGTTGGAAATCTATGAAAAGCATTTCTATTTTTATTTTAGCTTTCTGTGTTTTATCTTTAATTTGTTTCAGTGTATGTATTGCGTCTATTGTTGACTCCTTTTGTAAATCTACATTGGTATTGCCGTATTTAATTTTTTTGTCGCTACCCTTGGTAAGGGAGGTATAGGGATCGTGCCGAAAATCTCATATCGAGATTTTGATAAATGACCACGTTTTAAGGTCCCTAGAATCCATTTTTAACATTTTCACGATGATGTCTGTATGTATGTATGTATGTGTGTGTGGATCCTCTTTACGCTCTAACTCAAATACTATCATTCAGAAAGTTTTGAAACCATGTATTTCTACCTTATTCTAATATGGAAAGAACTGATTAGATTTTGGTGGCAATCGGAAAACCGGAAATGGCAGTTTACTTGAAGCTCAAGATAGTTTTTCTTCAAAAAATACCTTTAAATGTATTTTTTTCTCAATTTGTTATTATAAAAATTAAAGATTATTCCATTTTCTACAAGTTTGCTTTAATACTTTTTCTATTTGTATGGATAAATTTATAAAGTAATTTAAAAATTATATACATAGGTAAATGGCGGGAGGTACTGTGTTGGTCACATCAGATTTTTTTTAAAATTATTGCTGATAAGATCTTGTATGCATTGTTAAGTAGTGTTATACCTCTATAATTTTTGCATTCTCGAGGATCTCCTTTCTTGTGTATTGTAACAACTTGACCCACTTTCCACTACTTTGGCATTTTTTATTCTCTCCCGATTTTGGTTATTATTTTATGTATTTGTTCATGTAATGTGTCACCATCATACTTTTTATAAGTTCCATGTTTATCCCGTCGTTTCCTGGTGTTTTACCATTTTTACTGTCTTTAATTACTTTCTTCTTCTAGCCTTGGCTCTGTTACTATATTCTCTTCAGTTTCTTCCTCTTTTTCTTCTTCTTCTGTATCTGTGTTTATTTCAGTCCGTAGTTCCTTGAAATAATCTTCCCACACTTGTATGTATTGTTCTTTTGTTTCTGTATTTTCTCCTGCTTTATCTCTCATGTTATTTGTGTATAATTTTGATGGCTGATTTTTTCATAAAAGCGTTTCGTGTTCCAATTCAATCTTTCCGTTTCTATGTTTTTTTTTACCTCTCGCTAAGAGAGATATTGGATTCATGCTAAAAATCGCATATCCAGATTTTATTGAATAAGCACGTTTTAAGGTCCCTATAATCCGATTTTAACATTTTTACGATGATGTATGTGTGTGTGTATGTGTGGATGTATGTGTGTGTGTATGTATGTAGGATGTTGGAAGGACGATTACTCAAAAACTATAAAATTTGTTTAACTACGTATTTCCCAATCGGACATTCATGGGAAGATCTGAAAAGGTTTTGGTAACAATTGGACAACCGGAAGTAGAAGATTCTTGAAAAAAAATCTTCTAAATAATATTTTTTGATTTTTTTTCTTGGTAATATTAAAGAAAATTAAATTCTCTATCTGATACATTTAAATATTTTATAATATATTCTATAGATTTAGAGATAAAAGAAATATAATATATAAAATAGTCTGTTATAATAAATTTTACAGCCGAAAGACTTTTTCTGGGAAGTACATACATACATTATATTATTTCTTAATGTATTAATAGTTAAATATTTAAAATTATAGGTATATTACATTTATCCTTCAAAAATACTGTCAATCCTGACAATGAATTGGAAACATTTCGAAAAATTAGAAGAGGATAAAATTTCTTCATAAAATGAATTTAAAATTAAACAATGTAAATATAAGGAATAGATATATGTAAGTAGTGTAACAGCCACGTGCGTGAACTCTTCCGCTCAGTATTTTTGCAGAATATTGTAGAAAAGCGGAATATTACCAGCAAAAGTGTGTACGTTGTCAATTGAACTAGCCTAGGAAGTGTTCGTATCCAGAATCGTGAGGGATTCTCAGCCCGATCGTGGAGGCGAACAGTCGTGTAGTTTTTTCAATTAGTTAGCTTAATTTCATTTTTTATTCGTAACTTTAAATTTTACTTTAATTCTTTTGTATCATTTTGTGTATATATTTTGATAAATTTAATTATAAATTAGTTTATATTTTTAAACTATTTAATTAATTGTGCATCAACCCTGTCAACTCTTTTCCAGTGTCAGCACAGATCAGCGTAGTGACACAGGTAAGTATAACTTTTATTTATATTCTTACTGTGGCTGTCTGAGCTTTAATTCAGTACGTCAACAAGGGTGCTTTTCACTACACCCTACGCACCCTCCGTTACAATTGGCGCAGTCGGTAGGATCTAGTAAAGGGCTAATTAGGGCTTACTAGATATAACGTGATCGACTGAATTAATTTAAGACTAAAACTGTAAAAATGGTTGACTCAAACGCTACCCCCACGACAACAAGTACGACGACTGTACAAACAACGACTGTACAAACCCCCCCCCCCCTGTACCCACGACGGTTGTAGTTACATCCACTACAACAACGGCAACGGTTGGGAATCCGACCGCTCCTCCAGTTACTAATGTTGCCATGCCTTATTATCCACACTATTATACCGCGCAGCCTGGTCCATCACGGGTACCTCCATTGGACATTCACTTTGCACCTTTTTCATACCACCTTCCAAATTTATCGCCATCTAAGCAGTACATCCCACCATCCTCTAATGAACAACCTGCCCAAACTAGTTCACCATCAACGAGGCCAGCTTTTACCGACCCTACATCCATGTCCGCCCTTAAAAGCATTGATACCTATTCCGGTGGTTCCGACTTAGAAGCCTTCCTTGATAACGTTGCGACCGTGGCAGACTGTTACGGATGGACTGATAGTCAAGTAGTTACAGCGATAAAATTAAAATTAAAAGGTGAACCACAAAATTGTTTTTATTCACTTCCGACAGATAAGAGACCGACTACTATGACAGATATGCGCGCATGGCTGGTAAAACTTTTTGGCAAAAAGCACGATTTTTCAGTAGCTGAAAAAGATTTTTTCAAAATTTTTCGTAAAAAGGACGAGTCTATTCAAAAATTTGCTTTACGATTAGAAATTGCGGCAGCTAAACTTTTTCCGGCGTCAAATGACAACGACATGACGAGTTTACGTAACCGCATTAAACGTGAGACCATGACGATTAAACAATTTTTTGAGGGACTCGATACTAAATTGGCCAACGAAATTAGTAGAATAAGACATTTCGAAACTGTAGAGGAGGCGTTACCTTACGCGGAGCACTGCGAGGAGGTCTTCGCTCGTTTATATAAAGAAACGAAAGCAGATGCTCATAAGGCTCATGTTCGTGCGGTCACTGCCCCACAACCTAACACGAAACCAACACCGCCGCGTTCTTCTCAAAAATCACCGCCAAAGAAAAACGCTGTTTTACGCACTGACCAACGATACCACAATATGAGGGGTCGTTGCTTTAATTGTGGTAGTACAGACCACATATCAAAAAAATCTGTTGTGGCCAGCACAATACCTCTCGCGACTTCCTTTTTTTGGTTATATAAGTATAGGGCGCGAACAGTAATGTTACATTTTTGGGCTTGACAAGCAGATGTGTGGGCCCGTTTCAGAATGATAATTAGTAATTATGTACATAGATGTCAAATGTTAGAATTTTTCATTAAAAATTTCAAGATTTTCTAAATTTACGTAGTTAATTTATCACCGGGAGTTTAAAATTTACTTGTATGCCTTAGATATTTAACATTTAATTCTGCTCCACATGGAATTGGAAAATCACTAAGTTTAGAATGAGAAATTATGATATTTGACATCTATATACATAATTACTAGCTATCATTCTGACATGGGCCCCCATATCTGCTTGTCAAGGCCAACAAAATCATATGACTGCTCGCGCCCTATTGTATTTAACATTTCTTGTATACCTACACTCTACACCAAAAATTCTACTTACGCATATATCTATTCCATATATATTTAGATTGTTTAATTTTTGATGAAGATATTTTGTCCTCTTCTAATTTTTCGAAATGTTTCCAATTCTATTAATACATTAAGAAATAATATAATGTATGTACTTCCCAGAAAAAGTCTTCAGTAATGTCTTCGGATTTCTGACACTGACATTTACCTGTCAATTATAATTTTCAACTATTTTCCATGGCCAATCTTTCGGTTGTAAAATTTATTATAACAGACTATTTTATATATTATATTTCTTTTATCTCTAAATCTATAGAATATATTATATAATATTTAAATGTATCAGATAGAGAATTTAATTTTCTTTAATATTACCAAGAAAAAAAATCAAAAAGTATTATTTAGAAGATTTTTTTTCCAGAATCTTCTACTTCCGGTTGTCCAATTGTTACCAAAACCTTTTCAGATCTTCCCAATGAATGTCCGATTGGGAAATACGTAGTTAAACAAATTTAAAGTCTTATAGTTTTTGAGTAATCGTCCTTCCAACATCCTACATACATACACACACACATACATCCACACACACACACACACACACACACACACACACACACACACAGACATCATCGTAAAAATGTTAAAATCGGATTGTAGGGACCTTAAAACGTGCTTATTCAATAAAATTTGGATATGCGATTTTTAGCATGAATGCAATACCTCTCTTAGCGAGAGGTAAAAATGTTCGAAATCAAAGCAAGTGTTGTGTTATAATTGCGTTATGATAGGTCATCGCGCAAATGACAACGTGTGTCCTTTAAACGCGAAAACTGTCTCGACGGCGACCCAACCTCAGGCAGTTTAAGTAAACGTCGCTTCGTTGTTCCGCGGGTCGCTGACCCTGATACAGATAAAACAAAATTTGTTTTGTTCAAAATTAACGAGATCGACAGTACGTTTCTCATAGATTCGGGTGCTGCCGTATCTCTTTTGAAACGTAGTGTAGCTGAGGAACTAAATTTGTCTATCTCACCCTCAGATGATGTACTAGTAGACGTTTCTGGGAACCAATTGACTAGTAATGGAGTTACTAGTGTCGAATTAGTAGCGGGTTCCAGAAATTTAGTACATCGTTTTATCGTATGTCCCGATGATCTGCATTTGCCGGCCGACGGACTGATCGGAGTAGATTTTTTAGTTCAGAATAAAGTAGTAATCGATTTTGGGAAAAATCAATTCAAAATTAATAACGAAGTTTTATCTGTGTCAGAGTTTTCAAGGAACAGTGATAATACAAGCGAGAACGTACACCTTATCTCTGCTGACAAAGCAGCAGATAAGAGTAGTAAGATAGTAGGCTCGAATAATTTATTTGGAACCCAGGATCAATCATTTAGCAACGCGGATTGCAATATTGTCGATGAGCAAAATTGTAATCAACCCTGTCCGGATCCTGTACCGCCAAATTTAAATTTGACAGCATCGATCGAAGAGTGCAGTGCAGAGACGCATACCACAAGTAGTGATAATTCGGCGTCTACTGATACTCTTAACATTAAAAATTTTGTTGTACATATTAAAGACACAGTCAAAATTCCCGCGCGACATAACGTTGTCATTGAACTTGTGCTTGATAAGCGGATGCCTGATATGACATATATAGTAGAGCCACGTGACCTCGACAGGCCCGGTATTCTAGTTGCTCGAAGCATTTTTCGACAATTTTAAAATAATAAGGCCTTTATTAACATTTTAAACGTCAATAATGAAGATGTAGTTTTAGAAAATCGAACACCAATTGGTTTAGCTGTGGGAGCGGAAAAGCAACTAGAAGTCGAGGCACAAAACACTAAAAGTATTAATACTGTGAATACAACTAGTCAGCATAAATTTAATTTAGATCATTTATCTGATTTGGAACGGGACAAATTTCAAATATTTTTAAATAAATATGCTGACGTATTCAAACCGAAGAACGCACCGCTAAGTAAGACCCCGCTCGTGAAACATCGCATACACACAAGCACTGATGTCCCTGTGGCGCGCGCTCCTTATCGCGTACCGTTTATTCGCCGCCAAGTTATGAAAGAACTTGTAGATGAAATGCTCGAGAATAACATCATTCAACCGTCGATTAGTCCTTACTCCGCCCCAGTAGTCTTAGTAGAAAAAAAATTAAGTAACGGTGAAAGTTCATTTAGATTTTGTATAGATTATCGCGAACTAAACAAAATTACTAAACGAGATTACTTTCCTATTCCAAATTTACAAGACACTTTAGATCAACTTGGAAATGCCGTTCGTTTTACTACTTTAGATTTAACAAAAGGCTACTGGCAAGTAGAGATGGACCCGCGAGATATAGAAAAGACAGCATTTTCTGTACCTTGGGGCCATTTTGAATGTAATCGAATGCCCTTTGGACTAATCAACAGCCCGAGCACTTGGCAACGATTAATGTACACTGTTTTGTCTGGATTAACAGTCACTCACTGTTTTGTATACCTCGACGATATAATTTGTTTCAGCTCCGATAACTTGGAAGAGCATATGGGTAAATTAGAACTCATATTCGAACGACTTCGAGATGCAAATCTCACTTTAAATCCCGATAAATGCAAATTTATGATGAGTGAAACAAAATATCTCGGGCATGTTGTGAGTAAAGATGGTGTGAAACCTGATCCAGAGAAAATAGATGTAGTAGAACAATTCCCCGTACCGCGTGACGTCACAGAAATTCGTTCATTTTTAGGCTTAATTGGATTTTATAGACGTTTTATTCCAAATTTTGCAAAATTAGCTCAACCGTTAACAAATTTGACAAAAAAAAATAATAAATTTTCCTGGTCGATCGAAGCAGATACAGCATTTAATAATTTGAGAGATTTGTTATTAAAATCGCCTATTCTAAAATATCCAAATTTTCAAAAACCGTTTATTTTATGCCCCGACGCTTCTGCTTACGCAATAGGTGCTGTGTTATTCCAAGAGTATGATGGTCACGAGATGCCTGTCGCGTACGCGAGTCGCCAACTCGCTGCTGCAGAACGTAACTACAGTACGACCGAAAGAGAGTGTCTTGCCCTAGTATGGAGCATAAAACATTTTCGCTGTTATTTGTATGGTCGGAAGTTCATAGCTTATACCGATCATCAACCACTTAGATGGTTGATGAATACTTCCGAACCATCAAATAGATTAATTAGGTGGTCATTGCTTTTATCGGAGCATGATTTTGAAATTCATTATCGCCCCGGTAAGAAACATACTAATGCAGACGCTCTCTCTCGTATCAAGCCGGTACGTCTCATGTTTCATCACAAACAATGCGAGCCGGTGATATGGGATCGTGACGTCATGAAATCTGAGCAGAGGAATGACGCGCAGACTATGACGTATATAGATAAGATTAATGACGAACCCAACTGCGATTTTTATTTAGACGATGATGGGTTAGTGTACCGTAGATCGGACGATGAGCGTTATGAAGACCGACTCGTAGTGCCCACCAAATTTAGAAAATTTATTTTAAAGGCTTGCCACGATTCACCCCTTTCAGGACATTGCGATACGGAGAAAACATTTGAAAAAGTAAATTCGCGGTTCTTTTGGCCAAAACTCCGTTCCGATGTAAAAAATCTGTTGTGGCCAGCACAATACCTCTCGCCACTTCCTTTTTTGGTTACATAAGTATAGGGCGCGAACAGTCATGTTACATTGTTGGCCTTGACAAGCAGATGTGGGGGCCCGTTTCAGAATGATAATTAGTCATTATGTTTCATTTAGAATTTCAAGATTTTCTAAATACACGTAGTTAATTTGTCACCAGGAGTGTGGAATTTACTTGTCGAGGAAAATAAACCATATGGAATTGGAAAATCACTAAATTTAGAATGAGAAATTATGATATTTACATCTATATACATAATTACTAGCTATCATTCTGACATGAGTCCCCATATCTGCTTGTCAAAGCGCCCTATTGTATTTAACATTTCTTGTATACCTACATTCTACAACAAAAATTCTACTTACATATATCTATTCTTTATATTTAGATTGTTTAATTTTAAATTTATTTTATGAAGAAATTTTGTCCTCTTCTAATTTTTCGAAATGTTTCCAATTCATTGTCAGGATTGACAGTATTTTTGAAGGATATATGTAATAGACCTATAATTTTAAATATTTCACTATTAATACATTAAGAAATAATATAATGTATGTACTTCCCAGAAAAACTCTTTAGTAATATCTACGAATTTCTGACACTGACATTTATCTGTCAGTTACAAACAATTTAAACTATTTTCCATGGCATTCTTTCGGCTGTAAAATTTATTACAACAGATTATTTTATATATTATATTTCTTTTATCTCTAAATCTATAGAATATATAATAAAATATTTAAATGTATCAGATAGAGAATTTAATTTTCTTTAATATTATCACGAAAAATTTTCAAAAAATAATATTTGGAAGATTTTTTTTCAAGAATCTTCTACTTCCGGTTTTCCAATTGTTACCAAAACCTTTTCAGATCTTCCCATGAATGTCCGATTGGAAAATACGTAGTTAAACAATTTTTAAGTCTTATAGTTTTTGAGTAATCGTCCTTCCAACATCCTACATACATACACACACACATACATCCACACACACACACACACACACACACACACACACACACACACACAGACATCATCGTAAAAATGTTAAAATCGGATTGTAGGGACCTTAAAACGTGCTTATTCAATAAAATCTGGATATGCGATTTTTAGCATGAATGCAATACCTCTCTTAGCGAGAGGTAAAAATTATGTAAAGAAATGTGTATCGTGCGCACAAAGGAAAACCTGTCCTCATTTAAAACCCGCCCCTTTGAAAAAATTTAAACCTGCCAATCGCCCATTTGAACGTATTGCGATGTACGTAGTTGGTCCGTTAGTAACTACTGACTCAGGAAATAAATACATCTTGACAGTTCAAGATGCAGCCACACGTTACCTTGAAGCATTTCCTATAAGAGACCAAACAGCCCTTACCGTTGCCAAAACATTTGTAAAAGGCATAATTTTACGACACGGTACACCCAGATAGTTACTTACTGACCTTGGTACAAATTTCGTTTCAAAGTTGATGAAAGAAATTTGTAACATATTGAACATCGAAAGATTGCACACGACAGCTTTTAGACCACAGACTAATGCGAGTCTAGAACGTAGTCATCGAACGTTAAAAGATATATTGTCACATTATATCAACGCAAACCATACGGATTGGGATGAATGGCTACCATTCGCAGTTTCAGCATTTTGTAGTAATTTTCATTGGATGGTAGGCGAAACTCAGTTCTTCCTAATGTATGGCCGCGATATAGAGTTACCGTTCGACGAAATATTTAGACCCTTAAAGACCCGTTATGACGTGGACACCAATTATGCGAGCGAACTGATCAAAGATTAAAAATTGCACACACTAGGGCACGAGAACAATTAGACAAAAATATCGATAGGGTACATCGCACTTTCAATAAAAAAAGTTCTGATGTTACTCTCAAAGTAGGAGACCGTGTTTATTTGTTTACACCGAGTGTGAAGGTCGGCACTAGTGCAAAGCTTGCAAAGAAATGGACAGGACCGTACCGCATAATTGAGATACGGGAAGTAAATGCTGTTATAAAAGAAATTTTTGGCCGTAGACAGATGACAGTACACGTTAACAGACTGAAACCTTGTTACATGACTAATGATGACTTAACTGCCCTTCCGTTAGTAGATCACGACGGCGCGTCCAAGATGACTGAATTAAACGGAAAAGAGGGTATAACCCCTATTATCCCTTGGGCAGAAAGACAAAAAGAAACGTTACCAGATCCGGAATTAAGTAGGCACGAGGAAACTAACCATGCTATAGTTTCAGAGAATTCCACCCGAAATACCACCCTAGGTACTGGAACCTCCCGACCACCCACCAACACCACCTTGGATTCCACCACAACCACGGAGACATATTCGACGGTCGAGGAAGATACGCCTCCGCCGCCACCCCGGTACGCAACCCGAAGTCGCGGAGCCGTCTCTGACCACCCGTGGATTTGTTCAAACCGAATTTAAAAAGAGAAGAAAAAACATTTATACCATGTACTTTAAGTGTTTTATGTTGTTAGTGTTAAGTTTGAATGTTTGGCTACGTGCTGAATTGATTGCCTTCGACTGTGCGGACCCAGATGTAGAAATTTCCAAGATTTCGTTGCTGAACGTACAGCCATGCAGGGATCCGAAGAAGGACTCAACAGAGATAACCACCAAGATCCAGTTAGTTCAGGAAAGGCGATATACCGAAGTCCACGTGTACAACTGCTTGGTAACAGTACAACAATTAATTGAGCACTGTGGTATGCACTCGCATACCAGCGCAGTTTCAGGTGGCCTAGCCCGGTACGTGCACCCCGTAAAGGCAGAACGCTGCCTAGAAGCCCACCGTTTTCAACACCTAGACTTGACAGGATTAGGGGCCGGTATTGTGTCTGGTATAATCCTCAACGGCACGACCGAGCTATCGACAACCATCGCAGGCCACCTGCAACCAAGTGGCAAATGTTCCGGTGTACGCTACACTCAGCAGGGCATCACGTATGAAGATGTGATCGTCAGTGCAGCCATCACCATCAGATTGTCAGATTACACCGCCATCGCCGACGTCGAAGAAAATACAGTCAAGCTACGGTCAGGGACCGTGTGCACGTATACGGACCTTTATTGTTTCGACGACATGGGCGGTGAGGTGATGTGGAATGCTGATGTCAATGACCGATGCTCTGCTGGGACGTTTTGTATGAAGGGGCCGCGAACATCCTCACGGTGAACCAGACTGAGACGAAGTATGTCGTCGTCGAGGCCCATGATATGGTTTTTGCACTTCGACTCGTGCAGCAGGAGTTGCTCTGCCACCAACCAGCTTGGCGTACTGAGCAAAACCGCCTTCTGATCATCACCGAATCCTCTCTTGGTTTCTACTTCAGGAAATCTCGAAGAGTGAACCAAAACACGGACGTGATGGCTCAAGTCCTTAGCAAGCTGCTATTTTTGGAAATAGCCTTCAAACAACATACTAAGGACCTTGTTTATGACGCCATACTAAAAAGATGTCATTTGAAGGAAAACATCTTAAGAAACCGTATCATGTTGGCCCTTGAAAATCCAGACATCGTGAGCGGCCTGGTGAAGGAAGCCGCAGGACACATGGGCAGAGTAATGGGTGAGGTTTTATATGTAATTAAGTGTAGCCCACGAATTGTGGATTTCAGAAAAACATCATTTTGCTACCAAGAGCTACCTATTACGTATAAGAATGAGAGCAAGTTCATGGCGCCCATTACTCACATAATTCGAGATCATGGCACGCAGGTCGACTGTGGAAACCAACTGGCCGTCATGTACCACCTGGAGGGTAAATGGTTTGAAGTTGACCAGGACCTGCGTCGTACACAACCTGACCCCATGGTTCTAGACGCCAACGATCCCAGCGAAACTGTGCCCATGACAAAGATCGCGCCCATTAGCGCCCATGGTGTATACACCCAGCAAGACATGGATGCATTCCAGCAAACGCTGCTTTTTCCAAACGAACGACGTGCCTTAACAAACATCATGACGCGATGAGTGATAGGAGCAGGGACCGACGGACAGGACTTCCATCTGCCAGATGTCTTCAGCAAATATGAGTTTGCCAAGATGGCTTGGAGTGCCGCCGCTGAAGTGTGGGGATTTCTGTCCTATACCGGGAATTTATTCTCAGTATTTATGCTCCTATACACGCTTTACCATGTTTTAAGGTACGCCGCATCCGTTGTTCTGAATTTTTTTAGTTTGAAGAGAGCAGCCGACAACCAACCTCAACGCAGATGGTTTTTCCTGGCCAGCCTGTTGTCAATTGAACTAGCCTAGGAAGTGTTCGTATCCAGAATCGTGAGGGATTCTCAGCCCGATCGTGGAGGCGAACAGTCGTGTAGTTTTTTCAATTAGTTAGCTTAATTTCATTTTTTATTCGTAACTTTAAATTTTACTTTAATTCTTTTGTATCATTTTGTGTATATATTTTGATAAATTTAATTATAAATTAGTTCATATTTTTAAACTATTTAATTAATTGTGCATCAACCCTGTCAACTCTTTTCCAGTGTCAGCACAGATCAGCGTAGCGACACAGGTAAGTATAACTTTTATTTATATTCTTACTGTGGCTGTCTGAGCTTTAATTCAGTACGTCAACAAGGGTGCTTTTCACTACACCCTACGCACCCTCCGTTACAGTAGATTTTTTGGTATAGAGTGTAGGTAGAGGTATACAAGAAATGTTAAATACAATAGGGCGCGAGCAATCATGTGATTTTGTCGGCCCTGACAAGCAGATATGGGGGCCCATGTCAGAATGATAGCTAGTAATTATGTATATAGATGTCAAGTATCAAAATTTCTCATTCTAAATTTAGTGATTTTCCAATTCCATGTGGTTTATTTTCCTCGACAAGTAAATTCCACAGTCCTGGTGACAAATTAACTACGTGTATTTAGAAAATCTTGAAATTCTGAATGAAAAATTGACAATTGACATCCATGTACATAATTACTAATTATCATCCTGAAACAGGCCCCCACATTTGCTTGTCAAGGCCAACAATGTAGCATGACTGTTCGCGCCCTATACTTATGTAACCAAAAAAGGAAGTGGCGAGAGGTATTGTGCTGGCCACAACAGATTTTTTTATATTATCTTCCATCCATATTCTTTTACTTCTTCTTATAACCTTATTGCACTTTTTTCGTATTCTTTCATATTCATTCTGATCGTCGTCTTTATTTGTTCGTATCCATTTGATTCTTATTTTTGTTTTTTCTTCTGTTAATACTTTGCACTCTTTGTTAAACCATTCTTTTTTGTTTTCTTTCGTTTTTATTCCTATCTTTTCCTCAGCTGCTTTTGTTTTTATTTCACTCTAGTTTGTATCAATGGTTGTTTCAATCATTGTTTTATTTGTAATGTTTGCCTCTAATTTTCCGACATATTCATTTCTATCTTGTTCATTATTTAGTTTTTCTGTATTCCAATTCATTTGTTTGTTCTTCTGTGTACTTACTTTTTTATCTTTTGTACTGTTGTCGCTGTTACTATATTAGTGGTCTGAGTCTGCACAAGCTCCTCTGTATGTTCTCACATCTCTTATTGCTGTTTGTCTTCTTCTAGTTACTAACTAGTATGTGGTCAATTTGTGTATGATATTTTTGGTCTGGTGACGTCCGCGTTATTTTGTGTTGCCAGGGGTGTTCATATTTTGTGCTTCTTATTATCATATTTGTCTTTATTGCAAAGTTACATGCTATGTATTGTGTGTTTTCCTGCTACTTCCTTATAATATATTCCTCTTTTCCTATTTGTGCATATAGGTCGCCTAATTATGTTTTATTTTGCAATATTTTCTAGTTCATTTTCCATATTTTCGTAGAATTTTTCCTTCTCTTCTTTTTTTATTTTCTCGGTTGGCGCATAAACATTTAAGAGTGATAAATTGAATGGTTTGACTGATATTCTTAAGTACGCGAGTCTTTCATTTATTGGTTTAAAATGCATTATATTATCTTTCATTTTCTTCATTACCATAAACGCTACTCCATACTGTCCTTGTTTTTCGTCTCCTGAATTATAATAACGTGAAATTATTTTTGTTTACCTGTCCATGCCCTTTCCATTTCGTTTCTTGTAATGCTGCGATGCTTATCCTATATTTTTTTTCTAATTCCAAACTTATTTCTATCTTTTTTCCTGCTACTAGCATTTTTCTTATATTCCACGTACTTTACTTATTGGAAAATAAAAATTATAAAATAAATAAGAAAAATATTATTCCAAATATTAGTACGGGAAAACCAATAATAACAAGCAATTATAAATTTAACTTTAAAACTGAGAATAAACTAAATTTCACTGTTAACATGGACCATATAAAAGAAATGTCTATTTTGAAGGAAAGACCCAAAGAAAAAGATATAAACCATATCACAATTCATGGATAATTAAATATTTTATTATTGCAGTCATAATTATCAATTGTAATAATTATTTATGTTAATGCAGATAAAATTCGCGCGCCCACAATTTAAAAAGTACACTCCGCAGTGCATTTTAAAAAAATACTAACAATAACTCTACTTACTCCAATTAAATAAATAATTTTCATGTATATTTTGTACTCCGGAGTGTACTTTTTAATGTGAGCGCGCGAAGTTCATCTGCGCCAACTTCTTGCTCAGGCTTTGAACGTTAGGAAACTGAACGAAACAAGAAATGAACGGGGCGATATATGAACAATAGAACGATGTGTGTTCCCCTAGCCCTAAATTCTCTTCCAGTTAAATAATATGAGAATATCAAATTTTGTTTAATACATATAAAAAATGAAATAAAGATCTGTATATACAATAGGGTATTCTTTCATGATTACAAATATTAAAAAGTTATTTAAAATACTAAAGTTGATTGGAGAGAAAAAGCAAAAAAACATGTTATAAATTGATTGTTGCAAAAGATATAAAGCATAAAAATTTTGATGATGTACTAGTTGTACTACCAATGGGAGACCAGTTGATATCCCTACTACATGCTCGAATATGATAACACGCCGCATCTTAGGTACGTACATGCTCGGGTCTACTTCGGTTCGTTCGGGAGTATTCGTAGTACATACAGCTGTAGGGTGGTCTGTATTTTTTTGGTGTTATTCGCGATTGTGAAAGATGAATAAAGGTATGAGTTGTAGTATTTATAATATAATATAAGAATTACTGTGACAAAATTATTTAGAAAAATTTAACCATTAATAAAGTGCAATACAATTTTATCAGAATTTGATAAATGTTTTGAATGTGTACTTACCACAAAGAATTAAGCAGCGCAGGAGTATTTCAGTAAGAAATAATAACAATAGAACTCCACGAACAGAAGAAACAAAGCAACAAACATAAGAAATAAACTCGAACTAATTCAAACAAATTCAAAATTTCTGAGTTAACTTTTACGATACAAGCGCCACCTAGTGGCCACCAATATAGTTTGAGAATGTCAAAATGTTTTTGTAGTACAAGAAAATTAATGTAATCATTTACTTAAAATGGTTTTCTTATAATTATCTTTACATTTTTTTAGTAATAATATGTAAGATTACAATTAAATATATTTGATTTGTCATGCAATTAGGCTTAATTACAACTCTGAATTTGCAATTAGATATAATTGCAAATTTCATCTTGCAATTAGGCTTAATTGAAACTTTTATCTTGCCATTAGACAATTGTAACTTTTATTTTGTAATTAAGGTTAACATTGAAGTGGACGCGTAAAATAAAATCCCACGAAGGGGGAATTTTTTTTTGGAAAAGACCAAAGTTAACTTTGTGCTAAATAAGTTGCGTGTAGAAAACAACAACAAAACTTTTATTCAGTATTATTACACAACATAAAAAAAATCTGTAAAATTTCACCTAAGCTGACTTAATGCTAATTAATTGATTATAATGAAAAAAATCTGTTGTGGCCAGCACAATACCTTCCGTTATTGTCGTGTATAATGTATAAATTCCATAATTTTTCTTACAAAAGTTTCTAAATTTCCAGTAAAATTATTTCATAAACAAACTATTCAAATTGCACTTGACACTGGCATCTTCTTCTTCTTTAGCTTTTCCCATTCGTTAGGGGTCGCTATTTTTGCATGTCGTTCTCATTCAGTTCCTTTTCTCTCAAATATTTCGCAATACAGTCCTTCCATCTTATCTTTGGTCTTCCTCTGTTTCTTTAACGTCCTATTACTAAACTATTCATTTTTGTTCCAATATAATTCTTCATTTCTCCTCATGACATGTTCAAACCAATGTAATCGTCTTTCTTGTATCTTTCTAAAAACTTGTAACACTAGAGTTATTTTCTTACCGTATCTTTCCGTGTATTCCCCAATATCTACTTCAACATCCTCATATCTGCCACATTAATTTACTTTTTATTGATACTGACATCTGTCAATTTGAATTATATGAATATATTAGTAGTTTACATGTTTAGCATAGCTGGCTGAATTATAAAATTTAATTTCTTTAAAATTCTTTAACTCTGTATCTATTGAATATGAAGTATAAAATGTATAATCAAATCGTATAGAGAATAATATATTCTTTAAGTTATAATAACGTTAAATTACAATATATCAAATTTAACTGTTAAATCTTCAAATGAGACTACTTCCGGTTCACTAATCTAATCTAATCAGTTGTTCTTCTGGATGTAAACTTGAGGAATACGAAAAAATTATAATTTTTGGAATCGTGGTGTTGAAGTTTTGGAATCCGGAACTTTTGTCACACACACACAGACACACATACATACAGACATCATCGTAAAAATGGTAAAATCGTATTATATGGACCCCAAAATGTGCTTATTCAGTAAAAACGCATCATTGAATTTTTTGACCAAAGACAATACCTTCCTTACCTAAAGGTGAAGGAAGGTAAAAATACAATACTTTTAATTACAAAAATTTTACAACGAAAAAGACCTCTAAAATTTCATTTAACAATAATTAAAAAATAAGAACAATTATATTTATACAAATTGCACCAAAGAAAAAATACTCTAAAATTGCACTATTTGATAAAATTCTTTACTTTAGACTATCTATTTGTTAAGTTTTTCTACACATATTGGGCTATTGGGCAAATAGGTGAAGAATGTTCCATACGAATAAACTTTTTGCACATTTTGCAGTTAAATCGGGTTTTCCGATCACTAACTTCACATGTATCAATATCAGCATCTGAGTCGCCCTCTTCCTCAAAATTATCTTCAGCATCTGTAGGCACCTCATTGAGAAGCTTTTCTAACCATGCCACTTCTTTTTCATAAACGCCAGTCAATGTGTTTAGCTACAATTATTCAGTTCCATAATTTTTAAAAATATGAGAAAAAAATTAATTACGAGAAGGGACGCGTTGGGCCTGAAATACGCAAATTGCATATAATTTACACACACCTTTCACTATGCAACTGCCACTAAGTATGCATGAAGAACAATCAATAACAAGAATGTACATGGCCGGGTACAGTCGAAACCCTTCGGGTGTAACCGGTACATGACCGCAAAGGAACGTGTGGGCCTGTAAAGGGGGTATCACGCGTACGCAGATATCTGCAACTGTTTTGACGCAACTTTTCAAAATACTTAACTCTTGTTATCACACGTGCATAGAGTTACATATATTTTAGGTTATTTACATATTTAATGTTGGTAACGTTTTTCTACACGTCTCATATCCCATAACTCTGAAACATTTCTAATTACATTTATCAACGTTTCCAAATATGTCTCCAAATGATTGTCTGTGGCACACATTTTTAAACTTTACATCAAAACATAAACACGTGTGTTTAGGAACTTTTAAGTTCTATGGCGCATGCGTATATCGTTTGTACGCACATATCTGCAACCTGTCTACAAAGTTTTCAAACATGTTCGTAAACTAGTGGCATGAAACTAGTCTGTCTATTATACGCAAAAATTGCATGAAATAGACAAAGTTGCAGAAAATCTGTGACAAGTTGTTCGAATGTGCTTACGTGTGATACCCCCTTAATACCCAACGCGTGCACACCAGGGTTAATTCCAACTTTTATCTTGGAAAATAGGCATAATTGCAATTTCTATCTTGCCATTAGGTATAAATACAAGATAGAACTTGCAATGATATGTCTTGTAATTATGCCTAATTGCCATTTTTATCTTGCATTTATATCTAATTGCATGATAAAGTTGCAATTAAGCCTAATTGGAAGACAAAAGTTGTAATTATGCCCAATTGCAAGGTAAAAGTGACAATTAAACATAATTGCAAGTTCAAACTTGCAATTATAAATATTTTCCTTTCGTGTCCTTTATATGCCTTCGTATAAGTTTACCTAACTAATTCTAAAATTCTTTTAGATTCTTGTGTGACAACCCTGCGAAATGAGTGGAACAAGTAGTCGTGATTCAGATTCGGACACAAATTCTGAAGCTTGCAACTTACAACAGAAATTAATAAAACAATCCAAAAAATTGCTAAGCACAGAAAATAAACACGCTGGTAAAGTTCGTAAACCAAATATCAAAATACAAAAATCTGCTTCAGATTCTGACAGTTCAAACGATGAATCAGTTACAAATGAAATGAAAAAAATGCTTGGATCTAAATTTGGTAGTGCGAGATGGAGAGATAATGATAATTTAGAAGACAAAAAACTACCGATTATGAAATCGCCGTCAAAAAAACAACCTATGAAAACAAAACCAAATACTGAATCAACTGACGTAAAGAGTCAAAAAGTCTATAACACCCAGTTTGCTTTAGGCTGCAATATTAAGCGCAAAGGAAAGTTTCTTACAAAAAAGTATTAAGGATTCAGATGATACTATAAAGCAGAAAGAAATTTTCGATGATGATGATTATCAGACAAAATTAAATAAGGATGCAAGTTTTGCAAATGCTTTATCTTCAACTCAAATTCCCGAACAGTCTTACGATAGTGATTCTAACTCAAACTCTTCACCCGAACAAACTAAAAATAAACAAAGACATTACACCTAAGACTCCAAAAAGTCGATTAAATCAAATAACAAAATCAGTTTCAGAAGACAATTCTGATTCTGACAACAAAACAAGCGTCCTAACCAAACATAAATCGAAATCAAATAATTCACAAAATAATACTTCAACTCTAAATATGACCGACAATAAAAAGAAAAAAAAAAACTGAAAGTACTCCAGTGTTAAAGAAAAAAGCTGTAATTAAGAAGAAAGAAGATTCGGACAGCGATGACAAAGCCGGCATAATCAATCAATTTAATAAAATGTCTTCTAGGCATATTAAAACAAAATATTTTTTCTTCAGATGATGACAGTGAATCAGATTACGAAAAACAAATTCCTTCACCGATAAAAGTACCGCCCGAGTCTACAAAAACATCAGACGAATCAGATACTGAGAAAGAAACAAACAATTATTTTGTTTTAATGCAAAAATGTCCCCAAACCATTAAGAAACCGGAATCATCAGACGAGGTTTCTGAATCCGAAGATAAAAATAAATTATCACCAAAACAACTGCAAAATAAAACCAAGAAAACAAGAAAGGATTCAGATACATCAAAACTAGTTCAGAAAAACAACCCAGAAATTTTGAAAACAAAATATGTTTTCATAATTTCTGATTTATTCGTAACATTAAATGTAATAAAGAAAGATAAAAACGATTCATCCGATGATTTAGAAGCTAAACAAGAGCAAATGAAACATCAAGATATATCATCACTTAAAATACAAAATTTTGTTGGTAATTTTAACCCTGCTTAACAAGATATTAAAAAGCCAGTAAGTAAAGATTCATCTGATGAGTCGGATTCCGATAAAGCTGAAGATAAACAACCTAAGAAACAGATTACACGAAAAGCAGCATCGAAAACAATATTTACAAACAAAAATGATTCAAGCTCCGAGGATTTTGAAAACAAAAAATCTAAATATCCGGTTATAAAACAAGTAACTAAACAAAATTCCTTACAAAGAAAATTCCAAAAAAGTGTAATTAATAAAATAAATACATCCGAATCATCAGATTCGGAAGAGTAAACTAAACTTGTATTACAAAAACAATCCAGTCAATATTTTTCATAACATAAAATACAAAATATTGGTAGAAATTATAATCCACCGAAAAAAGATTTTAAAAAACCAGTTAGCAAAAATTCAACTGACGACTTGAATTCTGATGAAAGTAAAACTGTACAACTGAAGAAACAATTTTCTCCAAAACCAGAACTGAAAAAGAAGCCACACGTTAGGAGACCAAACGATATAAAATTTAATTGTCGAATTAAAAAACAATTAATTAAACAAAAAGTTGCACAAACACAAGTTCAAGAAAGAAATTCATCAAAAGGATCTGAAGATGATCAACCGAAAGTATTTGCAAAACCAATTTTGAAAAATACTAAATCACCTCTTCAAATCAAAAAAGAAAATATATCTACACCATTTGTTTCGAAAGAAGAATCATTCCCAAAACTTTCGGCGCATCTTAAAAAAATACAAACAGCGAAGAAATCCATTCCCTCATCTCAAGGTACAAGTGAGGACAGTGAAATTCAGAGGAAAAAGAATGTAGAAGAGGAAAAGATAACAAAGTATCATATCACTAGTAGTTCTCCTCGAAAATCTAAAAATGTTTCAATTATGGTGCCAACTAATATTAATTCTGGTCTAAAAGACTTTGAAGCTTCCAATCCACAATTAAATGCAAAAGTTACCCGTACAACTTTAGTTTTGGATGATATTAATGAAGATGAAGAAGTCTGGTTAATGCAATGCCCAAAAACAATCATTCCTAAAAAAATAATTGGGCAATTTTAATTAGATTTTGGAAACATAAATAAAAGGAAAATAAAAATCGATGGTTTAAAATATGAATACACAACACAAATGAATAGAAGCAATAAAAATGTATGTGTCGTAGTTTCAGAAAATAAAAAGAATCCCGAACTACTAGCAAGGGTACTTAATCCTATTGGTAATTTAATTGTCCACCAAATGTTGAAATCAAACACAGTTCAAGTTACAACTCCTCCTAAAGCAAAACTTGTTGAAAATCTTAAGGTTCGTAATCCAATATTAGGAAAAGTAGAATTAAGTGAAACAATTACAAACAAATTATTAGAAGCAGAAAATGCGGAGACAAAAGCTGCAAAGAAAAAGAAAAGACTGTCGTTAGAAGTGAAAAAACGAAAAGTAGATTTGAAAGACAAGAATGGAATGAGATTTCAGCTGTTGGGTCAAGCAAAGGCTGAATTAAATATTTCAAATAAAAAGAGTAAGAAACGAAAATTTACCGAATTAGAAAAGATTGAAAAACTAGTTCACGAAGAAGTTATGGAAAAATTAAATTTATCATTCCGGAAAACACCTGAACCTGCAGTTACAATCACTTTAGAAGCAAATCACTATACTGATAATATGAGCAATTCGAAAAAGAAAAACAAAACCAATCAGGACATTTCAAACAATAATTCACAAGAAAAAAATATAGGAATTGGAAAGGAATTAAAAATAAAACCGTCTGATGAATTAACAGTAAATAAAAAATCTAAGAAACATAAGAAGACACAAGTTCAATCAATAATAAATATACCAATTAAAATTAAAACTGATACAGTTCCACCACAGAAAAAAAGAAGCATAAAAGAAAAAAGTAGAGGATACTTCAGAAACGAATCAAGTTAGTGTAAAAAAGGAAAATAAGCGTAAAACAGAAAAGTTCGATAACCTGGATTTTATTAGAGACAGTTTCTTAAATGAGTATTTAGAATATGTAAAAAGTACTGTAAAGGAAGAAAATCCGAAAGTTAAAAAACGAAAACATCAAGACAGTCAGAGTGAAAGTAGCCCTAAAAAAATGTAAGAAGATATCTTACGTAAAATAAACTTATTATAAAACTAAAACAATTACCCCTTAACCTTAAATAATAATATAAGCTAAAAGCTAAATACGTATTTCGAGAACTAAGTTCTCATCATCAGTAGAACAAAACAAAAGTTTAAGCAGAGAAGTTAAGATTACTCAACATGTAAACCATGTCAGAGGTCTAACAACTCTGAGCAAACAAGGGAGAGAACTGGGATTATATAGGGATAGGAGTCACAGGTGAATGAATACCAATTAAAACTAAGATTTAACGTCCAATGAAATTTAAGATTTAAAATGTCCTATTAAATTTAAGTTTCTATTAAATCGAATAATTTAGAATTTGGTATGGGACCGAAATCTGCGTTCATCAAGTTATTTTTAAATTTATTTATTATTAAGCTCTCGTATGCATCTAAATATCTATCATTATTAATATTCTTTAAAAGTTTAATGTTAGAATTGTTAATTTTGTGATTATTAATGAACATATGTTGAGCCACGCTAGATTTTTCGGGATTACCGCTTTTTAGATGATAAAAATGTTCTTTAAACCGAGTGTCAATTTGCCTTTTAGTTTGCCCGATGTAAACTTTATTACAATCATTACAGCTAATTTTATATATACCGGATTTTTTGTTAGTGTCAATTTTATCTTTAGGATTACCTAATAGAGATTTAATAGTATTACTTGATTTGTAAGTCACGGTTAAATTTTGATTTTGAAAAATTTTATTTAAATTTTTAGAAGCGTGATCGTACGGTAGTGTTATGTATTTATTATTATTTTTATTATTAAATGGTGTTAATGTTGTAAAATTAGAAACGGATTGGCGATGTTAAATTTATGAACTAATTTATCTATAGTTTTAACCGGGAAACCGTTATATTTAGCTATTTCTTTAATATAGTTTAGTTCAATATTAAATCTTTTTTTGTTTAAAGGAAATTTTGTTAATCTGTTTATTAAAAAATTGAATGATGCTAATTTATGTTGCCAGAAATGATTGGAGTCAGCAGTTATAAATCTGTTAGTATTAGTGGATTTTCTGTGAATATCGAACTCTAGTTTATTTTTATTTCGAATAACCAGTACGTCCAGAAATGGTAGTTGTTTATTAGTTTCTTGTTCAATAGTAAATTTAATTGATGGGAAAACTGAATTTAAATTGTCTAGAAAAGTTTTCAAATCGCAATTTTTGATATTAACTATGGCAAATCATTTCTGGCAACATAAATTAGCATCATTCAATTTTTTAATAAACAGATTAACAAAATTTCCTTTAAACAAAAAAAGATTTAATATTGAACTAAACTATATTAAAGAAATAGCTAAATATAACGGTTTCCCGGTTAAAACTATAGATAAATTAGTTCATAAATTTAATCCGTTTCTAATTTTACAACATTAACACCATTTAATAATAAAAATAATAATAAATACATAACACTACCGTACGATCACGCTTCTAAAAATTTAAATAAAATTTTTCAAAATCAAAATTTAACCGTGACTTACAAATCAAGTAATACTATTAAATCTCTATTAGGTAATCCTAAAGATAAAATTGACACTAACAAAAAATCCGGTATATATAAAATTAGCTGTAATGATTGTAATAAAGTTTACATCGGGCAAACTAAAAGGCAAATTGACACTCGGTTTAAAGAACATTTTTATCATCTAAAAAGCGGTAATCCCGAAAAATCTAGCGTGGCTCAACATATGTTCATTAATAATCACAAAATTAACAATTCTAACATTAAACTTTTAAAGAATATTAATAATGATAGATATTTAGATGCATACGAGAGCTTAATAATAAATAAATTTAAAAATAACTTGATGAACGCAGATTTCGGTCCCATACCAAATTCTAAATTATTCGATTTAATAGAAACTTAAATTTAATAGGACATTTTAAATCCTAAATTTCATTGGACGTTAAATCTTAGTTTTAATTGGTATTCATTCACCTGTGACTCCTATCCCTATATAATCCCAGTTCTCTCCCTTGTTTGCTCAGAGTTGTTAGACCTCTGACATGGTTTACATGTTGAGTAATCTTAACTTCTCTGCTTAAACTTTTGTTTTGTTCTACTGATGATGAGAACTTAGTTCTCGAAATACGTATTTAGCTTTTAGCTTATATTATTATTTAAGGTTAAGGGGTAATTGTTTTAGTTTTATATATATTTTTAACCTTAGACTCCTCCTATTATTGTAAACTTATTATTAATTACATAATTTTGTTTTGATTTTCTTTTAATGCTATCCTGTAGTTGTTTAATTATTATAGAATTTTCTATTAGTTGCTTGACTGGGTCGCTTATTAAAAGTAGCAGCAAATAAATCGGAAACTTCTCTTAGACTCGTATTGCACTTAAACCATGTTATGATTTGTACTTTGACAACTTCCTTATGTTCAGTTTTTAATACATTTATGTTAATCACTTTAAATGTACCTATAGTATTCTCGGTATAAATGCTGTGGTATAATAATAGTATATTATTATTATTATTGACCTAGCGCCAAGATTGTATCCCTCGGTTGCTACGCACCTCGAGATACAAGGACAAAACGCTGGTCAATAATGCTTTTCTCAACTATGTTATACCGGAGGCACTGAAAAACGAGTTAATGAAAATAACTTTTATTTATAATTATTTTTTTAATTTCCCATATGTAAACCAAGCGTAGGGGATTACAAATAATGGTATTAGGCATGATGGTAGCACTTTCGGTTTTACCAGAACATTCATATTTCAAATAGGGCACCCTATATATTTTTTTACCGGATGGTGAATTGATTTGTACGATATAGGAAATACAATGTTAATTTTTACCTTCCGTCACCTATAGGTAAGGAAGGTATTGTCTTTGGTCAAAAAAATCGGTGGTGAGTTTCCATTGAATAAGCACGTTTTAGGGTCTTTACAATACGATTTTACTATTTTTACGATGATGTCTGTATGTGTGTGTGTGTGTTCGTATGTGCGTGTGTGTGTGTATGTGTGTATGTGTGTGTGTGTGTGTATGTGACCGTTTTTTCCTGCACGATATCTCCAATACTAGAATTCCAAAAATTACAATTCTTGCGTATTCCTCTTCCTTACAACCATATGCAGACTTGATTAGATTTTGGTTATAATTGGTCAACCGGAAGTACCCTCATTTGAAGATTTTAACAGTTTTTCTTGAAAAACTCAGTTAAATGTTATTATAACTTAAAGAATATATTATTGTCTATACGATTTGATTGCATTTTATATTTCATATTTAACAGATATAGGATTAAAGAATAATAAAGATAAAAAAATTCATATAAATTTCATAATTCAGCCAGCTATGCTAACTTAACCATGGAAACTGCTAATATGTTCAGGTAATTCAAATTGACAGATGTCAGTATCAATAAAATGTAAATCAATGACAGAATAAGGGAAGTAACTCTAGTGTTAGAAGTTTCTGGATATAAGAAAGACGATCACATTGGTTTGAACATGTCATGAGAAGCGATGAATATATTAATAGAAGGTGGAAGAAACATAGGAAGACCAAATATAAGATGAAAAGATTGTATTGCAGAAGACTTGAGAGAAAAGGAACTGAATGAGGAAGACACGCAAAACAAAAATGAGTGGAAGAAGAAAATAAAAAATAGCGACCCCCTAACGAATGGGAAAAACTAAAGAAGAAGAAGTAGATGTCAGTGTCAAGTGCAATTTGCATAGTTTGTTTATGAAATAACTTTACTGGAAATATAGCATCTTTTGCAAAAAAAAAAATATGTATAGGGCGCGTGCCTTTGGCAAGCAGATATGGGAACCCGTATCAAAATGACAGCAATTAATTATGTCCATAACTGACAAGTGTCATAATTTTTCATTCAAAATTTCATGATTTTCTTATTTCATGTGGTTTGTTTGTTATCAGGAGAATGGAATTCAGTTGCCGAGAAAGGGAATCATAAAATACCAAAAAATTAGAATCTTTTAGAAGAAAATTTATGTATGGCATTTGTACATAATACACAGGATTGACGGAAGGTATTGTGCTGGCCACAACAGATTTTTTAATATAATGATTGTTGCTTCCCTAATTCATTTAAAACAAAAGTGTAAATACAAAAGGTGTTCGGAATTAAAAATGACATCTAAAAATGTCCAAATTTATTAATATGGTCACGAAATAAACGGCAAAATAAACCGTCATGTTGTAGGATTTGATATGGATAATATGTTTATTTAATTTTATTTTTATTCAAGATAATAGAACCGCGTAATATACATGATAAAGTTCTTAATTTGTGCAAATATTAATTTATTTTAAAGTAAGCGTCAAATTGTCATTTATTTGGATCTTTCAGTTCTCATGGCAATCTGAGTGCAGTCTATCCATAAATTAGGATTTTTTGGATGTCGTTTTTAATTCTGAACATTTTTGGTATTTACACTTTTATTCTAAATTAATTACGAAAGCAACAATAATTATATGAAAAAATAGCATTGTTTTTCCTATATTGCCACCATCGCCACCCGGTATATTTAGAATCTAAGTCTTATTTTTACCTTCCGTCACCTTTAGGTAAGGAAGGTATTGTCTATGGTCAAAAAATTCAATGATGAGTTTTTAGTGAATAAGCATGTTTTAGGGTCCCTATAATATGATTTTACCATTTTTACGATGATGTATGTATGTGTGTCAGTGTGTGTGTGACAAACGTTCCAGATCGCATAACTTCAATACCACGATTCCAAAATTTTTAATTCCTCAAGTTTACATCCAGAAGAACAAGTGATTAGATTTTGGCTATAATTAGTGAACCGGAAGTAGTCTCATTTGAAGATTTAACAGTTAAATTTGATATATTGTAATTTAACGTTATTATAACTTAAAGAATATATTATTCTCTATACGATTTGATTATACATTTTATACTTCATATTCAATAGATACAGAGTTAAAGAATTTTAAAGAAATTAAATTTTATAATTCAGCCAGCTATGCTAAACATGTAAACTACTAATATATTCATATAATTCAAATTGACAGATGTCAGTATCAATAAAAAGTAAATTAATGTGGCAGATATGAGGATGTTGAAGTAGATATTGGGGAATACACGGAAAGATACGGTAAGAAAATAACTCTAGTGTTACAAGTTTTTAGAAAGATACAAGAAAGACGATTACATTGGTTTGAACATGTCATGAGGAGAAATGAAGAATTATATTGGAACAAGAATGAATAGTTTAGTAATAGGAGGTTGAAGAAATAGAGGCATACCAAAGATAATATGGAAGGACTGTGTTGCGGAAGACTTGAGATAAAAGGAACTGAATGAGAACGACACGCAAAAATAGCGACCCCTAACGAATGGGAAAAGCTAAAGAAGAAGAAGATGTCAGTGTCAAGTGCAATTTGAATAGTTTGTTTATGAAATAATTTTACTGGAAATTTAGAATCTTTTGCAAGAAAAATTATGTATGGAATATATACATTATATACAGGATTGACGGAAGGTATTGTGCTGGCCACAACAGATTTTTTATTTGTGTGTGTGCCTGTGTAATAATGTCAATCATTTATCATACACTTTATAACGGTCTATATGTTTGTTGAATTAATACATATAAAATTCGAAATAAAAATACGCATCTACAGATTTGCGGCCGCTAGATTTTAAAAAGAGGAAGTTTGAATCGAATATAGGGCGCCACGAGGTTGTTTTTAAGGGTCTTGTCTCCTAAGCAAAATGTTGCGTGATTAGAGGTATCGTAGTTTTTAGTTTATGACTTCCATATTAATTTTGAAAAAATGAAATTATGCGGCGTGATTTCTTAAAGAATGGATCTACGCTTACCTGTTGTTAAAAATTTGAAAAAATGTTTACAATCAATATTACAAAAAAATGGAAAACACATTTTACACAATATTCAACATAATATATCTAATTAAATAGGTATTTATTAGAAAATATAAGAACGTAGAAGCATAGTATCCTTTCCTTCTATATGCTTGTTTTTGAAATTTTGTTCTATCTTTAAAACTACGTATGTAATTTACTAATTTCTAAACCAATTTTACGGATTTTACGGAAGCTGAAATGAGTTGCCGTGGTCATGGCGCGGTGGAGTACGGGTAGAGAGGAATAGAAGAGGGGATGGTTTTCCAACCCTGGACGATGCCAGTGCGGGGTGCGGGGTATATTTTGTATTAGTAGTAAATTGTTACTATTAGCTGTATTGAAAACTAAAATGTTCACGTAGCCACCTACAGGTCAATTTATGAAATACTCTATCAAGTATGCTTCTTGTCAAAGCTTATTTAAGTAAATGCGTGTGCGTGTTTTATTATTACGATGAGAGGCAGAAAAATTTGCAATACAAATTGTTGTGTGTTTGGATGCCATTCTAAGGCATCAAGAGAAACCAATTTAAGCTTTCATCGGTTTCCAAAACTTGGACTTCGAAAGGTACAAGTGATAAATAAGAACGGACACATAGAATTGGTTGATCAAAGGTTAGCTTGGATAAAACTTATAAAAACAGGAAAAAAAGTAACAAATACAATGGTAATTTGTTCCAAACATTTCGCAGATGAATGTTTCTTCTACCCAGGTAAGTTTTGAACGTGTAATAAATGTTCTTCTCAGAAATTATTGTAATTTATATTTGTAGATTTGCCGTCAGTAAGAAGGAAATTAAAATCCAATGCTGTACCGTCCCTGTATTTACCGAAACGAATACCTTCCAATCCAAGTACAAGAGATTTGCGAATGAAAAGAAGAGAAGCCAAGAAAAAAGAAAATTCTGTGAGTAACAAATTATTCGAAGAAGAAGTGCAAAGTATGCCGCAACAAGTTGAACCAACAGTTACAGAAACATCTTTCCAATACACTCAAGAGGAGTATGATGCAGCCGTAACTCTTTTAGGGTTAGTTAACATAAAGTTAACAAAAGACATGTATGTTCAAGTGAAAAGTGGTGACATTGTGAACTCTTTTATCGAATGTATCGATTCAGATAAAAAATTGAATACTTTAACTGGGTTACAAAGTTTTAATTTATTATATTCAATTGAAGTAAATTATAAAAACCTATTCAAAAATACTAAAAAAGGAAAAACAAGTTTAAGAGAAAAAATAATATTAACTTTTATGAAATTAAAGCAAAATACTTCGTTTTGCATGTTAGCCATATTATTTAAAACTATAAGTTCCGTAACTTGTAAAAATATATTTAAAACAATGATTAGAAGATTAGCCTATATATTTAAATTTTGTATAATATGGAGTGATAAAAATGAAATTATTAGAAACATGCCAAAATGTTTCGAATCATTTCAGAACGTTCGAGTCGTACTTGATTGTACCGAGATACCTATACAGAAACCTAAATGTTTGTGTTGTAGACTTAAATCTTATTCTCACTATAAAGGACATAACACTCTTAAAGTATTAATTGGTGTTAGTCCTGCAGGGCTAATTACATTTGTAAGTAAATGTTATGGTGGAAGATGTTCCGATAAGGCTATATTCGAACAAAGTAATTTAATAGAAAAATTGAATCCAAATGAGGCAATAATGGTTGATAAAGGATTTAAAATTGAAGATATAACTAGTTTATATCGTGTAAAATTAATAAGACCACCATTTTTAAGAAATAAAAAACAACTTTCAGAGGAGGAAGCATTAAGAAATTCAAAAATTGCAAGTGCTCGAGTTCATATTGAACGTGTAATTGAAAGAATAAAAATATTTAAAATATTATCCCAACCTTTACCGTGTCATTTGTTTTCAAATATAGATGATATATTAATAATTGTTTGTGGTATAACTAACTTAAGTAATCCAATTCTTAGTGATGATAAGTTTTTGTAATATGCTTTTCAAAAAGAAATTTGCAAATGCAATTATTTTCTTTTATGGGATGAGTTTCATTATTTGGGTAAATAAAAATACATGATTCAGTAACAAAATTATTATAATTCCTCAATAAATAAATATATATTTCAGGTTACAAAAAAAAATAACATATCGGTAAGTGTCTATACTTTTTATATAAATATGGAAATAAAATTTATATTTAACAATAAAAATATTGCAAGTATTATTATTTATAATACACATCTCTCAACTATTATACTCTATGATGGTATACATACAGGTGTACACCGAAAAGCGGATAAAATGCCACAAAATAGAATTGGATGTTGATGATTTTTGTTTTTTCAAATCAATTGAATAACAGAAAATTAAATTATTCATTGAATTCTTATGTTGCGCATTTCGTTATACAGTTTGTACGTAAATGGGATAAAAACTGTCAAGTAACATACTATATAAAATTGGAAAATTTTAAATATACAGTTAAATAAACAAATGGAGTCTATGAAACATATAAAAACAAAAAAGCTATTAATAAGATATCATATGTACACTTAAAAATAGAAAACTAAATTAATTAAATAGAGTCTAATACATTGTTTTGTCTAAGGCATATACAATGAATCATTTTAAAGAAATAATTTTCTTTTAAAACTGTCACCATATTCTGAGTGAATTCATAATCAAAATGCACTATTATATTTAAAAAAAATTTTGAAAACGAGGAGTAAACTACGAAATCGCAGGTTTCCACGTTCAGCATTAACATACCCAACTGCACTTGACCGTAGAATTTATGTTTCGGATTTAAAGAAATTTTATTATTCATTATTTTCAAATAAGGCAAATGCGGTAAACATTCTAATGCCGATACTGTTTTACCTGAAATAAATAAAATATATACCTAGATCTGTCTGGTAAGTTAAAAAGTTTTCCTATCATTTATTTAAGAAATCAAGAAAAGTTATATTGCACCACTTGCTATCATGCAAAAGGCAGTTTGGGCATATTAATATTCTTATTTTCTGGACAGATCTTATGTAGTAACATACCTTTAATTGGACATTTTATTTCCAGTAATTTTTCAGGTTTATTATCATTATTTAAAATGACTCCATCTGGTGAATAACCAAGCCAAGGGTTATTTATATTTGTTAAAAATCCTGGCTTTACTACTACCCGATTTAGTCGTTTCTTATATATTTCTCTAGCTTCATCTTCCATTACTTCACCATATTTCATATTGCTGTTAGAGAAGCTTTTGGGCCAAAAATACTTTTCCGCTTTAGTCATCCAGTTGTCTTTTTTAAAGGTGTAAATTTCATAACACCTTGAACCCGTTATTCGAAATTGTCGTTCTTTAATCCAATTATGTTTTGTGTTTGTATTTGTTAATATCTCTTCTGGGTTAGTATCGGCAAATAATTGGTTATATGTTTTGAAGCAACAATTCGCACATTCAACAATAATTTTTGAAAGTTTTGTTAGTATTTCATGTTCTTCATTAAATATTATTTCTATTTTGTTCATAACAACTTCATTATCAAGGATGTTCATCATTTCTCTCCTTCCTTTTCTATAAATTAAATACAGTTTTAATCGTTAATATATAATTCATATAGCATTACCTTACATACCTGTGCTTTGCTAATGAAGAACTCGAATTAATATTTAAAAATATGTTCAGAATAACGGATTCTTCTGGGGCTGTGGTACAAATATTCGCAACATTTTCATTCATGGTTTGAATACAATTTGTTTCACACCATGGTTGCGGTTTAAATTTCTCTTGTACAACTTCTTTCTTTAGCTTCCATGCACATTTCAGGTCAGTAGATGACAAAACTTCCAACTGATTAACTTTGAACCTAAAACATGAAAAAATACGACAGAAAAAAGAAAAAGCAAATTATAGATCAGAAAATAAACTATCAATAATAATAAAACAACTCGAAAATATGGTGAATGAACGCATAGTTTAGCACTATTTTATTTAAAGAAAAAGAAAAACAGAACTCAATCTTAAATAATAAAATGAAACTCTTTCTTTAAATAAAATAAGCACTTTTGTAACACTAGGAGTAGCTACAAGCAGGTTCATCACGACAACTCCCGATTTTTATATTTAAGTTTATACATATATCACCATAATTGTAAATATTATGTCACAGTGACACATCATTTACATTAATAAACTTAAATATAATTGTTTCATTATTATTCAATAATATTAATGAAATCTATGAAGCTAATAAAGTAATGCTCATGCTATACAATTAATACAACCTGTTGCAATAAATTAAGACACCTGCAATATGTTTACATCTACCACCAGCGCCAGCTTTGCATGTGCATAAACAATGATGAATACATAGTTTGTTATTTACACAACAAATTTGCCAGTTATTTCGTGCGGGCTTGCTTGCAAGGCACTTGTTTGTAAGCACAAAGCGAACACAATACAATATGATTCTTTACTTTCTTTCACTCCACACATAATAACCATTCCACTATTTACTATTCGCTCCCCTTCCAAAAAACATCTTGATTTGTAATCTGCTTTTAAATAAGCAAATAATTCTTGGGTTAGAAGTTGTTTATTCGCTCCTGCGAAATCCATTTCAATAAAAACCTATCCTAAAAGAAGAAAAATATATATTATATGAACATTTAAAATAACTCTCTTTACCTGTATATTCCAATAATAATTTTCACTCACTTTAATATATATTAAATAATAACGCACAAGTCTATTGACAACATCAAAAGTATACTTGATATAGCAGCCATTTGCAAAAGCGATCGCAACGCCATCAACGGTAATTTTAGTTGCCAATATTTCTATAACCCGATGTTCGAAATTGGCGCCGTGGAAAAAAAAACTAGGCTACGATTATCTGCTCCCAGATATTTTTAAATATATTTAGTTCTTTTTTTAGTTAATCGATGCTTAAAATTGATGACGAAAGTAAAAGTTATTACACAATACTGTACTGCAAAATCAAAGCCAAGTATGGCAAACTGAGAAGAGATTGACTGCTTATTAAACCGGCCAAGTATTTAAAGTACTCTACTTGTTGCAAAACGATTTTAAAGTCAATGCTGTACAAAACATTTTTTGTAAATGCAGCAACAAAATTTGGAGTAGAAAATGAACCCATTCCAAGATAAAAGTTGAAGAAATGAACCACTTGCAAGTAAAACCCACAAATCATTCTTACTACTACCAAGTCCAGGGTCTGTTACGAATTACTGAGCGAAAATATTGCATGTTTGTAATAGACTTCAAAAGGTATTTCTATTAAAAAAATCTGATGTGGCCAGCACATTACCTTCCATCAATTTTGTTTATAATGTACAAATTCCACACATAAATTTTCTTGCAAAAGGTTTTATATTTCCAGTAATATTATTTCATAAACAAACTATGTAAATTGCACTTGACATTGACATCTTCTACTTCTTTAGCTTTTCCCATACGTTAGGGGTCGCTATTCTTGATTTTATTCTTCCAATCATTTCTATTTTGCTTGTCGTCTTCATTCAGTTCCTTTTCTCTCAAGTCTTCCGCAATATAGTTATCATCTTATATTTGGTCTTCCTCTGTTTCTTCTACTTTCTACTACCAGTAGTACTAGTAGCATAGCTGACTGAATTATGAAATTTAAATTCTTTAAATCTATACCCATTGAATATAAAATAAAAAATGCAATCAAATCGTATAGATAATATAATATTCTGTAATGTTTATAATAACATTAAATGCCAAGAGCATTTTTTCAAGAGAAACTGTTAAAATCTTCAAATGAGGGTAGTTTCGGTTGACCAATTATAACCAAAATCTAATCAGATCTTCATATGGATGTAAATAAAAGGAATACGAAAGAATTATAATTTTTAGAATTGTAGTGTTGGAGTTATCGTCTATGAAATAATCATCACACACACACACACCAACACACACAGACACACGTCATCGTAAAAATGGTAAAATCGTATTCTAGGGACCTTTAAAACGTACTTATTCACTAAAAATTCATCATCGAATTATTTGACCAAAGACAATACCTTCCTTACCTAATGGTGACGGTAGATAAAGATCGATTACGATGAAGCTTTTTGGAAAATAAACATGGAGCATCATTTAATAAAGGTCTATATGGATTGCGTTCTTTCTTGTGCTCATTGATCCCCGTTATACGAGAGGGCTTCCATTTCGAGAAAAACAAATTGAGGCATACGTTTGATATTTTTTGTGGCTCGTTTGTTCATTTAATTTACTTATTTTCGCCGCCTAAGTAGATAAAGTTGTCCACTTTTTCAATTTTATCGTTTCCTATTTTTAAATGTGTCTTTTTTTTCGAGATTGCTTTATTATTTTTGTTTTAGCTGTAAAATCTCCTCGAAATATTCTCATGTATTTTTTTTTACACTGTGTATACTTACTGAATATTATTTTGCCGTTTACTGGAAATTTAGAATCTTTCGCAAGAAAAATTATGTACAGAATTTATACGTAATACACAGGATTGACGGAAGGTATTGTGCTGGCCACATCCGATTTTTTTTCTTTCTGAATATGATTCTTTTTTTTATTACCTAGTATGTAAATGGTTATTGAAATAATTAAGTATATTCCTTTAATTTAATTTGAATATGATTTTTTTATATTAGTTTTCATATTTATTTTTCTATCATATACCAAAGTCTTCCAACAGCACCAACCCGAATTCCGAATATGAAAGCAATCCATTTCTCTCCGTCTATTGCTATTCCCGTCTCCTGAGGAAAATGTTGCATGTTTAGAGGTGTCGTAGTTTTTATTTTATGACTTACATATTAATTTTGAAAAAATGTTTATAATCAATATTACAAAACAACGAAATAACACATTTTACACAATATTCAACATAATATATCTAATGAAATAGATATTTATTAGAAAATATAAGAACGCAGAAGCATAGTATTACTTTCCTTATATACGCTCATTTTTGAAATTTTGTTCTATCTTTAAAATTACGTATGTAATTTACAAATTTCTAAACCAATTTTATGGAAGCTGAAATGAGTTACCATACTCCAGGCGAGGTGGAGTACGGGTAGAGAGAAATAGAAGAGGGGATGGTTTTCCAACCCTGGACGATGCCAGTGACTACAATTTGTATTTTCTTACTCACAAAAAAAATTCAAACAGAAGCCCAGGTATATATACGAAATTGTATTTGAAGAGGAAGAAACAAGAAAAAGAAAAATCTAATGCAAGACGAAGATTATTTGCTCCTCCAAATAAAAGGAGAAAAACTGGACCTAAGGTTAGACTTGATAAAGAGTATGGTCTTCTTGGTGAGGCAGACCTCGATATGTCGGACGGAGAATTTATAGAGAAAAAGACAAAATTCCTACAATCGTTGGAAAAAACTGAAGGAGAAAGGGAAAAATTGTTACAAGATACTGTATTGCAAAATCAAAGCCATGTATGGCAAACTGAGAGAGTGAAGAGATTGATTACATCTAATTTCGGCAAAATATGTAAAATGCGCCGCTCTACCTCTTGCAAAACGATTTTAGAATCAATGCTGTATATGTCATTTTCTGGAAATGCAGCAACAAAATATGGAATAGAAAATGAACCCATTGCAAGACAAAAATTTAAAGAAATGAGCAATTTGCAAGTAAAACCCACAGGATTGTTCATTGATAAGGAATATCCTTTCTTAGGAGCAAGTCCTGATGGTTTGATTGGGGAATCGGGATTAATTGAAATTAAATGTCCTTCATCAGCACAAAAATTTTCACCTATTCAGGGTGTTATTACGAAAAAAATTAACTTTTGCGTAATACGTGATGATAAATTATATTTAAAACGAAATCATTCATACTACTATCAAGTCCTGGGTCAGTTACGAATTACTGGTAAAAAATATTGCATGTTTGTAATATGGACTCCAAAAGGTATATCAATGGAAAACATTGATTACGATGAAGACTTTTGGAAAAATAAACATGGAGCAACATTTAATAAATTTTTTGACCATGGACAATACCTTCCTTACCTAATGGTGACGGAAGATAAAGATCGATTACGATGAAGCTTTTTGGAAAATAAACATGGAGCATCATTTAATAAAGGTCTGTATGGATTGCGTTCTTCCTGAGCTCATTGATCCCCGGTATACAAGAGGGCTTCCATTTCGCGAAAAACAAATTGAGGCATAAGTTTGAATTTTTTTGCGGCTCGTTTGCCGATTTAATGCACTTGCTGAATATTATTTTGCCATTTTGCTCTTTATATAAGGAAATTTTTATTTTTCTTTCTCTAAAAACTTTTTTTCTATATCTAGAAATCTTCATTGTTAACGATTTTTTTTCTTTCTGAATATGATTTATATATTTTGTATAATTACCTAGTATGTAATTGGTTATTGAAATAATTAATAATTAAGTATATTTTTTTAATTTAATTTCAATAAAATGATATTTTTTTTGTTTCTTATATATGTATATATATATATACATATATTCATATTTATTTTTTATTATATACCAAAGTCCACCCATCCGAATTCCGAATATGATAGCAATCCATTTCTCCCCATCTATTGCTATTCATTCTTCAATATCCACCCCATTACACCTCAAAGTAAGGTTGTATTGACCAACGCGTTTCTACTGCATCTATCAACTCAATACAAAACAAATGTTCAACTATAAGTGGGCCGGACTAAACATCTCCGCACCGCGCCACACTTCTCATTCAGATAAACAGATTCCATCTAGTGCCACGCGGAGTCGAGACCCTTAAGCGTATATATTGTAACGTAACCCCCGCGGCCGCAGCCGCCGCGCTACCAGGCGCCTCGGTGTCTGCGCGCAACGCGCTTGTTAGGACTGGTCGCAGTAATCTATTGTGTGATGTTGTTTACCTCTAGAAGTTCTCCAGAAGGGTCTAGAAATAATCTACCAGGTATATAACCCGCCGCAAAAGCCAGCGAACACAGTCTGTGATATAAAAGTAAAGAGTAAAGAAGTCTGATATAAATAAACGTCGTGAATAGTTGGTGGTATAAACAACAGTCGACAAGTGAACATAAATAAATGTAATTAGTGAAATAAAGAGTGGTGTTAATCGTTTAAATAAATAATCTTAGTGTTTAAGTGTCTTATAATATTCTTAGTCTTTAAATTAGTGTTAATATTTGTTTGTCATAGTGTTAGTTTAATTTATTATATTTTAATTATATATTCTTAATATTTATTTACCGTTTAATAAACGTATTCGTTTACTTAATAATATTTGTCTGTGTTTTACACTTCACCCATATAAATAAAAACGTTACAATTGGTGTCAGGTCTGGGGTTGTTAAACTGTGAAGTGTAAATAAATAAAAATAAATAAAATGGCGACTAAACAAATAAAATTAATTGAATTAAAAGTAAGTGATCACAAGAGAGAACTGGAAGAACGAGAATTAGATACGACAGGACTGAAAAGCGTTCTACAATCTCGTCTGCGGCAAGCATTAATCGCTGCTGGTGAAAATGCTGACGATTACTTATTTGACCAATCCGACATTGATAAACAGATAGCAAAATTAGTAGAAAGTTCTAGAAAATCTAAAGAAAGTTCTAGAACATTAGAACAAAAGTTAATAGAAAGTTCTACGAAGGCAGAAGAAAATTCTAGAATATTAGAAAATAAATTAGAAGATAATTCTAGAACATTAAAAGAAGAATTAAAACAGGAGAAATGTGAAGAATACTGAAGAAGGCCTGAAGAATTTAAAAGAGGAGTATGACAAGAAGATTGAAGAAATACAACAAAAATTCACTAAAATTACATCGTCGTCAATTCCGAATTCTGGTGTGGCTGAGCCAAGTCTAATAGAAGGTAGAAAAGTAGTAAAACCTGATACTACTTCAAAAATGCACATAAAAACACCGGAATTTGATGGGAAGTCTTCGTGGCCGAATTATTTAAAAGAATTTGAAGCGGCTGCCAAAGCAAATAACTGGACGACCACGAAGAAGGCCACAGCGTTGACTGTCTCGTTACGTGGAGAAACTATCGACATCCTACAAACGCTGAAGGAAAAGGAACAAGAAGACTACGACCAACTAGTCAAGCGGTTGAATATGCGATATGGCAATAGTAGTATACCTAGGCTGGTTCTACGCCAAAATAGTGTACTGCGCAGGTTTCTGCGCAGGTTTTACCCCCACCCCAGCCCCGACCCCGGCCGTTACCCCGGCCCCCGCTTCGGCCCCCCACTGCGACTAAAAATAGACCAACATCTGGCATGCACGTGTTCAAGTTAATGACCTTGCATCAGCTAAAAATAGACCAACATCTGGCATGCACGTGTTCAAGTCAATGACCTTGCATCAGCTAAAAATAGACCAACATCTGGCATGCACGCGTTCAAGTCAATGACCCTGCATCAGCTAAAAATAGACCAACATCTGGCATGCACGTGTTCAAGTCAATGACCTTGCATCAGCTAAAAATAGACCAACATCTGGCATGCACGCGTTCAAGTCAATGACCCTGCATCAGCTAAAAATAGACCAACATTTGGCATGCACGTGTTCATGTCAATGACCTTGCATCAGCTAAAAATAGACCAACATCTGGCATACACGCGTTCAAGTCAATGACCCTGCATCAGCTAAAAATAGACCAACATCTGGCATGCACGTGTTCAAGTCAATGACCTTGAATCAGCTAAAAATAGACCAACATCTGGCATGCACGCGTTCAAGTCAATGACCCTGCATCAGCTAAAAATAGACCAACATCTGGCATGCACGTGTTCAAGTTAATAACCTTGCATCAGCTAAAAATAGACCAACATCTGGTATGCACGTGTTCAAGTCAATGACCTTGCATCAGCTAAAAATAGACCAACATCTGGCATGCAGGCGTTCAAGTCAATGACCCTGCATCAGCTAAAAATAGGGAGTGGTTATGAATCATTCTCTAAAAATAGACCAACATCTGGCATCCACGTGTACTAGAAAAACTGGTTGGAACTGGATGTGGTGATTAGTCATGCTCTAAAAATAGACCAACATCAGGCATGCACGTGTTCTCTAGAAAAACTGGTTTGAACCCAAGGTCGTGATGAGTCATGCTCTAAAAATAGACCAACATCTGGCATGCACGTGTTCAAGCAAACAGGGTGTGGTTATGAATCATGCTCTAAAAATAGACCAACATCTGGCATCCACGTGTTCTAGAAAACTGATGTGGTGATTAGTCATGCTCTAAAAATAGGTTGGTATGACTTATCCTCGGCTATGCGCATTTTAAAAATAGGTTGACATGACTCATTCTCATTTAGTGATGAGTTATACTCTAAAAATAGTCCAACATTTGGCTTGCACGTGTTCTAGAAAAACTGATTTGAACAGGATGTGGTGATTAGTCATGCTCTAAAAATAGACCACCATATAGCTTGCACGTGTTCTAGAAAAACTGGTTTGAACTGCGTGTGGTGATGAGTCAGTCTTTAAAAATATGGTTCGGACGAGTATATAAACACAAGCGTGGACTTTTCATTTCAGTTGTTTGCAACATGGCTTCCGCTTGTGAACTTAGTGACCAAGTGGTTAAAAATATATCAAATGCAATTAAAATCATTAAAACTTTCAATGAAGCTGAAGTCTGGCGCAAGCACGTGAATAAATTTATTTTGATGATATCAAGATATATTAAAAAGGGTGTTACGTCCAACAAGGATGTAAACTTGAGCAAGCTGGAAGCTAACCTGGCACTTCTGAAGTACTATCGCGAACAGCTTAAACGGTTAAAAACAACAAGTTTGAAAACTGGGTCCGGTACCGGTGGAACATTAACAAAAACTTCAAACCTCGTGTGGCAGGAAGTGGAATCTCGATTTGCAAGCAGAATCAGGACAGGAATTATCGTCAACAGTACCTTTAAGGATCCAAAATTATTTCTGGAAAAATGCTTAAGAATTTTCAAAAATAAAATTAATTCCGCACGGCGGGTATCAATGATTAAGGTAAATGTAGTGTTCAGTGCCGAATTCATTTTGCCACATACTGGAACCGTGGAAATAAAAACATTCAACACGAGAAATGAGGTCATCAGCAACATTACCAATCTAGATGAATGGTACAAGACTTGCATACTGGAATTTTTTTTAAGAAAACTGGAAGTGTTCCAGGAACGTGATTCAGGTTGGGCGTTATCCGAAATTTTACACCTGAAGGTTCACATCAACAAGTACCAACCAATATCCGGGAGTTCATACATTGATTTACCTACCGACATTAAGCTGAAAAAGGCGGTAGTTAATGTGAAAAACGACGACAATTTTTGCTTCTTGTGGGCTGTACTATCAGCACTACACCCAGTACACTGGTCAGAGCATTCCAATCGCACATCATCGTACCCCCACTACTCTAAAGTGCTGAAGTATGAGGGTTTGAGGTTTCCACTACAACTAAGGGATGTTCCAAAATTTGAGGACCTGAATAACTTATCAATAAACGTTTATACGCTGCAGAAGGTTGGAAAGAAACATAAGGTTGTTCCACTAGCACTTAGTGAAAAAAACTTTGAAAAATGCATTCACCTTCTAATGATAATGGAATCTGAAGAAGAGGGGGTAGAAGAAGAAGAAGTGGATAATGATGATGAAAAAATGGATGTGGATCAAGTTAATTTCAAGGAGTTAAGGAATAATGTCAACCACCACTACATGTGGATAAAAAATTTGTCACGCCTGTTGAGCAAACAGCTTTCAAAACATAATAAACGAACTTGGCTGTGTGACAGGTGCCTCAACCATTTTAATACTGAAAAAAATTTAAATAAACATAAGGAAAGGTGTAAATTACAAAATAAATGTTTAGTTAAATTACCAGGTGAATGCGAAAAGTACTTGCAATTTAAGAATTTCCACCATCAGGAAAAAGTTCCTTTTGTAATATACGCTGATTTAGAGAGCATACTAGAGAAGGTGGAAGGTGAAAAAAGGTGTAATACTGAATACGTGCAAAAACACATACCATGCAACATCGCATTCTACCTGAAATGTTCCTATGATGATTCATTGTCATTCTTTGCAAATACACGTGGTAAGAACTGTATAGGTTGGTTTTCCGAGCAATTACATACCATTGCGCAATATGTAGACGGTATTTTGAAGAGGATTGTACCAATGCAGCTAACATGTGAAGAGGAACAAATTTTTTTAACTGCAACCCACTGCCACATTTGCAAAAAAATATTGCAGAAAAATCAAATTAAAGTTCGAGATCACTGCCACCTGACGGGGAAATTTAGAGGTGCAGCACACCAGTGGTGCAACCTAAACTTACGGGATTCTCACACCATACCTGTGATTTTTCATAATTTAAGCGGGTACGATGCCCACTTTATAATAAAAAGCGTTGCCAAGGATATTCCTGGTAGGATAAATCTACTGCCCATAAACAAAGAGCGGTATATTTCCTTTACAAAGCATGTGAGTGAAACAAAAGTTAACTTACGCTTCATTGACTCGTTCCGGTTCATGGCGAGCAGCATTGATAAACTGACATCGTACTTGAGTGACAAAGAGAAACCTATAACCCGAAAACATTGTGCTAGTGATGACGAATTCCACCTGCTCACTAGGAAAGGTGTGTTCCCCTATGAATACCTAGACAATTGGGAGAAACTTGATGAAGCGCAGCTACCAGCAAAAGAGGAGTTTTATAGTTCACTGCGTGGCGAAGGGGTCAGCAGCGAAGACTATCAACATGCCTGTAACGTGTGGAGCCAATTTCATCTTAAAAACTTGGGTGAATACAGCGATTTGTACCTGAAAACTGATGTATTATTATTAGCCGATGTGTTTGAAAACTTTCGCGCCAGCTGCTTGGAGTCATATAAACTTGACGCTCTCCACTACTACACAGCACCAGGACTAGCATTTGACGGAATGCTAAAGTGCACAGACGTAAAATTAGAATTACTGACTGATGTGGATAAAATAATGTTTTTCGAACGAGGAATGCGTGGTGGCTTGTCTCAGTGTTCCAATAGATACGCGAAAGCTAACAATAGGTATATGGGTGAATCACATGATCCAACTTTAGATGAATCATACATTATGTACTTTGATGTAAATAATTTGTATGGAGCTGCGATGAGTCAATACCTACCGTACGGAAAATTTGAGTGGGTAGAAGAGCAGGATTTTTACTCATTTGATTTAATAAATATTAGCGATACATCTGATATTGGATACTGCTTTGAAGTAGATTTGGAGTACCCAGCTGAGCTACATGAGCAGCATAAAGACTTACCATTATGCCCTGAACACTTTACACCTCCAACATCAAAATATTCAAAACTAATTGCAAACTTGTATTCAAAATCAAAATATGTAATTCATTACCGCAATTTAAAACAATGTTTACAGTTAGGACTAAAAATAACCAAAATTCACCGAGTATTGAAGTTTAATCAGAGTGCGTGGCTCAAACAGTATATAGACTTACACACTGAGTTGAGAAAACAATCGGACAATGAATTTAAAAAAAACTATTATAAATTAATGAACAACGCAGTGTTTGGAAAAACTATGGAAAATGTTCGAAAATATAAAGATATCAAACTCGTAACGAAGTGGAGTGGACGTAATGGGGTAAAGTCATACATTTCTCAGCCAAATTTTCATAGTTGTATAGTATTTGATGGTGATATAGCCCTTATTGAAATGAACAGGCTAAGTGTTAAATTTAATAAACCGATATATGTAGGATTTTCAATATTAGATATTTCCAAAACCCATATTTATGATTTTCATTATAATTACATGAAAAGGGAATTAGGTGAAAAGGTGAAATTACTATACACAGATACAGACAGTTTAATTTATTATTTTTCAAACATAAATATTTACGACATTATAAAACGTGACATTCACAAATACGATACATCTGACTATGACAAAAATAATATTTACAAAATTCCGCTAGTTAACAAGAAAGTAATTGGTCTCATGAAAGACGAGAACAATGGTCGAATAATGACTGAATTTATCGGTTTGAGATCGAAAATGTACACTTACAAGGTAGTGGGAAAACCTGTTACAAAAAAAATTAAAGGAATAACTGGCACTACAGTAAAAACAATCACTTTTGAGGATTATTACAACTGTTTGTTTGGAAATACTACTGTAATAAAAGATCAGCTTTGCATACGATCAAAACAGCATGACGTGTACACTACAAAACAAAGAAAATTAGCGCTAAGTCCACATGATGACAAGCGTGTTGTAAATTATTTATATACAAACACAATACCCTGGGGATATGCCCACCACTAATTTTAAGTTAAAACTAATATAAAATGTTAAATATGTAAACTAAAATGTAAATATGTAAACTAGGTCTATATATGTAAGTTATAACTAATATAAAATGTAAATATGTAAAATAAATGTATTATCAATAAAAATAATGTTTTTTAATTACTACCACATTTTTGGTTGGGATGTGTAATTTTATAATTTAGTCATGAGATTTAAAAAAAAAATGTGTGAGTTTAAACTGGTAAGAGTGATGTTAATTTTCTTTTTAAATTAAACACATATTTTTACCTTCCGTCACCTATAGTAAGGAAGGTATTGTCTTTGGTCAAAAAATTCGGTGGTGAGTTTTCATTGAATAAGCACGTTTTAGGGTCTTTACAATACGATTTTACTATTTTTACGATGATGTCTGTATGTGTGTGTGTGTGTTCGTATGTGCGTGTGTGTGTGTATGTGTGTGTGTGTATGTGACTGCTTTTTCCTGCACGATATCTCCAATACTAGAATTCCAAAAATTACAATTCTTGCGTATTTCTCTTCCTTACAACCATATGCAGAGTTGATTAGATTTTGGTTATAATTGGTCAACCGGAAGTTTCCTCATTTGAAGATTTTAACAGTTTTTCTTGAAAAAATCAGTTAAATGTTATTATAACTTAAAGAATATATTATTATCTATACGATTTGATTGCATTTTACATTTGTTATTCAACAGATATAAAGTTAAAGAAGAATAATGATAATAAATTTGATATAAATTTCATAATTCAGCCAGCTATGCTAACTTAACCATGGAAACTGCTAATGTATTCAGGTAGTTAGGTAATTCAAATTGACAGATGTCAGTATCAATAAAATGTAAATCAATGAAAGAAAAAGGGAAGTAACACTAGTGTTAGAAGTTTCTAGATATAAGAGAGACGATGATTACATTGGTTTGAACATGTTATGAGGAGAGATGAATATATTAATAGAAGGTGGAAGAAACATAGGAAGACCAAATATAAGATGAAAAGGTTGTATTGTAGAAGACTTGAGAGAAAAGAAACTGAATGAGGACGACACGCAAAACAAAAATAAGTGGAAGAAGAAAATAAAAAATAGCGACCCCCTAACGAATGGGAAAAACTAAAGAAGAAGAAGAAGATATCAGTGTCATGTGCAATTTGCATAGTTTGTTAATGAAATAACTTTACTGGAAATATAGGATCTTTTGCAAGAAAATTTATGTATGTGGCGCGTGCAGTAACATGACTTTGACCGTGTCAAAATGACAGCAATTAATTATGTCCATAACTGGCAAGTGTTACAATATTTCAATCAAAATTTCATAATTTTCTTATTTCATGTGGTTTGCTTGTTATCAGGAGTATGGAATTCAGTTGTCGAGAAAAGGAATTACATAATACCAAAAATTTATAATCTTTTGCAAGAAAATTTATGTATGGAATTTGTACATAATACACAGGATTGACGGAAGGTATTGTGCTGGCCACATCAGATTTTTTTATATAATACTTTTATTTATTTTAAGAATTTAAAAATACAGATTTTTACATTAATATAGTTATTTATAAAGGCGCCTTAAAAATACTTATTCTAAACTTACATATTTTATGAATTCTACTTTAAACTTATAATATATACTGTAGCATAATTACAAAACACGTACAATACTAGTTGAAGGGGAATATTTTACAATTCTGTCATGTAATATGAGGCAGTACGCTGTAGTATTTGCGGGTACATTAGTGGAAGTTTCAAACTCCAAACGAATGTCTACAGCACCAGTTTTCAAAATTTCATTTTGATGGGTACAGTCAATTACAACTATGGGTGCAACCTTTATAAATTCTTTTGGTGTTAGTATCGGTTCGTTTGTTTTACCATAGTATGATGATTGGAACTGCGCATACATATCATAAAGGATAGCAAAACAGTTTTTGTTAAAATTCAAATTTAAATTATCATACGGGTACATTTCAGAATTAAGGTACAACTTTATATTAGTTAAATTACAGCTATCAAATAAACTGTTAGACTGTCCAATTGTATTTTTTCTATTAGTTTGAAATCCAATAATTACAAAGCGAGGTTTTTCTAGTTGTGATGAAGTTTTGATAGCCCACGTGTGACGTTGAGTTTGTTGAAGTGCGGGATACTCCATTAATTCCCAGCTGCGGAATGCAATTTCTAGTTCGGCATTTTTTTGAATTAAATTGAACAACATGAGGCGTTCTGCATCAGCAACAGAAATATGTGGAATTTTCCATTGCACTTTACTTATTTCAAGGTTTAGTTTATCCATACTGACTACAGAACTAACTAAGGCATTTTCATCAGTATTGCTACGTATGAGAACGAGCTCTTGACGCAAATTCATAACAATTTTCCGAAAATCTTCAGCAAATCCAAGCAGCATTCGTAACGGCATACATACGTTAAAATACCCATTACTATCTAATATGCTAGTTATCTCTGAACTTCCATACCAACCAGCATTCATAAGTGCAGTGCTCTCATTTTTGTTATATGAAACGTATGATTTCAAGGTGGATGAGATACCAGGATTTCGCACCCTGTCCACAACTATACCATTAATTTCATATCGAATTTCTTCAAATAAATGTGCTACACCATTATTTGCCAAATAAACATCCTTTATTGTAGCCCCATCTTTATTAGTTACTTGTCCTTCAATGTAGATTAAGCTGTTCCATGGAAGCGTGTAAGCATCCTGTTGTTGAATTGGAATTCGAATTTCATCATTGTTATTAAAGGTGGTAGCCGAGTAGGGTTGATGGGTATGTTTTTCAGCATTAACTATAGAATTGTCTTCAAGAGCTGCCTCGGTGACGGTTAAAATATTAGCATCCATTTTCTTTAACGTCACAATTGTTTATTGAACGAAGTGATGCTGTAGTTAGATTATTTGCTGCTCATTTTATATTGAGTATTTTTGGTGAAATAGTGTATATAAAATTTTAATAAAGTAATAAAAGTGACTTTAAAGACATGTAGTTTTCCGTGTGGATGCTGATGTTCCTCTATATGTGAGTAAAGTTAGTTTTTCAAGCCTGTTAAGTGTGTTAGTGGATCATTTATCTGACTTAAGTAATGGTGCGAGACTTAACCTGATATTGGGCGATAAACATTAAACTGACGGTGTATTGAAAGCCTGTAAACAGGTAACCAGCATCACGCTAGTGAAAATAAGTTGGACTAACAAATGTAAATATGGAAGTAAACTGCGATAAATGTAAATTAGGAACAAATAGTAAGGACTCAATTTATTGTTCCATGGACCATGCGGTCGGAGTTTTCACTATAAATGTATCAAATTAACTAAATCGACTTTCGAGAGCTGGATTAACAATGAGCAAATTAAATTTATTTGTGAAATGTGTGAAGAAGATAAAATGCAAATGTTAATTAATAAAGTCAACGTTATGATGGAATTTTTGTATAAGTTGGACATGAAATCTCAAACGCAAGAATTAAAAATTAATGATATTTTTTCTAATATTAAGAATGTAGAAGTAGTAAGCAATAAAGTTGATAATTTAAATTTAAATCCTGGGAAAACAAACGGAGCCAAAAAATATTACGCTGAAGCAGCGGCTGTGATTGTAAAACCTAAAACGAATCAGGAATGTAAGAAAACTAAGACTGATATTCAAGATAAAATAAAACCAGATGGATTAAAAGTAGGTGTTAGAGCTGTAAAAAATATCAGGGATGGTGCGCTAGTAATAACATGTGACACAAAACAAGATGTGAAAAAGATCGAAGAAAAGTTAAATACAGAATTAGGAAAAAACTACGATGTGAATATTGTTGCTAAAAAAAATCCAACGGTGAAAATAGTGGGCATACATGATGATTTTGAAAATAACAACGAGGACATAATAAAAAATAAAATTGAAAAAATGATTTTAGCTCAAAATCAATTGTCAATTAATGCTAAAATTATGGTGAAACATGTAAGAGAAATAATTAAAAATAGATACAAGAATTACACTGCAACAGTAGAAATGGATAGCTCTTCGTTTGAAATAGTGATGGCAAATAAAAAAATTAATGTTGGCTGGAGTAAATGTGTTGTATACGAAGACTTAAATATTTTGCGATGCTACAAATGCTGTAAATATGGTCATAAAAAAGTAAATTGTACTAATAATTCAATAGTCTGTCCGAAATGTGCAAAAAGTCATGAGAGTATGGAGTGTAAAGCTACTGAAAATGAGTTTGCATGTGCAAATTGTATCAAAGCAAAAGAAGTTTTGAAAATTGATGTAGACACGAAACATGCAGTGTATGACAAAAATTGTGATGTGTACAAACGAACCGTACATAGAATTAGAAATAAAATAAATTATGACACAAAATAGCAATTAAAGAATAAATATAGTTGTAGCTATATATACTGCTTAAACATACAAGGATTACAAACGAATTATGAAGAAATTAAACACTTTTTACTAGAACGTAACCCACTATTACTCGCTCTAACAGAAACTCACATAACTAGCGATTTCGAAAATAACGAATTTCAAATTGAAGGATATAAAATATGTCGACTAGATTCGGAATCTAAACACACGGGGGGTATTTTAATTTATGTTAAAAAGGATATAAAAATTCAGGTTTTGAATGAATCAGTAGAAAATATGAATTGGTGGTTCTTGTATATTAAAATTATGTTACATAAACCATTATACGCAGCGATTTTATATCATTCTCCCGGTGGAAGTCATGCCAAATTCTTAGAATTTTTAGAAGAATGGATAAGTGAAAATATGCAACCCGACTTAAATATTGTAATTATGGGAGATTTTAATTTAGATTGGAAAGAGAGTTACAATAAGAATTATACGCTTAGACTAAAAGAGATAGTAACACAAAACAATCTAAGACAGATAATACAACAATACACTCGTGTAACGAGCACATCAAAAACAATGATAGACTTAGTATTAATAAATACGGATAATATTAGTTGTGAAGTTCTAACTACTCCTAAAATATCAGACCATAGCCTAATGAAAATATCATATAAAATCCCAGAGAAGACTAAAAAGCCACCTACAAATGAAACAAGAGAAATAATAAATTTTGACAAATTATGCAGTACTCTAATTTCCAATGACTGGCTGTATGAAACATCAAATGTGAATAGTCTGTATGATAAGTTTAACACTACGATTTCTAATGCTTTAAATATTTCAACAACACGGAAGACATTTAAAAGAAAACATTCAAATCAAGGTTGGTTCAATAAAGAAATAAAGCAAGCACTAAAAGAAAGAAATATAGCCTATCAACGATTTTTGCTAACGGAAAACAAAGAACATTGGGAAATTTATAAATATAAAAGAAATCTGGCAGCAAATATAATAAAAATGAGAAGAAAAAATATTACGAAAAAAATATTGATTATAATAAAAAAAATCCGAAGCAAATGTGGAAGTTATTAAAATCATGGATAGACAAAAAAGAAGACACTGCGTTCAATGAAGTTCAATTTGAAAATGGAGATGTGTGGGATTGTCAGGAAATAGCAAATAAATTTAATGACTACTTCATACAAAGCATACAAGATATTAATATATCAATACCAACGGCAAATCAAGTAGAAACTGAGTTTAATGCTAATTGTGAGATTTCATGTTTCAATCAAATAACATTAAATGAACTTAAAAAAGTGATATGGGGGATGAATAACAAAGGAAGCACAGATAAAATAAATGCAAAAATATTGAAGGAAACATTTCATGTTACGGGTTATCCTCTATTAAATATAATCAATTCATCACTCCAAACAGGTATAGTACCAGAAAAAATGAAGTTATGTCACATATCACCAATTCCTAAAGTTCCTGGTTCTAATAAAGCATCAGATTTTCGACCAATAAATATGTTAACTCTATGTAGTAAAGTATTAGAAAAAGTTGTGCATAAACAGTTATTGGGCTACTTTGAAAAAAATAATTTAATTGCCGTAAATCAGTCGGGTTTTAGACATAAACATTCATGTGAAACAGTGTTGCAATTCATAATTAATGAGTGGCGCAATAACTTGGACATTAATAAAAAAGTGTGTGCGGTCTTTTTAGACTTAAAAAGAGCTTTCGAGACAATAAATCGGGAAAACTTAATTTACAAACTTTCATTGTATGGTATAAAGGGAAATGTATTATTGTGGATTAAAAACTATTTGGACAAACGGCGGCAAGTGGTTAGATGGAAAAGCGTGGTATCTGATGAAGAAGAGTGCAGCATTGGAGTTCCACAGGGCAGCATTTTAGGACCATTGTTGTTCATTGTTTATATTAATGATATTGTAACTAAAGTAAAACAATGTGAAATTCAATTATTTGCAGATGATATGCTGGTTTATGCGATTGGTGAAAATGTGCATGATATTTGTAATAAAATTAATGGCGACCTTGAATCTATAAACGTATTCTTACAAGCTAATAAACTTAAGTTGAATAGCTCTAAATCAAAATTCATGATTGTGCATAATAGTAATGCTGATTTTGACAACAGTAATATTGCTATAGCTATAGATAACACAAATTTAGAAAGAGTTACAGAATTCAAGTATCTTGGAGTTATCATTGACGAAAAGTTAAATTTTAAAACGTACATTAATTTATTAATAAAGAAAATATCTAAAAAAATAGGTTTCTTTAACAGAATATCCAGACAGCTAAGTAAATATGCAAAATTATGTTTGTACAATTGTGTAGTATTACCTCACTTTAATTATTGTACTACTATATTATATATGTGTAATGCAGGAGATTTTAGCAAATTACAGAAACTACAGAACAAAGCAATGAGGATTATATTAAACTGTAATAAATATACTAGTGTATAATTAATGTTAACTACATTAGGATGTCTAGATATAAGAGCTTATGTTAAATTGAACACTTTGATTTTCATTTTTAAAATTAAAAATGATTTGTTACCTGAACTTAAAAAAATTTGTAAAATTTTGTTCAAATGTTCATAGTTATACCACAAGACAAAAAAATAACTTTTATATAACTAAAAGAAACAAGACCTCCACAGCCAATACTGTTTTTCATAAGGGCTTCATAGAATTTAATATACTACCGGAAGAAGTAAAGAATGTAACTAGTTTGTGCAAATATAAATCAGTATTAAAAAATATGTTGAAAGAAAATATCTAGGAGTATAACCTATTACTTTATTATAATTATATATGTTTTGAAATATTTTTGTATGGATTTTAGCCAGATGGCTCTTAATAAAGGTTTATTATTATTATTATTTATTATTAGTATGTAATTTTTACACTTTAATATTGATTCAAATTTAATTCTAATCCAAATTATAATTGTTGTCCTTTTCTTTTTTGTACCTTTTCGATTTTCTTTCGCAATTTTGAAACGTTAACGTTGTAACCAAGTGATTCAAGAAATTTGCGGTTGTATGGTGTTAACACCTCAAAGGTTTCTTGTAGACTAACCAATCGGTTAGCAGGTAATTTGTAATTATTAGTAATTTTTGGTTAATTGTATTTAATTACCATTGTGCACAACTTTTTTTAAATGTAGTCTTAACGTGATGACCTCTTCTCTAAAATTGATTAAATCACCGTTCTGGTCGAGTATTTGTACTACAATTGAACTTATTCGGTGAGTATTTATTGGCATATATATATGGCATGTTGAGGGCTCTCTATTATTTTCTCACCTGGCTCAGTGTTGGGGAAAAATTTATGAACAATATGAGTTGGTGCGCTGTTATTATACGAACCTGAGGATATGTTACAGTGCACACATATAGAGTTAACTTTAAGAATGTCTATCGGATAATCAGCTATGTGAAATGTATTTGCGGATAATAAACGAGGTTTGAATCCTAATAAATCTCTAAATGTATCATTCGGTCGGAAATCAACGTCTACGCTAGCCAGCAATTCAACCTTTAATGTATTTCTATTTTCTTTAATTATTAATTTATTTTTATCTTTCATGAGGACCTGAATTGCATTACTTAAGTAATTTTTTATATCTTTAATTTCATATGATCCTGTTTCTAACGATATTTTATGGCTGCCGAAATAAAAACAATTGTTTACACCCTTCTCAATATTTGGGATAGAATTGTATGATTCAAAATTTATCAAACCGATTACATATTCCTCATCATCCAAATCGATTGGAGGATTTATATCAGCTGTTAATATGGAGCTGCGCCCTGTTAAGGTAAATGTGTATGACATGACTTCTCAACATACACTAAAGTCATTGCTATTATTTACTTCACTTTATGCAAGAAACGCAAACATAAATGTCCACAATTGACCTCATTGTATGTTTGAAAAACATCATGATTGTATGTAATACTATTATTTTTGCTATTACTTTTAAAATACTTAATTACTTCACGCGGTGGTCTTAAGTTACCAAAACTATCAAAATAATTTATAGATTTACCATACTTCTTGTATGCAACCCAATGAGTGCCAGGATTTTCAGCATTATCTAAATTTATAACACCCATTTCATATTTACCTATTTTCGCAGGCAATTTATTACGCATGAAAACCCCACGAAAATATGGTAAGTGTTTTGCATACTTAAGTATGTCAATGTTGGTTAGCGCACGTTTTGGTAACTTTAAACTTAACCGTTTTTTGTCTTTGAGCGTGATTTTAGATACATTCCCGAACCCTTTTTTTGTGTTTTCGTTGGTGCCCTTAGATACATACCAAAACCCTTTTTGTGTGGTCGCAAATATAAGCCTTTACCCATAGCAATTGCTTCCATTGTTTTATTATGACGTTGACTTTCGGCCAATTGCTCTTTGGCACCTTTAATATCACTTACAGCTTTCGCAATACCAGCAGCCCCACCACCTAGTGCTCCAAGCGCACTAAGTGCAGCAAAAATAGGTATTAATGGTAAAATACCCCCCCAATTTTGGAATAGGTATAATTCTAGGTTTTTTAATTTGCCGTTTGATTTGTTTTACAGAATTAAAAGCTACCCTGGTTGCATTTTTTAAATCTTTAGCTTTAGTTGTTCGCAACGCTAGTCGAGCACGTTTCACAACATCTTTGAAAGGTAGCGCCTTTCCCATTCTTTTTGTTCCACAACCCATCCCCAATTTAACTTTTGCACTCATAGCTGATTTTACACCAAGAGATGCAATTTTTTCACTCAAGGACGCGTTTGAAGATTTCAATCGTTGAGAAGCCTGTTTTGCTAGAATTCGGTCTGCTTCGTGGCGGTCCTTAATACTTTTACTTTGTGAATATGCTATGTCATGCTGCTTGCATGCTTCATCCAGTTTATTAACACCTTTGTCACCTCGTAAAAGTCGCTTCTCCAAACGAGTACCAGGTCCACAATAGTTATAACCAGGAATATGAAATTCTATGGGAAGTTTATTTATAAGTGTATTTAAAATTCCTGCACCCCGTTGACGATGTGTCCCCTTTCGCACACGCATTACGAATGAAGTATAAAATATATGTGCGGTTTATTTATACATCAGTGTTGGTTTAACCATCATGGAAGTTATAAAACAACCTTTAACTTTAAACGTTAAGAACTGCGATTTTGAATTTAAACAAACTGTTCGTCACAGTATATTATTACCATCATGCATAAGATGTATTGTAACAGGACCATCTGGTTGTGGTAAAACTAACCTTATAATTGCTTTAATTGAACATCCTAATGGTTTATGTTTTGAACATGTAAACGTTTATTCAAAATCTCTAAGTCAACCCAAATACGAATATTTGGAGCAACTCTTAAAACCAATACCTGGAATTACATTTAGTGCTTATGGTAGCAGTGATAACGTAATTTCACCCGAAAGTGTTAAACGCAACACAGTTTTTTTATTTGATGATGTTAGTTGTGACAAACAAAATGTTATGCGAGACTACTTTTGCATGGGACGTCACAAATTAGTTGACTGTTTTTATTTATGCCAGACGTATACACGAATTCCTAAACATTTAATTCGTGACAACGCAAACCTTATAATTCTTTTTAAGCAGGATGAGATGAATCTTAAACATGTGTACACAGATCATGTGGGAACAGATATGACATACAGTCAGTTCAAAGATATATGCTCATTTTGTTGGGTTGATAATTATGGATTTTTTGTTATCAACAAAGAATGTGAACTGAACAGCTATCTGTTCCGAACCTGTTAAGACCTGTTCCTGACCAGTTCAAACCTGTTCCTGACCTGTTGAGATCTGTTAATAACCTGTTCAGACCTGTTCATACCTGTTCTTGATCGGTTCAGACCTGTTCCTTACTTATTCTTAGCTGTTTATTTTTTTGTATTAGATATGAATAAAAAACTTAAAGAGAAATTAATAAAAGCGCGTAAAGCAGTTAAGCGAAAATTGCAAACTTTAAAAACGGGTACTATGGAAAAAGAAATTGAACTTGAAAAATCGTATCAACCTATCACGAAAAAGTTAAAAGAGTTATCTAGTAAACTTCATAATATTCGTAACATTAAGCATAATCATGTTATTAAAAGTGAACCAAAAATGGAAAAAACAGTTTTAAAAGACATAAAAGACACTGAAAAATCCGACAGTAAACCCAAAGAAAAGGTGTGGGATTTACCATCATTTGTTGACACCGAAATTATTGCAGAACATAAACCCCAAGAAGAAAAAGAAGAAGAAGAAGAAAAAGAAGATGTTTATAATGTGCAAGATATTACGGCTGATTTATCTAGAGAAGTATTTGATGAATACCTGGAGCAATATGCTCCACTACCTCGAGAATATATTGAAAATATGTACTCTAAATCATCTGACTATGATCACAATACCGGTATTAAACATGACCCCATTACTGATAAGTTTACAATTGGAAATACAAATATTGATTTTAATGGTAATGATGTAATTCTTAACGTTGAAGGTGCGCAAAAAATAAAATATATTGGAACTCCGGGTCTATACAAGTTAATATTTAAAAAAAATCCTATAGGGTTTAAAAAGGTGACTTGGAAAATTATCATGATATATTGAAAAGAACAAATGCGCATAGGCGTGGAAATACATCAACAGGTCAAATTGCAGGTAATAAATCTGAAAAGTATAAAAACATTATTAAACCTTTAGAAAAAGCAGGTAAAGGTTTGCACATGATTTATAATCAAAATCCTATAAATTATGTGCACTGGGATAATCCCAACGAGCTTGTTGAGAGGTTAAAATTGTTGCTAACCACAATAATGAAATAGTCTCAATAATAGAAGAGTTAAAAGAGGCAAATATCATATATTAACCTCAGTATCAAAATGCCCATCAACAAGTTTGGATATCATTCCACCAAGTATAGAGCTTATGATGATGATAATGACGACACTGATACATTTAATTTAGATAACAAACGTATTTTAAATATAAGTGTTCCCGTTAATGATAATGATGCTGTAAACAAAAAGTATCTGAAAGAAGCTTTAAATAAGATTGTTAAAAAGCTTGATGAACATACAAGTTCTACATATAATTTAATAACTGCAACCACACAAATTATTAAAAAAGTATCACACGATAATGAGGAGCTATATAAACATTTGAAGCTGGAGCAACCATCTAAAAAAAAGTCACAGTCTGCTGCAAAACCAGTTAGAGTGAGTCAGGCTGTGAAACCTAGTGCAAGTTCACAAGCAGAAACATCATTATAATCGGCAGATATGTCTAAGGTTAAACGTGATATTGTTAACGAGCTACATAAGCCGGCAAGAATTAATTTTAAGCGTAAACATGTTATTGTAAAAGGTTTGGATGAGACATTTCAAGCAGATCTGGTGGAAATGCTACCATATGCAAAACTCAATAAAGGCTATCGGTATATACTTGTAGTAATTGATATTTTTTCCAAATATGTATGGGTTGAACCGGTAAAAAATAAAACGGGAGGTGATGTTTCAAAAGCAATGCAAAACATTTTTAAACGTAGCAGTCGCATACCAAAAAACATGCATACTGATATGGGTAAAGAATTTTATAATAACAATTTTCAAGAATTAATGAAAAAAAAACAATATTAATCATTATTCTACATTTAGCACTAAAAAGGCAAGCATAGTTGAACGTGTCAACCGCACACTTAAATCGTTAATGTGGAAGGAATTTAGCTTTCAAGGCTCCTATAAGTGGTTAAATATTTTGCAAAGTATTGTAAATAAGTACAATAATACAAAACATAGAACAATTAAAATGAAACCAACTGATGTTACCAAAAGTTATGAAAAAAAGCTTTTGTACTCAGCTTATAATCACATTAAAATTGTTAACTTAAAAAATATAAAGTTCAAAGTTGGAGACCGTGTAAGAATAGCAAACATCGTGGTGATTTTGAAAAAGGGTACACACCAAACTGGAGTAATGAAATATTTGTAGTTGCAAGTGTAAAATCTAATAATCCCACAACATATGAGCTTAAGGATTATCAAAATCAACCCATTCGAGGATTATTCTACACCGAGGAATTACAAAAAGTAAAACATCCCGATGTTTATTTAGTGGAAAAAGTATTGAAACGAAAAGGTGTTATGGTTTGTGTAAAATGGCTTGGATTTAGTAGTGCTCATAACAGCTGGGTACATAAAAGCGCAGTAGAATAAGTATTTTTACTCATTTCAATTTCACTGTTCATGCATTGCGTTTCAAAAATGACTTCAGTCATCGCTGATTTACAGGGTTTTAAAATAATTGAAAATAATGAATTTATATGTAAGGAAATTGCTGTAATTAATATAGAAAGCAAATTATGTGTATCGAAAATTTTTAAACCACCTTATTCTTGGTCTAATTTAAGCAGTAAAACAAAGCGAAATGTAGCTTGGTTAACTAAATATTTTCATAATTTAGAGTGGTGTTGTGGTGAGGTTCCGTACGCTAACGTTAGTCAAACAATTCAAAAGTTGCTAAATTCCGCTGACATATATATGTTAAAGGTTTAGAAAAAAAGCATTGGTTGGAAACGTTTGTACAGAAAAAAATAATTAATTTAGATGATATCGAATGTCCAGCATTATCTCAGCTACGTGAACCAATTGCGGTGGAATATTGTAATTTACATCTTAATAATTGTGCCGTTCAAAATGTTTATTTATTACTAAAATGGTTCAACAATAAATTTAATGTATTTAATGCATTCAAAACTTTTTATAATCATGGTGGTATATTACATTTTATGTGTAAAAAGGAAATAGCTAAACTACCAATGGAATTTATTATGGTGTATGCTAAAAAACAAATTGAGGACCAATGGTATAAGTTTCCCGAAACTTGGCAAATCAATGAAGACTTTCAAAAGTGCAGATGTTGCTTTAAACATTCAACAAATTTTAATGAGGATCAAGCTGGAGGAAAATATCCGCTAATAAAAGAATGCATGCAGTGTAATAATATATAATGTATTATAAATATTATTTGTATTTTTTTAAATAAATAAAATTTATATTTATTTTATAGTTTTATTTTCTATGCATGTAAAAAGGTTATGTTAAAATTAAACTCATTTTACATTAAATTCATGTTTATTGAAAGATATAATTATACACACATCACATATAACATTTTTACATAGTAGTGTTACATTTATTCTGAAAAAAATTCTAAATTATTCATTTTTCCAAGTTTTTCCTTGAACTGGACGTGTAGTTTTTCATTTTCGGCCTCTTGATTTAAATTATTTAACTCTTTTTGGGATATTTTATTGAACTGAGCCCCCAAGAATATGTTGCAGTCTTCCAGTTCAACCAGAATTCGTTCACCAAACTTGGTTGTCATTTTCGTCAGCTTTAATATTTTGTACTTCTTTCCTTGTGTTAACTTTTCAATGGAGCACAATGGTTTCACTTTGGCAAATTCGTTAAGTTTTAAAACACTTGAAGCCATCGCTGTGATGATTATGATCGGTTCAGTTACTTATAGTTGACTGTGAGCTGTACAAGAATTTTGATTTATTTTATACTCTAAAGTTGGTGCAAAAAAAACATTATCGGTATATTTTCAGCACATAAATCATTGTCATAACCAGTTTTTTTTTGGAACACGTGCAAACCAGATGTTGGTCTATTTTTAGAGCATGATTGATCATCACATCCGGTTCATACCAGTTCTAACAAGTTTCTTAACTATTTTTAGAGCATGACATTATGTTTAAGTTGTTAAAACTTTTACACACATTTTTTACTTCACAGTACATATTAATATCATGTTTTAATTTTTTTAACTTTTTTACCTCTCGCTAAGACAGGTATTGCATTCATGCTAAAAATCGCATATCCAGATTTTATTGAATAAGCACGTTTTAAGGTCCCTACAATCCGATTTTAACATTTTTACGATGATGTCTGTGTGTGTGTGTGTGTGTGTGTGTGTGTGTGTGTGGATGTATGTGTGTGTGTATGTATGTAGGATGTTGGAAGGACGATTACTCAAAAACTATAAGACTTAAAAATTGTTTAACTACGTATTTTCCAATCGGACATTCATGGGAAGATCTGAAAAGGTTTTGGTAACAATTGGAAAACCGGAAGTAGAAGATTCTTGAAAAAAAATCTTCCAAATATTATTTTTTGAAAAATTTTCGTGATAATATTAAAGAAAATTAAATTCTCTATCTGATACATTTAAATATTTTATTATATATTCTATAGATTTAGAGATAAAAGAAATATAATATATAAAATAATCTGTTGTAGTAAATTTTACAGCCGAAAGAATGCCATGGAAAATAGTTTAAATTGTTTGTAACTGACAGATAAATGTCAGTGTCAGAAATTCGTAGATATTACTAAAGAGTTTTTCTGGGAAGTACATACATTATATTATTTCTTAATGTATTAATAGTTAAATATTTAAAATTATAGGTCTATTACATATATCCTTCAAAAATACTGTCAATCCTGACAATGAATTGGAAACATTTCGAAAAATTAGAAGAGGACAAAATTTCTTCATAAAATAAATTTAAAATTAAACAATCTAAATATAAGGAATAGATATATGTAAGTAGAATTTTTGTTGTAGAATGTAGGTATACAAGAAATGTTAAATACAATAGGGCGCCTTGACAAGCAGATATGGGGACTCATGTCAGAATGATAGCTAGTAATTATGTATATAGATGTAAATATCATAATTTCTCATTCTAAATTTAGTGATTTTCCAATTCCATATGGTTTATTTTCCTCGACAAGTAAATTCCACACTCCTGGTGACAAATTAACTACGTGTATTTAGAAAATCTTGAAATTCTAAATGAAACATAATGACTAATTATCATTCTGAAACGGGCCCCCACATCTGCTTGTCAAGGCCAACAATGTAACATGACTGTTCGCGCCCTATACTTATGTAACCAAAAAAGGAAGTGGCGAGAGGTATTGTGCTGGCCACAACAGATTTTCTGATGTACATTTACAGCTTTTATATATTCACCCAGCTTTTTGAAGTTTTGTTGTTGTTGTTGTTGTTTTTGTTGGTTTTTATTAGCTTTAGTTTTCATTTTAAACGTTAAAATAAGTTTATAAACATATAATTACAATAATCACACTGACATAAAGGTAAGTTGTAGTATTTAGATGTGTTTATTATGTGTTTATATAAAGGTGAATAGCCATCTAAATCAAATCCTTCAGTAATAAGCATATTTTCCACTTCACATACATTTGCAACGTCACATATAGTCCAGTTAAAGTGATCTAAGAAAATTAGTTTATAAGTTATAATATGCACTTCATAATGTTGCTTTTCATTGAAAAAAAAATCTGATGTGGCCAGCACATAACCTCTCGCCGTATATTTTACCTGGCTGTATGCATAAAGCAAAGAATATTTTTATAAATACAAATAATATATTCATATAAATCTATGACGTATAAACTTCTTTATTATTCAATAATAGCATGTCTCAACATAAAGATATTTTACCATAAATTATGTTACAATAAATTACAAAGTAGAGTTTACCATATATAAATATTAGGCTGGTAACTGCAATTTTCAATTCGAACAACGTTGTTTACTTTCTCTTCATATTCTTCTAGTAAAAACATTAATTTTGGGCGGTCTAAAATGTATATATCTGGATTGTGCATCTATTCTTACATATCTTCTTTTACATTTTATTTTTTCATACATGTTATATCTAAATAACACTAATTCCCTTTAATAAAGTGACGGATAGATTGCACTCCGATTATTCTTATATCGATGTGTAATTTTGTCAATATTTACAACTTACTTGAGAAGAATTTGATAGCTTTTTCGCAATTCAAAGTTACTCTAGTCTATAGTACTGGTGTACATTGTCCCATAATGTTTGAAACAAATTTAAGTCCTTCAACCTAGACTTGTCATCTCCATAATAGTCACAGATCAAGCATTAAGGGATTCTCCAAGTACATTTTTCTTTCATTAATCATTATTTCTGACACTGACATTTATCTGTCAGTTACAAATAATTTAAATTATCAACTATTTTTCATGGCATTCTTTCGGCTGTCAAATTTATTACAACAGATTATTTTATATATTATACTTCTTTTATCTCTAAATCTATGGAATATATAATAAAATATTTAAATGTATCAGATAGAGAATTTAATTTTCTTTAATATTACCACGAAAAATTTTCAAAAAATAATATTTAGAAGGTTTTTTTTTCAAGAATCTTCTACTTCCGGTTGTCCAATTATTACCAAAACCTTTTCAGATCTTCCCATGAATGTCCGATTGGGAAATACGTTGTTAAACAAATTTTAAGTCTTATAGTTTTTGAGTAACCGTCCTTCCAACATCCCACACACACACACACACACACACACACACACACACACACACACACACATCCACACACACACACACACAGACATCATCGTAAAAATGTTAAAATCGGATTGTAGGGACCTTAAAACATGCTTATTCAATAAAATCTGGATATGCGATTTTTAGCATGAATGCAATACCTCTCTTAGCGAGAGGTAAAAATATTTTTAACAATTTAACTTCTTCTTCATTCTCTTCTAATATGAAAAAACATTCGTTGTACAGCAATTCAATTGCAAAATGTGGATTTGTAATTTCAACATCAAACATTCTTAATATACTTATACTTTTTACTATGAACAAAAGTTGAATTTTATCCATTTTATACACTAAAAAACACGTGCATGTCAAATGTTGGTCTATTTTTAGAGTATGACTCATCACTAGATGAGAATGAGTCATGCCAACCTATTTTTAAAATGCGCATAGTCGAGGATAAGTCATACCAACCTATTTTTAGAGCATGACTAATCACCACATCCGGTTCCAACCAGTTTTTCTAGAACACGTGGATGCCAGATGTTGGTCTATTTTTAAAGCATGACTCATCACGACCTCGGGTTCAAACCAGTTTTTCTAGAAAACACGTGCATGCCAGATGTTAGTCTATTTTTAGAGCATGACTAATCACCACATCCGGTTCCAACCAGTTTTTCTAGAACACGTGGATGCCAGATGTTGGTCTATTTTTAGAGCATGATTCATAACCACACCCTGTTTGCTTGAACACGTGCATGCCAGATGTTGGTCTATTTTTAGCTGATGCAGGGTCATTGACTTGAACGCGTGCATGCCAGATGTTGGTCTATTTTTAGCTGATGCAAGGTCATTGACTTGAACACGTGCATGCCAAATGTTGGTAAAACCTGCGCAGAAACCTGCGCAGTACACTATTTTGGCGTAGAACCAGCCTAGGTATACTACTGGCAATGCGAATCTGGAGTAGGTATACCAGACGCAGCTGAGTTCAAAAGAGAACCTACAAGAATTTGAAGCCTAAGTAGCCCGTTTGGTTCGTTTCGCACATCCTACAGCTCCTGACAGCGTTTTGGAGTGCTTGGCCACTCAATCATTTATCTACGGAGTTCGAGACAGCGAAACTCAACAAGCACTGCGATTGGCCCGTCCTAAAACTTTAATTGATGCACTCTCATATGCATTGGAGCATGAAGCTGCCAAACAAGCTTCACGTAACCAATCGCGAGTGCGAAATATGGATGCTGAGAGAAAAGAAAACACTGAAGATCTAGAAGAGACAGTGCGACGAATTGCAAGTGAAATGTTTGCTGGAAGAAAGAAACTCTCAAAAGAAAACGGAATCGACAAAGGAAGAAAAGAAGTCGGAAAAGTAAATCGGGTTGATGCGAAGGGGCAACTGTCGACCCGTAATCTAGGAGCTCCACAATCCATCAGTTATGTCGCATCTCTTCATCATAAAGCCAATAGCATCTATGTGGATGGCTCTATTAACGGAGGGCCAATGAAAATGCTACTGGATACGGGTGCGACAAAAACTATAATTAGACCCGACTTCATAAGGAAAACGGCAAGACGCATCTTCAACCAACTAAGTGGCGGTTATGCACAGCAACGGGAGAACAAGCTACCGCATTAGGAGAATTAGACGTCACCATCTCTATTGGAAACACCTCCTTTAAACATCGTGCGCTGGTAGCTGAAGTTGAAGATGAATTAATACTCGGCATGGACTCAATGACTAAGCATGGTTTTAATCTTGACCTGAAGAAGGGCGTGATGATGGTTAATGAAGAAGAACTCGTATTAAATCCACGAGATGACAAAGCTGTGCGCGTACTAATGGCCGAGGACGTTACCCTCCCAGAACGAAATGAAACTATCCTGGAAGCACATTTAGATGGTAGTTTCTGTGAGGGAAGTATCGTTATGCTGGAGCCCAAGAATGATGATGCCAAAACCGGCACTGGAGTTGTTGTCGGAAAATCACTGGTCAAAGCCAGCCGGGTAATACCAGTTCGAATAATGAACGTAAATTTTTATCCTGTTGTTCTGAAGAGAGGAACAATTGTAGGAGAATGCTCGGCAGTATCCTCGATTATCCGAACTGTAAAGGCCAAAGGGAACACATCTCAGCAAGTTCCGGACACGTTAATCAATCAATTGACAACATCGTTTGAAGAATTAACCGCCGACCAGAGAACAAAGGCAAAGAATCTAATTGGAAATTTTAAAGATGTGTTCCAATTTGATGACAAAACCAAAGGGAGAACTAATGTAGTTCACCATAAAATAGACACCGGAGACGCAAGACCCACCCGTCAACCACCAAGAAGACTTCCACTGGCGAAGCGTGAGGAAGCAGAAAGAATAATCGAGGACATGACGATGGAAGGTGTGATTGAACCTTCAATCAGTCCATGGGCTTCACCAGTGGTGTTAGTGACGAAGAAGGATGGCTCTACACGATTTTGCGTCGATTATCGTCAATTTAACAACGTGACGAAGAAGGATAGCTACCCGCTACCTCGAATAGACGACACATTAGACACTTTGGCTGGCTCAAAGATTTTCTCCACTTTGGATCTAAAGAGCGGCTACTGGCAAGTGGATTTGGATCCAAAAGACAAGGAGAAGACAGCCTTCACCATTGGGACAGGACTTTGGCAATTTACCGTAATGCCGTTTGGGCTCTGCAATGCTCCTGCAACGTTTGAACGACTCATGGAAACAGTATTGGCTGGGCTATCTTGGAAAACCTGTTCAGTGTACCTCGACGATATTATTGTGGTAGGTAAGACATTCGAGGACCACATGAAGAATTTGGAAGAGGTTTTCCAGAGATTGAGGAAGGCTAACCTGAAACTTAGCCCGAAGAAGTGTCACCTGTTTCAAAGAGAAGTTCATTACCTGGGACACGTGGTTTCCGGTAAGGGTATTGCAGTTGACCAGGAGAAGATAAAGGCTGTGAGAGACTGGCCAGCACCTAGGGACAAACACGAACTTAGAAGTTTCCTTGGTTTGTGTACCTATTATCGACGATATGTACCTGGATTTGCCAACATAGCCAAGCCACTGACAAGGCTTACTGAAGAAGGAAGAAGATTTATCTGGGAAATGGACTGTAAAGTTGCATTTAAAGAACTAAAACATGCTTTGACAAGCGCACCCGTCTTGAGTTATCCTTTACCTGAAGAAGAATTCATACTAGACACAGATGCCAGCAACGTCGGAATTGGTGGCGTTCTTTCCCAGATACAAGATGGGCATGAGAAGGTTATTGCCTACTTTAGTAAGACCTTGTCAAAACCAGAAAGGAATTACTGTGTGACCAGAAAAGAACTCTTGGCAGTCGTGAAATCCGTGGAACATTTCTACAAATATTTGTACGGAAGAAATTTTTTGATTAGAACTGACCATGTTGCATTAAAATGGCTGCTAAAATTCAAGAATCCTGAAGGTCAGGTGGCTAGATGGATTGAAAGACTACAGGAATACGATTTCAAAATCGAACACAGGATAGGTACCAGCCATCGTAATGCCGATGCATTGTCCAGAAGGCCTTGCCAAGATGACTGCAAACATTGTAGTCGACTTGAAGAGAAACAGTTTACCGTCGCGAGGACAACAGTAGTCGATGATAATTGGCAGCCCGATGGACTACGCGAAGACGAAGAAAATGACCCAAATTTGAAAATTATATTGGAGTGGAAACCAGAAGAATGCAAACCAATATGGGAAGACGTTGCACCACACTCATAGAGTGTAAAAGCGTACTGGGCGCAATGGGACTCCATGGTGATTGAGGATGGCCTGTTGAAGCGTGTGGTAGAAAATGCCGATGGAACTGAGAAGAAAGCTCAGTTGGTCATTCCTAAGAGTAGAATACCAGACGTGTTGAAAGAGATCCATGACAGATCTGGAGGCCATTTTGGAGTCACTAAAACCCTAGAAAGATTGCGCCAGCGGTTTTACTGGGTTAACTTCACTGAAGATGCTAAAGACTGGTGCAAGAAATGTGTGGTTTGCGCTGGAAGCAACGGCCCTCATAGACGACGAAAAGCTCCAATGCGTCAATACAACGTTGGCAGTCCATTTGAGTGCATTGCGATTGATGTGGCCGGACCATCCCCAGAAAGTGACGACGGAAATAAGTATATCGTGGTTGTCATGGACTACTTCATACTTCACCAAGTGGGTTGAAGCCACCACGGTCGCTGAAACCTTAGTTAAAGACTGTATATGCCGATTCGGGGTACCACGTGAACTTCACTCCGACCAGGGAAGAAATTTCGAGTCTGCCGTTTTCCAAAATATCTGTAAGATATTAGGAATTAATAAAACAAGGACAACTGCATTACATCCGCAGTCCGATGGCATGGTTGAACGAATGAACAGAACGATCAACCGATATTTGTCGAAGGTAGTCTCCAACCACCAAAGAGACTGGGACCGACATCTTCATCTGTTCTTAATGGCTTATCGTTCATCCGTGCATGAAACAACAGGGCAAACTCCTGCGAACATCTTATTCGGACGTGAGTTGCGTTTACCATGCGACTTGGTGTTCGGCAGCAAACCTGGGGAAGACCTGGCCGGAGAAGACTACGTTACGGGCTTACGGAGAAGAATGGATGACATTCATGAACAAGTCCGTACGAACATTCAAACTGCCAGCAACCGAATGAAGGACAGGTATGACATCAAAGCCGAAAAAGGTGGATATCAACCTGGGGATTTAGTGTGGCTTTACAACCCACAAAGGCGCCGCGGGTTATCACCAAAGCTGCAAAATAATTGGGAGGGCCCCTATGAGGTAGTGAAAAGAATAAACGACGTGGTATATAGAATTAAGAAACCACCTACCGGGAAGCCGAGAGTGGCTAGCCCCTTTTGCCGGAGACAACCACGAAGACCATAATGGAGCAACAGTTCGTCGGATCATAGCTCAAGAACCGACTTTTGAAGAGTTCATGGAGAACTACTCCTTTGGGCGCAAGGCGCGGTACGGCGTGATAAAAGAAGAACACCGAGATCTGTTCACCGTGTTTTCAGATTATTCCCTCGGCCACTGCGTATCAGAAGACTTAAAGATGTCCCGCGGCATAGCCTCAGTCTTTAAGGCGAAATATGGACGACTACAGGAACTGGCCAACCAACGTACATCTGTTGGGAAAACGCTACGACTGAGAGATAGCAATTCAGACCATCAGCGGTACATCTACTACCTTGTTTCAAAACCACGCGCGTACCAGAAGCCGTCGTATCAAAGCCTATGGAACTCGCTGTGCGATTTGAGGGATCATCTACTGGACATTTTGAAGCTAGCAGTACCGAAGTTAGGTTGTGGTCTAGACGGTTTGGACTGGAGGATTGTAAGGAACATGTTAGAGATCCTCTTCCGTTTCACCGGCATTGAAATTCTCGTCTGCAGCTTTAACCCTAACGGACAGAAAGAAGAAGTCGAGCGGACCATCGACTGTCACTTCTTTTAGAACTCGAAATGCACCAAGGGTAGTATATGCAGGTTTCGTTACCACGGACTGTTCCGGGACAAAAGAGTCTTAAGGAGGGGGTAGTGTAACGTAACCCCCGCGGCCGCCGCCGCCGCGCTACCAGGCGCCTCGATGTCTGCGCGCAACGCGCTTGTTAGGACTGGTCGCAGTAATCTATTGTGTGATGTTGTTTACCTCTAGAAGTTCTCCAGAAGGGTCTAGAAATAACCTACCAGGTATATAACCCGCCGCAAAAGCCAGCGAACACAGTCTGTGATATAAAAGTAAAGAGTAAAGAAGTCTGATATAAATAAACGTCGTGAATAGTTGGTGGTATAAACAACAGTCGACAAGTGAACATAAATAAATGTAATTAGTGAAATAAAGAGTGGTGTTAATCGTTTAAATAAATAATCTTAGTGTTTAAGTGTCTTATAATATTCTTAGTCTTTAAATTAGTGTTAATATTTGTTTGTCATAGTGTTAGTTTAATTTATTATCTTTTAATTATATATTCTTAAAATTTATTTACCGTTTAATAAACGTATTCTTTTACTTAATAATATTTGTCTGTGTTTTACACTTCACCCATATGAATAAAAACGTTACAATATTTTGGTGAAGTTGAGGGTTTTCGATTGCGTGGCCGACCAGTGTGTAAGTGGATGGATGTGGTTGGTAGGGTGCTTAAAGAGAGAAAGTTTCCAAATATGAAAAGAAGAAGAGCATGTATGAATGCGATTATGAGTGTGGCCGAGGCGAAAGACGTGTGCTTAGATAGGAATGTGTGGCGAAGGATGATTGTTTCCTAACTATTATTATGATCCGGATGCGGTATTTCGCTACAGAAAATCGGTTACTTTAATATTTTTAAGAGTAAGGATTTGTTGTATGATGTTGATGTTGTTCTTATTGTTTTCGGGTTTGTGCGAACCCACTAAGTGGGACACGCGTGATTTTATGTATGTATGTATAAAAATATATAAATATGTTAAAATAACTCTTGTGAGCAATAATTAAAATTATGCGTGGATAATAAGCAATTTAATAAAATAATTAATAAAAAATCTGATGTGGCCAGCACATAACCACCCGCCAATTCCATGTTTAAAATAGTAATGAGCTTTAAGTAAAGTATCACTTCCGGTTGATCGTTTGTAATCTAAAAAATATTTATGTATCAAGGTACTAAAGTTCTATTTTTTTTTTATCACGAATATGGAATTTAGTTTCCGAGGCCGCAAAGCCGAGGAAGATAAACCATATGAGTGATAAAAAGGAACTTCATTGCCGAGGTGCATATTAAATTTTATTTGAAATCGAAAAATTGTGAAAATGAAAGAAATATTTATTTTTATAGATATATATATATATATATATATATATATATATATATATATATATATATATATAACTGTCAGCCTGACATTCAATGTTGCCAATCTCGGACATTGAAGTTATCGTAGAGAACACTCAAAATTATGTTTTATCTCAAACTTGTCCATCGGAGTTATTTTGTTCGTGCTTCTTTCACATATTTTTGTCATTTTACGTACAAATTTACTATTGTATATCGTACACTTGCCTAAATTATCTTACATGTCCAATAATTATCATAATGTTGGCAACACTACATTTGTATGAAATCGTCATATAATGGATTACTTTAGTGCCAATATCTGAACTTTTAATAACGATTTTTGTGCAGTTTAGTGAAGATTTCAAATAAATTTATTTTTTTGTTCCAATAAATAAAAGTCTATAATACAAAATTTTGGAATATATTTTGTTTGTCTTCGAAAATCTGCCAAGAGCTCCAAATTAAGTACCACTTCCGGTTTATCATATATAGTCCAAATCTAATATGTTATTTCATATTATATACGAGTTTCAAATACCAAATTTGAGAAGTTTTGAATTATATTTTAATATATTTTTTCAAAAAAATCTGTTTATAGCTTTCAGTAAAGTACCACTTCCAATCTATCGATTTTAGAAAAATCTAATATATCGTTCTCATTAATACAAAAGTATTAAATACCAAATTTGAAAAGTTTTGGATTATATTATAATATATTTTCCACGAAAATCTATTCAGAGCTTCCAGTAATGTATCATTTCCGGTTTACCAATTTTAGCCAGAATCTAATATGTTGTTCCCCGTGATATAAAAAATCTTAAATACTAAAATTAAAAAGTTTTGGATTATATTCTTAATTAAAAAGTATTATGGGTTTCAAGTAAAGTATCTCTTTCGGTTGTCCAATGTTACCCAAAATCTAATGAATTCTTTATATATATGAATGCAGAAAGATTAAATACGGAAAAAAAAATTTTGGAAGTTTTTGAAGTTATCGTGGAAAGACAAATCGTATCACACACACGCACACAAACACACACACACATCATTTTAAAAATAGTAAAAACGTGTTGTGTATATCCTAATTCCTGCTTATTCACTGAAAACTCACCACTCAAATTTGATATTTGAAACTCGTATATAATTTGAAAAAAAGTATTAGATTTGGACTATATAGGATGTAACAGACATAAGTACATTAAATTTAACCAGTGATAGAACTCGTCAAGGGCAACAATATCTCTTAATAACTTTTTTTCAAAATCTCATTTTTTTAGTATTTTTAGTCGAGGTATTCTTTTCTATATATATATATATATATATATATATATATATATATATATATATATATATATATATATATATATATATATATATATATATATAAGTTATATTTTTAAGGTTCGCGGAAGGGTTTTTAAAAAGGATTATTTATTGCAAGTCGAAAAATTATATTCGCTAATCTTTCCTTTTGTCACAAAGTTACAGTTATAATTTATTTAATTATGTTACATTTGAGTGTTTGGTATGAAATTTACATGAGACTACATCAGACTGACTAAAACTAAGTAAAATTACAAAATATATAGTTTCTCCTTTCCGGTGTCGGGTATAAACCTGGGAACTGCAACCTCAGCAATATGGGCTGTGGTAACTCCTCCCTTCTTAGAATTTGGCCTCGTCAGGAAGCTTCAGCGGCGACCTGGGGGGTTGAAGTTGTTTGGTGAAGTTCAATGTCTCTGGCTGTGGACTGATTCCTTCTCGTGGATTCATTTTGGAAATCGTTAACGTCAACCAAATTATAAAATTTGTTAACAAGTTTTTCGCATATTTCCAAAAATCTGGATAATAGCTTACTGTCGCCGTGGAATTCGGGGATCATGTCAAAATAAATTTTCTCTAGTTTTGGTGGGGGTACTAATGGTACTTCTGGTTGTGTTTGTGGTTGTGCCATTTTTAAAGGTTTTTTCTTAGTTAAATTGGGGCTAAAAGTTATATAATAACGGAATTCTGATTCTGAGTCAGATGAGCTAGTATGATTTTTTATTGATTCTATATCAGAATCTGAGTCTGAATGGTACTGATTACTATGTGACATGTGCAACTCACAATAGAAGAATGATGATGTCCATGGATCGTGCTGCTTCCTGCTGCTCTGTATTCGTCAGGGCCTGGTTCTGCTTCTACGATGTTCGCTCGTGGATGCGGGTGAACCTGGATTGGCACGGGATGTCTTCTTTCTTCAGTCTTCTTCAGCCTTCCGATATTCGGTTAATCGTTTGAAAATGAACGCGGATTTCACTATTCACGGAAATCGCCCGAAAAATCCGTTACGACTGCGCCAGTTATATTTTTAAGGTTCGCGGAAGGGTTTTTAAAAAGGATTATTTATTGCAAGTCGAAAAATTATATTCGCTAATCTTTCCTTTTGTCACAAAGTTACAGTTATAATTTATTTAATTATGTTACATTTGAGTGTTTGGTATGAAATTTACATGAGACTACATCAGACTGACTAAAACTAAGTAAAATTACAAAATATATAGTTTCTCCTTTCCGGTGTCGGGTATAAACCTGGGAACTGCAACCTCAGCAATATGGGCTGTGGTAACTCCTCCCTTCTTAGAATTTGATCTCGTCAGGAAGCTTCAGCGGCGACCTGGGGGTTGAAGTTGTTTGGTGAAGTTCAATGTCTCTGGCTGTGGACTGATTCCTTCTCGTGGATTTGAGTGGAAGTTTCCTTTTAAGATAGACTATGACTGAAATAATAGCAACAATAATAATTATAACATATAATGCTAAAACGGGGTATTTGATGCCATCTTCTTCGTATCTTGTTATATCGTCGTGCAGGGTGTCTTCTAGCTTGTTTATTGGCCTGAGTTCGGGGATGCTGTTCAATTCGATTGTAGTTTTTGGAATTTGAGTCTTATTGAAATTAATTTTGTAATTTTCAATTACTGTTGGTTTGCCAAATGTACCATGTTTGAAGTCGAGTTCCTTGTTTTGTATTTGTAACTTACATCCATCATCTTTGATGAGGAGTATACCTTGAAGGCTTCTTATATTGTCGGCGTGACTGCATTTAGTTTCTAATTTTTCGGGGTACGGAAATATAGCCAAATATTGGTTGATTTCTTCCAAATATTCGAGATGGTTATTCTTTATCTCTAGTTTGACGAAATGACAGTTTTCGACGGTGTTTTTCGTTAGGAAGTTAGCCTCGCAAGAGTCTTCGGTTATTTCCTTGATTTTATTAGGACATTGGAATATGTTTCTTTTATTGCGGTTACACGTACCACATAGAGATCTTATTTGACCAGTTTCAGACTTCAGAATATAATCGTGATTGGGTATAATAGTAATTAAATTAGAGTTGTGTTTTGTAGGGGTAGGAATTAAATGGATTAGTTCGAAATGTGTTTCATAATTTATTGGAATTTCGATAAAATATAAAATTTTGTTTTCTTGTAATTTGCAATTAACTGAGAGTAAATTTTCAATTTCTGCAATGTTTTCCAAATTTATTTCAAATGGCAACTCATCATTGTAATATTTTGAAATTTTGTTTAGTTCCTCATAAAGGTCATTTGTTTTGATTATACTGGGGTGTATAGTGTGAAGTTACAAAATGTGAGGGAATTTTCAATGTCTTGAAGTGTGTTAAATGTTAGTGTATACAAAGTATCCAATTGATTATAAATATCTTTAATAAATAATTTGTCGTCATTTTTTGTTCCGCTAATAGCCAAATGCATGAGTTGTTCAATTTTTAATTTTAGGGTGACTTCATTTTGTCTGATAGTGTCGACAGTCTTGTTAAAATATTTTATTATTTGGTGACTAACAGAGTATTGATGCTTAATTTGGTTGTTTAATTTAAATTGATTTTCTTGTAGGTGATTTAAAATTTTAGTGTATCTTTTATTATCTTCTTCATCCAAATTTCCTGTAATAGCTTTCACAACTGTTCCTAAACCATTGACTATACCTCGTCTTATTCGAGTGCGAGTGGATAAATGGTTGAATTTTTCATCGATGTTGTTCTTTAGGTATTCTATAATTTTGTTATTATTTTCGAAGTCTTTTATAGTTATTTTGTCTGTGTTTAGTGTCTCTACAAGATTTGTGTATTGTTTATTCAGGTTTTCGTATTGTGTTTTAAGTGGAAACAGGTCATAATAGTGTACAAATGTGTGTTGTGTTCTTTGTAGTTTTGCAGGTCCGAGATTAATAGCCAAAAGTCCTGGATTGCGGGTAATGTCCTTTACATCTATTCCGTATGAGCACGGGAAGTAGATGGACCTGGAATTGCGGGATTGTTATTAATTATTTTTCCTGGTCTTTTAATGTTTGCAAGATGAATTTTGGGTTGCTTTTTGTCATTGTTTTCTGTATCAATTTCGGCTGTTTTCAAATCTTTGTTAATTGTTTTCATTTTCTCTTTCTTAAATTTTGGATTTTTTGTTTTATTGACCTTTTGTTTATTCTGTACATAAATTGTTTTTGGTATTTCCGGGAGTTCTTCGCGATTTTCATTTATTTGATTAATTGTTTTTGTTTTATTTTCTTGTAACTTATTATTAATATTTTGTGTACTAATTTAGTTCTTTCTTTATGTTTTTGAATATAATCCTGGGTTACTTGTTTTTCTAATTCAATATCAAGCGGTGAATTTGTTTCTAAATGACCATTAATGATTTCGACTGGTTTTAAATTTGTTGTGCTATGGTTTGTATTATTATATGCTAAAAGCGCATAATTAACTTTTTCATCTATTGAATTATTTTTAAAATTTTCCTGCATATTAAATAAACGAATATGTTCTACTAGGGTGGAATGGAATCGTTCAATTAAACCGTTAGAATTTGGATTTTGTGAGCAGGTAAAATGAATTTCAATTTTGTGGAGAGCTAATAATTCTTTTACAATACTATTTTTTAATTCGAGTCCGTTGTCTGAAGTGATAAATTTCGGTATTCCATGGTGTGAAAAGAAATGAGTTAATTTGTTTGCGATCTCGACAGCATTTGTTGAGCTAACTCGGTATGCTTGTGCATATTTGGAGAAAGCGTCAATGATAGTAAGAAATTTAGCGTTTTCAAGTGTTAATGTGTCTACGTGTAAGTTGTCTAGTGGTTTGTTAGGAGTAGGGGTGATATTTAATTTTGGTTTAATAGGATTTCTTTCATATTTTGCAGCTAAACATACTTCGCATTTATTTATGTAGTCCGTAATAATTTTTAATTGGTTAGGCCAGTAGTATCGTTTTTACCTCTCGCTAAGAGAGGTATTGCATTCATGCTAAAAATCGCATATCCAGATTTTATTGAATAAGCACGTTTTAAGGTCCCTACAATCCGATTTTAACATTTTTACGATGATGTCTGTGTGTGTGTGTGTGTGTGTGTGTGGATGTATGTGTGTGTGTGTATGTATGTAGGATGTTGGAAGGACGATTACTCAAAAACTATAAGACTTAAAAATTGTTTAACTACGTATTTTCCAATCGGACATTCATGGGAAGATCTCAAAAGGTTTTGGTAACAATTGGAAAACCGGAAGTAGAAGATTCTTGAAAAAAAATCTTCCAAATATTATTTTTTGAAAATTTTTCGTGATAATATTAAAGAAAATTAAATTCTCTATCTGATACATTTAAATATTTTATTATATATTCTATAGATTTAGAGATAAAAGAAATATAATATGTATATAAAATAATCTGTTGTAATAAATTTTACAGCCGAAAGAATGCCATGGAAAATAGTTTAAATTGTTTGTAACTGGCAGATAAATGTCAGTGCCAGAAATTCGTAGATATTACTAAAGAGTTTTTCTGGGAAGTACATACATTATATTATTTCTTAATGTATTAATAGTTAAATATTTAAAATTATAGGTCTATTACATATATCCTTCAAAAATACTGTCAATCCTGACAATGAATTGGAAACATTTCGAAAAATTAGAAGAGGACAAAATTTCTTCATAAAATAAATTTAAAATTAAACAATCTAAATATAAGGAATAGATATATGTAAGTAGAATTTTTGTTGTAGAATGTAGGTATACAAGAAATGTTAAATACAATAGGGCGCCTTGACAAGCAGATATGGGGACTCATGTCAGAATGATAGCTAGTAATTATGTATATAGATGTAAATATCATAATTTCTCATTCTAAATTTAGTGATTTTCCAATTCCATATGGTTTATTTTCCTCGACAAGTAAATTCCACACTCCTGGTGACAAATTAACTACGTGTATTTAGAAAATCTTGAAATTCTAAATGAAACATAATGACTAATTATCATTCTGAAACGGGCCCCCACATCTGCTTGTCAAGGCCAACAATGTAACATGACTGTTCGCGCCCTATACTTATGTAACCAAAAAAGGAAGTGGCGAGAGGTATTGTGCTGGCCACAACAGATTTTTTAATTTGTGTATGGGTCTCGTTTATTCCACGATGGTTTGTTTTTCCTACGTGATAATTTGTGATGACTTGTTGAATTTCGTCTTCTTGTTCTATATCTATTAATTTTGTATTACTTTTGATAAATTTGATTTCTGAATCTTTGAAATATTTTTGGAGTGCATTACTGAATTGTTCGTAAATAGGGCTTTCGAAATAGAGATGGTATGTAGCGTTAGGGGCGACATATTGTTTTATAAAATTAACAATGTCTTGTTCGAAGTTTGTTTCCGATATTTGAACGTAAAGTCTCATTTTATCAACGTGAAATTTTTTTATTCTAGGTTTAGATGGAGAGTGTTTTACGAGAGATATAAAAATTTGATTTTTTCCAAAGTTAACTGGGGATTCGGTAATTGTTATGCCAACAATGGGGCTTTCAGGGTTTGAATGGATAGTTTGGTCAGTTTCGGGATCTTTTTGTTCGTCATCATCGGGGTTTACTATTAAAGATTGTGTGTCGTTATCAGGGTTAAAATTTTCATTAAAGTTTTCAATGTATTCAAAAAGATTTTGTGTGCCTGCATCTAGTGTGTTTTTTTAATTCTATTCGCGAAAGTGCGTCTGCATTTGTGTTCAGCTTGCCTTTTTTGTATATTACTTCATAATCGTAATCTTCAAGTTTAGTTCTCCAACGCATGAGTTTGGAATGTGGGTCTTTTAATGAGTGAAGGTATTGTAAAGGTTTATGGTCGGTAATAATTTTGAATTTTCTTCCAAAAAGGTAATGTCTAAAATATTTAGTTGCCCATACAACGGCAAGTAATTCTTTTTCGGTAGTACTGTAATTTTGTTCCGTATCGTTCAACGTCCTGCTAGCGTATGCAATAGGAAGGTCGGAACCGATAGTGCCTTGCGATAACACAGCGCCAATGGCGTAGTCACTCGCATCTGTAGTAACGTTAAATGTTTTTGTAAAGTCTGGGTATTGGAGTATTGGTTCATTCATCAAAAGATTTTTACAAGTGTTGAAGCACTGAATGTACTCAGGGTCATTGTACTTTACTGTCGAGTCTTTCTTTAAACATTTGGTCATAGGTTTGGTTAGATGTGCGAAATTTTTTATAAATCGTCTGTAATATCCTAAGAGTCCTAAAAATGCTTTAATTTGTTTTGTAGTTTTGGGGATTGGATAATTTTGAATAGCGTTGAGTTTATTAGGATTAGGTTTCACACCTTCCGGGGTTACTACATGTCCTAGATACTCTACTTCGGTTCGTAAAAATTCTGATTTGTCCAGTTGTATTTTGAGATTAGCTTTCTTTAATCGATTAAAAACTGTTTTTAAATTTTCTATATGTTCCTGAAGAGATGTACTAAATATAATGACGTCATCCAAATATACAAGGCAAATTTTGTTAACTAAATCTCTAAGTACGTTATCCATTACTCTCTGAAAAGTGGCGGGGGCATTTTTTAGTCCAAATGGCATTCGTAAAAATTCATAATGTCCGTTTTAAGTGTTAAAAGCCGTTTTCTGAATGTCTTTTCCATCCATTTCAATTTGGTGGAAACCGAATGCTAAGTCCAGTGTAGTAAAATATTTGCAACGTCCTAGTTTATCGAGTAAGTCAGTAATGTTAGGTAAGGGGTATTTGTCGTCAATAGTCTTTTCGTTTACTTTTCTGTAGTCGATAACTAAACGCCATTTACGTTTACCTGATGCATCGAGTTTTTTGGGGACTACCCAAATAGGGGAGGACCATGGAGAATTAGAGGGACGGATTATGTTTTGGTCTAGCATTTTTTGAATTTGTGTTTGTACTTCTTGTCGATGAATTTCGGGGTATCGGTACGTTTTGGTATAGACAGGTATTTCATCCTTTGTGCGTATGGAGTGTTTTATTTCATTAGTGAATGTCAATGCCTTATCGTCAGAGTGAAAGATCTCAGAGTACTCCGTCAGCAGTTTTCTTATCTCGCGCTTCTCTTCCTCGTTCATATGGTCGAGTCTCACTTTACTCATATCAAAGTTATTATTTTCTATTTCTTGATTAAAATTTAGATTGTTAATTTCAAAATTGTTTAAAGAATGAACTTGTACACAGTTTACAGAGTTAATAATTTCTTCGTTTTTGCTTGAGTTAATAATAGGATAAACAATTTGATAATTTTGTATTGTAGCCAAACCTTCGGGAATAGTTATGTCATTTATTTTAGTTTCTGGGATAAACACTTCGCCATTTTCTATATTGTGAATGAAAAGTTTGGATAATTTCTCGGAATTAGGGGGGATTTTTATAAAATGTGATTTAGGGAGAATTTTGTAATAATGAATTTTGATTTCCTGATTCGGTGTGATTATTTTGTCGTTTACCAGATCTATACTAGCATTTAATAGTTTTAAATTGTCGAGTCCTAAAAGAATGTCAAAATTTTTATGGAAGTTAAATAGATGATATTTTAATAACATGTTAGGAGAATTAAATAATTTTGATGCTGGTATTATAATACTAAAATTTTCAACTGATGTTCCGTGAGCTGTAGTAATTTTAAATGGGTCATTTTTTATTTGAGTTTTGAAAAATTTGCTTGCAATGTTTGGGTTATAAATGAACGTGTGCTACCAGTGTCGATCAGGGCTTTTAAGTTTGATTCGGGGAAAACTACGAATGGTAATTCACTATGATTGTGAATAACATTCATAAGTTCGATGTTGGTTCCGAGGCTGGTATTGGAAAAAACTCGTCCTGATCAGGCTCAGTAACGTAGTAATTAGGGTTTAACTCGTTCTCGGAATAGTCTACGTTTTGATAGTCAATTTCTAGCTCTACATAATCGTCTATTTCGGTTGTAAATAATTCCTCTGCTATGTTGTTGGGTCTGTTTTGAGACGGGTAAAATTGTTGCGGACGATACGGATTGGGTGTCGCGCGTGGTGTCAGTGACTGCCTAGTGCTGATACTCATAGGCGTCGGTCTGGGGGCTTTATAGTTAGGATTTGGCCTGAAGACGTTTTGTTGAGGTTGATTATTGGGTTTAGCTATTTGATTATTAGGGTATTGAGTGCTGAATGGTTTCTTAAATTGCTGGTTTGTATGGAATTGATTATTATTTGGTTTATAGTTTTGGTTAGTGGGTGGAATAGGTCTGTATATCAGTTGTGGGTGTTGTGTTTGTCTATATTGTGTGTGTATGTTCTGTTTTTGCTTATGTTGTTGAGAGTGTTGTGAAATGTTTCTGTGTTGTAAATTTGTATGTGTACGACTATGTGTTTCGAGTTGGAAATCATTGGTTAACATGTTTAATGCAGTGTTCATATCTTTTGGGTCTTTGGTCCTCATGAGGGTACCAAGTGGATCTTTAAGTCCACGTAATAGAAGTCTAAGTGCATAGTTCTTGAAATATTGGATTAAGACGGGTCTAGCATCAATAGTAACAATAGTGCTTATATAAGAAATTTGCAAGTTTAAGATATCTTGTACACGGTTGTAAAATTCGAATGCTGATTCATTTCCTTGTTTTAACTCAGTCATTTCAATGTTTAGTGTGTACATATCTCTTTTGTCCGAGTACGTGTTAAGCAGGGCATGTTTTAAATCATCCCACTTTGTGACTGTGGTGCTAGCGATATTTACTGCTGCATCACCTTTAATTTTCGAAAGAATGCTTGACATTAAAAATTCATTTTGGAAATCGTTAACGTCAACCAAATTATAAAATTTGTTAACAAGTTTTTCGCATATTTCCAAAAATCTGGATAATAGCTTACTGTCGCCGTGGAATTCGGGGATCATGTCTAAATAAATTTTCTCTAGTTTTGGTGGGGGTACTAATGGTACTTCTGGTTGTGTTTGTGGTTGTGCCATTTTTAAAGGTTTTTTCTTAGTTAAATTGGGGCTAAAAGTTATATAATAAGGGAATTCTGATTCTGAGTCAGATGAGCTAGTATGATTTTTTATTGATTCTATATCAGAATCTGAGTCTGAATGGTACTGATTACTATGTGACATGTGCAACTCACAATAGAAGAATGATGATGTCCATGGATCGTGCTGCTTCCTGCTGCTCTGTATTCGTCAGGGCCTGGTTCTGCTTCTACGATGTTCGCTCGTGGATGCGGGTGAACCTGGATTGGCACGGGATGTCTTCTTTCTTCAGTCTTCTTCAGCCTTCCGATATTCGGTTAATCGTTTGAAAATGAACGCGGATTTCACTATTCACGGAAATCGCCCGAAAAATCCGTTACGACTGCGCCAGTTATATTTTTAAGGTTCGCGGAAGGGTTTTTAAAAAGGATTATTTATTGCAAGTCGAAAAATTATATTCGCTAATCTTTCCTTTTGTCACAAAGTTACAGTTATAATTTATTTAATTATGTTACATTTGAGTGTTTGGTATGAAATTTACATGAGACTACATCAGACTGACTAAAACTAAGTAAAATTACAAAATATATAGTTTCTCCTTTCCGGTGTCGGGTATAAACCTGGGAACTGCAACCTCAGCAATATGGGCTGTGGTAACTTATATATATTGTATTTAACATTTCTTGTACACACAAAAAATTCTAATTACACCTAATCTTTATATTTACGTATTTTCTATAATTTTAAATTCATTCTATGAGCAAGTTTTCTCCATTTCTTCTAAATGTTCGAGGTTTTTCCAATTTATTAACGGGATTAGCGGCATTTCTGAAGGGTTATATACCTATAATTTTAAATATATAATATCGTTCCCAGAAAAAGCCTTCAGTACTATCTCTGAATTTTTGACACTGACATTAGTGACATTTATCTGTCAATTACAGACATTTTCATTTCTCAAGTAGTTACCATGAAGATGTTTGGGCTGTGAGATTTACAACAGATTATTTTATATATCTGTATCTTTAAATTTATAGAAGGTATAATAAAAAAAATAAATGTGTCGAATAGAGAATTTTATTTCTTAATATTGGAAATAACATAAATTTTCAAAAAATAAAATTTAGAAGATTTTTGTTAAAATACTAGTACTTCCGGTTGTCCAATTGTTATCAATCTATTCAACTCTTCCCATTACTGTTAGATTGAGGAATCTGTAGTTACACAGAATCGGCTCAAGGGGGCTGTAGCTCCGGAGCCCCCACATAGTGGGCGCCTATGACATCTGCCATTAAATAATATGTATTAAATAATAAAAAAATTATATAAGCCATTTTATTTTATTATAATAAAAAAGTTAAAGGGGGGGGGGTTCTTCCCAGACTCACCCTGTATAGGTGTCATATGACCTTCAGCCATTTTTGATCGCAATGGCTGGTACCACAAGCCTGGTTTTAACTAAAACGCTGTTTTAAGAAATGTCAAATTCAAATTTCAATATTTAATTTCACCCTCACGTTTAAAGAGCGATTTTTTTAAAAAAATATTTGTTTGAATATAAACTATGTTCTGCATTAAAATCATATTTTGATGAATTTAATATTATTTTTTATTAATATTAAATAATGAAATTTGACATTTCTTAAAACATCGTTTTAGTTGAAACAAGGCTTGTGGTACCAGCCTTTATGTAAGAGACGCAATTTTAAACTAAAGCTTGGTTGTCCAGAATCACCTGTTCACCCGTCTTTAAGAAGTAGGTGCAAGTGCCCTACTGGGGCCGTGATAATAAAATACATTATAATTAAACCTTACCTTAGTTTTTTATAACATAATTAAGTCTAAAGTTGATATGCAATAAAAAAAAGTGTAGCTCCATTATTAAATTTATATAGAAAAACATTGATAGTGGCAATGAAATAAATTAAAACGCATTTATAGATCTAATTTGTTTCATCACTAATTTCTGAATTTAGTTCTCTATGTCATTTGCTTATGTGAATAGCATAGATAGTAATAAAGAGTAGGATTTGCGAAAAATATCATAATTTTTATGGGTTTTCTAAAAATAGCTTTAAAAATTCAGGTTTTTTTTTTGTTTGGGGAAGCTCTGGAAAGGAGTAATAAGCCCATGATGATATATTTTTAAATACTACAGATTTTTTTTTAGGTTTAGTTGAAAATGCAAGCAACAGATGCCGACCCTTCTAATGACGACGAGTTCCATTTAGTAGATACAGATGGCCTTGATTTCAAATATGATGATACATTCCCTGGACAAGAAACCCAAATAGATGATATACATGATACTTGTGTTAATTTGCCAGACATGGCCCTATCTGACTCTCAGAATTTCCAACCTGCACAATGGCAAGTTGATGGGTAAGTAAAGGATAATCGTAAACGTTGCCACCATAGATAAGAGGGCTAGGTATGCAGTGTCACAGCGTCACAGCCTTCTCTAATATACAAGCCGTGCTCCCGTGCTGCTGAAACTTGACAACGCTGTTGAGAGTCCTACTGTCGAAGATTTGCGCGTGTCAACTCGTATGAGCACTCTATTTTTGTATTTATTTTTGAGTAAAACCTAAAAAAGGTATGTTTTTGTTCAATTTTATAATTTCCAACGATGTTGTCTTACTATGTAAAAAATAATTTTTAATTAAATAACATAAATTAAGAGTGAAAAACATAACTTTCAATAACATATTAACAATAACAAGTTTCTAAAGGATTTTATTTACTTAAGAATTAAACAAAACTTGTAACGTAATCTTTGTTGATCGTAAAATGCATACTGTGAGCTACAATGTCTAAGATTAAAATAGTTACATATTAATAATGAAAAATAAAGGAAAATAACTTTAGTTTCTGTTAGTGTTTTATTACATCTTTTGGCATTATTTTATAGCTAAATGCCTCATCACTGATGTGTACCAGGTTATAAATCGAACTACAGTTCGCAATTTAAGAAAGAAGATTATCAAACTACTTTTAGTTTTTCAAAGAATCCTGAATTATACAAAAAATGTATTAAAGCTATTCCACGAAAACAATGAACCCCTATGTCTACATCAGTAGTGTGTGCAAAACATTTTTCAGAAAGTGATATTATTAAATACGATAAATTATTGAATAAAAGTGATGGAACATAATCAACAATTGTTGCTTAGACAACTATAGCTGGTGGAAAGTGCAGTACCGTCCGTGTATAATGAATATTTTAATCATTTGCAAAAAGGAAGATTGTCAATTTCTACAGAGGCTGTAATGATAATTAGGTGTTAACAATTACTCGAAAGTTCCATCAAATAGCATTTATTCTTACTAAACCAATGTTTCGGTGTACCCTTGCACCTTTTTCAGGGTAGTAAGATCTTATAAATTGTTACAAATCATGTACACAAAATACATTCATACAAAACATTCAGTTAATTTTTTGTACGATGTTTAATAAATTAACTGAATGTTTTGTACGAATGTATTTTGGGTACATGATTTGTAACAATTTGTAAGATCTTACTACCCTGAAGAAGGTGCAAAGGTGCACCGAAACGTTGGTTTAGTAAGAATAAATGCTGTTTGATGGAACTTTCGAGTAATTGTAAACACCTAATTCACATTACAGTCAAGAAATTACCCACAATTGTAATGATCATGATTTAGAATATATTTTTTTTAAGATGGAAGCATCAACAAAATTTATTATCTGAACCCCTGATCACATAACAAACAGATTCGCCAAGTCCGTATAAAATTTGGCAGGCACTTTCATGATTAGTTTGCATTCGGTGTCCACGAGGCGCCAGTATTGCATTGTAGTTTTGACTTCAACAACTAGATGGCCGCATTACTACCGATAATTATGGTTTCTGCAATATCATACTATTTAAGCAAATTCAAACTGATTTTTTACGTTTCAAATATAATTATAATGAATAATTAACTTATTTCGTACACGTATGAATTATAATCTGCTTTATTAAAATAAAAAAATTAAATATTAACGTATTTTATTGAGATCACAAAAGAAAATAGCATACCAAGTGCTGAAAGTGTTTCTTTGTGAATCAAAATACTTTGCTCAGGCTGCAATCGTTTGTGTTCGACAAAGGACTTTCAACATGTGTTATACACATTACTCCTGTAAGATAAAAAATAAGTAAATAAATAGTATATTATGTTATTAGGAGTAGAAAGCGGTCTTTTTGTGTTGAACCCAGCTATTGCGGCCGAGGCGCTAGCCGAGGCCAGGCAAGCTGGGTAAAACACAAAAAGGGCGTTCTGCTCCGAATAACATATACTATTTTTTCTTCAAGTGTTTCAAAGAAAATTGGAGATTTTTTAAATATTTTTCTGGAATTGTAGAGTTTGCAATTTCAGCCATAGTTGGCTATGTACACCACATAACACAAACGATACAACTGTCAAATAACAATTTTCAATATGGTTTGTTTTGCTGTGATGACTGCTGCCGCCAGCGGTGAACTAAGAAGCTAACATTTTTTTACTAGTACAATAATGAACAACATTGTTGTACTAGTAATACAATGAATATCTTCTATAGTGTGTGTACAGTAGCATAATATGAATATTATTGTACACTTGAAGAAAAAAATATTTTTTTAAAATAATTTGACACTTATTTGGGATGCGTTTCTATGCCAACAAATATTGTATACAACCAGGGATACAACAATTATAAGTAAAATTCGTTGCTAGGATCCCGAAGCGTGCAGCAAAGAGTGCTTTCAGCATGAAAAACAAACCAGAAAATTGTATTTTCAGAGGAGTAGAAAAAAATATGTTTTTGAATTTTGAACAGTGTATTAAAATTTGTAATAAATAGAAACAAATGTATAGGGACCATGAGCGTTGCCAAGGGGTGTGGGGCAAAGGGCAGTTGACCCCACCCCTAGAAATAGACTAAAAAAATATTGTTAACATTTTAGTACAAAATCAAAATTTACATTCAACTAAAGTAAATAAAAGTTTTTTCGCAAATAATGTATCATAATTTTCATAGTGGATATTTGTCACATAGTAGTGTAACATGAGCCTGATATGTGACAATTATCAATTATTTTTGACGATTTAACGCACGCCCAACCCCAATGAATTTTAAATGCCTCCATAATTATTTATGTCTCATACTGTAGACTGCGATGCTACGAAAAAAATCGATGTGATCGATCTGATCAGAAGATCGATTAATCGATCAGAATAATCACAGACATTTAATCGATCAATCGATTAAGGGCCGGTATTTCAATCTCCTAATAACCCCCAATTTTTATTTACCTAACAACCATTTTTTTGCGTATTTCAATGTCCAAACAAGTTATTAGGTACCTTATAAATTGTTTATTCGCTCTCAAATTTGAGAGGAACTTGCAGTAGATAATAAATTTGTTAGCTACCTAATAAAATTTAAATCTGAAATAAAAAATATAGTAAAATGGAAATGTTTTGATGAAATTTATTATAGTATATTGGAAGAGGGAAAATTTGAAAACATTGATAATATTAATACGGAAAATTTATACTGTACGAAACAGACCTAATAATTTAAATTTTGACGAATTATTTCAAAGGTTTCGGATTTTGAAACCTAGCTTAGAATATTTTAGAATTAATAAGAAGTAAATATAAATAAATATGTCATCATGGCATATTACCCATTGCTGGATGTGTCAATCTGCTTTGTACACAGATTTTGGTAAATGTAACTTGTTCGTACCATGTGGGTGTTTACCGAGCGTCATCTCACGAGCACTCATTACTGAGTAGAGAGTGCACCACGGAGGTCACTTTTGTGCCATTTAAAATGAGAAATAATATTAGCATCTGTCGGGATCGGACCCGAGTCTCCAGATTCGCGACCAGTCATTCAAGCATATTATGTATGTGTAATTATAAAAAATATCTTTTTGGATAGTAATATTATTGAAAATTCTGGGTAACGAATGTGGTTTGGGTCTGATGAAAAATGTAATAAATTAATTTTAGGCGATGGTTAATATCGGTTAATAAGAGAACTTCAGCCGTGGAAAAATTTGCAGTTCTTTTCTTGTCCACATTTTTTACGAAATGTATTTCCATCTTACAAAAATGTCAGTGTCATGTCATATTTTAATTTATTCTACTTTTTACAACTAGATTCATCCCATCTGTTAAGATCGATCAAACTGATTACATACTACATTTAATCGATCGTAGACTGATCAGTATGGATCACAGCCACAGCTGATAGATTTTGATAAATTAATCGATAAGATCGATCCGATCATAAATTTTGAAGATCGAACAGCCTTAATCCGTACAGCCCCTTCCCGTCAGACTACATTAACATGACAAGATGAGTACACCGTACACCGCTTATCCCGACAGGACGCGCGCTCTGTGTAAAATTTACCCAGCTCATGATTTTTCTTTCCTCTGTTCAGGGCCGGGTAAAGGGTTTTGAGCGCCCCGGGCGAAATAAATTTTGGCGTCCTTTTCTTATACAGTGCAATAATGAATACTATACACTATTTTTTAAGAACGACCACAACCATTGTTGTCCGTCAAAACCGGGATATTACCCAATCAGAAAATAGAAAAAAAAACGTAAATTCTATAATGAAACCAGCTCATTCTTCAAATTGTGAACCTGAATACGACGCATATTTAGATACGAGTACTCTTTTACAATCATCTTCAACTTCAACAGCGGAAGATGTAGACAGTAATGGAAGTTCTAATTCTGAATTAGTGGTAGGATCCGGATCCGGATAGTTTCGGTTTCGGATCCAAAAATATCCGGATAATTCAATGTGGAACTATACGGATCTCGGATCCAAATCTCAGTATCGGATTTTGAACCCGGATCTGAATATCGGATTTTGGATCCGGATCTGAGCATCGGATTTTGGATCAGAATCTGAGTATTGGACTTTGGATCCGAATCTGAGTATCGGATCTTGAATCCGGATCGAATATCGTATCTTGGAAACGGATTTGAGTATCGGATCTTCGATTCGAATATGAGAATGAGTATCGGATTTTAGATATGGAATTTCAGTATCCGGATCGATTCTCGGATTCGAATATTCTCAGTATTGAACCGTATATTCAAATATTAGCATCGGGTCTCATCAAAAGCACATAATAAATTAATGAAATTCATCTCATATTAATTTGGATCCGGATCCGTCAACAAAACATCGAATCCGGATTCAAGTCCAGATCCGGATCCGTAAACAAAATATTGGATTCGAATCCGGATCCAAGTTCAGATCCGGATCCAAGTCCAGATTCGGATCCAAATCAGGATCCGGATCCAAATTCGAATTAAATTTTCGGATATCCGCTTCTATATGCGAACGTCGGATATCCGAGGATCCGGATATTTTGAAATCCGGGTTCTCGGATCCAAGTTTTGTCGGATCCTCACAGCACTATTCTGAATTGTCTGTAACATCTGTAGCTTCGAGAGTACAGTATCCTCGACAGACACCGATATAGTAACCAGAAGAATGCTCTATTGCATATTTTGCTCGATATGTAGCATTTAAAAGCCAAAAAGAATTTTCCTGCAATATATGCAAAGAAAAACTGTCTTGTGAATCCCAATTAGACAAAAAATAACTTTTATTTTCTTTCGAACGTATGACAACATATCTTCTTTAAACGTAGACAAACACGTTGGACCGACTGCTCCAACTGACGAATTTTATAAAATAATACAAATCTGTTTAAAAACATTTAAAAAATATTTTCCTAAATTATATAGTAAAAAAAAAAAACCTAAAACTTAAACTATTTGAACATATTAAACAAATCCCATTAATATGTGATTGGTTATTTATTGATGAGGAATGCATAAATCGTAAAATGTATATCATTAAAAAAATGTTATTATGCAAAATTTATAAAAATTCAGCCGCCTCAGTGGTCGTGCGTGTTGAGGCAGCGGATAGCGCACGAAGCGACCTTCACCGCTCGGACCCTGAGGTTGTGGGTTTGATTCCCACCAGGGGCTTAGATATTTGTATGTGTTCTTCCATCATCTCATCTCCATCAACTCAAGGTATACATATATAAAAAATCTGTTGTGGGCATCACAATACCTCCCGCGCTCTTTCCATTGTGGTATATATAAGTATTGTATTTAACATTTCTTGTACGTATTTACATATTTTATATAATTTTAAATTCATTCTATGAGCAAGTTTTCTCCATTTCTTCTAAATATTCGAGGTTTTTCCAATTCATTAACGAGATTGGCGGTATTTCGGAAGGGTTCATGTAATATACCTATATTTTTAAATATATAATTAATATTACAATAAGAAATATTAAATACCGTTCCCAGAAAAAGCCTTCAGTACTATCTCTGAATTTTTGACACTGACATTAGTGACATGTATCTGTCAATTACAGACATTTTAATTTCTCATGTAGTTCCCATGGAGATGTTTGGGCTGTGAGCAGGCTGTGAGATTTACTACAACATATTATTTTATAGATTATATATCTAAATCTTTAAATCTATAGAAAGTATAATAAAAGTTTTAAATGTGTCGAATAGAGAATTTTGTTTTTTATTATTAATAACATAAATATTCAAAAAATATTTAGAAGATTTTTGTTAAAATACTACTTCCGGTTGTCCAGTTGTTACCAGAATCTATTCAACTCTTCTCATTACTGTTAGATTGAGGAATCCGTAGTTACACAGGTCTTTAGTCTTATAGACTTTGAGAAATCGTACCTCCAACACACACACACACACACACACAGACATTATCGTAAAAATGTTATTATCGGATTCTAGAGATATTGAAACGTGCTTATTCACTAAAATCTGGATATGCGATTTTTATCATGATTCCAATACCTCTCTTAGCAGAGGTAAAAATATATATGATAATTAACTCACCTCATTAACATCGATTGTAATAAGTTAAATGTAGAAAAAAACGAAATACAATAATGAATTATTATTATTATTATACAAAAATTCGAAACTACTGGGTCAAAATATGGCAAATGAAAAAAAAATTAATTCAAAATTAAGAATTTTTAGCATAAATGATGAAAAGCTTATGTATTTCTTTACTTTATTGTTTAATGTAATATATTTTTATTTGTTTTTATATATCTGTAATTTTTTGTCACAGAATGGATTTGTTTTCGTTTAAAAAATCGAAATATTACTGACGATTATTATTATTATTGTTGTTGTTGGTTGACACATCCTTAATTATTAAACATTAGTAATTTAATATAAGCAACAAATGTTCAAAATTTCTAGTGTCCGGAAACTTTTGCCGGAACTTTTAAAACATGAAAATTATTGTTTGAATTTAATATTAATACAATAATACCTACCTATAAATTAAACAGTTGAAAAACTTGTAAAATTGTTGCATTTAAGGAAAAATAATTATTTTATTTTAAGTGTTTATTTATTTATCATGCATTGCGTTATAAACACCAGTCCTGTCCCAGTGTTCTGTAATAATAATTTTCTCGAGACCGTCAAAAGTCTTGAAAGTTCATATTTGTAGTACAAGGTATGTAAAGTTTTATATGACTTTTTTGAATGCTGCAGTGGATATTAAACATGGATACACAATCTGTCGCTTTTGATTGTTTTTATTGAGTCTGTTTTGATTTTTAACTCGTCAATGACACTAGTAAGTGTGAATTAAAATTCCAAAATTTTTATCTATTTATATTTCAAATACATATTTCGTTTTTCTCTCATTTTTCCGAAATATATTTGTTATTTAATAGTAAATTATTATTATTGTATTTCTTACTTACTATTATGTTATATCATATTTAATAATAAATGATTGTGATCCTTTCAAATTTATTTTTCTATTGCATATTGCGGTTTGTGATTCATGCGAAAGAAACTCAGCAGTTCTCTTATTTGCCCCTCCACTACCGTACCGAAGACTCAAACCCAAACACCTGCCGTAACGTAAACAAAACTGCTTTGAAAAGATTCTTGCGCCTAGAGACATCTATTGAGAATAAAATTAATTTTTAAATCTCCTGCCATTCGGTACAAAAGATCGGCGAATCTATTAGTTATGTGATCAGGGTCTGAACTGAGCATTATCAGTCTGAAAAATGATTCCTTCTCTGACGATTTTCGCACTATAGTCTTTTTGCCAACATAACAATTATGTAAAAAATAAAAATAATTGCAAAACATGACCAACGAAAAAATATAGAATCATGTCCAAAAAATAAGAAAAGGAAACTAGATACTTTTAAAAAATAATTGTAATTTTAATACAAATAATATATTTCTGTACACTACATTATTAAAATTAAATGTAGGATTTAGTATATAATAAATATGTGTAACATAATTATGTGTATTTGTTTCTATAAATACAAATATAAGTGATAGAGCGGTGATTCAGTATGACGGTAGGACCACCGAGACGATTTTGCGCCGTTGCCATTCGAACAGCATGGCTTGTATATTAGAGAAGGCTGTGGCCAAGCACTTTTATATACTTTTAATGAAACTGAACTCAACCATGCTGCAAAAATTCTCTACTGAAGACGCCTGGCATAAAAATGCCGAAACAAAATTCAATAATGACTATAGTTTTCCTAATTTAAGAAAATTAGTAGATTTATTAATTAACATTGCCACATTCTAATGCGGAGGCTGAAAAATTATTTTCCATAGTTACGGACATAAAAACTAAAAAAACCGGAATCGAATTGGTGAAAATGTACTAAATGCAATGTGCTTAATTAGATGTTAACTTCAAAGCACAAACAAAACTTGTGATCAATTTAGAGGGACAGACATTCATTTTAAACTATGTGGGTCAAAATTATATAGTTTTAAACATAAAAATACTTAGACTAGACTGTATAATAATTATTATTTTATGTTTTACAGACAGGGTTGAAGATTGGCAGCTTCGTTGCGATTTTGTTCATTATTTACAGATCTGTAAGATTTATAGAATACGCCCATTATTTATATTTTGTTATAGGTGTGTACCATGTACTTGTATATTCTATTTATATAATTGGCATTATTTGTTATAATAAATATTTATAATCAATAATATTGGCTATATATAAATATGTAAATTTAAAAAGGGATTTTTTGTGCAAAAACGAATAACTTTGAGAAACGAAGCGGGAAATTTTGTTTCCGGTTAAAAGTATAAAATCTATGAAAAAGTTGTTTTAAATAGAACTTTCTGTTTTCTAGGGGAGAATAGGATTTTAATTGTGGAGGAATGTGGCGTATGTAATGTACGAGGGTCATTCAATAAGTAAAGAGACAAATTCTATAATTTTAAAACTATTCAATGAATGTGTACAATATTTTCAGGGGTGTTAGTTGGCAACCTTGGGATATGCTCTGATCAGCTGTTTCATCATTTTATGTCAACATAACCTCAAAATTTTCAGTTCACCATGGCAAGTCCACTAGAAGATTGCACCTTAGAAGAGCAGCGCTCAGTCATTAGATTTTTAGTCGCAGAAGGTGTAAAACCAAGTGAATTTTTTTCTAGAATGTTAATACAGTACGGTAAAAGTTGTATGAATTGTTACAAGTGGGTTGATCGGTTTAAAAGTGGCCGAACAAATCTAGATGATGAACCCCGATGTGGACTTCCAGTGGAAGTTTCTGGTCCCTCGTTGGAATCGAGGAGTCTATTGCGATTTCCTTGAAGATCAGCGAACTATCAATAGCCAATACTACTCTGAGATGCTAGAACACAAAGTTAGACCAGCTATCAGGAGCAAACGCCATGGACTCTTGTCAAAAGGAGTCATTCTTCAGCACGATAACGCCCGCCCTCATACAGCCCAGCTGACCCGTGATAAGCTTCAAGAATTGGGTTGGGAGGTCTTACCTCATCCTACCTACAGTCCCGACCTCGCCCCATCTGCTTTTTACCTGTTTGAACCACTCAAAGACGCCCTACGTGGAAAAAGATTTGCTAACAATGAGGAAGTTAAGGAAGCGGTGCAAAAGTGGCTTCGGGGTAAGTCGAAAGAACTCTTCGCAAAGGGAATTAGGAAGCTGCAAGAAAGATGGGACAAGTGCATAACTCTGGGGGGTGATTATATTGAAAAATAGCCTTAATTTTGAAAGATTGAAATAAACCGTTTTTGAGCTATAGCCATTTGTCTCTTTACTTATTGAATGACCCTCGTATTATATTTCGTTTGTAGGGTTTTAGACAATGATTCATTATTGATAACAGATGAACTTTGAGCTTTCATTGTCTTTATTTTTGATTTACACAACGTTTCGATTAAATATATTATCAAGGGTAGGGTCAGAGTGTACGAAAATGGAAGCAGGCGATGGTGATATAGCCATGTACACTAGAACTCTGTAATAAAATTTATTCACTTTAGAAGACGCGCGCTAGTACAAAGTACTCATAATTGAAGAATCCGGTATTAAAAGTGACAGACAGTTTGTTATTTGGATTCTTCTTTAAAAAAATGTGTTCTTGTATTAGGTAAATGCAAAAGTATAAGTAGTCTTTGTAGTTGAACAAAAGATGAAACATGAAAATAATAATAAAATTTAATTCCAAATACAAAACAATTATTTCTTTGAGCAGATCATTTTGAGAAAAATGAATTTTTATTTACACAACTGGTAAAAATTATAATAATTAACAGTATTTCATGTGGATTTGACTTTAATTGTAGTTTTAGGTCAAAAACAATAAAAAAAAACTCTCTCTGTCAGTCAAGTCAGTTAAAATTATCCGCGGCAACAGTACATGGCTAGGATACTGCCATCTACGTTGAGCTTTGCCCACCTGCTTCCATTCCATATACGTATTAGAAAATATACCGCCGATGCCACCTTCTCAACGTGGTCGACATCAGAGTGCAGAAATATATGTTTCTATCTCAACCTGTTCCTTTTTTCAATTTGCGCATGTTCGAAGTCTGCATATTCTAATGGTTAAAACAAAATCTTTTGAACTCTAATGATAAACCTCGAATGTTTGAATGGAATTTTGTTTTCAACAAATATTATATTCTAATTTATGTTCGAACAACGACGAGATATTTATTTTATAATTTTTTTTATTTCGTTTATTAAAATAGAATATTTTTTATAAAATTTAAATTAGAATATACAAAATAAATTTAAATACATTAAGATGGTTTTATCATTTGTATTTACTTTATATATTCAACTTATACATTTCATCAACATAAAATATTTTTTAAAAAAATTATTTATTAAACAACTAGTCCAAAAGAAATAAAAGTTCAAATGAAAGGATTATGCAAAATATTGAAATACAAAAAACAAAAAAAAATACCTTGAAAATACAGAATTACAAACAATAAAAATAACGAAAAAGTAAACATGCGACGAACATTAAAGGAAGATGGGCTAGAATACATTAACATTGTTTAATATTGTATTTTTCATCGATTACAATAATTATATTTTAAGAAATACAATACATTTTTATTGATTTTTAAATATAACCAGTCTATTATATTTATTTCTCATGAGGTCGTGTTTCTGAGAAAACATTCTGGTTTCGTGAAAAATTCTAATTTTAAAAAAATATTTCAATCACATGTTTTATTAATTGAGACTTGTGGTTGTCGATGAAATCTTGTTCCTTGTGATGTTCTATAAAAGATTTTGAATTAAAGACATTATATGCAACTGCAAGTTTTACACTGTCTTTTTTGTATAAACTTGTCATATTTTCCCTTAAAACCCTTTCCCCTGCCTTGCATATTAGTATTACATCCACCGAAGGATATAAAAAGTTTGTCCTATTCAAAATCGAACTAAATACAAACACGTGGAGGTTGAGAGACAAGCAGACAAGTGACAGAAATTTTCGTCAAATTACCGCCAGGCGCCAGAAATACCACTAGAATATATAGCTAGCCAATAGAAATGAGGTGTCCGAGCATGCACACATTTAAAAAGGGTACAAAACGAGATAGAGCATCAATATTGCTGTCTCTCTTTGCTGACCATGCCCAACGCTCATTGTCCGAATACAAGCATTAGCGGTATATTTTCTAATACGAATACGTATATGTTCCATTAAAATATCACTTTATTCATACATCAATTTATAAAACATCCTATTGGGTAAAAATAATATTGCCTTATTCAAATAACTACTTATGCGTTTTTCAAATCTCAAAAAAAATTATAGAGCGCGGGCACTCAGCTGATCGCGTAACCTTCGAAACAGCTGATTGTACTGCCCCCGGCTTGTTACTCATTTCATTTAGCAAATAAATGAGGTCGAGCGACATATACGCCATCTATTCAAAGCGAGTTTTCCTTAGCGCTAATTCAAAATTTGAAATAAGTTTGTTGTCTTATAAAACAAATTTCTCTCGTATTTCATTGTGCGAGATTATTTAATGGTTTCTATAATGTATGTGTACTTCAAGAAGAAGCTATCACCTGATATGCAACTTCGCTAATTACCAAAAATCGAGTTAATTTGTAATATTGACCCGCACGATTGTGATGAAAGTGGGTTTTCGCAGGATATATGGGATTTTCTGAATATTTTGCCAATGGATATAATCAATTATTTGTTACCAACGAAAGTGTTTAAACCCAAGAGCAATTAAACGGTTTCCAGAGTTTAAAACCGTATAAGTATTACTAGTGTAGTTGGCTGCGAGATATTAATGTGAAGAAATTTGGAAAACTTGAACCTACTAGTAAAAGAAAAGGTGAGTAATCTATTTATAGTGCAATGTGTTAATTTAATGCTTTATTATACACATTTTATTACAATAAAAACATTTTAAAAAATGAATATACTTCTTTATCTAAGTCTTTCATTATTTATTGAATGTAGAATACATCCTGAGAAGATAGTGGTGCAACAACGTAGGACCGTAGAAGTCGATGTTTCTTAGCCTCTTCGGACCATAGTCCATCGTCATCTATTTTTCCCTGTCTTCTACGAGAAACTTTCTATTTGCTTTCCAAACTTGTTACGGACACATCTCGTTCTTCTGATTTTGCATCTTGTATAACAATTATCCACACGTCTAATAACTCTTTGTGAATGCATTACCTATAAAATAATATTACATGTCAATGTATGGATGTTAAATAAATAAAATAAATAAATCATCACGGTATATGAGATTTCTGATTCTCCTCATAATGACTTTTAGAGAATTGATACTTTGCATGTTCTATTATAATTACATAATGATTTTATTGTAATAAAATGTGTATAATAAAGCATTAAATTAACACATTGCACTATAAATAGATTACTCACCTTTTCTTTTACTAGTAAGTTCAAGTTTTCCAAATTTCTTCACATTAATATCTCGCAGCCAACTACACTAGTAATACTTATACGGTTTTAAACTCTGGAAACCGTTTAATTGCTCTTGGGTTTAAACACTTTCGTTGGTAACAAATAATTGATTATATCCATTGGCAAAATATTCAGAAAATCCCATATATCCTGCGAAAACCCACTTTCATCACAATCGTGCGGGTCAATATTACAAATTAACTCGATTTTTGGTAATTAGCGAAGTTGCATATCAGGTGATAGCTTCTTCTTGAAGTACACATACATTATAGAAACCATTAAATAATCTCGCACAATGAAATACGAGAGAAATTTGTTTTATAAGACAACAAACTTATTTCAAATTTTGAATTAGCGCTAAGGAAAACTCGCTTTGAATAGATGGCGTATATGTCGCTCGACCTCATTTATTTGCTAAATGAAATGAGTAACAAGCCGGGGGCAGTACAATCAGCTGTTTCGAAGGTTACGCGATCAGCTGAGTGCCCGCGCTCTATACAACCTTCTTCCACAAATCTCAACTTATGCAAATCTCTACCACTATGAAGTTGGCGCGCATTGAAATATTCGTTTCTGGGTTATTCACATTCCAGTACTGTTTAGTGATGTTTGATTTTATAATTATATTTGAATTACAAACAAATGAAAATGTTGATATATTTGTTGTTACAATTTAAAAATAATCAAATGCATATTTTATATATGCTAAATAACTTTATCTATTTACAAATGATATGTAGGTACATATTTTTGGTATGAATTTAGCATATATTTTGTTTGTTAATAATAATAGTCTAATATTAATACTATTTAACTAACGGTATATAAAGACAATAAACATTTTATAATGTTATTTAAAAAATTGAAAGTAGAAAGGCCGGAAACGGCTAAATGTGAAACATGCAGAAGATAAAGTAAAATGTATGGGAAAAATAAAATCACCTTTCTAATAAAATAAATATACATATTTGTTATTTGATAATTACAGCTTTTGAATAGGTTTGTTAAACATGTACCTACCATAAGCAGTAATACAGATAGGTGATACGATTGTAATTAATCTATATTTACTACATTTTACTATGTTTTTACACGAACACTAAAATCGTAAATTCAAAATTTTTAGCAATTAAAAATTTTATTCTCTAAATCAGGGGCCTCCAGCCTACGGCCCGCAGATTTTGTCATTAGATCTGAATATTTGTGATTAGTGCAATTTGTTTGTAAGTTTTAATTAATATTCAACTAAGAATGTTATTATGACTGTTCTATTGCTTATATATTTTATAATTATCATATTTATATTATTATGGCACTTTAATTGAAAAAAGACTACAATTATTTAAAAATCAATGGCTGGTAGCATGATCAACTGATTAATGATGATTAGTGAGTAGTTAACTAACAGTTATAGAAAAACTAATTGTTGCATCTTTTATTTGAAGTATTTTTCTCCAAAATAATCCATAAATGATTGACAGAGGTAAAATACTGTTAGTCAACTGGTCACTAATAACCCTTAATCATTTTTTCATGTTCTTCTAACGTATTCAAATAGGCGAAGCTAGAAAATTTTATTAGGGGGTACCAGATACAAAAAAAATAACAATAATAACTGAACTAGGTTAATTGTGGCGACCTTGACCAATATTTAATTTTTAAATAACTTTGTAACTGTTAGAAACTGAGAAAAATGTTTCATATAAAATTTTATTGTTTTTTATAGTCTATTTACTGACAGACAAAATTTTGTTCGATAACTATCTCTTGTCAGTTTTTCTTCGATTTTTCGTTTTTCTCGGATCAGACCTATATTAATTAAGCTTTTTTTTACTCATTTTGATCCGTACTATACAGGCCGTCCCATTTAAGATACGAATGCATTGGGATCTTGAGAACCGTAAGAGTTACGAGGTTGGTTAAATTAGAGAAAAGTTACCCCATTAGTGGGCCATTTTAGCGGTGTTTTGTTTGTTCGGAAAAAATGCATAGGTGACTAGATATGGACAAAAATGTAAATTTTTGCTCTTAATTCTGTCACGTGTCAAAAATTTAAGTTAGTTTGTTTACAACAGCAAACGGAAATCACGTGGACCGTAAATTTGTGTGTGTGTGAGAGAGACAGAGGAATGTCTTTGTGCGTGTAACAAACCGTGACGTCACGAATTTTACAGCGACGAAAGTTTATTAGCAAATTTATGAATGAAAAGTCGCATATTTCATGTTATTTTATATTACTTTAAATACTAAATGAAACGGATTTTACGATTTTATAAATAAAAGCGATTTTTTTAAAATGGCCACATTTTGTTATATAAGGGTGTGAAAATTGTGTATCTTTGGATTCAGAATAAAGAGATCTATTGAATAATCAAATAGAAAGCATGTTTCTATTTAAAATAAAAAAGTTCGTATCCATATTTTAAGAACCACTTGTTGAATTCTTTTTCAGTTTATCATTAAAATACCCATGTAAAATACAGATTCTTTGCTAATTAAACCAACTTCGTATCTCTTATAGTTCTCGAGATCGTAATGGTAGCCACTTAAAAATGAACAGTCTGTATATTTATTTTGAACATATATTTTTTATAATTCACACATTACATACATATAGTGTAAATAAACATGGTCTAAATATAAAATGGTTTTGACTTATATTAAACATATAAATTTGGTAGTTCATACACAGTACATACGAGTACATAGTATGTTCACCCAATTAATAGTAAACCTACATAAAACTAAAGGAATGATACCAGGAGGTGCTAAAAATGTTTTATTTTATTTCATTGCAATTTTTTTACATCCCTGTGTTGTTTCATATGTGCGACTAAGCAATGTTTATGTAAAAAAACATTTTTTACATTCATTGCACTGAAAATCTTTTACTCCAGTATGTTGTTTCATATGACTAGTTAAGTGTGATTTTTGTGTAAACCATTTTTTACATTCATTACATTGATAATCTTTAACATCAGTGTGTTGTTTCGTATGTCTCGTTAAGTATGATTTGTGTGTAAACCATTTTTTACATTCATTACATTGATAATCTTTAACACCAGTGTGTTGTTTCATATGTCTCGTTAAGTATGATTTGTGTGTAAACCATTTTTTACATTCATTACATTGATAATCTTTAACGCCCGTGTGCTGTTTCATATGTGTAACTAAGTTTGATTTATATGTAAACCATTTTTTACATTCATTACATTGATAATCTTTAACGCCAGTGTGTTGTTTCATATGTTTAACTAAGTTTGATTTTTCTGAAAACCATTTTTCACATTCATTACATTGAAAATCTTTAACGCCAGTGTGTTGTTTTATATGTATGGCTAAAGATGATTTTCGTGAAAACCATTTTTTACATTCATTACATTGATAATCTTTAATGCATCTGTGTAGTTTCATATGTGTAACTAAGTTTGATTTATATGTAAACCATTTTTTACATTCATTACATTGATAATCTTTAACGCCAGTGTGTTGTTTCATATGTTTAACTAAGTTTGATTTTTCTGAAAACCATTTTTCACATTCATTACATTGAAAATCTTTAATGCCAGTGTGTCGTTTTATATGTATGGTTAAAGATGATTTTCGTGAAAACCATTTTTTACATTCATTACATTGATAATCTTTAATGCATCTGTGTAGTTTCATATGTGTAACTAAGTTTGATTTTTTTGAAAACCATTTTTTACACTTATTACACTGAAATTCTTTGTTGTTACCACTTGCTACTGGTCGTGCAATTAGAATATTTCCGTCAGAGTTAATTTCATTATTATCAGAAACAACATCATGGTCATCAGAATTCTTATCATTTTCGTCGCCAATATCAACGCTGCTGTCTTCATGAAGATTAGTGTCTGTTAGAAGTGGGCTTTCAGCATTTCATGTAATAAATCAAGTTCACGGCCAGAGGGATATTCTGGTAGCGGGTCTTCTTTAATGGAAATTTGGTCCACTAATAAATATTTTACTTCTAGTTTATCATTTTTATCCAGCACTTCCTCTTTTATATAAACTTCATCCACTTGATATTAATCAAATGGATGAAGTTTATAGTTTGTTAGATTACACTTGTCTGTCACGTTTATGTTGTCCGATGCCTCCTTGACCCACGCTTCCAGACGTACAGTGTTCTCCACACAGTCCTTCTTAAATGAAGTAAACAATTGAAGTTTCTGTTCGCAAATGGAACAGAAGCGTAGCGGAAGCCTCAATTTGAAGATTGTCTGAAACATGAATTTTCATTGTAAAATTATGTTCATTAAGGATGTACAGGTGTCTCATTTTCGATGATTTTCTAAGGTATCTTGGGTAATATTAACATATACATAGAACAAACCTGTTTTCACATTCAGTCAACTTTTCGAGAGAAATTTAGTAGTCGCCACAGGACTTTTCCATCTTCATTTGGTTTTGAGCTACAGGTAAACACTCGTTTTTCGCTAATTTCGAAAATATCTCATTCATATCTTATATAGTATAATAGAGAAAAATCGTTTAGGCATATTTTGTACCGTTTTTTACTTAGAATAAAATGGCGTAATTCGTTTTTTTTTTGAAACTTACTAATTTTCGAGATATAACACAAACTTATATTTTTTAAGTGGGAACTTATGTTGAAAATTGTCATAGTCTCATCTTTTTGCTTATTTTATATGCTTTTCAATGATATACATATAACAAGTCTGCATTCTTTTGTTCTAAACATAAATAATTATTAATTATTAATTTTTGGAGAAAATATTAAAAATGACTAAGAAACAAATGAAAAACTATTACAGATCACCTTTTTACCTTCCGTCACCTATAGGTAAGGAAGGTATTGTCTTTGGTCAAAAAATTCGGTGGTGAGTTTTCATTGAATAAACACGTTTTAGGGTCTTTACAATACGATTTTACTATTTTTACGATGATGTCTGTATGTGTGTGTGTGTGTGTGTGTGTGTGTGTTCGTGTGTGCGTGTGTGTGTGTGTATGTGTGTGTGTGTGGACCGCCTTTCGTGCACGATATCTCCAATACTAGAATTCCAAAAATTACAATTCTTGCGTATTCCTCTTCCTTACAACCATATGCAGACTTGATTAGATTTTGGTTATAATTGGTCAACCGGAAGTACCCTCATTTGAAGATTTTAACAGTTTTTCTTGAAAAAATCAGTTAAATGTTAATATAACTTAAAGAATATATTATTGTCTATACGATTTGATTGCATTTTATATTTGATATTCAACAGAAGAAGAATAACGATAATAAATTTTATATAAATTTCATAATTCAGCCAGCTATGCTAACTTAACCATGGAAACTGCTAATATATTCAGGTAATTCAAATTGACAGATGTCAGTATCAATAAAATGTAAATCAATAAAAGAATAAGGGAAGTAACTCTAGTGTTAGAAGTTTCTAGATATAAGAGAGACGATTACATTGGTTTGAACATGTCTTGAGGAGAGATGAATATATTAATAGAAGGTGGAAGAAACATACGAAGACCAAATATAAGATGAAAAGAGAGAGATACTCATATTCAGCGTCAAATAATTAAAAACTCATTAAGAGTGGCGCCGGCCTTGGGGGAAAGTTTGTTATTAATTATTGATAGGAATTTGAGATAAATAAATATTTGTTTAAAAATAGATAGGAAAATATGTGTGCATATATTGGTTAGTTTAGTTTGTGCATTCGAAAACTCAAAGTATAAAAATAACTAATGAGTTTTTAACTGCCATTATCTGTCACTTAAAATTGTATTGTGAAAATATTTTTGGGTAAACGATAATGTTTGAATATTTGCTAATGACTGATAATTATTTTCGAATAGATTTTAAAAATGTCCAGTATCTGATAGAATATTAACTGCCGTATTATCTGTCACTTAAATTCTAATATGAAATATTTTGGGGTAATGATAATTGCTTTAATTACGTGATGTTTGAAAACTATTTGCAAAATTAATGATACTTTGAGTAATATAGAAATTTTGGATAATGGTATACTAATGTTCAGAAAATTTGTATAGCATATAATTATAAGAAAATTTTGCAGAGCAATAAAGAAATTTTTTCCGATGGTCAATTCTCAATAGAATTGACCAAAGTGTCGATGCCTGCAGGACGCGGTCAACCTCGGTGGCATGGCCTCCCTTATGCGGAGTTTTGTCGCAGGAAATATGGTATTATAGACATTATAAATAAAGACAATTTGTGCTTGCCTCGTGCACTTGTGGTTGCAGACTCTTTGTTAAAAAAAGAACAATGTTTTAAAGACATAGTGAGTGATAGACAGGGTGTCCAGCGTATGAGAGCACGGGATTTATTATTAAATGCGAATGTGTGTATAAATGAAAATGGTGCCGGTATTCCGGAACTTACTGAATTTCAACGTTATTTAACTCAATATAACATATGTGTATATGAGTATAATGGCCGTGGAAATGTGATATTTGAAGGTGCAAGAGGAAAAAATCTTCCAAGACTGAATCTCTTGTAACATCAAAATCACTATACAGTGATTAAAAGTTTAACGGCAACATTTTCATGCAAATATTTTTGTGAGCAATGTCATGTCCCTTACCATGTAAGAACAGGACATTCTTGCGAAAATATTTGTTATTTTTGTAAATTTAGTCCACCGTGCCCTCCTACCCTGGTTTTAATAAAATGTGATATGTGTGATAGAAAGTTTCGTGGACAGGAGTGCTATGACAATCATAAAAATGTAACATGCCAAAGACTTAAAAAATGTGATAAATGTTTAAAAACATACCTGCGGAAAAAGGAGGGGCGTCAGCATGTGTGTGGTGAGGCCTATTGTAAATTTTGTAATGACTATAAAAATTCTGGACATTTGTGTTATATGGTAAAAGACAATTCAAATTGCAAGGACAACAGTTTATTTATATATTATGATTTTGAAACACGTCAAGAAAAATCTGTTGGTGAAAATTATGAACACGAAGTAAATTTATGTGTAGCGCAACAATCATGTTCAGCTTGTTACAATAATACCGATCTAAAACAATTTTGTAGCTCATGTGGCATTCGTCAACATATCTTTACTACAGAACCCGTAAATTTTTTTTTAAGTTATGTAGTTCTTCCAAGGAGTTCATTTTCTTCTGTAATATGTATTGCACATAATGCTAAATCCTTTGACTGTCAATTTATTTTAAAATATTTAGTTGAAGAGGAGAATATTAAACCAAAATTAATTTTAAATGGTTGCAAAATTATGATGATGCAATTTAATCATATAAAATTTGTAGATTCTCTAAATTATCTTCCTATGCCATTAGCAGCATTACCAAAAGCTATGGATTTACCGGCTTCGTTAAAAAAAGGTTTTTTTCCTCATTTTTTTAATAAAATAGTTAATAAAAAATTATATGAAATATTAAATAATTTACCTTTACAACCTCGCGACGCATTATTCGGTGGTAGGACAGGCAATACCGTTTTATATAAAAAAAAAAAAAATTAAAAATGATGAAAAAATTAAATATGTAGATGTGTGTTCTCTTTATCCATATGTTTGCAAATATGGTAAATATCCGATAGGCCACCCAAAAAATTATGTTGGTACTGAATGTGATATATTGTGCCCTGACAATAATATTGATCAAGTCGAAGGATTGATTAAGTGTACTGTGTTACCATCCCGGGATATTTTTCATCCGGTACTACCGCGAAAGGCACATGGGAAACTCATGTTTGCTTTATGTCGGACTTGTTGTGATGAGCTACAACAACGTGATTGTTGTCACAGTGACTCTGAAAGACAATTTGTGGGAACCTGGGTTGTAGACGAAGTGCGTCGCGCCGTCGCCGTAGGTTATAAAATTTTAAAAGTGCACGAGGTTTGGCAGTATGAAGTGACAATTTACAATAAAGACACAAAAAAGGTGGTTTGTTTGTGGAGTATATAAACAATTTTTTAAAAATGAAGCAAGAGGCCAGTGGTTACCCCGCAGACTGTGTTGACGATGCTACTAAAGCACGTTACATAAGAAGTTACGAAGACAACGAGGGAATTCAACTTGATCCGTCTCAAATTGAGAAAAATGCAGGGAAACGTTCCAACGCCAAGCTTATGTTGAATTCTTTCTGGTGTGAGATAAAGTTATATTATAATATATTTTATAATATTTAATTATTTTTTCTGATTACAGGAAAATTTGCGCAAGCAGAAAACAGATCGCGTACATCAACTGTTTCTTCGGCTGCTGAATTATATGATTTGCTTGCTAATCCAGCAGTGCAAGTGAATAGGATTATCCCCGCTGGAGATCAGATGATGTACGTAAACTGGGTACACAAAGAAGAAGCGATGGAGCAGCTACCCACGGTGAACGTCGTCATAGCTGCATACACTACAGCTCAGGCTCGACTACGTCTTTATGAGTTTTTAGAACCTCTGGATCGTAGAGTTTTATACTACGATACAGATTCTATTATATATTGTCATTCGTCTGGTGAATATGAACCATCAACCGGAAATTACCTGGGAGATCTAACAGATGAATTAGAAGGTTATGGTTCAGGTAGTTATATAGTAGAATTTGTATGTGGGGGTCCTAAAAATTATGTTTATAAAGTGTTGTCGGCAACAACAGGCAATATGAAAGAAGTATGTAAAGTGAAAGGCGTAACTTTAAACTTTAAAACCAGTGAGACAGTAAATTTTAATTGTTTAAAAAATTTAGTTTTTCATAATCATGAAAATCCCGTACTATATTTTAATAGTATTAGGTGTACAGATGACCATAAAGTGATAACAAAAAAAGAAAAAAATCTGTTGTGGCCAGCACAATACCTCTCGCCACTTCCTTTTTTTGGTTACATAAGTATAAGGCGCGAACAGTAATGTTACATTTTTGGGCTTCACAAGCAGATGTGTGGGCCCGTTTCACAATGATAATTAGTAATTATGTACATAGATGTCAAATGTTAGAATTTTTCATTAAAAATTTTAAGATTTTCTAAATTTACGTCAATTTATCACCAGGAGTTTAAAATTTACTTGTATGCCTTAGATATTTAACATTTAATTCTGCTCCACATGGAATTGGAAAATCACTAAATTTAGAATGAGAAATTTATACATAATTACTAGCTATCATTCTGACATGGGCCTCCATATCTGCTTGTCAAGGCCAACAAAATCATATGACTGCTCGCTCCCTATTGTATTTAACATTTCTTGTATACTCTACACCAAAAATTCTACTTACGCATATATCTATTCCATATATATTTAGATTGTTTAATTTTAAATTCATTTTTGATGAAGAAATTTTGTCCTCTTCTAATTTTTCGAAATGTTTCCAATTCTATTAATACATTAAGAAATAATATCATGTATGTACTTCCCAGAAAAACTCTTCAGTAATGTCTTCGGATTTCTGACACTGACATTTATCTGTCAGTTACAAAAAAATTAAATTTTCAACTATTTTCCATGGCCATTCTTTCGGCTGTAAAATTTATTATAACAGATTATTTTACATATTATATTTCTTTTATCTCTAAATCTATAGAATATATTATAAAATATTTAAATGTATCAGAAAGAAAATTTATTTTTCTTTAATATTATCAAGAAAAAATTTCAAAAAATATTATTTAGAAGATTTTTTTTCAAGAATCTTCTACTTCCGGTTGTTCAATTGTTACCAAAACCTTTTCAGATCTTCCCATGAATGTCCGATTGGGAAATACGTAGTTAAACAAATTTAAAGTCTTATAGTTTTTGAGTAATCGTCCTTCCAACATCCTACATACATACACACACACATACATCCACACACACACACACACACACACACACACACACACACACACACACACAGACATCATCGTAAAAATGTTAAAATCGGATTGTAGGGACCTTAAAACGTGCTTATTCAATAAAATCTGGATATGCGATTTTTAGCATGAATCCAATACCTCTCTTAGCGAGAGGTAAAAAGACATTTAGTATTAAGTTTATGAAGCGTAGATTAATAGATGATGTAAATAGTGTGCCATACGGTGTGAAAAAAGTAAAGTTTAGTTAGTTTTTATTTATTTATTTGTATATTAATTATTGTGTATGTATTTTAGTGTAAGTTTTTAGTTTTATGTAAATTTATTTATGTATTTCCTTGTTTATATATTGTTATTATTTAAATATTATAAAATTATTTTATTTCGTTTAAATGAAATTATATAAACTGTCCCTGATTTTTTCAAATATTACAGACATAAATTTGTAGTGTTATTGTTAAATTATTAGAGTCAGTTTAATTATTTACTATGTAAATGTATAAAAAAATTATTTTAAATTTCAGTAATTTTGTGAATATGAACTCGTAAATACAATTATTCAAATGCATTCCAAATATATGTATAAATAAATTTTACTAATAATTTATTTTTAATTACTTAACTTGTATATATAAATGGATTTGAAGTGTTTAACTATCACTTTGCAATCCAAGTTTATAGTATTTACGTAAACCAGCAATATTTTCAAGCATGGCAGTGGTAGAAGTTTCCAAACATTACGTCGTACAATCATCTGAGAATTGGGATGATGATGAAGATTCTCCCACATATAAACCGCTAGAGAATATAAGAAATAAGAAAATTCTATTACATCCAAGTGGATACCGCCTTTCGAAAACTGCAAAGAGAACTTTCCGTATGGAGGAACGAAGAAGATGGCAGAATTTAACCACTGTGACAAGCCCCAAAGCGGCAAATTGGTAGAGGAACATAAATAAAATTTATTATGTATTTTGTATAAAATATATTTATTTATTTTTATATTTACAAAATAAAATATTTATTAACAATTACTGACTTTTATTGAAATAATAATAAAACATGTACCTTACAAATTCATCATTTTCATGTTGATTATTATTGAACAAATTTATAAAATCATTATGTTTATAAAAATTTATTCGAAATAACAAATACATTAAACAATAATAACCACAAACAGATGATGTGGCGTCTTGCAGAGGGCGTGTGTTGTAAGTCCACTTCTTTGTATTTTTCTTAAGGAAGTCTCTATGTTGTTGTACATACGGCGGTCGTCCATAACTATCGAAGTAAGTACCATATCCCTCTCGATCAATAAAAATTGCTATCCAGTGGGTACCAGGTAAAGTATCAGGGTCTGTATTAACTATAATGGCACATGGAAAATTAACCTGCCGTGGTAAATTGTTAGCAGCATAAACACCATAGTCGCATGTATTTTTGAAATATTTTCTAAATATTCTTTGTATAAATGCAGCATTCATTTTGTTTAATAGTACAAATGCTTTCATCAAACTAAATTTTATTTCATAGTTATATGATTATATATACATAGGGGAGTAGTAAATAAGTCAATATATTAACATTTAAATATACATATATTATTATCATTTAAAAATACGAATACACTTTATTAACTACCATAATCTACAATTACATTTCTATTCTTATCAATTTCAATAATGTTATCAAACTCCGCGTATATTACACAATTTACTTTCTCTATTAAAGAAGACTCAAAACCAACTTCGATCCTTAAAGAACCATGACGTGTCAAATTCCAGTGTGTCATTGAATTTGCTGAAAGGTCTGGAGTTAAGTCAAATGCCGCCAAACAATAGCCATCTGGATAACTGGTTCTGTCGATCTCGTTCCCACTGTTTCCAAAGTGTATGCCTGTTCCGGAAAATAATGTATTGTACATCTGAATGTATGATTTTGTATCACCAAAAGACGGCTGTAATGGCTTCGATGGTAGTTGCTGTCCATTTACGCATAGCGACAAGTAATTTATTTTAAAATTTTCAAAGTTAAAAGGATTAGTTTTGTAATCGCCGTTGAATGCTTTATTGGATACAAATCCAATTATGCATCTTTTCGGAAGCTGTCCTAAGAAAATATTATCCATAGATTTTCCTTGAATCCCCGCTGGGATGGTAACAGCTTTCACTTCGGCTCTAGTAACAGGATACTTGGCAGTAGACATTTCCAAAGCTTTATTATGGGCCAAATAAATACTTGGATTTAATTTTACACGACGAACAAGTAATGTGGCCTCGTTAATTTGTACTTTGAAGTTTGAGTCGGTTGCTAGTAAATTAAAACTATCCCTTAATCGAACTAGTACTCTCATTTCAACGTCGTTAAGTAAAAAAATTTCTTGATTGAAAATATCCGCATGAAGATGTTAGATCATATCAACATTTTTACTCTTCTCAGTTAATTTTTGTCGCTTATTATATCCTGGATTGGCAGCTATATCTGTATAATTCATTTTTCCAGCTTCATCAGTTTACCATAAAGTTGAAGTAAGGTAAGATTTTTTAGCGTCTTTTCCATAATTTAATAAAGTTTCAATATATGCTCTGTAGGCGTAAGTATTGTTAGGAGGAGATACAAGTTTTTGATTTAAATATATGTCCACTTGACTAAAAATTGAATGAAGCCAGTTATTAATAGGTGCTACATTAAAACCGTCTTCCAAGGCAGAATTATCAGATTTAACAATTTTTGCGTTTATATAAATCATAGTTTGAGATAAATCAAGATAGTCTTCTCCCTGGCCAGGTATTACAAATTCAATGGGTCCGTCTTCAGTGATGGAGGATAAAGGTTTATAATTTACCCATTGTCCACTTTCAATACTAGTTTGTGTAGGAGGTATAGCAAATAAATCTAATTCTGTTTTTATACATTCACAGGACTGAGCGTGTAGAAATGCCATTTTAGTCAAATATGTCTGTCTGTCTAGAGCGTTTCTTGTTCTTTACAGTAGCACGTACAGTTTTATAATGAGTAGGTTTCTTAGTCATTCGCTTTTTTTTTATAACCAGCCCCACTGATTATTTTTTCAATTTTATCTTCTGCTTTACGTTTTAAATTGACCCCCGCTTCAGCGAGACGTTTCTTGAATGATTCTTTTGGTGACTGTTTTGTTGTCAAATCACCCAAAAAATTAAAGCCTGTGTTAACTGCTTCTTTACCAAGTGCCCCTACACCTTTCTTTATTAACGGAAAAATACTTCTAAACAATCCACTAAAAAAACTTCCTAACCCATGACCCCGTTGATATCGACCTTTATATACAGAACCAACACCATTTCCGGCCTGTAAATTGTAATATTCCTGATACGGACAAGTTTTCATGATGTTCGTCGGAAATGTAGTTTAACACTCAACGTTCCAAATTGAAATGGTGTTAGAAAACCATCATTGGTCCTTATAACTATTTCTATATTTGAAAATTCTCTTCTCAACACAGGAACGAAATGAGGTTGCGCGTATGATATCATTTCATTAGATCCGAAAACATATTTATCAGTTTTAACGTGTACAATTCTTAACAACTGACTAATAACATCACCAACTAGCTGAGGTTCAATGATGTCACAATAAATAAATAACTGTGGAGGAATACCTAGCATTAAATTAGGCAAATTAATTGAAGTCTCTTGCTCAAATATATCAGTAAATGGTGAATAACCAAGTTGCAATGCTAGCCGAGGAGATAGTTTCAGGGCATGGACCTCTGTCTTTTCAAATTGTGCTGACACTCGTTTTTCTATTTTATCATAAGTAAATGTTACATATTTCTTAACTGGTGTATCCTCGTTCAATTGTTCTACTGCCTCATAAAGACTTTTATTCATTTCTTGTATTACTGCATCAATACTTTCATAATTTTTTGTAGGAATTTTTGCATGTACAATATTTACTGGTGCATTTTCTTCTTGCTTTGTTTTTAACATCATTTTAACTTTATTTTCTCTTTCATTAACATTGTAGATTGAGCAGGGATATATAATTTCTGACAGTGCAACCTCCCAAGAACCATTTAATTTTATATTTTGGGGCAGCTGTGTAGTATAACTTGTGGTTTTATTATTCGGAAAATATTGCATAGAGCTATTACTAGGCAAAGTTATAAAAAATTCTTTCTCATTCATTTTGTAATACACGAAGTGAATTTGCAGGAATCCAGGAATTAAACTTATCACTGTAACCTCTCCACTTGACAAGTAATTTCTTTCTGTTGCCTGTGCCTTTTGTAGCTAATATTTTATCTACTTTATACATAGTATCAGATTCTATATAAACTCGCTGCAGCTCGGTTTTGTAGAAAGTGCCCTCTATAACTTCATTATTTAAATCTTTTAATTTATAAACAGTTGGAATTCTGTTACTAATCGCATTTATTTTAAATAATTCCTCACTCCAATTAGATTCGTATCAATTCTCAAACATATTTTTATATTTGGATATACGTACGACATCTCCAATTTTAAATTTTTGCTGATTTTCTTTTATTTTTAGTTTATTTTTATTCTGAATTCTCCATATATCTAATATATTATTATCATTTACTTCAAAAGGAGACATTTTTATTGATCGATGTTTTGTTTTATTATAAGCAGAAAACAGGTCTTGTAAAACATCGACATATCTATATGTATTTTTATAAGTAAAATAATGATACATTGTTGTTTTCAAAGTTCTGTTAAATCTTTCAACAAAACAAGCTTTTATATCGGAATTATGCGTCACATAGAATTTAACATCATTTTCCTTTAAAAATGAGCGAACTTTTTTTGCAATGAATTCCGACCCCTTATCCGTTTGTAAGTAAATTGGTTTTCTCTCATTAAATATATTTTCAAATGCTTGAATGACTGAGGAGGGTTTCTTATCCTCTAATGGGATAGCCCAAGCATACCTGCTAAAGACATCAATGACTGTTAAAATGTATTTGTAATTATCGTTGTATCGGCTTAACTTGCGCATATCATTCAAGTCTGCTTGGAAGAGGTCATTTATATTTGAAACATTGTATTTATTTCTTACAAAATGTTTTCGCGCTGGTTCTGTAATGTATATGCATCCTGCGAGCTAATCCATTTTCGTATATCTTCTGCTTTATATTTACCTTTCATAGAATTTATAATATTATTTACACCCGAAAATCCTGCTGGATTTGTCGCATCAAAATAAATTTTCGATAAACTTTTATCCATTTTACAATGTAAATCGCTTCCATTCAATTTTTTTAACTTTTGCTATTTCAGACGAATCGTCTTTTATATGATCTCGTCTTCTTTTATTTCTCGCAGGAGTTTGAATGTCTGATATAGATGTAAAAAGTTTTTTTCTTCGTGGATTATTAATTAATTCTAATGGAATATTTATTTCTTTTAGTGTATTCAAAAAATGTTCCCAACCCTCAGGATTACTACGTTTTCCACGTCTTACAATATCCCCCACTAAATCTGATATATTTGAATTTGGAATTTGTTTTCCATGTATTGATACTAAACCTTTTTCATTCCACGTCACTGCCCCGTCTAATTTTAATTTTTGTATTATCAATTGAGCTTTGTCTTGATGAGATTTAGGAATAACATTTATTATATTTTTGATATCGTCTTTCGTTTCTGCAGCTATTTTTGATTCTGTAATAATTTCCTGCTTGATCGATCCTGTTTCACCGTCTTTCTTCTCTAAAGCTAATTTTGAATCTGAAGTAAATTCATGTTCGATAGGTAATTTAATAGGTTCTCTACTTTGTTTCTGAAAGTATAAATATCTTTGCAATATTTCTTGGTACTTTATCCATTTTTCATGTTCTGATGATTTTAAACTTAAAATATTTTTCATGTCTTTATCTAGCTGACTAGATATAGTTTCTTTCTCATTATTATTACTATGTAAGCGATTTAAATTTTCTGGTGATATTAAGACCATTTTTCTAGCATGCTCCATTTTTAATTTTTAAATAAACTACTTAGTACACCAGTTAACAAAGGTGCTAATAAAAGAGGAAGGAATGCTCCGCCCGACTGTACTAACACACGTTTTTTAACTTTCCAGCTATCACCACGTTTTGTAAGTTTCCTTAAAATGTTTTTATGTCTTACAAGTGAAGCTTGCTGTTTTCGACTGAGGGGAACCGTACCATGCAAAATATTATAAACACATTCACAGATGCACTTAACAGAGTTGCAGTCAGCGTTTTTTAATAACACCAGTCTGTCCTTTGATTTCAATTTATGCAGTGCTCGCAGATATTCTGCATGGTTTATCACAGCGCTGGTCATTGTTATGAAATAATTGTAGGCAAGTGTTTGGTGCTGTATTTATACCTGTTTTTAGGTAAATACACATATGTATGGCCAGCATGTGACGTACGAAAACGCAGCCAATCAGATGTGTTTTGTTTAAGATCAAAAATCAAATAACCGTGTGGTTCTGAAGTTGCATCATTGTATGCTTCTTGTATAAATTTTACATTTTCTGGAAATATTTGTCGTGACAGATGTAATATTTGCGCCTTGTCACGAGGATTTTTAAAATAAATTATATAATTTGCATTAAGAGATATGTCTCGTTGACCTTTTCCTTGGTGAAATAAATTTTGAGTAAGAAAAAACACAGACAAATTTTTATGATGTGACCATTTTGTAAATATATCAACAACTCGTTGATCTGCTTCAGACATCAAATCATCAATTATTATTAAATAAGGATCATTCCCATCTATGTTTTCGATATCAGGTAAACCTTCAATAAACTCTACTCCTTTTATTGTACTAAATAAGTTTTGCCAAGCTCCATAATGCCAAGAAATTTTTCCAAAATTAGTATCACTCATGGCTGTAATATTCGCCAGAATTTTTTTAACAAAGTAAGATTTTCCACTACCGGAGGGGCCAGCTATTATAGCTGAAAACCGGTGTTGAAATTTATAAGCCATGTTGTCAGTATGAGGTATGAAATAAAACTAAAGTATTTGTAACTTTATTTAATATATTTATTACTATCGAAATACATACAAGTAAAATTTATTATTTATTCATTCAACATATGTAGGTACATAAACTCGTAATAATTATATTTCTACAAATTCTAATAATGTTGCTTGTTTGCCAGGTCCATATTGTTTTACACCTGTATATTTTAAACTCCATTTGGTAACGGAGTTTTTCAGCTGGGATAATTCCTCGTCGGATAAATCATCAAAACGCGCGGGAAGATATAGCATGAATTCTTCACACTCTGCAATAATCTTTCTTCCAAATGTTGTATTTACAGCCTTTATGTCAACTAGTTTATACAATTTATCTTTTTCCAAGTTCGATATCTTCATACGGGGTTTCGTATCTGCTAACTGGCCTCGCAGATTTAGTTTAGAAAAGTCCATATCTAAGAACAAATTTTACAAGTGATTACAATAAATAATTAAGTGATTTAAATATAACCTTACCTAGCTTGTTCTTGCTACTGAATAGTGAATATTGATGTCTTTAGCAGATCTTTCTCGATACTAATAGAATTTATAAAACCTACATTTATATATTATGCATATGGCTGTTTTCTCCTCCATCCTTGAGCTGACATCCGTCACCACAAATTCAAAGATCATTAAAAAGCAATTAAAAAGCAGGTCATTAGAAAGCAAACATACATCACCACAAATTCCTAGGTCATTAGAAAGCAAACATACGTCACCACAAATTCCAGGAAGTCATTAAAAAGCAATTAAAAAGTCATTAAAACAGGTCAATAGAAAGCAAACATACGTCACCACAAATTCCTAGGTCATTAGAAAGCAAACACACGTCACCACAAATTCCAGGAAGTCATTAAAAAGCAATTAAAAAGCAATTAGTCTGCATTCCTGAAATTCCAAGGTCATTAGAAAGCAAACATACGTCACCACAAATTCCAGGAAGTCATTAAAAAGCAATTAAAAAGTCATTAAAAAAGCAATTAGTCTGCATTCCAGAGCGGTCACTGGCGCCAGTTAATGAGTTTTTAATTACCCCTACTACAAAGCAATTAGTGGTCTCGCGACTTGGGGGACCACTTACTACTCACAGTACTTCTTAATAATACACATTTAAGTATAAAATAAATTATGAAATGCCAATTATCAACGTTAGATGCTTTTAAAGCCATTTTGGCGCTGCGATCTTATTTTCAATCCCCCAGAGTTTCTGTATTCTGGACCCAATAGCAACAACGTTAAATTTATAACACACCCTAGAGTGTTATTAGGTATATAACAACCCTGAAAGCAGGGTTGTTATGATAACAATAACGTAACGGTCGGACATTAATAGTACATTAAAACACAAGTATCATAAGGCAATCTGTTAACGTCCAAGTTTGGAAAACGAGCCGCTAGGCGAGTTTTACAAAGGACGAGTGCGTCAACAGGCCTTATGATACGTGTTTTTTATACTATTTTTTCTATTGAGGTATTTTTACGATTAAATTTATTTAAATTGCGACGTCAAATTATGACTAGGTATTTTTTTGTTAGTTATGTTTATGTTGGTAACGCTTCTCGCTAACAATTGAAATTTCATATTTTGTCAACTATTGATTAATTAGTGTATTGCAAGGTGTATTGTATTTATGATTCAAGGTCTGATTCTGGTTGTGAAATTAATATTATATTTTTTTCTAGTCCTATCACCTAAAGAAAGTATAAAAATCCATAATTAAAAGTAATATGTTGAAATATTATCAACAACTTACCATTTTGAGGTTACCTGTCATCTGTCAGTTAATAATAATAATAATAATAGCGTGTCCAACCAAAAAGAATAAAATAACATAAAATAATAACATTGACAAAATATAAATGTATATGAATTGTTTTCGGACCATTTAAACTTCTAAACACCAATGAACTGCATACATCAACGCTGTTGGATTGACAGCAGCAAGATCACTCATCTGACAGGGATGTTGTAAGATGGGACAGTTAAGCATGTGAGCCATGGTTTGTTGAAGTCCGCATGAACATAAGTCTGAGCCGCTAAGCAGTCCCCATTTTACCATATTTACTCTACATCTTCCTGTTTGGGTACGGAGACGGTTTAAGCTCTTCCAAGTTAACCAAGGTAGGTCGCCGCCGGGAGGAAGTTGCTCCTTTGGCTGAACTTGTAGCTCCTTAGCTCTGTCTTTCAAAGAGTGAACCCATTTAGCGATCCGTTCTTGACTTGCTGATGTTAGAAGCGGTCTCACGGAAGCTAGAAAGCTCTTTCGAGATTTGAGTCTGGGAACGGACATTACGTGGCCATGTAGTGGGTGCCGTGGATCTGATTCTTGTTTTTTTCGTTCTAACTGACTTGCAACGGAACGTCTTATTGATGGCGGAGCAATACCACTGAGAAGGTAAAGATGTCCAGTCGGAGTTGACTTAAGGCATCCTGTTATCAACCTGCAAGTTTGATTAAGAACGGAGTCAAGCTTGTATACATGCGATGATCGTTCCCAGACCGATGCAGCGTATTCGGCGGTAGAAAAGCATAGAGCAAGAGCGGTAGTACGGAGAGTGTGCGGATCTGCTCCCCACTTGCTACAACATAACTTCTGTAAAAGATTGTTTCTTGAAGATACTTTTGATTTAGTCTTAATAATATGTTGTCTGAATGATAAAGTCCTATCGAGTGTAACTCCTAAGTAGGTTGGTTGTTTAGAAAAAGTCACAACTTGCCCATCCCAGATAATATTCAGTTCTTTATTTGCTTCTTTATTTCGGAGATGAAATAAGCTGAAGATAGTTTTCCCAGGATTAGGACAGAGGCAATTCTCTTTGTAGTAGAACGATAATTTATTAAGGTTATTAGTTAAAATATTTTCAATTGTTGAGAACTCGTTACTTTGTGCAGCAAATGCCAGGTCGTCTGCATACAAAAATCTTCGTACACCAGATATTGAAGGTTGATCGTTGGTGTAGATATTGAACAACATCGGGGCCAAGACACTGCCCTGAGGAAGACCATTTTTCTGAATTCTCCATCTACTGCTACTATCTCCAAGTAACACATAGAAGCGACGGTTTTCTAACAGAGAACGAATTGCTTTTACCAAGTTAAAATCCCGAGTAATCATATAAAGTTTTACCAAAAGACGTCGGTGGTTAATGGTATCATAAGCTGAGGATAAATCTACAAATACAGCTCCAGTAATTTTACGAGCCTCATAACCGTCCTCGATGTATTGAGTTAAATTTAATATTTGTGCCGAACTGGATTTACCTGGTCTAAACCCCGCTTGTTCTGGAATAAGCTTTTCATCGACGTCAAAAGATAGTCTATTCAGCAGCATTCTTTCGTATAGTTTGTACAGGCAGCACAGTAGGGAAATAGGACGAAAGTTTTTGGGATTATCTAGAGGTTTTCCAGGTTTTGGGATAGCTATAATTTTGCTTTTTCTCCAAACTTTGGGTATAGTACCGTTTTCAAAACACCAGTTGAACATATTTAGTATCCACTCTCTAGTTCCCTGCCCAAAATGAACAATTTGCTCATTTCTAATATCATCAATACCAGCTGCTTTGCCTAATTTTAATACATTAATGGCGTTATCCAGTTCTGTTCTTCTTTGATGTATTTGATGGCGGTGTCCAGTTCGCTAGTAAATGATTCCCAATTAGCCTTTTTGAAATTAAAACGACTTTTAAATGCAGTCTTCCTGGCTATGACAATAGCACCTATTTGCAGCATTATTGGTCTGTGCTGACTGTGAGGAATAGGATTTAGTACCTATTTTACACAATTTTCTGTAAGATTGCTGCTCACAAAAATCAGGTCAGGGTTATATCCTCTTTGCCAGCGTCCACTGTTGAACGATGATGGTAATTTAGCATCATGGATCAGATCGAGAGAATTCATTTCAGCCCAGTTTTCAACTCTATGACCATCTTCATTGGTTTCACGATAACCCCACACCGTGTTTGAACTGTTGAAATCACCGATGATCACCTTATTTGACTGACAACCAAAAATACTAGAGTTAAACTGGAAATCAGTTGCTGGAGGTTTATACACAGAAGTTACATCTATTTTTTCCACTTCAACAGAAAGTGTCTCTATATTGTTTATTTCTGTTTTTCTTACATTAGCACATTGTATATCTTCTCTGACAAATATAGCGCTGCCATAATGATCGTGAGGACATTCTATCATTAGTTTCATACCCGCTATTTTAGGGCGGTTAGAATTAAGCCCTCTATGCGTTTCTTGGATGCATAGGATGTCACATTTATTTAATTTACAAATGTCTGCAATCAAATCTTGTTTTATTGTACTTAGTCCTTCTACATTTAATGAAATGATGTTCAATACTGGCTCTGGTAAGAGACACTTTAATTTTTCTTTTTGACATATTTATATTTTAACTTTTTCTGGTTGGTATTAGCAGAATTGGCAGGTTTTAAAACCAGTACCCGGGGTCGCGACGTGGACGCTTCTGCTATGACCCACTACAAAAACCTTAATATAAAATTGTTTCGTTTAAAATATATTTTTATATAAAGTTGTAAATGACACGTGTCATATTTGACATAAAACAATTTTTTTTTATAAAGCATGACTACCAACTCGAGAACATGAAAGGCGCCAAAAATAGTACGCTTATAGATCTTCTAAACGTCGTGTTTGCAGTACAAAACAGTGCGTTTATAGAAACATAAGAACACCGAAATAGAAAAAATAATTTACGTTGGTAATATAAATATACGTCAAACGTCATTGTAAATGACAAAATTTCATTCTATGTGACTATACGAATAAATAATATATGTAGGTGTACTGTGTTAATATGGTAGATGATGGTAGTGAATTAGTCGCACATAATCAACAACGACACAATAAAACGACAAGATTCGAATAATTCAAAGAACGGATAGAGTTTCGAATGAAGGATTTCATAATAAGTCAAAATCAATAGACGCACTACTAGCATCGAAAAAATTAAAATAGAAGTGGGCGGATCACGTTTTTAGAATGATAAACCATTAAGGCAAATAATATCACAGAATGGACACTGCGAGCATAAATGAGGTAGAGACAAACCGTGCTGTTAGAATTTAGTAGAAAAAATAATTAAAACAAATATTCTTCCAAACAGATAATATTCTGGCATTGTTTATTTATTTATTTATTAATATATATACGGGGTAAACCCATTTACAGTGAAAAAAAAAATACAATAATTTGTATAAACATAGCAGCATAGGACAAACAATGGTAAATATGTATGTATGATTAATAAGCAAAATGGTATGAAGTAATGTGCCAATATTGAATAATGAAGATGATTATAGTTTGTAGTAAATACATAAGTAATAAGGTTAATACACATATAATATCTTATCTAAGTTATTTAAACAGAGCTTTCAGATTTGTTTTAGAGCAATTGAATAAATCTACATTTGATGAGTGATAATTTACTGTTCTTTGACATCGTAACATAGGTGAATTAAACATATAATTATTGGAAACAGACGGTATTGAAAAAATATCACTAGTTCTAGTTAAATATGTAGGAACTTTAAAATTTAGTAAACTTAGCAATTCTGGACAATTTATTGTATAATTAATAATGTCAAGGATGAATTTTAGGTCATATATTATTCTCCGTTCCTCTAAAGTATTTAATGATAATAATTTTTGGATGAAATTGTACGATAAGTTATCAACTGGAATATTTAATTTGTAGTTAACAATTCGAAGAAATTTATGTTGAACTTTTTCAATATTTAGTTTTCTATTGTTGTAATGTGGACACCAAACGGTTGAGCCATATTCTAAACCAGTGCGAACTAATGAGCAATAAAGTGTTTTTAAAGTAATAATATTATTAAAAGGTTTTGTTGTTCGTTGAATGAAACCAAGCATTTTTAGTGATTTTTTAACTGAAATTTCATTATGTAATATGAAGGTCAAAGTTATGTCAAAATAAAACCCTAAATCTTTAATATGATCTACAATAGGTAAAATGGCATTATTTAACTGATAATTGAATTGTATGGTTTCTGTTATTCTGTGGAATCTAATGACGTTACATTTTTCAATATTTAGATACATATTATTAGATGTGCACCAAGCAAGAAGAGAATCTATACAATTTTGAATTTTAATACAGTCATTAACTGTTCGTATCCCCACATAAAATTTAAGGTCGTCTGCATAAAGTAGGTAAGGGACGTCTTCGAAGACAAATTTATATCGTTTATGAATAATAGGAATAGCATAGGCCCCAAATGAGATCCTTGAGGTACTCCACTTGTTGCAATAAAACTGCAGGAAAGATGTGATTTAATTTTAACACGTAAGGTTCTGTTATGGATGTACGAAGATAACCAAGATAATAATGGGTCACGAATACCTAAAGCTTTTAATTTCATAATTAACAAGTTGTGATCGACTTTATCAAACGCTTTACTAAAATCTGTGTATACCGCGGCAACTTGTATTCTATCATTGAAGCATTTTAAAATGTAATCTTCATATAGAACTAGATTTGTTACGGTGGATTTCCCGTTCAGAAAACCGTTTTGTTGAGGAATGATTATTTTTGTTATTTCGGGGGAAATTTTTTGAAGAACAATCTTTTCAAAAATTTTTGGTATGGCCGATAAAATTGTAATTGGACGGTAACAGCCAATGTCCGATTTATCACTAGATTTATGAATAGGTGTAATGTGACCCGTTTTCCAAATAGTTAGAAAATGACCGTATTTTAAAGATTTATTGAAAAGGATAAATAGTGGGTAACTAAGTTCGTTTGCACAGACGTGCAATAGTTTTGGTGGTATAACATCTGGACCTGGTCCTTTGATAATATTTATAAAGTTTAATGCATTAAATATGTCAGTAACGGACAAGTGACAAGTGGAGATATCGACTTGATTTAAGTAATCTGGAATATAATTTGTAGTGGTGGTATTGTTAACTGTGTATACGCTAGAGAATTGTTGAACAAACAAATTAGCAATTCCAGAGATATCACTCTGTGTATTAGAATTTAGGTACATATTCATTGGTAAATCGTTGTTTTTGCGAGTACAATTAACATAATTCCAGAATGATTTTACATTAGAATGAATCGAGTTTTCAACATTGTTCAAATATATATTGTAACATTGATTACTTAACAATTTACACTGTGTTCTTAATTTAGAGAAAATATTATAGTCTTCAACAGACTTTGTTGTCTTATATGCCATGTGTGCTTCTTTCTTCTGAATAACTAGCTGAATTAATTCACTTGAGTACCAAACAGGAAAGCGTCTTTTTTTGATTCGTTTTGTAGGAACGTGTAAATTAATGGCGTGGTACACAACAATAAAAACAATTCACTGCACTATCAATATCCATATCATTTAATACGCACCAGTTAAAATTTTGAAGAGAGTCCGAAATAGATGTATAATTAGCACGGTGAAAATCGTGCACTAACATGTTGTAATCTAAGGTTTGCACTTTAGTGTTTTTAGTGGTTGTTATTTCAATTGGGGAATGATGTATGTCGGCCGGAAGAATGGGATCAGGTGAGTGTATAGTTGAATAGTAATAGTTGTTGGTGATGATCAGATCGAGAATTCTCCCATTGTGATTTCGAATATCGTTTATTTGTTTTAAATGTAAGAAATTTAACATTTCTATTACGAGTCTATCTTGTGGAGTATAAGACATAACTTCCTTGAGGTTAAGATCATTCCAAAGAACATTGGGTAAATTATAATCTCCAAATAAGAAGATAGGGTAGTCAATGTATTTGTTTATTATTTGTTCTACCTCAGTAAAATGAGCTTCATAACTTGCCATATTGGATCTTGGTGGTATATCAGTACAACCAATTATAATGTTCACATGTTCTAATTTAACAACGACAAATAAATGCTCCACGTCATTATTTGTTAATTTTATGGGCATTGAAGAATATTTGTTGTTAATAGCAATGAGAACGCCTCCACCTGATTGCTTATTGCTGGTGTGTATATCTCTATCTTGTCTGAAGATATTGAAATTATGGAGACCTATTTCAGAGGATGATATGTCGGAGCTTAGATTAGTTTCGGTAAATATAATTATATCATAAAGAAAGGGCGTAGATGAGGATCGTAATGCATGTAATTTAGTTCTCAATCCGTTCACGTTCTGGTAATAAATATTTAGTTGGATTGAGGCATTCCGTTTTTTGAGTATTTAGATTTTATGATTTTCGGGCAACCATTAACGTACGTAATTGTTAAATTCTGTTCACCATTATTTATTCTCGTAGAGAGTTCCTCTTTTAATGATTTAAGGTACTGAGTTTCTTAAGGAGTTCGGTCAGCTCCAATCCTGAATGGAAGGTCTTTTGGTAGCCGTTTCTTGTTCTTTAAAATATGAATAACATCCCTTGAGTGATTCAATAATACTTTCAGAGGTTTTATTTTGTTCTCGGAGGGTTTTCCTAGACGGAACGATTTCATTTTGTTTAAATTTATATTAATGTTGCCGTTTTCAGTAATTTTATCAATATCGTGTTTATTTTTTATTGCCTTATTGGTTTCATCAAGTTCTGTTAAATTGTAAATAATAATATTCGATGCTCTGCTTTCGCGGTCACGTATTTCGGCAATAATAGGTTCCATAAAATTCTCGACTGATGTTTCTTTCTCAATTATGTGATTTTTAAAGGAAATAAAATCCTCTCTTAGTGACATAATTAATGTTTTAAGATCATTGTTGCTAGTATTATTTTTATCTTGACATGTGTTACGGTTTAAAATTGATGTGGTGACATTTTGCTCCAATATATTATTGCCCTAGATATACGTACCTTTCTATCGTCTAAATCTGGTTTCCCTCGTCGTATTCTTATTATTGTTTTGTCGATCCATCGTGTATCTTTATATTTTTATAGTGTTTCGTCCAATAAATTCTCTCTGCCTTCTTATTGTAATTATATTTCAAATGTTCCTATAGTGTTATTTATGTAAAATATGTTTCACTTCGAATCTATAACTTACCTAAATCCCTTTTCTGGTTATTTTCGACCTATTTCTAATCTATTTCGTGTATTCTTCAATAGTTTATTCTTTGGCGACCCACAAGGTTATTTGTTTACATCGCGCTTGACATGTTTCTAGTTGTAGAATTGCGACAGCGGCGTGCGTGAATTATTTTTATTGTATTTCTTCTTTTTATTTTGTGGTTGTTTTTTTGCGCCATCTTCATCCGGCAAAAACTTCTTGGTTCCGGAAAAAGTTTTGAGCATCGTGGAATTCTGATACAGACTCTGTTATGGGGTAGATGTGTTTTCTTTTGACGAGTATTTTGGCACGTGGTTGATGGTTGGCGTGATTTAGTTTTGACGCGAGTGGAGTACCCGATTGTTGTTTTGGACCAGTTTTTGGTTTCGCCATTGTTGCGGTTCTGTACTACGTCGGGAGTGCTCGAGTGACTTTCCAGTGTTGTGTATTTTGGTGGGTGCTTCGTGTGGTGTCACGAGCATCTTTTCCGAGTTCTGGAAGTCACCTCTCTTCGGAGGATTTGCGAACTCTGCCGTCAGCGTCTCCATTCTTGTGAACATCTCCAGATGGTGTAGCGCCGCATGCCATCGTCCTCAGCCCGTCGACCGACTGCCGTCTACCCCATCACTATTCCTGGATACCTCACCGCCACTGTAGATAAGTTGCAGACTTTTTTTGTTCATATGAATCTCTTATTGTTGTCTACTGAAAGCGACCATTTTGTTCATATTCTTGTAACGTTATTAATTATTTGTGTAGTAGGTCGTCATTATTGGACGACATATCAAGTTTCATCGTTATTTAGGGTCGTTGTGCCTAACACACGATATAGTAATTTTGTCTAGTTTTGTCCGTCGCGAATTGTCCGTCGCCCGTCTCAACTGGCTGTGAATTGCCCTGCGTCGTATGGTTGGCCAACAATGGACGTTTGTAGATGTGTATCGGGTTACGGGCGTATTCGAGTCGTGTAATTTATCTTTATATTCTTTTCTTTAACGTTTATTAAACGTACTTTTATATTTTTCTTGAAACTTTTGTTCTATTTTAGAAAGCCTTAATATTGTCGTTTTCAGGCCACAACAGATCACGGTAGGTATCAGTATATTGCGTTTTCGTAATTTTCACGTTAAAAATTACGTGGCGCCCATTCAACCCCTTTTGGGGTTGTTCACCAAATTTTACCCTCTCCCTCCTCCACTGTTTAAAAGCTGGCGGCCGCACACCAGAATATCTAGGGTGCGTTAAGTAATTTTTATCGCGTTGCGCGAAGCACGTTACACATGGAATGCAGATATATCGTAGAGAGCTGGATGGTGCCAAAACAGCAGCTAGTACGAATCTGGATAAGTCAGTGCACACTAGTGGTGGGATCCGGATAGTTTCGGTTTCGGATCCAAAATTATCCGGATATCCGGATAATTGAATATTGAACTATCCGGATCTCTGAACCAAATCTCAGTATCGGATTTTGGATCCGGATCTGAGTATCGGATTTTGGATCCGGATCTCAGTATCGGATTTTGGATCCGAATCTAAGTATCGGATCTTGAATCCGGATCCGAATATCGAATCTTGGAAACGGATTTGAGTATCGGATCTTAGATTCGAATATGAGTATGAGATATGAAATTCCAGTATCCGGATCGGCTCTCGGATTCGAATATTCTCAGTATTGAACCTTACATTTCAATATTAGCATCGGGTCTCATCAAAATCAAAACCAAATAAATCTAATGATAGTCCACAATAAATTTTTGTTTGATGTAGTTAATTAATAGTTGGCAGATATAAATTTCTGTTGGACAACTTTTAGCATCCGCTAAGATGGAAATTCTTCGATTCCACAGAACTATAAGTAAGAAAAACAACCCCTTTTATGTGAAACACGTGCACGATAGGTATTTCGCTACCTGCAACGAACCTACGGCCATTGTTTCTCAAATTTCTTTTTTCTTTACATTTGCACATACTACCTGGTTATTTTAGAGGGGTATTATAAAATGTATTACTGTTTGTGTACTGGTGTTTACAGACCGCTGTAAAGATAAACAGGCCCACTTTAACGGTTTGAATTTGAACACAATTCCAGATGTTAGACTTCACATTCAAAATGAAGAATCGGATCCAGAATTAAAATTTGGATCCGGAACTGCAAACAAAACATCGAATTCTGATCCGGATCCGTAAACAAAATTTCGAATCCGGAACTAAATCAGGATCCGGTTCCAAATCAGGATCCGGATCCATATCAGGATCCGGATCTAAATCAGAATCCGGATCTGAATTAGGATCCGGATCCAAATTCGAATTAAATTATCGGATTTCCGCTTCAATATCCGAACGTCGGATATCCGAGGATCCGGATATTTTGAAATCCGGCTTCTCGGATCCAAGTTTTGTCGGATCCTCACAGCACTAGTGCACACCCCGTGAATCGCACGTAAACAGCGGTCGCAACGGAGTTTATCTAATTCTTTATTGTCTATAGGTTTTAAACACTTGAAACAGTCATCCAAATTTATAACTGGCATTTTATTGCGTGATTTAGGTTAAATTTTTAAATATCAAAGAAATTTATTTGCACTATAGTTGGCAACAGTGACTATTTGCGATTAATTTAAATAATATTTAAAATTTATTGTACTTTTTATTTAACCGACGAGTAGCAACACTGATAAGTTGACAACTAATGCTCAACAGTAGGCGTAAATAGCCTTTAAAGACTTTAATAAGTAATATTAAAAGTAAGATTTACTCACTGTTACGAAAATAATATAGACAATGATTTAAAACGAATGGATAGTATTACTTCCACTCACGTTTAGGACAATAGCACAGAAATTTTTATGTAAGAATTTATAGCACAGAGGCATATAAACGTAAGTAAATATATACACGCTGTCACTATACTATATGTCACCTGTATGTATTATGATGTTATGTTGCAATGCAAACTATGACCGTAAAATTGTTGATTACAACAAACGATTTTGATTATAACCCAATAATTTTGATTACAAGAATAAATTTAACAAAGTAAATTTCATCAATATTTAAAGCTAGCATTCTTCGATGAATCAAAATATAGTTTAAAGTGTGTGTCAATTTGCAAATTATGCATTATGAGGGGCGCTGAAATATAATTTTGCTCAAGGCGCCTTTTACCCACGGAGCGGCACTAATAGCGTGTGGTATTTCTTTAAAATAAAATGCAATCCATTTTTTGCAAAACTAAATCTTTGAACAAAATCGAAATTATTTTACATTTTTCAAACTGGTTGTCACGAAGTACGAAGTCGATATACTTGGGAGCCTGATGTCAATCTATAACAACTACAAGTCACAACATTTCATCATCATCCGTATCCATATTTTATACAGCAATACTTTTTCGAAATACGAGAATAAAAACCACTAGTACCTTTCTCTCGTAATCATAATAACATGTAAAAGTTAGGTTAGATCTAGCTGAACCTAAGCTTAAGCCGCCAAATTTGGCAGTTTAAATTAAACCAAGCTTAAACTCCAGCGCAAGACTAACCTTTATTGTACAACTCAAGTTTTTAAAAAGCTGAGGTTTATCAACGGCTTACGACAAAACCAGGCTTAAACCCACAATGTACAATCGGGCCCTTATAGTTGTCGAGATCGCAATGGTAGCCACTTAAAAATGAACAGCTTGTAAATTTATTATAAACATATATTATTTATAATTCACACATTACATATATGTAGTGTAAATAATCATGGTCGAAATATAAAATGGTTTTGACTTATATTAAACATATAAATTTGGTAGTTCATACACAGTACATACAAGTACACAGTATGGTTCACCCAATTAATAGTAAACCAACATAAAACTAAAGGAATGATACCAGGAGGTGCTAAACATGTTTTACTTTACTTCATTGAATTTTTTTTACTTCACTGTGCTGTTTCATATGTGCGACTAAGCTATATTTATGTAAAAAACATTTTTTACATTCATTGCACTGAAAATCTTTTACTCCAGTATAATTTAATAAGTAATACCAATAATGGCAACCTAAGGATAAAAAGTGTTGCGCCAAAAAAGATGCTTAGCGATACAGAGCCATCTATCCATAGATATATGAATCAAAGTCGGTATTTCAGAATACTGTATTTCGGTTTTAAAATAAGGTGTAAGAACATAGAAATTAAGTATGATATTTGTTTGTAAGGGTATATACTTTCTATTGAATTAGATATTTACTATGGGTAATAAAGTTTTACATTGTTGGTGGTCGGAGAATACATCGCTTGCAATTTATGTAGTTTTTTCTCCAAATTATAAAAATATTATGAACTAACTAAATTTATTAATTGAAAATTTAAATAAAGTGCAAGATTATTATAATCTGTAATTGCGATTTTCATTTGTTTAATTGTGTTTTGCAATATTTATATTTAAATTCGATGTATGGCTTGACTTGAGTTTGTATTATGATTCATTATATTATCAAGAACAAATCTATTATTTTGAAAAGAAAATGTAATTTATGAAATAGTTACAGGTTACTTATACGAGCCCAACCCCAAATCTATTCGTACCCTCTGAAAAAATATATTAACAGCAAGAAGAAATATTTTTTTAGATTACAATAGTTAAGACCATATTTCATCATTACCGATATCTGTGTACAAAGCAGATTGGCACACCCAGCAATGGGTAACATGCCGTGATGATATATTTATTTAAGACCATATTTCGGCAATTTTTTGTTTTATGTATTAATAAAGTGTACTGGATTTAAATATAATGTTTACCTAAATTTATCATTTTAACAATAATCTACGGGCAAATATATGACAACAGATACGTGCTAATTTTTTTAGTTATGCTTAGAACAGTAAATAATACAATATTTATGTTAGTATTATTTATAAAACTGGAGGTAAAGGAAACTGACAATATATTCAATTAATTACTATATGAAATATTATTTTTTTAGTAAAATTATTTGCAAAGTGATATTTATTTATTAAAGTACTACATCGTACTACCTATACAATTATATTAAAACCAAGAATAAATAAACTTCTGGATGCTATGATTATTGCTCCAATTCAACAAATTTTGATATGGTGTATTAATAGAGTGTATAGAACTTGAATACATTGCTTATAATAAAATTTCTTTGGTTTAATAATAATTTATTTGCAAAAAAAAAACATTGTCTGCATGTGACAAATGTTTTCGTCGTTAATAATTTGCAAATAATTTTTATTAAAATAGCATTTAAAATGACAATTAATTCAGTATGTTGTCAGTTACTTTTACCCTCAGTTTTATAGATAATACTAACATAAATATTGTATTATTTACTGTTGGAACGAAAAATTTTGGGACTTGTCTTTTGTCATGTATTTGCCCGTACATTGTTGTTTAAATGAGAAATTTAGTTAATAACATTGTATTTAAATCCAGTACACTTTATTAATACATAAAATAAAAAATGCCCAAATATAGTCTTAACTATTGTAACCTAAAAATTTATTTTTTATTGCTGTTAATATATTTATTTCAGAGGGTACGAATACATTTGGGGTTGGGCTCGTAACTATTTAGGAAAATTGTTAGCAAATATTCTGAAAACTGATATATAATATTTTTCTCTTAACTCTTTCAGTCTCAGAAAATTTACCACATTTTTTACCTGTGCGTCACGGAAAAATAAAATACATTATTTTAGAAAAAAAAATATTTAATGACAAAAAGTACATTGTGTTAATATAAGATAAATTTAATTAAACATCTTCAACGGCTCCACGGTGTCCTGGGGGGGTGGTACATAGTTTGTACCACTATGGCTTTGAATGAAAATCTTGGAAACAAGTTTTGCTCTTTGACAAGCAGAGTGGTAAATTGCATACAGAACATATCCACTCAGTACGCACTTGTTTCTTTTTTGTGCTACAATTGGCACAGCGTTTTCTTGTACTACGAATTGGCTGATGAGCTGAACTCTGCAATCTTACTTCAGCAGGTACCGTCGGCTTGTGTTTCTTGAGAGTCAAGGACGGACCATTATCAGTTTTTTGTCTCAATGATATTAATTTTTCTGATAACAACCCATCGATTACCCGTCTACGGAAATCTTTTTGTGAAATAATATTTCCGTGTTGTAACTTATACAGTATGAATGAGTTGCAAACACATACGTCTAAGAAATGAAAAAAAATGCGATGCCACCATTTATGGCTCTTACGGTTTATTTCGTAAGATGCTTTCAATTGGTCGAACTTGTCAACAAAATTCATATTCGCATTATAATCAATTAAAACTTTAGGACATGGCACTTCAATCACTTCTCCATTTCTTTCTCGCCGGCGTACAGTCGACGTATCCTTAGGATCATGAAAGTTTGATAATAAGTGGACTGATCTTTTATCTTTCCATTTATACATAGATAATCCAGTATTGCTCATTTTCCAATCAAACTCACCCCTGGATAATTTTTTGTCTTCTTTCATAGCTGGAATATTTTTCCTAGTAAAATTGATTGTTCCACATGCATGAATGTTTTTATTTTTCAATTCCAACATTAACTTGTAAGAGTTGAAATAATTATCGAAATACAAATGATGATTTTTTCCTTCAAGTCCTCGCACTAAATCTTTTACAACTCGCCCTCCTAGATTTTTCTCCACAGTGTCGTTGACTTTACCAGTGTATATTTCGAATCTATATAAATATCCGGATTTGTCTGCCAAAGACCAAATTTTATAGCGTCTTTTTATTGGTTTTTTGGGCATATATTGTTTTAGTGAGCTTCTGCCCTTGAACCTTATCATAGACTCGTCAATTGCCATACAATGATTCGGATGGAGACACTTTTCGAAGTTTTCTGCCAGTTTGTCTAAGAAGGGGCGAACTTTGTATAATTTGTCATATTGAGCGTCGTTTCTATTTGGCAAAAGGGCATTGTCATTTAAATGAATATTGCCTAGAAGCCAACTAAATCTATTCACTGGCATAAATTGACTCACGTACGCATCATGTAAATCCGGACTTGAACTCCAATAATCCTTGTAACTGGGCAATGATTTAATCCCCATTAATAAATTTATCCCCAAGAATGCTTTCATTTCAATTAAATTAGTTGACTGAAATCTTTTCCCAGAAGCCTGATATTTCTGAGACGCATATAAATTAGTTTGGAAAACTAAATTTTCAATAATGTTGTCGGAAAATAGTAAATTAAAAAATTTGTATGGAGTAGGATCTTCAATTTCTTTCACAACTTCTGAAACTCCTGAGTAATCGAGAAACTGAGGAGGTGCAGCTACATTGAAACAATGACCCCATTTTGGAGGCATGTCAGTAGTCGATTCGATAATTTTCAAACGAAGTTGGCTCAGAGGTATGTTTGATTCAGAATCGTCAGAGTCAGAATCCTCAATTAAATTATTGTCCTCTAATTGTATATCATTGTCCAATTCTACACCGGCGATCAATTCTGTGTCATCTAAATCGTCATCAATAATTGACTCTTGGTCAGAGGGTATACCTTCATATACGGGCAGATCTTCGTACTGGGTTGCTAAAAAGTGTTCTTTTGAGCAACCTTGTACAAAGAATGGCAATTCCTCGTCCATTATTCTACAAAACATAATTCTATGTAACTATATTTTAAAACATAGAGGTACATATAACGTACCACCGTATTTTTGTCCAAAACTAAAAAAATATGCGTAATTTTATACTTACCCGTATCTCCGTCTTTTTTTATACAACTAATGTGTTCCTTGATATAAAAGTTTAAAGATAAAACCAACTATGTTCATTAAAATCGATTAATTTATAAATGTACACTGAAAAACCAAGTGATTGACCTTATAACAAGCTTACACAAGCATGAAGTGCATTACAATAAAACGCACGTTATTCACATCGTACCTTTACAATCACATAAACACATTTATGGTGGTGGTACAGTTTCTAGCCTACTAGTAAGAATGGAAATAATATTTATCTAAGTGGTCCAATTTACGTACCACCATGGCGCGCTTGCTTGAAAAAAAGTGGTACATACACTGTACCGCTAATCCTAAAAGAGTTAAGAGGACATTCTCCGGTACGAAATATAGACTAATTTTCTGGAACAAATCCTGATTATATGATAGCACATATTTCATTCATTTTTTCACTATTATGTACATAAAGGATGGAAAAAGTTTGCTAACCGCTAATTATTAATTTTTTATCAATGGGAAATTTTTGTTTTTTGTTGAAAAATTAATCTATATTTGACAACAAATTTACTACAAAAATAAGTAAAATTTTGACATAATAATGGGTCATCAAAGTGTATACAACCTTTATTTATAAATATACCAAATTTTAAGTATGTACGTTCATTCTTGGTGCTGTAGTTTGTTCCAGAAAATTATTGTTTTTCGAATACACATTGCCTACTTACAGGCGTAAAATGCCAAGATTTTCATAGTGGGCGGAGCTAAATGTTTATGTTGAAACTATTATTATCGTGGCTGTACACCCCGTGTACAAGGGGTAATACTATTAATAGATACAGACAGACCAAATTGACGAGAAAATATTTCACAATTATTAGTCTTTGCTTTGTATAAAGTTGATGGTTGAGTGCCGAATGCGGTGCATTATTGTTAAATTTGTTTGTTGTGGTATTTTTGTATCTCGTTTTTGTTATTTAGTTTCATACTTTTTTTTTCGTTTTTTTATATTTATTATTGTTGCTATTTTACATTAGATTCAGTTTTATACCAGGTACCTAAGTTAAATTTTACAATACTGGAATTCTGAATCTTTGATCAGTAAAGATTATAGTTATTAATTCGGTACTACCGGAACAAAAGGTCAAATATCGATTTTTTCAATTATTGCGTTTGGATTAAATTTGGTACCTAAAACGTACAACTAGATCCTTTCAAGCGTATTTACACATGCCCATAAACTTCCAAGATAAGCTTATACCCTTGTTCTCAGACAAACATTATGTACGTTCGGGCTTATGATTTTAAGTCCCTGCAGTACAGTAGCGAATTGCGATATGAGTATTTTACGTTCAGTATTTATTCATTGTAAACAATAATTATTTTTGAAGACATACATACATATTAATTTTGTTGATGTATCTACAAAACGTTTATATCATTTGTGTATATTGCTAATATCAAATTTATTTTTATAAAAAAAGGCCGGTTGCGCCAAAAGATTTTTAAAAGTCTATTTACTAATCTACATTTACTTTTTAATCTCCAATTTACAAATAATCATTTTTATTTAACTTAATAATTTATGGAAAATTTAGAACCAAATATTAATAAATTTCTTATTGTGTGACTACAAATTTATTTTGAGAATTATTAAATTGTAATAGTATATTACGTAACATGACATGTGATAGTTTTTAGGTCGAGAATGTAGTTTGGGAATTTAAGACCCATAGGGTCGAGATTTGTATGATACATAATATTTACTTACCATCCACGCATGCACCGTATAGAAAAAAGTAAGATACATGCAACAACTGATTGTATTATTACTCATGTACTATAAATATTTTTATATTTGATAACATATTGTAAAGGATGAAATATTTTGGGAGAGAAATATGCTTCAAAAACTTTATTTTTTTTACGAAGATAGTCTGCTACCAGAAATTTTCTACTCACGACAATAACAAACCAGGAATTTAAAATTACGGAATAACTATTATTATTCAAAAGTAATTGCGTATCATACTGAAAAGTTATGAACTATCGGTTTATTTATTAGAAGAGAGGTATTGGATTCATGCTAAAAATCGCATAACCAGATTTTATTGAATAAGCACGTTTTAAGGTCCCTATAATCCGATTTTAACATTTTTACGATGATGTCTGTCCTCGACAAGTAAATTCCACACTCCTGGTGACAAATTAACTACGTGAAATTAGAAAATCTTTAAATTTGTAATGAAAAATTCTGACACTTGACATCTATGTACATAGTTACTAATTATCATTCTGAAACGGGCCCCCACATCTGATTGTCAAGGCCAACAATGTAACATGACTGTTCGCGCCCTATATTTATGTAACCAAAAAAAGGAAGTGGCGAGAGGTATTGTGCTGGCCACAACAGATTTTTTATGTTGCATTAAAAATTATTAATTGAAATGAAAATATTGCAAAAGTTTTTCAAAATAAAGTTGTTATACCTATTTTTAATTTCATAATTATTTTACCACATTCTCTCAAAAATTAAAATAAATTTTATAAAGAACATGCGGTCGGGTATATCTAAAAATAATTTGTCGGTAAAATATACTTAATCAGAATTACAAGATCACAACAATTGTCCTAAGTATTACATATTTTTCAGAGATAACAGTATTTCCAAATTATATAATTCCGTTGAGATTTAAATATAAATTCTTAATCCACGTTGTGTAGTGGGGTGCTAGGGGTACTAACCAATCATTGTAGAGCACCTTACTGATGCTACGCCGTCCCACCGACTACCGGCCACCACACGTTGTTTCCCCTGAGTAACTAAGAAGTCCGAATAATGTCCTCTTAAGAACATATACAAAATGCAGACACATCTTCCCCACCCGATACCATAAACCTTTGATTAAATTTCTATAGAAGTACAAATCCGATTCCGCTTATTTTAATTTTAAAGTTTGGTTTAGTTAATTCTTATAAAATCATGGAATAGTTGAAATTTTAATATTCAAGAAAATTCCATCTTCATTTCTTGTACATGCTTTGTTATTCATAATTTTATGTTCATTCAATATTCAGCTCAATTGCCGATAGACTAGACATCATAAACGAATGAGTGAAGAAAATAGATAATAAATACATAGGTATTCACCCATACAATGACCTGTATCTGAGAGATTCATTAGAATGAATACAATAACGAGAAAAGGTTCTTACATCGGTATAGATAACTAAAAGAAAGGATTAGGAAATATCGGCCACTATACAATCCATAAATTTGAATGAATAAGATCTAGTTGACCATTCATAGATTTAATATACCCCTTTATGTCTCTCTTAATTTCATAAGAATCTTGGAACGTAGGTGTCGGGTTTTTCCTTTCATTATGAACTATGGATGGGTTGATGTTTGAAATTAGGATTAATATTTTTGCCCTTTACGTAATGGTAGTGGTTCTCTTTGTACTTTTCATAAATTTATCATTTCTGTTTGAGTTTCATACAGTCTACTTCGTGTAATTTGGTGTTTTGAAAGTGTTACAATTATCTTGTAATAGTGATTCATTTCAAATTATTTTATTTAAAATGAAACAGCGGCGAATTGTTGTGTTTATATTAATTGTGATAATTCGCGGAAAAAATGTCCTCAGATGACGTTCTTTAAATTACCAGTGGATGTGAACAGACAAAAAATTTGGATTGATAACAGTGTCAACTTACGTTTATTGGAACTAAGTAGAGAACAATTAATAAAAAAAAGTTATTTGTGAAAAACATTTTGATAGGTGGTAGTGCCCGGAGGAAGTTAGTCAAACATGCAGTGCTGTATGATTTCGGTTTAATTACGACACCATCTTCATCAAAAATAATGGAACCATTAAAAGTTAAACAACCTGTGGTAAAGGTTTATACTAACAAAATGATTTGTGGTATTTCTTCACAGAAATGCAATAACTTACTATGCAGGTTATTTAGTATATAAGTGTATAAATAAATATCCATGCAACATTTGTGAAAATTATTTAAAAAAGAATGATGAATTATATACAAATAACGAAATTTTAATATTTGTAAGAGACTACGGTGAAAATGATAAAATGGAATGTTTATATAGACCGACCGAATTAGCAGTTGACATTTTATTTTTAATTTTAAATACAATGGAGACATATTTCTAAAATAGTAAACATATTTCGTTTTTTTAAGAAAACACTTTTAAATAAAATAGAAGAAAATATTAATGCAAAATATATTAACTGGTTACATGTCGATGCGGAATGTAATGAACATAAAAAATATTTTATAAATTTAGCTCTAAATGAAATAGAAGAAAATATTAATGCAAAATATATTAACTGGTTGCATGTCGATGGGGAATGTAATGAACATAAAAAATATTTTATAAATTTAGCTCTAAATACAAAACTGGAAAACTGTATAAAATGTTAGCAACTATGTCAAAATCTTTTGAATTTGCTAAAAATAAAAACAGCTATGATAGAAAGATAAAAATAATTCAAAATCTGTAAATATTTTGATAAATAATAGAAAAAAATTGAAAGTGATGACAAAAGTATTTCAATTTCCAGTATTTCCACATCCCTTATTTCTGTTAGGCAAATGCTACCTGCTACAACACAAGTAGCGGCACTAAAAATTATCAAAACTTTTTTCTGACCACTCTGGGCTCCCATATCTCAATATAATTTTTTACTGCACGCTAGAGGCAGCACTAAACGAATACTAACTCTTCAAATGAACGCGAACGATTTTGCCCATTAGGTTGCCATTATTCGTATTACTTATTAAATGCCAGTATGTTGTTTCATATGTCTAGTTAAGTGTGATTTTTGTGTAAACCATTTTTTACATTCATTACAGTGATAATCTTTAATGCCTTTGTGTAGTTTCATATGTTTAACTAAGGTTGATTTATGTAAAAAACATTTTTTACATTTATTACATTGATAATCTTTAACGCAAGTGTGATATTTTATATGTCTAGCTAAGGTTGATTTTTGTGAAAAACATATTTTACATTCATTACATTGATAATCTTTAATGCCTCTGTGTAGTTTCATATGTTTAACTAAGGTTGATTTATGTAAAAACCATTTTTTACATTCATTACATTGATCATCTTTAACGTCAGTGTGATATTTCATATGTTTAACTAAGGTTGATTTATGTAAAAAACATTTTTTACATTCATTACATTGATAATCTTTAACGTCAGTGTGATGTTTCATGTGTTTAACTAAGGTATATTTATGTAAAAACCATTTTTTACATTCATTACATTGATAATCTTTAACGCCAGTGTGATGTTTCATATGTGTAGCTAAGGTTGATTTATATGAAAACCATTTTTTACATTCATTACATTGATAATCTTTAACGCCAGTGTGATGTTTCATATGACTAGTTAAGTTTGATTTTTGTGAAAACCATTTTTTACACTTATTACACTGAAATTCTTTGTTGTTACCACTTGCACCACCAGTAATTAGAACATTTTCGTCAGAATTAATTTCATTATTATCAGAAACTACATCATGGTCATCAGAATTCTTATCACTTTCGTCGCCCATGTCAACGCTGCTGCCTTTTTGAAAATTAGTATCTGTTTCAAGTGGGCTTTCTTCCATCAGTATTTCTTGTAATAAATCAAGTTCACGGCCAGAGGGATTTTCTGAGAACGGGTCTTTAATGGAAATTTCGTCCACTAATGAATATTTTATTTCTAGTTTATCATTCTTATCTATCACTTCCTCTTTTATATAAACTTCTTCGATTTTATTAATCTCTGTTACGTCTGTGTTGTTCGGCGCCTCTTTAATCCACGCTTCCAGACGTAGAGTGTTCTCCACACAGTTCTTCTTAAATGTACTAAACAATTGAAGTTTCTGTTCGCACATGGAACAGAAGCGTAGTGAAAGCCTCAACTTGAAGATTGTCTGAAACATGAATTTTCATTGTAAAAATATGCTCATTAAGGATGTACAATGTCGATGTTTTTTAAGGTATCTCGGGTAATATTATCGATACAACAAACCTGTTTCACATTCCGTAGTCAACTTTTCGAGAGAAATTTAGTAGTCGCCGCAGGAATTTTGTATCTTCATTTGTTTTTGATCTACAGGTAAAAACTCGTTTTTCGCTAATTTCGAAAATATTTCATATCTTATTAAGTATAATTGTTTAGATACATTTTGTACAGTTTTTACGTAGAATAAAATGGCGTAATTAGATTTTTTTGAAAATTTACTAATTCTCGAGATATAACACAAACTTATATTTTTTAAGTGGGAACGTATGTTGAAAATAGTATCACCTTTTTGTTTATTTTATAAACTTTTCAATGATATATAACAAGTCTACATTCTTTTGTTTTAAACATAAATATAACATGAATTATATTTTTGGAGAAAATATTGAAAATGATTAAGAAACAAATGAAAAACTATTACAGATCACCTTTTTTTATTTTTAATATTTCTTCAGTTTTCTCATTTTTTCAATTTATATACCTCAGAAAGCATATTAAACCACTTTTTTCGATTTGTGCCAAAGCCAACTATAACGCTGATGAAATACTGTTGTTCATTTTAAATGGGGCGCGATTGCTATCTCAAGAACTATAAGAGCTAGAAAGACTGTTAAATGGGCAAACAATTTCTATTTCACAAAAAAAATTAAGTAAAAGAAAAATATTTTTTTCGATCAGTGGTTCTCAAATACAGGACGTAACTTTCTTATTTTAAATGACAGCATGTATTTTTTATTTGCTCCTTCGTTACGGAATTTAATTTTGAATTCAGTGGTACAATATTTTTATATCCTTACATAACGATTTTTTTGAGAAAAATGCTATAATAAGAGTGTTATGAATGGAAAAAATGAATACGTGTTAATTTTTTACATAGAATTGCCATGAAAGAAATACGTAAATATTTCGTTTGCGTTGACATTTATGTAAAAAAATCTGATGTGACCAGCACATTACCTTCCGTCAATTTTGTTATGTACAAATTCCATACATAAATTTTCTTGCAAAAGATTATATATTTCCAGTAAAATTATTTCATATTTCTCTCTTCAATTTTACGTGAATGGTGTCCATTTGATCAAAATTTCTTTGTTAAACTTGAAAATTTTATTAATCTGGAATGGTACGTGTACTACGCTCCTTTTTTAACATAATATTGCATTTAAGGCATATGATTTTAACGGTCTACATTCCTTTCTAGAGGTAATAAATTTTTGACGCATTCCGGTAAAATGGGAAACTTCAAATTAATACTAGTAGTTAATTCTGGTACTGTGCCTTAGGATATATATATATATATATATATATATATATATATATATATATATATATATATATATATATATATATATATATATATATATATATATATAAATTATGTAGATGCCCAGCCCTTGTTGCAGCATTCCTGGTAACTTTCCATTAAGTAACATTAAACCCTATACAGCACAAATGTCATACCACCTAAGTAGTTAAATAGCTCATCTCAGACATGTAAAGCAGAGTTTATGTCGGTCTGTAGAGAGATAAAGTTCATATCATATCTTGTTGTATCTTGTACTTTAAAATAAAAACTTTTTAAAAACATTAAATCGTATTCCATTGATTTAATTGGCGCAGTCGCGGTAGGATGCCCAAAAGGCTTTAAAACTCCGAAGATTTTCGAAATTCGAATCTCCAATTCGTTGAAGAGTTCAAGTCGTCACTTTTAAGTGTTAAACGCGGCATCCACGAACCATCAAGTTCCCTGAGTGTTCAGAAGTCCGAAATCTCACCACGACAATTATTGGTGAGATCAATTCGTTGAAGATTTCACACTTCAAAGAGTGGAACCAAATCCAGAAGTACCAGGCTACAAGACCCTCTACACCCACACAAACCTCCGACGAAGATAGGCTGATCATATCGTCGTTAATTCCGAGAGTCACCAGAAGCGGATCGTTCGTAGAAGACATCTCGACCCCACCACCTGAGCGGACATCAGGAACCATCCCAAATTCACTCCACAAAGACCATGAAATTGGCCGTCGTGAATTTATTATTAATATTAATGTAAGTTTATTACATTCTACTACTCATTGTTGTTAAACAACTTCATATTTATTCAAATTAATATTTACATCATTTTATTTAAATATCACATACACACACAATGAATCCACCAGCTCCACAAATCCAGCCAGCCACTTTGAATTTAATCCCCAGAATCCCTAACGATATTAAAGAACTAATAGATATCATACCCGAATATGATGGGAGCACTGGCACCCTCGCGCACTTTATTAACATCTGTGATGAAATGATCGAAATAATCGATAAACAAAATTTATCTGCAATTATTAAACGAATAATTTTGCATACAATTCGAAAGAAAATAACTAAAGAAGCCAATACAAAACTAGCTACCAAAACGTATACTGACTGGAAATCTTTAAAAGAATTACTAATTGATGAATATGGTGATAAAAGAAATGAAGTTCATTTCTTAACAGAACTATCACATCTCGATCAAAAATCTAACGAAGACATATTCTTGTACTTCGATAAATACGAAGATATTTTCAAAAGATTGATAAGTTTAATAAAATTAAAGTTTGGTGCTGGCTTCGACAATTTAGCTACATTCATGTCTAGTTATGCGTCACATAATTTTATAATAAATTGCAGAGAGCCATATAGAAGTCAGTTAGCCGCTAGAAATCCAAAATCTTTAAATGATATCCAGAATTTAATCAAAAATGACTTCCAGTACATTCACACAAACATACACAAACAAAACACTATCAAACCAACGATAAACGTCCCAACACCTGTTTATAAAACTGCAACACAAAACCAAAATTCCTACCCAAATCAAAATCAATATCGATCACCAATGCTTCGATATCCTCAGCAACAACGAAATTTCCCTAGTCAACCGATACACCCTAAACCGAGAATAAACAATTATCCTCAACCTATGTCCATCAGCACAAACACCTTTAGACCTCAACAAAAAAGACAGAGACAGGACTTACAAATGCTAGACAGTAATACTGAAACCCTTGTAGACCCCAACAATGACAATCAACTATTCGAACACTATGATTACGACCAAACAAACAATGAAGAAAACATTGAAACAAACAACGAACTAGAGTCACAAACCGAAAATTTTACCATAGAACTCTTAGAAGATTTGAAACCTTAGCAAACTATACTTCACGTCTACCATTTATCCAATTTAAAAATTGCCGTGTATTAATTGACACCGGATCTTCCGAAAATTTTATTAGTCAAAATTTCGTTCACAAAAATAAAAACAAATTCTAAATTTTTAATGAACATTTCGAGATACAAACCGCAAATGCTGTTTCAACCGGTACCCAATTCACATTTGTTGAATTACTTAAGAAAAATATAAAATGCTTCATTTTTGAATTCCATAAAGATTTTGATATTGTAATAGGAAATTCTGGCCTAAAGTTGTTAAAAGCGAAAATTAGTTATTCAGATGAATCTATTTTATTAGGTAAACGCAAATTTAAATTTAGCTATTTTCACAAAAACAAATTAGAAATGAATTGTCAAGAAATTTCAAAAGAATTAAACCTCAGAACAGATCATTTAAATAACACAGAAATCAAAGAATTAAATAAAATTCTTAAAGAATTCGAAGATTTGATTATCGATGACGACAAAAACTTAACTTTTACAAATGTGATAAAACACAAAGTTAGGACAACCGACGAAACCCCAGTTTATCAAAGATCATATAAATATCCGGTTATCTACAAGGAAGAAGTTAACAAACAAATTAATAAATTGTTAGATCAGGACATAATTAGACACTCATACTCCCCTTGGAGTAGCCCAATTTGGATTGTTCCCAAAAAACAGGATGCTTCGGGTGAAACAAAATTTCGCATGGTTATTGACTACCGCAAACTAAACTCAAAAACTATCGACGATAAATTTCAGTACTATTGACCTAAAAAGCGGATTCCACCAAATCGAAATGGATTCTGATTCAGTAGAAAAAACAGCCTTTTCTACCGATCAAGGACACTTTGAATTCCTTAGAATGCCATTTGGCCTCAAGAACGCACCAAGTACCTTCCAGCGACTAATGAATTTTGTTTTAAAAGACCTCATTAATAAAATATGTTTTGTGTATTTGGACGACATAATTATTTTGGGCAAATCATTACAAGAACACATTCAAAACATCAAAATTGTTTTCCAAAGATTAAGAGAGGCGAATCTTAAATTACAACTAGATAAGAGCGAATTTCTAAGAAAAGAAGTTGCGTATCTTGGACATATAATTACTACCGAGGGCATTAAACCGAATCCAGATAAAATTGAAACTATTAAAAAACTTACTCTTCCAAAGACTCAAAAAGAAATTAAATCATTTTTAGGCTTTCTTGGTTATTACCGTAGATTTATAAAAGACTTTTCCAAATTAACTAAACCATTTACCAAATGCTTAAAGAAAGACACCAAAATTAATATTGATGACAAAGAATACATTTCGTGCTTCGAAAAATGTAAATTACTACTTTCAAACGCACCAATATTACAGTATCCTGATTTTTCGAAACAACTCCGTTTAACGACCGACGCATCAAATTTCGCTTTAGGTGCAGTCTTATCCCAAAACATAAACGGTAAAGATCTACCTATAGCCTACGCAAGTCGCACTCTCAACGATCATGAAGTAAATTATTCGACCACCGAAAAGGAATTACTTGCTATCGTGTGGGCCACGAAACATTTTCATCACTATTTGTATGGCCGGAAATTTAAACTGATTACGGATCACAAACCCCTTATTTGGCTAAACAGTCTAAAAGAACCAAATTCAAAACTCATACGTTGGAAATTGAAATTATCACAATACAATTATGACATAGAGTATCAAAAAGGTAAACAAAATTACGTCGCAGATTACTTATCCAGAATTCCGAAACCTTTCGAGATAAATTATAAAACTTCAAATATTTTTGACCACAAGGAACCTATAATTCATTGCGTTTCACAAGATTTTAAAATGGGTCAAGGTTTCGCAAAACAGATTAACGAAAAGTACCACACCACCAACAATATAGAAAAAATAAAAATAGTAAATAACATCGCCGTACAAACATCACCTAGACTAATAATACATTTAATTTCAAAAGAGAATTATTTTGACGAGCCAAATTTAAAAGATATTAAAAACTGTTTAATACAATTAAGACATTATCTAATCGAAAACAATATTAATTCAATTAACATGCCAAAAATTGCATCTGGTCTAGACAAACAAAATTGGTCTGATATAGAAAATCTACTAAGACAAATTTTTGAAAATACAGACATACAAATCAACGTTTTTACCTCTGAATAGTATCGAAACTTATGCAAACTCCGTTATCGCTGAAAAGGACACCGACAGTTATACGCAGCATTCTGATGACGAATCCCCTATCAACGGCCTGCACTATAAAGACATTCCTATAAATTTCAGTAAAAACCAAATTATATTTAAGGAAACAACTTCGAAAAGCACTGTAGAAATAAAAAAAATGTTTGGACACGAAAAACAAAGATTTTATATTTACTTAAACAAGACTAATTTTAAAAATACTCTCTTAAATTTATTAAAGAATACCTCGTACCTGGAATACATTATCATTGGATCGTTCCGGTACAATTTCAAAAAATGTTAAATTCTATTTTGCAAATTCACTTTCAACCAGGCACTTATATTTTGACTAGTTGTAAAAATCAGTTACAAGACATAGAAGCGTCAGATGAACAAATCGACCTAGTAAAGAACTATCATTTAGGTAAAACAAATCACCGTGGCATAATTGAAACTTATCAGAAATTAAAACAGCAGTATTATTGGCCAAATATGCAGCAAACAGTTTCTAAATTTATAAATAACTGTGATGTTTGCCAGGAAAATAAATATGAAAGAAATCCCGTAAAAACACCCATTATAAAAACACAAACTGCGACCAAGCCCCTCGAAATTATTCATATTGATATTTTATCATTAAAAAAAGAAAAATTCTTAACAATAATCGACAGTTTCTCTAAGCACGCACAAATTTATCATTTGTCCGAAACCAATACAATAACTATAATACAAAAATTAATAAAATACTTTTCTATCTTCGGTACTCCTAAATTAATAATATCTGATAACGGCCTACAATTTAACAACCAGCTGATCTACAACTTTTTATCAACCAAAAATACTCGTATTCACCTCATTAGCGTCAATAATCCAAAAAGTAACGGTAATATCGAAAGGTTCCATTCAACAATAATAGAACATGTTAGAATACTGGAACAAAATAAAGATTTCAACGATTTAAACATTAGTAATAAAGTCCGTTATGCTCTTCAAGCTTATAACCAGACAATTCACTCTGTTATCAAACGCACACCCAATGAAATACTTTTCGGCCATTATAATGAAATAAAAGAAGAAATTTCTCCCGAAATCGTTACTGATAATTACGTTCAGACCCACAAAGAAATTATGAAAAAAATTTACGATGAAACTAAATTATTATTAGATAACAGCAAAAAGAAATACGCCACGTCACAGGTTGATAGTATTAAATTACCAGATAAAGCATTCGAAGAACAAGCCAAAAGAAACACTGGTAAAGTCGAGAAACCCCGTTACAAAAAAACAACAAATTAAAACGTATATAAAAGATAGGGCCCAAGTAATAACTGACACGAACAGAAAGGTAAAAATTGACAAATTAAAACCTCTCCGTCAATTTACAGACTCATACGAACAACAACAACCATCGACCTCAAAGACGAAAGACACAATGCCGGAATTAACGTCCTGAAACTAGGCAATGCACTAATTTCAACTAATAATAAGTACATCTATGTTAAGCTCAATTTAGATAGAATTAAGGAAACATATTATAATCTTACTTACCACTATAATCAATTAAAATTAGAATTAGAGAATAAATATAATAAGAAAAATCTGATGTGGCCAGCACATAACCTCTCGCCGTATATTTTACCTGGCTGTATGCATAAAGCAAAGATTATTTTTATAAATACAAATAATATATTCATATAAATCTATGACGTATAAACTTCTTTATTATTCAATAATAGCATGTCTCAACATAAAGATATTTACCATAAATTATGTTACAATAAATTACAAAGTAGAGTTTACCATATATAAATATTAGGCTGGTAACAGCAATTTTCAATTCGAATAACTTTGTTTACTTTCTCTTCATATTCTTCTAGTAAAAACATTAATTTTGGGCGGTCTAAAATGTATATATCTGGATTGTGCATCTATTCTTATATATCTTCTTTTACATTTTATTTTTTCATACTTGTTATATCTAAATAACCTTAATTCCCTTTAATAAAGTGACGGATAGATTGCACTCCGATTATTCTTATATCGATGTGTAATTTTGTCAATATTTACAACTTACTTGAGAAGAATTTGATAGCTTTTTCGCAATTCAAAGTTACTCTAGTCTACAGTACTGGTGTACATTGTCCCATAATGTTTGAAACAAATTTAAGTCCTTCAACCTAGACTTGTCATCTCCATAATAGTCACAGATCAAGAATTAAGGGATTCTCCAAATACATTTTTCTTTCATTACTCATTATTTCTGACACTGACATTTATCTGTCAGTTAAAATTATTTAAATTTGCAACTATTTTTCATGGCATCCTTTCGGTTGTAAAATTAATTACAACATTATTTTATATATTATATTCCTTTTATCTCTAAATCTATAAAATATGTATAAAAATATTTAAATGTATCAGAAAGAGAATTTATTTTTCTTTAATATTATCAAGAAAAATTTTCAAAAAATAATATTTAGAAGATTTTTTTTCAAGAATCTTCTACTTCCGGTTGTCCAATTGTTACCAAAACCTTTTCAGATCTTCCCATGAATGTCCGATTGGGAAATACGTTGTTAAACAAATTTTAAGTCTTATAGTTTTTGAGTAACCGTCCTTCCAACATCCCACACACACACATCCACACACACACACACACACACACACACACACACACACACACACACACACAGACATCATCGTAAAAATGTTAAAATCGGATTGTAGGGACCTTAAAACGTGCTTATTCAATAAAATCTGGATATGCGATTTTTAGCATGAATCCAATACCTCTCTTAGCGAGAGGTAAAAATGTAGAAACTTTAAGTAATAACTTTATTATGTTAGAAAACTTTTTAGACATAGTAAATAGTAAAATACAAATTCTCTTGTACGACAATAAAGAAAAACGTGGACTTATAAACGGAATCGGTTCTATAATAAAAAGTATCACTCGAAATTTAGACGCCACTGATCAAGAAAAATACGACAACGCTTTGAAATTAATTAAAGAAAATGAAAATATTTTGAAAGACAATTTAAATCAAGTAATTACCTTTAATAAAAATATTTCGGATTATTTCAATAAACAAGTTGAAAAAATCAACTCCAATAATAAAATTATTCAAAATAAAATTACTGAGATGCATGTTGTTTTAGGAAAAATAATAGATACCAACGATATACTCTATATCGAAAATATAATAACGCAACTAACATTTGCAGCCACAAATTTAATAAGTATCCTTAACCAAATTGAAACCACGTTTGCTTTTTGTGAAACAAACACTTTATATTTTGGTATTCTCTCGAGAGAAGATGTCAAAAAAGAAATTGACAAATTATTATCAAGCAGTTTAAAACAGCTTGTAATCAAAAATTGGCAAAACCAACAGTTAGTAAAAACCTATTGTAAATATGAAAATTTTAATTTAGACATAATAATAGACATTCCTATTCCCCTTCTACAAAACGAACTCTTACAAATCACCCCTATTCCTACTTTGCACAATAACACTTACGTTACCTTATATATCACCCCTGGCTATTACTCGAAAACTAATACACACATTAATAAATTGAACAAATGTACTTTGGTAGAAGATAAACTTTATATTTGTAACATTGAAAATTCCCTAGCAAATAAATGTTTAGAAAACTTGTATTTTAATAAAAATAGTGATAGTTGCGAATATACTTAGTAATCACAACGAAATCATTTCAATACCAAATTCAAATATTGTATATCTCTTTGTACCTAATAAAGATGTAATAAATATCGAATGTGATCACGAAGTTCAAGATAAAGAAATTGCTGGAATATACTCAATAAAAAACTGTTTAATAAACAAACAAAAATTATTTAAAAATGTCAAGTATGATAAAATTATTAACTTAAATATTGAACAAAATAAAAATAAAATAATCCTTAATAAGACACTGAATATAAAAAATCTAGAATCAGTTAAAATTCCAAATCAACAAATAACACATTTAAATGAAATCCATAACTCGGAGTCACATTCAATATTTTTCGATATAATATTATACATTGTATGCATAGTTGTAGCCATGTTCTTAGTTTATAAGATTTATGTAGAAATTAACAAACGTAATTTATGTAATCAGAATAAAAGTAGCGAAATAACAATTGAAACAACACCTATGGAATATCCAACAGGTATTCTTTCATCTTAGGGGGGAGGAATTATGTAGATGCCCAGCCCTTGTTGCATCATTCCTGGTAACTTTCCATTAAGTAACATTAAACCCTATACAGGACAAATGTCATACCACCTAAGTAGTTAAATAGCTCATCTCAGACATGTAAAGCAGAGTTTATGTCGGTCTGTAGAGAGATAAAGTTCATATCATATCTTGTTGTATCTTGTACTTTAAAATAAAAACTTTTTAAAAACATTAAATCGTATTCCATTGATTTAATTATATATATATATATATATATATATATATATATATATATATATATATATATATATAGGGTGTTCCAACTAGAGCGCCGGATTTAATTTTAAAGAAAAACACATTTATTTTTTGAATTAAGCAAACATTTTTATTTCAACATAAAGAAAGATAGTTCCGATTAAACGTGAAATACAATATCAGGCAAATGGCCACCACGAAACCTCTGGCACAGGGTTATTCTTTTGTTGAAATTTTTAATAACATTTTCACATAAATGTGGCTGTATTTCACCAATAACGCGCCGTATTTCCTCTTTAAGATGTTTAACTGTTTCAGGCTTATTCGCATGCACCTTCCATCGGTGTTAGATCGCACGATCTTAGTGGCCAATGTTGATCGCCAAATCGAGAAATGACACGGCCTGGTCTGCAGTAACACCATTGTTTCACGTGCTGTGTGGCAGGTCGCACCGTCTTATTGGAAAAACATGTCCTCCACATCAATTACATCCAGTTCGGGCCACAAAAACTCCGTTAACATTTCGCGATACCGCACACCATTAACAGTTAGCGCATTTCCAGCCGCATTTTCAAAGAAATACGACCCAATCACTCCGCCAGCCCAAAATGCACACCAAACAGTTACTCGCGGTGGATGCATTGGTTGTTTCAGTATCACACGAGGATTTTCAGCACCCCAAATCCGACAGTTTTGCTTATTTACGTATCCGTCGAGTTGAAAATGTGCCTCATCTGAACAAATGATTTTCTTCGAACAATCCGTATTAATTTGATGACGTTCCAACACCCAATCAGCAAATCCACGGCGCTGCGCATGGTCCCTTGGCTTGATTTCTTGCACCAATTGAACCTTGTACGCGTGCAAATGCAGATCTTTTACCAAAATTCGTTGCATAGTGCTTCTGGAAATGTTTAATTCTTGACCACGATGCCGAATGGAAGTTCCTGGATTCTCGGCCACAGATTCCATTACTGTGGCTATATTTTCCGACCGACAAGGACGACGACGAAAAATGATCTTCTCACCCATCAGCGTAAATTTGGTCTCAAATTTTGTAATTAAACGCCTCACTGTCGATTCATTTGGCGCTTTATTGCGACCGAAAACTTGACGTGATTGGCGAATTGTTTTCGCAAAACTTTCACCATTTGTGTAATGTGTTTTTACAATAATTAAACGTTGTTCGATTGAATTCTTCTCCATATTCTTAAATCGCGTGGTCTGTACGTGACAACTGTCAAAAAAATAACCTTACAACTCGTATTAACAAAATGGCGGCAGATTTAAATCCGGCGCTCTAGTTGGGAGACCCGCTATATATATATATATATATATATATATATATATATATATATATATATATATATATATATATATATATATATATATATATATATATATATGTATATATATTTTACAAATTTTACATAAATAATTTGAGGGAAAGTTGTGAATTAAATTATAGAATTCTTCGGTTTGTCCTGTTCTGTCTCCATATTCGCAATAAATAAATGACTGCTTAAAAAATAATCCCTCACAGCAAAAACAAATTATATCTGGCGTATGACATCTATCTTTAATAAATTGTAGTTCAAATTTTGATATATCCAAATTTTGTCATAATAAATGATTATAGATATTATTTCTATATCTAATTAAATCATTTTGTCCCTTCCTCCTTTTTGTTGCATTATCAATATTTTTTTTTTCTCTCGGAAAGTAATGTCGTCTCTTCTTGTCTTAAATAAAATAAATAAATATTTCATCACGGCATATTACCCATTGCTGGGTATGCCAATCTGCTTCATACACAGATATCGGTAATGATGGAATATTTGTACCGTGCGGGCGCTTACCAGGCGTCACCTCACGGGCACTCATTGCTGGCGTGGAGAGTGCGCCACAGAGGTCAATTTTGTGCCATTAAAATGCGATGTAATTTTTGGCGTCGGTCGGGATCGAACCCGGGTCCCCTAGATTCGCGACCAGACACTCAGGCACACGGTCACATTACCTTCCGAAATATACCTCTTCTTTTCTTAATGGATAGTTTATTCTTCTCATTTTCATCTTTACCACAGAATACAGAACTCTACCAGAAGCGAAACTCTTGTCGGTTCGTTTGATCTTCTGAGTATGCTTTCTATGACCTTGAAGCTACTGGACATTTAAATCAGTAGTACAAAATGGCGGGAAATTCAAATCAACAACTTTCGGAAACAACGCAATGAAATGTAAGAAGTCACATATTCCAGTATTACAAAGCAAATAAAAATTTAAATATCATTAAAACAAATTAGATAATTTATAAAGTAATATATTTTTTTCATTATACACATTATAAAACTTACAAATTCATGAGCATACAAAGTTTTCTATTTTAAATTAAATAAAAAACTAACCTGTCAATATCTTTAGGGAAGCAAAAAAAATGCCGTTTCTCTTTATCCATTGTATTAAATCTATTGCCACACTTCTTGTAAGAGCAAACAAAACCACCAATCTTTTTTCTTGCATTTAAATCACACATTTTGTTTGTAGATTGAGTATCATGAATAAATTCGATGTAGCACGTGGTTAAATGATACACAAACGGACGAATATTTACGAGATATGCCGAATATTTCCGATAGGACATTTAAATGCGTAGTACAATTCTAACTCACTCTAATTTTCGTTTCTCTTTTCAAGTTTCGCTTCTGGTAGAGTTCTGTATTCTGTGTCTTTACTATAAACATCTCGTTTTTTGTATTTATTTTATTTCTTTCGTTTTTCATACTTTTATACAGGGTGTAACGTCTAAACGAGCTACCTCTGTATTATTAATGATACAATAAACTACTACAAGACAATCTTATAGAAGAGCAAGGGGGACATCCGAATAGGAAAGAAAATATTTTTTTCTTCAAACGTCATAAAAGTAGCATCTTTTGTGACTTGATTCAAAAGGTAGAAATAAAATAAATAAATATCCATAGAAACTATACAGAATCAACGAATAAGAAATAACCTTAATAAAAGAAACCTGTAATATCGCCCTAAATGTCACTATAACACGCTAGGTAATCTAAGAATAAAGTTACTAAATACGATCCATAGCTGTCAAATTTAAATATATAACCTGTGAATTGAAATATAAACAGAGTTTACTTTTGAGGAAATAACATTATTAAAGAATAGCAGACTTATATTTTACAATTACAGGGACGGTAATGAGCATAAGAATACTTAGAATTAAAGTGATAAGAAAAGATTATATTGTTTTGCAGTGATTCGTGGACATATCTTTCAGCCACACTGCTAGATTTCCATCCAATTGAACTTCAGGGGACTTACATTACATTATAATCCTTCAAATTCCCACATAATTGCACACAAGGAGGATGTAAAATTGCACAGTTTTTATTTAAACGTCAAAACGTGAAAATTTTCATTTCAATGTTTATAACAAAAAGTGAACAAATAAGTATCCATAGCTACAGGGCAATTGAAATCGCAAACGTAATTTACGTAAAATGTAACGTCAGTATTAGATATTTTTCTTTAAATATCTACGTTTGAAGAAAAAATATAATGTGTTATTCGGAGTAAAAGTGTCCTTGTGTGCCTCGCGTGCATTTATCTCGTTTAAACTTCCACGCTCGTCACACAAAATCTCACTTTTACTCCTAATAACACAATATAATATTTTAAACCAGTGGTTTTCAAGTTACAATACAAAGTGATATTTTTTTAAACAGGATAGTATATATTTTTTAGGCTCATTCGATAGAGTATTTTTTCTGAATTCAACCAAGTAATCGTTTTATGTTCTTACATAACAAAAATATTGAGAAAAATTCAATTATAATTTGAATAAATTTGGTTATTTTTCAGTAGGCTATGTATGAAAAACAATTGATCTTAAATTAAAATGAAACAAATATTTGTTATTAGCTTTATAAAAACAGTGTTCTACTTGATTTCGTTCTTAAATAATTCAAATTGACAAATAGCAGTCTTTGTTTAATACATAGCCTACTGAAAAATTACTATAAAAATCAAATTTAAATAAATTTCAATTGAATTTTTCTCGATATTTTTTCATGTTAGGATATAAAATTAATACATAATTGAATTCAGAAAAAAATACTCTTTCAAATGAGTCTAAAAAATATATACTATCCCATTTAAAAAAATATAACTTTGTATTCTAACTTGAGAGCCACTGGTTTAAAAAAATATTTTCGTGTCTAATCGGCTGCCCCCCTTGGTGTTCTGTAAGATTATCTTATAATATTTTATTGTATCTTTAATAATACAGAAATTATTTGAGGTAGCTTGTCTTTTTTGCATTTTTATTTTATTTATCTCATTATATATATATATATATATATATATATATATATATATATATATATATATATATATATATATATATATATACAGTGTGTTAATTAAAAACCTGGCCATAGGCGTTTAACATGGCAAATCAGTTTTTCCTTGCGCAAAAGTTCCCAAATTATTATAGACAAAAATACTTCAAATGCATCTACTTCCTTTTGCTAATCTAGCATTGATTTCCGTTTCCTCGTCATTATTATTCGTAAGGTTGACTCCTAAGTAAGTAAATCTACTTACTTCTTCAAAACTGTACGCTTTACTGTCTGTGTTAATTGTAAGACTTCCGTTAAATTCCTCCCCTATTTGCATAAATTTGGTTTTTTCCTCATTAATTTTTAGACCAGTTTCCTTAGCTACTTTTTCGATGTTGGAAAAAACTCTTGCTAATTCTAGTTTTGATCTGGTGATAATTGCTATGTCATCTGCATAAGCCAATATTTGATGTCGCTGTCTATTTATCATTCCTTTAGTGTAAGTGTTACTTGTTCTCAATGTCCACTCCAAAACCAGATTGAAAAGGATTGGTGAAATGGGATCGCCTTGCCTCAATCCTTTCTTTATTCCGAAACTTTCGGAAGTTTTCCCATCCACAAGTACTTTACATGAAGTGTCTCTCTGGGTTAATTTTATGAGACGTATTATTTTCGTAGGAAATCTAAAATATTTTAATATATTATACAGCTTTGTCTTTAAAACCGAGTCATATGCCTACTTAAAATCAATGAACAGAATGTTGAGTGGTAGCTTATGCTCATAGCTGTCAGCTATTATATCTTTTAATGTATGAATCTGGTCCATAGTTGATCTGTTTGGCCGAAAACCTGCCTGGTACTCCCCCAAGATTTTATCTGATATCCCCTTAATTCTATTCTTTATACACTGGGCTAATATTTTATAAGTTATGTCCAATAAGGCAATTCCTCTATAATTACTACACTTTTCTCTTTCTCCTTTTTTGTATACTGGACAGATTACTGCCTCTTTCCACCTCATGGGTATTTGCTCTTTTTCCCATACTTTTTGGATTATTTCACTCATTTCTTCTTGCAATTCATCACCTCCGTTCTTATACATTTTTGCCACAATGCCATTTTTTCCTCCACTCTTATTATTTTTCAATTTATATATAGTTTTTAAAATTTCTTCGCTCTCCGGTGCCTCTATTCTTATTTCCATTTCGCCATCTTGTTCATATGATCCGTAATCTTCGTTTGTACTTACACTACTTTCATCTTCATTATCTTGTTCATCGTTTAGGAGTTCCTCAAAAAATCCCCTCCATCTGTCTATTTTCCTTCCACCTGTCAGCAATTCTCCCTCCTTATTTTTACAATATACTCCCTTCTGTCGATAACCTGTCATTACTTTTCACTTCCTGATAAAAATTTCTAATATATTTGCTTCTGTAATTATCCTCAATTTTCTCAAGTTCAACTTCCATTTGCATCCTTTTTTATTTCTACATATTTTTTTGTAATTTTTCTTTTCTTCTAAATAGATTACTTTATTGCTTGCAATGGTAGCAAATTAGTAGTACGTTGTATTATTAAAAAATAGAATAGCGGGCGTTTGAAATATGAATATATTGAATGAAAAAAAAAAATCAAGTGTGTGAGATTTTATTGTTTTTTGTTCATAGATGATGATATTTTTTGAGATAAATTCATTTGTATGACGTAACCTAGGCAACAAATCCAATAAAACAAAATTCCATACTTTCTTGATTTATTTTGTAAGATATTTCAAACGTCCGCCATTTTACATTTTAATAATACAACGTCCTACTTGTTTACTATCATTGTAAAGCAAATTTTGTGTACTTTTCAAAAATATAGAAAAATATAGTATGTTCCATTTGAAATTTTAAAATTGGTATCACATAGTCCGGAACCGGAAGTAACAGAACGCTTCTTGATACATCTTATTGCCCATATTGCCTATAATAAATTTGTTTATTTGAAGATAATCACTATCTTGCTTAATAACGGAGATAATTCCCGGTTCATTCTCGCGTGATCACCCTGTATATATATATATATATATATATATATATATATATATATATATATATATATATATATATATATATATATACAGGGTGGAAACGAACTTAATGTCATAAATTTAAGGGTGAGTAGTATGACATATGTAGATTACGAAACAGAAAGATTTTTTTTTAAATTCGCATATTTAAGGGTAGTTTTCATGAAACCACTAGACCACTGGCAACGCATTTGCATTATTTTATCTATTACACAATTATTTTCGTTAAAAATGCTATTTAATTTAATTATTAAGAATAATACCTTATACAACTAATTTTGAATGTATTTTTGATAACCATATTTCTAATGAAATATGAATTAAAACAGCAGTAAAAAAAAGTTTCCTTAAGAAAAGTCGAATTTTCGTTTTTCGAATTTTAAAAAAAATCTTTCAGTTTCGTAATCTACACATGTCATACTACTCACCCTTAAATTTATGACATAAAGTTCGTTTCCACCCTGTATATATATATATACTAATGTTACAACTTTAACAGCATATTCATGAAGTCATTTTAAGCAAAAAATGCTATATGAACATAGGTCCTATCTCTTCTAGTTACCACAAAACAAGAGGTTAAAGTTTTATAAAAAAGCTCAAAATTTTCAATTTTTGTAATCAAGATATTTCTGAAAAAGAAGAATTTTATTGAAAAGTCATACCTTATTTATCCTTAAAAATTATTATACCTTTGCTTGTGTAAAAATGGATGGTTTTAGTACTGCTGAATATGCAGATATAATTTTTATTTATGGATTTTGTAATGGTAATGCCAGTCATGCGTGCAGAGAATACCATGAGAGATACCCACATAGACGCCAACCTTCCCATACCATGTTTGCGCGCGTATTTCAGCGACAAAGAAAAACTGGATCTCTTGCTGTACGAAATGACGGTATTGGTGTTGTTAATAACCATAAAGAGGAAGAGAATGTGGTTGATGCTATTCTTGATAATCTTCAAATCGTGTATATCATTCCATGATTCGCCGCTATGAAGCATGCATACGAGCTCAAGGCGCTCATTTTGAGCATTTACTATAAAATATTTCTATTTTGTTGTCTTATTTCATATTGTGTTTGGTATCTATTCTGTGTTGTTATGTTGTCCTGTATTTAGAAAAAAATATTTTCTTCTCTAATCGGATGTCCCCCATGGTGTTCCGTAAGATTGTCTTTGAGTAGTTATTGTATCATTAATAATACAGAGGTAGCTCGTTTAGCCGTTATACCCTGTACATATATACAGGGTGTTAATACTAAGTCGTTACACCCGAAAATGGTAGATACAACTCATTAAAACAAACAACTTTTCTTAGCTCAAATTTTTTATTTGGAGCCCCAGTTCATAGTTATTGGCGTTCTCTTGTTTTTCAAAAAATCGTCATAACTCCCTTATTTTAAAGAATATTTAAAAAATACAAAAACTTTCAGCATTTGCTTTCGGTTCTCTAAAACACTTGTATTTACAATTATTTTCTATTTCATCAAATAACAAAATGGCAACCAATCAAAAATTTAAAAACAAGATATTTTGAAAACCACCCCATCGATTTTCAAAAATAAAACATTTTTAAAATCATTAAACTTTCTATTACAATATTTGTCTGAAACATTTTTTTCTACCGACGAAGCTTGCTTCACAAGAGACGGGGTATTTAATTCTAAAAATAATCATTTGTGGGCTGACGAGAATCCCACGCACCACTTATTCGCGCACATCAACAATGTTTTGCGGTAAATGTATGGGCTGGAATCATAGGGGTGTACGTTATTGGACCCTACATTCTCCTAAACCGATTGAATGGTGAAAATTATTTTATTTTCTTGGATACTGTGCTGCCGGAACTACTTGAAGACTTGCTACTAAACATAAGACTGAGACTTTGGTTTCAGCATGATGGGGCATCGGCTCACACAACGCGAGAAGTCACCGCATTGTTAAATAGAAAATACCCGAATAAGTGGATTGTGAGGAGAGGTCCAGTTGCGTGGCCAGCCCGGAGCCCCGACCTAACTCCACTAGATTTCTGTTTTTGGGGTCAGATGAAGAGCTCTGTTTACGAGACACCGGTGAACACAGAGTTAGAACTAGTGGCTAGAATCGTGGCTGCAGCAGAAGATATAAAAGAGAAGCAGGCAGTCCTTGCGAAGATCTCCACCAACATCAAAGCACGCTGCCGGGCTTGCGTTGCTGCGAATGGTGGCCACTTTGAAAATCATATTTAGTCCCACCCTTGTTGTTTCATTGTTTATTGTTTTATTTTTCTTGTTTTTCTTGTTTAATGGCAGCAAGCCTACTTTGTTTTAAATGATTGTTGCAGTTTGTTAAAATTTATCTTGCAATTCAATTTGAATAAAAACTTTTTTTGGCCAGATAGAAAAAAAAATGTTTCAGACAAATATTGTAATAGAAAGTTTATGGATTTTAAAAATGTTTTATTTTCGAAAATCGATGGGGTGGTTTTCAAAATATCTTGTTTTGAAATTTTTGATTGGTCGCCATTTTGTTATTTGATGAAATAGAAAATAATTGTAAATACAAGTGTTATAGAGAACCGAAAGCAAATGCTGAAAGTTTTTGTATTTTTTAAATATTCCTTAAAATAAGGGAGTTATGACGATTTTTCGAAAAACAAGAGAACGCCAATAACTATGAACTGGGGCTCCAAATCAAAAATTTGAGCTAAGAAAAGTTGTTTGTTTTAATGAGTTGTATCTACCATTTTCGGGTGTAACGACTTAGTATTAACACCCTGTATATATGTACAGGGTATAACGGCTAAACGAGCTACCTCTGTATTATTAATGATACAATAACTACTCAAAGACAATCTTACGGAACACCATGGGGGACATCCGATTAGAGAAGAAAATATTTTTTTTAACCAGTGGTTCTCAAATTAGAATACAAAGTTATATTTCTTTAAATGGTATAGTTAGTATATCCAAAAATTGATATTCGACTGTATTTGGGATGGAGATGGAAACAGGTAGAAACTGTGTATTCGGACTAGCAGTCAATAATAAAATTTATTCAGGCCGACGTTTCGACTATACTATAGTCTTCTTCAGGGCTCTACAATACAACACAAGAGCTAAATATATTACATGTGAACACAAAAACAGAATATAAAACTAAAGATTAAAGTAATAATATATATATATATACTTACAGAATTGTGAATTGAAAAAACATTTACACATGTGGATACAAAAACATACATTAACAAAAAAAAAAACATTTTTTTTGAAAAACGTAACTATAACACATTTACTAAAGTTAACAGATAAGGACTAACTTTGTTTGTTTTAGTTTAATTAAGGACTAATATATGATTGCATGCAGCAATTCTGTCGCGTGATGATGAACCCCTGGAATGTTGATGTCTTGTTTTATTTATTATATTATATTTGTTACATTTTTATTTTTTTTAATTATTATATATATATATATATATATATATATATATATATATATATATATATATATATATATATATATTTGTTACTTTTTATTTTTAATTAGATTATTGTATATTAAGCTAAGATCTTCTATATCTGTTTGAGCATTAATATTATTTTTATCCTGTTTTATGTATAGCATCTTTAAAGTTAATCGTTTTTGTAGGTTTCATTCACTAGCTAATATTTTCGTATTTTCAAAATCAAATTCATGTTTGTTACTTTTAGCATGTTCTACTAGAGCACATTTTATATTTTTATTATTATTGTTGGAGTTTCTTCTGTGTTCATCTAGGCGTATTTTTAAGTATCTTTTTGTTTGTCCTGTATGTTTTATTCTCGGTTTTATTACAATTTTTACATGGAATTTTATATATTAAATTGGATTTTAGTTCTTTGTTTGTTGTGTCTTTGATTGTGCTAAATAAGTTATTTACCGTTTTATGTTGCTTAAAAGCTATATTTAAGTCCAATTTTTGTTTAATTAATTTTTTTAAATTTTGGCGCTAATTCTTTTATATACGGTAATGATATATATCTAACTTCATTAATATTATTTAGTTTGACAGAATCTGATGTATTCATTACTTTGTTGGTTAGTTTGTTTACATAGTTATTAATCAAGAGCAGGTTCTTTACAATGTTTTTAATTTATTTATGATGCTTATTACTTGTTAATTTCAGGGCACGGTTTTTCATGTTTAGAGCGACATTGATTTTTTGATGGATCGGATGATATGTTTTGAAGTTCAAGAATCTCCTTGAGGCACATGGTTTTCGATACCATTTCGTGTCAATTGTGTTATCTTCATTATGTAACAATAAAATATCTAGAATTTGTTTATTTTGTTCTTTTTCTATGGTGAACTGTATATTAGGATGAAAGCTATTAAACTTATTCAACATATATTCAATTTGGTCTGCTAATAATATCAACCACATATTTTTTAATGAAACTTATTTCAAAAGGTAACTGTTTAAGATCGAGGTGAACTTAGCGATGCGTCGCCCAGCGACGGGCGAGTATAGGCCTACCGTTCAACCAAGTACATCGCAACTAAATTCTTCATTAATAAGGGTGATATAAAGAATCCTGGAGTAATATACAGTGATTACTCGATGCAGGGAAAATTACTAGTGCCCGTAGATATTAATTAAATTATAAACAGAAATGTGACGATTGAATTTTAAATCAAAATACAGAATTTATTTTAATAGTCATCTGCTGCACCCCTACGGGATGGCCAGCTACATGGCTATATGGGGGTGATTAGTAGGGTCCTTAGCTATAAAGTCAAATAGTATTTGAAGTGGTACAATGCCGTATTTTTTTTATTTTAATTATTTTTCAGACTTTGTATAAAGCAATGTATATGCGGTTATGTTTAAGGGTTACCTACAACACCCCTACGGGATGGCCAGCTACAAGGCTATATGGGGGTGATTAGTAGGGTCCTTAGCTATAAAATAAAAAAGTACTTGAAGTGGTACAATGCCGTATTTTTTTATTTTAATTATTTTTCAGACTGTATAAAGCAATGTATATGCGGTTATGTTTAAGGGTTACCTACAACACCCCTACGGGATGGCCAGCTACAAGGCTATGTGGGGGTGATTAGTAGGGTCCTTAGCTATAAAATCAAATAGAAATTGAAGTGGTACAACGCCGTATTTTTTTTATTTTAATTATTTTTCAGACTATGTATAAAGCAATGTATATGCGGTTATGTTTAAGGGTTACCTACAACACCCCTACGGGATGGCCAGCTACAAGGCTATATGGGGGTGATTAGTAGGATCCTTAGCTATAAAATCAAATATAATTTGAAGTGGTACAATGCCGTATTTTTTTGAATTTTAATTATTTTTCAGACTTTGTATAAAGCAATATATATACAGGGTGTAACACCAGAACCGACCACCGCCATTATTTTCTTTATTATAGTTACAAAAAAATACTATAGAACAAATTTGTAGGAGACCAAGTGGGACATCCCATTAAAAAAGAGAATATTTTTTTAAACCAGTGGTTGTCAAGTTACAGCATAAAATTATATTTTTTCAAATGGGATTATACATATTTTTATGCCTATTCGATAGTGTTTTTTTCTGAATTCAACTATGAGATTATTTTATATCCTTACATAACAAAAATATTGAGAAAAATTCAATTGAAATTTAAATAAATTTTATTTGACTTTATAGCTAAGGACCCTACTAATCACCCCCATATAGCCATGTAGCTGGCCATCCCGTACGGGTGTTGTAGGTAACCCTTAAACATAACCGCATATACATTGCTTTATACATAGTCTGAAAAATAATTAAAATAAAAAAAACGGCGTTGTACCACTTCAAACACTTTTTTATTTTATAGCCAAGGACCCTACTAATCACCCCCATATAGCCTTGTGGCTGGCCATCCCGTAGGGGTGGTGTAGGTAACCCTTAAACATAACTGCATATACAGTACTTTATACTAAGGTCTGAAAAATAATTAAAATAAAAAAAATACGGCGTTGTACCACTTCAATTTCTATTTGATTTTATAGCTACGGACCCTACTAATCACCCCCATATAGCCTTGTGGCTGGCCATCCTGTAGGGGTGTTGTAGGTAACCCTTAAACATAACTGCATATACATTGCTTTATACATAGTCTGAAAAATAATTAAAATACAAGAAAAACGGCGTTGTACCACTTCAAATACTTTATTATTTTATAGCTAAGGACCATACTAATCACCCCCATATAGCCTTGTAGCTGGCCATCCCGTAGGGGTGTTGTAGGTAACCCTTAAACATAACCGCATATACATTGCTTTATACAAAGTCTGAAAAATAATTAAAATAAACAAATACGGCATTGTACCACTTCAAATACTATTTGACTTTATAGCTAAGGACCCTACTAATCACCCCCATATAGCCATGTAGCTGGCCATCCCGTAGGGGTGCAGCAGATGACTATTAAAATAAATTCTGTATTTTGATTTAAAATTCAATCGTCACATTTCTGTTTATAATTTAATTAATATCTACGGGCACTAGTAATTTTCCCTGCATCGAGTAATCACTATATATTACTCCAGGATTCTTTATATCACCCTTACTAATGAAGAATTTAGTTGCGATGTACTTGGTTGAACGGTAGGCCTACACTCGCCCGTCGCTGGGCGACGCATCGCTAAGTTCACCTCGATCTGTTTAAGCACCGATATCAATACACAATCCATTAATAAATTGGCTATTATGGGTGAAAGTGGGCTCGCCATGCTTGTGCCAGAAATTTGTTTATAAAATTGGCCATTAAACGAGAAGTAGCTGCTATTGTACCAAAATCTAATCAGTTCAAGGAACGTATTTAGGAGAATCTTTGTTTTCAAACAGATAATGTTCTATTTTTCAGTAATGACAGTTTCAATTAACTCTAATGGAATATTTTTAAATAAGGAAACTACATCAAAAGAGACTAGTATGTAGTTATCAGGGATTTTAATCTTTTTGGTGTCCTCGATCATATCGTATGAATTTCTTACTAAGTATTCATCATGTTCCATGTTTTTTAAAATGTCTCCCAGAAATTTTGATAGTCTGTATGTTGGGGAATTGATTCCAGCCACAATAGGCCTTAATGGTAGATCCTGTTTATGGTCTTTAATTAAACCATACAATTTGGGGGTACAGTATTTTGTGTTATTAATTGTTTGTTTTTTGTACTATCATCTATAAAATTGGCAGAGTGTAATTTTTTAATGATTAAATTATTTTTATTTTGTAGTTTCTTGGTAATATCGTCTGCTAACGGTTGGTACTTTAGTAATTGTGTTATAGTTACGTTTTTCAAAAAAAATGTATTTTTTGTTACATCCATTGAATTCATACACATCCAACATAGTTTTTGACGAATTTCACTCTGTGATCTACAGTTTTAACTATTTATTTATTTATTATTTTAAATGTCCGCCTGTTAATGTATGTTTTTTGTATCCACATGTGTAAATGTTTTTTCAACTCACAATTCTGTAAGTATATATATATATTATTACTTTAATCTTTAGTTTTATATTCTGTTTTTGTATTCACATGTAATATATTTAGTTCTTGTGTTGTATTGTAGAGCCCTGAAGAAGACTATAGTATAGTCGAAACGTCGGCCTGAATAAATTTTATTATTGACTGCTAGTCCGAATACACAGTTTCTACCGGTATAGTATATATTTTTAGGCTCATTCGATTTCTGAATTCAACCTTGTAATCGTTTTATATCCTTATATAACAAAAATATCGAAATAAAATCAATTGATATTTACATAAATTTGATTTTTATAGTTATTTTTCAGTAGGCTATGTATGAAACAAGGACTGCTATTTGTCAATTTGAATTATTTAAGAAAGAAATCAAATAGAATACTGTTTTTATATAGCTATTAACAAATATTTGTTTCATTTTAATTTAGGATCAATTGTTTTTCATTCATAGCCTATTGAAAAATAACTATAAAAACCAAATTTATTCAAATTTTAATTGAATTTTTCTCAATATTTTTGTTATATGAGAACATAAAACGAGTATTTGGTTGAATTCAGAAAAAAATACTCCATCGAATGAGCCTAAAAAATATATACTATCCTATTTAAAAAAATGACTTTGTATTGTAACTTGAGAACCACGGGTTTAAAAAAATATTTTCTTTCCTATTCGGATGTCCGCCTTAGTCTTTGTCTTGTAGAATTTTATTGTATCTTGAATAATACAGAAATTACGTGAGGTAGCTCGTTTAGCTGTCGCACCTGTATATATCATCACGGCATATTACTCATTTGTGGATATGCCAATCTGCTTTGTACACAGATATCGGTAATGATGATATATTTGTACCGTGCGGGCGCTTACCAGGCGTCACCTCACAGGCACTCATTTCTGGCGTGGAGAGTGCACCACAGCGGTCAATTTTGTGCCATTAAAATTCGAAGTAATTTTTGACGTCGGTCGGGATGTCGAGATCGAACCCGGATCCCCAGACACTTAGGTACACGGCCACGAGACAATCATAATAATAATTAACAAAAATTGTCACGTTCACTTAACCTAAAAATATATATATATATATATATATATATATATATATATATATATATATATATATATATATATATATATATATATATATATAAGCGATAGCCGCAAAGCAACCATTGTATAAAATAAAATATAAATTTTATAAAATCTTCAGAGTTCTTCTTTTACACCAAACCTATCTACGATAATAATATGAATTCTGATCTGGAGTCTTTCATCAACAAAAATTGATTACAACAATCAAAAGAGTGATATAATAAAAATGCATTATATTTCCTTTAATGTCAATGAAAAATAACTTTGTTTTTTATACAGTACAAATGCAATACATGCACATGTTCATTATACCTATCTATGTCAGTTATTTTTTATTAACCAGAAAAGAAAAAATAATGCATTTTTATTTTATCACTGTTTTCTTTGTTGTAATCAATTTTTGTTAATTATTTTCTCTTTATTTATTAGAAAAGTATTATTATTTCTAAAAGCTTGTGATCGGAAATAAAAGATAGATTTTTAAAAGTTTAATATTTTTTTCAAAAAAATAAAAATTGTCCTGCTGAAGAATCGAACCCAAATCTATAAAATTTAGCATTCCAAAGGTAGCTACACTAACCATTGTGAGTAATTAATAATAAATAACGTACAGAAGGTAATGTACTATTATCATGGCTTAATTTTCTGCCGGACACTTTTTATTTACAAAAAAATGTTTTCCCATATTAAACACCTATGTCAAGGATTTCTTGGGACACCCGGTATATAAAGTATAAAACGAAATCAAAGCGTATAGACAATAAAGTATTCTTTAATATTAAATAACATGAAATGTCAAAAATGGTATTTAACTTTGTTTTTTTCATGAAAAACTGTTAAAATCTTCAAATGAGGGTATTTCCGGTACACCAATTATAACTAAAATCTAATCACTTATTCGTATAGATGTAAGTAAGGAAGAGGATTACGAAAAAAATGCGATTTTTTAAATTGTAGTATTGGAGTAATAGGATGCGAAACTTTCTCACACAGACATCATCGTAAAAATAGTGAAATCGTATTCTAGGGACTCTAAAACGTGCTATAGGTGATGGATGGTAAAAATTAACACGTATTAATTTTTCTCATTCATGACACTCTTATTATAGCCATATTTTAAACAAATTAATATAAAACTACATGCATTTTTTCAAAAAAATCGGTAGGTATATATAAAAATATTATACCACTGAATTCAAAATTAAATTCCGTAACAAAGGAACAAATAAAAAAATACTCTATCGAATGGGCCTAAAAAATATATACAACCCCATTGAAAAATACATAAATTTGTGTTCTAACTTGAGAACCACTGGTTTAAAAAAAATATCTTCTCTATTCGAATGTCCCCCTTGATCTTCTACAAGATTGTCTTCTATTATTTTATTGTATCTTTAATAATATAGAAATTATTTGAGGTAGTTCATTTACCCATTACAGCCTATATATTTGAGTCACATTTTAAATAAACCAGAGTTCATAGTTTGAATTCCCTAGTATACGTTTCATATGGGAGTCTGATTTTGCAGACAAACAAAAGATATTTCGTCAAAGAAATTAAGAAGCTCTAGTTAAGAATTCGATACTTTGTTTATTCAGTAATAGATTGCAACAATTGAAACCCTTAGAAAAAAGATAAAGTAAGGAAATTATTAGAAATTAAAATGCTATAAGCAAACCGAAATAGCGTATGTCCACAAATATGTTAAGTGCAACAATATACCTATATACTGTTGAACCCCTATCACTCGTACAAGTGGAAAGTGTCCGCCAGGGCCAGGGGTGTCTGCTTTAACGTTAAGCTGTCCAACCTTATCTAGCGGTGATCTAGCGCTCGAACACGTGTCTACATGCGCATGCGCGCACAGCCGGTAGGCGAATTACGAATCGAATGCATTTCACGCATGCGCATAAGGGACCGTGTTCACGTATGAGAGTGCAAAATGTTCCGGACATTTCTTGTGTGCCTTTTAGCGATATATAGTTTAATAGGTATATTAGTGCAACAGAGGTAGTTGTCCTACCGCAGTTGTAGGATCAAATCGAGACATACATTTAATGTATTTTGTAGTATTGTATTTTTGTCTAAATAATTATAAACTGTGCACAATATTATTGTACGAATCAGGAAATAAAGGATCGGTTTAGGTGCTACATATAATGTTTTGTGTAAGAGATTTAATTTTATGAACTTTCTCGGCCTTTAAATTTGAGCAAACATTTCTTCCGTAAGAAATACACGAGGATCAAAATTATATTCATAGCGTTATGAATTGAGTTTGAATTTCGCGCCTATTTGACCGTTACACTTTTCTGGTCTTGTCACCATCAACCTTGAACTATCTTCTACCTGTCACTTTTGATACCGGATTGTAGAGTGTACGAATCTTATTGCATACCTAGTTCTAGAAAGTATATGGCGTCATGGTTACAACCATGTTACAACTATATCACGCCTGTTTCCATTAATCAACTCTTTAAAACACATTGTACATATAAACATTTAATTACCAGATGAAATTATTCCACAAGCATTGAAATGTTAAAACTAGTATGTAACTTCACTAAGAAGGGTAAGGGTGGAAAAATAATATTGTTAATTTATAGACCTTTCAGTAATTAATAAGTAGGTACTCCCAGCTTTTCATAAAATCGTCGAAAAAGTTTTTTAAGTAGAACTTTCTGTTTTCTAGGGGAGAATAGGATTTTTATTGTGGAGAATGTGGCGTTTGTAAAAAAGTTATATACAAGAACTTGGACTTTTGATGTTATTTTCTTTATATGACTTCGTATTTCAATATGTTCCAAAGTTATTCAATACCTTTAAAGGAAAGTAAAATGTATAAAGTTACTTACAATTTCAGGCATAAGATATTTCACTTGAGTAACAATTTTGTTGTCCACAATGTTGCATTTGTTATTATTTGAGCACATAAAGCACAAATCAATCATGGAACGCATGTTCAATAAATTCTCTAATCACTTTGACTGAACAATATCAATAAAATATTTATTTACAAACAAATAATTTGTAGTAGTTACAAAAGAGGTTAACACAGTTCGATTTACAACTCTGTACAACTCCAAACTAAACTGTAACAGCTGACAGTTGTAACACTTGTTCATAGAAAAGAGATATACTACCAATATATAGTTCACGTTTGAACCGTTTGCAGTGCCATCTCATGAACGCTCTCTCGAGTTATATATTAGATGCTCAAGTATTTAAAAGATTGTAGACCATGGTTTATTATTAATAATAAATGAACTTTGAACTTTTATTGTCTTTATTTTTGATTTACACAACATTTCGATTGCAGATATTATCAAGAGTAGGGTCACGAAAATGGAAACAGCCGGTGCTGATATACCCATGTATACTTTCTGGAACTATGTATGTAATAAAAATTATTCACTTTGGTAGGCGCGCGCTAGCACAAAATACTCATAATTGAAGAATCCTGTATTACAAGTGACAGATAGTTTGTTATATGGATTCTTCTTTAAAAAAATGCTTTCTTGTATTAGGTAAACACAAAAGAGTAAAATTAAAGTCCAAATAGAAAACACGTATTTGTTTGTGCAGATCATTTTAAGAAAAATTAATTTTTAGTTATACAACTGATAAAAAATATACTAATTAACATTTTTCTTGTGGATTTGACTTTAATTGTAGTTTTAGGTCAGAAACACAATAAAACATCTCATGTGACCAACACAGTACCTCCCGTCATTTAATTTTTATTAATTTCAATACATATCTATGAGGTTTCGTGGCCGCATGTTTGAGTGCCTGGTCGTGAATATGGGGAACTGGAATCGATCCCGACCAACGCCTAATATTTCGAATTGACCGCTGTGGTGCATTTCCGAGGCCAGCAATGAGTGTCCGTGAAGTGACGTTTGGTAAACACCCGCACGATACAAATATGTCAACATCATTACCGAAATCTATGTATAAAGCAGATTTGCAAACGCAACAATGGGTAATATGCCGTGATAATATATTTTTTTATTTAAATACATACCTGCATATTTACTAGCTGGACACTATATTAAGTTCCTTACCATATAAATATGTATTGTTTTATTTACAATTTTCATTTTAACACGTTACTATTATTAATTTACACTGATTATTTTTTTGACAATGGAATTTATCTGTCAGTTATATACATTTGAACTGAACTATGTAACCATGGAGTTGTGTTTCAAGCATAGGCTCCGGGATATAATTTTATATTATTTTATAAATTTAGCCATAAAATATATAGAAAAACTATTAATGCAAACCTATAGAAAATTCAATAATCTTTAATTTTTATAATAACCTAAATCGCGAAAATATTTAATTTAATTTATTTAATTTAAGAAAATAGGAGAACCAACAGCTCAAACAGAGACCAAATAAAGGTTCTCGCTTATTAAATACAGTACTACATATAAAATAGTAAAAAAGTAATAAAGTTAATAAAAATAAACAAAATAATTACAATAGTAAAGCTCAACGTAGAGTAATTTTGACATACTTTTTAAAACTATTAATAGATAAACTAAACAAATCAAGATGACTGAATTTATTGTTGTAAACTGCCATTATTCTATATATGCAAGAAAATTTATTAGTGTTACTTGCAGGAAGCTTAAATAAATTATAAGTTCTTGTCCATTTAGCTGGAACATTTATGTGAAATTGAGGAAGAATATTGTCAGAATACAACATACGAGTATTGTTGAAAATCTTAAAGAGGAATAACGTATCAAAATAAGTTCGTCTACTTTCTAAGCTATTCAAGTTAAACCTTTCTAATTTGTTAATATAATTCGAACAGTTTACTCTAAATTTATAGCATAGAAGATTGATAAACTTTTTTTGAACAGTTTCAATTTCATTTATATTTGATCTGTATTGTGGATTCCACACAACAGATGCAAAATCTAGCTTAGAGCGTACTAGAGAGTTGTATAAACAAATAAGTGTATCAGGGTTTTGGAAAAAATTACATTGCTTAAAAATAAAACCTAATGTACGAAATGAATCTTTACTGATTTTGTCGATATGAGTTGACATTGTTAATTTAGGATCGAATACAACACCTAAATCTTTTATAACAGATTTAATTTTAAGTTTCCGATTATTTATATGGTAATATAAGTTATTAAGTTAAAGTTTCTGGTAAAGTTCATGACGTAGCATTTAGACGGATTGAGACGTAGATAATTTTGTTTACAGTATGAATGCAATCGTAACAGGTCATTTTGTAATGCAATACAATCATTAGCATTTGTAATTGTTTTAAATAATTTTAAATCGTCCGCATATAGTGTAGTAAGAAATTTGAATTTTGAAAACATTGCGTAATATCGTTAATGATTAAATTAAATAGTAGTGGACCAAGGTGTGAACCTTGTGGTACCCCTGAGGGTACTAATATCGAGTATGATTTAAAACCATTACAGTACACTAATTGTGATCTGTTAGTAATGTAAGATTCGATCCATCTTAACAAAGTACCATGTATTCCTAGTACTTGAAGTTTATAAATTAGTGTAGGATGATGGACCCGGTCAAAATCCGTGTAAATAGTATCAACTTGCAATCTTTTGTCCATGTTGGAACTAATAAATTTAGTGAACGGGACCAAATTAGTTAAAATACACTTCTTTGAGCAAAAGCCACTTTGTTCGGGTATAATTTCACTCTCTAGAGTACATTTTAACTCTTTCACAATTAAAGACTCGAATAACTTCGGAATAATAGAGAGAATGGAGATTGGTCTATAGTTACTTACATCACTAATATCTCCAGATTTGTGAATAGGAGTAATATGAGAGACTTTCCACAAATCTGGGAAAATACCTGTTTTTAGTGATTGATTGAATAAAATATATAAAGGCTTAACGAGGTAAAAAGAACAAGTTTTGATAAATTTAGCAGGAATCTGATCGGGCCCACTTCCTTTGGAAGTATTCAGTGAACATAATTCATTTAAAATTTTATCAAAGTCAAGATAGATTGATCCCAAATTAGTCACACAATTAGAAACATCATTATGAATATTTACCATAGAATTATCATTATTAACGTATATAGATTTAAAATAATCTGCAAATAAGTTTGGAACTTCAGTGCTCTCATTAGTAACATTTTCAATATAATGAACTGTACTCGGGATACCACTATTATTTTTCAAAGTTTTAGAGTAGCCCCAAAATTTAATTGGATTATTTTTTGTTAGTTTCAATATTAGATATATATTTCTTAAAGTCTGACTTTTTTTATCTTATGTTTAACTTTTAGACGTAATTGAGAAAATATAAGATAATCACTTCTATTTTTGTATACCTTCCACTTTTTGAAATATTTATATTTTTCTTTAATCATCATTTTTAGGGATAATGAAAACCACGGAGGGTGTGAACTTTTATTAACAAATGTTAGAGGAACATAGTCTCTAATGAGATCGCGGATAATGCAATACAATATTTCAACATTTGCATTAACATTTTGATTATTTAGTTTAACATCCCAATTTATCGCAGAAAGTTTATAAATTAGGCCTTCATAATCGCATTTGTTGTAATTATGAATATATGAAATATTGGATGGAAAAAATTAATATTTAAATTTATTTCAAGTGGCGGATGGTGTACATCTAATTTAGATAAATGAGATTCACAAAGATTTACTACACAGTCTGAATTACATAATACAAGATCCAGAATTTTATTATTTCTGTTTTTTATATTGTTAAATTGATACAAATGACAAATGTTAATAGTGTTAATTAACTCAATATGAATTTCATTTCTTACAGTATTACAAGGTTCGAAGTGATTTTGTTTGGGAATCCAGTCTATTAGGGGAAGATTGTAGTCACCAGTAATTATGAAAATGTCATCAGGGTGTAGTAGGCAAATTTCACTTAATTTGTTAAAATGTTGACTGTGGATTTCGGTATTTGACGTTTGACGATGGAGGAATATAAGTCAAGCAGATGTTAATTTTGCATTTTGGAAGAAATATTGTTACCCACAAGTCTTCAGAGAAGGAGCACCAGGAATGTTGAACTTTTGATTTAAATTTAACAGACACTAATATTGAAACACCACCACCATCAGATTTAAATGGGTCATTTCTATCACGTCTATATGTGAAATATTTGTTCGGGTCACAAATTTCGGAATTAGATATACTGTCATTCAACCAAGATTCAGTAAAAATTATCACATCAAAATCACATGATGATATTTCGTTGTAAATATTAATTAACTTAGTTTTAATTCCACGTACATTTTGGTAATAGACTTTTAATTCCATTTTAATAGACAGTCAATAATGTATATTAACAAATTCACTCTAAGGGAATTTACTTAATTTTATTAAAGTCGTTTTCATCTTTTATAACTATAATAGGGGAATTATCTGTTTTACGAACGTAGATGTTGCTTGACTTGACCCATACAAATTTGTAAGATTTTTCTCTTGCAATTTTCTTAGTGTTAGCTAGCAGAATTTTATTTTCAGGGCTAAGATGATCATTAACGTAAATTGGTTTGTTTTCTGTAAAACTTAACATTTGAGTATTTATGTTTTTCTTAGCCCGGGCGCTGGCTATGAAATTATCTTTCTTTATTCTGCTAGTGAATCTGACAATAATGTTTTTAGTTTTTCCTGATGTGTAATTAAATGGAGTAACCCTTTGTATAGCATCTATGTCATAGTCATTTATAGGACAATTAATTTTATTGCCTAATGACTTTATAGTATCGCACAGGTTTTCATTTTGCCTTTGAGGTATTCCTACAATTTCTAAATTGTTCAGCCGAGATCTTTGTTCTAGGTTAGCTACTTTTGCTTTCAGTGATTTACATTCAGCCTCTAATTTATCAATAATACTTACTTTGTCGGATATAATTTTTAATTTATTTTCAAAGTCGTCAATTTTTGCACTGCAAAAATCAACGGATTTTTTTAACTCAGTCAAAGTCTCCATAACGTCTGACAAAGAATAATGAATCGGCTCATCGGCGTTTTAATAGGAAATGGTCCTATAAGTTGACACGAATCACAGGTCCATTGTAGGCTGGGAAGCGACGCCAAAGTGTTCTTAATTGTAGCTGAAATTGTGCTACATTTATAATGATAAAATTTATTGCATCTTCCACAAGCCAACCCTGGATTATTTTGTCGATTCACAATTTCATTACACTTTGCGTACAATTTGACCATGTTGATTCTCGAAATAAATGCAGGTATAAAAAATGAACAATATTGAATTGACTTACTGTGAGCGAATGAACTTCGCTAGAAGTTGAAACAAGTGACTTAAGATGAGAGATACACAAAAATAAGCCTTATTGACACTTTGTTTAAAATTATTATTGATTAGTACTCAAAACTAGAGCACTTTTAGATTATGAACACACTAACATTTAAAGTATATTATAGTAATGTAACGGTTATATTAGGTTCACTAGAATTAAATCACAAGATTTATGAATGAAATTTAAGAATTTTAACATAGGAAAAAACAGTATCTTTACTACAACTTTACTACAATATGACATTTAAAGGTATTTTTGGAAGAAAAACTATTTTGAGATTCAAGTGTTCGATTTCCGGTTATTCAATTTACACCAAAATGTTCACATTCTAGTACTGTTTAGTGATATTTGATTTTATAATTATATTTGAATTATAAACAAATGAAAATGTTAATATACTTTATACTTGTTAAGTTACAATTTAAAAATAATCAAATGCATATTTTATATATGCCAAATAAATTTATCTATTTACAAATGATATGTACATATTTTTGATACAAATTTAGCACATATTTTGTCGGTAATAATAATAGTCTAATATTAATACTATTTAACTGAAGGTATATAAACATTTTATAATATAATTATAGGAAGGCCATGAAACGGCTAAATGAGAAACATGAAGAAGATACAGTAAAATGTGTGTGTGTGTGTGCAAATTTTCTCTCGGCTGAATACCCTATTCTATTTGCACGCGCACGTGTGCACATGTGCTCATGGACCACGCATGTTGCGGGTGCGATACGTTGACTTAAATTAAAATTCTATGATTCTATCTACCATAAGCGATCGTCCACCATTGTGTCTAAACCAGAAGATTTCTTGACGATTTGTACTTCTTAGTTGATCAGTGGATCAAGCCTTGATTGAGGAATGGTGAATTCGGCCGTTTGTTCCTTTATTTTATTTCATATGTTATTGTCTTTTATAATTTTAATAAAGTTTAATTTTTTTACTTTCTATTTGCTGTGTTTTGCATTCAATTTTAGATTTATTTCAGATGCTTTACCTTAGTAAATATTCGTAGGTAACAGGAGAATTACAAAGTACACGACTTCTAGAAAGGCTCAAAAATGTGCCAAAATCTTACCCTTCTGACAAGAATAGGCAGCGGCGGACTTTGACCTAGGCTAAAGAGGCAATTGATTCGAACTATTTATATACATAATGTATAATATATTTTTGCACGATCAGGTTTTTTTCAAACTTTACCGATAGGGTTTCCAAGGCAGTAAGTTTTGTTTACAAATTACTGATCAGTAAGTGATGTGACTACCTACCGATCTAGAGGCGGTGAAAATTACATAAATAAAAAATAAATGTACAATTTTTAAAGCTTTAGCGATAACAAAACAACGATCATAGCTTACTTAAAAATGACAACTATTTTTTTAAAAATGTCAAATAATAATGTTTAAATAATTTTAAACTTTAATTTGTTATTATTGGGACGATCGTGCAAAAAATATAATAAGCATTGCGGGCATTACGTGCTGCTTACCGGTATCGGATATGGGATGTATTGGAGTGTAAGGTGCACTTACTGCCCTTAATACTTAAATAACTATTATGTTTTTACGTAGGGGCCCAAAATAAATATTTTGCCTAGGGCCCAATAGAGTTTAAATCCGCCCCTGAGAATAGGCGGCAAAATATTTCAGCCTACCGGCGGCAAAATCGTAAATCCGGCACTGTATGGAAAGAAGCTATTAGATTTTGGTGGCAATCGGATAACCGGAAATGGCAGTTTACTTGAAGCTCAAGATAGTTTTTCTTCAAAAAATACCTTTAAATGTAATTTTTTCGCAATTTGTTATTATAAAAATTAAAGATTATTCCATTTTCTACAAGTTTGCTTTAATACTTGTTCTATATATTTTATGGATAAATTTATAAAGTAATATAAAAATTATATCTCGGAGCTTATGCTTTAAACACATCTCCATGCTTACATAGTTCAGCTCAAATGTATGTAAATGAATTTCTAATTAATAATAGTAACGTTTTAAAAGGAAAATTGTAAATAGAACAATAGTTTTATGGAAAGGAACTTAATATACATAATCTCTAGCATTAGTAAATACGCAGGTATGAATTTAATAAAGAAACAAATAAATATATTATCACGGCATATTATCCATTGCTGGGTGTGCTAATCTGATTTATACACACATTTCGGTAATGACGATGACATATTTTTATTGTGCGGGCGTTTACCACAAGGGTTAATTTTATGCCATTTAAAATTCGAATTATTTGGCGTTGAGCGGGATCGAATCGGATTCCATAGATTCGCAACCAGACATCAGGCACGCGTCAACGAGACCCCATAGGTAAATGGCGGGAGGTATTATGTTGGTCATATCAGATTTTTATTTTCTGCGCGCCTGTGAAAATATTTGAAAAAAATACACAAAAGTTTTTATTGATATAAGTGTATATTAACAGAAATTGTAGAAAGTTGTTCTATAAAAATACAAAAAAAAATATACATGTATAAATAAAATTATATGTGAATTTTACAAAAATACATTAATAATGCACTTATTTATCACATTGAAAATTTTCAGTTACTGTTATTAGTTTGTTACATTAATGTTTTCTTAATTAACCATATTCAACAATTTCTATACTTATTCATTTCATTACAATTGGGAGAGAATTTGTTTTTCCACGTGTAATATGGAAATAAATAAATTTTCAAGGAATATCATACGGGTCCGTGAGGTTGGCGACCACTTTTAAGCACAAACAATGAAACATATACCAAAGGTTTGTGATTCGTTTGTGCCTGTTTGTGATCTACAAATAAAACCAGCGACCCCTATGATTAAAAAGTTATAAACAAATTAAAAGTGGTCGCTGACTTCACGCCCAGCGACCACATGTGAAGCACAAATGTCGATTTATGTGTCAAACGTTTGTGCTTCGTTTGTGCTTTCAGAATATATGATTGAAAATACAGCGACCCCAATGATACAAAAAATATGAACAAATTAAAAGTGGTCGCTGACTTCACGCCCAAAGACCACATATGAAGCACAAACGTCGATTTATATGTCAAACGTTTGTGCTTTCCGAATATATGATTGAAAATACAGCGACCCCAATAATACAAAAAATATGAACAAATTAGAAGTGGTCGCTGACTCCAATTATACAAATAAAAAATAACAAAGGATATACGGGCCCCCACCACACATTTAGAAAGTAATAAATTGCTAATATAAATTAAAATGTGAGTCATCGCAATCGCAATACAACAAATAATATTAAAAATTTATGTAAAATCTAAAAGACTGTAGAATGAAATTCAAATATAAAAATGAACGCAAAAGAATACCACGGTTAAAGATTTTGAGCTCATTTTCAGGAAACATGTTAAATATATTATTTTACTTTTGTAAAATATTAAATATTTAAATAAAATATTATTAACAATATATTTTAAATTTTTAAAATTTCGTTAAAACATCTGTTTCAACAACTCACTAATTGGGGGAAAGGGGGACAACTTTAAAATTTTGAATAGGAACCATCTTTTATTAGATACATATTTTACAGTGATACAGTCGAAAATCCGAAATTTTACTTCAAATATTTTTTTGTATATATATTGCAATTTTTAAAAGTTATAAACCTTTAACATCGACAGTTCTTCGAAACCGTTAGTCGATCATTATCTCGCAAAATAAGTATTTAAATAAAATTAAATATTCTCTATAACTCTTTAATTCCGTAAAAATTTCCCATTATATACGGTGACAATTTCAAATGGAAACTCTCATTTTTATTACAAATTGAGATATAACGGTCGAAAATAAGTAACATATATCTGAAACTTTTTTTTTTCGTAAGTATTTTAATGTTCGTCGTAAAGTATGGACACGTTACAGATTAAGTTCAGTCGAAACATGTTTATGCCTGTCTGGTTCCCTAGTTCATATAGACATCATCGTAAAAATGGTAAAATCATATTATATGGACCCTAAAACGTGCTTATTCTCTAAAAACTCATCATTGATTTTTTTGACCAAAGACAATACCTTCCTTACCTAAAGGTGATGGAAGGTAAAAATCAACTCGGAGAATATGAGTTTGCAAGTAGAAGAAAACTCTGGATTAATAAGTTAGAAATTAAGGAGAAAATTAATCCTTACATGTTTGTTCCCTTCATTTTGTTGAAGATGACTTTTTCAAAGTGACAAAATAAGTCTAATATTGCATACCTAATTCGTAAATTCATTTCATTAAGTATTACATATGAAAAATAATTTATAAATATAGCTATCAAAAACTGTACAAAGTATTTCAGTTATTTTGTTTGCAATAATAAACATTAACTTATTGTATAGGTAATAGGGTTTCACATAAATCAAATTTTACAATATTAATTGAAAATTAGATGCCACAAGAGCACAAGTAACAAAAAATGAATTTGTATTGAAAATTATGTTTCTAATAAATTTTAATTACAATTAAAGTTTGCATCGTTTTGAAACGGTCTGTGTAATATTGCTACATATGAAGAAATTCCAGTAGATGGCGGTGACTACAACAACGTTTGTACGCGGAGTAATCATTTTAAATCTTCACAATTATAATGACATTCCAATATAATTTCCAAACACGAAAAACTGGACATGTGAACTAGGGAACCAGACAGGCATAAACATTTTTCGACTGAACTTAATCTGTAACGTATCCATACTTTACAACAAACTATAATATATTTACGAAAAAAAAAAGTTCCAGTTATAAGTTACTTATTTTCGAGCGTTATATTTCAATTTGCAATAAAAATGAGAGTCTCCATTTGAAACTGTCATCGAAATTAAAGGTTTATAACTTTTAAAAATTGCAATATACAGGATGTTCAATTTAAGAGTTTCACTATTGCTTTCTCGAGAACCGTTAGAGATACGAAGTCGGTTAAATTAGCAAACAATTTCTATATTATAAGACTATTAAAATGAGCATTACAAAAATTATTTTCAACCAGTGGTTCTCAAAATACAGAATTCAACTTTTTAATTTTAAATGAGAACCTTCTTTTTTTATTCGCCTATTCGATTCAGTATTTTTTGCTGAATACAACGATATAAAATGTTTATACCCTTACATAACGAAAAAACGAGAAAAAAGCAAAAGAAAAATTATTATTTTCATATTTATTTCTACATGTAATCAGAGTGCCATGACAAAAACAATTGAATATTTTGTTTTCATCACTGTTTGGGCAATTTAGATACTTTAAATAATATTATAAAAATTGTTCAAAATTATTGCCATGCTGATTTATACATAATTCCAGCCTTCTGAACATATTACTTTTCTTAAATTTCGGCCGTGGGAAATAATATTTTCGATTGCATTTTTTAAATGCTGAATATCTGGATAGATAGTTTTGTAGACTTCATCTTTAACATAACCCCATAAAAAAAGTCCAGGGTCTAGTGATCTTGCGGGTCACGGAATAGGACCATAAGTACCAATCCACCGATTTGGAAACCGTTCGTTTAGCTTTAGGTAATCCCTAACTTGACGCGAATTGTGAGCTGGTGCACCATCTTGCTGGAAATAAATGTTTCCCAACTCAGCTACTAGTATGACTTCCAAAATAATACACAGCATATTTTGAATTAAATTCAGGTATCTGTTACCACTCAATGTACATGTGTACAAAATATTCAATTGTTTTTGTCATGGCATTCTGATTACATGTAGAAATAAATATAAAAATAATAATTTTTATTTTACATTTTTCTCGTTTTTTTCGTTATGTAAGAGTATAAACATTTTATATCGTTGTATTCAGAAAAAAATACTGAATCGAATAGGTGAATAAAAAATCTAGGTTCTTATTTAAAATTAAAAAGTTGAATTTGTATTTTGAGAACCACTGGTTGAAAATAATTTTTGTATTGCTCATTTTAATTATAATATAGAAATTGGTTGCTAATTTAACCGACTTCGTATCTCTTACGGTTCTCGAGATAGCAAAAGTGAAACACTTAAATTGAACTGCCTGTGTATACAAAAAAATATTTGAAGTAAAATTTCGGATTTTCACTGTAAAATATGTACCTAATAAACGATGGTTCCTATTCAAAATTTTACGAAATTTTAAAAATTTAAAATACATTGTTAATAATATTTTATTTAAATTTTTAATATTTTACATAAGTAAAATAATATATTTAACATGTTTCCTGAAAATGAGCTCAAAATCTATAACCGTGGTATTATTTTGCGCTCATTTTTATATTTGAATTTCATTCTACAGTCTTTTAGATTTTACATAAATTTTTAATATTATTTGTTGTATTGCGATTGCGATGGCTCACATTTTAATTTATATTAGCAATTTATTACTTTCTAAATGTGTGGTGGGGGGCCGTATATCCTTTGTTATTTTTTATTTGTATAATTGGAGTCAGCGACCACTTCTAATTTGTTCATATTTTTTGTATTGTTGGGGTCGCTGTATTTTCAATCATATATTCGGAAAGCACAAACGTTTGACATATAAATCGACGTTTGTGCTTCATAATATGTGGTCGCTGGGCGTGAAGTCAGCGACCACTTTCAATTTGTTCATATTTTTTGTATTATTGGGGTCGCTGTATTTTCAATAATATATTCAGAAAGTACAAACGAAGCACAAACGTTTGACATATAAATCGACGTTTGTGCTTCATATGTGGTCGCTGGGCGTGAAGTCAGCGACCACTTTTAATTTGTTCATATTTTTTGTATTATTGGGGTCGCTGTATTTTCAATCATATATTCTGAAAGTACAAACGAAGCACAAACGTTTGACATATAAATCGACGTTTGTGCTTCACATGTGGTCGCTGGGCGTGAAGTCAGCGACCACTTTTAATTTGTTTATAACTTTTTAATCATAGGGATCGCTGGTTTTATTTGTAGATCACAAACAGGCACAAATGAATCACAAACCTTTGGTATATGTTTCATTGTTTGTGCTTAAAAGTGGTCGCTAATTTCACGGACCCGACAAGTGACAATGAAATTTTCTTCAAATTACCGCCAAGCGCCAGAAATACCACTAGAATATATAGCCAACAGAAATAAGGTGTCCGAGGATGCGCACATTTAAAAAGGGTGCAAAACGAGATAGCTGCATCAATATTGCTGTCTCTCTTTGCTGACCATGCCCACTGCTTATTGTCAGAATACAAGCATTAGCGGTATATTTTCTAATACGTATATGGTTTTATGCTTTGTGCTTAATCGGACGAATCATACGTCAGGTCAAATATTATATTACATGAGGATAGAAAGTCAATAACGACCCGCAGTTATCATATTAGATTCCGGGTTCGATTCCAATCGACGCAAAAATAATTATGTCGTATTTTAAATGGCACAGAAATAACCCCTGTGATGCATTCTCCACGATAGTAATAAGTGCCCGTGAGTTAACGCCTGGTAAACGCCCACGCGGTACAAATCTGTGTACAAAGCAAATTGGCACACCCAGAAATGGGTAATATGTCGTGATGATATATTTATTTATTTTCATTTCATTCTTTCTTGACTTAATGTAGACATATTTTATACCAGGGACCTGAAACTGAACCTGAATCTGAACCGAAACCCGAATTAACCCAATTTTTGATGAACCTGTACCCGAACCGAACCTTTATTCGCCAAGGTCAATAAACCTGAATCAATTTTAAACCGTTTTAAATTCAGATTCGGTTCAGAGGTCAATTAAACATACAATTAAAAATAATTTCAGCATAAATTCAAAAAGACACTTAATGTAAAAGGTAATAATAAAAAAGACTGCCATGTGATTCTTATTTAAACGTAAATACAAATTTCCAATTTTGCGAATCAACCACGCACTTTTTGTGACCTCTATAAGTGTAACGCGAGGGGGGTGGGTTACAATAGCTCTGATGATGGTGGTCTTACTTCCTTTGCTAACGATGACCACTTGTTCTAACTGGTGGGTGCTGGATGTTCGACCACCGCTTGTTTAAGGAGGACGGAACACAGACACAATTGCACTTAACTTTGATGGCCGATGAACACTTATTTTATTATTATGGACACAGACATGATTTGGATTTAAACTACTTTCTTTATTTACATGATTTTATTTACATTTAAACTAACTTATTATTAATGATTACACTAAACATAATTAAACACATAAAAACATAAACTAAACAGATACATTGTTGTAACCCTACGTACTAGCATCTAGTACGCGCTCAAACTAAAACGTGAAACAACATGTCACGTCGACACGAGTGTCTAAGACAGACTCTATGTCTTGTCAACATGAGTATCTAAAACCGACTATCTTAAACAAAGCGTTACTTTCGTGACAGGCTTATTTCTGAGGGGTTGAAGGGGGTATCGTATGGCACCCATACCAAAATATCAGCCCTGCACGTAGGCTTGCAATAACTTCTAAACTTAATTGTCAACAAATAACTCTGTCCAATGTTTCTGACAGCTAGACTAAACAGTCAGTTAATAAAAGATGATTACTATTTCTAAACAGAATTTTGACTAACAAAGATAACAAGTTGAAATATTATTTCTGAAACTATAATTTAAAAAAGATTATAAAAAGTTACTTATTTGTTATTGCTCACCTTGTTACATAAGCTACAGCCTCACCTTGATCAACGTCGTTGTGTTAGAAATATATAACTACGTACTATTATTCCTAAAAGGTACTTAGACTTATGAATTATACTATTTCAGAAATAGGCTCTAGTGTTTATTAAAGTAGAGTGGGTGACGTGTCAATCGCGCGACTAACGTGGGGTTAAAAACTAAACGTATGTAGAAACAAAAGAAAATATAAAATCAGTTTTGTATGCAACTCTTAATACTACAGTTTTTGCTGTACAATGAACAGGAGTGCAGGAAAACGCATAAAATTAAAATTCCTTGTTAAATTCCTATTTCACCGTTCACCTCTACCCGCCACCACCCGATATTTTCACACACGTATGATTTAAATTTTTAAAATAAACACAAAAATAAGTTAAAATATTCATTGAAATTATTATTTATTTCAAGATAAAGATTCCTACCTTTATTGTTGACTTGGTTGTCTTTGGAACCTACAAACAAATATTAGTAAATTTGATTAGAAAAGCATAACATAAAATAAATAACAATAACTTAGTAATCGCATTAATAACATAAATGTTTCACTATTATATTTTATAATACAATGTACACACAAAAATACATTATTACATTTATTTTTCTATAAAATATGTACCTGGAACTGCAAATTCCCTCGCCAAATCTACGACATTCTTGGAATATCTTTGAAAATGTACATTACAGTACACAGCACTACAATAACTTTTACACATTTTTTATCATTTAAATATATGAATAATCAGTTTTATATTAAAAATTTTCAACGAAAAATACTCAAATACAAAAGTTAACGACGACAAACTGCAGCCACTTTTAGTGGTTTGAATTTGAACAGACTTGTCGCTCAGAGAAAATTTATAAACAACTATAAATTATAAAAGTATACACAAAATACTAACAAACGCGAAAATATTGAGCTATGTATTTGCACTATTATTTATTAAACAAATGATAAATTCATTAAAACCGCAGCACACTTCACACTTCAACCAAAACTTAAAAAATACACCTGCGTCCACACCACGTATCTTAAACATCGTTTATACAATATTTCAAACTAGCTGTAAACTTAATAATTTGATAACAAAATGCAGAATTTGAAAAATACTTTGGGGAAAGTCACCTCTATGTAAAGAAGATATTGTCTTTGGTAAAAAAAATCGGTGGTGATTTTTCAATGAGCACGTTTTACGGTCCCTACAATACAATTTTACTATTTTTAAGATGATGTCTGTATATGTATGTGTGTGTGTATGTGCTTGTGTGTGTGACTATAATTTCGGTCGCGATATCTCCACTTGAACTAATGTGAACGAGGTTTTAGTATCATGACCATTTAATGTACCCAATTTCAAGCTCGGCTTGAATTGTATACTTATTGGTATCAAAATTACGAAAGTTAACAAGTCAGGAAAATTAAGTGAAATGCATTTTATCTGCCTCATCATTTGTAATGCCATTCCAGTTTTGAAACAAACTACATACAGGATGTTGACCGCATCGCCGGAACATGGGACTTTAATATATAAAATCATACTTTCGTAATTTCCTGCTTTCCTAATTATTTTAGGTAAAAATGCTTCAAATAAATGTTGTAGAGCATAAAATTCTACATTAGAATCAATAAACAAAATGAATTATGCATGCTCCGTAACGGTATGTATGAAAATGTCGAAAATCACTTCAAAAATAGCGATAGCCATGGAATTGAAACTAACAATTAACAAATGTTAGCGATTTATCTGTGAAACTAAGATAATTTATTTTTATTATTATTTGTAATTTCTGTTAAAGTGAACATTTATTAATTTAAATTAATAGATTATTATTCACTTGAATAGGTATTACAAATAATTCCTAATAAAAATATATTAACCTAAATTGGCAGGGAAAACGTCAAACAGTTGTTAATTTATCTGCTTCAATTCCATGGCTATCGCTATTTTTGAGGTGATTTTCGACATTTTCATACAAAATTTCTGCCGTTACAAAACACGTAAATTTAATTCTGTTGTAGAATCTCATGTAGAATTTTATGCTTTACAACATTTATATGAAGTCCTATGTTCCGGTGTCGAAGTCAACATCCTGCATATTAAGTTCAGACTTCTATGCCGCTGAGCCGCTGATGATGATTAAATATAAACAAAAAATTAGACAGTGTTGCCAGGTGTATAACTATATTTTTCCTGAGATTTTGTGAAAAATTTCCTTATTTTTCCTAAAAATTCCTGAGAAATGGTTTTGTTGAGAAATATTAGTTTTTTATGTAAATAGTCTCCAAATTGAAAAAATTATTGAGGCCCAAATATATATATATATATATATATATATATATATATATATATATATATATATATATATATATATTATTGCACAAACATACTCAACTCCATTAAGTTGGCGTCTACACCCATATTATACTTCGTTTTAAAATAAGAATGGAGTACTTTTGATAGAAATTTTATTTATTTATTCAATATCTTTAAAATTATTGAACTATCATATTCAAAAATTAATAAATATGATATAAAATACACATTTTATTTTAAAAGCCCGCACGGTACAAATCATTACCGAAATCTGTATATGAAGCAGATTGGCACACCCAGCAATGGGTAATATGCCGTGATGAAATTTTTATTTTTTTATTTATTTATAAAATTGGGTTTTATGTATTTATTTTCATTATTTCCATTCATATCTGGTTCCCGCGAAATTTATTCTTATTTCCAAACACTATATCATTTTTATTTTATAATCATTAACTCATGTATCCTAAACAAAAGTCAAGTATAACTTTTTAAATTATAATTGAGGAAAAGTGAAAACGTATGGCAAGGTATATAAAAATATTTCTGGTTTCCATCTACGTTATTAGGTATATATTAAAATTACTTGATGTAATAAAATCTTTAAATTTCCTGAGTTTTTTATTTGATTTCCTGATTTCCGTAAAAATAAAATCCGTAGAAAAACGGAAATTTCCGTAGGTCTGGCAACACTGAAACTAGAGTTCCTATTACATAGTATTACACGTTAGTAAAATCTGACAAACGCAAAATGCAAACGGAAGTGCGATAATCAAAACTGCGAAAAGGATTCGCCACTAGATTTCCTATAACAATATTTATTATGACGTCTAACTAAGCGCCTACTGAAAAGATAAGTTTTTTCATCATATACCTAACTCAATTGTGGTTTAAATTATAATTTTTGCGAATTTCTTAATATGACGTTTACAGGAGCGGATCTACGCACTTGGGGACTCTAAGCATTTGATAAAAAAAGTAAAATTATCCAAATAATTGATATAATTTAAAAAAACAATCAATAGGAGGAATACCGTCTAGAAAATATCTGATATAGGTACTAACTGTACTAAATTTTAAAAATAAATTAGTAGGGAATTTCTGGACTGTGGTGCAGATTAAGTGTTAACAATTACTCAAAATTTCATTCATACAGTATTTATTCTGATGCAGGTATAAGAGTGCATTGAAATATTGGGTCTGTAAAAATAAAAAAAAGGCTTTATGACTGAGGGTTTAACCAATTGTTAACACTTAATTTGAAAATTAATTGTATGAAAATTGAAAAAGTAAAAACAAATACTCGGTTAGTTTCAATAAGTGAAATTTGATTTCAATACGTACCTATTTCGGCTTGTTAGGCGGGAACACACACATCGCCTTGTTCATTTTTTGTTTCGTTCAATTTCATAACGTTCAAATATTGACCATGAAGTTTGCGCAGATGAATTTGGCGCACTCACAATTTAAAAAGTACACTCCGGGGTATAAAATGTACACATGAAAATTATTATTTATTGAATTGGAATATGTATAGTTATTGTAAATATTTTTTATAATTTGTACCGCGGAGTGTACTTTTTAAATTGTGATTTGAAGGTTATGAAACAGAACGAAACAAGAAATGAACAGAGCGGTGTATAAACATTATGACGCTTCATACATAGCCTTGATGTGATCCCTTGAAATCCCGAAATCGATTGCAACCATAGAAATGAATACAAATTAAAAATTCATACGTAATATAACAAGTGATATGATTATCATCGATGATATTCTCGAGTGAAATGTGCTGCTCCGATTTCACGAACAATATCTTCGATTATTAATCATATCACGAGCTTATATTTAATGAGAGAATATAATGAATTTTTGTAACACATTGTGTGTGCTGCTAATCTTATTTTTAATATACATATTCATATTATATTAAAACATGGTATTACGAGTTTTATTTAATAATGTCGGAGATTGAGTTATTGTTATTCCTTATTTTTGTACTCAAAATTAACTGTCAATGTCGTAAATGAAGAAAATAAATCCCATAGTAACGACAATAAATAAGATGATAATTTCTTTATTTTTTTATCATCGCTGTGATAGATATGTAACTAGGGAGATTCTGAATGTTTATTTGCGGAAAACATGTCACGTGACTAATGAATTATATTCTCAATATAGTACACTTATTTCCTCCACTTTTCCTAATATCAACATGTATACTAATCTAGAGTCCATCAAAGATACTGCCTTTCATGATTTTATGTATCTACAACCTACATAAGCATTATTTGTATTTATTGATAGTGATATATTTATTATGAACGAAAAAATAATTGTATATATCAAACAAATGTTAAAGTAACATATAGTCGCATGACGTAATAATCTTGTTTTAGTTTACTTTCATACATTTATAAAGAAAAATAGGATGAAGAAATATTGTCCGAAACGTTCAAATTAAGTAAATAAAGTGACTTATAATTATGTTCATAAATTTATTGGAACCTATGGCCTTCTACATTTAATTTGGAAAAACAAGTGAAAACCGTGCTTATTTTATAATCAGCTTGAAACGAAGTAGGCTAGTATTGAAACAAATGAAACTGTCTGTGATATTTCGAGTTAATTGTATTATTGAGATTGCCATAAATTTGCTCTAATTTTTGTCCAATTATCTCGAAATTTCTGCTAATACCACCTCACTTAAGTAAATCTGACTTAAATGTCATTGCAACTGGATATTTTTAAAAACCCTGGGACAGTTTATGCACCAATTCTGAATTTTTATTTGTAAGTTACTGACCTGCTCCCATATCAGATTTACTTACGTGATGTACATTATTGCAAATTTATGACAATGTCATTGACAGTGTGGCAATTACATTTGTTTCAATAATAGCCTACTTCGTTTTAAGCAGATTATAAAATTATTAACGTGTACTAGTAAATTTGAATGTCAAATTTAGAAAATCGCTATTCACTTGTTTATATAAACGTTTGAACTTTGCTATGATTACTTTTCAACTCTTTGTCTGCAAGAGATAAACATTTAAAATCGATATGTCAAAGTACTACGGAGTTAATGGAGTTTCAAATAGGATTCGTTTTTTAATAGCCACCGGTATGCCTAATACATACATACATATCTATATATGTATTATTGTAGTTATAGATTGTGGTACATTTTTAATAAACTTTCGTTCAACGTAACATTTTCTTAAAATCAATTAATTTGTATAACTTCAATTTCTATTTATAAATTAGGAAAAGTAGAAAAACATGAATCATAATACACATAACAAACCACAAAATTAACGCACACATTAGATTAGTAGATAATATTAGTAGTATATTTACGTACAAATATAAGGAAGCTTTCATCTTCTAATAGTAGATCCGTATCCGTACTAATTACGAAAAAAAATTGACATTACTATTAGATCAAATCTTATCTTATAGCTTGGTAAGTACGAGAAAACCAAAACTGATATGATTTTTATTCATAACTAATTTAACTGCACAACAAAATGGGTTTATTTAGTACCTTAGTGTGTTTATTCATTTTGTTTTCAATCTCTGAATCCATCATTATTGCAAGTAAGTATTTGATGATATACAATAAGCCCAGTAAATGGCCATATTCTGTAGAAAACTGTAACAGACCCGTAAATCTGTTCATAATGAACAAAAAGAGATGCATTTTTGTTGCATGGCCTCTAAATTCGGAACATTACTTCGACTTACGTTTCATTCAATCGTATTGCTCATAAAAAATAAAGCAAAAAATCTGATGTGGTCAGCACAATACTTTCCGTCAATCCTGTGTATTATGTACAAATTCCATACATACATTTTCTTGCAAAAGATTCTAAATTTTTGGTATTATGTGATTCCCTTTCTCAGCAACTGAATTCCATACTCCTGATAATAAAAAAACCACATGAAATAAGAAAATTATGAAATTTTGAATGAAAAATTATAACACTTGTCAATTATGGACATAATTAATTGCTGTCATTTTGACACGGGTCCCCATATCTGCTTGCCAAAGTCAGCAAAGTCATGTCACTGCACGCGCCCTATACATAAATTTTATTGCAAAAGATCCTATATATCCAGTGAAGTTATTTCATAACCAAACTATGCAAATTGCACTTGACACTGACATCTTTTTCTTTAGTTTTTCCCATTCGTTAGGGGGGTCGCTATTTTTTATTTTTTTCTTCCACTCATTTTTGTTTTGCGTGTCGTCCTCATTCAGTTCCTTTTCTCTCAAGTCTTCTGCAATACAGTCTTTTCATCTTACATTTGGTCTTCCTATGTTTCTTCCACCTTCTATTAATATACATATTCATCTCTCCTCATGACATGTTCAAACCAATGTAATCGTCTCTCTTATATCTAGAAACTTCTAACACTATATAGAGTTACTTCCCTTACTCTTTCACTGATTTACATTTTATTGATACTGACATCTGTCAATTTGAATTACCTGAATATATTAGCAGTTTCCATGGTTAAGTTAGCATAGCTGGCTGAATTATTAAATTTATATGAAATTTATTATCTTCACTCTTCTTTAACTCTATATCTGTTGAATATCAAATATAAAATGCAATCAAATCGTATAGACAATAATATATTCTTTAAGTTATAATAACATTTAACTGAGTTTTTCAAGAAAAACTGTCAAAATCTTCAAATGAAGGTACTTCCGGTTGACCAATTATAACCAAAATCTAATCAAGTCTGCATATGGTTGTAACGAAGAGAATTGTAATTTTTGGAATTCTAGTATTGGAGATATCGTTGACGAAACCGCGGTCACACACACACACACACACACACACACACACACACACACACACACCCACACACTCACGCACACACGAACAAACACACACATACAGACATCATCGTAAAAATAGTAAAATCGTATTGTAAAGACCCTAAAACGGGCTTGTTCAATGAAAACTCACCACCGATTTTTTTGCCCAAAGACAATACCTTCCTTACTTATAGGTGACGGAAGGTAAAAATGGAACATTTCGGTAACCAGTGGACCTGTTCCACTAAAACTGCACTTTTCATTTTAAATTTTAAGAACTTTAAATAATATAACCCAAATTAAGTGTACTTACTTCGTTATATGAAAAATAAATTATTATGTACGCTACAGATAATTGCTGTATATCTTTATGGACCAACTTTTTAAGGAATTTTCGATCGTCTTTTGTTTTTGAACTACAGGCTAAAACTTGATTTCCGATTATTTTTAAAAGACCTTGTATCTCGCTTGTTAGGAGAGATAATGAGAAATGGTTTAAATAATTTTTATATGGTTTTTTTATGGAGACATTTAATAATTCTCGAGATGTAACACAAACATAATGTTTTTAATATATTGTAACGTATATTTATATGGGTGAAGTAAAAAATCAGAAAAATATTATTAATTAAAATAATATGCTTATTAAACGATAAATAATTAGGATAAATATTAAAAAGATAATAAATATAACTAACACTATGGATTAAACAATTATAAACACTAAGAATATTTTTAAATGCTTAAACACTAAGATTATTTATTTGAACAATATTTATTTTTATAACTACATTTATTTATGTCCACAACTCGTAGTCTGTTTATTTATATCACCCACTGTTCATTCACGATGCGTGTTTTATATCAGAATGTGTTCGCTGGCTTTGGCGACGGATTTTTATAGCGCGATGTCCTTTCTCGAATTTTCCGACTCCACAATGACATCGAATACAAAGGATCACTCCACCAGATGTAATTAAACCAGTCTAGACGCGTAAGGGTTTTCCCCCGCCGGGGATTACGTCATTGCTCGGGAATATTCTACCATACTTTTAAGTCAGGGGCGCACGTTACAATATGTTGAAATTAATCTCATCTTTTTCTTTATATTATAAGCTTTTCAACGATATATAAACAAGTCTACATTCTTTTGTATCATACATGAATGAAACATGGATTATCAATATATTGGGACGAAAAAATTAAAAACTATTAAGAAACAAATGAAAAAATCATTTACAGATCATCAATTGTTTATTTCTAATGTTATTTTCTTTATTTATACTCATTTTCTTACTTTTATAGTTCAGAAAACATATTAAACTACATTTTTCGAATTGTGTCAGTCAATTTTAACGCTGATAAAAAATAAATTAACTAATTCGAAAATAATTAACTAAAACTAATTTTGAGAATTTAATTAATAGAGACTCAAAATAAACAAATTATGATCTATAATTGATTCGTTCGTTTGTTTCTCAATAATTTTCAATTTTTTCACCTCAATAAATTAATAATTCATCTTTTATTCATTAAAACAAAAGAACGTAGACTTGTTTCACATCATAGAAAAACTTATAAGCTTATAAGGAAAAAGAGACTATTTTCAATATTTGCTCCTATTTAAAAAATATTATGTTTCTGTTATATCTCGAGAATTATTACGTTTTGAAAAATTCCAGTTACATCACGATATTCTACGTAAAAAATCTGATGTGGCCAACACAATACCTTCCGTTTAATTAAATTTTTATTCACGTAGATATTTAAAATTAAATTAAATTTAAATACCGGGTTCGATCCCGACCGACCCTAAATATTTCGAATATTAAATGGCACAAAAATGACCCCTGTAGTGCACTCTACACGCCAGAAATAAGTTCTCGTGAGGTGACACCTGGTAAACGCCCCCACGGTACAAATATGTCATCATCGTTACCGAAATCTGTGTACAAAGCAGATTGGCACACCCAGGAATGGGTAATGTGCCGTGATGATATATTATATATTTCTATTATCTTACCTATGTTCCTACATATTTACTTATGCTGGAAACTATATTAAGTTCCTTTCCATATAATTATTGTTCCTTTTACTATTTTCTTTTTAAAATATTACTATTATTATTTGAAATGATTAGTTTGTTGACGGTGACATATCTGTCAGTTACAAACATTTGAGATCTGAACTGTATAACCATGAAGTTGTGTTTAAAGCGTAGGCTCCGGGATTAAAATTATAGATAATTTTAGAAATTTCTAAACGATAGTATTTGAGTTAGTGTAAAGAGGATCCACATACACATACACACACACATACACACACACACACACACGCACACATGCACACATACACACATACACACAGCCACACAGACAACATCGTGAAAATGTTAAAATTGGATTCTAGGGATCTTAAAACGTGGTTATTTACCAAAATCTCGATATGCGATTTTTAGTACGATCCCTATACTTCCCTTACCAAGGGTAGCGAGAGGTAAAAAACATAAAAATTGTCTTTTCTTTATCTCTCATAATAAGCAAGGTATGAAGTATTTTCAAAATAAGCGAAAATTAAATGTCAGCCTGTAGCCGTCTGTAGTTCAAAAACAAAAGACGATCGAAAATTCTTGTGGTACCTATTAAAATTGTCTCGAAAAGCTGGCCCATAAACACCTACATCAATTTTCTGTACAGTGACGATAGTTATAAATATATGGAGAGTGCACTACTGAGTAATAAGTATATATTTTGTTACAGATCATGATTTAGATAAGCCTTGTAAACTGCGATCAGGTGCTATTGGAAAATGTAAACCAAACATCCATCACTGCGATTTATGGTCGTTAAAAGAAGAAGGCATTTCTTTTTGTGGTAGTAATCCGAGGAGAAAAATGTTTTGTTGTCCGAAAACATATTATCCAGGATGAACATAGAAAAGAACCAAACATCATTGAAGTCGAAAAAATAATATGAAGAAAAATTAGCGAGGAATCACAAGATAACTCAAGAGGATTTATAACCCACGGAGTTTATTCTGAAACACTGATTTAACGTTTATCGTGAAATAAACTTTTATTACAATTACTGCTGTTATGATGAGGTTGACATGTAATTATATGAAGCAATTTTACATTAAAAATATATACAAATAACTGTGTTTTATTTAATATGAAACTTCCGAGCACTATTTTCGTAGTACGAATCACAAATTAAACATGGTTATTGTTGTAAATGTAAATTACCTTACACTTAATATTAAATTGTATAGGCTATAACTAATGCATGAGAATTTGTTAGAGTTACATTTATTTCAAGATTTTAACAAATCTATTATGTTAATGTTATATTATGTTAAATGAAACATGATTCATTCAAATATGGTTCAATAAACAAATTATTCAACTGACTCGGGTGGTGTAGTGGCCAACGTAGCGGATTCATAGATCCCTGGTTCGAATCACGGGTAAAGTATGGTTTTTTATGTGTCTTTATCATCTCATCTCCATCAATGCGATATAAAAAATCTGATGTGGCCAACACATGACCTCTCACTATTTCCACTTTATGTTACATAAATAAATAATAAATAAATATATCATCACGGTATACTACTCATTACTGGGTATGCCAATCTGCTCTGTACGCAGATATCGGTAAATGATAAAATATTTGTACCGTGTGGGCGCTTACCAGGCGTTAACTCACGGGCACTCATTGCTGTCGTGGAAACTGCACTACAGGCATCAATTTTTTGCCATTAAAATTGGAAGTAATTTTTGGCGTCGGTCGGGATCGAACTCGGGTCATAATTAACGAATTTAACATTTCTTGTACATACAAATAATTCATATTGTATCTATTCTTTCGTTCTATGAGGAATTTTCTCCTACTCTTCTAATATAATTCAAAATTCTTTATATTCGCTGACGGTATTAGCGGTATTTCTTAAGGATATATCTAATATTAATATACCTACAATTTTAAATATTTAATTAATAATACAATAAGAAATTTTAAATATACTTACTCCCCAGAAAAATCTTTTTGTAATGTTAATAAAACTGTTGATTCTTGACACTGACATTTTGCATTTATCTGTCAATTACAAACATTCAAATATCTCAACTGGTTTCCATGAAGTTGTTTGGGCAGCGAAATTTATTACAACAGATTATTCTGTATTATTATATAGTATATCTCTAATATATATATATAATATTCTTTATTGTATTTCAAGTCTTACAACTTATTACAAATGTGATTTAATGGGGATGAGTCAGTTTTTGCTACATATTTTATTACATTGGCGTTGTATTCGTTGCGATGATGGAGATGAGACGATGAAAGGACACACACAAACATCCAAGCCCATGGTGGGAATCGAACCCACAACCCCAGGATCCGAGCGGTGATGGTCGCTTTGAGCGCTGTCGCATCGCAACACGCTGCCTCAACACGCTCGGCCACCGAGGCGACTGTTATATAGTATATCTCTAAATCTATAGAAGATATAATAAAATATTTAAATGTATCAAATTGCGAATTTATAGATCTTTGTTATTGTATGAACATAAATATTCAAAAATAATATATAGATGATTTTTTTACGAAACTACCACTTCCGATTGTCCAATTGTTAACAAAACCTATTCAACTCTTCCCATTAATGTTACATTGAGGAATCCGTAGTTAAACAGGTCTTTAGTTGTATAGAATTTAAGAAATAGTACCTACAACATCCTAAGACACACACACATATATCCACACACACGCACACAGACATAATCGTAAAAATGTTAAAATCGTATTCTAGGGACCTTAAAACGTGCGTATTCAATAAAATGCGGATATGCGATTTTTAGCATGAAATCAATACCTCTCTTAGCGAGAGGTAAAAATACAAAATATTTCAAGAAAAACAGTTGTTCATGCACTCTTTACTTTAAAATATATTATTACTAAAATCAAAAAAATACACATTTATTTAATACTGTATCGAAACAGAAAATTAAAAGAAAATGGCAAGAAAAGTGGACAGAAGAAATAAATAACAAACTCCGAGAAATCAAAGATGAGACAACTAACTGGCAAACAAATAGATCAAGAAGAGACCAAATAATACTCACAAGATTAAGAATTGGGCACACTCTAATCACCCACAAACATATATTAGAAAAAACAGAAACACCAATATGCTGCAACACACCCCTGACTGTAAAACACCTTATACTGGAATGCACACAACATACACAAGCGAGACAGAACCACAAAATACCAAACACACTAAAACAAGCCCTAGCCAACAATCCGGATAGAGAAGAAAACATAATAAATTATATTAACGAAATACATGTAACAAATAAAATATAACCAAATGTAACTAAAATTATAATACCATATACTTATCAAATGTAATAACTATGTACATAACAAACCGGTCTTAATAGCCTGAGACGCTGAAAGACCATAAATAAATAAATAAAAATACTGTATCGTGCATGTATCCGATGCCACTGAGTCTAGCGAGCACGCCACCGACGCCGCTGGTCGAACATTTCTAAACGGCCGTCGCGCTGAACGAGCGTCTAAACTTGTTGGTCGTACCGATCATTGGCGGAGTAAACAAACAATTCTCGACCTGTTTAATTACTTGCGGTTATCTGATACTTTGTATTCGAAGTTATTATCACATCGAATGTTGGAGAACATTCCAAAAAATTACGCCGGACTATATAAACCCCGTCAGGGAAGACAGCCGGGCATTCTGATATAGACACGCATCGTGAAATGAATAGTTGATGATATAAATAAATAGTCTACAGTTGACGAGTGGTGATTATAAATAAATATATTGGTAGGTTCTTGGAATAATTGCTTCATACGTCGAAAAATTGTTTATTGAAGTGTTTAAAGTGACGACGTTTCGGTTATGGTTACAACCATTATCAAATCCTAAGTAACAGTATTGGAAAAAAATGTTTAAGTTCAACACTGATCTGGTTAAACGTTAAACTAGTTATTCAAAATGTAAAATCAACTTTTAATTATACTATGTAACTAAATTTAAAACAAACATATTTTTTCCAATAATGTAACTTAGGACTTGAAAATGGTTGTAACCTCAACCGAAACGTCATCACTTTAATCACTTCAATAAACAATTTTTGACGTATAAAGCAATTATTCTAAAAACCTATCAATAAATTTACATTCACAGCTTCAGAAAAATTTCCAATAAATAAATATAATTACTTACGTAAATAAATATTGAAATAAATATTGTTTAAATAAATAATTTTAGTGTTTAAGTGGTTCTTAAATTACTGTTTATATTTGTTGTCATAGTAGTGTTGTTATTTGTATTGACTTTATCTTAATTATTTACCGTTTAATAAACTTTCACTTTAATAAATAATAATATTTCTCTGATTTTTACCTCTCGCTAAGAGAGGTATTGGAATCATGCTAAAAATCAAATATCCAGATTTTAGTGAATAAGCACGTTTCATGGTCCCTAGAACAACATTTTTACGACGAAGACTGTGTGTGTTTGTGTGTGTGTGTGTGTGTGTGTGGATGTGTGTTAGGTTGTTGGAGGTACCATTTCTCAAATTCTATAAGAGTAAAGACCTATGTAACTACGGATTACTCAATCTAACAATAAGGGGAAGAGTTAAATAGATTCCGTTAACAATTGGACAACCGAAAGTAGTAGTATTTTAACAAAAATCTTCTAAATATTATTTTTTGAATATTTGTATTATTATAAATATTAAAAAAACAAAATTCTCTATCCGACACATTTAAAATTTTTATTATACCTTCTATAGATTTAAAGATATTGATATATAATCTATAAAATAATCTGTTGTAGTAAATCTCACAGCCTGCTCACAGCCCAAACATCTCTATGGGAAATACTTGAGAAATTAAAATGTCTGTAATTGACAGATAAATGTCACTAATGTCAGTGTCAAAAATTCAGAGGTAGTACTGAAGGCTTTTTCTGGGAACGATATATATTTTTTATATGCTGGCGTATCATAATAAGAACATTATAAACCTCAGTTTCAGTACTCTAATGGCTTTCATTATAGTACTCAGTACCATAATGAAACCATTATGGTACTCAATATCATAATGAAATTATGTAAAAATGTAACAACGAAATTCGCAGAAACAAGTTTTATTTAATTACAATTTAATTATTGTAAATATTTATAATACATTTTCTACAATTGGTAAGCGTAACACCAGGCAAAGAAGTCGAAAGTGTTTCATTTGTTTGATTACTAATTTGAACATTGTTTTGAATATTCTGCTGCATTGGTATATTCTTTTTACCCAGAATTGCTGCAGATATTTTTTTCTTATTCTCTGCGGAATTTTCTATGTATCCTTCTGCAACTGTATTACTTCTCCATCCTCCGTGACGTTTAACAGTTTGAATATCTGCTCCGGAATCTGCTAACAAGGAGGCGGAAGATCTTCTAAAGGAGTGGCCAGTGTATTCCTCCGGGTTAGGAAGCTTAAGAAACGTAGCGATGAGTTTAGGCATATTTCCAAATGTGTGAATTCCTACTGGGAGCGTTGTACATTTATTGTTTCTATATGACACAAAAAAACGAGAATGGGCGGCATGCTTTGGACGCAAGGCGGCATATTTCCTAGTAAGTTCTACCATATTCACACCTTCAACACTTCCAGATGTAACAAAAAATTCCCGAGCAATATTAGTTTTAGTGTTAGGAATAACAATTCTAAAAACTTGATCTTGATCAGTTACATTTTCTACAAGTAAATCCTTCAGTTCTTCCCTTCTACATGCTCCACTTAATCCAATGATGAACACTACCTAAATATAAAAGATTGATTAAATAATAGAAAAAAATAATATTTTGATTGATTTTTTTTACCTATATCATTAAAAACTGTTTATCATCTGCATCTAACAAAAACTTTGCGATGTCTTCTTTGGTAAAAATTCTGGACTTCTTAGCTCTATAGCCTTCGGATTTCCGCTTCAAAAATGCGACCAGGTGTATATATTTGCTGATATCAATGTTCTTCTTAATTGACAAAACACTTCGTAACATGGAGTAATACGACCAAAGGGACGAGGACTTTCTGTTTTTGGCCAACTCTTCAAAATATGCCAGTAACACTTTCTCATTTGTAATATTTTTCACCTTCTTCTTTATACACCATTCTTCGTAACGGTTGAACGTCATTTCGTAAGTTGCTTTAGATTTTTGTGGTAAAAGTGATGAAACAACATTTTGCGCTGAATTTTCTATATCAGAAGGCAAACTTTCTTCAGAATCACTCATTTTTTGCCGAAAATCACAGACCATATACATACACTATTGTCAAACCTTGTTTATTTGTAAACAAGTAATTTGTTACTATGTGGTTACCATAACTCCATATAAAGAGAACATCAAAATCAGCATATCTGATTTTTTAGATTTAATTTTTTGGGACGTCAAAAAAATAATGTATTGTATTTTCTCATTGATTTACGCCAGCATATAAAATTTTGTATGTTATACGGATCATAATGTCACACATTATGGTACACGCCGTGTTATCAAACTCGGCTTTGCCTCGTATGATAATCTTCACGACTAGTACCATAATTATTGACATTATGATCCTTATAACATAAATAACTATTATTGTATTATTAATCATATATTTAAAATTACAAGTATATTACATGAACCCTCAGAAATAACGCCAATCTCGTTAATGAATTGGAAAAACCTCGAACATGAAGAAGAAATGGAGAAGACTTGCGCTCATAGAATGAATTTAAAATTATAAAAAATCGTAAAGATAAAGATTAGGTGTAATTAGAAATTTTTGTATGTACAAGAAATATTAAATACAATACTTATTGTATTCCACAATGGAAAAGCCCGAGAGGTATTGTGATAGGCACAACATATTTTTACACTTTACCCTATTAAATAAACGTTACAATGATTTATTATCTCAGTATTTAATATTGCGAACTGAACATCATCGACATTTGTGTCTTTTTTTACCTCTCGCTAAGAGAGGTATTGGATTCATGATAAAAATCGCATATCCAGATTTTAATGAATAAGCACGTTTTAAGGTCCCTACAATCCGATTTTAATAATTTTACGATGATGTTTGTGTGTGCGTGTGTGTGTGTGTGCGTGGCGTTGGAAGGACGATTTCTCAAAAACTATAAGACTTAATATTTGTTTAACTATGTATTTCCCAATCAGACATTACTGGGGAGATCTGAAAAGGTTTTGGTAACAACTGGACAACCGGAAGTAGCAGATTCTTGAAAAAAAATCTTCTAAATATTATTTTTTGAAAATTTTTCTTGGTAATATTAAAGAAATTTATATTTTCAATCTGACATATTTCAATTTTTTATTATATCTCGTATAGGTTTGGAGATAGTATATAATAATATAGAATAATATGTTGTAATAAAACTTGTTGCCTAAAAACAGTCGAGAAATTTAAATGTTTGTCATTGAGAGAAATGCAAAATGTCAGTGTCACAATTCAGAGTTTTCTGGGAGGTACGAGTACATTTAATATATATTATTGTATTAAATAAATAAATAAATAAATATTTCATGATGGCATATTACCCATTGATGGGTGTGGCAATCTGCTTCGTACTCTCCACGCCAGCAATGAGTGCCCGTGAGGTGACGTCTGGTAAGCGCCCGCACGGTACAAATATTCCATCATTACCGATATTATTGTATTATTAATTAAATATGTATTTAAGTTATAGCTATGTTAATATTACATATATCCTTAAGAAATATAGCTAATACTGTCAATGAATTTAAAGAATTTTAAACATATTTGAATAGTAGGACAAAATTTCTCATAGAACGAAAGAAGAAATACAATTTCAATTATTTGTGTGTACGAGAAAAAATAAATTCGTTACTTATAGGGCATGAGCATTCATATGACTTTGTTGGCCTTGGCAAGCAGATGAGGATCCGTGTCAGAATGACGACTAGTAGCTTTTTACATAGATGTCACAATTGTCATATGTCATAATTTTTCATTCAAAATTTCAAAATATTCTGACGTTTATTGTCATCAGTATGGAATATACTTGTCAAACGAAAATAATCCACATGGATTTGGAAAATCATAATGTTTTGAATGAAAACTTATGGTACTTGACACCTATGCACATTATTACTAGCTTTCATTTTGATACGGGACCCCATATTTGCTTGCCAAGGCTAACAAAGTTACATAACTGCTCGCGCCCTATGCAACATAAAATGAAAATGGCGAGAGGTATTGTGCTGGCCACAACAGATTTTTTCTAAGTACATCCTTTAAAGTCATTATCGATGTAACAAATTTAGTAAATCAGTCACCGGGATGTTGCTAGCTTGTAGTTTCTAGTAATTCCCTTATGTGTGACAGGAGGCAAGTTTTTTGAAGCATCGATGGATATATAATATCAGTCATAAATTTGTTTTTTTTTTATTCAGGTATTAAAAACAGATTAAACCTATTGCACCATTTCTAAATACAGTGCTTCACTCATTAAACATTCATCGGTCCATTCGTAACTAAAACTGGTGGTGTGGGTGGGAGTCATAGGTTTCCTTGTCATTGTTGTTTAGATTAAGTTGTGTTAACATTGTTACATATTAATTATCATTAATATGGAATTTAAAAACATAAATTTACAATACAATAACTTACAATTTACTGTTGACACGTGTAGTGTATCGGAATGTGCTTTTATAAGGTTTAAGATTGTTTAATTAGGGAATTACATGATTTTTATCAATTTATGCACATAATTCGGGGTACGCTAGAGCGCCACAACTGAACGATGAACAACTAGGCGATAATAAACTCGGTGCCTGTCATTTGTTTTAGTAAACATACGATTACTATTGTTCGCTCCCGCTACCCTTGGTTAGAGTGATATAGGGATCGTGCTAAAAATCGCATATCGAGATTTTGGTAAATGGCCACATTTTAAGGTCCCGACAATCCAATTTGTGTGTGTGTGTTCCGAAAATTTTGAAACCTTGTATGTCTACCTTACTCTTATATGGAAAGATGCCATTAGATTTTGGAGTAAATCAGATAATCGGAAATAGCACTTTACTGGAAGCTTAAAATAGTTTTTCTTCGAAAAATACCTTTAAATGTTAGTTTTTCGAGATTTATGTTACATAAAAATTAAAGATTATTAAATTTTCTACAGGTTCCCATTAATACTTTTTCTATATATATTATAGATTAATTTATAAAACTATCTATAATTTTAATTCCGGAGCCTACGCTTTAAACCTCAATTCCACGGTTACACAGTTTAGATCTCAAATGCATGTAATGTAACTGACAGATATATGTCACTGTCAACAAATTAAGCATTTCAAATAATAATAGTAACGTTTTAAAAAGAAAATAGTAAATGGAACAATAATTATATGGAAAGGAACTTAATACAGTTTCCAGCATAAGTAAATATGTAGGAATATAGGTAAGATAATAGAAATATATAATATATCATCACGGCATATTATTCATCGCTGGGTAAGCCAATCTGCTTTGCACACAGATGTCGGTAATAATGATCACATATTTGTACCGTGTAGGCGTTTACCAGGCGTCACTTCATGCGAATCTGGAGAACGGGTTCAATTCCGACCGACATCAAATATTTTAGAATTTTAAATGGCACAAAATTGACCCCTGTAGTGCACTCTCCACGTCTGCAATGAATATAGGTAAGTATATAAATAAATTAAATAAATATGTAATCACGGCATATTACCCATTGCTGGGTGTGCCAATCTGCTTTGTACACAGATTTCGGTAACCATGATGACATATTTGTACCGTGCGGGCGTTTACCAAGTGTCACCTCACGAGCACTTATTGCTGGCGTGGAGAGTGCACCACAGGGGTCATTTTTGTGTCATTTAAAATACAAAATATTTGGCGTCGGTCGGGATCGAACCCGGTTTTTAATTTAATTTAATTTTAAGTATTTACATGAATAAAAATTAAATTAAACGGGAGGTATTGTGTTGACCACATCAGATTTTTATGTTAGTAAAACTAACTTAACGTAACCTAACCTAACAACTATTCTATATTACATAGGCTGTCGCCCAATTCTTCGAAGTTCAGTTGTCACTTTGTCAGACACCCAATTGTTCGAATTTCTGTTGTCAGTCATCCAGTTATCCGTCGCCTAGTGCCTAGTTGACCGTGTTCTAAATCCGAATCTACAGAAGAATATAAAGAATTTGCGGAAACAAAATATTTTAATTCAGCAGCTTTTCATCACAACCATCTCTTAAATTATACTTTATCGATTTCATAAAACATTCATCAGTGACATAATTTTAAAATGTATCAATAAACAATTGTAGGTACAATTTAAATGAAAAATTGCATAATGTAAATTGGTTAATCATGCTAGTTTTACGTTTATTATTTTCTTTTCGTTATATTAATAAAATATGATATTACATTTATATGTCATTAGTTAAAAAAATTATATTAATATGACTTAAGCAGGACGCATAGGAGTAGTAGATTGACCTGTTGGAAAAATAAAAATTATATACTTCAGTTTGAAATTAAATTCTTTACAGTTTCTAGTTTGTACTATCAATTTAAATCGGTACTTACCATAAGGGCAGTCTTCGATTTTGTACCCATGTGGGCAGGTAGTACCATCAACACCGGCAACATGAGCGTGGCCAGCTACTCCTGGTACTTGGACTGCCAAAGATTCCGATATCTGAAGGACGAAATCATAGAGTATATTACAAATACAAGAACTATTAACTACAAGGGTCATAATTGGACTACGAAAAAGGTTTGCAAAATGATTTATATGGAGTATTGTACTATATGCAAAAATTGGCCCTTGAGGAAGAAGCAGTAAAAGTATTTGGAAAGTTTTGAGATGTGGTTGTGGCAACGATTGGAGAAGACTGGATGGAAAAAAGTAAGTCAGGAATAAGGAAGTGTTGACAAGGATTGGAGAAGAGAGGAAAGCTAACTGGATTGGACATATGTTAAGAAGAGATTGTATTAAAAAAAATGATGAGAAAATATATAGGAGAAGGGGAAGAGGAAGAAAAAAAATTGGAATGTTGACGGATATCAAGGTGGGAGGAAATTACGAAGAACTGAAGACAGAGGCGCAGGACAGATTGGATTGGAGACAGTATTTCCGCTGAGACCTATCCAAAGACAGAATCCACAAATGATTATTATTACGTACATAGGTTATATAGTAGGTACTCAATTACTCTATGAAAATAAAAAATACGAAGAAACAAAAATTGACTTCAAATGAATCACTGTAACAAAGAATGTGTATATTTGTGGTCTAGTAGCTATTGGATTAGTCAGTATTATGACCTTACTTTTATCTTTTGAACAAAGCCTATAAAACCAAAAGTAACCATAACGTACATCCGAAAGATACGGATCTCATAATAAACCGCAAAGTCTTAATGAACAAGAAACATTGACAATATGTATGTTGAAAACGTCTATGAATTAACAAATAAAGATTTTTAAGTAATGTAAAATATTTGGATCTATTACAAATTTTTATTAGTACATGATAATCTATGCCCGCATTCTCACCTCTTGAAGTAGCGCTACTTTCGAAAAATCGCTACTTCAACTCTCAAATGTCAACTTTAATAATGAAAATTAAAGAATTAAAAATAAATTAAATTGCAAATAGCACTTATTTCAAATATTATAGGTTTCATTTATAAATATATGAAATCTATTCTTGTCTATTCATAAAATAAAATTTAAAAAATCGGAATATAGCGCTACTTTGGTAGTAGCACTACTTCAAGAGGTACGGGCCCTAGATTCTATAGGACCAATAAATATTGCGAGTACCTACGAGTATAATAAACTTTTAAATACTTACAGTCATGCTTCCAAAAACGACAGAAAAGACAACTAGCAACGTGGTGAATTTCATATTGAAGTTTTTGATCGATGATGTGATTGAAATGAATTCTGACTTTTATATACCCAATTTTTAGCATGGAGTTTAAAATTATATCATAATTGAGCAATTTTGTATTTATATTCAAGGATCTAGTATAAATTATATTCGATAGTAAGTGTCAAATTAAAAAGTAATTTATATCGAAATTGTAATTTCTAACCATGATAATGTGATACATGTATAATATTTTATTGTAGTGAATAAAAAACAGGGAAAGGTAAAAATTATTAATTTCTATTAATTATTTTCAGAAGCAATTACGCAAATTATCTACTTACCTACAAATAAGGTTATCAGATTTTTGTTTTGTCAAAGCGGAACATATTTCTAGAAAAAAATCTGATGTGGCCAAAACATGACCGCTTGCCATTTCCATTTTATGTATAAATAATAAATAAATATATCATCACGGCATTATTACCCATTGCTGGGTGTGCCAATCTACTTTGTACGCAGATATCGGTAAATGATGAAATATGTGCACCGTATGGGCGTTGGGAAAGTGCACCACAGGGGTCAATTTTGTGCCATTAAAATTCGAAGTAATTTTTCGCGTCGGTCGGGATCGAACCCGGGTCATAATTAACGAATTTAACATTTCTTGCACATAAATAATTAAAATTGTATCTATTCTTTCGTTCCATGAGGAATTTTCTCCTACTTTTCTAATATATTAAAAATTCTTTATATTCACTGACGGTATTAGCGGTATTTCTTAAGGTCGCCGTCGAATACAGTCCAATCGTAAGAAGAAAATAAAAAATAGCGACCCCCTAACGAATGAGAAAAACTAAAGAAGAAGAAGAAGAAGAAGATGTCAGTGTCAAGTGCAATTTGCATAGTTTGTTAATGAAATAACTTTACTGGAAATATAGGATCCTTTGCAAGAAAATTTATGTATGGGGCGCGTGCAGTAACATGACTTTGACCCGTGTCAAAATAACAGCAATTAATTATGTCCATAACTGACAAGTGTTATAATTTTTCATTCAAAATTTCATAATTTTCTTATTTCATGTGGTTTATTTGTTATCAGGAATATGAAATTCAGTTGCCGAGAAAGGGAATCACATAATACCAAAAATTTATAATCTTTTGCAAGAAAATTTATGTATGGAATTTGTACATAATACACAGGATTGACGGAAGGTATTGTGCTGGCCACATCAGATTTTTTTATAATGAATAACGCACTTACATACACATGCACACATCATCGTAAAAAAATGCTAAAACCGTACTCTACGGACCCTAAAACCTGACGGAAGGTGAAAATTACTCTGATATATTACGGTTCTAATAAATAATTTATTTTTAATATAAAAAATTATAAATTATGTATTGAAAGTGATCCTAATCCTACGAGTGAATTTGTTTTTGAGAAAACCATAACAGGTAATAGAATTGTGCAATTAGGATATGTTCTAAAATGGGCCATGAAATTACAATTGGATCACTCTAAAATTTGCTCTATGAGTTACTTATATCCGAAACCTGCAGAGGATTAGGTCTAGTAAGCCAAACATGCTTCAAATGTTCAATGTATGATATTGAAATTTCTAAATACAAGATCCAAATAAAGAAAAATCAGAAATAAATATTGGTTGCGTTTGGGGCAATATAGCAACTGGTATTACATATTCGCACAAAGAAGAATTGCTTTCTAGCATGAACATTAAATCTCTGAATAAGGATACATTTTACAAAATTGAACATGATCTTGAAAAGGTATATCCAGCTCCTAATATATTTACTAATAACTTTATTTAGCTGATTAATAAAAAAAAAAACCTCGGAAACATAAACTTCTGTCACATACATCATAACATTGCTTTCATAAACGATATTTTATAAGCTGTGCCTAGCCTCCCTGTGTCGGTATCGGTATTAATTCCGCTTTTCTAATTATGTCGTAGCCACTAGCCAGATTGTAAAATTAGTCAAATTATAAAATACCTAGGCATTTCACAATATGGATAGACGTTTCCATAAACGAAGAATAGCTTTCATACAAGCTAAGTGCACCCGACTAGCCAGATTGTAAATCATTGTAGTCAACGAATATTTGACAATGTGGCGGTATTTTACAATTTCACCACTTTTTACTTAGAATGCATGTTACCGGAAATCATGAACAGGAAAATTTCAATTGATTAATCTGCAAAAGAGAAATAAGTCACTTGAGCGAATTAGATTTAGAATAAATTCAGAATAAAATTATCTATCGTTCTAGTAAAAGTATATGTTCCCATTTAAAAAAAATATATGTACTCCAACTTGAAAAACTATTTTCTTTATTATTTACATATATGCTTTGCTCTTAAAAAACTTGCACAAAATACCATAGTAAATACAGCAAAAAAATATTATGTTGCAAAATTTTATAGTCAGTCATATGGCATAATTTTCGGGGGCTGCTCTCCCAATACCGTTCGCATTTTTATAATACAGAAACGAGCTATTAGAAATATTTATAACCTTAGCTACAGAGGTACCTGTAAACATAGTTTTATAAAAGAAAAGTTTCTTACTCTGCCATGTTTATATATTTTAAATGTCATTTTATTTATTAGAAAAAATAAAAATCAAATTTTAAAATATATGAATTGTCATAGTTATAATACTAGAGATAAAGAGAATTTAGTGCTTCCAAAACAAGTTAAATATAATTCTAAATAATCCTTCTGTAATAGGAATCAAATTATATAACCATTTACCAAAACATATAAAGAACATTGATTCGTTTAATTTATTAAAAAGGAAACTAAAATATTTATTAATTGATAATGCTACTAGATTGGCACACCCAGCAATGGGTAATATGCTACTCCCTTTTATTTTGTTTCTACGCCGAGGTGAGCGCTAGTGTGCACTGAAATGAATAATTATGGCTGAATCGATAAAGTAGAAATATTTGTACATTTAACAGTCTCCATCTATTCGGTAATAGTCATATTTGTTCCAAGTTCTAAACCTAAAAGTAAAATATGTCGTTTGGCATTAATTCTCGTAGGTTGCCTATAGCAAATGAAAATTGAACATTTTATTGAAAGTATAATAATAATTTTAAGTATTAACGAAAGTAAAGATATTTTATTTATATGAAATATTAATAATGAAATGCAAGAGGGAAGAGTGATAAAGTGAGTAAATAATAAGTGACATAATTTTAAAAATCGTACGTAACATATATTACATATTATTCCTTAATTACATAATATTTTGTATTTACCGTAGGAAACTTTTATTATGAACATATTTATAGACTGTAAGAATAAATGTTATATTTTCACAATTATTAAAAAAAAAAAAATAGGTAAGTAGGTACATCACAATATAAATAATTTTCGTATGATATTAAATGTATTGTCTTCGTATAATATTTGGTTTGCAATGAATGTCTTGTTTTTAATGTAATATTTAATAAAATATTATGTGACGGGATTCAGTAATTCAGCGTCATCCATATCCACTTATCCAGCGTTATCACCAGTGGCGGCTCGTGCACAAAAAGTTTGGTGAGGCAAGGTGTCCAGAAAAAAAATGCGCCGCGGGCGAATTTTTTTTTTTTTCATTCAAGGTCAAATGCCTTATAATTGAAAGTTACATTTTTCAAGGGATGTGCAAATACGTATTTTTCTGCATTCATATACAAAAATAAATTGCCTGATCACAGAACATTTTAGGAAAGAGCGTCCGGCGCTTACGTCAAAAAACCTATGAATCTTTCTACCACATTCACATACCGGAATTTACATTTACATAACGTAAAACTACTGATAATTGTGATTTACAACTAATATCGGTAATTTCGTCTACTTGCCAAGAAATAAAAGGGGATTTAATAATTTCGTAGTCTATTTTTTTATTTATAACAAAATGAATGCAATCTATTAAATCATTTTGAATAGTTTTGGAGGTACCACAAAATACCGATTTATTATTGATATCTTTCTTCAAAAATATTTTTAATTTATCATCTCGTTTACTCATTAGTAAAACTAATTCTTTAAAATGACCTTTATTACAAGATTCTTCGGTTTCATTATGACCTCTAAAAATGGTAATTCTTGTGTACATAAAAAAATTGAAATATCAATTAATCTTTTCAGAATTTCCCTATTTTCTTCCACTTTCAAATTTAAATTTTTAATTTCAATTTTTCTTGCACTATCAATAGCGGTAGAAATATTTTGCTTCATATAGTTTATCTTCGTACGATAATTTACTAAATAGATTTTTGTAAATTAAGAAGTTAATAGTGTTATCGGAATGCCTTTTATTATCAGTATCAGAAGTTCCAGTCAAAGTTGAAGCCATTTTATTTGTTTTAACTAAAATTTAAAATACAAAAACACTACCTACGTAAAACATAAAAACAACGAAAAAAATAAAAGAATTAAATACTTACTGCAATGCAAGTTGTTTGTTTATTGTTGAATTTGAATTCACAATGCAGTAAATAATATTAGTATTAATAATTATTCAGTCTTCAATCTTATTTGCAAGAATATTATATAATATACAATTAATGCAAAATGAAATGATGATAGATGTCTTGAACGTATAGTAACGACCTCTGTAGGATTGCGTGGAAATTAAAGTGGCTATCTTTTATCCTTTACGCACTCATTGCATTTCTTATTTAGGCATGCCGCAAAACCAGCTCTTTCCCTAGCACACGTATTTCTTATCGGAATTACTAACTGGATCAAAAACATTAGGCAGTATACTATCATTTCGAGAAGCACTTTATAGGGTGTAAATTAGGTGAACTGCATTACATATTAGTTATGGTGGTGGCTTAAATTCTTTTGATATTTATAAAGACAAGAATTAGCGGAATAAGTTAAATTTTAATTTACATACTACTTTACATTATTTACAGCTTTATTTCTTTTTCGGTGAGGCACTGCCTCACCTGCCTACCCTGACAAGCCGCCACTGTTATTTATTATTTATTTATGTAACATAAAATGGAAATAGTGAGAGGTCATGTGTTGGCCACATCAGATTTTTTATATTGCATTGATGGAGATGAGATGATAAAGACACATAAAAAACCATACTTTACCCGTGATTCGAACCCGGGATCTATGAATCCGCTACGTTGGCCACTACACCATCCGAGTCAGTTGAATAATTTGTTTATTGAACCATATTTGAATGAATCATGTTTCATTTAACATAATATAACATTAACATAATAGTTTTGTTAAAATCTTGAAATAAATGTAACTAAAAAATTCTCATGCATTAGTTATAGCCTATACAATTTAATATTAAGTGTAAGGTAATTTACATTTACAACAATAACCATGTTTAATTTGTGATTCGTACTACGAAAATAGTGCTCGGAAGTTTCATATTAAATAAAACACAGTTATTTGTATATATTTTTAATGTAAAATTGCTTCATATAATTACATGTCAACCTCATCATAACAGCAGTATTTGTAATAAAAGTTTATTTCACGATAAACGTTAAATCAGTCTTTCAGAATAAACTCCGTGGGTTATAAATCCTCTTGAGTTATCTTGTGATTCCTCGCTAATTTTTCTTCATTATTTTTTCTTCATATTATTTTTTCGACTTCAATGATGTTTGGTTCTTTTCTATGTTTATCCTGGATAATATGTTTTCGGACAACAAAACATTTTTCTCCTCGGATTACTACCACAAAAAGAAATGCCTTCTCGTCACTCTACAGAAAATTGATGTAGGTGTTTATGGGCCAGGTTTTCGAGACAATTTTAATAGGTACCACAAGAATTTTCGATCGTCTTTTGTTTTTGAACTACAGACGGCTACAGGCTGACATTTAACTTTCGCTTATTTTGCAAAAATACCTCATACCTTGCTTATTATGAGACATAAAGAAAAGACAATTTCTATGTTTTTTACCTCTCGCTACCCTTGGTAAGGGAGGTATAGGGATCGTACTAAAAATCGCATATCGAGATTTTGGTAAATAACCACGTTTTAAGGTGCCACAATCCAATTTTAACATTTTCACGATGATGTCTGTGTGGCTGTGTGTATGTGTGTATGTGTGCGTGTGTGTGTGTGTGTGTGTGTGTGTGTGTATGTGTGTGTGTGTGTGTATGTGTGTATGTGTATGTGGATCCTCTTTACCCTCTAACTCAAATACTATCGTTCAGAAAATTTTGAATCCTTAAGCCGAAACCACATCAATAAAAATTTATGTTGTACGTTGTATTTTGAAATTCAGCAAAAATATTTGCGGCGCAAATTTAAAACTGGTGAAGTATTTTACCACGTAAATATTTATTTTGTGTGTTGTACGGCCGAATCCATTTGCGCAGGTCTGTTCGTGCAGAGCGCAATAGTTTCTAACTAGAGCCTGTTTCTATAAACACGTGTGGGGAGTAGAATGGTTGTAATTAGCATAATAAATTCATTAATAAACAAGTAATAAAATAATAAAAGATGGAATGGAGCAATGAGGATTCGTTGCACCTCATTCAGGAATATTCAAAACATGACTTATTGTGGAATCCAAAACACTCTCAGCATTTTAACAAAAGAAAAAAATCTGTTGTGGCCAGCACAATACCTCTCGCCACTTCATTTTTTTGGTTACATAAGTATAGGGCGCGAACGGTAATGTTACATTTTTGGGCTTGACAAGCAAATGTGTGGGCCCGTTTCAGAATGATAATTAGTAATTATGTACATAGATGTCAAATGTTAGAATTTTTCATTAAAAATTTCAAGATTTTCTAAATTTACGTAGTTAATTTATCACCAGGAGTTTAAAGTTTACTTGTATGCCTTAGATATTTAACATTTAATTCTGCTCCACATGGAATTGGAAAATCACTAAATTTAGAATGAGAAATTATGATATTTGACATCTATATACATAATTACTAGCTATCATTCTGACATGGGCCCCCATATCTGCTTGTCAAGGCTAACAAAATCATATGACTGCTCGCTCCCTATTGTATTTAACATTTCTTGTATACCTACACTCTACACCAAAAATTCTACTTACGCATATATCTATTCCATATATATTTAGATTGTTTAATTTTAAATTCATTTTTGATGAAGAAATTTTGTCCTCTTCTAATTTTTCGAAATGTTTCCAATTCTATTAATACATTAAGAAATAATATAATGTATGTACTTCCCAGAAAAAGTCTTCAGTAATGTCTTCGGATTTCTGACACTGACATTATCTGTCAGTTACAAACAAATTAAATTTTCAACTATTTTCCATGGCCATTCTTTCGGCTGTAAAATTTATTATAACAGATTATTTTACATACTATATTTCTTCTATCTCTAAATCTATAGAATATATTGTAAAATATTTAAATGTATCAGAAAGAGAATTTATTTTTCTTTAATATTATCAAGAAAAAATTTCAAAAAATATTATTTAAAAGATTTTTTTTCAAGAATCTTCTACTTCCGGTTGTCCAATTGTTACCAAAACCTTTTCAGATCTTCCCATGAATGTCCGATTGGGAAATACGTAGTTAAAAAAATTTAAAGTCTTATAGTTTTTGAGTAACCGTCCTTCCAACATCCCACACACACACACATACACACACACATCCACACACACACACACACACAGACATCATCGTAAAAATGATAAAATCGGATTGTAGGGACCTTAAAACGTGCTTATTCAATAAAATCTGGATATGCGATTTTTAGCATGAATGCAATACCTCTCTTAGCGAGAGGTAAAAAGCTGATGCTTGGGACGAAATAGCTAAAGCTTGTAGTATTGAAGTTGAAGAGGTAAAGAAAAAAATGTCAAGCTTGTTGGGGTCTTTTAGAAGGGAGAAGGCAAAAGGGAAAAAAACTATCGGAACAGGAACAGGTAAATTAAACATAATAACAATGACATACAATATTTTATTAATACATTATTTTATTACAGGTGCCAGAGAAGTGTACAAAACAAATTGGTTCGCTTTTAAAAGTTTTGCGTTTTTAATGGACCGGGATGACCCGAGAACTTCTCTCAACACTGAAACCATATCGGTAAGTAAACTTTCTTTAAAATTCTGTGTAATTTATTTATGAGTGGCCTGGATATTATTCAATTTTTATAAAGCAATAATGTTGATTAAGCAGAATAGTTTTTAAACCGCTTTCTTATTGGTCTTAATACATTATTAGGCGTATTCTGATTGCCAGGAAACTGCCCCATTCGTAAAGAAGAATTCCGCGAATTCTTCCCTGATTTCTTTTGCGACAAGTGTCGACCTACGGGGCAAATTTTTTAAGGGAAGGAAGGATGTCATTGTGTCGTCCTGAGCCGAAATTTCATGTAACTGTTGTTCATTTTGCATATTTAAGCTAAAGCCTGAATTGTATCTTTGAGAATTTCTGCTCTTTCGCAAAAAATTATGCAAATGCACTATTGCCATAATAACAACTTCTGCTTTTGGTGGCTCTAACAATAAGGGTTTTCTCAGAACCCGAAAAACAGAGGACATAATGCCGAAAACATTTTCTACTATTCTACGGGCTCGGCTAAGCCGATAGTTGAATATTCTTTCTCTAGATCCTTGTGGATGTAGCCCTGCATACGGTTTCATTATATTTTGGGTAAGTGGAAAGGCCTCATCAGCTACAAATACATAAGGCACTTCTTTTTGTCTGTTTGCCAGGGGTTTGGGTGGTGGTAAACCCAAACGATTGGCTTGCATCCTGTCATAAATTACAGTGTTTTTAAACACGCCTCCGTCGGATATCCTTCCCTGACAGCCTACGTCAGCAAAAATGAAATTATAATCAGCATCGACCACTGCATACAACACAATACTGAAAAAGCCTTTGTAGTTGAAAAAGTCACTACCACTACATTTAGGTGATTGTAGTATAACATGTTTGCCGTCCATAGAACCAACACAGTTTGGGAAATTCCAAAGCGTTTCAAATTGTTTTTCCACGGCTAACCATTCCTCTTCCCTTGATGGAATCTAAAAACAATAGAAAATATAGCATATTTTTCAAATGTTCTAACATTAAAATTATATTTGTCAAAATGATTTAAATAATTACATATCCCTATTCATTTACATTTATATATTTTAGGCCAGCAACAGTGAAGAATCGGAGTATTCAACGCAGGATAGCAGTGAAGATTTCGACAATTTCCCAAAAGACACGCAAAATGAAACTATTATAGATGATGCTGATACTGAACATTTCTCAATTGCACCGGAAAGTAATAGCGACAACATACGGGAGACAGATGTTATCAAGAGAACACAAAGTAGCAATGAAAACAATTTCACGAAACCAACAACACCGAAACGCAAGAGGATTCGTAAACAAGTTGATGTAATAGAAGATCCCCGTCTAGAAAAGGCATTTCAGTTTCTTCAACAACCTGAAGATCCTTCAATGATTTATGCGCTACACTTGGCTAACAAACTCAAGCAATTCCAGGGAAGAACCCGAGCACTGGTCGAACATGCTATTAATCAAGTAATTTTTGACGCCGAAATGGGATTATATAATACCCCAGAAGTGCAATTGACAAGTCATTATTCTCCTCGCCCAAGACAGGCCCCAGCTTCAACAACAACCGTCGTAGGACCTCTTACTTCACCATCTTCTTACTCATCACAGGATTCTCCTGGGTCAGTAACATCTATTTATGGTCATTCATCGACACAGACACCACAAGAACGTGGAAATATTCCACCACTATTACTAGATGATGTATCCTCAGCGCAAGTAAATGTTCCGAAACAGGATTTATTATGTTCCGAGCAACAAATCTATATTCAATTGTAATTTTTTTTATTTTCAATTATTATATGGAGGGTGTACAAGAGGGATGAAGTCCATTATTTTTGTTTTTATAGATTATTGAGTAATAAATATTTTCATATTTTGATAATTTGTGAAAAACCTGATTTCATAATACACTTTTTCCCCTATTCCCACCGTATTATATATTACAAATAAATATATGCTTATCTACCAATAATAAAACTAATATTCATTTATATATTGATGTCAGGTATTTTGATATGTAAATGCAATAAAGATTTACTTACCTTCACATAATCTTTAAGAACCTCAATAAGTGCACCGCAGACTTCAGGCACTAATAAGGAAATAGCTTGTTTCGAGACTTTAAATAGATACTGCAAACTTATAAAAGAGTCTCCTGTTGCTAAAAAGCGTAGAGTTATAGCTAACCTCTCCTTCACTGAGATTGCTTCTCTAAAGTTAGTGTCCTTTTTCATTATTTTCGGCCCAACCAAATTGAGGAGAACCTCAAAATCTGCTTGGGACATGCGTAAAAAATTAAAGAACTGTCCTGTTGTCTCATCCGCAGCTAGTGTACGCAGTATTTTTTCTCCGCCATTTAGTTTTCTTTGTAGAAAAAGCTGCGTTGTCCAGTAACGCCTTTCTGTACGCACTTTCTTTGTGCGGTGTAGATAAACCGATATAATAATGCATAATGCACATTTATTTTTTAAAAAATAAGACATTATCAATCATCCAAAACGTACGTACGTAGCAAAACGAAACAAGCACAGATCCACTCACTATCAAGTCTACATTAACACTACTGTGCGAGGCAAATCTCTTTGAAGTTGGTTGGAAAACCGACAGCACTATGGATAGCGTGCGTTGTTCGTCACGAAATTATTTGTCTGCATTTGTATGCGGCGCGCAGTCCACACCAACAAAAATTTCGACGAACACGAGCAAATTTGTGTCAAATACAACGCATAACGCAAATTTTTATTGATGTGGATCCGGCTTCTACCTTACTCTTATATGAAAAAATGCCATTAGATTTTGGTGTAAATCAGATAACCAGAAATGGCACTTTACTGGAAGCTCAAAATAGTTTTTCTTCAAAAAATACCTTTAAATGTTATTTTTTCGAGATTTTTTATTATAAAAATTAAAGTTTTTTAAATTTTTATGAAAAATTTCTAAAATTATCTATAATTTTAATCCCGGTGCCTACGCTTTAAACACAACTCCATGGTTACACAGTTCAGATCTCAAATGTTTGTAACTGACAGATATGTCACCGTCAACAAACTAATCATTTCAAATAATAATAATATTTTAAAAAGAAAATAGTGAATGGAACAATAATTATATGGAAAGGAACTTAATATAGTTTCCAGCATAAGTAAATATGTAGGAACATAGGTAAGATAATAGAAATATATAATATATCATCACGGCACATTACCCATTGCTGGATAAGCCAATCTGCTTTCTACACTGATGTCAGTAATAATGATGACATATTTGTACCATGCGGGCGTTTACCAGTCGTTCCCTCACGGACTCTTATTGCTGGGGTCAATTTTGTGCCATTTAAAATTTTCCAACGTAAATTATAATATCAATACGTAAAAATCGTTTTTTTTTTTTGAGTTATCGCGGCTGAAATTATCATCACACACATACAGACATCATAGTAAAATCGTATTCTAGGGACCCTGAAATGTGCTTAATCATTAAAAACTAACCATTGAATTTTTTGAATAAAGACAATACCTTCTTTACCTAAAGGTGACGGAAGGTAAAAACAATGTAATATTATTAACACGATTGCGAAATGAGAGCGCCGAAGGCAGCAATTTTTTTTTATCGTTATTAACTTCCATGTATTATACAATTTTAAGTGGCTCCCATCAAACCCAAACCATAACAAATACAAGCTATCAGTGTCATGGTGGCCACTGTTTTCAAATTTCACATGGTCCAAGTGGTAAAGTTACCGCTGCCATACATGATTAGCTTTACGTAGTCGTGCCATAAATACTGTCTCTAATACAAGGGAGGCTTATTCTACATAAAAAAGAAATCCGATAAAAAACTAATGTGATTTTATTGTTACATAACTATTAATTTTTAAAAAAATACTCAAAATGACCGGCTCGTTCTTTGACACACCATAAGCGGTAGTCCAAAGGATTGCGGTCTGGACTTCTAGAGGGCCAATCTTCAACGACAATAAATTCCGGTAAATTCAGCTCTAACCAGCGTTGCGACGACTTCGCTTTGTGTGCGGGCGCTGAATCTTGCTGAAAAATCCAGTGCTTACCAGCGAACAAGGAATCATTCAATGGCTTTACAACTTGCTCTAATATGTCGCTCTGGTAATTTCCTGCTCGCGTTTTTACCCCTTGTTCGCAGAAATGCAACTTCATAACGCCGTCATACGACACCCTCCACCAAACCATCACTGACGCTAGGTGGTGACCCCTTTCTACCTTCGGGATTTTCTCTGCAGCTTCCCGAGAGCTATGGGTATACATTCAATCATTTTGGCGGTTGAATTTTTCTTCTACAGTGAAAATTTTTTCATCCGTAAAAAGAATTTGCCGATGACTTCCGTTTGCGTGTCGCTGGAATAACATCTTAGCTCTCGTGGCTCTTATGTGACGTATGGTCGCTGTTAATCGCTGCCCTGTGCTTCTGCGATAAGTTCCAAGTTTAAGATCTATCAGAATGCGTGACATGGTTCTAGCGGGGAACTTCATTTCCCTACACATGATTTTCTGATTCCGGAGTGGATTTCTCCAAATTCTCTCGCGAACAGATTTGACGGCTGCTGGATCCCTAGTTGTGCATGGCCAACCCCTCCTTGGCCTGTCATCAATTAATAACATATCGTTGTAACGTTCAATGGTCCGGTAAACAAACTTCTTCGTAATTTTCAAAAGTTTTAACAAATTGAAAATCTCTACTGGTGTTTTGTTGCACTTGTATAACGCAATCACTGCTACACGGTTCTTTTTAATACCCCACTCCATGTTTACTGCATGAACCAAGGAGGAACGCATGAACTATCGGTTTGAAATTAATGATTTACAATATGTTGACAGATGAAAAAAGAAAACAAATGCTCAAGGCACCCTTAATTTTATTTTTATATATTTTTTTATCGTGTTTTATACTCAGGGACACGACTTCGTATTTGAATAAAGATTTGAGGTCAACAAAAAAATAGAGCGACTGTATAAAAATATATTTATTTTTAAAAAATTAACCAGAATAACAACTTATGAAAGAAACTTAAATTAGACAGAAAATAAAGAAAGTTACATATTTAATATCTACTTTAATAATTATTTATAATAGATTGTATTCGTCATGGCATTTTGTGCTTTATAGATCTCCATGTATCCGTTATAATTTTAAATAATTACTTGGAATTATTAATATTATACCTTGCAATATTTTTGTCAATGGTTTCTGATAAGGCTTGACAAATAAACCACGAACGATATGTTTTTAAACAAATACTTTATTTATAAAGATAAGGTCAAAATTACACAAAACATACATGAGCTTTTAATCACAGACAAAAGACTAAATTATACATAATACCCCAGGTGGCGACACATGTTTTGGGCGGTCTAGGGATATTTTACTTTTACACTCCCCCGTAAACTTGACCGTACAAAAGAACAAACTTATGATTTACATTTTACAAAGTCCAATGTTGGATCGCATAGTCACAAATTTAACACTATTTAAAGGTTTTGTGAATAGGTCACCAAGCTGATTTTCCGAAGGTATAAATTCAAAAGAGATGTCGCCAGTTTGGTAACGCTCTCGAACAAAGAAATAACGCACTGCTATGTGTTTAGATCTTTTATGGAATTCACAATTTTTCGCCAATTTGATAGCGCTCGCATTATCAACATACAATGTTGGAGCTTTGATTTTTGTATCAGAAATCTCGTTTAACAATCTTTTGAGCCACATTAATTCTCTGGTACCTTCACTAGCCGCAACAAACTCTGCCTCGGTAGTGGATAACGCAACTGACTTCTGTAGCTGTGAAGTCCAAGAGACAGCAGTGCCTCCAATCAACGATACAAAACCATTAGTTGAACGACGAGTTTTTACATCTCCCGCAAAATCTGCGTCGGAATAAGTACGAAGCTCGCCATTCTTCGAGGTATAAAACAGACCAAAATCAGATGTTCCACGCAAATATCGGAATACGCGTTTGACAGAAATCCAATCGGATACATATGGATCTGCCATTGACCTAGCAACTTTTGAAACCGCGTAAGCGATATCAGGCCGAGTGGCACAAGCTAAATACATTAATGAGCCCACGGCTTGACGATATTGCACAGAACTGTCTAGCTTAGCAATGTTTGTCTGATCTGTCTGTTCATTATCAGCAGGAGTCTTTTGAGATTTTGAATCCTCCATGTCAAAACGTTTCAATATCTTTTCAGTATACTGTTTTTGAGAAACAAACAAACCAGACTCACGTTGCTCAATACGCATACCCAAATACGAATCAAGTGAGCCTATCGTGATTTTAAATTCAGTCTCAAGAGTCTGCAAAAATGAATCTACCACTTCTTGATTTGAACCTGCAATTAAACCGTCGTCGACATAAATTGCTACCAATAACTTTATCGAATCTCGATGACGAACATAAATGCACGGATCTGATTGAGATCCGTTCTCTTTCATAAACTTGTCAAACTTTTCGTTCCAACATCGCGGCGATTGCTTCAAACCATACAAAGATTTAAGAATACGGCACACACGATTTGACCCGTCATTAAAACCTTCAGGTTGAGTTATATAAATTTCCGCATCAATGTCGCCGTACAAAAACGCGGTTTTAACGTCAAATTGACTCAATACTAAATTTCCTACAGCTGCAGTTGCAAGCAATGCGCGAATTGAATCATAGCGAGCTACCGGGGCAAAAATCTCATCATAATCGTATCCCGCGCGCTGAAACACACCGCGAGCGACTAAGCGAGCACGATAACGATCAACTGAACCATCAGGCTTATACTTCACACGAAGAACCCAACGATTAATAACTTGCTTTCATATCAATTCATTCTACACAACAACAAAATATCTAGAAAAGATTTAGACTGAGCTTGACTTATTTCATATTTATGACGAATGAACATTGTTTAAATGATTTGTTTATGATTAATTTTCCGTTTGAATATTCTTAATATTATTAAAAGGAAATGAAGTAAAAAATATAATAACAAAAATCAACATAATCTAAAGGATATTTTTATTATAATATATAATATATATATATATAAATCCCACTATCATTTTGGCACCCATACATTGACAAATTACGGATAATTTGGAACCCACTGTAATCTGCGCAGTTTTGGTTGATAGTTAATTTTTAAACACGATTTACTCTACAACTTTACCGGCAGATATCGAGCATATAAGGATAAAGTTCCGATATATCACATGAAAATAGAGTAACATAAAAAAGTAATGCAGTACATTACAAGCGAATATTTAATTTTTTAAATTAAATCATAAGACCTATGAACATATTAAGGAATATGCCTAGTAATTGTTTTCTGTAAATATTTTTCTCATTTCTCAAGATATCGTTAATTTAAAACATATACCACCCTGATAATCGTCACTCCTAAACATATGACTTTAACATGTAAAATCATACTTTCGTAATTTCTGGAGTCTCTAATTATTTTAGGTAAAATTGCTTGAAATAAAAGTTGTATAGCTTAAAATTTTGCACCTAAACGAATAATTAATTTTGTATGCTTTGTAACGATAAAAGTACATATAAAAATATTGAAAATCACTCCAAACATAGCGATAGCCAGAGTTGAAACAATTAAATTAAGAAATGTTTTGTGGTTTATCTATGAAGTTAGCTTAATTTTTATTATTATTAGTTATTTCTGTTAAAGTGAACAATTACTAATACAAATAAATAATACTAAAGTATACAAAAATAATTTTATTCTCACAACTTTTATTTGTAGCTTTTTTACTTAAAGTATTTGCGGAACCAAGAAATTACGAATGAATGATTTTACATGTTCGGCAGTTCTGATCATCACCTCTATAAAGAGTACCTATTTATATTAAGTATAGGATATTATTCAGAACCAGAATGTTCATGCACAGAATAATTATTCAAATCCCAAATATTCAAACCAGAATTTCATGCACAGAATCATTCAACGCCCGAATATTCAAAAACCGAATGAAAAAGTTTAGCTACCTGTCACTAGATGTACTTTAATTTATTTAGATGAGAATAACAATAGACATACGTTTTCAAATGTCAAAAATGACAGCTTCATCGATAATTATATACGATGTGATTGAATAACTGAATTCTAGATAATAGGTACAGTACAGGCATGTCTACGGAAAATATGTGGAACTTAAAACATTTTTTGAATAATAAACCGTTCTACCGTTTAATAAATAAACAATTACAGTTACATTTTCTACACGAAGTGCCAATATTATAAAGTATGTATATTATAATAACACGAAATAAATGTTATTTTTATCATTACAGATTCATAGTTTGATTACAAAGATTATAGTAAAAAAATCGTTTCGTGAGAGCCGTGAATACTGCAAAGTTCTATCAAACATCGATGATTATGGGCTATGTCTACATGACAATGTATAATACACATAAAATCGTTGTTAATTTTGGTTTGGCGTCGTACAAAGCTCTGCTCTGACACCTCTTATTTTCGCTCTTTTTATAGACATTTTGTGCTTTGAATTAAATTCAAACAACTTTGATAATGTAAAAATATTCAGAAATGTCGAGCCCACTATCTTCTAAAATTATTTTAATATTATTTCATGATGTAGTAACAATTCCCTAAATGTTAGAAAATGCCAAATCAGCAAATTTCTCATATTTCATCCACTACTCCGACACCGTTAAAGACATTATAACATGGTTTGAAATCGACATGATTTGTTTTCCTTTCATGAATTTGCACGATTGTTGTTAAGGAAAATCGTGTAATACATAATAAGAAAGAGAATTTCATGCTGAACTCATATTTCGAAACTGCGTTGTCCTGTTTATAACCGTGTGAGAGTGGTGAAAGAAAAAGGAGTAATGAGCCGATTTGAATATGTGTCTATAACTTGCAAATAGTCACCAGATCTTTAATACAATTGAAAATCTGTTGGAAACTGTAAAAGTAAAATATCCCTAGACCGCCCAAAACATGTGTCGCCACCTGGCGTATTATGTATAATTTAGTCTTTTGTCTGTGATTAAAAGCTCATGTATGTTTTGTGTAATTTTGACCTTATCTTTATAAAGTATTTGTTTAAAAACATATCGTTCGTGGTTTATTTGTCAAGCCTTATCAGGTTATGGACACAGCACGTTAATTCGTAAATTCGATGTGTTTTGCTTTATTTTCATTCGCTCGTGTGAAATCGCAAAATGTCACACAAGCAAGAAATAAAGATGGCGGACAATCAGGCTGACGAAAGTTATCGCGCAGTGTCGAGTATTCGGATACTCTCAGATGAAGGACAATGGGAAACTTGGAAGTGGCTAATTACGTTGTGCTTGAAAGAACAGTGTCTCGATACCATTGTCGACGGTACTCGCGTGTGTCCAGTGGCACCGGTGGCGAGCGCTGCGCCTTCCGCGGATTACAGACAGTGGCAACGTGATAACGCGCGCGCGGCTCGGTTGATCGGAACAGCCCTCGACGAAGAGGCTGCTTCGTACGTTCGCAAGAAAACCGAAACGAAAGAAATCTGGGACACTCTCGTGTCTGTGTTCGAGCAGTCGTCTCTGCAACGGCTCTATACATTGTTTGACGATTTCTTCGAGGTTACAAAGGATGATGCAACATCAGTGACCAAACACGCTTCGAGGTTAGCCAACCTGTTCGACGACATTCTGAGTGAGTTGAAGAAAGAAAATGCTGATGCGACTCTTCCATTTTCGCTGTGACATCATCGCATTTTCAAAACTCTCGGTCCCGAGTACCAGTATTATCGGTCAACCTGGTATCGAATTCCGGAGACTGAGAAAACAACAAAACTTCTCATAGAGAATTTGCGTTCTATCGAGTTCGAATTCGTCACAGAGTGCAGCGTCTCTGAATTCTTCAACAAGAGGAACACCTTCGAACACGCCCACAAAGAAAAAGGAGACACGTTCTTGCCTGTACTGCAAGAAAGTCGGACATATTATCGCAAATTGTCGAAAGCGCGCAGCTGCGGAGCAAGCCAGAAAAGAAGCTGACTCGATACCTGCCGTATTCTTTGCTGTTGGACTGGCAGCGAAAAACAACTTCGTTGCAGCTGATTCGTGGATAGCTGACTCGGGCGCATCGCATCATATGACTGCAAACAAACAACATTTTGCCTCATATGAGAAATTCGCAATCCCCATCAAGATTGAAACTGCTGGTGAAAAATATCTCTATGCATACGGAGCAGGTTATATCAAAGTTGATGTTTATGTGAACGGCAAGTGGTCATCTGCTTCGCTGAATAGTGTGTGGTACGTGCCAGACATCAAACATCAACTCTTCTCCGTTCGTCAAGCAGCAGAAAAGGGCAACGTAACCTTACTCAACAGTGATGGCTGCACTGTCCTTCGCAACAACGCTGTTGTCGCTACAGGGGATCTTGTTGGCAACGTCTACGTCATGAACATGCGTGTTCATGCTCCAAAGACATCGGCTGAGGTCAACATTTCGACTACAGAAGAAATTCTTCAAGGATGGCACGAGAGGCTAGGTCATCAGGACAAACGTCATGTGCGGGATGTGCTCTCTCGTCATGGTATTATTGTTAAAAGTACTGATACTTCCTGTTTTTGTGACGGCTGTGTTTTGGATAAGTCACATCGCAAACCTTTTCGTGCACGACCAGATCGTCCACAAACAGTCGGTGAAGTGATTAATGCTGACGTAAACGGGCCGATGTCAGAAGTTTCGTTGAACAATTTTCGTTATTATGTGGTTTTCAAAGACGATTATTCGCGTTTTGTTAGCATTTTCTTTATGAAACAAAAGTCTGAAGTAGCTGAAAACTTGAAAACATTTTTGAATGAGTGTGATACCGCCGGTCACAAAGTTAAAGTTTTTCGCTCTGACGGTGGTCGTGAATTTGATTGTGAAGCAGTTTTGAGTACACTTCGTGAGCGTGGCATAGAGTTTCGGCCATTTTGTCCAGATACGCCTGAACAGAATGGCGTCGCGGAACAGTCGAATAGGCACATTGTGGAACTTGCTCGTTCCATGCTTTCTATTAGTAAATTGTCGAAATCATGTTGGGCTCATGCATGTGACACAGCCACATTTTTGGTAAATCGTACCGGAAAATCGGGCATTCCAGGCAAGACGCCATTAGAACTTTGGTGTGGTAAAACGTTCGACCGTTTTGATTATTTGCGCATCTTCGGTTCCGAATGTTATGTCAATATACCAAAGAAATTTCGATCGAAATTCGATGACAAGGCAGTGCTTGGTCATTTTATTGGCTATGTTAATGAGAAAGATGGGTACAAAGTGTGGATTCCGTCTAAACATCGCGTTGTAAAGTCACACAACGTTGATTTTCGCCCGGAGAAATTGTGTACGAATTCTAATCAAGTTGAATTGTACTTTGGTCACCATGATGAAAAACAATCCACAGATGATCGTTCTGTTAGTGAACTTGATCAGGAAGTAGATGACGATCTCAATAACGACAAACCCTCTTCTCAGTCTAATCGTCCTGCTCGTGAAATTCATCCATTGTTCCATTGTTTTGGTTGTGTGCTGCACACTTGATATTTGAGATAAGAATTTTTTCAATGAGTAGAAAATGTAAAAAACTACAAATTACATTTTTTCAGCGAAACTTCATATTTGGAATATTTTAGTGATACCAACAACTGTTTTAAATACTTTTTTTGCTCTATCTTCATCGCTACTATGAATTTACTTGAAACACAGTTGATGACCAAAGTATTTATGCCATGTATTACGAATACACAGGTACATAAACTAGAAAGTTATAAAAAAACAACAAATTCAACAATTTCTTTACACAATTTTTTTAATTATTATCAGAAAAAAAAATTCTACAATCATGCGGGAAATAAGTGTTCTCAAACTCAAAATGTCTGCGCGAAATATCCGATTCCCGACCTAGTACGAGAAATAATTGTTGACACGGAAACAATTATTATGACCGGTTGAAAATAACATACATAGCCGCCGAAGTAGCAGATATGTCAAAAATTTAGAATACATTTTGTAATTTTTCTTATATTTGTGAACGATTGTAGAAAGAAAATCTTGTTTTCAACGCAAAAAACTTGCTTGAAGTTCATGTAAATTCCAGGATTCGCTACGCTCATTTATGAAACTTGAATTGTTTCAGAATTGATTTTTAAATATATTTTTTCGATGTTAGTCCATTTGAATCTATGAACTCGTATATTCTTCTTTCAATACTTGTAACTTCATATTTTTCAACATTGTATGATGCATTTTGAAGGCTTCGCGCTATGAAACTATAAAATCTGATGTTTGCTCATTACTTTTCTATAGCGGAAACACCTCAGAGCTCTCTCTCTCTCTCTCCATGAAGTAGAAGTAGGTATATGTTAATATTCCGTTTATGCATGCCATTTTATATATTGGGCATTGTGAACACCTGCAAAAAGGTGGAATCTGTACCTAGGATTTCGTAATAATTTAATAGATCTAGGTTGGTAAGATTTTATATCTTCATCTTCATAGCTCAGATTTTAACTTAAGAATTGTAAATAGAGTTGAAAAATAATTAAAGATAAAAATGTTAAATAATTGAATAAAAGCTTCTCGATAGTGATCCTCTATCTTTGAACCCAGATATTATTCTGGTGTTTTTTGCTCGCGAAATATTCTTATAAAAGAAGGAGCATTTCCCCATAGAAGTATCCCGCAAAACAAAATTGAGTGGAATGAAGAAAAACAAACACGTTTTAATCTATCTTCTAACAATGACTTTCAAGTTTACCGTTTAACGTCTGTCGTAATTTAACCCAGGCCGTCCAATTCATACCTTGTTACCTAACACACATAGCCACGTGTAATGCGTTATATAACTGCAGAAAATTGTTTTCAGGTAGAGAGAGATAAAACTGACCAATAATTTGATGTGCATTTGGTTAATATTGTGTTTTGTTTGTGTATTTTCGCTTTATTATTCGTTTGCTCTGCACTTATATATTTTCCACAACTAAATTATTAGTTGTTGTTAGTGGAATTTTCAATTCAAATTCCATCATTATAAATTTAAATTTTAGTTCAGTGTGTTCACATTCGCTATACTGTAAAATTATTTCCAGTAAATAAACATTTTGTGTGCTCATTAACAAACCATGAAATTCAATAAAATTTGTAGAATGAGGCATGCAGATTTTAGTTAAATTTGCTTTATTCTGTTTCAATTTAGTTGCCGCTAATGTTTTCATTACCGAATTTGATATGTGCATACCTATTATTTATTTTACTCGTCGTTGGCCTTCGGGAACTCGATGTATAAATTTTCAGATCATTTACTTTCTAAATGTATACATAAATTATCACATTACTAATTTAAGCTCGTCAAATAATATAGTATGTGCATTCGAATTACGCCACTGATGTTCATTTTTTATTTATGTTTATGGCTGTTCATTGTGCAATAAAAATACGATTAGCTAAGTTGAGATGTAAGGTAATAAATACAGCATAAATCAATTTAATGACAGTTTTCTCAATTTAGAAATAAATTATTAGTCATTAGATAAATATAGGTTAATTGCTAATTTCTAAGAATATAAGATTATTATCCAATTATTCATTTATCTTATCTATCTTGTTTATGCTGTATTTGTTTGTTTCAATGTTTCTTCATAGTTACTTTTATAATCGTTATTTGTGATACAAATGATTAAAGACGTATTTTATTCACAATCTTTTTACCTTCCGTCACCTCTATGTAAGGAAGGTATTGCCTTTGGTCAAAAAATTTGGTGGTGAGTATTCAATGAGTAAGCACGTTTTATAATCTCTACAATACGATTTTACTATTTTTACGATGATGTCTTTATGTGTGTGCGTGCGTGTGTGTGTGACTACTACTTTAATGTATATATAACTTCATTTGAAAAATTTATAGTTGTTAAAACGTAGAATCTACCATCAAATGTTACTTCATAGTTTTATTACTTCTAAGTAGCTATTATAATATAAGGGACGTTGTTGCTCCGTATAAAATGACTTTAAAGTTTTCAAAATTTTAAAGTGGCAAATGAAAGTAACAGCAACTAACTAATGTTACTAAAATCTGACTTTAAAATTACAACTACTTTCACGTTACATTGGTAGTTACCGCGACGTTCTAGGAACTTTCATTGTTATCTGAAACTTGTAAGTAGTATTTGTTAGTACCAATGACGTTTCCGCAACCTTTAAAATACAACGTTAGTTTACAAAGCAACTGTAAAGTTCCTGCTACCTTTTAAAATTACCGTGAAGTTAACGTAGCCATCTAGTCTCTGATTTTGATAAATTACACCCGTCCCTGTTCAGTTCATACGAGTATGCGTCATTACTTTAGTGTAGTGCGTCACAAAAACCAAAATAATTGTGCTTATATAAAAAATAATGCTGTCAGTTTACAAAGGTAAAATTGGCAAGAGAAATGAAAAAAGTTACCGACATTACAAAACTTACTACGCAGAAAATTAAAAATCTTAAAAACAACGAACATTGTTAATTCCACTGTTAAAGAACATTTTTCTGTTGTAAAACCGTTAATAACGATTAATGAAAACAAATTATCAATCAAAGAATTTGTAACAAGAGAGCAGGTAGAGGGCTCCTCTAGTTGGCTCGACTATCCAAAATGAAGGTTATTTTTCAAATGAGGATGAAGAAATTTATCAAGAAGAATTATATATTCTGGAAGATGATATTACTGCTAAATATAAAGAGGAATTTTTATTTTTGCCACTAATTCATACTCTAGATACACAAATATTGTTATAATTTTATTGAATATTTTGTATTGTACAATAACAAAAATAAAATCTATTTAAATAATACAGCAACCAAGCTCATATAAAATACAAAAAAAAACAATATATTCCACATATATTATATAAATAATGTAATAATACCAAAATAAATAGTTTTATGCTTTATCTTCCGATGTATTTTTGTCACCTGCAATAACTTCATTTATTTCATTTTCATTTATATTGTTAGCTGATAACTCGTTGTTGTCTAATATTATCATGACCTGAGTGAAATTACTTCGAAAAAAACTCCTAATATTCAATCAAACACCTGAAATGCCTTTTTTTCTCCTGAAGTTCCCCTTGATGTACCCGTTCATGAGTTTTGCATTAAAACTACGGATTCGAACATAAAATCCATTATTATGTATCCTATTTTCTTCTACCTCTGTACGTCCTCCAATTTGAGATAAAAATTCATCCTAAATAAAATTTCAGGTTAAAGTTCCATGTGGAACCATGAATTAGCAACGGCTACTTTGATCACGCAGATTATAGTAATTGTAACTTTATTGTCACTTTAAAGTACCACAGTAGTTCCAATCGATACTTTGGAGTAGTTGATACTACAATGTTATATATTCGTAGTTCCTGTCACCTAACGCTTAGTCACAAGTACTTTCAAGTACCATATTTTAGTGATTACGACTTTAAAGTAACATTTTTGAAAATACGCCATATTTACTGCCAAACCGAAAGTCGCCATTATTACATTATAAGAATTTATTTCATTACAGTGATTAAAAAACTTCAATCCATTATAATTTTTGCACGAAATATAATAAAATAATGCAAAATAATAATTTTTACGTACCTTATAATAATTATTGAAATGATTTTACTCTCTAGGCATTTTATTTCCATATGACACTAAAATATATTAAAAATAATATTTAATTAAAAAAGGCGAATTTCAGAGGTGCGTATTTTTTTTGGACTTATCAACATCACATTCAACAATAAAGTACCATTCGCTTTTGATTCTGTCTTTCAGATCAGTGAAAATTGGTATAAATATATTCTCATATACTACGTAGTAAAACATATAGTTCGATTCTGAGTTTGGTAAATAAAATAGATAAAGTACCATGGAAGAGCGAAACAGAAGAATTACTAAACTAGTAGTTAGACAAAGCAAGCAACACCAGCTGAAAGAGCCAGACAAGAAAAGTTCCGCGAAAGTGGCGGCTACCATTCTGCAACAATGCTGCTACGCAACCAATACGTCCCTAGAACGTAGTTAGATAAAACGAAGGATAGTCGACGGACCGTTGCCGTCACTGAAAAAATATTCCCCATTTTGGTCTCGCGCACGTAATTTTAAAGTTCCGATTAGGTACCTGTACCTAGTGGCCGGGTATTTAAAATATTCTACTGTAGGTACCGCTACGTTCCATCGACTAATTGTGCTAGTTGGGGAGGACGACCCGCAAAACAGAAATGAATGGGGGAAGAAAACAAAAAATACCGACCCCTAACGAATGGGAAAAGATTAAGAAGAAGAAGAAGATACCAGTGTCAAGTGCCATTTGAATAGCTTGTTTATGAAATAATTTCACTGGAAATTTTGAATCTTTTGCAAGAAAATTTATGTATGGAATTTATACAAAATGCACAGGATAAACGGAAGTTATTATGCTGGCCACATCAGATTTTTTTCATTCAAATCACGATTTAAAATACCATTGGTTCATTCCCGTTGACAAGCGTCGCTAAATTGAGATGTGTTTCCTTGCCTTTTCCACTAGAGGCGCAACACGATAACGATCCACCTGTAACTTGTCATTTTGAAAATTATTATGTTCCTTATTTAAAATAAATTTTATTCTTTCTTCCATTTTCTTTGTGAAAAATAGACTAAAATAGGATCGTTAACACAGAATCTAGCACACATTTAAAGAAACGCATGTTAATCCGAACCTTAAAAACAATACAGACATTGGACTTAAAAATATATAGTGGGTCAAGTTTTGTTTTTCTACCGATTTTGATATATGACAGTTTCATAATAGTTTTTATGTAATTTTTCATTTCAATAAATCAATAATACAAGTGTATCTTTATTGTGTATGCCTAATTAAAGCATATTGATAGTAAATATCAACATGGTAGCAGAGCGTAGTTCACCATTGGCATAATAAAGACTTGCAGTTTTTGACGTATCTTTTTCGACGTGAATTGTGTTTCGTTGCAGTGTGAGCATTGGTGGTTATTTGGTCAGATGTAACTCGTTCACAGATAGTTAACAACGGCATAAGCATGGACATTTACAGTATCGAAAAGTTGCGTGGTGCTGAAAACTGGATGATTTGGAAATTTGCAATGAAAAATCTGTTACGCGGAACTGAAGGGGCGTATGAGGTTTGTGTCGGTGATATTGAGAAACCGGCTAAACTGGAAGATGCACTAAAATCGGCTAAACCGGAAGATGTTGCCAAAGTACGTGCAGATTATGAAGCTACTTTTAAAAGATGGGACAAGGCAGATCGAGCTGCAAGCCAAATAATTGTAAGGTCACTGGATAGTAAAGTGATGGCATTACTTGTGTCATGTGAAACAGCACGTGATATGTGGCTTAAATTACTTTCTGTTTTTGAACAACAAACCCAACAAGCTGCTCATGTTGTTCAATCTGAATTCTTCAATTTTCAAATGAATACACAAGATGACATGGTAACACATATTTCGAAGTTTGAGAGCTTAATTTTGCGATTGCAACAGTTGAAAATAAAACCCGATGAATCGTCATTGATGGTTAAGTTGCTTGATACGTTACCAGACGACTATGAAAGTTTAAGACAAGCATGGTGGGCAAGATCTGAAGAACAACAAACGTTCGCTAATCTTGTAAGTGTGCTTACGTCAGATGAAAAACGGAAACAGCAACGCTGTAGTAAATCAGAAGAGCAATTGGCAGCATTAATGGCAAGTAAAGCTAGAATTCATGGAAAAAGTGATTATGACGCTAATAATGAACGTTCAAAGAAGAATGATAAATTTGGTGTTTCAAGAAATAAGAACAAGAAACAAACTTTTGCCTTTAAATGTTATGGTTGCGGTGGCACTGGTCATATTCGTCGAAATTGTCCAACTATAAAACGTAAAAAGGAGCAGGACAACACAAAAACGAGCAGTGGACGTAGTGACCAAGCTTTTCTTACCGAAGCTATGAGTGCAGAATGTGACAATGATATGTGGATCGTTGATACTGGTGCTACAGATCATTTAACGTATCGTAGTGATACTTTTTCATCCTTTGAGCATTTTGCAACACCTATCAAAATCCACATTGGTGACAATTCAACAATGGATGCCATTGGAAAAGGAATTATCAATTTTGAGGCTGAGGTAACAAAAAGAAATTGTATTGTCATATGGAAAATGTGTTATACGTACCAACAGCTCGAAGGAATTTGTTCTCCGTTACATCTGCTCTTGATAAGGGAATGCAGTTTGTTTCAACAAAAGACAACTGTAAATTTGTGAAGAACGGTGAGATTAAGGCATGTGGCATACGTTATGGTCAATTGTTCAAGATGAACATTTCTATTAAAAAACCTGAAAAGCCATGTGTAAATTAAGTGAATCTTACATCTAAAAGCTGTTTGCAAGTTTGGCATGAACGAATGAGCCATCAAAACAAGGTGCACGTTCAACGAGTACTCAAGTTACATGGTATTGACAGCAAGAATGAAGGTGAGTTTTGCAGAGCTTGTGTTCAAGGGAAGCAATACCGGAGTAGTTTTTCTTCTCGTCAACAGCGTGCTACAGAGCCTGGTGAACACATACATGCTGATCTGTGTGGACCAATGGAATGCGCATCTTTAGGCAAAGCAAAGTATTACATTTGTTTTACTTGTGATTTTTCTTCATATCGACTGATTTATTTCCTGAAAGAAAAATCAGAAGCTACTCAGAAGATTGCTGAAATGGTACAACTTGTAGAAAATCAGTGTGGACGTCCTATAAAAACATTTCAATGTGATGGTGGTCGTGAGTTCAACAATAATGAAGTACGGAATATTATGAAAATGTATGGTATTAAGTTCATTGTGACTAATCCGTACACACCGGAACAAAATGGGTGTGCCGAACGCACGAACAGGACCGTGGTCGAACTAGCGCGAACAATGTTGCTAGCAAAGAATTTACCAAAAGCATTGTGGGCGGAGGCAGCAAATACAGCTGTCTTTGTGCTAAATCGATCGGGACCAAGCAGAGTCGAGGGTAAAAGCCCATATGAGCTATTTACTGGAAAGACTACGCATATCAATAGACTTCGTATTTTTGGAACAGAATGCTACGTACATGTACCAAAAGAACATCGTCAAAAATGGGATGCAAAAGGAAAACGTAGAATTTTTGTCGGTTACTCTGAAGAAGTGGATGGTTTTCGCATTTGGATTAAACCAGGTACACAAATAGTTCGAAGCCGAGATGTGGTTTTTGAACAGGAGGATACCAACAAAACAGAAGCATTTTTCCCAGCTGTTATAAACAACAATTCAGAAAATAATGAAGATGATGTCATAAATTTACCAAAGTCAAATGTTTGTCCTGCAAATAACTCTGAATTTGAATCTGCAAGTAGTTTTTCGGAAGATACAACTCAACCAATAGCTTCACGTCTCAGAAATCGAGCAACGATAAACCGACCACAACGTTTTGAATCATTGTTAGCTGAAATAGACGAACCTAGATCTTATGCTGAAGCTGTTAACTCTACTGATTGGACAAATTGGAGATTAGCAATGGAAGATGAAATGAAGTCACTGGAGGAAAATTTAACCTGGACTTTGGTGGAATTACCAGTGGATTGCAAGCCAATTTCCAATCGATGGGTATATTGTATCAAACGAAAAGGAGATGGTACAATTAATAAATATAAAGCTCGATTGGTGGTTCGAGGTTACAGTCAGAAAAAAGGAATTGACTATAATGAAACCTTCAGCCCGGTAGCCCGATTTGATACGATTCGAAATTTATTAAGTATTGCTGCTAATGAACGTTTGAAGTTGACACAGTTTGATGTCAAAGCGGCATTTTTGAATGGTATTCTAGAAGAGACTATATATATGCAGCAACAGGAAGGGTTTGAAGATGGTTAAAGTCGGGTATGTAAACTTCAGAAGAGTTTATATGGACTCAAACAATCGCCACATTGCTGGAACAAGAGATTTAAAGATGTACTTATCAAGTTTGGACTTCAAGAGAGTTTTGCAGATCCATGTTTATTTTATAGAGTTCAAGATCATCAAAAATTGATAGTGGTTTTATATGTTGATGATGGGATTGTGGCAGCAACAAATAAAAGTGACATAGATGATTTTCTTAATTGTCTGAAAGCCAATTTCCAGATAACGGTCGAGCCAATTGGATTCTTTTTGAATATACTGATCAAACGCAATGAAGATGAGTCAATTTTTGTTAGTCAATCCACATATGCAGAAAGTGTGCTACGAAAGTTTAAAATGGATGAAGCGAATCCAGTTTCTACACCGATAGAAAAATATTCTCCATTAGAGGAAGAAGATAAAGATTCAAATTTAACAACAGCTCCTTACCGTGAAGCAGTGGGATGTTTGATGTATCTCGCTGTCGCAACAAGACCGGACATCGCTTTTGTTGTGAGCTATGTTTCACAATTTTTGGAAAAACCTCAAGAAAGGCATTGGTCCATGGTCAAGCGTAATATAAGAGGCACCTCTACAATGGGTATTTTGTACAATGTTGCTGAGAAGACAGGTTCTTTAGAATGCTACAGTGACGCCGACTATGAGAGTGATCCTGACTCAAGAAAATCGGTGAGCGGAATTGTCTTCAAATATAGTGGTGGACCCATCACTTGGGCTAGCAGACGACAGCAAAGTGTTTCTCTTTCCACCATGGAAGCAGAATATGTGGCTGCTTGTGAAGCGGCTAAAGAAATCGTATGGTTGAAACGCTTATTCGATGAAGTTGCACCATTAAAGAATATTCCTGTGCTATTAGTGGACAACGCAAGCGCAATAAAATTAACGAAAAATCAAGAATTTCATAAGAAATCAAAACATATTGATGTGCGTTACCACTTTGTGCGAGAACAAGTGCAAAAGGGACTTATGGGAATACAACATGTATCCAGTGAGGAACAAGTTGCATACATTATAACGACACAAGTTCCTCGTGTTAATTTTGAAAATTTACGTTCCATGTTAAGAATAATTTAAATATAAATTATATTTAAACAATATAAAGTTTTAGGGAAAGTGTTGGATAATAATTAAAAACGTTATATTTGCTTAAATATAATTTGACTTAAAAATATATAGTGGGTGTAGACATGTCAAGTTTTGTTTTTCTACCGATTTTGATATATGACAGTTTCATAATAGTTTTTATGTAATTTTTCATTTCAATAAATCAATAATACAAGTGTATCTTTATTGTGTATGCCTAATTAAAGCATATTGATAGTAAATATCAACAATCGGCAAATTCTTTTTACGGATGAAAAAAATTTCACTGTAAAAGAAAAATTCAACCGCCAAAATGATTGAATGTATACCCATAGCTCTCGGGAGGCTGCAGAGAAAATCCCGAAGGTAGAAAGGGGTCACCACCTAGCGTCAGTGATGGTTTGGTGGAGGGTATCGTATGACGGCGTTATGAAGTTGCATTTCTGCGAACAAGGGGTAAAAACGCGAGCAGGAAATTACCAGAGCGACATATTAGAGCAAGTTGTAAAGCCATTGAATGATTCCTTGTTCGCTGGTAAGCACTGGATTTTTCAGCAAGATTCAGCGCCCGCACACAAAGCGAAGTCGTCGCAACGCTGGTTAGAGCTGAATTTACCGGAATTTATTGTCGTTGAAGATTGGCCCTCTAGAAGTCCAGACCGCAATCCTTTGGACTACCGCTTATGGTGTGTCAAAGAACGAACCGGTCATTTTGAGTATTTTTTAAAAAATTAATAGTTATGTAACAATAAAATCACATTCGTTTTTTATCGGATTTCTTTTTTATGTAGAATACGCCTCCCTTGTATTAGGGATAGTGTTTATGGCACGACTACGTAAAGCTAATCATATATGGCAGCAGGCCCGTAGCTAGGATTTTTTCTCGGGGGGGGCTTCGAGATTTTAGGAAATGGTGGGGAGGGATTAATTAATTTTCCTCTATCAAATTTGTATCGAGAACTTTATTGGAGAAGGAGCTCTTATAACATGAAACAGTATTTCAGAAACACAGATTTTTACCGTTTTTAGAACAAACAAAAAATTTAAGTTTTAAAAAGCCGCAACTACAAAAGTAATCTTCTGATCTTTCTCCCAGCCATAATGTTCGTTACCAGGACGGCAAAGTTCGTATTCCGAAACGAGTGTATTTTCGGAGCGAGGCGAAGCTGAGTCTAAATGACACTCGTGAGGAATCGAACGTAATTTTTCGTGACAAACGCGGGAGAAGGCCATTTTTGTAGTGAATATTCACTGTTTCAAACAGTTATAAGTCGTGTACTACGGAAAAGTGAAATTTCACTTTTTCAAATTTAGATAGTATGATAGATACCTTTGGATAGATGTAAACGAAATTTATAAGAATTTCGGGGGGGGGGGGGGGGGCTTCAGCCCCTCGAGCCCCTCCCCTGGCTACGTGGCTGTATGGCAGCGGTAACTTTAGCACTTTAACCATGTGAAATTTGAAAACAGTGGCCACCATGACACTGATAGCTTGTATTTGTTATGGTTTGGGTTTGATGGGAGCCACTTAAAATTGTATAATACATGGAAGTTAATAACGATAAAAAAAAAATGCTGCCTTCGGCGCTCTCATTTCGCAAGCGTGTTAATAATATTACATTGTTTTTACCTTCCGTCACCTTTAGGTAAAGAAGGTATTGTCTTTATTCAAAAAATTCGATGGTGAGTTTTTAATGATTAAGCACATTTCAGGGTCCCTAGAATACGATTTTACTATGATGTCTGTATGTGTGTGTGACGATAATTTCAGCCGCGATAACTCCAAAAAAAAAAAAAACGATTTTTACGTATTTCTCTTCCTTACATCAATATGCAGACGTGATTAGATTTTGGTTATAATTCGTCAACCGAAAGTCCCCTCATTTGAAGAATTTCGCAGTTTTTCTTGAAAAAGTGCTGTTAAATTTTATTTTCTGTACGATTTGATTGCATTTTATAATTCAAATTCAATGGATATAGAGTTAAAAAATTATAAAGAAATTAAATGTCATAAGCAGCCAGCTATGCTATAACTATGGAAACAGCTACTATATTAAGAAAATTCTGATTCAAAGATGTCAGTATCAAGTGCAATTGACATAGTATGTTTGTATTATAATTTTACTGGAAATATATAAACTTTTGTTACAAACTTTCACTTTCTGTATGGAATTTGTACAAAATACCTAGAACTGACGGAAGGCAATGTACTGGAAATATAGGATCTCTTAGAAGGAACAAGCCACCATTGCAAACTTTCTTATTTAAAGATATAGAAAGACGGTTAAATGGACAAAGTTAGGCGATATTATATGAAAAATTTAACAGTGAAAAATGCAAAACAATTGAACATCAAATACGCGACTTATTCAACAAAATAACATTTTTTAATAGAATGCTAAATTGAAAGTGATACCATTTCAAAGATTTTTTTATCTGAATATAAAAGTTCATTATCACTATGCCTTTAAAATTAAAAACAAGAGTTATTTCAATTTCAAATTTAAATATTATATTTCTTATTTAAATACAAATATGACATTTTTGCTATTGGGATATTTCATTATGTAGAGATGGCGTTGTGTACCACCAACGTTAAACTTTCAACAAGGGAGCACATTTGTGTAACTTCCATAAGCGTATCATTGCTGTCAAGTTTTTCTTTGATTCTTCTTGTATTTTGACTTTTCTCTCAGTGTTTATTATTATTTTAGGTAGAGTATATTGGCTTGTATCCTGTTTTATTAATTGTAGCGGAAGATTAATTATTATTTTTCATTTTAAATACTTTAGTTAGTAGTTGTTAGGTTATGATCACAGTTTTGTTTTTTCTTAGGGAGAGCACATATTGGATAATAGTAGTTTAATTAATTGTAAATATTAGTTCTATTATCTATTTTCCACTATATAAACTACGTGCGTATGTAAAAACATACGAATAAAATGAAATTACTCCCTTGTTTTTAGTTCCAAATTTTTCTACCTGGTTTGTATTCTTAATGAAATATCCCAATATATTCAAATAAGAAAGTTAGGAATGGTGGCCCGCTTACGGCAGACATTCTGTGCATAGAACTGACGGAAGGTAATGTGCTGGCCACATCAGATTTTTTTTTTACTTGTATTTACCAATATCTTCCAAAAAAATTTTAAACATCTACCTGTGGCTCGTAATACGAGCACATTTTTCTAATAAAATCGCTTTTATGGAGCACACTCCTCATAGGAATACAATATGAAAGTGCGCTCCGTAAAAGCGCTTTTGTTATGAAAATGTGCTCGTAGTGCGGGATAACATTATTATTATTAAAGACTGAGGCCTTAGGCATTTATTTTGACAGCACATTTTGTTTCATTTTCCAGATAAACGATACTATAACTAACTCTAGTAACTTTTAGTTAGGGAGAAGCATCAGAAATTTTGCAAATATTGATGTATTGTATTGAACTTCTCATTCATATTATTATTTTTTTATAAAACACCAGTCCTGAAATTTGAACAACTGTGTTTCCAATGCGGCCACCTGTGTATGTGTGCAGAGTGTGCTAATGTAATTAGGACGCAGAATAGAGATCGTAGCCTATTGTGAAGGGCAGATATTATTTCAATTCAAAGGATTTTTTAAAATGTATTTTTTATTGGTACTACGAAAAAACGTAGAATATCATATTAACATAAAACAATAAAAATAAACAAATTCGACGTAGGTTTTAATTCTAAACAACTTTTTCATTTACACTGTTAATCTAAAAATTCATAGAGCACGAACTGTCGCTAGTATTATAAAATTACCATTGTAGTATATTTGATTTTAAATTATTTTTTACAAATATATCTTTATTTTTTTACAGTAACCACAAACTGGCCACATCCGCCACAATACATATGTAAAATGTGTTTTTACATATTTAAATCGGCCCTTTCAGGGCCACCCAAATATTTTTTTGAAAAGAATTTTTACTTCCATTTATTACCTTCCGTCACCTTTTGGGTAAGGAAAATAGGTTTGTTTGTTCCGCTATGCTGTATTTTGCAATTTACTGCCTATCGCCGTGGTAATAACTTAAATGACTAAAAATTATTTTTCTGTTTGATCCGTTTCCGCCATATTATTTATTTTAGAAAATACTTCAGGTTCTATTATATTTATAAAGGATACTCAGTAAGTAGTTATTTATGTATCAAGGCACTGAAGTTCTATTTTTATTACGAATGTGGAATTTATTTGCCGGGGTTCTTATAGCCGAGGAAAATAAAGCATATGAGTAATAAAAAGGAACTTCAGTGCCGAGGTACATATTAAGTTTTATTTGAAATCGAAAAATTGTAGAACCGACAGAAATATTTATTTTTATAGGTTATATATGTCAGTCTGACATTCAATATTGCTAATCTCCGACACACCGACACTGAAGTTATTGTAGAGAACACTCAAAATTATATGTTTTATCTGAAACTTGTTCATCGGAATTATTTAGTTCGTTCGTCTTGCACATATTTTTTATCATTTTACGTAAAAAATTACTATTGTACATCATACATTTGCCCAAATTATCTTACATATACAGGGTGAGTCACCGAAATCGCCGTCTTCGATATCTCCCTTGTCGTTAGAAATACAGCATAAGTTTATTAACAGAATTTATTCGTCTACTCAAGGAGCATAACGTAAAATTATTTTCACATATACAGGGTGTTGCATTACGGCTCGGCGAGAATTGTTTGTCTTTTTTTAAATGGAACACCCTATATATTTTTATATATTTTGAATTGTATTTCATTCACCTATACGAACATATGAATTTTGTTTTAGTTTTCCACGGCGTTGCCAAGTTATTCCGTTTTTTCTCTAAAAAAGACCGAATACACGCATTGCTTTATAAAGGCTTACTGAAGTTATTTTAATAGTAAGAATTAAGAATTTTCTTTTCAGTATAACTGTAATTATACTCTATGTTCTGACATATTTTTTTTAAAATGTAATTATACAGGCTGTTCAATAAAGCGAATCAAATGTGCTCAATTTCAAATGACCATAACTCGTCATTTTCAAATGGAACACCCCATATTTTATTATTCAGTTGTGTGTATTTTTGTATTATCTTCATATGTTATTAAGGGTATCCTATGCCTAAAACCAATAATTTCGGAGATTTTCACCATTTTTCTCTAAATTTATATATTCACTTAAAAATTAAATCTAATATGCCATTGATATTGTTTCTTATTCAAAAAATAAGAAACAATTGCAGTAATGACTGTAGTTTCATTAGCCATGTTATTATTAATAACAGTGGGACTAAGTAAATTAATTTATTAATATGAGTCTCTCGCAAGAAGAACTTACGAATATGGTGTACGCATTTGGAAAAGCGGAAAAAACCCTCTTTTGTCGTACTGAACATGACTAGTTCTTTCAAATCTTTCCCTTAGCTTTTCAAAAGAACGCGGATTTGGATGTCTTCTTCCCGGAAACCGTTGTGCATAAATTCTTGATGCCAAAAGAGGGTTTGTTGCCGCTTCTTCAAGTGCGTAAACCATATTCGTAAGTTCTTCTTGCGCACTCTCCACGCCAGCATTGAGTGCCCGTGAGGTGACGCCTGGCCTGACCAGCATACACCATATTCGTAAGTTCTTCTTGCGAGAGACTCATATTAATAAATTAATTTATTTAATCCCTCTGTTATTAATAATAACCTGGCTAATGAAAATACTATCATTACTACAATTGTTTCTTATTCAAAAAACAATATCAATGGTATACTAGAATTAATTTTTTAGTTAAATATATAAATTTAGAGAAAAATGGTGAAAATCTCCGAAATTATTGGTTTTAGGCATAGGATACCCTTAATAACATATGAAGATAATACAAAAATACATACAACTGAATAATAAAATATAGGGTGTTCCATTTGAAAATGACGAGTTATGGTCTTTTGAAATTGAGCACATTTGATTCGCTTTATTGAACAGCCTGTATAATTACATTTAAAAAAATATATGTCACAACATAGAGTATAATTACAGTTATACTGAAAAGAAAATTCTTAATTCTTACTATTAAAATAACTTCAGTAAGCCTTTATAAAGCAATGCGTGTATTCGGTCTTTTTTTAGAGAAAAAACGGAATAACTTGGCAACGCCGTGGAAAACTAAAACAAAATTCACATGTTCGTATAGGTGAATAAAATACAATTCAAAATATATAAAAATATATAGGGTGTTCCATTTAAAAAAAGGCAAACAATTCTCGCCGAGCCGTAATGCAACACCCTGTATATGTGAAAATAATTTTACGTTATGCTCCTTGAGTAGTCGAATAAATTCTTTTAATAAACTTATGCTGTATTTCTAACGACAAGGGAGATATCGAAGACGGCGATTTCGGTGACTCACCCTGTATAATAATTATCATAAGGTTGGCAACACTACATTTGTATGAAATCGTCTTATAATGGATTACTTTAGTGCCAATTACTGAATTTTTAATGTCGATGTTTGCACAATTTAGTGACTATCTCAAATAAAATATAGTATTCCATTCTCCACTATTCTAATTGTTTACTATTGTTATCAAATAAATTTACATTATTATAAATTTTGTGGCCGTGTGCCTGGTCGCGAATCTGAGGACCCGGATTCGATCCCGACCGACGCCAAAAATTATTTCGAATATTAATGAACCCTGTGGTGTGCTCTCCACGCTAGCAATGAGTGTCTGTGAGGTGACGCCTGGTAAGCACCCGCATGGTACAAATATTTCATCATTACCGACATCTGTGTACAAAGCAGATTGGGACACCCAGCAATGGGTAATATGCCGTGATGATATATTTATTTTTATATGACGACATTTATTTATTTATTTCAATTCTAACATTACATAGCATGTACTTATTGAAAAATTTTTTTTTCCTAATAGTCATGGGTCATTGTAAAAATTATTACTACCAGCTACCTCGGCCTTTTACCGCAAGTTACAGGAAAAATGAAACGAACAGAATCTAGTAAGTTTACAGTTAACCATGCACTGGATAGAACAGCAAATTACACCTCCGCGGTTTGCGGCAGATGCAGGGTAGCGGAACAAACAAACCTTTGTCTTTGGTCAAAAAAATCGATGGAGAGATTCTTATGAATAAACACGTTTTAGGGTCCTCACAATACGATTTTACCATTTTTACAATTATATCTGATGTATGTGTGTGTGTGTGTGTGTGTATGTGCGTGCGTGTGTTGATATTTTCAGGTTCGATAACTCCAATACTACAATTATAATTTTTGTATATACTTGAGTTTGCTTCCAAATGAAAAGTTGATTAGATTTTGGTAATAATAAAGAAATTACGTTTCATAAATCTTGCTATACACCACTATGGAAACAGAATCTGTTCTGTAAATATAATTGATGGGCAGATGTCAGAAAATTATGTTTGCGAAATAATTTTACTGGAAAGAAACATTCTATGTGGAATTTATCCAAAATAGGTATTTACAGAAAACAGACGACCATATTGTGCTGGCTACAACTGATTTTTTTAACTGGATCATCTCCATAGCTTCAATTACTTCATCAGCAGCACCTCATCGTTTTTTTTTTTGTTCACTTTAGTTACTTATAATTATTTATGTCAAATACAAACGTATTTTCTGTAAGAGGTGCATACAATTTTGTAGGGTGAATTTGGCATTTATACTCTTCATACAAACCCAGGCTCATAATAGTTCACTCAATTTCTTGAACATGTAAGCTGGCTAACTATTATGAACCTGGGCTCGTATATATTTGAATAAAATGTGTTCGTTTGCTTTAAAAAATGAGTAAATTTATTTATTTACATTCCTGACATTCCTTTGCTCCACAAATCATCAAAGTATTACAAGTGGAAATTACATATATCAATTTAACAGAAAGTTGCTACATAATATGACACAAATCTCCTATTTGTAAAAGACATTTTATAAATAAAATTAATAAATTATAAGTAAGCTAATATTGTTTAAAAAAAATCATTTGGCAGTATTCTTACACAAATTTTTGTGATACCTGTTGTAATCACTTTATCAAATAGTGGCTAACTCGTTCTAAAAGAAATAAACGTTCACCAAACATATGTTATTAATTTGGAATATAATATTTATTAATTTGTTTTTTAGTATATTGTAATGTTTGTGGTATTCAATTAAAATACATACAGCCGTATTCATAGTACATTAGAAAAACCAGGTTTAAACTGTATTTTTCTAGTTCTGGTTTAGACGTGGTTTAATTTAGCCTATTCATAGTAATATTTCAACTTGGTTTAAACCAGCTTCAAGTAATCCTGGTTTAAGCTCCATTCTAGACGACGAATCTAGCTGATCTTGGTTTGCGCACGCGTAGTTCTCAATATTTTGACGTTTACTGAAAGCAATTGACAACTTTGTCTTAAGTTTAGACATTTTAACAACAAAAACATTTTAAAATAATATACTGGTATGTATTATTGCAATATAAGTATATGTAATATTTATTATAAATAAAATTTTCAGAAATCAATTGCGCCCACAATATTTGGCAGTTGACAAATATAAAATTCTTCTTTCATTACAGATAATTATCTGTCGTTCTGTGTGAAATTGAGGTATCGTTCTATTAAAGAAGCTATAGCTCTTGTTACTCTTCCAGCAATCCGAGACATAGTGGCTTGAGAGAAGTTATGTAAATCAGCTGTAATATAATTTTTATTATATAAAAAATGCATCTGTATACTGTTTCTTATAATTACCAGTCTCACTCTGGTAATTCCCTTTCGCCAAGTATCTTATGGTACTTAAAACTTGAATTTACGCAGAAACTTGCCTTCCTTTATTATCATCCCGTATGTGTATTGAAGGCCTGACTTCTTCAATTAAATTTTTATTTGTTTCTTTCTTGAATCTAAAACAGAATTATGTACATATTATTTTATTTATGTATATGAGAATTACCTATAGATTATTCTAAACTGTGTGTCATCATATTTTTCGAAGGGGTTGATTTGTGGAAAATATTTTTTTTGTTTTCTTTGACGTTCAACTACATCTTGAACATCATTAATGTTATCCAACATATCTTGTATGTCATCCATTACGCTCGTATTTCTTTAAATAAATTAATCAATTTACTTTTACCCCAATATCTGTAAAATAAGTTGTAATTAAGTAGGTTATATTTAATTGTCTTGTTCAAAATTGTTTTATTTTTACAAAACTAAGTGTAATACAAATATATAATGTAAATATGTACTTACAATTGTATACATACATAAAATGATATTCAAATTATATAACCACACGCGTTTGTACTGATGTTTCGCTATCTTAGACCAGTGTAAAACTAGGGTGATGTCAGGTTTAAATACTGGACCTGGCTTAAACTGGAACTACCGTTAAACCGCTACTATGAATAGGGAAAATTGTCGGTCTACGCAGGTACAAAGATAATCCTAGTTTAAACTAGCATTCGGTCACTATGAATACGGCTGATACAGTTTAGACTCACACAACAATTGTTTATTATTTCTTATAGTACATATTATTAGCTCTACGACTAGATGTGAAGTGGCCTCGAACAAAGGAAATGCGTGCGCAATCCTCTTTTCACGCCTTATCGTTACCAACCTATATACCTATTTCTACCAACATATATGACATCTCCTTTTTTTTACAAAATTAAATTTACTTATATAATATTTTACAAAAAACTTACAAAATTATTTCAATATGTTACATAATCACTTAAATAACTTGGACTTTTAATCAGTCGACTTCTTGTAGTGGTTCTAGCTATGGAAGAACTATTAGTATTAAGCGAATTACTTATTTTGTTTTCATGAATGCTTTTCTCCAATTCAGTTGTAAGTTCTGTCTCAGGTTTGTCTTTATTTAGGTCCACCTTATCATGTCCTATTTCAGTCTTGGTCTCAGTTATTGGTCTATAGCTAAAATTATCTGTTACATTTTTCTGTATATCTTTTTTGGTTTCTTTGTACCCTACCGTTTTCTACTAATACTTTGTATGATCTTGGTTTATCATAAATTTTGTCAACAACTATAGCTGAATTGAGAGGAAGTTTCCTGTTATTAATGAAAACATTTGAACCCTGTTTAATATCGGGTTGTTCCCTTACCCCCTTTTTATCATAATAATATTTTTGCTTATTTGTTTTATTTATTAATTGTTGTCTTGTTTTTTCATCTGTATTTACATCGAAGCTTGGTATTAATCCATTAATTTTACGTCCGAATAGTAATTCAGCTGGTGATGGCATATTAGAATTAATTGGGGTTTTACGAAATTCGAATAAAGCTAAATATGGGTCTTTATTATCATGTTCGGCTTTACTAAGTAATTTCTTTATTGTTTGAATATTGCGCTCAGCAGTGGCGTAGCTAGACCTTACTTTCGGAGGGGGTTCCTCACAGTTGCATAACTAGACCTTACTTTTGAGGGGGGGTCCTAGCCTCATCGTATTTAGCGTGTCAAACATGCACTATATGCGCATTGCGAGTTAAGAATATTTTTTCATGCATATTATTATATTCCATTAAAAAACTCAGATTAATTTTATAGAGGTATTTTGTTTATTCTTACAGTCACTCAATTATATTTTTTTTTTTTTGTGTTTGTGTTGCGTCAAGGGCACTAGAAGGGGATACGCTTGGGATTCGAAAGAGTTATGGATAGACAAAAACGGATTGCGCGGAACTCAATTCAGTTCTGTTCGATTCAAATATACATTGCTTAAACAAATTCAGTTATTATTTGTCGGTTGAGATTTCATTTATTTCCTTTTGCTAAACGAAGTGTTGAAATTCAAAAATAGTTTGTCTTAAATTAAATTCAGTTTTATTTGTCGATTTATATTTTAATTATTTGGTATCGTTTTGGATTATTAAAATATTCATGAAACGTTCATATGCAAAAGAATTCTTTTAAAACAAAAAATTCTGTTTTCTATTGAAACAATTTTTAAGACTTTCCGAATATTTCGGGGGGGGGGGGGGGGTTGAACCCCAAAACCCCCCCTTAGCTACGCCACTGGCGCTCATCTAGACCATTTGATTGCTGATGCCAAGGGCTACATGTTTTTTGTTTAAATTCCCAATCTTTACTAAAGTTTTTAAACTTTTCGCTACAATAGTTTGTACCGTTATCAGTGTACAATAGATCAGGTATGCCATGTCTGGCGAATATTGATTTTAATTCTCTAATTAAAGTTGTAGCTGTCATGTCGCGAAGTGCAGCTATTTCTACAAACTTTGAAAAGTAATCTACAACGATTACAAATGGTTTACTTTTAAAATAAAAAATATCTGAACCTAAAATTGACCACGGTCTATTTGGTGACTCGCGAATCAGCATAGGTTGTCTAACATTAGCTTTAGCGTATCTCAGACATGTTTCACAGTTTGATACTAAATTTTCGATTTCATTCTATAAGCCTGGCCAAAATACACACTCGCGCGCTCTATTTTTGCATTTTTCAATTCCCAGGTGGTTGTAGTGTATTCGATCTAACATTTCTTTGCGCATTTCCAACGGTACAACTACTCTGTTGTTTTTGAATATTATATTATTTGTAATATATAATTCATGTTTGTAATTAAGAGCGTGCTGTTACTTTCCCGGTGAGGTAAGCTTGTCCGCGACGTGGGAGACGAAGACGGTAGTGGGTTGGATCAGAAGTACCCCCACTCCTGTAATGTATACACCCCTATTTACGAAATATTGAAGCGATACTTGCTACAATTTTAACATTTCAAATATGTATGTAAAATGTTATTTATTTATTTATTTATTTTATAAAATAATTACATTTTACATATACGAGTACTCGTATTAATGCAAAACGTATGCACTTACAATTTTATTAATCAGTCTTCGTAAAAGTCCTTATTGGAAGATTTCTCGTGTGGCGAGGATCTACGATTTCTGGTAGCATGCCTTTCAAATAAAATTCTATAAGTTTTGGTTCCATATTTTGTAGCCAAAATTCATCATCTTTAAAAATCTGATATAAAACATTATAATAAATTAAACAATATAAATAAATTATTTTTTACCTTTTCTGCTACCATTCCCAGAGAAGTCCAAATAACAGTATTTTTTATTCGATATATGCATTTGGCCCTGTATCTGGTAATAAAATGTATTGAATTGCTTCTTCAGGAGTTAAATTTTTTGCAGAGAAAGGACATTTTATTTCAATTAATCCATCATCATCAATTAAACCGTCGGATGAAGCAGCCAAGAAAATTTTTTTTTGTCAATAAAAAGACCCGAATCTTTTATCAAAATATCCATTTTATTTGAAAATTCTAATTTTGCAACAGATTCATTTTGTGTTCCATATTCAGTAGCTGCATTTCCAAAAAAAATTGTGTATAAAATTTCTTTAACTAGCTTTGCACATGAGGTGGTTTTCTTTTGCCTACAAATTCTACCAAACCAGAACGCCGTTAGCCTTTTGGATCTGTGATGGATCCATTGCTGATTTAAATTTTGACCGATTGTTTCTTTTTCAATAAATGTTATTTGTTCTGGAGTTACAGTTAGTTCTTTCAATAAATTTTTCTTCATTTCTTCAAAAATTTCCGGGACCATAAGCTTCTTCTCCATAATCAAAATTTTGTAATGGTGTAATGTTAGTAGTTCGACGGTTTGGTTTTGTATATTTTGCATTTCTCAATCGTTTCTTATCTTTTTTCATTGCGTATTATTCCATGTGTTTGCCTGGGCTTATTGATGCAATAGATTTATAGACAGACTGGTAATACCGAGATTTTAAATTATATGTAATAGCTGCAGCTTCACATCTCAAATTGTAACTGCCTCTCTTTGAAAAATGAATCCTTTTCCCTCCTATAAATTTTGCAATTAAGCTGTTGTATTGCTCTGCAGCGTTATTTGTCATGTTTCGAAGCAAACTTTCCGAATTTGAGGCTAATCGATTTAGACAAATCAGTAATTCCTCGTACAGACCACTTTCTTTAAATTCTGTAATTTTATTTTTTTCTTTAGGTTTGCTTCCTTTACAGAAGTAATCTTCACAATTGTCATATTCTCCAAAAACCTAATGAATGCTATTTAAAATATCCTTTTTCAATAATTGAACTTTCGTTGCAAAATTGCATTCCATATTTTTTCTTTTACTTACAGCTCATACAATTGCACTTCTCAGTCGTTTAATGTTATTATTTAAACAATTTCTTTGTGCTACAGGAATTATTTGATTTTTACAACTGATTTTTCTTTTAGTCAATGCTCGCAATTTGAAGTAGTAATTTCGTAGCAAATGATTTGTACACTCAATTTTATGCACAATAGGATTAAATTTATTAGGTCTATTTTCCTGCAATTTCCTAGTCACACTGCTGTCACCATCACCCACCAAATATGCATATTTAATACCATACATTTCCATGCTTTGGTTGAAACCTTCTAAAATTATTTCAGCCTCCATACTTCCCGAAGATTTGTCCCAGTTTTTAAAAAAATTATGTGCTTTGGGTACAATGTTTCTACTTTCTGCTTTGCTACAAACACAGCAATATTTGTTTTTTATACCCATGTACAATTTTTTTCCTGTTCTATATCCGACAATACACTCTACACCTGACGCCGAATCGTAATTTACATTGTATAATCTTTTTGACCATGCACCATCTTTCTGCTATAACAGTTATTAGTGGACAACCATCTATCCAGCTATCAAGCTATCCAGCGCACTAAAGTGCACTTTCGTTATTCATCATGCCAAATATAAACATTTTATTATTTATAATACAGTCACAGGTTTAGTCTGAAATCAAATTTCGAGCAGCATCCTCTTAACAGTTAAAATAATCAAATTATCTTAGCCTTCGAAAATAGAATAAAATTGTATAAAAACAAAATCTGTTTATAATGATTGTTATTTACCTTATTGGTATTTTATTGTAACGGTAATGGTATATAGTCGTGGGTCCGGGGAATATAGACGTGTATGTACATATATCCAAAAAATAATTTATATGAATTTGACTGTTACTAAGTTGTTACCTATTTTTTTTTTGATTTATTAAAAAAAATATATCTTAAAAACTACTGCTTTCATCAAGTTTTAGCAAAAGTACCTTTTTGTGTATTTTTGAATTGTTTGTATTATTTTGTTACCAAAAATAAAAAAATGTTAATAGGTAAAAAAATAATAATGTAAAATTTTCAAAGCCTCCTCAAATGAGACGCTTCTGGTTGAGATACAGAAACAAAACAAAGTGTAAATATGCATCTAAATAAATAGTATCCTGATACTAAGTTTCAAAATTTTAGTGCAACTAGTGTCAAAGTTATTTAAAAAAAATGTGTCTCTTGTGGTGCACCTTCAAAGGGTTGTAACTCTGTAACGCAACGTTTCCGGATATGGGTTTTAACGTTTTTCGCTTTCTTTTGACCCGTTGTATTACCCATGAAAAATAAGAAAACTGTAAACGCTCTGTATATTTTGAAAAATATTTATAATAGAAATACTCGTAAATGCTGAATGCTACTTTCTGTTGAATGAATCATAGAAAGAAGTACGAGGGGATGGTAAACCAATCACAAAATAGACGATATGAGTGGGACGTACCATCAGTAAATTGTCTGCGAGTGACATCTAGTAGGGGAACTACACACTAAAATTGAATTAATTTTAAATTGTAATAACATTTTAACACATTAATAAATTATCATTTTTTAAATTGAAATCTTTTTTAAACAGCATATATTAATAACTTATTACGGTGCATTTCAAAATTTCGTGATCTAAACCATAAAAAAATATACTTTAAATTTAAGAACTTTGACTTTCATTTATTTTGGAATAATTAATAATAATACAAATATGGCTCTATAGCGCACTTTTTACAGGTTTGCTTATCCAGTGTGCAAAAGTAGAATGAAATCGGTACAATAATACAGTCTCCACATTGTACCAAAATTAGTAGATATCGGCAAATATTTTAACAACATATTACTCCTTTATTTTAAATTATTTCATAAAAAAGGCTCTATAGCGAACCTCCATAATTCATCATACCAAATTTCAATAATTTATTATTTATAATAAAGTCACAGGATTAGCCATAAAAAGTCACAATTCGAGCAGCAGCCTCTTAAAGTACGGTTTAGTTAGTTCATGTGCTAAATCTTTTTCTGGCCAACCTTCTCGAATGTATTTTTTTAATATTCGTAACGTATCATCTTTTTCCGTTTCTATTTGAAATTTCTCAACTTTTTCTCTCGGTAAATTTAAATTACTTATTACTAATCCTACATGAGCCTCTATCTCTCTATCTTGAACGTACTCATCTTTATTATCTATGACATTACGCGAAAGAGCGTCAGATAGTAATAATTCTTTTCCGGGCTTATATTTAACATTTAAATCATAGTACTGTAATTGTAAACGCATTCTTTGTAATCTAAGGGGTAGTTCATTTAATGATTTTTTGAAAATTGCTTCTAGTGGTCGATGATCCGTTTCTACATCTACAGTTTTACCTATTAAATACTGGTGAAATCTTTTACAACCAAAAACAATCGCCAGCATTTCCTTTTCAATCTGCGCGTAAGCTTTTTGCGTATCTGTTAGGGCTTGCGACGCGCATACTACCGGAAGATTATTTTGTAAAATAACGGCTCCTAACCCAACCTTACTAGCATCAACTGACAGTGTAATAGGTAAATTTGGATCGAAATATTGCAATACTGGATTAGATGTTAAAATTTGTTTAATTTTTTGGAATGCTTCATCGTGTTCTTTAGTCCAATTCCACGTAGCTCCTTTCTTTATTAACATTCTAAGCGGACAATTTATTTGTGATATATCAGGCAAAAATCGCGATACATACGTAATCATTCCTAAGAATGTTTCTAATTCTTTTACGTTCCTCGGTTTTTCCATTTTATTTATTGCTTCTATTTTATTTACATCTGGCATTAAGCCTTTACCCGAAAATGTGTGACCTAGGTATTTTACCTCATTTACATTTATTTTACACTTTTTAATATTGAATTTAATGTTATGATTCGACGCTTGTTTTAAGACCGACTCTAACCTTTCGTTATGTTCGCGCTCATCTCGCCCCCATATTAAAATATCATCGATATATACCGAACACCCTTCAATATGTTCAAATATATTACTGAAATGTCTATGAAACACTTCAGGAGCCGAACTAATTCCATATGGCAATCTTAAGAACCGATATCGCCCGTACGGTGTACCAACCGTGCACAATTTTGAACTATTTTCGGTTAATTGTAACTGATGGAATGCTGTTGTTGCATCCAATATTGAAAATACCGTAGCACCCGCCATTTTTGCTGCAATTTCCTCAAAAGTAGGAAGTTTAAAATGCTCGCGTTTTATGCATTTATTTAAATGTTGAGGATCGATACATATACGAATTAAATCATCCGGTTTTTTTTACTATTACTAGCCCATTTACAAAATCCGTCGGCTCTTCTATTTTTTTAATAATATTTAATTTTTCTAACTTAACTAACTCTGTTTTTAAAGGTTTTAATAAATTAAATGGTACCTTACGACATGGTATTATTTTACCTTCTGCTTCTGGCTTTAATTTTATATCATATTTTATACCTTTAATGGTTCCTAGCCTTTCGCTGAAAACGTCCTGGTATTTTTGTACTGTCTGGTCACACTCTCTACCTTGGGTCACTTGTCCAACTATTTTCGTCAGTAGGTTCAGTCTTTTAATTGTTGGAACTCCTAGCACTGGTGGTGTACCTTTTTTACAGTTTTTCACAACCTGAAACGTAATATTTATAACATCAGGAATTTCTTTAAATTTACATGGAATTGTCAACATTCCTATATTACTAATTCTGGAACCACTATAATTAGCCAACATTATATCACTTTTTAATATCTTTATGTTCTATTTTTAAATCATTTAAATAATCTACTGGAAGTACACACAGACATATAAAAGATAGACTGCTGGAGCGTATGAGCATTGGATGTGAAATATATGCTCCGCATGGAGAAAATTTCAGGGATGCGTATTGCGTACTGCGCAAGCGGCGATTATGAGATTAGACATACCCTCTATTCTATCGTTATGCTTTTACTGCTTATCGTATGTCGGTTCTTGCGACCTCTTATGCTGCCATCTGTTGTGCGTTTGTTATATAAAATTTGAAATGTGAAGAGTATTTCAATTTTGTATGTGTTTGCGTAAACATTACATTTGAGTGCATTTTAAAATGGTGCAATATTGTTTAGTCAAAGGTTGTGGGAGTAAGGAACGGATTCCTGGGATAACATATCACAGCTAAGTAAAAGTTATATGTTGGAATAATATAAAATTGATATTTTTTGAATAGTATAAAATTGTATTTTTTTATTATTGAGCAAAAGAATTCTTTTTGTTGTTTCTCGAACGATTATAAGTATTTTTAGTATTATAATCTTGTATTTGTCTGAGAAACAATTCAATTGTTTTTGATCATTATGTATCTACATATAAAGGTACTTGTACTTGTAATTATTATTTTAAAGGATTCCAGTAGACAAGGCGATAGCAGATACTTGGGTTACCGCTCTTTGTCGTGCACCAGAAAAAAAATCACACTTGAACGTAGTGTGTGTTCAAAGAAGAAGACTTTAAAGAAGACTGCAAGAAATACAAAATATTAAAACTTAATTTAATCCCAAGTTTAAATTTAAAAAGTAGCAAAAAATGTTTACATTTTACTAATACTGAAGAATCTTCTTCTTCTACACATAATAGCCAGGAAGTTTATAGTTTTAGTGAAACAGACAAGTACTTCTCAGAGGAATCATCATCCGATAGCGCCAAATTGTCCGCAAATATATGTCTCTCTCATATTTAATCCATTTGAATTTCGCGCTAAATTGTCCCTGAAATTTGTGTCATGCGCGACGTCCTACTGTGACATACATCTGTAACATGGCTCCAGCAGTCTATGTTTTACATGTCTGTGGAAGTACATTACAATCGCTACCAGTATCTAATTTCAAAGTAAGGTTATGACCATTGCAAATGATGTTTTCCTCATACCCTAAGTTATTAGGATTAATTTTATTTACTGCTTGTATTCTACCACAAAAAAATGAATCAATGTTATCAACTTCAACATCAATATTATTATTATTAATTTGTATTTCATTCTCATCATTTATCATATTTACTTGTTTACGTTTCTTACAACATTTAGCAAAATGGTTATAACCTTTACAAATATTACATTGTTTCCTGTATGCTGGACATTTAAATCCATGTTCTAACCCATATTTTTCACATTTATTCTTATTATAGTCTCTATTCTTAAACTTATACTTATCTTTTTCTTTTGGCTTCTTGTTGATTCCATGTACCTCTTGTACTGGAAGTGATCCTTCTGTGAGCTTCTTAATTTGTACTGCTGCCAGTTCCGATGACTTGCAGATATGTATGCATTTCGTTAACGTTAAGTTTACTTCTTTCAGTAGGCGTTCTTTCAGTGCAACATCCCGTAATCCTCGTACCATTTGATCACGTATTAAACTGTCTCTTAGGTTCTCAAATCCACAGTCCATGCTTAATTGTCTTAATGCAGTTATAAACTCGTCGAAGTTTTCACCCTCTTTCTTCTCTCTACTGAAGAATACGTGGCGAATTACTGTTTCGTTCTTCACTGGTGTGCAATAGTCCTCAAATTTCTGCAATATTTCTTCGAAGTTCTTTTCCTGCGCAGGTTATAGCTCAAACGTTTGGTATACTTCTAGAGCACTATCACCTATGCAGTGGAGTAACAAGGCAACTTTTCCTTCATCATCGAGTTTCTTCTCTGCCCCACTTGCTTTATAATAAAGCATATACTTCTGCTTCCACCTTTTGAACTGTTCATCGAGATTTCCTTCCAATATCAAAGGTGCTGGAGCTCTTAACATATCCATTTTTTCTTTTTGTACCACGTGGCTGACTCGTTGACTACTGAACTTTTGTTCCTTTCTTTCTTCTAATTAATTAACTCGACTGCGCCATGTAATGTTTGTGGTATTCAATTAAAATACATACAGTTTAGACTCACACAACAATTGTTTATTATTTCTTATAGTACATATTATTAGCTCTACGACTAGATGTGAAGTGGCCTCGAACAAAGGAAATGCGTGCGCAATCCTCTTTTCGCGCCTTATCGTTACCAACCTATATACCTATTTCTACCAACATATATGACATATATGTTCTCTTATTTACTAGCGTAGCTGTCACTTTTGACAGTTGCTGTGGACAGTTGAATGGATTGAATGCAGACGTATGTCCACTTACTTTCTTTTGACCAAATTAAAGTTCACTAGATTATCGACAACGCATATGTTGCACCACCATTGAACACGCGTTGAACTAGCTTTCGTAGTGACATCTAGTGACAGGTAGCCTAAACTTTTTCATTCGGTTTTTGAAATTCTGGTTTTGAACATTCGGGTGTTGAATAATTCTGTGCTTGAAATTCTTGTTTTGAATATTTGGACGTTGAGTATGCACCCTCTATGTACATTATGAAACAATGTTAGGGTTCGTTGGAATCGGCTACTAGGTTCACTCTTATGCTTTTGTCTTGTGTTAGAAAGTTGTTAGAAGCGCACAAACATCTGAAATGTAACTGCAATATAATTACCACTAGAATTATTACGTATTTTCTTACTTTTCTTAAAACAATATTTTTTTTTTATTTAAAGATATAGTGCAAAAATGTCCATTTTTGTTAATTATATACTATCCCTTCCACAAAATACAATGTGGGCATTATTTAAAATTTCTCGTTCTTCTATCGTACTGCGACAAGATACAGTAACAGTACAGTATGCAAATTTGCGTGTTGTGTGTACCTATACAAATAACAAGTTTCTATACCGAAAACACAACACAAAAAATTCAAAAACACAAGAAATTTTGAGGACAATGTTTGGCTTTTGCGCGCCACGTAAAATGTATTCACGTTCGGTGTTTGTTTACAAGCGAACAGCGCCATCTCTTAGTAGTTAACAATATCAATACCCCATTGTACGTATGTTGAGAATGGAATCATGTTCGAATCTAATGTGTTTATTTACCAAATGAGAAAGGGTGTTTTGTTCATTATTAAAACAAAAGGAAGATGTGAATTTGAAAGGAGATTTTACCCTTCACGGGTCTCGCATATTAGTGTGACGATACATTGGTGGGTGGGGACAACACTGGTCGGCTCTTTACCCATCGCTGTTGTTCCATTAATTTAGTATCAGAACAACATGAATCGTAGAAGGAACAAGAGGAGAGTATGTAAGTAAATATAATATACCTACATTTGTAGAATATAGATTGTCGTAAAAAATAGAATATTTAACGCCAGTAAATTGATAAAGAAGAAAATTGATTGGAAGGAAAATAAATCGTAAAATTTTGATCTCATGAAAATTTGTGACAAAAAAATAATTACGACAAATATTGGTTGCCAGAATACAAAACTGGGCAGTAATTAATTACTTTTGGTAATTAATTTCTAGTTAAATTACTTTGTCCCACAAAATTTATTACTTTGTAAAAGAAAAAGAGTTTCTTTTGTTTTCGAATTTTTCATGACACGAAACACAAAAGCGACCCCTCTCCAAGCCAGCAATGAGTGCCTGGTAAACGACGTCACGGTACTAATGTCATCATATTACCAAAATTTATGTACAAAGCAGATTGGCACACCCAGCAATAGGTAATATGTTGTGACGGTATATTATTATTTATCTTTTACTTTCTAAAAAAAATGTGATGTGGCCAGCACATAACCTCTCGCCGTATATTTTGCCTGGCTGTATGCATAAAGCAAAGAATATGTACAATAAATTACAAAGTAGTTTACCATATATAAATTTTAAGCTGGTAACAGGGATTTTCAATTCGAACTACGTCCTTGTTTACTTTCTCTTCATATTCTTCTAAAAAAACATTAATTTTGGGCGGTCTAAAATGTATACATCTGGATTGTGCATCTATTCTTACATATTATCTTCTTTTACATTTTATTTCACACTAATTCCCTTTAATACAGTGGTGGATAGATTGCACTCCGATTATTCTTATATCGATGTGTAATTTTGTCAATATTTACAACTTACTTGAGAAGAATTTGATAGCTTTTTCGCAGTTCAATGTTACTCTAGTCTACAGTGCTGGTGTACATTGTCCCATAATGTTTGAAACAAATTTAAGTCCTTCAACCTAGACTTGTCACCTCCATAATATAATAGTCACAGATCAAGAATTAAGAGATTCTCCAAGTACATTTTTCTTTCATTACTCATTATTTCGATGAGATACATTTTTTCTGTATTTTACGTTGCAGAGTGGAGACCATCGTCACTTTCACCTTGTATTTATAACATTTAAATATCGTCTTTCTTTGAGTTGTATTCTCGCTCATATCTATTCTTTCCATTTAGATTTTTTATATATAAATTCATTCTATGAAGAAACTTTGCCTACTCTTCTAATTTTTCAAGATGATTCCAATTCTTTGTTGGCATTAACAGTATTTCTGAAGGGTATGTGTAATATACCTATAATTTTAAATATTTAACTATAAATACAATAAGAAATAATATAATGTATGTACTTCCCAGAAAAAATATTCAGTAATGTCTCCGGATTTCTGACACTGACATTTATCTGTCACTTACAAACAATTTAAATTTGCAACTAATTTCCATGGCATTTTTCGGCTGTAAAATTTATTACAACAGATTATTTTATATATTATATTTCTTTTATCTCTAAATCTATAGATTATATAATAAAATATTTAAATGTATCAGATAGAGAATTTAATTTTCTTTAATACGTATTATCAAAAATAATTTTCAAAAAATAATATATAGAAGATTTTTTTTCAAGAATCTTCTACTTCCGGTTGTCCAATTGTTACCAAAACCTTTTCAGTTCTTCCCATGAATGTCCGATTAGTAAATACGTAGTTAAACAAATATAAAGTCTTATAGTTTTTTAGTAATCGTCCTTCCAACATCCCACATACACACACACACACATACACACACACACTCATATACACACACACACACATATACACACACATACACACACTCACATACACACACACATACACACACACACACATATACACACACATACACACACTCACATACACACACACATACACACACACACACATCCACACACACACACACATCCACACACACACACACACACACACACACACACACACACACACACACACACACACACAGACATCATCGTAAAAATGTTAAAATCGGATTGTAGGGACCTTAAAACGTGCTTATTCAATAAAATCTGGATATGCGATTTTTAGCATGAATCCAATACCTCTCTTAGCGAGAGGTAAAAAAGTAATTGTACTCAAATACTTTCGAAAAATTGTTTTTTTTTAATTATTATTTAATATCAAGAAGTGAGGGAATCCCCGGGAGACATGAGCAGCGTAATTCTTCTGCGTAGCGTGTAACGAAACGACAGGTTACTGATAGTAATCATGCGCAATGGTGATCCTATAATAATGTCGAATTAGGGTATTTTATTATTATTTCAGACGTAATTTGGAAGTACAGCAAAGTGCAATTCTTACATTTCTATTTTTCTTTAATTGCTGAAAGGCAATACGCAACTAGGCCATAGTTTAATTCATTATATGATTTTACAAATATTCCATCATTACCGATATCTGTGTACAAAGCAGATTGGCACACCCAGCAATGGGTAATATGCCGTGATGAAATATTTATTTAATTTTTATTTTCCTTTGTACTGGTTCAGTGCTCAGTGTTTCGAACTTGGAACCGTTAACTTCTGAAGATAATTTATTAATTTGTTGGATCATTATCATTTTTATTTTTGTACTATTTTATACTAAGCAGTGAAGTATTATTTTTTGTTTTTTTTTCTTAATTTAAAATGAATGATGTTTTTTTAAGTAAATTAGTTGAAAAAGTTATTAAACTTTCAATTATTATACAAAAATAATTAGTAACGTAATTACTTTATTTCTAGCAGTAATTAGTTACATTTATTTTGGTCACTGTAATAATTGTAATGGTACGTAATTACATTGTGAAAGTAATTTGTCCAGCTTTGCCCGAAAGTTAATGGCAATTTATTGTTCGCAATCAGATTTGAAAATATATGAGCAACTGAACATTCTATAGAATGTATACATAGAACCCCGGTCAACCGAACTCGGGTCAACCGAAACCCGGGTTAACCGAAACAATTCCACGTATAATTATCGGTTCCACGAATGATTATGTAGCCCCACTTACTGTCCGGCTCCTTCATTCCACAGGCGGGCTGTAGCGACGGGGAGCTCGCACGGGGCTCGCAAATGAATAGTAGAGTGGAACGTAGGTTTTTTTGTGTGTATCTTTACGTATTGTTGTGAGATGGCATCTAAGCGGAAGCATATTATGATTTATATTGCGGATAAATTAGATGCTATCAAAGAAGTTGAAAACTTATGTACATACTGTACCTGTATCTAAAAACTGTAACTATATGTGTATATTATGTAATGTACATTGTTTCAAAATAATTCATTTCCCCTGCACACCCATTTTAGTACATATGTAGGCTATTTTTAGATGTTATTGGGTTAACCGAAAAAATCGTTATCCGAAACGGCTGCGCCCCCTTTATTTCGGTTAACCGGGGTTCTACTGTATATAAAATTATTTTTCATGGTTAAATCGATTTTTATCTCTCTATTGCATTCATGCTAAAAATCGCATATCCAGATTTAAATTATTAAGCACGTTTTAAGGTCCCTAGAATCCGATTGTGTGTGTGTGTGTGTGTTGAAGGTACGATTTCTCAAATTCTATAAGACTAAAGACCTGTGTAACTACGGATTCCTCAATCTAACAGTAATGAGAAGAGTTGAGTAGGTTCTGGTAACAATTGGGTAACCGGAAGTAGTAGTATTTTAACAAAATAATTCTAAATATTGTTTTTTGAAACTTTGTTATTACAAATATTTAAAAAAAAAATCTCTATCTGGCACATTTAAATGTTTTATTATATCTTCTATAGATTTAAAGATATAGATATATAATCTATAAAATAATCTGTTGTAATAAATCTCAGTAATTGCACAGCCTGCTCATAGCCCAAACATCTCCATGATAACTACTTGAAAAATTTAAATGTGTGTAATTGACAGATAAATGTCACTAATGTCAGTATCAAAAATTCAGAGATAGTACTGCAGGCTTTGTCTGGGAACGATATTTAATATTTCTTATTGTATTATTAATTATATATTTAAAATTATAGGTATATTATATGAACCCTTCACAAATACCGTCAATCCCGTTAATGAATTGGAAAAACGAATATTTACAAGAAATGGAGAAAACTTGCTCATAGAATGAATTTAAAATTATAGAAAATACATAAATATAAAGATCAGGGGTAATTAGAATTTTCTGTGCGTACAAGAAATATTAAATACAATACTTACACATACCACAATGGAAAGGGCGAGAGGTATTGTGATGGCCACAACAGATTTTTTTTGAGTCCGGGACGCATTTAAACATTTCGGTATACGAGTACATATAGGTGATACGAAGGTGTAGAAAGGACATAAAAGAAAAATATTTATAACTGCAAGTTTTGTCTTTCAATTAGGAATAATTGCAACTTTTATCTTGCAATTAGCCTAACCTAACCAAACCTAACCTAATTTCAAGATTTATCTTACAATTAGGTTAGGTTAATTGTAAGATAAAAGTTGCAATTATGCCTAATTGAAAGACAAAACTTGCTATTAAGCCTAATTGCAAGAAAAAAAAGTTGCAATTAAGCCTAATTGCAAGATAAAACTTGCAATTATAAACATTTTTCTTTCATGTCCTTTCTACGCCTTCGTAAGGTGACACTCAAAAACATTTGTAAACTGAGCTTAGCGGCTCACAAATGATAGTATTTGGCATGATGGTAGCGCTTCCGGTTTAACCAGAGGTGGCATTAACTTTCATATTTCAAATAGGACAGCCTATACAATATGTTAAAAAATCTGATGTGGCCAGCACAATACCTTCCGTCAATCCTATGTATTAAGTACAAATTACATACATAAATTTTCTTGTAAAAGATTATAAATTTTTGGTATTCCATACTGAATTCCATACTCCTGATAACAAACAAACCACATGAAATAAGAAAATTATGAAATTTTGATTGAAAAATTATAACACTTGTCAGTTATGGACATAATTAATTGCTGTCATTTTGACACGGGTCAAAGTCATGTTACTGCACGCGCCCCATACATAAATTTTCTTGCAAAAGATCCTATATTTCCAGTAAAGTTATTTCATTAACAAACTATGCAAATTGCACTTGACACTGACATCTTTAGTTTTTCCCATTCGTTAGGGGGTCGCTATTTTTTATTTTCTTCTTCCACTCATTTTTGTTTTGCGTGTCGTTTTCATTCAGTTCCTTTTCTCTCAAGTCTTCTACAATACAGTCTTTTCATCTTATATTTGGTCTTCCTATGTTTCTTCCACCTTCTATTAATATATTCATCTCTCCTCATCACATGTTCAAACCAATATGTAATCGTGTCTCTTATATCTGGAAACTTCTAACACTAGAGTTCCCTTATTCTTTCACTGATTTCATTTTATTGATACTGACATCTGTCAATTTGAATTACCTGAATATATTAGCAGTTTCCATGGTTAAGTTAGCATAGCTGGCTGAATTATGAAATTTATATAAAATTTATTATCGTTATTCTTCTTTAACTCTATATCTGTTGAATATCAAATATAAAATGCAATCAAATCGTATAGACAATAATATATTCTTTAAGTTATAATAACATTTAACTGATTTTTTCAAGAAAAACTGTTAAAATCTTCAAATCAGGGTACTTCCGGTTGAACAATTATAACCAAAATCTAAACAGGTCTGCATATGGTTGTAAGGAAGAGGAATACGCAAGAATTGTAATTTTTGGAATTCTATTATTGGAGATATCGTTGACGACCCGGCGGTCACATACACACACACATACACACACACACACACACACACACACACACACACACACACACACACACACACACACACACACATACAGACATCATCGTAAAAATAGTAAAATCGTATTGTAAAGACCCTAAAACGTGCTTATTCAATGAAAACTCACCACCGAATTTTTTGACCAAAGACAATACCTTCCTTACCTAGAGGTGACGGAAGGTAAAAAGGGTAAGTTAAATGTTGCGGCAGCCTTGATCAATATTTAATTTTCAAATGTTTCATATAAAATTTTACTAGTTTTTTGGGCTATTTACTATCAGACAAACTTTTGTTTAATCACTAGCTTTGCAAGATTTTCTTCAATTTTTCATATTTCTTGGAAGCTGTTAAGATTAGACCTATGATGATTAAGCTTTTATTACTCATTATGGTCAGTATTATGTGCTCTTAAAAATAAATACCTTTTTTTAACATCCTGTATATGTACACTGTTAATATTTAGTAGTATTTAGGAATATTACGAATGATTTATTAGTGTTCTCTCTTGCAGAGAAATTTGCTATCGCCACCTATGTTATTGGTCGGAGTTGACCGTTTTAACAAGTTTATACAATTAGGTATACAGTATTACAATATTTATTTAAATTTTTATGAACGGATATAATTTCTATTCAAGGTTATTTTATCTATATTGTATTCCATATTTTATTTGTTTGTGATGCAAATTCGATACCGGACCGCGGTCTGCAAATTTACATAGGACTCAATTAGATTTCGTTATGTTGCTCTATACAGGATGTTTCCTTTATAACAACCAACACTTTTTTGGGCGAACCAATGGTTTTAGAGAAAAATGTTTTATACAAAAAATCATCAAGAATAAGGGGCTAATTTGTCAATAATAACAAATCGAATATAAGTAGTGGTTCTGTAACGGTAGAACAAAATTATATACATATTTTTAAATGGTACCCTATATCATTTATTAGCCCAGTATATAGGGTGTAACAGAAATAAGTACATTAAATTTAACCAATGGTAGAACTCGTCGAGAACAACAATATTTCTTAATAACTTTTTTTTAGCATTTTTACCCCCCTTTATTAACGAGTCGTTTAGGTATTTTGAGAATAATTTGATCAAATAGCAATAACAATGAAACAATTGTTTTTGACAAAAGCGAGTTGTCAACTATTTCAAATAAATGTTGACAAATAAATCGATTAATAATTATTATAAAAGTTATAATCAGTAAGAAATGTTTGCCTTTACGGATAACAAGTATACAGATATTGTACTGGCTTATATTGAAGCTCAGGGAAACGCTGCTGAAGCCCACCAAATTTATTTGGCACATTTTCCGAATCGTCATCTTCTAAACGTTCGCACCTTTGTACATGTATGTAAATAAAATAAATAAATCTCCAAGTCCGAGATCATGAGTCCTTTAAGCTTGCTGCTGAAGATCGTGCTAGATTACGGCCTGATCACATAGAGAATATTGAATAGATTGCTGGACGCCAGGGTCTAGTACTCGAAGAATAGCACTATAACACAGAGTGTGACATATGACAATTTGGAAGATATTGAAAGAACAACAGTTGTATCATTTCGCCGACGTCTTCAGTCATTAACAATGAAGGTGGTCATTTTGAACATTTATTGCGCCGGTTGTCACGGATTCTCATTTTTATTCTATATATTTCGTATTATATTACAGATACACGGAAACGAGCAACTAATCATCGACACATAAAGTCGCCGAAATACGTAGCAGGTAAGTTACTTACAACATGAATAAATTAAGTTGAATCATTATCATCTTGCCTATGCCTAGATCATCACATTTAGTAAAATGTTCTCTTCACTCACTGCATCGCTGCAAATAGACATAAACTTTTAAAAATCGTTTAATTTCTTTTATATTGTAACGTTTATTTATTTGGGTGAAGTGTAAAAAATCAAAGAAAAATTATTAATTAAAAATAAAAGTTTATTAAACGATAAATAATTAGTATAAATATTAAAAAGAATAAAAATAACTAACATTATGATTAAACAATTATAAACACTAATTTAAAACTAAGAAAGAAACTGGATTATTTATTTAAATAATGTTTATTTCACTATATTTATATAACTATATTTATGTTCACCACTCGTAGACTATTTATATCACAAATTGTTCATCGCTCGATGGCTTCTTTGTTGGATTGAAATCTCTTTCCAGCTAGTAACGTTTTGAGTTTCGTTTGGATGTCCGAGGGAGCCAATTCGGGCGAGTACGGTGGATGGGGGACTATTTTAAACCTCAATTCGGTCAATTTTTGTTGAGCAATATGACTTGAATGAGCGTACGCATTGTCATGGTGAAACAAAATCTTTTTCTTTGACATTCCCGGGCGTTTTTCTTAAATTTCTTTTTTTCAGCTTGTCTGAAAGTGTGGAGTAGTATTGTTCAGTTATAGATTCTCCTTCATCAAGATAATCAGTTAACAGAATGCCGTTGGCGACCCAAAAGACTGACATTATCACCTTTCCTGCCGATTGAATTGACTTCGCTTTCTTCGGTGCCGACTCACCATGTCCAATCCACGCTGTCGACTGAATTTTTGTGTCTAGAGTGTAGTGGTGTATCCAAGTCTCATCCATGGTTACGAAACGTCTTTTAAAATCGACCAGATTTTTCTTAAACAACTCCAAATTTTTGGCTGAAGTTCGTGCCCGAATGTGCTTTTACTTCGAACTAAGCAAATGCGGCATCCACCTGGCGCACATTTTTCTCATTCCCAGCTCATTATGTAAAATATGAACTACACGTTCGTAAGAGATCCCTATGGCTTCCTCAATCTCACGCACTTTCATTCGGCGATCTTCCAGAATCATAGCCACAATTTCCGATGTGGTAGCCGATTCCGAAACTCAGAAAATCACCGTGGAAAACGAAGGTGAAGCATTCCCAAGGACAACATCCAACCTAGTTTTGATCTCCGTTGCCGTCTTTCCTCCACGAACTTCGTTTTTATCCTTTATCAATTTAACGCTAGGTAGATCGACACAGACGCTTTTCACGATTAGACTGATAAACAGATTATACTGAAATTTCTTGACAGTTCAAAAAAACGACATAAGATTGTTTTCGAAAAACCAAGGCCCTCTCAGTGACTCCGGAAACTTTTCAATCTACCCTCGTATCTCTGAATATTATGCTACTTTGGATAACTTTTAATACTTTTTTTTACGTTCGTTAAAAAAAGTGCTCTTTTTTCATTAAAATGGGTATCTAAAGTGTGTATTTTTTAACACAATAAAAGTATGAAAAAAGTGCATTTTTATACGCAAACGGGTGAAAAATAAAACACTATGTCATTTTTTTCACATTTATCGTAGACATAAAAAAATGTAGGTATGCAGCTAGAGTAAAACGTATTGTACAGGATGATACATCGGTCTGTTCTTTATAATAACTCGTTTATTTTAAATATTATGGAAAAAAGTTTCAAACAAAGTTTATTTTAAATTAAAATGTCTATCTGTAGTATAGGTTTTTCTACAGGCTATTCCATTTTATGCAATGGTTGTAACTTTATATTTTGAAGACCCTATATATTTATTAATATTTGAAAAGTACATGAAATTTGCAATTCAATAGTATATAAACAATCATATAATATGTTATTAATAAAATACAATGGTGAATGATTAAAATATTACATTTTTATTAAATACAGAGGGCTTATTTGTAATACTATTTTTTGAATTAAACTCTGACCAGCCATTTGTGTGCTGTGGAGATGAGTAGTGCGCAGAAAGAGAACGAATTAGACGGGATTTAAACTCCGTGCTTCTGCCTCAGAATGTACTTTCTCAATGTTAACTCTACGGCTGCTGGCAAGCGAGTAATATCCCCAGCACAATTTTTAGGCCAGGCTACTGCGCATCCTAGTACGTGTCGCTGGTCAGACTGTACACACCTGAGAATACCAAATTGAAATAGATGAAATGTTTCATAAAATAATTTTCTTTAAATCTGAAATATGCACTGTAAAAATAATGAAAAGCCTTCTCTATCTAAGAAAAATAATACTTAAATAATTCGTCATTGTATTTTTTTAATAATATATGTTTATTTTTATACTATTGGATAGAAAATTTCATGTAAGCACATTTCAGATTTGAATAAATATATAGGATATTCCATTTAAAAAAAATTAATTAAAACCACCTATATTACAGATTTATAGACATTTTAAATTAAAATCAGAGCACCGAACCTGAATCTAAACCGAACCAAAACCGGGACCAAATAGTAACATTTTAGCGAACCCTGAACCGAACCTCAGATATATTTTTCGATTGAACCCGAGTCGAAACCGAACCGGGTATCAAAATTCTGGTTGAGGGTTCTGCTCCGGTTCAGATTCAATTTCAGTTCGAAACGTAAACGTAATACTTACAGTCGATCATCGACGGTCGACGCGTTCTGCTGTGTTGATTGTTCTTGAGAAATGTATTCATGATCTTGTCTTTCGTTGCAGTAATTATAAATTCCGGCACGCATTTTAAATGATTTCTATATAAAGATTGTTATTCAAAAAACATTAATTCAATTTTAATTAGGTCGAACCGAACCTGAACCCGGAACAAAACCGCAAATTTTATTAATGCTTGAACCAAAACCGCACACGAACCTATTTTTTAAATAACGAATTAACCTGAACTGAACCCAATTTTGATGGCTTCGATGCTATTCATTTCATACATAAAATATAGTTTATTCAAATAAAATAATTGTATTCTTTATTTTATGAAAAAGTAATAACAAAAATCCAGTTTTAAATATACTGTCACGGTTATTTGTTTGGGTGCGGTTATTTGTTTGGGTGAAGTGTAAAAAATCAGAGATATACTACTATGTCAAAAAGGTACCGGAAATTGGTCAATAAAACACAAAATATGCATTATTCATCCAAATTTATTTTATCGCCTTCAAAGTAGGCCCCTTGCGAAATAATATACTAATGTCAACGAATAATCCAATCATCAACACATTTTTTAGACGCATTTTCACGAATCGTCTTCAGTACTTTCCGCGAATTCTCTTTTATGTCTTCTATCGACTGAAAATGGGTGCCTCAAAGTTGTAATTTAAGTTTTGGAAAGAGGAAAAAGTCGGCCGGAGCCATATCAGAGGAATACGGTGGTTTTTCGATAAGATTTGTTGAGTTTTTGGCCAGAAATTCGTTCACAATGATAACCTTGTGAGATGGTGCGTTATCGTGGTGCAAAATCCGTGAGTTTTCTTTCCACAAATCTGGTCTTTTTCGACGAATTTGCTCTCTCAAACGCCGCATAACGCTCATATAATATTCTTTAGTTACTGTTTCACATTCTGGCAAGAATTCCGAGTGCACAACATCACAATAATCGAAAAAAACTGTCAACATCACCTTCACTTTTGATCGATTTTGACGTTCTTTTTTCGGTTTCGGCTTAGTTGGAAGGCGCAATTCCGAAGCTTGTTGACTAGTTTGCATATCAAACTCGTAAACCCATGTCTCATCACCAGTTACAATGCGTTTTATGAGGGGGGGTCGGAATTTACTCGTTCTAGCATGTCTTCAGCGACCCTTCGCGATTGAGTTTTTGCAGAAAATTCAGGTCTTTCGGCACTAGTCGAGCGGCAACGCGTTTCATGCCCAAACAATCGTTTAAAATGGTACGAATTAATTCGTGGAGATACAGAAATTTCAGCGGCTATATCTCTCGGAGTTAAACGACGATTTTCAGTCACCATTTGGGGTTCACTGCTAGTCTCAAACCATCTAAGGTTTTGCAAGTGTAAAGGGGGAGGTAAGAAGTGGGCCGTCCCAGACATGTTCCTCCTCTTCTAAAATTATATTCGTAACCTGTTCTGTACAGTCAAAAGTAAAATTATATTTTGTTGTTATATTTGTAACTAATCGATAAACCACAACCGGAGAATTTTACCTAGCTATGAAATAAGAGTAGAACGGAACTGTTTAAGGAAAATCTCGCAAACGTTATTGTAGTAGACAAAAATAATTTTTTGTATTAGAGAAAATGGATTTTTACTTCAAAAATAAATTTGACCTTATAAAAAATATTAAATCAAAGTCATACAAAAAGGTATAATATAATACACGTAATGTGTGTGTTAACTAACAAAACATGTGTATATAAATAAATTCAAAAGATTTACTTTACTTAATTAAAATATTTTTTTCTAGCTGTTTTCTTCCTTTCATGCTGACTATGTGCTTCTAATATATATTCAGGATCACGAATTTTTAGATTTCTAGTGAACCTTGAATCTAAAATCTCTGGAAGCACGCAATTTTCATAAAAAGTTGTTAATTTTTCCGCCATGTTTTTCCAAAATTCATCATCTTTTTGAATATAATTTATTGCTACTGGTCTATCTTCTCCGCACCATATCCCTAATATGCATGTACTTCTTTCTGTAATTTGTAATTGCCCTTGTATCTGATAGTACCATTTATCATTTTTATTTAGTACCAAATTACCTTCTTCTACTTTAAATATAGTAATTTTCTTTTTAGTAATAGCATCTTTTATATTCATGTTATATGCTGAGTATGGGCATTTTATTTCTACGATTTTGTCATCGTCTACTAAACCATCAGGTGTGGCACCAAGGTATGGGATCGTTTTATGGACAAACAATCCACATTTTTGTATTTTTAAATTTTCCTGCCTTTCTAATTGTTTTATTGCTTCATACTCGTATTTTTTTCCATGACTAATAGCAGCACTACTAAGAGACGTATACGAGTATAACAATTTTTTCACTAAATTAGCACAGCTGGTTGTGCTTCGACGTCTACAAACGGAATAAAAATTAGATGCTGTGAGCATTTTTCGCCGCACTTCTAGCCAAAGACCAGAATCAGCTTGATTTCTAGTTTGTTCTTCTAATAATTTTCTTTCTTCTTCATTTCGTTCCAGTGACTGCAAGAATTGTATTTTTCTTAAATTATATTCTTCTGAACTCATATCGGGTATATCTATTTCATTACATTGCTCCCCATAATGTGAATCAGTCGTTTCAAATTTTTGTATTTTTCTTTTACGTGACATATTAATTTTACTCTTTACTGAAGTTTTACGTTTTGCGTTATTATTTTATTCCTCTTCAATTCAAATTTTTTTACAATTTTTGACGGACTGCTATTGTACATAGTTTTATGTAAAAAATAATGGTGTTTTTTTGTATTCATTGCTACCACTGCGGCATTACATCTAGCTTGATAAGAAGATCGACCAGTAAAATTAACTCGTTTCCCTAAAAACGCAAAAGAAATCAATACATACTTTGAATATACACTAGTTCATATATATAAAACGTACCTCCTACAAATTTTGCAATAATTGAGTTATAACTCTCTACAATATTGCTGTCTACATCGTAAATTAAACTTCTAGCGTGAAAAGCTATATCTTGATAATTTTTTTCTAATTTATTAAGAAATTCCAAATTATTATTGAAAACTGCATTTATGTTTACATCCGATCCTTTATATTTGCAGAAATACTCGTCACAATGAATATGTTTACCATATTCATGGTGTAATCCATTTAATATATCCGAGCGTAACAATTTTATTGCCTCGCTTTTGTTATAATTTTTCTTTCTATAAGCAATAGCACTAATTATATTAGTTCTCATTCATAGTAATTTATTTTTCAATATTCTTCTTAGTCCTATGTCATAATCAGTATTCGTTGTCAAACGAAAGAGTTTTCTAGAAAAACACCTTAAAAGGTGATTCCTGCATTCAATTTTTTCTACCGTAATATTAGCATATGGTCTGGATTCTACTATGCTTTTGTAAGTGCTACTGTCACCGTCAGCAATTAATTTGTTGTAAATGACACCATGTGTTTCCAAACTTGTTTTAAATCCTTCAACAAGTATTGCTGATTCCATACTTGTTGAACTCCCATAAAAAAATTTGAAACAGACATGGGTGCTTTTGTCATTAACATTGTTTTCTTTCGATCTTTTGTCGCATACCATACAATATTTATTTTTAACGCCAATATATAGAATTTCTTTGAAATGATATCCAATAAGTGCGGCTACTCCAGAATTGGATTTATAGTTTGTTCCGTATGATCTTCGTGACCAACAACCGTCGCTAATAACAGTAATTAAAGGAATTCCATTTTCATCAACATTTTTTTATCTGAATAGCATATTCAGCCTCTTTTTGAACAGCCTGTTTCATACATTCCATAGCTGTTTCTTGCCAAGCATTGTTGACTTTGTTTTGAATTTTGCTGAATGTTGATTGGGACATACATGGAATATTCATTGCAGTCATTAATTCCTTTAAATTATAATAACCCGCTCCTATACTTATAATTCCAGTTACTGCCCCCGTATTTACATCCATTTTATTATCGTCAGACTCAGCTGTAGATACATGAAATGTTGAGTTACACATATTGCACTTTAAAATGAAAACGGAAGATAACCCAAACTGTTTTTCCTTGATTATATATAAATTTGTCAAATTACAACTAAGTTCAGGGGCATGTTGACTTATATTTTTGAGAACTTCAAAAAAATGAAAGATGTCTACAACTCTTCTTCCATCGGGCTTAAAATTTACTTCATCCTTCAATTGTATATCATTAGCGACAAAATATTCTTTAACAGCAGGTTGAGAAAGTTCGGCCATATTTGAGTCAGACGAACAAGTCGCAATGTCCTTAAAAAAATATACCTCATAATATAGCTATTTATTATTATTATTAATTGTAATATGACTGTAAACTTTAGCGCACGATTAATGACAGATTTTATATTATATATACTGAATGTATCAAGCAATCCTTGACATAGGCGTTTAACATGAAAATACAGTTTTTTTGTAAATAAAAAGTGTCTGGCAGAAAATAAAGCTATGCTTATTTAATATTAATTACATTATTAGTATTGCTTAAATTAGAAGTAATTATAAAAATTTGTAAATAATTAATATTCAGTAATGACAGAATGTTTTTATTCTGTAACAGTTTTCATTTACAGAATGTGTGGATTTCCATATATAGTGTTAGAGAAAAATATATCTTCTATTGCAATCATTTTCATATAATGTATAAAATAGTAAAATTAAAGTTATTCGGCTTAATTAGGGGCTAACGTATATATTAAACATTATATATTTACTTATGGGGTCTCGTGGCCGTGTGCCTTAGTGTCTGGTCGCGAATCTGGGGACCCGGGTTCAATCCCGACCGACGCCAAATATTACATCGCATTTTAATGGCACAAAATTGACCCCTGTGGCGCACTCTCCACGCCAGCAATGAGTGCCCGTGAGGTGGCGCCTGGTAACCGCCCGCACGGTACAAATATACCATCATTACCGATATACCGATATCTGTGCAAAGCAGATTGGCACATCCAACAATGGGTAATATGCCGTGATGAAATATTTATTTATTTTATTTATATATTTACTTTATTATTTATCCATATAGCATAAGTAATATTTGATTATTTCAAATTCGATTGTTCGCGGTTTTTATTACATTTTAGTGCTTTTACCTATTTACACTAATTAAAGTAATTACCTCCTCATTCAGAATTGCAGATCTCATGCTTTTATTTACATACGGCAAATCACTCTTTTTACATCTGTAATATAAATATTTCGGGTATTTAAGATTATTAATACATATGGGCACACAAATATAGTCAATTTTTTTGACTCTGTCGGGTACAGTAATAAAACTATAAATGAACTATAAATATCGCAATTATGATAAAGCGGCATATCCTTTACTTTCTGTAGTATAATACTGTTTGGCATCGGCCCATATTTTTGAGCCGCTCTATTCATTTATGTTAAAGGACTGTAACGCTATTTTCCTATATATACCTGGTAGACGTTTGATTCAATGCATGAATAGAGCGGCTCAAAAATATGGGCCGATGCCAAACAGTATTATACTGCAGAAAATAAAGGATATGCCGCTTTATCATAATTGCGATATTTATAGTTCATTTATAGTTTTATTACTGTACCCGACAGAGTCAAAAAAATTGACTATACCAGTGAAATAGTCAAGTACCTTAAATACTCTCTTAAATTTGAGCATTTTTTTCGTTTTACACTTAAGATTAACCTGCCTTTATTACTTTTCCGAGCCATTGTGCAAATACAAATATTAGTCACCAACCACGTGCAATTTATTATAATCAACTTTTGTATGTTACTGTACATGGGTGGAGTTTCCTTAGTTGGGGCAGATGGCAGTAGTTATAGACATATTGTTGCGCGAGTATTTACGTGAAATATAGGTTTCGTAATATCATTAAAATAGCAATTAATATTATGATAATTGTAAGAAATTTGATATTTTCATAAAGATAAATGATAGATCTTTGTCTTTCTAATAATATTTTTTCGAAATTTTATCTGACATTTGCGTAAAATCACTCTCTATGTACGTATATTTTAAAGCAATAAAATAAAAAATGTAATAATATATTAAAAAAATTGTCATTAGAGACATAAATAGGCAAGCTTAAACTATTCGATACAACTTTACTTTTTTCGAAAACATATTGTTTTAAGATGATTCCATTTGCAATGCAAAATATGAGACAGGTTCCTTGTTCGATATTTTTATCCATTGTAAACATCGCAAAACACATTTGAGATGAACTGACAAATGGAGCACTGTAAACAAACTAAATGACAGATGGCGCTCAAACTCCGCGTGAGCATAGAGGACATTTATGCCAACGGAGCGACAAAAATAATTTCGACACTCCTTTTAAGCGGGCTTTTTTAATATACAATTCCTGGTATTTTCTTGACAGAATGTATGTCGGGTAATATTAATAATAGAGCAAAACTATTTGCATATTCCACGGTCAACTTTTTGAGAAAAATTGAATAGTCGCCACAGGAATTTTCGATCTTTTGTTTCTGTTTTAGTAACATAGTTAGAGAAAAATTGTTTAGACAAGTTTTGTACCGTTTTTTATGTAAAGTAAAATGGTAAAATTAGATTTTTTGAAAACTTAATAATTCACGAGATATAAAACAAACATATTTTTTTAAAAGGGACCCTATGTTGAAAATAGTTTCATCTTTTTGCTTATTTTACAAGCTTTTCAATGATGTAGAAACAAGTCTACATTCTTTATTTTAAACATGAATAAAACATGAATTATTAATTTTTTGGGATGAAAATATTGAAAATTATTAGGAAATAAATGAAAAGGTAACAAAATATCATATCACTATTATCTAAAAATATTTCAATTATGTTGCCAACTAATATTAATTCTGGTCTAAAAGACTTTGAAGCTTCCAATCCACATTTAAATGCAATAGTTAACCGTACAACTTTAGTTTTGGATGATATTAATGAAGATGAAGGACTTCTTCACAGTTGTTAATGCAGTGCCTAAAAACATTAATTCCTAAATATTGAATTGGGCAACAATTAGATTTTGGAAACAAAAATAAAAGGAAAATAAAAATCGATGGACTAAAATATGAATACACAACACAAATTGAACACGTTGGCTGGTAACATGAAAACCTGATTAAGGGTGATTAGCGAGCAGTTGACTAGCAGTGTTTTATCTCTGTCAATCGCTTATGGATTATTTTGGAGAAAAATACTTCAAATAAATGATGCGACAATTAATTTTTCTATAATTGTAATTTAAAATATTATTCTCTAAAATAATCCATAACCGATAGACAGAGATAAAACACTGCTAGTTAACTACTCGCTAATCACCATTAATAAATTAATCATGCCACCAGTCATTGATTTTTAAATAATTGTAGTTTTTACCTTCCGTTACCTATAGGTAAGGAAGGTATTGTCTTTGGTCAAAAAAATCGATGGTGAATTTTCAATGAATAAGCACGTTTAGGGTCTCTACAATACTATTTTTACGATGATGTCTGTATGTATGTGTGTGTGACCGCGGTTTAGGCCGCGATATCTGCATTACTAGAATTTCAAAAATTACAATTTTTACGCATTCCTCTTCCTTACATCCATATGTACTTTTGATCAGATTTTGATTATAATTGGTCAACCGGAAGTACACTCATTTAAAGATTTTAACAATTTTTCTTGAAAAAACGCTGTTAAATATATTTTTTGAACATTAAATTTTATTATAAATACTAAAGGATATTCTTATCTATACGCATTGATTGCCTTTTATATTTCATATTCAATGGATATAGAGTTAAAGAGTTTTAAAGAAATTACATTTTATAAATCAGCTAGCTATGCTATAACCATGGAAACAGCTACAATTTTAAGAAACTTCTAACTGACAGATGTCAGTGTCAATGAAAAGAAAATGAATGTGGCAGAGATGAGGATGTTGGGATAGATGTTGGGGAAGACACGGAAAGTACGGTAAGGAATGAAAGAATAAGGTAAATAACTCTAATGTTAGAAGTTTCTAGAAAGATACAAGAGAGACGATTACATTGGTTTAAACAGGTCATGAAGAGAGATGAAGAATATAGTGGAAGAAGAATGAATAGCTTAGTAATAGAAGGTTGAAGAAACAGAGGACGATCAAAGATAAGATGGAGGGACTGTATCGCGGAAGACTTGAGAGAAAAGGAACTGAATGAAAACGACACGCAAAACTGAAATGAGTGGAAGAAGAAAATAAAAAATAGCGGCCCGTAACGAATGGGAAAAGCTAAAGAAGAAGAAGATGTCAGTGTCAAGTGCAATTTGCATAGTTTGTTTATGAAATAATTTTACTGGAAATTTAGAATCTTTTGCAAGAAAATTTATGTATGGAATTCATACACAATACATAGAACTGACGGAAGGTATTGTGCTGGCCACATCAGATTTCTTTTCTTTTAAAATTGTATAAACGGAATTGTATTTTCCGTAATTGACATTGGTATTGTCTGCAGTGCATGCTACGCATTTTGAAAATTAATATTTATTTTTCCAGGCTATTTAGATACTGATTGAGCAGATTCATCAGGTTGTTAAAAAAAAACCTAGTAAGTTTTTCTTGCAAATCGCTTTTATAATGATAATATCGTAGAACCACGGGAAACATTTTATTTCCTTTATTTGAAGCATCAGTTGCTCACGTGTACGAGGATGGATTATATAATGAACTCAATTGATAACGGCAAAATCACATCCATCATATTTAGCAATAGCTTCAGTTTTTGTGCGACCACAGTGTATTTTTTGCAATATTTGAATTATTGCATAATAAAGGATACCATTTATTACCGCAGTCGGTACTTAGATAGCAATGTTGATGTAATATGGAATGGTATACACTTAAAATTTCTGCGGCCGCAATCGTTAATGCTTCTTTAGAATGTTTTTGTGGAAAAAAATATTCAAAACACTCAGTAGGACAAAACACTTAAAATCAGGGGATCTCGTAGGCCACTTAGAAATTCTAAGGGTGATATGCCTAGATGACTCTTTGTCTTGGTGTACGGATGGTTCAAAACTAAAGTCAGGAGTAACTGGAGTGGATGTATTTGGTCCAGGTTACCAAAATAAAGGAATCCACAGGCACCAGTCCCACCATATTTCAAGCAGAGATCTACGCAATAAATCTCTGTGCTCAAATAAACCTAAACAAAGGTGTCAAAGGAACAAAAATCAACGTATTAGCAGACAGCCAGGCTGTTTTAAAGGCACTAAGTGCTTTCACTTGTGAGCTAAAGCTAGTCTGGAATTGCATGAACACCCTATACAATAACTGGCCAAAGATAACCACGTCACTTTGTGGTGGGTATCGGGGCATGAGGGAGTTCTAGACAATGAAAAAGCAGATGAGCTTACTAAAAAGGGAAACTACCGTTTTACAAGCCTGAACCTTCTTGTGGACTCTTAAGTAGCCATATGACGAAGGAAATCAAAAATTGGGAGGAAGCAGCCATAGTCTCATATTGGAGAGACATCCCAGGCCTTAGTCAGTCGAAGAAATTCATTTCACCCTTGTTGACTATCGCCAAAGAGCTATTAGCTCTCATCAAGAACAAGAAGGACCTTAGAACTATGACAGGTACTTTTATTGGACATTGTCCTCTGAAATACCATCGATGTAAGATTGATATAGCTGAAAACAAAATCTGCGACTCTGCGAAGAGGACGAAGAAACTTCGGAACACATTATATGTAAATGTCCAACTGTGGCCGTAAGTAGACTTAACGATCTTGGTAAAATGTACCTCGCGGCAAATGTGATCGGGAAACTGACTCCTGGGGCAGTAATTGGCTTCATAACAATTCTGAAACTACTTCCAGAACACTAAGATAGGGCCATGTTACAACAGATCTTACAGGTCGCAGTGACAAAAGCGGTTAGCACTTAAATGCCACAATATTATTGAATTAAGAACGCATATTTTTGTCGGTTATCATTTTGCGCCTGCAAACCAGGAGGCGGAGTTTACCTGATGTGCTGTAGATTCTCTTGATCAAAGGTACCGCTTTGGAATGCAAATACACTTACAGTTTATATTTATATTGTGGTATAACCATCTCTGTTTAAGCTCTGACGCTTGGCAAGCTACATTCGCACACACATTTTAGGGCCGCATATCTAATTCCTGTGACTGTTTATAATATTTAATATTTATAAAAAAAAATCTGTTGTGTCCAGCACAATGCCTCTCGCCATTTTCATTTTATGTTTCATAGAGCGCGAACAGTTATGTGACTTTGTTGGCTTTGGCAAACAGATATAAGGGCCCGTGTCAAAATGACAGCTAGTAATAATGTACATAGATGTCAAGTATCATAAGTTTTCATTCAAAACATTATGATTTTCCAAATCGATGTGGATTATTTTCCTCGCCAAGTATATTACATAGTATTGATGACATATAAACAACGTGATAACAAAATATTTTCAAATTTTTAATAAAAAATTATGACATATGTAAATAACTACTAGCTGTCATTCTGACACCACGGACCCACAAATCTGCTTGCCTAGGCCAACAGTCACATGTCTGTTCGTGCCCTATAAGTAACGAATTTAGCATTTTGTGTACACACAAATAATTGAAATTGTATATCTTCTTTCGTTCTATGAGTAATTTTGTCCTACTATTCTAACATGTTCAAAATTCACATATATATATATATATATATATATATATATATATATATATATATATATATATATATATATATATATATATCCACACACACACACACAGACATCATCGTAAAAATGTTAAAATCGTATTGTAAGGACATTAAAACGTGCTTATTCATTAAAATCTGGATATGCGATGAATCCAATACCTCTCTTAGCGAGAGGTAAAAATACGATGTGGTTTAATATATAAAATTTTCAAAATAGTGAAATTCCTCTATTGTTTATTTTTATCAGTTGGAGCTGACATCTCCAAGCGAGACATGGAAGGACGACTTCCCAGCGGTGGCTGAAGAAAAAGGCCATGAGCACATAACCCCTCCTAGCGCATCCGTTCCCGTCGCCTGGGAGGAAACCGAATTCGAGCCTCTGGAGGACGCTTTAAGTACAGCCGTCAAACTGGAGAAGGCGAAGAAGAAACGCGAGCAACGGAAAGGCGCGCGCATCGACAACCAAGCCCCATGAAACTCGGGGCGAAGAAAATCTAACGCGCGGCTACGGTCCAAGAGGTGCACGAACATTAATCAATGCACTCTACAACGGACCCAGCTATTATTATTCATAATGGACATATGTGCAATTGTTATAAACTGCGATAGTGTCATGTCGAAATCGAACGGCAATTACAACTCGTGACAGTTGGCTTCCGATTTCGTAACTGCATTTTGAAAGATTTGTAATTCCCACTCAATTTTGACGTCATCACTGTGAGTGATTATGCAACTAATCCGTTTTTCAGGAGCTAATTAAATATGTTAGCAGATATATATTTTTTATTATAACCTGTTGGGACCCGCAAAATCCATTGTCGGCGCTGTAAACGCACTTATCATGGCATGATAAGACTTCTTTGATTTTTTAGTTCAATCGAATCCTTAATCAACAAACATGGGGTAACAAGTAACAAATTTGGGAATAATATGTTATTCCTCATTTTTTTTTATAATTTAAGTAAAACTAAGACTATTGGTGAAAACCGGGGAAAAATCCAATTGATAAGCGAGTTATGATCATAAAAGTTTGAAAAAATAAGCGACGTCATGAATATGAGTTTTCATTTAAAACTATTTTCATCGTGGACTTAATTGTTCTTGAAATATCAAAGTATCTAACATAAAATACTAATTTGCGATGTTCATATATTTGACAGATCCTACAAGCCGCCGTTAATTTAATTCTCTAAAATTCCATTGGTGTCGCATACTATTCTGCGAGTTTCGATCAGCCATTTTTTTTTCAATGATGTATATATTGTTTAAAACTTTTTTTTAGTAAAAATTTGTTTTCATAATTATTGTATTATCTACGTGTACAATACGAAGTTAATCGGCAAAGAAAAACTAGGTTAAAGACATTTGTTAAAACTAAGGGGATCAGTAATTTAAAGAAAAAAATCTGATGTAGCCAGCACATAACCTCTCGCCGTATATTTTACCTGGCTGTATGCATAAAGCAAAGAATATTTTTATAAATACAAATAATATATTCATATAAATCTATGACGTATAAACTTCTTTATTATTCAATAATAGCATGTCTCAACATGAAGATATTTTACCATAAATTATGTTACAATAAATTACAAAGTAGAGTTTACCATATATAAATATTAGGCTGGTAACTGCAATTTTCAATTCGAACAATGTTGTTTACTTTCTCTTCATATTCTTCTAGTAAAAACATTAATTTTGGGCGGTCTAAAATGTATATATGGATTGTGCATCTATTCTTACATATCTTCTTTTACATTTTATTTTTTCATACATGTTATATCTAAGTAACACTAATTCCCTTTAATAAAGTGACGGATAGATTGCACTCCGATTATTCTTATATCGATGTGTAATTTTGTCAATATTTACAACTTACTTGAGAAGAATTTGATAGCTTTTTCGCAATTCAAAGTTACTCTAGTCTACAGTACTGGTGTACATTGTCCCATAATGTTTGAAACAAATTTAAGTCCTTCAACCTAGACTTGTCATCTCCATAATAGTCACAGATCAAGAACTAAGGGATTCTCCAAGTACATTTTTAATTCATTACTCATTATTTCTGACACTGACATTTATCTGTCAGTTACAAATAATTTAAATTATCAACTATTTTTCATGGCATTCTTTCGGCTGTCAAATTTATTACAACAGATTATTTTATATATTATACTTCTTTTATCTCTAAATCTATGGAATATATAATAAAATATTTTTTCTATTTTGGTGTTCTTATGTTTCTATAAACGCACTGTTTTGTACTGCAAACACGACGTTTAGAAGATCTATAAGCGTACTATTTTTGGCGCCTTTCATGTTCTCGAGTTGGTAGTCATGCTTTCATAACTGACAGATGACAGGTAACCTCAAAATGGTAGGTTGTTGATAATATTTCAACATATTACTTTTAGTTGTGGATTTTTATACTTTCTTTAGGTGATAGGACTAGAAAAAAATATAATATTAATTTCACAACCAGAATCAGACCTTGAATCATAAATACAATACACCTTGCAATACACTAATTAATCAATAGTTGACAAAATATGAAATTTCAATTGTTAGCGAGAAGCGTTACCAACATAAACATAACTAACAAAAAAATACCTAGTCATAATTTGACGTCGCAATTTAAATAAATTTAATCGTAAAATTACCTCAATAGAAAAAATAGTATAAAAAACACGTATCATAAGGCCTGTTGACGCACTCGTCCTTTGTAAAACTCGCCTAGCGGCTCGTTTTCCAAACTTGGACTCGTACGTTAACAGATTGCCTTATGATACTTGTGTTTTAATGTACTATAAATGTATCAGATAGAGAATTTAATTTTCTTTAATATTACCACGAAAAATTTTCAAAAAATAATATTTAGAAGATTTTTTTTCAAGAATCTTCTACTTCCGGTTGTCCAATTGTTACCAAAACCTTTTCAGATCTTCCCATGAATGTCCGATTGGGAAATACGTTGTTAAATAAATTTTAAGTCTTATAGTTTTTGAGTAACCGTCCTTCCAACATCCCACACACACACATCCACACACACACACACACACACACACACACAGACATCATCGTAAAAATGTTAAAATCGGATTGTAGGGACCTTAAAACGTGCTTATTCAATAAAATCTGGATATGCGATTTTTAGCATGAATCCAATACCTCTCTTAGCGAGAGGTAAAAAAAGATATGTGTCTTCTTTGATTACATATCATATAGGAGGCAATGCGCACATATGTAAGTAGACATCGCAAACATAATACAGTAGAACCCCGGTTAACCGAACTCGGGTCAACCGAAACCCGGGTTAACCGAAACAATTCCACGTATAATTATCAGTTCCACGAATGATTATGTAGCACCACTTACTGTCCGGCTCCTTCATTCCACAGGCAGGCTGTAGCGACGGGGATCTCGCACGGGGCTCGCAAATGAATAGTGGAGTAGAACGTAGGTTTTTTTGTGTGTATCTTTACGTATTGTTGTGAGATGGCATCTAAGCGGACGCGTGTTGTGATTTCTATTGCGGATAAATTAGCTGCTATCAAAGACGTTAAAAACTTATGTAGGTACATACTGTACTGTACCTAAAAACTGTAACTACATATGTATATTATGTAATGTACATTATTTCAAAATAATTCATTTCCCCTACACACCCATTTTAGTACATATATATATATATATATATATATATATGATATTTTTAGATGTTAATGGGTTAACCGAAAAAATCGTTATTCGAAACGGCTGCGCCCCCTTTATTTCGGTTAACCGGGGTTCTACTGTAATAGTAATAATATTTTGTTGTCTTGTGACGATATGTACCTCGTTCAGCATTGTTGTCGAGAAACAATCAGGTTAACCTCAACGATGTAATATTTATTTATTTAGCTTATGGCATACATTCATCACAATAATTTTAACGATGTAATATCGTACAATAAATTGCAGCGTGCTGGAATTTTTAACAGTCAGAGATTTGTAAATAAAACCATGATATGAAGCGTGTACATTGTTGTATATTATTATTATGCTGTTCATTGGTTGTAGATAGGATTTGTTACATATTTATTTGATCACTACAACTGTCATTGTATGAGATTCTTATTGTTATTGTAAAATATTATTTTATAATATTTGTAACAATGTTTTTATTATGTTTTACGACAAACTGTGACTGCCTGAAATTATTACAATTTCTATTAAATTAGTTTTTGTTGAAGTAGCGTTCGCAAGCGCCATCAGTCAGTCATATGTTAAAGTAAAGTTTATCCCCTCTTCATCATACGCGAGAATTATCAGGTTTGTTCGTAGTGTAGTTCGAAATCGTTTCGAATTGAACGACGCATGCGCATTCGTTATTTGGTGTTCGTAGTGCATATTCGAACGGTTCGAAATTTGTAATCCGCTGTTCGTAGAACGGTTTCGAATTGATTTCGAACCGTTCTAAGAGTTCCCAACTCTTGGAAGAATTTTGATTACTGACATGCGCAGTGCTGTTAATGCACTAGTAGATTTTTGGTCCGTGACTAGTAGTTTCAAGTCTACTTGAAGTTAAACAATTTTGCAACTTCAGAAAAAAAATTGGATTAACTTTTTACTACCTTCAGATTTTATTATATAAAAAGTCTTGAGCAGAAGCAAGTTAACATACAATTCACTTCATTATTATTTGAAGATGGGAAAACAAAAAATTCTTGTATAATACCTATAATTGTAAATAATTAAGTAAATAAGTAAACAAATAAATAAATTTCAAATTACCTTCCATTTCAATTTTTGATTAACAGCTGTTCGCCTCTTGTCACAACAAAACAGTACACATCGCGTTTGTAGTGTTCAAAATTGCGAATCAGTTCGTTATTTTTCATGCGCGCGCATCATGTATCACAAATCAGTTTCGAACTGTCTCTACGAACAAACCTATCTTGTTATACCAAATGCCGGGTATAAAAGACCGCGCACCGTCCAGAGAAGTCAGCGCACTCCATACAGCGACCGAGACTTTTCAAATAGTTGTTGGCGCGACCGTAATTTCGCCACTATCGCTTTAAATAGTTATGCGCCGCACCGCCAATGGCGCTGATAAACAAAACAAAGTTTTCAATATGGTGACAAATGTCAATCACTAATGTTTTTAGTCTTGAAGTGCCAGCATTGGTTTCTCTGTGTGTTCCTGTTTGCGATTCAGTTTTGTTGTTTATGTACTTTTGTTGTTTGTTTAGTGCTTTTTGTTGTTTGTTAAATTATTTTTGTTGTTTGTTAAATACTTTATGTTGTTCTTCCTTTTGTTCGTGAACGATCTGAGTCGTGAATCATGGCAATGCCAAAGTAAAGCAAATGTTGTGTGCCGAATTGTGACAAGTTGGATCTTAAAACACATCGTTTTCCTATTTATTACGAAGAAGTCTACATTATTTGGCTGGAACGTATTGGATTCAAAAAGTTGTTCGATATAGAAAGGAAAAATATGTATACATAAATCAAACGATGTTGTAATACAAAATGCTATGAATTATTTTAGAAAAAAAAGGTATAACAAATAAATCAAATAGATAGTTTTCAATTTGTGTCCTATTTCCCCTTAATGAAATTCCATTTAAATTAAATAATAATACTAAATCCATGTTTCATTCACAAAACTTTAGTTCTCGGCGCGTCCACAAAGCGCGTTAGTTGTACATCTAATTTGTTTGCGTTTCTTCATAGAATACGCCTTCTATAGGTCAGTATCTCTATTTTCTATGGAAGTCAGTTCTTGAGTTCACCCGAATGACTTCTCTTAGGGTTCGAGCTGCGATACAGACCGCTTAGGCCAGGTCAACGACCACCTACACTGAACTGTGAACTGCACTAGCGACAGCGGCAACTCTAGTGGTGCTGGCGATAATTACATACCACACCAATACATATGCAACTCGGTAATTTTTCCCGTATATGAGTGTCAGGGGCCTGGGCCAGGTCTGCAAGAACGCTTGAGTCGTGGAGTTGTACCGCCGTCCGTCTCTCGTGGATAGAGAGACTCCGTCGTAATTTTTCTAAGTCGAGTTTGGGCGATTGAAATTCACCACTCGCAGAGATAAACCGCCGTCCGTTTTGTACTTTATCTTTACTTTTACTTAATCCTAAAGCCTTTCTACCTTGCGGTTATATCACTATATTTATTTATATAACTACATTTATTTATGTTCACCATTCGTAGACTGTTTATTTATATCACTCACTGTTCATTGCTCGTTGCTTCTATATCACAAACTATTTTCGCTAGCTTCTCTGACGCGCTTATATAGCGCGGCGTCATTTCTCTGGAATGTTCTCCATCTTTCCATCGAATATAAAGGATCAACCCACCGGATGTAATTAAACCAGTCTACACGCGTATGGGTTTTTTTCCCGCCGGGGATTACGTCATCGCTCGAGAATATTCCATCAATGGCGGAGCTCGCATACTCTTAAGTCAGGGGCGCACGTTGCAATACGTTAGTTGTGGAATTATGCATTGTTATACCGTTATTATAACGATAATCGTTAAAGTGGTATTCTATAAGCAATAATTAAATTCTACATAACGAAAAAAGGATGACGATATCGTTATTTTTTATTCATGTCAAAATAAAATGACTATTATGTTGAATAGTGATCTCAAAAACCCATCATATTATATAGTTTAGGGTAATATTAAAATAATTTAAAAAGTTTTTATTCCTAGCGCCTGGTGCAAGCTTCCCAATTTGTCTACAGATGGTGGTAATAGTTCTTCAAGGCAATAATGAGTGCCCGGGAGTTGACGCTTGGTAAACGCCCGCACGATACAAATACGTCAATATCATTATCATTGCCGAAATCTGTGTACAAATCAGATTAGCAAACCCAGCAATGGGTAATATGTCGTGATAATATATTTATTTTTTTATTTAAATACATACCTGCATATTTACTAGAAATAGAAATTATGTATCTTAAGTTCCTTTTCATGTAACTATTGTTCTATTTATAATTTGTGTTTAAAGCATAAGCTCCGAGATATAATTTTGATATTGCTTTATAAATTTATCCATAAAATATATTGAAAAAGTATTAATTCAAACCTGTGGAAAATGGAATAGTGTTTAATTTTTATAATAACAAATCTAATGGCTTGTTTCTATATTAGAATAAGGTACAAGTACAAGGTTTCAAAATTTTCTGAACCATAGTATTTGAGTTAGAGCGCAAAGCGGATCCACACACACATACACACAGACATCATCGTGAAAATGTTAAAAATGAATTCTAGGGACCTAAAAACGTGGTCATTTACTAAAATCTCGATATGAGATTTTTAGCACATCCATTACCAAGGGTAGCGGGAGGTAAAAAGAAGAAAAAAAGTACTAGTATTAAAGAAGCGTATATATTAATGAATTTACAATTATTTCTAAGTCAATCCATATTCCTTTCACGGAATCCTTTTTTTTTCTTCTCCTCTTAAGGTTTTCTCCAGATTAATGAAGTGAGTCTTCTGCCTAATCATTTTCGCAATATTTATCATTATAGTTTGGTTTACGGAAGATGACTATTGAAGATCATTTACAAGCCGTCTGATGTAATATTACTTGCAGATAACTTCACTGAATTTCATATGCATTGGCGTGGAACATGAAATATTTATGGATGCATTTTAACTAAAAAAAATAATTATTTGAAAATTATGTTTCTTTTTAAATAATGCCTTGTTCAAAGATTTGTATTCTTCATCAATATTTTTGCAAAACACAAAAACATGTCATAAACCATGGAATAATAATTTGATTTAAACGTCAACGTCATTGGGTAAACTTTAACGCAGAGGGCAGTGTAGTAGATAATTAGATATCTGTAACTCTACGACATACGTCATTATTATTTGTAGTGTGTTAGAAAGTAATATCACCATTTACGTATCTGTCATACAACATAAATTACACAGATATATGTTAAATAATCTTTCTCATTTTTACATTAAATGTTGCTAAGCTACTACTGTATAAAGTGCTGTGTATTCTTTCTTCGAACAAATGACCTTAAATAATCATCTTTCGTGAACCAAACGACTACGTTTATCTCGCAGTGATATAACTGGCTTAAAAATCTAGTGACTTAAAAGTAACTCTTAACTCCAGCTCGTTTATATCACATGTTTTAAAGTGACTACGGGATAATTAACGTTTATCCACAAAGACAGCTAGAAATTTTTGCAAATGACTTACTGAACTAGTTTACACCCATCGTTTAGGCCGCGTCCTATACCTTATATTCGACCTATACCTTATAGGACGCCATGCTGTAAACACTTAGTAGGCCACCTGACCTAGCTTAGGTCAGGTCTCTTTTTCATGTGACCTGACCCAGTTTAGGCCAAGTTTCAAACTGCGTGTAAACGCTTTGGAGACCTAAAGTGTTAGATGAAAACCCTGTAGGTGGCGGTTAACCCGTATTGTGATTTTGTTGACATCACATTTTGTAGGTTGTGTAAGTTAAATTAGTTTAATTATTACGAAAAAAAAAACATGTTCCGAAGCTGAATATCTTGATCCTTGTGAAGTTCACAATGATACAAACGAAGAAAGTCAATAAGAGCACATATTTCACTAGTGACATCGCGTTAACATACCAATAAAACAAATTAAAGATTGCATGATATTTGATGATGCTTACATTACCTGAAATACTTTTATCAACCTGGCATATAAAATTGCAGTTTAAAAAAATTAAGTGCGATTGTATTTCAACAGATGGCATTGACTCGAAGACTATATTACACCTATATTAGACCTAAATTTATCATAAGTCCCCATGGTGTAAACGATTTGTAGAAGACCTATTATAGGACAAGGTATAGGCCAGGTCGCATAAATAGGATTGGGTGTAAACTAGCTCACTATAATAATATCAAAACTCTCACGATCTTACAGCAAACCTCGAAACAAACAGTTTTTAGAAGTATTGCGTGTATTACCAGAGTGATTCTAGCGGCCAGTTCTAGCGGCCACTTCTGTAACAGAACCTATTGTGAACAAACATTATACATTGCATTACCATGACCTAACAGATATACCAGTGGTAATTATTATAGAAATTAAGGAATAAATGACAATAAAGTATATATTAAACGAAAGAATAAATAAAAATAATACATATAAAATTATCAGACGCAGGTAATTTATTAATTTTGATGATACTAACCACATAAACTTTATAGGTTATGGCAGTATATAATCAACAAATGTATTTATTCCCTAAATATCTTGAGAGTGCCGCATCGAAATTATTATAAATAAATAGTATGTATTATAACAAATATACTCTTATATATTTTGTAATAGAACCACCCGTAGGGAATTTGTAAAAAAATAATAAAGTTTACGTTATCTATCCTATGTGCATATTTTTTTTAGATACAGTGGAGTCCGGATATAGTGAACTTAAAAATGCATTAAGACTGGTTCACTATATCCGAGGTTCACTAAAAAGGAAAATAAAATTTCTCGTGTTAATTGTACGTTTAACATATGTATGTATTTATTTATTTTATACGGTTACATCATGTGTATGTATTATTAAAAAAAACATATTTATATGTATTATAAACTACTTAAGATAGTCGGAAATTTTAGTTTGTACATGAATGCTAGAAAAACGAATGTTATTTATATAGTTTTCAAGGGCACAAAACCATCCCAAACTTGAGCTGGAACTTCGCGTGATTGTAAAAAAATGTGTTACGGTAATTTTATGGGGATGGACGCATGGGGATTATGGGGAAAATTTCAGGGAAGCGTACTGCGCAAGCGACGCCTATGAGATTCGACATACTCTCTAGTCTATCGTTCTGGTTTTACTACCTCTCGTACGTCGATTCTTTCGATCTCTTGTGTTTCCATCTGTTGTGTGTTTGTTGTCATTATAAAAGTTTACTATAAACGGAAATTTTATACCTTAAGTTAATAAAATTCTGTTCACTTTATCCGGAAGTTCATTATAAACGGGTTCATTATAAGCGGATAAAATTTGTATTAGTCTTATGGGAAAAAATTAGGATACCTAAAGTAGCGTTCACTTTAGCCGGAAGTTCACTAAAAGCGGGTTCATTATATCCGGACTCCACTGTATCTCCTATATAATACCGCGTGCCGCCTTGAAATTAATATAAATAAATAGTATGCATTATAACAAATTATATAATATATATTTTAATATAGCATCACCTGTAGGAGGGTGTGAAAAAAATTCATAAAGAAAGTGTGACCCGTCATTCATTTTTATTTAATCTAAGGTATCTCCTATATAAGTTCGCGTGCCGCCTTTAAATTACTATAAATAAATAATATATATTATAACAAATTAAACAATATATATTTTAATGTGGCACCACCCGTAGGACGGTGCGAAAAAAATCATAATGTGCGACTCGACTTATATTTTCGTATAATCTTAGATATCTCCTATATAAGTCCGCGTGCCGCCATAAAATTATTATAAATAAATAGTATATATCATAACATCTAATTTAATATACATTTCAATATGGCGCCACCCGTAGAGGGGTGTGAAAAAAATTCATAAAGATTTTACGAGTCGACTTATATTTTTCGTATATTCGTAGATATCTCCTATATAAGTCCGCGTGCCGCCATGAACTTATTATAAATAAATAATATATATCATAACAACTTATTTAATATACATTTCAATATGGCGCCACCCGTAGAGGGGTGTGAAAAAAATTCATAAAGATTTTACGAGTCGACTTATATTTTCGTATATTCTTAGATATCTCCTATATAAGTTCGCGTGCCGCCATGAACTTGTTATAAATAAATAATATATATTATAACAACTTATTTAATATACATTTCAATATGGCGCCACCCGTAGAGGGGTGTGAAAAAAAATCATAAAGAATTTACGAGTCGACTTATATTTTCGTATATTCTTAGATATCTCCTAAATAAGTTCGCGTGCCGGCATGAACTTGTTATAAATAAATAATATATATTATAACAACTTATTTAATATACATTTCAATATGGCGCCACACGTAGAGGGGTGTGAAAAAAAATCATAAAGATTTTACGAGTCGACTTCTATTTTCGTATATTCTTAGATATCTCCTAAATAAGTTCGCGTGCCGCCATGAACTTATTATAAATAAATAATATATATCATAACAACTTATTTAATATACATTTCAATATGGCGCCACCCGTAGAGCGGTGTGAAAAAAATTCATAAAGATTTTGCGAGTCGACTTATATTTTTCGTATATTCTTAGATATCTCCTTAATAAGTTCGCGTGCCGCCATGAAATTATAATAAATAAATAATATATATTATAATAACTTATTTAATATACATTTCAATATGGCACCACCCGTAGAGGGGTGTGAAGAAAATCATAAAGATCCGTCCTAGAAAAGGAAAGTACAAATAAAATTATAATAACCATTTCTCTTCGTAACATTACATGAAGTTAGCATGTATAGATGAATAAATAATAATTAGAGAAAAAAGAATAATTAATTATAAGATCTAACAAAACAAATTCTCCAGGAGCTAAATTTACCGAGTGTAAGTTTGGCTTTCAAAACGCGACAATTTCAACAAATTTAAATTTGTGTAGTATATCCCATTTACCTAGATATATTTTTCATATATCTCCTATATGAAATATGAATCTGTTTCGCTTACGAATTATTATAAATAAAAAGAGTAACAATTATAATAAATTATTCCTTATTTTTTGTTGCAGTGTCACGCTACGGGGAGGTACAAAAAAATTAATAACTTGCTTTCATATCAATTCATTATAAACAACAACAAAATATATAGAAAAGATTTAGACTGAGCTTGACTTATTACATATTTATGACGAATGAACATTATGATTAATTTTCTGTTTGAATATTATTAATTAGAAAATAAGGATCTCATAATTTATGGAAAGGAAATGAAGTAAGAAATATAATAACAAAAATCAACATAATCTAAAGTATATTTTTATTATAATATAAATATATATGTATTTATATATAAAGAACTTTTGTCGATATTAATCTTTTGATATGAAACTTTTCTCCCATATGGCTGTGCCGTGTCTCAAGTGATGGAAATACGTTTTTCATTAAAAACTCTTTCACAGTGCAATTAATGTGTTCATATATACATTTTTTCTATTGGTAGCCTTCTGTTTGTCACTGTCAACATTCTTCTTAATTATTTATTTTTTACTCTGTAGCCCATATTTTAAAAACTCCTTCCGAAGGAACAACAAAACTATCTACGAATTAAAACATGCACATTGAAAAATAACATAAAACAATTTTAGAAATAACAATATGTACTCGCTTTTGTTTGGCAATATAGCTTCAGTTGCATCTCAGGATGTTATACATTTAATAGAACTATTTGCGCAATATACCCACTAATGTATGTGACTATATTTTTCGAATATTCGGACAAGGATAATTACAGTGAAATTTCGTAACTGTTTTCTTCGAGCAAATCTTAATTTAATTCCATATTTCTTAATAATTTTTATATCGTTTATGTCTACGGTTGGCATAATCTTCGATTTAATCGTAGATTTGAAAGAGAAAAGTACGTCTGCATATTCTTATTGGACATTAGCTTGACTGCTACCACAAATTGCATTATGCAGCAATTTATTTTTTTGTAACTATTGTAAAACATCAACGCCGGTGAATTATTATTCCACCCATTTTTAGTGAATGTTTCGATCGAAGATGATGGATATTAAGATCTTGAAGTCGTTCATAAATTCTATTTCTTCCATTAAAACGTTTTGTTTTCGACTGAATGTTTCTGCAGGCTGACTGTAAATTAAATAGATAATTTATTTAATTTATTTTGAATATGAAAATAATTTACCTATAATCTGCTATATCTAAATTGATTGCTGTTGTTAATGAGATTGACTGTAGAATCATTGAAGAGACATTATCATCCATCGTAGGTATGGTTGTTCAACTTCGTTTGGCGAAAAATATTTTTTTTTCATTCATTTACATGTTTTTGTTGATGACGCTAATACTGAACATTTATCTTTACATTTAGTCATTGTTAAATATAAAGTAGGTTTTGCGAATAATTACATTATTCAGATATTTTATGAAATTTTCTGGAAGGAAATAGTCGGAGCAGATAACTGACAGTGGAAACTTTCCAATAACAGCATCCAATTCCAATCTTTCTTAATATTTGTAAATATTCTGTAAATAATAATACACAAATAATGTACATACATATGCCTCCCTACCAACTCCTTACATTTACGTACAAAACACCAAGTAAACTCGCTCAAAATGTAAAAAAGTGAAAATTAAAACAAAATCAAATCATACCACATCTAACAAAGTATAATGACATTTGCGAACTTTACCAAGTAAAATGTTACTATGCATGTCAATTATTATTTATTTTAAAGCGTTGATTGATTCTTCTTGAAAATAACTACATTTATTGTTTCTATTTATAAATAATATTGCACTACTTTCAGATTGCAAATAAACTAGAATTTCTATTTTCAATTTCCGAAAAAGTTATTTTATTCTTCTAATATGGCACAACTGGTATGCGCGCGCAATTAGCGTCTTGATGTAAAAAGGCGGTATTTAAATTATTACAACGCTAAACACTGGATATATCTCCCATAATACAAACGTGGTCTAAATAGTTATTTAAAATACAATAGAATCTGTTTAGTACGATTTCGTTTATAACGGCCAACCGCTTTTAACGACGTAGATGCATCGTCACGGTTAATACGACGTAATGTCGCCGGTTCCTTGACGGTCGCTCTATCCGGGTTCCACTGTATTTGTATTTTGAATACATTACTGTTATAATTCTTATAAACACAATTGTTAGCTTAATAATTTGATTAATTTGAGAATTAAATAGGTAATTTAACAAAATAAATCCACAATGTTATTAGCATTGTTATGACATTTTTTTAACAAAGATATAATCTAATTAGATTCTAATATAAAATAGATTACGAAATACCTTATCGCTCCGCTGTATTATTACCACTTGGATTTAAAGGCACCAAAGTATAGAAGTCAATACTATTCAAAAAAATATTAGTAATCTTTTAGTTTCTTTGCCGGTAATCGTTGGTTGCCCAAATGATTAAAAGTGTACTGTTACTTATTGTAGTAACATAAGCAAAAATTTATTTAAAGCAATTTGGTCACATTTTGACGAGAAAAAAATATTTTGCCAAATTTGTCGCGATTATTATGATACTAGTTGTGTAGATCTTGCATATTTTGATAGACAACCTAAATTTTTCATAATGCAAGAAAGATTATCGCGATGCACAAAGATAAAATTAATTTTTTAATGAGGCAAGGAGTCCATACGAGTTTGGTCCTCGTATTCAGTTGAACTTCAGAAAAATGTCAAAGAAACTGGTTTTCACAAACCCACGAATGAAAGTACCATCGTTGCCAAGAAACTATCTAAAACTAGTGAATATTTTAGCACCAGGATCTTCTGAACACGAAAATTTGTAATATAAGGTTTTTACATGGCAAAACATTATTTTTTTTCATCTGCTATCTTTCCTATAAACTTTATAGGATGCATTTTACGATTTTAGAACATAAAATCCAGGATTTTTTAATGCCAAAATTTCTCAATTTCTGCTTTGATGACCTAGAAATCTTAATTTAAAGACGTTACAAAAATAGATTATTATTGTCTAAAATTTAATGTATAATATATCCCATAAAGTTTCAAGGTACAAATAATATTTGAAAAGAACTGTTTCTTATGTGTCGTGTTCACCTGCAAAATGTTATGTGTAAATCTAGCTTTATGCTACAGTGCCATCTATGATACAAGTAATAACACAAACATAAATTCTAACCTCTACATTTTTTTTAATTTTTAAAACAAAAACAAAATTTAAATGTTGCAAATAGAAGTGTTTAATATAATTTATTTGTATTTTCCTTCCTTTCAGTATATTTTCCGTGTGTAATGAAACTTCTGCAGGTGTTTTTCCGAATTACAGGACTGATTAAAGTTTACGATTTTTTTTCGTACCCATTTTACAGAGGGAATTATATTAAAATATATGTTAAATAATTTGTTATAATACATTCTATTTATTTATAATAATTTCAAGGCGGCACGCGAGCCTGTATAAGAATAATGTAAAATTACACACGAGCGACGGGCCATACAACCTTTATGATTTTTTTTTCACACCCTCCTACGGGTGGTGCCATATTGAAATGTATATTAGATAAGTTGTTATAATACAAACTATTTATTTATAATAATTTCATGGCGGCACGCGGACTTGTATAGGAGATATCTGAGATTATACAAAAATGCAAAGCGGGTCGCGAACTTATATAAGAGATATCTAAGAATATAAGTAAAATCTTTATGATTTTTTTTCACAGTCCTCTACGGGTGAAGTCATATTGAAATGTATATTAAATAAGTTGTTATGATATATATTATTTATTTATAATAAGTTCATGGCGGCACGCGAACTTATATAGGAGATATCTAAGATTATACAAAAATGCAAGGCGTCTCATAAAATCTTTATGATTTTTTTTCACACCCCTCTACGGGTGGCGCCATATTGAAATGTATATTAAATAAGTTGTTATGATATATATTATTTATTTATAATAAGTTCATGCCGGCACGCGAACTTATTTAGGAGATATCTAAGATTATACAAAAATGCAAGACGTCTCATAAAATCTTTATGATTTTTTTTCACACCCCTCTACGGGTAGCGCCATATTGAAATGTATATTAAATAAGTTGTTATGATATATATTATTTATTTATAATAAGTTCATGCCGGCACGCGAACTTATTTAGGAGATATCTAAGATTATACAAAAATGCAAGGCGTCTCATAAAATCTTTATGATTTTTTTTCACACCCCTCTACGGGTGGCGCCATATTGAAATGTATATTAAATAAGTTGTTATGATATATATTATTTATTTATAATAAGTTCATGCCGGCACGCGAACTTATTTAGGAGATATCTAAGATTATACAAAAATGCAAGACGTCTCATAAAATCTTTATGATTTTTTTTCACACCCCTCTACGGGTAGCGCCATATTGAAATGTATATTAAATAAGTTGTTATGATATATATTATTTATTTATAATAAGTTCATGCCGGCACGCGAACTTATTTAGGAGATATCTAAGATTATACAAAAATGCAAGGCGTCTCATAAAATCTTTATGATTTTTTTTCACACCCCTCTACGGGTGGCCCCATATTAAAATGTATATTAAATAAGTTGTTATGATATATATTATTTATTTATAATAAGTTCATGGCGGCACGCGAACTTATATAGGAGATATCTAAGATTATACAAAAATGCAAGACGTCTCATAAAATCTTTATGATTTTTTTTCACACCCCTCTACGGGTGGCGCCATTTTGAAATGTATATTAAATAAGTTGTTATGATATATATTATTTATTTATAATAAGTTCATGGCGGCACGCGAACTTATATAGGAGATATCTAAGATTATACAAAAATGCAAGACGTCTCATAAAATCTTTATGATTTTTTTTCACACCCCTCTACGGGTGGCGCCATATTGAAATGTATATTAAATAAGTTGTTATGATATATATTATTTATTTATAACAAGTTCATGCCGGCACGCGAACTTATTTAGGAGATATCTAATATTATACAAAAATGCAAGGCGTCTCATAAAATCTTTATGATTTTTTTTCACACCCCTCTACGGGTGGCGCCATATTGAAATGTATATTAAATAAGTTGTTATGATATATATTATTTATTTATAATAAGTTCATGGCGGCACGCAAACTTATATAGGAGATATCTAAGATTATACAAAAATGCAAGACGTCTCATAAAATCTTTATGATTTTTTTTCACACCCCTCTACGGGTGGCGCCATATTGAAATGTATATTAAATAAGTTGTTATGATATATATTATTTATTTATAATAAGTTCATGGCGGCACGCGAACTTATATAGGAGATATCTAAGATTATACAAAAATGCAAGACGTCTCATAAAATCTTTATGATTTTTTTTCACACCCCTCTACGGGTGGCGCCATATTGAAATGTATATTAAATAAGTTGTTATAATATATATTATTTATTTATAACAAGTTCATGGCGGCACGCGAACTTATATAGGAGATATCTAAGAATATACGAAAATATAAGTCGACTCATAAAATCTTTATGAATTTTTTTCACACCCCTCTACGGGTGGCGCCATATTGAAATGTATATTAAATAAGTTGTTATGATATATATTATTTATTTATAATAAGTTCATGGCGGCACGCGGACTTATATAGGAGATATCTACGAATATACGAAAAATATAAGTCGACTCGTAAAATCTTTATGAATTTTTTTCACACCCCTCTACGGGTGGCGCCATATTGAAATGTATATTAAATTAGATGTTATGATATATACTATTTATTTATAATAATTTTATGGCGGCACGCGGACTTATATAGGAGATATCTAAGATTATACGAAAATATAAGTCGAGTCGCACAATCTTTATGATTTTTTTCGCACCGTCCTACGGGTGGTGCCACATTAAAATATATATTGTTTAATTTGTTATAATATATATTATTTATTTATAGTAATTTAAAGGCGGCACGCGAACTTATATAGGAGATACCTTAGATTAAATAAAAATGAATGACGGGTCACACTTTCTTTATGAATTTTTTTCACACCCTCCTACAGGTGATGCTATATTAAAATATATATTATATAATTTGTTATAATGCATACTATTTATTTATATTAATTTCAAGGCGGCACGCGGTATTATATAGGAGATATCTAAAAAAATATGCACATAGGATAGATAACGTAAACTTTATTATTTTTTTACAAATTCCCTACGGGTGGTTCTATTACAAAATATATAAGAGTATATTTGTTATAATACATACATTTATTTATAATAATTTCGATGCGGCACTCTCAAGATATTTAGGGAATAAATACATTTGTTGATTATATACTGCCATAACCTATAAAGTTTATGTGGTTAGTATCATCAAAATTAATAAATTACCTGCGTCTGATAATTTTATATGTATTATTTTTATTTATTCTTTCGTTTAATATATACTTTATTGTCATTTATTCCTTAATTTCTATAATAATTACCACTGGTATATCTGTTAGGTCATGGTAATGCAATGTATAATGTTTGTTCACAATAGGTTCTGTTACAGAAGTGGCCGCTAGAATTGGCCGCTAGAATCACTCTGGTGCGTGTATTAATATATATTTTTAATACTTATTTACAAGTTTAAAAAAAAAAATTGGGGTTAATCCATAGCTTGAACCATGGAGGTAGGAATAAATATGGAGAGAGTATTTGCAATCGCTAGAGCAGCCGCTTCCCCTTCTACATTGTGACCGTTGTCAGTTTGAAGTTACAAAGTTGTTGCTGTCATCTGTCATTGAGCATTGTTTGTGGGAACACACGCTCCGTCATAATGTACACAAATCGCCCTGTACATTACCTGCCAAGCACTGTGTCATGACGTACAAATCTAGCCCATGAAGTTGGCGCGCATCAAAGTGCCTTATGCATTGTTATAATGTACATAGATCTCACTGTACATTTCTTGCCCAACAACTTTAAATCTAGCATAGGGAATTTGTATTTTTATATATTTTTTTCAGAATATACATAAAATTAGCTTTTGTTATAAGATAATAAAATTGTTTTCATAGCTTGCTATGTTTTATTTTGTATGGAATTTTATTAATACATATTTTGAGAATAGATGGTTGACATTTTGAAATGGTGAAAGTAAAACTATGATAATTTGGTATCATTGTGAAGCAAATTAAAGGCCTATTTATAACAACGCAACGCAAGACGTAACGCAAATGCAATAGGCAACGTAAGGAATTAAAACACATGCTTGTAGGGGCTATTTATATCACCGCAATGCAGTAGGTAACGCAGTGAACGACACGCAAGAGATGGCCAACTTTCAACTTTCTGCGTGATGCCTTGCATTTCCTTTTGCGTGTAACCAAGCACTTGTCAGTATTTTCACAGGAGGTGCGCGCAAGTGTTTCTTGCACGATAGAGGTTATGTAAACGTCAAATTTCAAAAGAAGTCCCGATTTGCGCTGTGCTTCCTGATTGGTTACAAGCAGCAAACTTAGCGTGATTATAAATTACACATTTCGCGATTGCGTTACCCACTACTTTGCGTGCTTGCGTGCGTTGGGTTGATATAAATAGGCCTTTTTATGGATCATCATAATATACATAGATCTCCCTGTACATTTCCTGCCAAGCACTGTATCATAACGTACAAATCTAGCCCATGAAGTTGGCGCGTATCAACTTCGCGCTTACATATTTAAAAAGTACACTCCGTCCTACAAATTGTAACAAAATAAAATTATCAAATTGGATTAGGTTAATAGTTATAGTGAGCACTGATAGATGTCGCTACGAAACAAATATTTATTAGTTTTCTTGTATTACAGCATCAAAAAATAAATCAAGTATATGAATCACTTATAATTTTTTATTTGTACATGTATAACAATCTGTAAATAGCAATTATTTATATTATAAATACATGGGAATGGTATAGCAATAAATAATATAAACCTACTAATCTGTATATACAATAAAGTTTATAAAGACATATATTTGTTGCAAGAAGCTGATATGAATGAGAAGGATGTATTTTTTTTTAATTTTTGTTTTATTTAAGGCAGGAGGCAAATAAAACACATTTATCTTTGCATAACTTATAATTAATTTTATTTTACATTTTACAAGGACAATATTTATACATAGACATAACGGTTTCAGTGTAAAATGCTACTGATAGAAAACAATAATCCTTTTGAGCTGTATCTTGTATCTCTGCCAATAGTAAGTAAAATGGCGTCTGCAACAGCCAACTGGGCTGTGAAACAAAATCTCGCTTTGTAACGACTTTCGACAAGTTTCTTAAAGTTGTCTAAGACTTTCCCCATAGTTTAAATCTATTTAAAAAAAAACACGCCATGAATCTTATCACAAGTGCGTAACCATGACTCCCGTCGGTTGTTGGCTTACTACGTGCAGATTTCTTTAAATTGAAAAGGTCTATTTCAAATATCTAAACACCTATAGGGGCCATCTCAGATATACTTTTGTGTTTCCAAAAATTTTCATAGGGCCCTAGATAATGACAAAGAACTGAATTTTCTTGATTTTTCTTTTTTAAATAAATTCTAAGCTATTAGTAATCGAGAAAAATGTTTCAAATGAATAAGTTAGATATTTTTATTGTCCAAATAAATTTTTATATTCGTAAATTTTCGAAATATAACGGGTAGGGTCTCAACATACGAATACTTTTGCATAGTCTTCTTCAAATCACGACTTATGTATTCGACGGGATTGCATGAAACATACGAATACTTTTGCATAGCCTTCTTCAAATCACGATTTATGCATGTTTCGACTCCGCAAATCTAGCCCATGAAGTTACATAGCCTTCTGCAAATCACGACTTATGCATTTCTCGACTCCGCAAATCTAGTCCATGAAGTTGGCGCGTACCAAAATGCTCAAATCTTGACTTATGCACCGTTCGACAAAGATGGCTGACAATCTGTAATGCTTCGTTCGTTTGTTCACCAAGATTTATTTTATTTATTTTCAACAGAGTAAATTAGTATTTTAAATATGAGTTATTAATAATTGATATAAACATTTCTCTTTCAAAATAATTAATATACTATATAAAATAAAAGAATATCAATTTAACAGCCTGTTATATGAATTTGAAAAACTTTTTGTTGGTGATTAAATTTGACATCATTCTGAATTTCAATTAATATTTGTGATTATAAATATTTATCATTCAATACATTACTTATTTCAGTAAAAGTATTGTAAAACAATTAAGAAGGTTATGATATGAGGAATATATAAAAGAAAGGCATCCAATATTTTGCAGTACAGTTATAATAAACTGGACGAAAGGAGAAAGAATTAGTGAAAAAATAATAAAATTATATGTTCTTCAAGAATGTATTTATTATAATGACAAAGAAAACGGTAAGCTTACTGTTTTATAATGTTACAATTGGATATTAATAAAAGCACATGTTTATTATAAATCTAGTTTATTAGTTTCTTTTAGACGTTACAATTCAACGAGCCACTTATCACATGTCTGTCTAGTTATATTGGTTACTAGTGGCGTTACCAACAGTATCTTATAACTATATTCACAACACCTCCCTTTTTACTTTACAAAATTACTTACTCTAAAACAGGTTAATATATCACGAAGTCATTGAATCTAGATGGAACACGTGTTATTCGTTTTGGTTTATTTAAGCCTTGATTTATGCTTATGTTACTAGGACTAATTTGGATTCCATCTGGATTCATTACAGTCTTGTCTACATCATTTTCCTCTACATCACTAATTACATTTTTAATATTAGGCTTACTCAAAGAATGTTTTAAATGTACAGAATTTCTTCCATACACTCTATTACTACTATCTTTTACTATATAGGATCTAGGAGTATTACATTTTTGTACAACTTTTCCTGGTTCCCATATTTTATCTTTTTGAATTACAATGTTTTCACCTCGGTTTTCACCCTCTTCAAATTCTTTTCTTTCTTTACACTTTTGATCATAATATGCTTTAGCCAGTTGTTGTTTTTTATTTAGACATTGTTTAATTAAATTATTGTCGTTTGCTTTTGGTTGAAGTAAGCTAGTTACAATAGGTGATTTTGTTTTAATTTGTCTACTCATTATAATTTGAGCAGGAGATAATCCTATCCCTTCAATTGGCATTGCACGATAATTTAATAGAGCTAAATCTAGATCAGAATTCTTTCTCAATATATTTTTAGCAATTTTAACCGCACTTTCTGCCATCCCATTTGATTTTGGGTATAATGGACTACTTGTAATAATTTTGAAGCCCCATTCACTTGCAAAATTACGACACGCGACTGAATTAAACGGCATATTATCTGATATTACTGTTTTTGGAATTCCATGAATGGAAAATACACTTTTTAATTTTGAATTTATTTCAGCTGACGTTTTAAATCGTAATGGGAGTACTTCTAACCATTTAGAGAAATAGTCGATTATAACAAGATAATCTTTATTGCCAAATGTACATATATCAGTTGCAATTTTCTGAAATGGACATTCAGGGATTATGTGGTTTATCATTGGTTCTTTGATATTGGATGGTCTATACGTTTCACACGTTTTGCAACTTAGTATTAACTCATCTATTTGTTTAGTTATTCCCGGCCAGTAGTATAATTCTTTGGCTTTACTTTTGGTTTTGTTAAGGCCAAAATGGCTTTCATGTAAAATTTGTAATGTTTTGTTTCTTAAATTAGTAGGAACTATTAGTCGATTTCCAAAAAATACTAAATTATCTACTATATGAATATCATTTTTTCTTTTATAATATTCTTGTAATTCAGGTTTAACTAACTTATTAGTTTTTGGCCAACCTTTGTAATAAAAATCTTTAATGATATTTAAATTTGTATCATTTGCGGTTTCTTTGACAAATTTTTCTCTATCCTTATCATTTATGTTTAGGTATTTACTAACAGTATGCACAATTTCTAGCATAGTGGGATCATCAGCGACTTTATCTTTTATGTACGCACGCGACAACGTATCTGCAACATATAACATTTTACCCGGCATATATTGCACGTCAATATCGTATTTTAGTAATTTTAATTTTAATCTCTGTAATCGAGCTGATCCTATAGTATTTAGATTTTTTCTCATAATTGCAACAATTGGTTTGTGATCCGTATAAACTTTAACCCTTTTTCCATAAACGTAATGATGAAATTTTTTAATCGCAAATACAATTCCGAGGAACTCTTTTTCAATTTGCGCGTAGTTCTTTTCGCATTCGGTCAAACTTCGAGAAGCGAAGTATATTGGTTTACCTTCTTGCAGTAAACAACATCCCAACCCATCACGAGATGTATCACAGTGCACAACAATATCTTTACCTTCATTAAAATTAGCTAATACTGGTGCACTGACTAGTTTTTCTTTTATTGTATCAAACGATTTTGTATGACAAGGCAACCACTTAAATTCATTTGTTTCTTTGAGTAATTCTCTTAAGTTTGCAGTAAGACTTGACAAATTCGGTATAAAATTTCTGAAGTAATTTATCAAACCTAACAATCTTTGCAATTCTTTCTTAGTTGTAGGTTCTTCTAACTGTGTAACAGCTTTTGTTCTTTCTGGGTCTGGTCTTACCCCCTCTTTATTAAATATGTGAGCTAAATATTTAACATCTGTGACTTTATATTGAACCTTATTTTTATTGAATTTCACATTTAACTGTCTAGCCCTTGCTAAGACCTTATCTAAAATTACATCATGTTGTTCTACAGTTTCTGCTGCTATCAACAAATCATCAAAATACACAATAACACCTTCTATATCCCCAAAATTTCTTTGATTTATTCTTTGAAAATATTCAGGCGCTAAATTCAACCCAAATGGCATTCGAATAAATTTATAACACCCAAAAGGTGTACTAAAAGTGCATAATTTAGAAGAATTACTGTCTAATTTCATCTGATAGAATCCGTCTTTAAGATCCAAAACACTAAAATATTTTTTATTTGATAACTTAGTGCATACTTCTTCTGTAGAAGGTATTAAAAAATATTCCTTTTGTATACATTTGTTTAGATCTTGGGGATCTAAGCAGATTCTAAGCGTTTTGTCCGGTTTTTCTATCACAACTAAATTACTGACCCATTCAGAGGGTTCATCAACTTTTACAATGATTTTACTTTTCTCTAACTCATCTAATTTCTTTTTCAATCTAGATTTAATCGCAATAGGGACACGTCTAGGTGGTCTCGCGACCGGTTGTATATCATCTTTTAACTTAATTTCTAATTCATCTTTGAATTTTCCAAGACCAGTAAATAAATCTTGATTTTTAAGAATAAATTGCTGCTTTTCAGTTACTTTTTTATTCTCTACACTAACTATGTCCGCTCTTTTAATTAAACCTAAATCTATGCATGCTTTTAAGCCTAACAACGGTTGTGCTCTTGACTCTATAACTATAAATTCTTGGCAAGTCTTAATATCACTCATTTTACAATTTAAACTTATTGTACCAAGTGGCTTAACTTTAAATTCTCCAAATGTCTCTAACATTACATTAGTACGTTTAATTTTTAACGATTTATCAATTACTTTTAACTCAGATAAAGGAAGTATATTAACTTCCGCACCTGTATCTAATTTAAACTTAATATCTTTGTCTTCTACTGTTACTATTTTATACCATGCTTTTTCTAAACAATTTAAGCTTACCACATGTGGTTCACTCACTACCTTTACAGTTGTAACACACAAGTCTTCAATTTCTTCTAGAGTCAGTTCACGTTCTTGAACTTCTTTCACACCTTTCACTCGGCATGCTCGTGCAAAATGGTTCAGTCTCTTGCACTTTTTGCACTCTTTTCCGAAGGCTGGGCACGCTTTCGGTCCATGCTTGGTCTTGCACCGCTGACATAAGAACTCGTTCACTGCATGAGCTGACTTCCGGTGGTCTTTTCTTTTTTCATACGTGATTTTTCTGCTGACTTCATCTATTGACTTTTCATTCTGTTGAACCTCCTTGATCTGTTCCTTTGTGATCTCATTATTTTTGGCCATTTCGATTGTTCGATCCAAGCTTAAATTTGAAATGTTTAATAATTTTTCTTGTAATGATTTATCACTCACGCCCAATAAAATTCTATCACGAATCATATTGTCTTCTTGTTCATTGAATTCGCACGTCCTTACTAGCTTCTTTAGATCTTGGATAAAGTGTTCGATGTCTTCATTTTCACGTTGTTCTCTCTTATAAAATCGAAACCTTTCGTAAACTACATTTACCTTGGGCGTCATGTATTTCTCAAATTCTTCAAGGACTGTTTTATAGACTTTTTTCTGTGCTTCCGTTAGTTTAAAATTATTATAAATTTCAATACCATCTTCGCCAATTATATTCAAGAGTATTGCGACTTTTACTTCTTCTGGTTTCTCACTTTTTCCACTTGCCAGCATATATATTTCGAATTGCTGTTTAAATTTTTTCCAATTGTTTGTAACATTACCTTCTAGTGACAATGATGCTGGTAATTTCGTTTCCATTTTATTTAGAATTTTAACTTTTGAGTTTATTTCTTAACCTCACTTTTTTACCTTGTGCTAACTGTTAACACTTTTTTATAAGTATCTTCTCTTATTTTTAAAGAACTCTTGACTGCGCCATGTTTTATAATGTTACAATTGGATATTAATAAAAGCACATGTTTATTATAAATCTAGTTTATTAGTTTCTTTTAGACGTTACAATTCAACGAGCCACTTATCACATGTCTGTCTAGTTATATTGGTTACTAGTGGCGTTACCAACAGTATCTTATAACTATATTCACAACATTAACACTAAAGTTTAAAATTGCTATTTTAAATTTATCTCTGTTGCTGTTTAACTAATTTTAATATAATCTTCAGGAGATCAACATAGCATTTGATCAAAATGATTGCGAAAGTATCATGCAAGGAGGATATCGTGGTGTCATGATTACTGCTGGCGTTATATTTACGAAATAAAGGCTGTGACACATGAGGCATCCAATATTTTGCAGTACAGTTATAACAAACTGGATGAAAGGATAAGTAAGTAATGAAAAAATAATGAAATTTATATGTAATTTTACATTAACAAAAATTAATATATTACAGATGATATAATTTGCTACCAGGAATATAAGTAACCAATTTTGAAACAAAAACAGATAACATAACTTGTTACGAAGAATACAACTATTTTATTGTAAAATTAAATACAATTAACTATAAGATATAATTGGGAACACACACATCGTCTTAATGTTCATACATCGCCCCGTTAGTTTTTTGTTTCAGTTTCTTAACGTTAAAATCTTGACCATGAAGTTGGCGCAGATGAACTTGGCGCTCACAATTTAAAAAGTACACTCCTGAGTACAAAATGTACCTGAAAAATATTTATTGAATCGGAGTAGGTAGAGTTTTTGTTAATATTTTTTATTTAAAATTAGTACTGTAGAGTGTACTTTTAAAATTGTGGGCGCGCTAACTTCATGGTCAAGATTTGAACGTAATGAAACTAAAAAAAAACAGGAAATGAATAGAGCGATGTATAAATATTATGACGCTGCATACGTAAAGCCTTTGAATATATAATACCTACTACTGACATTGGTATTATATATTCAAAGGTAAAGCCTAAGATATGGTATATTAGTATAGTTATGTATGTATTTCGTAGCGTTTATAAATAATAGTACATTAAAACACAAGTATCATAAGGCAATCTGTTAACGTACGAGTCCAAGTTTGGAAAACGAGCCGCCAGGCGAGTTTTACAAAGGACGAGTGCGTCAACAGGCCTTATGATACATGTTTTTTATGCTATTTTTTCTATTGAGGTAATTTTACGATTAAATTTATTTAAATTGCGACGTCAAATTATGACTAGGTATTTTTTTGTTAGTTATGTTAATGTTGGTAACGCTTCTCGCCAACAATTGAAATTTCATAGTGTATTGCAAGGTGTATTGTATTTATGATTCAAGGTCTGATTCTGGTTGTGAAATTAATATTATATTTCTTTCTAGTCCTATCACCTAAAGAAAGTGTAAAAATCCATAATTAAAAGTAATATGTTGAAATATTATCAACAACTTATCATTTTGAGGTTACCTGTAATTATTTATCTGTCAGATATGAACGCATGACTACCAACTCTAGAACATGAAAGGCGCCAAAAATAGTACGCTTATAGATCTTCTAAACGTCGTGTTTGCAGTAAAAAACAGTGCGTTTATAGCAACATAAGAACACCGAAATAGAAAAAGATATTTAGATATTTAACTTAACTTTTATGGGTCTAAAAAAGGTTAAATTCTTTACGTAGTGTAAATATTAATCCTTATTTATCATTCAATAAATTGTTTCATTTTGTTTAGTTTAACTTTGACATTTTAACAATTAAAAAATTAATGTGTTGAAATAAATAGCTGCCAAATAAATATACACACAGAATGTAGAATCTCTCAAACAAATAATAAACAATCCCAAAATTATAAATAAAACAACGTTTAAAATATATGAAAAAATAGTTTATTATCTTTGTTACACGTTACTAAATTACGAAAAATGTACGACGAGCCCTGCGCCAAAAGATTTGGGCTACATCTATTTATTATAATTTTTCGTATAAAATTACTAAATTTAATACCTGAATTTATTTCTCTGTTATTTAATGGGGTCTCCTCATAGCCATGTGCCTGTGTGTCTGGTCGCGACTCTAGAGACCCGGCTTTGATCCCGATCGATGCCAAAACTTAATTCGAATTTTAATTGGCACAAAAGTGACCCCTGTACTCTCCACGCCAGCAATGAGTGCCCGTGAGGTGACGTCTGATGGTAAATGTCCACACGGTACGAATATGTCATCGTTATTAATTATTATCGATATCTGCGTAGAAAGCAGCTTACACACCCAGCAATAGGTATGCCGTGATGATATATTTTTTTTAATTTAATTTATTGTTTACACTTAAAAGCTATAAGTTTTCTTTATATTAATCATTTTTTTCATTTGTTATTTAACTTGAATATAGAACAGACGTGTGGTATAATCTCTTTCCTTCATAGTCAGGACTATTAATGTTCATTGCATGCAAGTTGGGCTGATTATTATATAACTATTTATTGTCAAGAATACATGGGCGGTCATACATGCAGTAATCTAATATATATACAATTCACATTCCTTTTGACCTGTTATCGGCGTCCTCTTGTACACACATAGCTTCATCAGCGTCGGTTTGGTCCTCTAGGACGCGTCCGCCTAAGTGATATAAAGTACACATTGTCATTCCAATCACAACAATTATCACAGGCGTGCAATATACGATAGACAGGAGGGGGGATAGGTATATGGTCCGTCCCAGACCTATGAGAGCTCAGCTTACGCTCGCACGTAGGTTTTCATACCTTACATGGAACTCAGCCTCTCATTTGGTGTTTCTCACACCTGGTGTTTCACTACTAGCCGTATCATAACCGCCACTACATGTCCCAGACATGTTTGGGTCCCAGACCCATTGCGAGAGCTTAGCTTACGGCCATAAGCAGGTCCCAGACCTCTTATGGACCTCAGCCTCTCACTTGGCGTTTGTCTGCTATGTACGCTAGCCACCTTTAGAGTACACGACTCTATGGACCCAGGGTTGTCCCAGACAACCCTTCGGATAATAGGAGACTACTAGTTTGCGGCCACAAACAAATAATACCAATGTATAATACATCACATATACCATGCGTATCAAATACACAAATAATATACAACATAACAATGAAGCGTCTGGTGATCCACACCTCAACGCCATACCTGTACAACAACTGGAATAACCGTGAGCATTACCACTCACCTTTAATTATGGCAAACTGCTTGTCTGATGGACCCGATCACACACAGATCCGCACGGCACTGTAGTCACAACACAACTAAGGGAAGAGCGGTCGGGGGATGGGGTAGGTTATTTTGTTCAAGTGTTTATGCCCCGAGTCTGCATTTCTAAACCAGTGGCGCGCGGTCGAAAAGTGAATCTTACACACTTATTCAACTATTAATCCTAAACTTACTTTTGTGTTATTAGAATTAATTTATTGCTTAAACAAAACGCGTTATTATCATTAAAAATGTATATGAGTTGTTGCCTTGTAAGTTAAGAAAAATGATGTAGGCCAATTCTTTTGGCGTAGGGCTCGTACTTCTTTCAATGTTTTTATTCGCGTGCGGAAAACGAGTGGAAACTTTTTTCCACACGTAATGTCTGCTTTCAGTTGTCATTTTATGTCAGAAAACTTGTTAAATCGCACATTCGTAGAAAAAATTAATTAAAAACATATTTTTTATTCAATTATAACATAATGTTTTGATAGTATGACTCGCCTTATATTTCCGTATAATCTCAGATATCTCCTATAGAAGTCCGCGTGCCGCCATAAAATTATTATAAATAAATAGTATATATTATAACAACTTATTTAATATACATTTCAATATGGCACCACTCGTAGAAGGGTGTGAAAAAATTCATAAAGATTGTGTGATACGTCCCAGGAAAGGAAAGAATAAATAAAATTATAATAACTATACAGTATATATGAATATATAATATTTAGAGGGAAAAAAATGATTATAAGGTCTAACAAAAGAAATTCTCCAGAAGCTAAATTTACCGTGTGTAAGTTTGGCTTGCAAAACGCGGCAATTTCAACAAATTTAAATTTGTGCAGTGTATCCCATGTACATACATATATTTTTCATATATCTCCTCACCAGAGTGATTCTAGCGGCCAGTTCTAGCGGCCACTTCTGTAACAGAACCTATTGTGAACAAACATTATACATTGCATTACCATGACCTAACAGATATACCAGTGGTAATTATTATAGAAATTAAGGAATAAATGACAATAAAGTATATATTAAACGAAAGAATAAATAAAAATAATACATATAAAATTATCAGACGCAGGTAATTTATTAATTTTGATGATACTAACCACATAAACTTTATAGGTTATGGCAGTATATAATCAACAAATGTATTTATTCCCTAAATATCTTGAGAGTGCCGCATCGAAATTATTATAAATAAATAGTATGTATTATAACAAATATACTCTTATATATTTTGTAATAGAACCACCCGTAGGGAATTTGTAAAAAAATAATAAAGTTTACGTTATCTATCCTATGTGCATATTTTTTTAGATATCTCCTATATAATGCCGCGTGCCGCCTTGAAATTAATATAAATAAATAGTATGCATTATAACAAATTATATAATATATATTTTAATATAGCATCACCTGTAGGAGGGTGTGAAAAAAATTCATAAAGAAAGTGTGACCCGTCCTTCATTTTTATTTAATCTAAGGTATCTCCTATATAAGTTCGCGTGCCGCCTTTAAATTACTATAAATAAATAATATATATTATAACAAATTAAACAATATATATTTTAATGTGGCACCACCCGTAGGACGGTGCGAAAAAAATCATAAAGATTGTGCGACTCGACTTATATTTTCGTATAATCTTAGATATCTCCTATATAAGTCCGCGTGCCGCCATAAAATTATTATAAATAAATAGTATATATCATAACATCTAATTTAATATACATTTCAATGTGGCGCCACCCGTAGAGGGGTGTGAAAAAAATTCATAAAGATTTTACGAGTCGACTTATATTTTCGTATATTCTTAGATATCTCCTATATAAGTCCGCGTGCCGCCATGAACTTGTTATAAATAAATAATATATATTATAACAACTTATTTAATATACATTTCAATATGGCGCCACCCGTAGAGGGGTGTGAAAAAAAATCATAAAGAATTTACGAGTCGACTTATATTTTCGTATATTCTTAGATATCTCCTAAATAAGTTCGCGTGCCGGCATGAACTTGTTATAAATAAATAATATATATTATAACAACTTATTTAATATACATTTCAATATGGCGCCACACGTAGAGGGGTGTGAAAAAAAATCATAAAGATTTTACGAGTCGACTTCTATTTTCGTATATTCTTAGATATCTCCTAAATAAGTTCGCGTGCCGCCATGAACTTATTATAAATAAATAATATATATTATAACAACTTATTTAATATACATTTCAATATGGCGCCACCCGTAGATGGGTGTGAAAAAAATTCATAAAGATTTTACGAGTCGACTTATATTTTCGTATATTCTTAGATATCTCCTATATAAGTTCGCGTGCCGCCATGAACTTGTTATAAATAAATAATACATATTATAACAACTTATTTAATATACATTTCAATATGGCGCCACACGTAGAGGGGTGTGAAAAAAAATCATAAAGATTTTACGAGTCGACTTCTATTTTCGTATATTCTTAGATATCTCCTAAATAAGTTCGCGTGCCGCCATGAACTTATTATAAATAAATAATATATATTATAACAACTTATTTAATATACATTTCAATATGGCGCCACCCGTAGAGTGATGTGAAAAAAATTCATAAAGATTTTGCGAGTTGACTTATATTTTTCGTATATTCTTAGATATCTCCTAAATAAGTTCGCGTGCCGCCATGAAATTATAATAAATAAATAATATATATTATAATAACTTATTTAATATACATTTCAATATGGCACCACCCGTAGAGGGGTGTGAAGAAAATCATAAAGATCCGTCCTAGGAAAGGAAAGTACAAATAAAATTATAATAACCATTTCTCTTCGTAACATTACATGAAGCTAGCATGTATAGATGAATAAATAATAATTAGAGAAAAAAGAATAATTAATTATAAGATCTAACAAAACAAATTCTCCAGGAGCTAAATTTACCGAGTGTAAGTTTGGCTTTCAAAACGCGACAATTTCAACAAATTTAAATTTGTGTAGTATATCCCATTTACCTAGATATATTTTTCATATATCTCCTATATGAAATATGAATCTGTTTCGCTTACGAATTATTATAAATAAAAAGAGTAACAATTATAATAAATTATTCCTTATTTTTTGTTGCAGTGTCACGCTACGGGGAGGTACAAAAAAATTAATAACTTGCTTTCATATCAATTCATTATAAACAACAACAAAATATATAGAAAAGATTTAGACTGAGCTTGACTTATTACATATTTATGACGAATGAACATTATGATTAATTTTCTGTTTGAATATTATTAATTAGAAAATAAGGATCTCATAATTTATGGAAAGGAAATGAAGTAAGAAATATAATAACAAAAATCAACATAATCTAAAGTATATTTTTATTATAATATAAATATATATGTATTTATATATAAAGAACTTTTGTCGATATTAATCTTTTGATATGAAACTTTTCTCCCATATGGCTGTGCCGTGTCTCAAGTGATGGAAATACGTTTTTCATTAAAAACTCTTTCACAGTGCAATTAATGTGTTCATATATACATTTTTTCTATTGGTAGCCTTCTGTTTGTCACTGTCAACATTCTTCTTAATTATTTATTTTTTACTCTGTAGCCCATATTTTAAAAACTCCTTCCGAAGGAACAACAAAACTATCTACGAATTAAAACATGCACATTGAAAAATAACATAAACAATTTTAGAAATAACAATATGTACTCGCTTTTGTTTGGCAATATAGCTTCAGTTGCATCTCAGGATGTTATACATTTAATAGAACTATTTGCGCAATATACCCATGTATGTGACTATATTTTTCGAATATTCGGACAAGGATAATTACAGTGAAATTTCGTAACTGTTTTCTTCGAGCAAATCTTAATTTAATTCCATATTTCTTAATAATTTTTATATCGTTTATGTCTACGGTTGGCATAATCTTCGATTTAATCGTAGATTTGAAAGAGAAAAGTACGTCTGCATATTCTTATTGGACATTAGCTTGACTGCTACCACAAATTGCATTATGCAGCAATTTATTTTTTTGTAACTATTGTAAAACATCAACGCCGGTGAATTATTATTCCACCCATTTTTAGTGAATGTTTCGATCGAAGATGATGGATATTAAGATCTTGAAGTCGTTCATAAATTCTATTTCTTCCATTAAAACGTTTTGTTTTCGACTGAATGTTTCTGCAGGCTGACTGTAAATTAAATAGATAATTTATTTAATTTATTTTGAATATGAAAATAATTTACCTATAATCTGCTATATCTAAATTGATTGCTGTTGTTAATGAGATTGACTGTAGAATCATTGAAGAGACATTATCATCCATCGTAGGTATGGTTGTTCAACTTCGTTTGGCGAAAAAAATTTTTTTTTCATTCATTTATATGTTTTTGTTGATGACGCTAATACTGAACATTTATCTTTACATTTAGTCATTGTTAAATATAAAGTAGGTTTTGCGAATAATTACATTATTCAGATATTTTATGAAATTTTCTGGAAGGAAATAGTCGGAGCAGATAACTGACAGTGGAAACTTTCCAATAACAGCATCCAATTCCAATCTTTCTTAATATTTGTAAATATTCTGTAAATAATAATACACAAATAATGTACATATATATGCCTCCCTACCAACTCCTTACATTTACGTACAAAACACCAAGTAAACTCGCTCAAAATGTAAAAAAGTGAAAATTAAAACAAAATCAAATCATACCACATCTAACAAAGTATAATGACATTTGCGAACTTTACCAAGTAAAATGTTACTATGCATGTCAATTATTATTAATTATTAATTTTAAAGCGTTGATTGATTCTTCTTGAAAATAATTACATTTATTGTTTCTATTTATAAATAATATTGCACTACTTTCAGATTGCAAATAAACTAGAATTTCTATTTTCAATTTCCGTAAAAGTTATTTTATTCTTCTAATATGGCACGACTGGTATGCGCGCGCAATTAGCGTCTTGATGTAAAAAGGCGGTATTTAAATTATTACAACGCTAAACACTGGATATATCTCCCATGATACAAACGTGGTCTAAATAGTTATTTAAAATACAATAGAATCTGTTTAGTACGATTTCGTTTATAACGGCCAACCGCTTTTAACGACGTAGATGCATCGTCCGGTTAATACGACGTAATGTCGCCGGTTCCTTGACGGTCGCTCTATCCGGGTGCCACTGTATTTGTATTTTGAATACATTACTGTTATAATTCTTATAAACACAATTGTTAGCTTAATAATTTGATTAATTTGAGAATTAAATAGGTAATTTAACAAAATAAATCCACAATGTTATTAGCATTGTTATGACATTTTTTTAACAAAGATATAATCTAATTAGATTCTAATATAAAATAGATTACGAAATACCTTATCGCTCCGCTGTATTATTACCACTTGGATTTAAAGGCACCAAAGTATAGAAGTCAATACTATTCAAAAAAATATTAGTAATCTTTTAGTTTCTTTACCGGTAATCGTTGGTTGCCCAAATGATTAAAAGTGTACTGTTACTTATTGTAGTAACATAAGCAAAAATTTATTTACAGCAATCTGGTCACATTATGACGAGAAAAAAATATTTTGCCAAATTTGTCGCGATTATTATGATACTAGTTGTGTAGATCTTGCATATTTTGATAGACAATCTAAATTTTTCATAATGCAAGAAAGATTATCGCGATGCACAAAGATAAAATTAATTTTTTAATGAGGCAAGGAGTCCATACGAGTTTGGTCCTCGTATTCAGTTGAACTTCAGAAAAATGTCAAAGAAACTGGTTTTCACCAACCCACGAATGAAAGTACCATCGTTGCCAAGAAACTATCTAAAACTAGTGAATATTTTAGCACCAGGATCTTCTGAATCTGAACACGAAAATTTGTAATATACGGTTTTTACATGGCAAAACATTTTTTTTTTCATCCGTTATCTTTCCTATAAACTTTATAGGATGCATTTTACGATTTTAGAACATAAAATCCAGGATTTTTTAATGCCAAAATTTCTCAATTTCTGCTTTGATGACCTAGAAATCTTAATTTAAAGACGTTACAAAAATAGATTATTATTGTCTAAAATTTAATGTATAATATATCCCATAAAGTTTCAAGGTACAAATAATATTTGAAAAGAACTGTTTCTTATGTGTCGTGTTCACCTGCAAAATGTTATGTGTAAATCTAGCTTTATGCTACAGTGCCATCTATGATACAAGTAATAACACAAACATAAATTCTAACCTCTACATTTTTTTTAATTTTTAAAACAAAAACAAAATTTAAATGTTGCAAATAGAAGTGTTTAATATAATTTATTTGTATTTTCCTTCCTTTCAGTATATTTTCCGTGTGTAATGAAACTTCTGCAGGTGTTTTTCCGAATTACAGGACTGATTAAAGTTTACGATTTTTTTTTGTACCCATTTTACAGAGGGAATTATATTAAAATATATGTTAAATAATTTGTTATAATACATTCTATTTATTTATAATAATTTCAAGGCGGCACGCGAGCCTGTATAAGAATAATGTAAAATTACACACGAGCGACGGGCCATACAACCTTTATGATTTTTTTTTCACACCCTCCTACGGGTGGTGCCATATTGAAATGTATATTAGATAAGTTGTTATAATACAAACTATTTATTTATAATAATTTCATGGCGGCACGCGGACTTGTATAGGAGATATCTGAGATTATACAAAAATGCAAAGCGGGTCGCGAACTTATATAAGAGATATCTAAGAATATAAGTAAAATCTTTATGATTTTTTTTCACACCCCTCTACGGGTGGCGCCATATTGAAATGTATATTAAATAAGTTGTTATGATATATATTATTTATTTATAATAAGTTCATGCCGGCACGCGAACTTATTTAGGAGATATCTAAGATTATACAAAAATGCAAGACGTCTCATAAAATCTTTATGATTTTTTTTCACACCCCTCTACGGGTGGCGCCATATTGAAATGTATATTAAATAAGTTGTTATGATATATATTATTTATTTATAATAAGTTCATGCCGGCACGCGAACTTATTTAGGAGATATCTAAGATTATACAAAAATGCAAGGCGTCTCATAAAATCTTTATGATTTTTTTTCACACCCCTCTACGGGTGGCGCCATATTGAAATGTATATTAAATAAGTTGTTATGATATATATTATTTACTTATAATAAGTTCATGGCGGCACGCGAACTTATATAGGAGATATCTAAGATTATACAAAAATGCAAGACGTCTCATAAAATATTTATGATTTTTTTTCACACCCCTCTACGGGTGGCGCCATATTGAAATGTATATTAAATAAGTTGTTATGATATATATTATTTACTTATGATAAGTTCATGGCGGCACGCGAACTTATATAGGAGATATCTAAGATTATACAAAAATGCAAGACGTCTCATAAAATCTTTATGATTTTTTTTCACACCCCTCTACGGGTGGCGCCATATTGAAATGTATATTAAATAAGTTGTTATGATATATATTATTTATTTATAATAAGTTCATGGCGGCACGCGAACTTATATAGGAGATATCTAAGATTATACAAAAATGCAAGACGTCTCATAAAATCTTTATGATTTTTTTTCACACCCCTCTACGGGTGGCGCCATATTGAAATGTATATTAAATAAGTTGTTATGATATATATTATTTATTTATAATAAGTTCATGCCGGCACGCGAACCTATTTAGGAGATATCTAAGATTATACAAAAATGCAAGGCGTCTCATAAAATCTTTATGATTTTTTTTCACACCCCTCTACGGGTGGCGCCATATTGAAATGTATATTAAATAAGTTGTTATGATATATATTATTTATTTATAATAAGTTCATGGCGGCACGCGAACTTATATAGGAGATATCTAAGATTATACAAAAATGCAAGACGTCTCATAAAATCTTTATGATTTTTTTTCACACCCCTCTACGGGTGGCGCCATATTGAAATGTATATTAAATAAGTTGTTATGATATATATTATTTATTTATAATAAGTTCATGGCGGCACGCGAACTTATATAGGAGATATCTAAGATTATACAAAAATGCAAGACGTCTCATAAAATCTTTATGATTTTTTTTCACACCCCTCTACGGGTGGCGCCATATTGAAATGTATATTAAATAAGTTGTTATAATATATATTATTTATTTATAACAAGTTCATGGCAGCACGCGAACTTATATAGGAGATATCTAAGAATATACGAAAATATAAGTCGACTCATAAAATCTTTATGAATTTTTTTCACACCCCTCTACGGGTGGCGCCATATTGAAATGTATATTAAATAAGTTGTTCTGATATATATTATTTATTTATAATAAGTTCATGGCGGCACGCGGACTTATATAGGAGATATCTACGAATATACGAAAAATATAAGTCGACTCGTAAAATCTTTATGAATTTTTTTCACACCCCTCTACGGGTGGCGCCATATTGAAATGTATATTAAATTAGATGTTATGATATATACTATTTATTTATAATAATTTTATGGCGGCACGCGGACTTATATAGGAGATATCTAAGATTATACGAAAATATAAGTCGAGTCGCACAATCTTTATGATTTTTTTCGCACCGTCCTACGGGTGGTGCCACATTAATATATATATTGTTTAATTTGTTATAATATATATTATTTATTTATAGTAATTTAAAGGCGGCACGCGAACTTATATAGGAGATACCTTAGATTAAATAAAAATGAAGGACGGGTCACACTTTCTTTATGAATTTTTTTCACACCCTCCTACAGGTGATGCTATATTAAAATATATATTATATAATTTGTTATAATGCATACTATTTATTTATATTAATTTCAAGGCGGCACGCGGCATTATATAGGAGATATCTAAAAAAATATGCACATAGGATAGATAACGTAAACTTTATTATTTTTTTTACAAATTCCCTACGGGTGGTTCTATTACAAAATATATAAGAGTATATTTGTTATAATACATACTATTTATTTATAATAATTTCGATGCGGCACTCTCAAGATATTTAGGGAATAAATACATTTGTTGATTATATACTGCCATAACCTATAAAGTTTATGTGGTTAGTATCATCAAAATTAATAAATTACCTGCGTCTGATAATTTTATATGTATTATTTTTATTTATTCTTTCGTTTAATATATACTTTATTGTCATTTATTCCTTAATTTCTATAATAATTACCACTGGTATATCTGTTAGGTCATGGTAATGCAATGTATAATGTTTGTTCACAATAGGTTCTGTTACAGAAGTGGCCGCTAGAATTGGCCGCTAGAATCACTCTGGTTATCTCCTCTATGAAATATGAAACTGTTTCGCGTATGAATTATTATATAAAAAAAATAACATTACAATAAATTACTTCTTATTCTTTGTTACAGTGCCACACTAACGGGAAGTACAAAAAAAATAATAACTTGTTCATATCAATCTATTTTAAACAAAAAACAGCAAAATATCTAGAAACGATTTAGACTGAGCTTGATTTAATACACATTTATGACGAACATTGTTTAAACGTTTAAACTATACGTTTATGTTTAATTAGCTCTATTTTAATATTCTTAATATTATTACAAAATAAGGATCTCATAATTGAGGAAATGAAGTAAGAAATATAATAACAAAAATCAGTATAATCTAAAGTATATTTTTATTGTAACTTTGATATTATATATATAATATATATAAATATATAAAAAAAGTTTTTATTGACTTACTTGGCTTGCATAAGTATTTTTCTTGTTTGTTTCTTGTTTTTCTTGTTTAATGGCAGCAAGCCTACTTTGTTTTAAACAAATGATTGTTGCAGTTTGTTAAAATTTATCTTCAATTTGAATAAAAACTTTTTTTTGGCCAGATAGAAAAAAATGTTTCAGACAAATATTGTAGTAGAATGTTTATGGATTTTATAAATGTTTTATTTTCGAAAATCGATGGGGTGGTTTTCAAAATATCTTGTTTTGAAATTTTTGATTGGTCGCCATTTTGTTATTTGATGAAATAGAAAATAATTGTAAATACAAGTGTTTTAGAGAACCGAAACCGAAAAAGTTTTTGTATTTTTTAAATATTTAAAATAAGGGAGTTATGACGATATATATATATATATATATATATATATATATATATATATATATATATATATATATATATATATACTGTCCCAGAAGTCGACGATCAAACTAAATGGGGTGATAGAGGAGATCATTTCCAATCAAAATAACTGTATATATTGTAATGCAATTGTTGATGGTTCAAAAGTTATTGCAACTTTTGTAGTTTCTCCTAAAAACGGCAAGGCGTCCAATAGAATTATTATTATTATTATTACGAGACGTTTGTTTCTCTTTTTCTTTTTTATTGTATGCACCTGAAGGTTCTACTTTCTAATAAAATCATTTTCTTGAACATGAGTACCTTCTATTAATAATAAAAATATTGTTTTGTGAAAAATTTTTCTACCGGAAAAAAGCTACTTGATTTTAAAGTGTCGCTGACAGAGAAAAATGTCCTAAAAAAAATTAACCAACTATCAGAAGAAGTTGAGTATTTAATGTAGATTTTAACGCGGTATAACACATGGGGATATTCAGAGCAGATTTTCTTAAATAATTTTTTTTTTCTACAAGAAAGTATTTCAGTTAAAAATACAATTGAAAAATTCGAGAATTATCTTAGATGCTGTGTCCAATAAGAGGTGTTATTTTGAATAGCCCGCTATTTCGGTAGATGTCGCGTTTGAAGCTGTCATTTTTTGACATTTGACAAGTAGAAACTACGCCATTAATAAAAATGGAACGATACACGCTTCAACCACGCATTGAAATTATTAAAATTATTATGAAATAAAATATTTAAATTTCAACTTGAAATAACTCTTTTGTTTTTAATTTCAGAGGCATAGTGATAATGAACTTTTATATTCAGATAATAAAAATCTTTTAAATGGTACCATTTCCAATATGGCATTCCATTTAAAAAAAAGGTATTTTGTTGAATAAGTCGTGAATTTGATGTTCAATTGTTTTGTATTTTTCACCGTTAAATTTGTCGTATAATATCGCCCAACTTTGTCCATTTAATCGTCTTTCTATCTCTTCAAATAAGAAAGTTAGCAATGGTGGCTCGCTTACAGTGGACACACTATACATGGGATACACTGCACAAATTTAAATTTGTTGAAATTGCCGCGTTTTGCAAGCCAAACTTACACACGGTAAATTTAGCTTCTGGAGAATTTCTTTTGTTAGCCCTTATAATATTTTTTTCCCTCTAAATATTATATATTCATATATACTGTATAGTTATTATAATTTTATTTATTCTTTCCTTTCCTGGGACGTATCACACAATCTTTATGAATTTTTTCACACCCTTCTACGGGTGGTGTTATATTGAAATGTATATTAAATAAGTTGTTATAATATATACTATTTATTTATAATAATTTTATGGCGGCACGCGGACTTCTATAGGAGATATCTGATATTATACAGAAATATAAGGCGAGTCATACTATCAAAACATTATGTTATAATCGAATAAAAAATGTTTTTAATTAATTTTTTCTACGAATGTGCGATTTAACAAGTTTTCTGACATAAAATGACAACTGAAAGCAGACATTACGTGTGGAAAAAAGTTTCCACACTCGTTTTCCGCACGCGAATAAAAACATTGGAAGAAGTACGAGCCCTGCGCCAAAAGAATTGGCCTACATCCTTTTTCTTAACTTACAAGGCAACAACTCATATACATTTTTAATGATAATAACGCGTTTTGTTTAAGCAATAAATTAATTAAAATAACACAAAAGTAAGTTTAGGATTCATAGTTGAATAAGTGTAAACAATAAATTAAATTAAAAAAAATATATCATCACGGCATACCTATTGCTGGGTGTGCCAAGCTGCTTTCTACGCATATATCGATAATGACGATGACATATTCGTACCGTGTGGACATTTACAATCATACGTCACCTCACGGGCACTCATTGCTGGCGTGGAGAGTACAGGGGTTACTTTTGTGCCAATTAAAATTCGAATTAAGTTTTGGCATCGATCGGGATCAAAGTCGGGTCTCTAGAGTCGCGACCAGACACACAGGCACATGGCTATGAGACCCCATTAAATAACAGAGAAACAAATTCAGGTATTAAATTTAGTAATTTTATACGAAAAAATATAATAAATAGATGTAGCCCAATTCTTTTGACGCAGGGCTCGTCGTACAATTTTCGTAATTTAGTAACGATTTCACTTTTTATAACACATTTAGTAAAATGTAACAAAGATAATAAACTATTTTTTCATATATTTTAAACATTGTTTTATTTATAATTTTGTGATTGTTTATTATTTGTTTGAGAGATTCTACATTCTGTGTGTATATTTATTTGGCAGCTATTTATTTCAACACATTAATTTTTTAATTATTAAAATGTCAAAGTTAAACTAAACAAAATGAAACAATTTATTGAATGATAAATGAGGATTAATATTTACACTACGTAAAGAATTTAACCTTTTTTAGAACCATAAAACTTAAGTTAAATATCTTTATTTATAAACGCTACGAAATACATATATAACTATACTAATATACCATATCTTAGGCTTTACCTTTGAATATATAATATCAATGTCAGTAGTAGGTATTATATATTCAAAGGCTTTACGTATGCAGCGTCATAATGTTTATACAGTCAAACCTGCCTAAACCGGAATCGTATGGGACCAAAATATCGTTCCGGCTTGTACAAAAACCTCTATAAGACGGAAAATAAACCTTCATTAAACGGAAATAATATTTATTTTAAATTTTAATTACAATATGTACTAAGGGCTTTCCCATTGTTCCATCAGCAAAACCACAGAGGAGAATTGTAATTCGTTCTTTGGGATGTTTACCACCGACGCATTTATCCTTTTTACCTCTCGCTAAGAGAGGTATTGGATTCATGCTAAAAATCGCATATCCAGATTTTATTGAATAAGCACGTTTTAAGGTCCCTACAATCCGATTTTAACATTTTTACGATGATGTCTGTGTGTGTGTGTGTGTGTGTGTGTGTGTGTGTGTGGATGTGTGTGTGTGGGATGTTGGAAGGACGGTTACTCAAAAACTATAAGACTTAAAATTTGTTTAACAACGTATTTCCCAATCGGACATTCATGGGAAGATCTGAAAAGGTTTTGGTAACAATTGGACAACCGGAAGTAGAAGATTCTTGAAAAAAAATCTTCTAAATATTATTTTTTGAAAATTTTTCTTGATAATATTAAAGAAAAATAAATTCTCTTTCTGATACATTTAAATATTTTTATACATATTTTATAGATTTAGAGATAAAAGGAATATAATATATAAAATAATGTTGTAATTAATTTTACAACCGAAAGGATGCCATGAAAAATAGTTGCAAATTTAAATTATTTGTAACTGACAGATAAATGTCAGTGTCAGAAATAATGAGTAATGAAAGAAAAATGTATTTGGAGAATCCCTTAATTCTTGATCTGTGACTATTATGGAGATGACAAGTCTAGGTTGAAGGACTTAAATTTGTTTCAAACATTATGGGACAATGTACACCAGTACTGTAGACTAGAGTAACTTTGAATTGCGAAAAAGCTATCAAATTCTTCTCAAGTAAGTTGTAAATACAGTAGAACCCCGGTTATCCGAGGTAACGTGGGGGATACCCTCCTCGGATATCTGAAAACTCGGATAATCCGGATTTATTTTTTATTCATTAAAAAAATAAACACAAATGTACTTTAAACGGTTTTTTAACGTTTTTAACATGTAAATAAGTATGTATGTATATTATAAAACATTGAAATAGTTATCTATGCGTTGCTATTTCATATTGCATCTTTTTCTCGCTGCCATATTTCTCCATCTGTTAAGAAGAAGCAAATCCGCTGGGGTTGCCTCTGATTGTTGTTCGATATACCTCAGAGCTTTTTCCAGATTTTAAATGGAAATATTTTAGAAGCTCGGTTAATACGGATGGGTCTTTAGATTGGCTCGGTTAATCCAGATCATAGACGCGCGTACCTCGCATGTTGGGTCTTTAGATCGGCTCGGTTAATCCGGAGCTCGGATAATTGCGACTCGGATAATCGAGGTTCTACTGTATTGACAAAATTACACATCGATATAAGAATAATCGGAGTGCAATCTATCCGTCACTTTATTAAAGGGAATTAGTGTTATTTAGATATAACAAGTATGAAAAAATAAAATGTAAAAGAAGATATGTAAGAATAGATGCACAATCCATATATACATTTTAGACCGCCCAAAATTAATGTTTTTACTAGAAGAATATGAAGAGAAAGTAAACAAAGTTGTTCGAATTGAAAATTGCTGTTACCAGCCTAATATTTATATATGGTAAACTCTACTTTGTAATTTATTGTAACATAATTTATGGTAAATATCTTTATGTTGAGACATGCTATTATTGAATAATAAAGAAGTTTATACGTCATAGATTTATATGAATATATTATTTGTATTTATAAAAATAATCTTTGCTTTATGCATACAGCCAGGTAAAATATACGGCGAGAGGTTATGTGCTGGCCACATCAGATTTTTTAAAGTTAAAGTTTTGCTTGGAAGCGCACGGAAAAACAGTGCCGTTTCATCGCAGTTGCCTATGTCTTGTGGTTCATAATTTTTAATTAATTCTGTCAATTTCGGTTTCCAAATATCGACAACTGTCAAGTCAACATCTTTAGCTTCCCCACAAATTTGTTTAAATGAAATTTCATGTCGTGCTCTAAAACTCTCCAGCCATCCATTAGAATCCATGAATTAATGTTTAGGTGCTCTGCAATCATTTTGGCTTTCTCTTGTAAAATTGGCCCAGAAATTGGAATATTCCGTGATCTGGCATTCAAAAACCATTCGTAAACGACTTTGTTAATATTTTCATTGCCAGTTTTTCTTAAATGTCACTTAGAGCTTCCTTGACGTTGACCACTTAGCCACTCTTCTTTAATTTTCTCTTTACCTTTCAAAATTTTATACACTTGGGTTTTACCACATTGAATTTTTTTACAAAGTTCTTTTACATTTAAACCGTGTTGTTCTTCGTCATTAATGAAATCAATTTTTGATTTGAGTGTTAAAGTGTTTGTTTGTTTTTCTACCATGTTTCTTCTTTTAATACCGCCGACTTTAAGGACAGAACAGTGAACATTTACGCGCTGACGACTTTGTTTTAACTACGAAGACTATTATTTACACAACAGAGATGCAGTTCGACCAATCATCGTTGCTTATATACCGCGTGACTCGTGTATGCAGACGCTGGCTTCCGTTTTATACAGGTTTATTTTTATCGGCGCGACCCTAAAATTGTATTCCGCGTCCGCGTTACGCAGTTTCCGTCTTACACAAATCCCAGTACATTATAATTGGTATTCCATGACACGGGACTTTTGAAAGATTCTGCCATAAGCAGGATTCCGTCTTATTGAGAGTCCGGCTTAGACAGGTTTGACTGTACATCGCTCTTTTCATTTCCTGTTTTTTTCAGTTTCATAACGTTCAAATCTTGACCATGAAGTTAGCGCAGAGAACTTCGTGCGCCCACAATTTTAAAAGTACACTCTACAGTACTAATTTTAGCCGTGTTCCTTCTAACTGTGATTTTGATTTTGTGAATCCTGATTAGTTTAATCGTGATCCTTTTGAATCATGATTTAAAAATTATATCAAGAAAACAACTTAAATAGTATAAACACCATCTAGCGTCAAATATCATAAACACACCAATACAAACTAATTTATTTTATTTTATAAATAATCTACTGTCGTGTCTTGTAGTCAGCATATTAAAAATGGATCATATAGAAATATAAGAAAAATGTTCTTGGTAATATATGAAGTATGTTTCCTTAAAACAAATATTTTATGTATGTAACATATTTTCTGTTTTCAAAAATATGGTGAGTCATTACATTATTTTGTAGGAAAATCATATTTCCTTTGATGCAACAAACCCCACATTGATATATTTTTTTACGCTCGAAAACCGAAAACCTATTGGCGTTAGCCACTTTTAAATTTGTTCTGAAATGAATCTGTGTGATCATTCAAAAAGGATGATTCAGAAGGGAAAGGGGACGATTGTCTAGTGATCACAAAATGAGAAAGTGGGGATAACGAATAAGAAATGAGAAAACATACTTCTTCTTAATCATGATCACTTTGATGCTTTTGATTGTGAATCACAGCCCGAAGGAACACGGCTTTTAAATAAAAAATATTAACAAAAACTCTACCTACTCCGATTCAATAAATATTTTCCAGGTACATTTTGTACTCAGGAGTGTACTTTTTAAATTGTGAGCGCCAAGTTCATCTGCGCCAACTTCATGGTCAAGATTTTAACGTTAGGAAACTGAAACAAAAAACTAACGGGGCGATGTATGAACATTAGGACGATGTGTATGTTCCCAATTATATCTTATAGTTAATTGTATTTAATTTTACAATAATCTAGTTGTATTCTTCGTAACAAGTTCTATGTTATCTGTTTTTGTTTCAAAATTGGTTACTTATATTCCTGGTAGCAAATTATATCATCTGTAATATATTAATTTTTGTTAATGTAAAATTACATATAAATTTCATTATTTTTTCATTACTTACTTATCCTTTCATCCAGTTTGTTATAACTGTACTGCAAAATATTGGATGCCTCATGTGTCACAGCCTTTATTTCGTAAATATAACGCCAGCAGTAATCATGACACCACGATATCCTCCTTGCATGATACTTTCGCAATCATTTTGATCATATGCTATGTTGATCTCCTGAAGATTATATTAAAATTAATTAAACAGCAACAGAGATAAATTTAAAATAGCAATTTTAAATTTTATTCTCCCAGAAGTGAGGTTAATCACACCACACAAATATCGCGTAAATTAAAATTAAAACTGTAAGCTTGCCGTTTTCTTTGTCATTATAAATAAATACATTCTTGAAGAACATATAAATCTTATTATTTTTTCATTAATTATTTATCCTTTCGCCCAGTTTATTATAACTGTACTGCAAAATATTGAATGCCTTTCTTTTATATATTCCTCATAATCTTCTTAATTGTTTTACAATACTTTTACTGAAATAAGTAATGTATTGAATGCTAAATATTTATAAACACAAATATTAATTGAAATTCAGAATGATGACAAATTTAATCACCAACAAAAAGTTTTTCAAATTCATATAACAGGCTGTTAAATTTATTTTTATATTATTTTATATAGTATATTAATTATTTTGAAAGAGAAATGTTTATATCAATTATTAATAACTCATTTTTAAAATATTAATTTACTCTGTTGAAAATAAATAAAAATTACTAGACAATATTAAAATGAAATCTTGGTGAACAAACAAACGAACCATTAGAGATTGTCAGCCATCTTTGTCGAACGGTGCATAAGTCAAGATTTGAGCATTTTGGTACGCCTCAACTTCATGGACTAGATTTGCGGAGTCGAGAAATGCATAAGTCGTGATTTGTAGAAGGCTATGTAACTTCATGGGCTAGATTTGCGGAGTCGAAACATGCATAAATCGTGATTTGAAGAAGGCTATGCAAAAGTATTCGTATGTTTCATGCAATCCCATTATTCATAATGAACCATTGTCTAGAACATTTTAAACAAATACTTACAGTTGAGAGCATTTAATATATAACTTGGGAGAGCATTCATGAGATGGCACTGCAAACAGTTTAAACTTTAATTATACTAGTGTTACAATACAACTGTCAGCTGTTACAGTGTAGTTTGGAGTTGTAAATCGAACTGTGTTAACCTCTCTTGCATCTACTACAAATTATTTGTTTGTAAATAAATATTTTGTGGATATTGTTTGGTGAAAGTGATTAGAGAATTTGTTGAACATGCGTTCCATAATTTATTTGTGCTTTATGTGCTCCAATGATATCAAATGCAACATTGTGGACAACAAAATTGTTACTCAAGTGGAATATCTTATGCCTGAAATTGTAAGTAACTTTATATATTTTACTTTTCTTTGAAGGTATTGAATAACTTTGAAACTTATATTGAAATATGAAGTCATATAAAGAAAATAACTTCAAAAGTTCAAGTTCTTGTATACAAATTTCTTACAAACGCCACATTCCTCCTGTTCTCCCCTAGAAAACTGGAAATTCTACTTAAAATAAAGAGAACTTATTATTGACTGATTGGTTTATAAATTGGCAATATTTTTTCCATCCTTACCCGTCTTATGTGAAGCTACGTACTACTTTTAACACTTCAGTGCTTGTGGAATAATTCCATCTGCTAATTAAATGTTTATATGTACAATGTGTTTTAAAGAGTAATGATTAATGATTAATGGTAGCGGTGTGATTATAGGTGAGGATGGACGCAAGTACTTTAGTAGTACACATTGTAGTTGGAAATCGCGAAACATCTAAAAGAAAAACTAATAAAAAACGTGATATATATTAAAAAGTTGCAAACTGTAAACATTTCTCCAACGCAGGAAATACTCCCTCCATATTATTCCTACCTCCATGGTTCTAACTGTTATTTTATTATTTATCGAGCATTAATTACACCTTTGTATTCATCAAAATACTTTTATTTTGTAAAGGAAAATGAACCTCTTGACAACAACATTTTTGTATTTATATCAGCTGTTTCTTTTTCAAATTCCACTAGACTACAGCACTCATGTAGTGCCATCTAGCACTGACTCACAGATAACATTACAAGTTTCTTTTTTTTTCATTTAACAGTAACCTTCGACCATATAACTATAGTCATGTAATTGCGTATACGTAGGTGTATACCTTGTTCAAAGATATTTCGTTATGGCTTTAACTTACTAAGCCTATGGTGAACCGCACACAGCAAGAGATTCTACCTGTTGGCGCTCAGGGTAGGATTGCAAAATATTTAAATTCGGAAATCTCTAATCTCTGTGCGCATTACGTATTTCAGATTTACTTGAAATAGTACTAAATTCGCAAAATTAAATTAAGTCTTTGACTATTACTAGAAATATAAGATGAGAAGAATCGTCCTTGACCGGTATTAATACATAGCAGGGAAACTAAAATACCAAAGGCATACATAGTGAGTGGGTATATAAATGAGTTTTCAAAAAATTAAAATCTGTAGTAATACTAACTGTCGTACTGAGGTCAACAATATACGTATTTAATATGTGGCGACCATTTGAAGAAGACAATACTGATGTTAATTGCATAATTTAATTAAATGACGAATTGTTATACAATGATACTTTTATGTAACATTTTTTTTTTTTTTTTGCTTCATTATCATTAATAATATTTGTACAAAATTCTCTGTTTCATTATTAAAAGTAAAATTAAATTGGGAAATATTGAATACATACCTGTCCTTCCACCCCTATAAATCAAGCTTAAATTCCTAACAATAGTCCCGCTGAGAGGGCCATAACGAAATATCTCCGAACAAGCTATTCAGAACTGACATGTCCGATGGCGGCAGCACCATCGGGCCGATCAGCTGCTTCTGAATTGGTACTCGCAGTGTTGTGACATATGAAAACAAACAACAAAAGCAATTTTTTTCACTTAAAATGGGGTTTGGTACCACAGAACATTTCAAAATTTCTGGAAGCAACAGCTACTTCTAAATGTATTATAGAAGATATGTTAAAATGTATTTATAATTTTATATATATTTAATCAATTGAAATTGATGATCGCAGGTGAGCGAATTATAAATGCTAACCACATAATATTATGTGGAGTATTAAAAAATGACGGTATAATGTGAGTAATATTTGCACTTTGTCTGCGAACCAGTGCAATTTCTACAAAACCACATGAAATCAAAATACATTTAGAGAAAATTTAAAAATTATTAGTGCAGAATGCACGTGTAAAGATAGATAAAGACCACGAAATATGTAATTATCCGATTTAAAATGACGAGAACAAACTTTCATATGTTTTGTTTTGTTTTGATTTTTTTTGCACTACGAATTGCATATTCCCATGCTTTCCCATTTTTATTCACATCAAATGATCAAACCACATGTAACTCAAGCATACAGTTACAATATAGTAACTCAAGCATACAGTTACAATATAGTACCAAATCGGAAAGTTCATATTTTTCCCACCAGATGTCATGTCGCAGCTTGTCAGTTGTCAATACAATATTTTGATGTGAACGGCCTAAGTTCCGGGGAAAGAGGATTGTGCCCCTATACGATGTTTTGTTGGTTGCTTACTTGCAATAAATACAAGAGACGTGGACTTCTTAGCCAGCCCTCAGCTATTTGGTTTGTGTCATTTGAGGCGAATAGTTATGTTTTGGTATTTCATTTAGTTCTATATTTGTGTTTTTGACTTTTTTAGTGTTTGTTTATAGTTATTTAATAGTTTTTATAGTGTTTAATTGGATTCTGTTCAGAAGAGGAAAGCATATTGCAATTTAACAAATACTTCAGTATTTACTATTTCCATTCGTAAAATTGGGGAAAAATGTTACAGACAGGTGGAACATATATCAACTATATGGCAGAAAAATATTGTTGATAAATTAACATTACAAACCCTAAAGAACCTCCCAACTTATGTACTGCAAAATTTTGACGTGAAGCATATATCAGCTGATGATATTTTGAATAACTATTTCATTCAAATTGTAAAAGCCATATTAAAACAATATTTTAACCTGAGAATTAGACATCAGTGTACAAAACTGATACATTTCAAAAACCACTAAATGATTCTACATATGTTTAAATGTTTGTAAATAAAATAAAATAGAAAATGTGTGTTCTAATTATATTTCCCTTCTTTATTTAATACTTATATTTTACAAGTTACAGAACTGTATTTAACATAATCCATTTTCATGTAGTATATCGCTATAAAATTGTCTATAAATGTTTTATTAAAATTGCTGTTATTACATTAGAACTGATCAAAATTAATTATTTTCCTTTCTTTTTATTCATTATAAAGTGCAACACAATGAAACTAATAACATTAAAAATTGAATATTTTAAAATAAATTGTAATATGTATTTAATATTTCAAATTAAATACTGTGTATTATGCAACCAACTCCCCGTCTCTTTACTGTACGCAAGCAACCAACAACAACCTTAAGGTCCACAATCCCCTTTCCCCGGAACATAGGCCGTTCGGTTCAGAACAAATGCCCGTATTACGTGTCTATAGTTATATGGTCGAAGACAATAACCATGACGCCATCTTATACAAGTTATGTAAAATACCCAATAGTCTTTATTTTTAAAAAGTTTATTTATTCTTTAAAAAGTTATTTATTCACACAGGATTGTGTATACAGGTTGAGTACCAACTAACATCTCTGCTCTCTCTTACTCTACACTACGTTTTATAACTTCTTTAAGATAACATAACCATAGCACACTTATTCTCTACTCAAGGACTGCTTATTAAGGAAAAAATAATATTATCAGTCGAATTATTGATTAATATAACTCCTCCGTCCCTAGAATAATATTATTTCTTTATTTACAATTGTTCTCTTAAATCCTGTAATTCTATAACATCATTATTTTTCTTAATATTATAATTATTATTATATTTTAAAAAAATTATTATGATTACAATAATAATAAATAATATTATAATAGTTATTAATACAGTATTTATTATATTATGACTATGACTTACAATTATGCTTTTAGTGTTAGGAAGTTCGGGTATTATAATATCTTGGTTATCTATCGGTTCTAAATTTAAACTTTCATTGGTCAACTTTACTTCGTCAATTTGAATATTCATATTTTCAAAAATTATTTCTTTTGAATTTATTAATTTCTTTTCTATCGCATAATTGTTTATTTTACAGTCTGTTTCCAAATTAGTTTTATATATTCCTTTCAATCTCTTCTTAATTTCGAATTTTTTACATTTTATGTTAATATCTTTAAATTCTGAAGTAACAATATAATATACATTAGAGTTTTCTATTTCGAAAATACCATATGCTCTTTTTAATTTGTAATATTCGCAATAATTGTTATTTTGTTTTATAATTATATTACTTAAACAATCTTTTACTTCTACAAAGTTAGTTTTACAATGAAATGCATGATTAATATTAATACATTGTTGAGTATAATATAGGTTTTGATCTTTTTTGATTAGTAACTCTTTATTGTCATTAATTAAATATATTTATCCACGACTGTCAAATAATATACCCATAATTCTACCGTTTTTTATCAATTAATAACCTTCGTTACTGTTGCTAATTGAATAATATTGACAGTTCGATGGAATAATATTATTCAATCGTTATGTCAAATTCAAATCTTACCTTACAAAAAGTACAAACAAATTACTTTTAATAATATTTATTTCCACATAAAAAGCCAAAAGTATTCTAGGTTTCTCGTTTTTTATAGTTTTACTTTCTTCTTAAGCTTAAAATGTAGCTGAATAGTTGGTTTAAAATTTTCTGCTAAATGTCAAATCACTTCATAGTTTTGTTAAAACAAATACCCAGTACTCAACGCTAACTATGTTTATGTTTGTAAACAAACAATATTCTAAATTTGTTAGGTTATTTCTGACTTTATAATAGTACAGTATGTTATTATTTGACATTTGTGGATAAAGTATAGTATTCTATTCGCATGTAATGGCTATTACTCACTCGAATGATTTACATCACTCGCCTTTCGGCTCGTGATGCAAACTTCATTCTCATGAGTAACAGCATACATTACATGCTCATTGAATAATATACTATTAATTTTCTATGATTAAAGGTATTGGTGTAATTTGTAATAAATTTTCATCGTTATTATCAGAGTGAACCTAGCAGCCGATTCGCAGCAGCCGATTCGAACGAAAAATATTTTGGATATGCAACTACGGACGTAACATAGCATAATGCAGAGTTAGAGTAATATATGAACATAACATACTGAGTATTATTCAGTAAATATTAACATGTAAATATGTAAAATATTATAGAACAAAGAACATATTTTTTTTTCATAAATAAATAATAGAAAATAAGAACAATTGAAAATATAAACTAATGATCAAATATAGTGAAAATCAAAATTAAATAATCTTTATCATTACAAATAAAGGCCGTGACAAAACCATATGAACAACATTTATTACTACACATCCCCCGAATATAAAAATATATAAATTATCAAAATATTCAGAGGATAAGGGTTAATAATATAAGTTTAAATCCAGAAGCAACGAAAATTTTACTTGTTTCAATTTTTTTTTTCAAAATAACTAGAAGCCGTGACAAAACCATATTAATAACAGTTATTACTACACACCCCCAGAATACAAAAATATAAAAATTATTAAAATATTCAGGGGATAAGGGTTAATAATATAAGTTTAAATCCAGAAGCAACGAAAATTTTACTTGTTTCATTTTTTTTATTATTTTTCAAAATAACTAGAAGCCGTGACAAAACCATATTAATAACAGTTATTACTACAAAAATATATATTTTTTTAAAATATTCATGGGATAAGGGTTAATAATATAACCTTAAATCCAGAAGCAACGAAAATTTTACTTGTTTCAATTTTTTTATTATTATTCAAAATAACTAGAAGCCGTGACAAAAACATATTAATAACAGTTATTACTACAAAAATATATATTTTTTTAAAATATTCATGGGATAAGGGTTAATAATATAACCTTAAATCCAGAAGCAACGAAAATTTTACTTGTTTCAATTTTTTTATTATTATTCAAAATAACTAGAAGCCGTGACAATACCATATTAATAACAGTTATTACTACACACCCCCCGAATACAAAAATATAAAAATTATTAAAATATTCATGGGATAAGGGTTAATAATATAACCTTAAATCCAGAAGCAACGAAAATTTTACTTGTTTCAATTTTTACCTCTCGCTAAGAGAGGTATTGCATTCATGCTAAAAATCGCATATCCAGATTTTATTGAATAAGCACGTTTTAAGGTCCTTACAATCCGATTTTAACATTTTTACGATGATGTCTGTGTGTGTGTGTGTGTGTGTGTGTGTGGATGTGTGTGTGTGTGTGTGTGTGTGTGTGTGTGGGATGTTGGAAGGACGGTTACTCAAAAACTATAAGACTTAAAATTTGTTTAACAACGTATTTCCCAATCGGACATTCCCGGGAAGATCTGAAAAGGTTTTGGTAACAATTGGACAACCGGAAGTAGAAGATTCTTGAAAAAAAATCTTATAAATATTATTTTTTGAAAATTTTACGTGGTAATATTATAGAAAATTAAATTCTCTATCTGATACATTTAAATATTTTATTATATATTCTATAGATTTAGAGATAAAATAAATATAATATATAAAATAATCTGTTGTAATAAATCTTACAGCCGAAAGAATGCCATGGATTTAAATTGTCAAAAAATGTCAGTGTCAGAAATCCGGAGACATTACTGAAGATTTTTTCTGGGAAGTATATACATTATATTATTTCTTATTGCATTAATAGTTTAATATTTAATATTATAGGTATATTACACATACCCTTCATATATGCTGTTACTTCCGACAATGAATTGGAAACATCACGAAAAATTTCTTCATAGAATGAATTTAAATTTAAAAAATCTAAATATATGGAATAGATATAAGTAGAATTTTTGGTGTAGAGTGTAAGTATACAAGAAATGTTAAATACATTAAGGCGCGAGTAGTTATGTGACTTTTTGGCCTTGACAAGCAGATATGGGGGCCAATGTCAGAATTATAGCTAGTAATTATGTATATAGATGTCATATATCATAATTTCTCATTCTAAATTTAGTGATTTTCCAATTTCATGTGATTTATTTTCCTCGACAAGTCAATTCCACACTCCTGGTGACAAATTAACTACGTGAATTTAGAAAATCCTGAAATTTTTAATGAAAAATTCTGACATTTATGTACATAATTACTAATTATCATTCTGAAACGGGCCCCCACATCTGCTTGTCAAGACCAACAATGTAACATGACTGTTCGCGCCCTATACTTAACCAAAAAAAGGAAGTGGCGAGAGGTATTGTGCTGGCCACAACAGATTTTTTTATTATTATTCAAAATAACTAGAAGCCGTGACAAAAACATATTAATAACAGTTATTACTACTTTCTTTCTTCTGGATTTAAGGTTATATTATTAACCCTTATCCCCTGAATATTTTCATATTTTTTATATTTTTGTATTTGGGGGGTGTGTAGTAATAACTTTTATTAATATGGTTTTGTCACGGCTTCTAGTTATTTTTAAAACTAATAAAAAAATTGAAACAAGTAAAATTTTCGCTGCTTCTGGATTTAAAGTTATATTATTAACCCTTATCCCCTGAATATTTTAATAATTTTTATATTTTTGTATTTGGGGGGTGTGTAGTAATAACTGTTATTAATATGGTTTTGTCACGGCTTCTAGTTATTTTGAATAATAATAAAAAAATTGAAACAAGTAAAATTTTCGTTGCTTCTGGATTTAAGGTTATATTATTAACCCTTATCCCCTGAATATTTTCATAATTTTTATATTTTTGTATTCGGGGGGTCTGTAGTAATAACTGTTGTTAATATGGTTTTGTCACGACTTCTAGTTATTTTGAAAAATAAAAAAAATTAAACAAGTAAAATTTTCGTTGCTTCTGGATTTAAACATATATTATTAACCCTTATTCCCTGAATATTTTGATAATTTATATATTTTTATATTCGGGGGGTGTGTAGTAATAACTGTTGTTAATATGGTTTTGTCACGGCTTCTAGTTATTTTGAAAAATAATAAAAAAATTGAAACAAGTAAAATTTTCGCTGCTTCTGGATTTAAAGTTATATTATTAACCCTTATCCCCTGAATATTTTAATAATTTTTATATTTTTGTATTCGGGGGGTGTGTAGTAATAACTGTTATTAATATGGTATTGTCACGGCTTCTAGTTATTTTGAAAAATAATAAAAAAAGTGAAACAAGTAAAATTTTCGTTGCTTCTGGATTTAAACTTATATTATTAACCCTTATCCCCTGAATATTTTAATAATTTTTTATATTTTTGTATTCGGGGGGTGTGTAGTAATAACTGTTATTAATATGGTTTCGTCACGGCTTCTAGTTATTTTGAAAAATAAAAAAATTGAAATAAGTAAAAATTTTGTTGCTTCTGGATTTAAACATATATTATTAACCCTTATTCCCTGAATATTTTGATAATTTTTATATTTTTGTATTCGGGGGGTGTGTAGTAATAAATGTTGTTCATATGGTTTTGTCACGGTTTCTACTTATTTTTCACGGCCTTTATTTGTAATGATAAAGCGTATTTAATTTTGATTTTCACTATATTTAATCATTAGTTGTTTTATATTTTCAATTGTTCTTATTTTCTATTATTTATTTATGAAAAAAATTAATATATTCTTTGTTCTATAATATTTTACATATTTACATGTTAATATTTACTGAATAATATTTAATAATAATATGTTATGTTCATATATTACTCTTTAACTCTGCATTGTGCTATGTTACGTCCGTAGTTGGTTGTCCAAAATATTTTTCGTTCGAATCGGCTGCTGCGAATCGGCTGCTAGGTTCATCCTGATCTTGAATGGCTATTTCTCAGAAATTTAGATTTGTTTTAGTATCTCTTATTACCTCTCTTAATTCATTTATATTCATGATAGAGCTATGGAGTTTATTAATGTTGCAAAATGTAAGACTTGTTTCTATTTCGTTTATGATTTCTAATAAATTTATCAAAATGAAAGTAATTTGATTTATTATATCTTTAGTTCTAAATAAATTTTCGTATATAATTTGTTCATTTAAAATTTGTTCCATTTGAATTATACGGGATTTCAAAACAAGTTCATTATGGTTTATATTTTTGATTTGTTTATCAAATTTTTCGTTTATTTAAATTAATGTTTTCAAAATTTTGTTTTTCTAATATTTTCTAATTTTCCTCAATTTTTCTGAATATTTGATCATATCGTTCCGCATCTTGGGAATCCAGATTGCCTGTTATACTTTTGATAATACTTCCTAAACCGTTTATTAATCCACGTTTATTTCTATTATGAAATAGGTTTACCATTTTGTTACTAATTTTATCAAAATTAAACATAAGAATATTAATATTAGTTTCAATTCACGGTTTATAATATGTATTATTTTTACTTCCCTTAACATTAGAATTAATATTATCTACATAATTCCTTATTTTATTATATTCGGTTAATATAAAGGTTATATTATAATAATAGTATGAATAATATGAATTTGTATAGATATTAACTTTTCCTAAATCTACTATATTTAATCCTACATTATTTTTTACTTCTATTATTTCTGACCCCCGGCAGGAGTTTCTGGAACAAAAAGACGTTTCCTTTTTGTTAATTTTAAATTTCCTGCCATCTGTGATTTTAATAGTATTTCGTTTCTTATTGACAGAAACTACTTGTTGTTTCTTATATAGGGGTTTCTTAAATTTAGTCAACAATCGAGGATTTTCCTTAACCATAATATTTTTATCTTGGATTTCAATATTTTGATCTTTAGTTGCGTCTTGTTTTAAAAACCTTTTTAATTTATGTATTTTGTTTGTTTCTTGAACTTTTTCACGAATTTGTTGTAAATTTTCTTTCCAAATATTTAAATAATCATGATCGATATTATCAAAATTTGTTATTTTATTTCCTGTTTCGTTTCCAAATAATGTTTCTATTAGGGAATATTTTGTACTATTTAATGAATTGTTATATGCCACTACTGCCAAACAGATTTTCCTTTTTGTGGATAAATTATTGAACTCTTCTCTTTGTTTTATGATTCTAAGATGTTCTATTAGCGTAGAATTCATTCTACTAATTCATTACTTTGGGGGTTTGCTGTGGATGTAATATGTAATTTTATGTTATATCCGTTTAAGAAATTTTTAACAAGTTCATTTTTAAATTCAACTCCGTTGTCTGATACTATTTGGTTTGGTACTAGATAAAGAGAAAATATTTTTATTAGTTTCTCTACTATATTTATTGAAGTTGTATGTTTTAATGATTTACAAATTGCAAATTTTGTAAAAGCGTCTATCATAGTTAAATATTTTTCTTTATTAAGTGTCAAGATATCTATGAGAACAATATCGAAAGGGTGTTTAGGATTAGGTGTTAATTGATCTGGAATTTTATATGGGTTTCGTTCATATTTTGAATTTTGACATAATTCGCAATTATTAATAATTTTTTGGATATCTAATTGCATGTTTGGCCAATAATAACGTCGTCTTAATTTTTCATATGTTTCAGAGATACCGCGATGGTTAGTTTTCCCTAAATGATAATTTTGTATCGTTTCTTGCTGTTCTTCTATGTCTGTTACATCTTCTAATATATTATTACATTGAATTAATTTATAAGAGTCTTTTACAAATGTAGTACTCAGAATTTCATTAATAAGTTTTATTAAATTTTCTTCAATTATGCAATAATAATTTATTTTTGGGACCAAATAATCTTTCAAAACTTTGATAAGTTCTTCTTTAATATTATCAGTTTTAAACTGTACAATTAATCTTTGTTTATTGCCAAATAATCGTTTTAGTTCAATTTTATTTTCTTGGCCGGTTTTTATTGTTATTTGATTTTTCCCTATATTTAGAATTGAGTCTAAATATGTAATGCCATTAATGTCACTCTCTTCGTCTGAGTGTACGGTTTGATCGTCGTTATCGCTCAAATTATTTATTAAACTTTCGTTCGCAGTATTTATATAAACTTCTTCAGGTAATTCAGGTACAAACCAAGTGATATGCGTTTCTTTAAATATTTTGTTAATTAGGTCTAGAATTTGGTTAAAATCTTTTTTATCTAACCCGGAACATATTTGGGGTGAACTTAGTTCAAAAAATATCATTTGTATGCAATAATTTCGTAATTCTTTTAAAGTGTCTTGTATACCTACATTCGATAGTAGGTTTTTCATAAAATTTCTCTTTTGTTATTAAATGGAAAATTCTTTTATTATCAACATTTTGAATTAACATTTTTTTTATTATGTACTTTATGGTTTGAACATTTACCTTTACTATTGTAACGTTCATTTATTTGTTGGGCAAATCCTTTGCCAAATTTCAAATCTCTACTTATACAGTGCACGATATTTTTTGAATTTTCGAAAATATCATCATTCGTGGTTTTGATTTCAAATTGTTTTCTAATACGTGAAAGTGCATCTGCGTTAGTGTTTAATTTTCCCTCTTTATAGGCAATTTCAAAATCATACTCTTCGAGTTTTATACGCCACCTCATTAGTTCAGAATTGGGATCTTTTAATGACATCTACCATGTTAGGAGTCTGTGGTCAGTAATAATTTTGAACTTTCGCCCATAAACATATGGTCTAAAATACTTTACAGCCCAGAGTATGGCTAGCAATTCTTTCTCTGTTGTTGAGTAGTTTATCTCATGTTCATTTAGAGTTCTGGATGCATAAGCAATAGGTAATTCTTTATTTTCAAAATTTTGGGACAAAACTGCTCCGATAGCAAAATTACTAGCATCCGTAGTTATTGTAAAAGTTTTTTCATAATCAGGATACTGAAGTATAGGTGTATTTATTAATAGATTTTTAGCACATTCAAAACTTTTTCTATAATCGCTATTTTCAAATCTATTTTATTTTTTTTACCCAGCAATGGGTAATATGCCGTGATGAAATATTTATTTATTTATTTATTTTATCTTTCTTTAAGCATTGTGTAAGAGGTTTTGTTATTTTGGCAAAATTGGGTATAATTTTTCGGTAATAACCTATAAGGGCTAAAAATTGTTTGATTTCTTTGGGAGTTTTTGGTATTGGAAAACTTTTAACTGCATTTATTTTGTCTGGATTTGGTTTAATGCCATCTTTTGTGACAATATGGTCTATGTAAGCTACTTTCTTTCTCATAAATTCACTCTTGTCTAACTGGACCTTTAAACTGTGTTCTTTTAGTGTATTAAAAATTGTTTTGATATTCTCGATATGTTCTTGAAAGACTAGTTCCAAGGATTATAATATCATCTAGGTACACTAGACATATTTTATTGATATGATCGCGTAATACGTAGTTCATCAACCTTTGAAATGTTGCTGGTGCATTATTTAACCCAAAGGGCATACGAGTAAACTCGTAATGACCTTGGTCTGTACTAAACGCGGTTTTATGAATTGAATTTGGATGCATTTCAATCTGGTGGAATCCGCTTGTTAGATCTAAAGTTGTATAATAAATATTCTTCCCTAATTTGTCGAGGACATCAGATATGTTCGGTATGGGGAATTTATCGCTTACTGTTTTCGAGTTTAATTTTCGGTAATCAATTACCATTCTAAACTTCCTTTTGCCGCTGGCAACAAGTTTTTTTGGAACCATCCATACTGGTGAATTCCAAAGGGAATATGATGGTCTAATTATTTCGTCGCTCAATAATTTGTTTACTTGATTTTCAATTTCACCTTTATACACTTCCGGATAACGATAGTTTTTGGTGTAAACAGGTATTTCATCTGTTGTACGGATTTCATGTTTAATTGAATTTGTATGAGTTAATTTATCATTTTCTTTGGAAAAAATGTGGCTGCGTATAGCTAGCAGGCCCATGTCAGCAGAACCTAATGAAAACTAGTGCATATTTTTTTGCTATTTATTTTCCAATTAATTACCACAATGCCAATTTAATTGCCACTTTTTTAAAAAAGATACGGGGGGACTGCTAGCTTGACAATCAAGTTAGCAGTCCCTTGGGCTGTAATGCGTTACATTATAAAATATTAGTGTGTAGGAATTAATTGCCATTTAATTGCTACTTATTCATTGAAGATTTAAATAAATTCAGGCAAAACAGTAAAAAAAATAAAAAAAATACTACGATTAACATAAGACGTATAAATTCCATATCCAACTGATTATATCAGAATCCAACAAAATGCATTCTACCATAAAGTTTAGACGTTAATAAACTATATCCCTTTTACTTACCACTAACTAACCGAATAAAATAATATTAAATGAGAATGAATCACTATACCATATTTTTCATTTAACATTGAGCTTTGTAAATTAATTTCTCTAGCAGAACCCAACAAAATGCATTCTACCATAAAGATTACACGTTACTAAACCAGTATAAACTATATCCCTTTTAATTACCACATATTAATCGATTAAAACAATATTATATGAGAATGAATCAATATAACGTACTTTCATTCTAATATTGAGCTTTCTAAAATAATTGCTCTAGAAGAACCCAACAAAATGCATTCTACCATAAAGTTTAGACGTTACTAAACCAGTATAAACTATATCCCTTTTAATTACCACATATTAATCGATTAAAACAATATTATATGAGAATGAATCAATATAACGTACTTTCATTCTAATATTGAGCTTTCTAAAATAATTGCTCTAGCAGAACCCAACAAAATGCATTCTACCATAAAGTTTAGACGTTACTAAACCAGTATAAACTATATCCCTTTTAATTACCACATATTAATCGATTAAAACAATATTATATGAGAATGAATCAATATAACGTACTTTCATTCTAACATTGAGCTTTCTAACGTAATTGCTCTAGCAGACCCCAACAAAATGCATTCTACCATAAAGGTTAGACGTTACTAAACCAGTATAAACTATATCCCTTTTAATTACCACAAATTAATCGATTAAAACAATATTATATGAGCATGAATCAATATAACGTACTTTCATTCTAACATTGAAAGGTAAACTTTATGGTAGAATGCATTTTGTTGGGTTCTGCTAGAGCAATTAATTTAGAAAGTTCAATGTTAGAATGAAAGTACGTTATATTGATTCATTCCCATATAATATATTTTTATTCGGTTAATATGTGGTAATTAAAAGGGATATAGTTTATACTGGTTTAGTAACGTCTAAATTTTATGGTATAATGCATTTTGTTGGGGTCTGCTAGAGCAATTAATTTAGAAAGCTCAATGTTAGAATGAAAGAGCGGTTTATTGATACATTCTCATATGTTATTTTAATCGGTTAGGTAGTGGTAATTAAAAGGGATATAATTTATACTGGTTTATTAACGTCTAAACTTTATTGTAGAATGCATTTTGTTGGGGTCTGCTTGAGCAATTATTTTAGAAAGCTCAATGTTAGAATGAAAGTTCATTATATTGATTCATTCTCATATAATATTGTTTTAATCGGTTAATACGAGTATGTGGTAATTAAAAGGGATATAGTTTATACTGGTTTAGTAACGTCTAAACTTTATGGTAGAATGCATTTTGTAGGGTTCTGCTAGAGCAATTAATTTACAAAGCTGAATGTTAGAATGAAAGTACGTTATATTGATTCATGCTCATATAATATTGTTTTAATCGATTAATTTGTGGTAATTAAAAGGGATATAGTTTATACTGGTTTAGTAACGTCTAACCTTTATGGTAGAATGCATTTTGTTGGGGTCTGCTAGAGCAATTACGTTAGAAAGCTCAATGTTAGAATGAAAGTACGTTATATTAATTCATTCTCATATAATATTGTTTTAATCGGTTAATATGTGGTAATTAAAAGGGGTATAGTTTATACTGGTTTATTAACGTTTATACTTTATGGTAGAATGCATTTTGTAGGGTTCTGCTAGAGCAATTAATTTAAAAATCTCAATGTTAGAATGAAAGTACGTTATATTGATTCATGCTCATATAATATTGTTTTAAACGGTTAATATGTGGTAATTAAAAGGGATATAGTTTATACTGGTTTAGTAACGTCTAAACTTTATGGTAGAATGCATTTTGTTGGGTTCTGCTACAGCAATTAATTTATAAAGCTCAATGTTAGAATGAAAGTACGTTATATTGATTCATTCTCATATAATATTGTTTTAATCGGTTAATATGTGGTAATTAAAAGGGATATAGTTTATACTGGTTTATTAACGTCTAAACTTTATGGTAGCATGCATTTTGTTGGGTTCTACTAGAGCAATTATTTTAGAAAGCTCAATATTAGAATGAAAGTACGTTATATTGATTCATTGTCATATAATATTGTTTTAATCGGTTAATATGTGGTAATTAAAAGGGATATAGTTTATACTGGTTTAGTAACGTCTAAACTGTATGGTAGAATGCATTTTGTAGGGTTCTGCTAGAGCAATTAATTTACAAAGCTCAATGTTAGAATGAAAGTACATTATATTGATTCATTCTCATATAATATTGTTTTAATCGGTTAATATGTGGTAATTAAAAGGGATATAGCTTATACTGGTTTAGTAACGTGTAAACTTTATGGTAGAATGCATTTTGTTGGGGTCTGTTAGAGCAATTAATTTAGAAAGCTCAATGTTAGAATGAAAGTACGGTTTATTGATTCATTCTCATATATTATTTTAATCGGTTAGGTAATGGTAATTAAAAGGGATATAGTTTATACTGGTTTAGTAACGTCTAAACTTTATTGTAAAATGCATTTTGTTGGGTTCTGCTAGAGCAATTAATTTACAAAGCTAAATGTTAGAGTGAAAGTACGTTATATTGATTCATTGTCATATAATATTGTTTTAATCGGTTAATATGTGGTAATTAAAAGGGATATAGTTTATACTGGTTTAGTAACGTCTAAACTTTATTGTAAAATGCATTTTGTTGGGTTCTGCTAGAGCAATTAATTTACAAAGCTCAATGTTAGAGTGAAAGTACGTTATATTGATTCATTGTCATATAATATTGTTTTAATCGGTTAATATGTGGTAATTAAAAGGGATATAGTTTATACTGGTTTAGTAACGTCTAAACTTTATTGTAAAATGCATTTTGTTGGGTTCTGCTAGAGCAATTAATTTACAAAGCTCAATGTTAGAGTGAAAGTACGTTATATTGATTCATTGTCATATAATATTGTTTTAATCGGTTAATATGTGGTAATTAAAAGGGATATAGTTTATACTGGTTTAGTAACGTCTAAACTTTATTGTAAAATGCATTTTGTTGGGTTCTGCTAGAGAAATTAATTTACAAAGCTCAATGTTAGAGTGAAAGTACGTTATATTGATTCATTGTCATATAATATTGTTTTAATCGGTTAATATGTGGTAATTAAAAGGGATATAGTTTATACTGGTTTAGTAACGTCTAAACTTTATTGTAAAATGCATTTTGTTGGGTTCTGCTAGAGAAATTAATTTACAAAGCTCAATGTTAGAGTGAAAGTACGTTATATTGATTCATTGTCATATAATATTGTTTTAATCGGTTAATATGTGGTAATTAAAAGGGATATAGTTTATACTGGTTTAGTAACGTCTAAACTTTATTGTAAAATGCATTTTGTTGGGTTCTGCTAGAGCAAGTAATTTACAAAGCTCAATGTTAGAGTGAAAGTACGTTATATTGATTCATTGTCATATAATATTGTTTTAATCGGTTAATATGTGGTAATTAAAAGGGATATAGTTTATACTGGTTTAGTAACGTCTAAACTTTATTGTAAAATGCATTTTGTTGGGTTCTGCTAGAGCAATTAATTTACAAAGCTCAATGTTAGAGTGAAAGTACGTTATATTGATTCATTGTCATATAATATTGTTTTAATCGGTTAATATGTGGTAATTAAAAGGGATATAGTTTATACTGGTTTAGTAACGTCTAAACTTTATTGTAAAATGCATTTTGTTGGGTTCTGCTAGAGCAATTAATTTACAAAGCTCAATGTTAGAGTGAAAGTACGTTATATTGATTCATTGTCATATAATATTGTTTTAATCGGTTAATATGTGGTAATTAAAAGGGATATAGTTTATACTGGTTTAGTAACGTCTAAACTTTATTGTAAAATGCATTTTGTTGGGTTCTGCTAGAGCAATTAATTTACAAAGCTCAATGTTAGAGTGAAAGTACGTTATATTGATTCATTGTCATATAAAATTGTTTTAATCGGTTAATATGTGGTAATTAAAAGGGATATAGTTTATACTGGTTTAGTAACGTCTAAACTTTATTGTAAAATGCATTTTGTTGGGTTCTGCTAGAGCAAGTAATTTACAAAGCTCAATGTTAGAGTGAAAGTACGTTATATTGATTCATTGTCATATAATATTGTTTTAATCGGTTAATATGTGGTAATTAAAAGGGATATAGTTTATACTGGTTTAGTAACGTCTAAACTTTATTGTAAAATGCATTTTGTTGGGTTCTGCTAGAGCAAGTAATTTACAAAGCTCAATGTTAGAGTGAAAGTACGTTATATTGATTCATTGTCATATAATATTGTTTTAATCGGTTAATATGTGGTAATTAAAAGGGATATAGTTTATACTGGTTTAGTAACGTCTAAACTTTATTGTAAAATGCATTTTGTTGGGTTCTGCTAGAGCAATTAATTTACAAAGCTCAATGTTAGAGTGAAAGTACGTTATATTGATTCATTGTCATATAATATTGTTTTAATCGGTTAATATGTGGTAATTAAAAGGGATATAGTTTATACTGGTTTAGTAACGTCTAAACTTTATTGTAAAATGCATTTTGTTGGGTTCTGCTAGAGCAATTAATTTACAAAGCTCAATGTTAGAGTGAAAGTACGTTATATTGATTCATTGTCATATAATATTGTTTTAATCGGTTAATATGTGGTAATTAAAAGGGATATAGTTTATACTGGTTTAGTAACGTCTAAACTTTATTGTAAAATGCATTTTGTTGGGTTCTGCTAGAGCAATTAATTTACAAAGCTCAATGTTAGAGTGAAAGTACGTTATATTGATTCATTGTCATATAATATTGTTTTAATCGGTTAATATGTGGTAATTAAAAGGGATATAGTTTATACTGGTTTAGTAACGTCTAAACTTTATTGTAAAATGCATTTTGTTGGGTTCTGCTAGAGCAATTAATTTACAAAGCTCAATGTTAGAGTGAAAGTACGTTATATTGATTCATTCTCATATAATATTGTTTTAATCGGTTAATATGTGGTAATTAAAAGGGATATAGTTTATACTGGTTTAGTAACGTCTAAACTTTATGGTAGAATGCATTTTGTAGGGTTCTGCTAGAGCAATTAATTTACAAAGCTCAATGTTAGAGTGAAAGTACGTTATATTGATTCATTGTCATATAATAATATTGTTTTAATCGGTTAATATGTGGTAATTAAAAGGGATATAGTTTATACTGGTTTATTAACGTCTAAACTTTATGGTAGAATGCATTTTGTTGGGTTCTGCTAGAGCAATTAATTTACAAAGCTCAATGTTAAATGAAAAATATGGTATAGTGATTCATTCTCATTTAATATTATTTTATTCGGTTAGTTAGTGGTAAGTAAAAGGGATATAGTTTATTAACGTCTAAACTTTATGGTAGAATGCATTTTGTTGGATTCTGATATAATCAGTTGGATATGGAATTTATACGTCTTATGTTAATCGTAGTATTTTTTTTATTTTTTTTACTGTTTTGCCTGAATTTATTTAAATCTTCAATGAATAAGTAGCAATTAAATGGCAATTAATTCCTACACACTAATATTTTATAATGTAACGCATTACAGCCCAGGGGACTGCTAACTTGATTGTCAAGCTAGCAGTCCCCCCGTATCTTTTTAAAAAAAGTGGCAATTAAATTGGCATTGTGGTAATTAATTGGAAAATAAATAGCAAAAAAATATGCATTAGTTTTCATTAGGCTCTGCTGACATGGGCCTGCTAGCTATACGCAGCCAAAAAATGTTTTCATATCCTTTTATTACCTTAAACAATGCACGTTTCTCCTCATTATTTAAATGATTTGAACGAATTACAATTTTGTCAGATTCTTGTATATTACAACAATCTTTTGAATCAAAATAACTCAGCTTACAGATTTTGTTTCCTATTATAGCTTGTTTGTTTTTAAAATCTAACATGAGTTCTAAATCTTTGAAGTGCATTAACACCCAAAAGTAAATTGAAATTATCATGAAAATTCATTAAATAACATTTAATTGGTTTATTATTTATATCAATAAAAATATATTCATTCGTGGTGAAACTTCCTTTAGCAGTTTCAAATGTAAAATTTCCTTTATAAATTTTACCAAATTGTGATTTATTTTTATTTACATAATCTAAACTTATTAAATTTATTGTGCTACCCGAATCAAAAAGAATATAATAATCTTCAATCTTTATAAACGGTAATTTTGTTGTTGATATAATATTCTTTATTTCTCCTGAAACAGTGGATTTTGGCCTATTCCTAAAAAAGATATTTCTTCAGAATCGGCTTCGGGTTTATCATCATTTATTTCTACCGTATTTTGCTCATTATTTGTACACTCCTGAATATTAATTTCTTCCGCTATGTATTGTGGAGTATGTGTACCAAATTGTCGGTTTTGTTGGTTGAAGTAATTACTTGTATTAGGTCTTTGTGTGACTGACCTAGTTTGAATTGACATGGGGGTTGGTTTTGGACTTCTTTGTGCATTCAATATATTTTGCCGTGGTGCAAAATTTTTCCATCGTGTATTAAAACTCGTCTGAACAAGACCAGATGGAAAACTCTGTCTAGGGAATTGTTGTGGGGGTATATTTGGTAATTTCCTTTCGAATGTTTTATTATGAAGGGGTATGACAGTTTTTGGTTGTCTGTATTTTAAAAATTGATAATCATTCTGCAATAAATTACCTAGTTCTGCCAAAGTTTGTGGCTGACGATTAGCCAAATTACTGCTGTATGGTTCATTAATTTTATTTATAAAATTTTGTATTATTATTTTTTCGAATACCGTAATGATATGATCATCTGTAGGAAATTCGGTTGTAATTAAATCTTGAAATTCTTTTGCTTTTTTACTTACTATATCGTATAATTCATATGGATCTCTTATATTTAAATTAATTATTTCATTAAAAATTGTAGCATACATTTTAAAAATGAGATGTTGCCCTTGCAAAGTGTCTTTAATTTTTTCCCATTTTGTTGTATCAGTATTGTCTAAACTTTCAAGTGCTTTACCGCGAATTCTGGAAATAATTCCATTTGTTAAAGTAAATTTTTCAAAATCTGAGAGTGATGGAACCAGGGCATTAACAAATCCCATAAGTCTATCAACTTGTTTTACAAATGTACTTAGGTGTTTTTTATTCGATCCACCGTAAACAGGTAATACTTCGATATTTGCTTTCAAATCAGTCATTCGATTATTAGCCATTGTTAAATTATTAGTAATATCTGTTTTAATTTCAATAATGGATTCTAGTAAATCCGAAAGATTTAGTGCCAGTTTGAGAATAAAGAATTACAAATGTTAATCATGCAGCTATACCCTTGTGTCGGAGGCTCGATCTGATTCTTTCCAGCGTTAGCCAAACCTCAGATCCCTTCTAGCTTATTTTTATGCTAGTATTATAAATTACTTACAGAAAAAATAACAAAATTACAACAATCTTCATTTGTTGTGATGAAGCTGCGAAGCGGGCACTCGTTTTCTTTGTGAGAGATGTTTGAATGTTGGTACAGTTGACTCACCGATGCTGCTACTCGAACGGACTCTCGCGCTGCGGGCTCCATGTCTGATGACTTCGCTGTAAATCTCGTAGATTCGTAGCCTGTTGTAGCTTGGTGTAGTCTTCTTTTTAAAGATGGGTCGTCTTAGACCCCGATGGGCTCTAGGTTGAAGCCGTTTTATGTTCTTGAGATAAACCGTTAAAACGGACGTAATTCGGCTATATTTTGACCGATATTACTTCTCAATAATCCTACCAAGACTGCGCCAGTTATGTAAAAGACCCAATAGTCTTTATTTTTAAAAAGTTTATTTATTCTTTAAAAAGTTATTTATTCACACAGGATTGTGTATACAGGTTCAGTATCAACTAACATCTTAGCTCTCTCTTACTTTACACTACCTTTTATAACTTCTTTAAGATAACATAACAATAGCACACTTATTCTCTACTCAAGGACTGCTTATTAAGGAAGAAATAATATTATCAGTGGAATTATTGATTAATATAATTTGCATATACTTTCTAGAACTATGTAATAAAATTCGTGCACTTCACAATCCAGTATTAAAAGTGACAGGTCAAACATAGGCGCAAAATTCAAACTTAGTTCATAACGCTAAGAACATAGTTTTGATCTTCGTGTATTTCTTACGGAATAAATGTTTGCCCAACTTTAAAAGCCGAGAAATCTCATAAAATTAAATCTCTTACACAAAACATTATATGTAGTACTTAAACCGATCCTTTATTTCCTGATTCACATGAACTTTGCACAGTTTATAATTATTTAAATAAAAATACAATACTACAAAATTCAATGAACGTAGAACGTATGTCTCGATTTGATCCTACAACTGCGGTACACCGCATAGCTTCTGTTGCACTAATACCACTAAAAGGCGCACGACGTTGCGGACACTTTCCACTTATACGAGTGATAAGGGTTCAGCGATATAGTTTATTTAATAGGTATATTGTTGCACTTGACTTATTTATCGGTGGGTGAGGGACCATCAACAACATTGTTATCTCGGTTTCCTTATAGCATTTTAATTTCTAACAATTGTCTTACTATATCTTTTCTAGGGATTTAAACTGTTGCAAACTATTACTAAATAAACAAAGTATCGAATTCTTGACAAGACCTGCTTAATTTCTTTTACGAAATATCTTTTTTTTTTTGTCAGACTCCCATATGAAACGTATACTAGGGAATTCAAACTATGAACTCATTCGATAGAGTATTTTTTTTATTTGCTCCTTCGTTACGGAATTAACACGTTATGTAGTAAGGATATAAAAATATACCACTGAATTAAGAATTAAATTCCATAACGAAAGAGCAAATGAAAAATACATGTCCTCAGTTAGGTCCTGTATTATAAGAACCACTGATCGAAAGAAATAATTTTCTTTTACGTAAATTTGTCTTGTGAAATAGAAATTGTTTGCCCATTTAACCGTCTTTCTAGCTCTTATAATTGTCGAGATAGCAATGGTGGCCTATTTAAAATGAACAACTATATTAGCGTTATAGTTGGCTTTCGCACAAGTCGAAAAAATGGTTTAATATGTTTTCTGAGGTCTATAAATGGAAAAAATGAGAAAACTGAAGAAAAGAATATTAAAAATAAAAAGGTGATCTGTCATTTCATTTGTTTCTTAATCATTTTCAATATTTTCTCCAAAAATTAATAATTTATGTTTTATTTATGTTTAAAACAAAAGAATGTAGACTTGTTATATATCATTAAAAAGTTTATAAAATAAGCAAAAAGGTGAGACTATTTTCAATATAGGTTCCCACTTAAAAATATAAGTTTGTGTTATATCTCGAAAATATTAAGTTTTCAAGAAAATCTAATGACGCCATTTTATTCTACGTAAAAAACTGTACAAAATATGTCTAAACAACTTTTTTGTAACTTATACTAAATAAGATATGATATTTTCGAAATTAGCGAAAAATGAGTTTTTACCTGTAGCTCAAAAACAAATGAAGATAGAAAATTCCTGTGTCGACTATTAAATTTCTCTCGAAAAGTTGACTACGGTATGTGAAAACAGGTTTGTTCTATCGTTAATAGTACCAGAAATATCTTAAAAAGCACCGAAAATGAGACACCTGTACATCCTTAATCAGCATATTTTTACAATAAAAATTCATGTTTCAGACAATCTTCAAGTTGAGGCTTCCGCTACGCTTCTGTTCCATTTGCGAACAGAAACTTCAATTGTTTACTACATTTAAGAAGGACTGTGTGGAGAACACTCTACGTCTGGAAGCGTGGATCAAAGAGGCACCGGACAATACAGACGTGACAGACAAGTGTACGACATCTAAAACAAAGATTAATAAAATCGAAGAAGTTTATATAAAAGAGGAAGTGATAGATAAGAATGATAAACTAGAAGTAAAATATTCATTAGTGGACGAAATTTCCATTAATGAAGGCCCGCTACCAGAAAATCTCTCTGGCCGAGAACTTGATTTGTTGCAAGAAATATTGAAGAAGGAAAGCCCACTTGAAACAAATACTAATCTTCATCAAGACAGCAGTGTTGACATAGGCGACGAAAGTGGTCATAATTCTGATGACCATAATGTAGTTTCTGATAAAAATGAAAGTAACTTTGAAGAAAATATTCTAGTTACTGGTGGTGCAAGTAGTAACAATAAAGAATTTCAATGTAATGAATGTAAAAATTGGTTTTCACGAAAATCAAACTTAATTACACATATGAAACAACACACTGGCGATAAAGATTATCAATGTAATGAATGTAACAAATGGTTTTTACATAAATCGACCTTAGTTACACATATGAAGCAACACAGAGGTATTAAAGATTATCAATGTAATGAATGTAAAAAATGGTTTTCACGAAAATCAACCTTAGTTACACATATGAAACAACACACTGGCGTTAAAGATTATCAATGTAATGAATGTAAAAAATGCTTTTCACGAAAATCAACATTAGTTACACATATGAAACAACACACTGGCGTTAAAGATTATCAATGTAATGAATGTAAAAAATGGTTTTTACATAAATCGACCTTAGTTACACATATGAAGCAACACAGAGGTATTAAAGATTATCAATGTAATGAATGTAAAAAGTCGTTTATACAAAAATCGCACTTAACTAGTCATATCAAACAACATACTGGAGTAAAAGATTTGTAGTGAATATAAAAAATGTTTTTTTTTACATAAGCTGAGTCGCACATATGAAACAACACAGTGGAGTGAAAATTTTTCAATGAAATAGAATAAAAAAAAAATTATCACCGCCTGGTATCATTCTTTTAGTTTTATTTATGTTTACTATGTGAATTATAAAAAATATGTTTAAAATAAATATACAGGTGTTCATTTTTAAGTGGCTACCATTGGGATTTCAAGAACTGTAAGAGATACGAATTTGTTCAATTAGCAAGAAAACTATATTTTACATGGGTTTTTCAATGATAAACTGAAAAAGAATTCAACCATATGGATACCAATTTTATTTTATTTTAATTAGAAAAATACTTTTATGTGCTCATTCAATAGATTCTTTATTCTGAATCCAACGCTATACAATTTTCATATCCTTATATAACAAAATGTGGTCATTTAATATTTTTTTTTTATAAAATCTTAAAATCCGTCTCATTTAATAGATATAGTAATATAAAATAACGAAATATGCGGCTTTTCATTCGTAAATTCGATAATAAACTTTCGCGGCTGTAAAATTTGTGATGTAATGGTTTGTTACACAAAGATATTCCCTCTCTCTCTTACACGCACACACACACACACACACACATTTACGGTCCACGTGATTTCCATTTGATAAACTAACCCAAAATTGTGACAGGTGACAGCAGAGTTGTGTCGCGCCCGAATGTCCGCGCATAATAGACATGTTCGGACTTGTATGTACTAGAGCGATGATGCAATCCCCGATGACGGAATAACCCATACGCGTTGAGTCATGTTAATTACACCGTGATAATTCTTTTGTACGCAATGTCACTGTCGCGTTAGGAGGGTTCTAGAAGGATATGGGCTATATAAATACCGTCGGGAGAACAGCGGGAACACAGTCTGTGATATAGAAGTAACGAGTAAAGAAGTCTGATATAAATAAGCGTCGTGTTATGAGTAGTGGGTGATACAGACAAACAGTCGACATGAAATGAACATAAATAAATGTAATTAGGGACATAAATAGTAGTGTTAAGTGTTTAAATAAATAATCTTAGTGTTTAAGTGTCTCATAATATTCTTGGTCTTTAAATTAGTGTTAATATTTATTTATCATAGTGTTAGTTAAATTTATTATCTTTTAATTATATTTTTAATATTTATTTATCGTTTAATAAATGTATTCTTTTAATTAATAATATCTCTTAAGTTTACACTTCACCATATAAATAAAACGTTACAATATGAAACATTTTTTCTCAATTTCTAATAGTTACAAAGGTATTTAAAAATGAAATATTGATCAAGGTCGCCACAGTTTACTTAGTTAATTTTTTTTTTCTTTTGAGAAGATTATAGTATAGTACAGTATTTATACCAAATCTATATTTTATATTCAATTTAAATAACAATTGACAAAAATGAATTTATTAATTAAAAACATCTTTTACAATTTTTCAAAAATGTTTCCCTTCCATCCTTTGGCATTTTTGTACATCACAATCTGGTCCTAAACGTATTTTATTCAAAGGCAAGAAATAACTGGGGTGAATTAAATTTATATCACCTAACTTTTTTTGTCAAATTTCGGGCTTAAGAAAATTATCATATATATGTTTCATTATTAAATGGAAAGTGGTAAACAATTTATGTATTAATACATTTCTCGATTGAAAAAGACCGTGTAATGTGTTGAAAACATTTAATGCGTATTTTAGGGGGTCTCGTGGCCGTGTGCCTGAGTGTCTGGTCGCGAATCTGGGGACCCGGGTTCGATCCCGACCGACGCCAAAAAATTACATCGCATTTTAATGGCACAAAATTGACCTCTGTGGCGCACTCTTCACGCCAGCAATGAGTGCCCGTGAGGTGACGCCTGGTAAGCGCCCACACGGTACAAATATTCCATCATTACCAATATCTGTGTACGAAGCAGATTGGCACACCCAGCAATGGGTAATATGCTGTGATGAAATATTTATTTATTTATAAATATGCTTTTGTGTATACGTTCTGCATTTCATTTAAAATATTTTCATACGATTTTAATTTATCTTCGTAGCTAGCTAGGCGAAAATAATGGCATCCTAGTTACTAATTTCTTGCACAGTACATTGATGGCAATAATTTCAGTATTTTTAATTTTAAGCACTACATTTCATTAAATTTGTATAAGGAACATATCCTTTTATATCACATTGGCCCCATCCTATGCAACACCTATAATATTTTTTACCGGGATTTTCAATTTATCCAAACAAATTTTAAAAGAGTATATATACGAAGATATGTGCCTGCGCTGATTGCGCAGACATTCATGTACAATATGTGCATGCGTGACTATTAATAGTATGTGTGTAGAAAATTATGATGTCATAAAATCAGACTCAGAATGTTTATAAGATAAATTATGAATGAAAACTATAATATTAAATATTTTTGATGAATATATGCATAATATTAGATAAATATTTCATTTATGTAAAATAAATCGATATATATATATATATATATATATATATATATATATATACAGGGTGAGTCACCGAAATCGCCGTCTTCGATATCTCCTTTGTCGTTAGAAATACAGCATAAGTTTATTAACAGAATTTATTCGACTACTCAAGGAGCATAACGTAAAATTATTTTCGCATATACAGGGTGTTGCATTACGGCTCGGCGAGAATTGTTTGTCTTTTTTTAAATGGAACACCCTATATATTTTTATATATTTTGAATTGTATTTTATTCACCTATACGAACATATGAATTTTGTTTTAGTTTTCCACGGCGTTGCCAAGTTATTCCGTTTTTTCTCTAAAAAAGACCGAATACACGCATTGCTTTATAAAGGCTTACTGAAGTTATTTTAATAGTAAGAATTAAGAATTTTCTTCTCAGTATAACTGTAATTATACTCTATGTTCTAACATATTTTTTTTTTAAATGTAATTATACAGGCTGTTCAATAAAGCGAATCAAATGTGCTCAATTTCAAATGACCATAACTCGTCATTTTCAAATGGAACACCCTATATTTTATTATTCAGTTGTGTGTATTTTTGTATTATCTTCATATGTTATTAAGAGTATTCTATGCCTAAAACCAATAATTTCGGAGATTTTCACCATTTTTCTCTAAATTTATATATTCACTTAAAAATTAAATCTAGTATGCCATTGATATTGTTTTTTGAATAAGAAACAATTGGAGTAATGACTGTAGTTTCATTAGCCAGGATATTATTAATAGCAGTGGGGTTAAGTAAATTAATTTATTAATATGAGTCTCCCGCAAGAAGAACTTACGAATATGGTGTACGCACTTGGAAAAGCGGAAAGAAACCCTCTTTTGTCGTACTGAACATGACCAGTTCTTTCAAACCTTTCCCTTAGTTTTTCAAAAGAACGCGGATTTGGATGACGTCTTCCCGGAAACCGTTGTGCATAAATTCTTGATGCCAAAAGAGGGTTTGTTGCCGCTTCTTCAAGTGCGTACACCATATTCGTAAGTTCTTCTTGCGCACTCTCCACGCCAGCATTGAGTGCCCGTGAGGTGACGCCTGGCCTGACCAGCAAACACCATATTCGTAAGTTCTTCTTGCGAGAGACTTATATTAATAAATTAATTTACTTAATCCCTCTGTTATTAATAATAACCTGGCTAATGAAAATACTATCATTACTACAATTGTTTCTTATTCAAAAAACAATAACAATGGTACACTAGATTTAATTTTTAGTTAAATATATAAATTTAGAGAAAAATGGTGAAAATCTCCGAAATTATTGGTTTTAGGCATAGAATACTTTTAATAACATATGAAGATAATACAAAAATACACACAACTGAATAATAAAATATAGGGTGTTCCATTTGAGTTATGGTCATTTGAAATTGAGCACATTTGATTCGCTTTATTGAACAGCCTGTATAATTAAATTTAAAAAAAAATATGTCAGAACATAGAGTATAATTACAGTTATACTGAAAAGAAAATTCTTAATTCTTACTATTAAAATAACTTCAGTAAGCCTTTATAAAGCAATGCGTGTATTCGGTCTTTTTTAGAGAAAAAACGGAATAACTTGGCAACGCCGTGGAAAACTAAAACAAAATTAATATGTTCGTATAGGTGAATAAAATACAATTCAAAATAAATTAAAAAAAAAATATATAGGATGTTCCATTTAAAAAAAGACAAACAATTCTCGCCGAGCCGTAATGCAACACCCTGTATATGCGAAAATAATTTTACGTTATGCTCCTTGAGTAGTCGAATAAATTCTGTTAATAAACTTATGCTGTATTTCTAACGACAAAGGAGATATCGAAGACGGCGATTTCGGTGACTCACCCTGTATATATATATTGTAACGCGGCAGCGTATGAAACCGCCAGCGTACAACTAATTATTGTGATCGTCTAATTACCCTACGTTGTGTTATTTAATAGTATATATATTATTTTTGGTATGACCCCATTGAAGCCATTGAAGCCAGGAGAAGAATGTAGTCATGTTTATTTTGTAGGGTATAAGTGTTTAAAAAAATTCAATTGTGCAAACTGTTGTGAAGAGTTGACAAGAGATGCTGACAATCTAATAGAAGAAAAATAAATTTTCTTATTCCTAAAGAGTGTGGCAAGAAACATGAAATTAAGTTTTTAAAAAGACCATCTACTGAAGTAGTGAATATTTTGAGAGACTTATTAAAATTATTTCAAACATTTTATAATGATCATAAACATCAGTCCATTATTAAGAAGCGGTTGCATAGTGAAAATTTAAATTTTATAACGAATAAATAGTCTTTGGTTTGATACATCCCATAATCATAAATTATATTTAATTGAGTGTTTTATAAAAACTAAACTTTATAAAACATTAGCTATGGGAATCAAAAAAATTCAAATATGAAAAAACAGCTAAAAGAAAACATAAAATTCTTCAAAATGAATAATTCTATATTATAACAAAAAACATCTTATTTAACTTGTATTTATTATATGTATTATTTAAAATTTATAATTTTCATTTTTATTCAATTTATTATTATTGTATTCTTTTTTGCCAAATAAAGCAATTAATTTTTGAAAGATGATTTTTTCACTTTTAAGTAGGTAATTATTGTCTTTTTCTAATCATATAAATGATGCGCTCACTCTAGCATGAAATCTGTTACTTATACTAGGGTTGTTTATTTTATTCTAGGAAGGGATAAATATATTGTGTAATTTTTTCTACCATCTCTTGGATATATTATGAAGTTTTCAATGATTAGTTAATATCTTGGAACTATATAGCAGGTCGGGTTGTAGAATTCAATAATCACAGCATTGTCAGTCTTTAATACATTATATAGTCAATGCCAATACCTCACTATTTTTTTACTGATTTCTCTTAATTCTATTAAGCTTTAATCCCCTATTTATATACAATATATAAAGTTGAGCAAATAACTGTAAGAAACAGTGTAAATCAAGCTTTATATTACAATACCATCTATAATACAAATTGTAAAACAAAAATCTTCTAACCTGTACAGATATAACAAATTATGTAATCATAACTACTACAAAAGTCCACTGTTTGTAAATAAATATTTAACAGATATTATTTATTGAAAGTGAATAGAAAAATTATGAAACATGAGTTTTATGATTGATTTGTGTTTTATGTGCTTGTGCTCAAATGAAAACAACTGCAACATTGTGGACAACAAAATTGCTACTCAAGTAGAATACCTTATGCCTGAAATTGTAAGTAACTATTTTGCTTTTATTTAAAGGTATTGAATAACTTAGGAACCTATTAAAAACTAAGTCATATTAAAATATTAACTACATACTACATATGTCTGTTTTTTGTACAATTTTTGTAAAGAAAATTGTATCTGTAAAATCTTACTGACCTAAAGGTGCAAGTGTGTACCAAAACGTCGGTGTTGTAAGAATAAATGCTGTTTGACTGAGATTTCGAGTAATTGTTAACACCTTATCCACATTACAGTTTTGAAATTTTCAAAATTTAAGTTTAGAAATCAAACGGAGAGATCTTGTGACAAATGAACAAGCTCAGACCATTCGTTTATTTATGTTAGATTATTTTTATTATTTAAATATCAATTACCCAATTAATATCCGATTGTGAATAAAATAGTATAAATCCCGCGGTGAAGGTAGAAGTTTCATTATAGTCTAGTCTATAGTTTATTTCATAAGTGTTGGATTAGATAGAGAAATAAATTCTGCTCTCTGATTGGTCAGAATGCAATCCTAGTTGACTACAGCGAAAAAATATTTATATATTTTTATAGATTAAAATATTTAGTACTGATAAAGATTGGTTTCACTAATTTAAATTATTTATTTAATGCAGGTAAACATGGTTGGCACTTAAGCGCCAGCTGCTATTTTCTTATGTGAAATAAAGTATAGAGCGCGGGCATACAACTGTTTTAAGTGTCCTTAAAAACATGTGTGCAGGCGCCCCACTTGTCATAGTGACAGTACAGCCATTTTGTGCGTTGTTTTGTGTTAGTGTATGGTCTGTCGTGTTTTTGAAAACTTATAATGAACGATTCAAACATATTGTAAAAACATTTCAAATTAAATATTAATGAAAATTTCTCAAAAATGTTATGAATCACCCGTTTTATTTCAGAAATTTTAATTCACTTTTATGTAGACAAAAAAGTTTCATGTATTTTGAATACATAATTACGCACCATGGAGCAGTGCATTGTGGTACATGGCGCTTAAAGCGTGGATTTGAAAACGTTTTATTGAAAATGTCAAATTTCAATATTTAATTTCATCATTATCTGTGAAGAACGATTTTTCCGAAATATTTTTTTAAAGCAGAACATACTTTCTATTCAAATATATTATAATAGTTCTCCAAAAATAAGGGTGAAATTAAATATAGAAATTTGACATTTTCAAAACAAGGCTTGTGGTTCCAGCCAATATGTGTACCTACATGTTAGTTGTGATGTTTTTTCAAAATAAATAGTGTAATTTCAGAAAATATTTGTTTCAGTTTTATTTATCATAATAAAAAAAATTAATAGGTATTTAATACGGTATTGTTACGAAAACAATAATTTCATATGAAATATTTTTAATATCGTGTTCTTAGGGAAATAAATAATTACAAAATATTTATAATATCCTGATGAATGTTCGAATTTATAAATCATGAAATAAAAGAATAATCCACATTATATAAAATATTCGTAGAACAAAATCAGTTTCTATATAACACACTGTAAGTATAGAAAATTAACTCATCTTCCCTTTGATTAAAACCAGTTTTTTAAACTTCTCCACTTAATATTTTTCAAAATATATTTACAAATACGACTGATTCGTTTTACTAGTAAATAATTCATACACTTGTCATTAATTTTGGCTAGTTTCATTTTAAAGTAGCATGTATACATTTGCGAAAAACTGAATTTCTTGCACAGAAAACACATTCGTTGTTTAAGACACAATGTTAAACTGAAGCTTGGTTATCCAGAATCAGCTGTTCACCCGCCATGTTGTGACGTAGGTGCAAATATTCATAGAGTTAAGAATATAATACATGGAGTGTAAATTACGAATGTAGGCAATGACCTTGATGCCTAGTGACGGAAGGGGAATGAAGCGTCAGCCATATTGTGCCGCCCCATTTTAGCGCGTTATTCAAATCTATCCATTTTACATCTATTTGTAAAATAAAGTTATATTGGAGTAATAAAACAATAGTAATAGTGTAATTTACTAGAATAAATCCAACGTAGGAAATAAATAATATCAACCGTAATAAAATGTTTTTATTTATACAAGATAATTCTGTAACTAAAATAAAATACATAATTATTTTTCAAATTTAAAGAAATACAATAAATATCAATATCTGAAACTAGTAACCTTCGAACAGAATTAATTTGTTATATTGTTGTCGTCGACTTTGTGATGAATCTTTTATATTTTTTGCAATGTAGTATAGTCGTATGGAAATATATTTTTCTGAAATAGCTTTATTCAAATAAATAATATGGTTTTCCATTGGATTCTGATTCATTGGCGTGTTCAGTTAAATTTTCAAAAATATTTTTATTTTGGTAATAATGTAACACTGATATAACTAAATACAAAATAGAAAACTTTTTCTTCAAATAAATTCCACCACTTTCTAATAAAGCTTTTCTTATAATTTTTTCCGCAATTTTACAAATATTTCGTACACATGACGAGGGATACAAAAGGCCACCTTTATCTTTAACATTTATTAAAGATGAATGGCCACTACGTTCATTTTCTTACAGTGCTTCAACGCATTCTTCACAATAAATAACTTTTTTTAAATGTCTAACTACAAAACCACTTATGTAAGAAATTACATTTTCTGCATATTCTGATAATTCTTGAGGATTTCTTTGATAATTATGATCAAAATCTTGTAACACAGATATTACGTCTTGCTGTTCTTCGCCTTCTATATCAATACGGGACATATTTAAAGAATTATTAATTACTGCAACGGCATTTATTTTGATTGTTGTACTAGATAGTATATAAATAAATATTTCATCACGGCATATTACCCATTGCTGGGTGTTCATACACAGATATCGGTAATGATGGAATATTTGTACCGTGTGGGCGCTTACCAGGCGTCACCTCACGGGCACTCATTGCTGGCGTGGAGAGTGCGCCACAGGGGTTAATTTTGTGCCATTAACATGCGATGTAATTTTTGGCGTCGGTCGGGATCGAACCCGGGTCCCGAGATTCGCGACCAGACACTCAGGCACACGGCCACGAGACCCCACTATATGAAGAATATTAATGTTTTCTAATGGAATGCAATTTCCGGTTGATGAAGTTTGTAGTTCCATTTGAATTAAAAGTCTCTTGTAAGATGCTGAAAACTGTCGGACCGTTGGATTATTATTAAATCCTCCTCGGGCACGAATTGTAGAAAAAACCATTTCTAAGTGGTCTTGGCTTAACTTGTAGGTTGGAATATATTTTAATAACGATTTTTTTTCTATTAAACCGGTATATCATTTTTTTAAACTATTTATACATATCAAAAAACCTATGAAGCCTGTCTTTCTATTGGAGGTTATTATTAAAGAATTGTTTTTGGTTTTTAAAGTGCGTATATAATTTTCACACTTTTCTAGTGTTGATAACATATATTCTATGTTGTATCTTGATACTGGAGCTTTCAAACCACGTTGTCTTGAATTTTTGCTGTTTAATATATCAAATAAATTATTAATTTTTTAAACTATACATATCAAAAAACCTATTTTTAAAGTGCGTATATAATTTTCACACTTTTCTAGTGTTGATAACATATATTCTATGTTGTATCTTGATACTGGAGCTTTCAAACCACGTTGTCTTGAAATTTTGCTGTTTAATATATCAAATAAATTATTAAAGCAGCGAATTAAACTCACAGTAGCAGATATGTCTTTAAAACTTGGAAGTTGTAATTCATTGCAACAAAATTCTAAAGCACATGCAACTGATTCGCTTAAAACATGTGTGTTTCCTTAATTTGTTAGCCAAATGTAATCCTTCCGAATCCTGTAATTGCTGTAATTGTTTAATCTATGTCCAATCAATTTGTTTATTGTTTGCGTTATAAAAAATGCAGTGATCATGAAAAGCATTTCGCACATTTTTAAGCATATGACTGGGATCAGGGAAAAAATAATTTTTGTCTTTCATATCAGGATGATTAAACCATGTTTTTCGTTGCGATAAATCACATCCCAATCGTGACATCACTGATATATTTGAAGCTGTGCCATCAAATGTTAGTGATACTACTCTTATTCCAGCTTGACACTTGTTAAACATATATTTAACAAATTACAGCGCTGTTCTGCAGACATTCCATCAACAGAAAAATATCTCACGGGAACTTTCCAAGAGTCATTAATACACATAATTAGAAATACCAAAACATCTTTTGCTTCTGCTACTGTATCATCATCATTCTCAACTCCATACTCAACGTATCCATAATACCTCTTGCCGTCAAATTCAATTTGTCGCCGTATTGAGAACTGACATGTCCGATGGCGGCAGCACCATCGGGCCGAACAGCTGCTTCTGAATTGATACTCGCAGTGTTGTGACATATGAAAACAAACAACAAAAGCATTTTTTTTCACTTAAAATGGAGTTTGGTACCACAGAACATTTTAAATTTCTGGAAGCAACAGCTACTTCTAAATGTATTATAGAAGATATGTTAAAATGTATTTATAATTATATATATATATATATATATATATATATATATATATATATATATATATATATATATATATATATATATATATATATATATATATATATATATATATAGTTGTTTAACTAGGTTTATGAACCATGGCTTCCTAAACCTGAAGAATATTTTTTATGTAAACCATGCAATAATTTATTATATATTACAAAAATACAATCAAAATTGATATATTCGCTTTTATTTAGATTTTATAAGAACTTTTCAATTATTTATTAAAAACTATGTTTAGGAAGCCATTGCTCTGACCATAATGAAGTGTTCTGTAACTTAGCTGAATTTCAAATTGTATAGAATTAGTTAACAGATGGCAGGAGTAATTTTAAGTGCAAAAACAAGGTTTAAGAAGCCATTCTATTCATTTTATTTTTAAAATTAATGTATGTTATATTCAATGTATTTCTTTGATATTAAATGTTATTGTTGTTTCTTTAGTAAAGAAGACTCTTTAAGAATAACATTAAATAAATGATAAAACCTTACCAAAAGCTGGTCACAGTATATATGTAGTTATTTATATGAAAGATTTAATGCTAGTTGAATAATTTATTAATCTATTTAGTTAGAAATAACTATTGTATTAAATTGTTTTCTTGGTTTTGAGACTGACTAAATACACTATTTTCCATAAAAATAATTTTTCTAAAGTAGATGTTAAAATGTGCTTTGTTTTACATAAAATATTGGATAGGGCAACATTTTAACACATAAGTTAAGTAGATACATTTTTATTTATTAGGAATATATTATAAATTTGAAACGTTTGTGTTACTTTAATAATACCTCTGACGCTTCTTCACGCCTGAAAGTACTTCTGTTATCAATTAAGATTTTTGCAAAATTTTGTGGAAAAAATACAATATATATATTTACTTTCAAATAAATTCCGAATAACGAAAATTAATGAGTTTTAAAATGGATTTTAAATAATAGTTCAATATAATTTTTTTTTCTTCAAAATCTGCTATAGGAAAAATTAGAATTTTATAAAAAAAATCTCTTAAATGAAACTGTCAACTCGCGAAGAATGATTTATGCTCATCGATAATATAAAATTTTATCATCTTGTATAATATACAGGTGTATCAGAGCTCGTATAATAAAAAAGAACAGCGTATTCCTGACCTTATTTTGAGCAAACAAATGTTATATTAAGGTATGTCCAGAAACTTTTTGTTACATTATTACAGGCCTTTATAAGTGTACCTCATTAAACACATTTTTATTAATAACCCTGATACTAGTTGCACTAAAATTTTGAAATTTGGTATGAGAGTGCTAATTATTTAGATGCATATTTATACATTCTTTTTTCTTTTGTTTCTGTATCTCAACCAGAGGCGTCTCATATGGGGGAGACAAGATTTTTTTATCGTTATTTTTTTAACCTTTTAACATTTTTTTATTTTTACCTATAAAATATTACATATAAAAATACACAAAAAGTACTCTTGTTAAAACTTGATAAATGCAGTAGTTTTTGAGATATTTTAAATTTTATAAATAAATAAGTATCCAAAAAAATTTAAGTAACAATTACGAAACAATTAAATTTACATAAATTTATTTTTGAATACTACGTCGATATTCTTTGGAGGTTTGACAACCAATACCGTTACAATTTCCATAAATAAACACCATATCTGCATATTCACCAGCGCTAACATTTACCACTTTTTTAATTTCAAAAAAAATACCAATATTAAAAATAACGTAATTAACAATAGTTTCCGATGGTAAGTTGATTAATTTTTAACTGTTAACTAAATATTTTGGATAATTATTTTTTTCCTAAAAATTATAATGTTTCAAAAACTAATACGTATATCAAGGGTACCTTGTCTGTGTATTTTTGTATTGTATATAATATTTTATAGGTAAAAATACAAAAATGTTAGTAGGTCAAAAAATAACGAAAACAATCTGCATGTTTCCCCCCTATGAGACACCACTGGTTGAGATACAGAAAAAAAGTAAAAGCATCTAAATAAATAGTATTCTCATACCAAGTTCCAAAATTTTAGTGCAACTAGTATTAGAGTTATTAATAAAAATGTGTTTGATTAGGAACACTTTTAAAGGCCTGTAATTCTGTAACGAAAAGTTTCCGGATATATATCATTTTTTGTGAATACGCTATTCTTTTTTGTTACATGAGCTCTGATACATCTGTATAACCGTTAATAAATTAGCTGTCATTTTTTCACCGAGTTAAAACGGGATACCGTATATAAACAATGTATAAGTAACGCTTACTTTTTATTTAAACTATTTACATATGCATATATCATTTTTGCACTTCTCCTACGTAAACCAGGCTCATTTAAACTAGCCTTAATGCATTCATTAAAAGGAAGCAATACACCGCTTTTTAATTCCTGTGCAAATAATTTGCGAACTGCTTGACGCTCTGGAGTTGTCCATGATACTTTAGGAACGAAGATTCGGTGACGATTTTCTATTAATTTTGGCAAAAGTATCTTCGTCTTTTTAGTACTTTGTTTCCTAGACCTTGGAGTTTCTTGAAACAAATTTCTGCGACATTCTGTGAAAATAAAAATCACAATTATATCATCTAATTGTCAGGTTTTTTTTTAGGTGATTTTTAGAATACTGTACTTTGTGAACCTTTTCTAAAATGTAAATATATCTGGGGGACACAACATTAAGTATATAGGGTGTTCATTTGTAAATGGCTACCATTGCGATCTCGAGAACTATAAGAGATACGAAGTTAAATTAGCAAAGAATCTCTATTTTATATGGATATTTTAATGATAATTAAAAAAAGAATTTAAACAGCGGATCTCAAATATGGATATCAACTTTTTTATTTGAAAAAGAAACATATACTTTTTATTTGTTCGTTCAATAGAGCTCTTTATTCCCAATGCAAGGACATACAATTTTCACACTTACATAACATAATTTTTGAAAAAAAAGTGAATATTTTGTTTATTGATACTTCTGTCAAATGAGAAATTGTCCTCTTCATATCATTTTTAACTAGAATGAATTAATTCACACAGGACGAAAAAATAGATATCTTCGAAAATATTTTCATTTTGTGTCATAAGAATTCTCGTATGACAGTTAACATGCACAAGGAACAATGCCCTAACAGGAATATTCTCATTTAACAGAAGTAGCAATAAACAAAATATTCATTTTTTTCAATCATGGCATATCATATTTTGGGGGAATTAATTCAAATCTTTATTAATTTTGTTATGAAAGAACTCTATTGAATGAGCAAATAAAAACTGTTTCTATTTAAAATAAAAAAGTTGATATTAATATTTTGAGAACCACAGGTTAAATTCTTTATTTCAGTTTATCATTGAAACCCATGTAAAATAGAGATTCTTTGCTAATTTAACCAACTTCGTATTTCTTATAGTTCTCGAAATCGCAATGGTAGCTACTTAAAAATGAACTTCCAGTATACCCGTGTCTCCATTTTTTAAAAAAAGTCACAGAAAATACAATATGTATTAAAATTTTCATTATGCGACATTTCGTTCTCTATAAATTTTAGAACAAAAATATAATGAAAAAAATATTCAAAATTAAAAACTGCATTAAATTTCCATACGTTCCTATCGAAAAATAGACGTAAAATAAAATTGATAATTTCTAGCTATTTACAAAGTGCAATGGAAAACAAAACATCATCTCTCACTTGATTTAATTTATTTCTCACAAAGTACCTTTTTATCAATTTATTTTTTTTCCGTACTTTTATTTTAGTTTTCATGTTTATCTATATTCCTCATATCCATATTAATTAAAAATATAACAATAATTGGTTGTATCTAAATAAAAAATATCGCGTTATTTTTGTTGGCGAATTTGGCTTCTAGTTTTATTTCTCGTTTTTCGACAAAATAATTTTGTTATAAAAAAATCGTAAATAGGTAAAAAAATATATAAACTATTTATCTTACCTTCTCGCGATGTCGAAAAAATTTAACTATTTTTTTTATTTGGTGGTTTAGGTTCCACTTTTCGTTTTCATCCCATTATTTAATGTAGATCTATAATAAATTACATTACAAATTGTAACTCTGGGCACATATGGTTATTGTAACAATCAGAGTGAAATTGGCAGCCGATTGGCACAAATACATCTTTGGACACCCCTGTCTCAAGCAAATAATATAATACATTGCTGTATTCTCATTGAATTATTATTTAATTTCACAATAAACAATATTACAGCATGATTAAACATTACAACCGTAAAACGCAAGCCTACTTATAGTTAGGTTTTTTATTACCTAACCTACTCATAGTTAGGTTTTTTATTGAACACAATTTAAAATAATCTTTATATTATCAGTATTATAGATATTTTGTAAATATTTTAGTTTTTAAACTTAACTTAAATATTCTAAATACTATTGTTTCATAATTATTTCTACGCCACTGGCACAACACAGTGTTTACATCCATTGTAAGTTGAACGCTTGTGTCTTCATCGGTTTTGCATTTAGGTCGTTACACTCGTTACAGTACTTAGACGAGCGACTACTGGGCAGTCCCTTTTAACATTGTGGTCATAATTGTAGGACAATTCTTTCTATCTGCGTTGACGAAGTGGCAACTGCATACTAAACTATATTTGGTTGGAGGTCTTTCACGCCTAAAAAAATATGAACTAAAGATAGTGAGCTCAAAACATGAAACATTATAATTTACCTTATTAAATCGATCCATTTCTTTTTCTCCTTTTCGTTTGCTGGGAAACAAAAAAAATTACACATTTTTTGTTCCCCATAATGCTTACAATTTGGTGCAAAACACATAACCATTATAAAAACTAAAAATAAAAACATTTTTAAATTTTAGTTCAATAATCAATCGAAACAAGATAGTTTTGCTTCACACTGACAGATAACATAACCTCAAAATTTAATTTAATCACTTTTTAATAGATCAAATATTAAATTAGGGAACACCAAACGTTACAAATAAAGTCTATAATATATATAATATACGTTCTTACCTTTTAAACACCTTATTTATTATTAATAATAAAGTATCTCAACTTAGAAAAATCCTTTATGGCAATTTACATTGATTGTTGAATTGTTTGGCAATGTTTCTGAGTGTATCCCCACCACTGACGTCACACTTTCGTAGTCCATTCTTTTTGGGTAAGCGGCGCACGGAAAACAATGCTAGTCAAATGGTCGCTAATCACCCTTAATCACTTGTTCATACTAACGGCCATTGTTTATAATTATATCTGAAATAAATTCTGAAACGCAGTTCACAAAACACGAAATGTAGCCACTATAAAGTATTTCTAGATAATTACTTGATAGTTATGAATATAGTATTTTACATTACAAGCCAGGTAAAACGGTTTTTACTGCAGAGAGGAGGAAATGATTCGCGAGCCGAGTAGGCGAGCCTGCCTGTCACCTCCTTGAGGCAGTAAAAACAGTTACGTGGCGTGTATTGTACAATATTTTATTTGTTACTCACTTGTAAATCAAACTTAAACTTATAACCAAAAACTGTCAGTTGTAATTGACACTTATTTTCAATATGTTAAAATTTAACACATTTTTAAGGAAGATGGTGGAATTATGAATTTTGTTGTTGTTGTTGGGTGTTGGGTTCGATACCGAATTAACGAAAGGAATGGTGGCTTGGTTGTATTTATGAGCGAATAAAACCTATATGCACTCACAAGAATTTAATGACAAAGAAAATAAATTAACGCAAGAAATAATAATAATAGACTTTATTGACATCAGTCAAGGACGGGGTTCAGCCAATGGATGCTTTTCAACCCAGCCAATGCATATATCATACAAATAAACAATAATGAACGCCGATATAATTATAACCTAAAGACATATAAATATATAGAAAAAAAGGATTAATGTTGAATAGACAACAAATATTTTAAACCACTAGCAAAGCTGCGCAGATAATATCACAGGACAATACTTAATAGGGTCCTTCACTTTATTTTTTACTATTATTTCACATGAAAGTTCGTTCAATTTTAAAGCAATTCGTAGTATTAAAAAGTTATAATTATTTTTAGTTTCACTGTATTTTATTTTTATCGAAACCTACAGCTATCTTTCACGCACCAGCGACTATAGTAGGCTGCGCGAGAAAGATACCAATACTTATGACGTCACAGTGGCACTAAAAATAAATTCAAATATCGCAAAGTAATCATTCAAAAAATGTTTTATTTTAATCTTAATCGTTATTTATTGAATAGTATTTTTAGGATAAAGTGTACATTTTATTATTTTTTATGGTGGACGACTCGATTATTAATCCACACATAAACCTTCACATTTCCTTAAATAGTATTTAAAAAAAAAATACAGAAAGAGATTTCATACTGGCTGATAAAGTGATTTATAATGTAGGGGATAAATAGAAAAATGAGCACTTAAATTTTTGTTTTTAAACGATGGCGCAATATATAAATTCCTAATACGTAGACTATAATTTTAAAATTTTGAAACAAGTTTATCGTACAAGTAACGAGAAGTACTAGCTATTAAAATTTTATGAATTAGGGTTAAATACATTTTTCTGTATTACAAAAGAAATAAAAAAAGACAACTGCAATTAATCTGTGAAACAAACTTAAATAATATATTTTAAAATATTTAAACACTCATCTGTTTTTACAAATTTTCAAATTATAAATTATAACGTAACGTTTCACACACACGTACAAAAAATTGCTTGTATATGCAGACAGCAGATTACTGAGCTCGTCCCCTACCCTTCAGTCATATGCGTTGTTTGTATCACTCATTCTCGCCAAGCGCACTCATTCAGTATTTATGTTAGGGCTGCGAAAAAACATCGATGTGATCGATCTGATCAGAAAATCGATTGATCGATCAAAATGATCACAGACAATATTTAATCGATCTGATCGATTAATCGAAAGATCGATCCATCAGCTGGTCAAAGTTGTGTGAACGCAAGCTCGTATCATGATTAATACATTAGCTTTTGATATTATGATTAATATAATGTTATAAGAAATGACTGGCCAATACTAAAAAAATCAAATTGTTATAATTATTGAGAATACCTACTCACCTACATTGAATTGACCGATTTCTGTAAATCAATTTGACCAAGATCGATCAAATGATATGATCGATCAAAATTAAGGATCAAAATCCAATCAGAATTTTTCAAGATCGAAAACAAATTTAACATATGCCTATAACTATATCCTTGCGCTAAAAAAAATTATAGCATTAATTTTACTATTTTAAAAAAGTTGAGTATTTAATTCATTTAATAACTATATAATTTTATTCTTAATAGATTTACAAAATTGGAATAATGTTTATAAATAAGCATAAAGTTACCATATCCTTATATAATTAAGTTTTACTAACAAAAATGATGTCGCGCACTATACAACGTATAGCATTATTTTCAATATTTTAAAAAAGCTGAGTATTGCATTCACTTAATAACCATATAATTTTATTCTTAATAGATGTAAAAAAATAGAATAATGTTTATAAATAAGCATAAAGTTACCATATCCTTATATAATTAAGTTTTACTAACAAAACTGATGTCGCGCACTATGTAACGTATAGCATTATTTTCAATATTTTAAAAAAGCTACGTATTGCATTCACTTAATAACCATATAATTTTATTCTTAATAGATGTACAAAAATGGAATAATGTTTATAAATAAGCATAAAGTTACCATATCCTTATATAATTAAGTTTTACTAACAAAAATGATGTCGCGCACTATACAACGTATAGCATTATTTTCAATATTTTAAAAAAGCTGAGTATTGAATTCACTTAATAACCATATAATTTTATTCTTAATAGATGTACAAAAATAGAATAATGTTTATAAATAAGCATAAAGTTACCATATCCTTATATAATTAAGTTTTACTAACAAAACTGATGTCGCGCACTATGTAACGTATAGCATTATTTTTAATATTTTAAAAAAGCTGAGTACTGCATTCACTTAATAACCATATAATTTTATTCTTAATAGATGTACAAAAATGGAATAATGTTTATAAATAAGCATAAAGTTACCATATCCTTATATAATTAAGTTTTACTAACAAAAATGATGTCGCGCACCATGTAACGTATAGCATTATTTTCAATATTTTAAAAAAGGTGAGTATTGCATTCACTTAATAACCATATAATTTTATTCTTAATAGATGTACAAAAATGGAATAATGTTTATAAATAAGCATAAAGTTACCATATCCTTATATAATTAAGTTTTACTAACGAAACTGATGTCGCGCACTATGTAACGTATAGCATTATTTTCACTATTTTAAAAAATCTGAGTATTGAATTCATTTAATAACCATATAATTTTATTCTTAATAGATGTACAAAAATGGAATAATGTTTATAAATAAGCATAAAGTTACCATATCCTTAAATAATTAAGTTTTACTCACAAAATTGATGTCGCGCACAATGCAACGTATAGCATTATTTTCACTATTTTAAAAAAGCTGATTATTAAATTCACTTAATAACCATATAATTTTATTCTCAATTGATTTACAAAAATGGAATAAAGTTTATAAATAAGTCTAAAGTTACCATTTCCTTACATAATCAGCTCAATATATTTGTATATAAATTCCTTGGTAATACATACACCGGCCGGGGACAAGACTTTTACCGGCAAGCGAGCGATCTCTTGCCGATATATGATAATTCTAGGTCCCCGGTCCCCGGCTGGGAAACTGAATTACTTTTGACCTGATATTGTGCATATGTATGTATATAGTTTGTTTCATGAAAATTATAAAAAAATAATATTTTTAATATTACCTTATTATAAATAAAAATTGAATAATCTTTTTTACTTACATATAATATTTTTCATATTTTTATGAAGTGTTAATATAATTAATTGACGTATTATAAATGTAAAATGATTTATAACAAGTCAATTAAAAAAATATACACATTAAGTATATATAATATCTATAGAGTACGTGCATATTTTGTTGACATCTAAGTCAAAATTAGCTAATTGGAAGTAAACATCTGATAGTAAGCAATAATTCCAATTTTTGGCGTACACCAGTATAAGAGTCATTAAAGCACTTGTGCCTTTAAAAGCGTTCCGCTTCACATCGCGATTTTAAACTTGTCACGCGTGCTTTAATGGCATCATAATATACTATTTTTAATCTTAATCGTTATTTATTGACTAGTACTTTAAGGATAAAGTATATATTTTATTATTTTTTCTTATGACGGTGGACCCCATTGTAATAGTAGTAAATAAATTCATATTAATTATTTATAGGAACGAAAACATTGAAATTATAATTTTTAAATTTTTGGATTGTTAGTATCTATTTGAGCTACGGTGTTTGCATGATCCATTACACATACATAGGTGCACATAAGCATTAAGAAGAAAATACTAAAATCAAATATCGAGGAACACAAAACGATCTCTGATATAACCATATCATGTATATAGGCATCAGGTAAAAAAGAAAAAGGTAAATTATATCCGCTATATGTGCAATAAATTCAATTTTTCATGAAGATTATAATAAGAAGCTTAACGAATCTTATTTGGCAACGCGGGAAGCGGCAACGGCGCATTCCAGGAAGAGACATGACGCTGTGCTGTGCGCCGAAGGGGAGGGGAGTTAGTCCCAGCGACTGAAGAATGAACAGACCGCGCACAAGAGTAGGGATTAGATTTGTTCGCCGACAAGAGTCAAGGCGGCGGCGGCGAATTGTTAAAATAATAGCGGCGGCGGCGGCGCGCCGGCGTATGTTCTTTACTTTTTGACGGCGACGGCGTACTTGCTGTTTCAGCGGCGCGCCGGCGTTTTAATACAAATACTGATGTGATTTACTCAATCATACCTATATAGAATGTAAACTACATTTTTTCTTTACAATTATGAATTATCGCGTATGAATATAATTTAGTTTACGGAGAGTGGCGATAATGAACTTCGTTTTGCTGTTATAGTTGGAGAAACAAATATTTGGAACTGACTTATGCAGGGTTTACAATCTTTTATGGACGGTTGGGTTTGTTTGCGGTCAGGACTCATAAATTATTCGAACTTGAAGGCATCAATTTTAGGGTAAGAAATGGGCCGTACTAAAAAAAATCATACTCAATGTTTGTATAAAATTTGTAAATTGAAACTATATAATAAATAAAAAAAACAAAACAAAATTTTAGTTCATTAACTGGGAAGAAATATTTACATATAAAAAAACAACACATAGTAATATAGAGATTTAGTATAGAGTGCATAGCACACTGCAGTCAGATAAAGAAAACAAAATACATTATAACAAAAAACAACATATTACAATATTGTTATTTGAATACAGATTTAAAAGTACATAATTAGGAAACATCTTATAATATTTCAATCTCTTTTCACTTTACAAATTGACATTAGAAGAAAGAAGAAATACACTTAAAACGAATTATTATTTTAATACAGATTTAAAAGTAAATCTTGAATGCAAATTTCGGGTACGGCCCAGGACAGAAAACTCTACCTGTCTCCGAGTACCAAAACCGCAAAGTCCATAAAACTTTATAATGACCAATTGGCAGAATCTATAATGAGTTCCAAATATTTGTTTCTCCAACTATACTGTAAATCCTGTAACAGAAAATACTCGCTCACTGGTAGTACTAGTACCAGTACCAGTTAAATATAGCATTCTCATTTTCTGATAGTTTTCTAAACATTTTTTACAATACACTGTAATTCTCGCTATTTGATTTTGAACACTAAAGTTATTCTATTCTATTGCAGACAGAAAATCCCTATCTAAGAATATAACGGGAAATTCAAATATTTTCACTATTAATTGATTACATATAACAAATACATAAACTATAATTCTAGCAAATAAAAAATAAATAGTAATTCTTCAAAAAAAAAAAAAAACAATTTCAGTCTCTGGTCTCCATCTGCTACTTATTTATAAGTACATACATGCTTTTAACATGTTTTTTAATGTGATCGGAGCCCTCATTAAATATGCAGCAGTTAATTCACTACATCGGTATAGGTGATTACTATATTATATAAGAACAATTTCTGCATGGCGCGAATGTTTAAATATTTTCCAAATTTTATATATAAAAAAATTACCACAAAATTGAAAAATCCTTCAATCCCTGGTATACTTAAAAATCCTACGATTTGGGAACACTGTGTACAGTACAGATGACAGATCAGAAAAGCAATAAGCAGTGTTGAAAATCTCAGGAAAACAATTTCTGTACGTTAATATTACTTTCAAAAATATTTGCGATTAATATGATTTTATTTCCTGAATATATAACCATTTATTATAGTATAATTACTTAATACAGACGAGAACAACGACGGCGCGTCGTACAATAGATAGGCGGCGCGCCGGTAATTGAAACAACGGCGGCGGCGGCGTGAAAAATATGTCGGCGGCGGCGGCGTGGCGCTGCGGGCACAGGTCTAGTAGGGATACGCAATCGAAAGATAGTATTGATATTTTTACTAATATAAAGTATCGGAAAGAAGTATCGATAAGTACTCAAATATCGATTTGAAAATATCAATATTAGTAAATATCGATACAAAAGGATCAAAGAAGTTATATTAATTAATAACATGTAAATAAAAAATAAATTATGACATTAAAAAAACAAGATATATTTATTTTGTACAAAATCTTCGAAATAATATTATATTAAAAAATATAATGTATAATTATAAATAAAAGTACAAATTCTAGAAAAACCTGCAGCTGCAACAAGAGTTAGTCGAACATGAGCAGTGTGATTGCACGCGAGACGCGCGTACAATAAACTTTAAGTGTACCTATCTATTGTTAACCACTGTAATTATACATGTATAATTGTATTTATATTTAATACGTAATGTTCAATACAAAACTGAATATAGTGGCCTACAATGCATATATTTTCCTATATTTCACTAAATTACTATTTAACACAAATATTACATTTTGTTTAAAATAAAAATCTAATAATTCTAATTTGGCGGTTATTGGAAAATGTGGAATATTTATTTACATTAAAATATATTTTGTTGTTATTTAAACATAAGATTGAATGGGTGTGCAGATCTACAGAAATCCATATAAGGGTGACTTTATTTACGGTTTTTAACGCAAATATTACATTTTGTTTAAAATAAAACCCTAATTCTAATTTATAACTCAATTGTTTATAATTATTATAGGTGGGTGGTTATTGTTAATATTTAAAACCGATTTCTACGTATTTTGTTAAGCTATACGTAAATTTTTAAACATTGTGAGAATATAACTCAATTGTTTATAAATATTATAGCTGGGTGGCGGTGATTGCAAAATGTATATTATGTATTTATATTAAAATATATTTTGTTTTTATTTAAACACAAGATTAAATATTAACGCAAATGTTACATTTTGTTTAAAATAAAACCCTAATTCTAATTTGGTGATTTTTGCAAAATGTGGATTACGTATTTAAATTAAAATATATTTTGTTGATATTAAATTAAGATTAAATTTTTGTGCAGATCTATAAAAATCCATACGCTGATGACTTTATTTATGATTTTTAAAATAAGAGTTTATTAAGGAAAGCATAATAATTAATATTTATTATTCCAGTTTTACAATTTTCCAGATGAAGTAGAATAGTTTCTTGATAAACACAAGTATTAGTTACTGTTGAAGACGCTTGTTAATATTACATATTCATTCACATTCTTCCATTTCTTGGGAGTCACACTACACCATAAAGTCTTTGTATGCATATTCATATTGTCTGGTCGATTTTTGGGGAATAAAACTAAAAATTTCACTTTGCAGTGCTTCTAACACTTCAGGAGACAAATTGTCTTTGTCACTTGAATATTTTACTTGCAATATGTGAATTATGATGCGAATCGCGAACGTCGCAGAAAATTTAAGATAAAAATCTGATGTGACCAACACAATACCTCCCGCTATTTACCTATGGGGTCTCGTTGCCGCGTTGCCTGATGTCTGGTCGCGAATCTGGGGAATCCGATTCGATCCCGATCAACACCAAATAATTCGAATTTTAAATGGCATAAAATTCACCCTCCTGATAAACGTCCGCACAATACAAATATGTCATTATCATTACCGAAATGTGTGTATAAATCAGATTAGCACACCCAGCAATGGATAATATGCCTTGATAATATATTTATTTGTTTCTTTATTTAAATAAAGGGTTTTCCAATAAGAGGTGTTATTTTGATATTCAAAGAAAAATGCCATTTTTTAATATAAATGATCGGATGTTTATTTCATTATAAAGAGGAAGGTATGCCGTTAATAGTGGAAAATAACATCAGGCAAATGACCACCACGACCACGCTTACAGGACAATATTCTTTTCATGAAATTTTCCATAACCAAATCGCAAAGTGGCTGTCCTATGTCCTCGATAGCCTCACGAATTCCATCTTTGAGGTCTTGAGTCGACGCTGGGCAGTTGGCGTAGACCTTCTCTTTCACGTGGCCCCAAAGAAAGAAGTCGCAAGGTGTTAAATCACAAGATCTCGGTGGCCAATTGTGATCACCTCTTCGAGAGATAACACGGTCCGGAAACTTTTCCCGTAAAAGATCAATGGTTTCGTTGCTTGTGTGGCACGTAGCGCCGTCTTGTTGAAAGTAAACGTTGTCCAGATCAATACCATCCAATTCCGGCCATAAAAAATCGTTAATCATCTTTCGATAGCGCAATCCATTCACCGTAACTGTTGCTCCAGCCTCATTTTCGAAAAAGTAAGGTCCAATGACTCCGCCGGACCATAAACCGCACCAAACAGTCACACGTTGAGGATAGAGAGGCTTTTCAACAATAACTCTTGGGTTTTCTGAGCCCCAGATGCGACAATTTTGTTTGTTGACGAAGCCACCGAGGTGGAAATGGGCCTCATCACTCAAGATGATTTTTCGATGGAATTCCGGATCATTTTCATGCATTTCAACGACCCAATCAGCAAAGACACGACGTTGTTGATGATCGGCCGGCTTGAGTTCTTGTGTTACCTGGACTTTATAAACCTTAAGACCCAAATATATATGCAAAATACGGTGTAATGACGTTTGTGGAATGCCTAATTCCAAAGAACGACGAGGAATGGACAAACCTGGGTTTCGGCTACAGCATCAATATTCTCGGCTGTTCTTGAGCGACGTGCACGGGTTTTATTCTTCACATCACTAACTTGTCCCAACAGCTCGAATTTTTCCACCAATTTCTGTATTGCGGTCCGACAAGGTGCTTCACGACGACCCAAAAATTGTCGAGTTTTACGAACCGTCTCTGCCAAATTTTCACCATTTTTATAGTGAATTTTAATAATTTCAATGCGTTGTTGAAGCGTGTATCGTTCCATTTTTATTAATGGCGTAGTTTCTACTTGTCAAATGTCAAAAAATGACAGCTTCAAAAGCGACATCTACCGAAATAGCGGGCTATTCAAAATAGCACCTCTTATTGGAAAACCCGATACTTACCTGCACATTTACGAATGCTACAAATTATGTACTTTAAGTTCCATTCCATAAAACTATTGTTCTATTTACAATTTTCCTTTTAAAACGTTACTCTTATTAATTTGAAATTATTATGTTTTTGACAGTGATATTTATCTGTCAGTTACATACATTTGAGCTGAACTATGTAACCATGGAAATGTGTTTAAAGCATAAGCTCCGAGATATAATTTTTATATTACTTTATAAATTTATCCATAAAATATATAGAAAAAGTATTAAAGCAAACTTGTAGAAAATGGAATAATCTTTAATTTTTATAACAACAAATTGAGAAAAAATATATTTAAAGGTATTTTTGTAAGAAAAACAGTCTTGAGCTTCAAGTAAACTGTCATTTCCGGTTATCCGATTGCCACCAAAATCTAATGGCTTCTTTCCATATTAGAGTAAGGTAGAAATACATGGTTTCAAAACTTTCTGAATGATAGTATTTGAGTTAAAACGACACACACACACACACACACACACACACACACACACACATACACACAGACATCATCGTGAAAATGTTAAAAATGGATTCTAGGGACCTTAAAACGTGGTTATTTACTAAAATCTCGATATGCGATTTTTAGCACGATCCCTATACCTCCCTTACCAAGGGTAGCGGGAGGTAAAAATTAAAACGTTTGTTTGGCATCTATTGTCAACTAGTAGTCAACTCCTGGTTTAATAGCAATTATAAATATAGTTGTCACGGTAATATAAAATGTCATAATAATTAATCTTAAACGTCAAAATTCTTTATATTTTTATTAATTTTGGAACATAGTTTTCGAAAAACGTTGTAAGACTTGATTGCGAACTGCTTTTACATTCTTGAATGTAAAAGTAACATTTCGCAATCTAGAATAAAAAATAACAACTTGCAATAAATAAATAAACTTTTTAAACGCCTATGTTTTTAGTATAATTTTTACCATTGTTAATTTTCTGGACCTGGTAATTCAAACTACAGTGCCTCAATTACCCACAGTGGCGACATACGATGTCAGCCGCCAAGTTTATGCTAAATTAAAATAGACGATATATGAAATTCACACACCACATTTACTTGTTTATGTTTTAAATGTTTAAATTGATTATATGTAATTCAAACTATTTTGCAGCGCCATTAGTTACTTTCTTTGTCGTATTACAATGATTCTAAATAGCCCCTTAGCACCATCTGTCGAGCTTCATGTAGTTATGCTGTTTCCCGCTAGGGGATTACGGCTAAAACTGTGTTTGGGAAGCCTTTTAGAAGTATAATTGCGTACAAACTTATTTTGGCGATGTTACACAATTTAACACTACCAAATTATGCGGATAAATTAATAGCAGTAACTACTTTAAAATATATGCTTAAAACATACGTTTACATACAAATAATACGAATTATCCCTTGGGAATAGGAAGCCATGAAGCCATCTATATATTGGCTTCGGATACCATGTTTTCAATGCATGCATGGCTTCGCAAACATAGGAAAATGAATATATATATATATATATATATATATATATATATATATATATATATATATATATATATTGTGACGATACGTACCTTGTTGTAGTGTCCATCTCCGGTTATTTGTAAACTTTGTAAATTCATTACAATCCGCTGTTGAAGTTCATAAATCCCGATCACGTGTGTTGTCGCTCACAAACCGTGTTAAACTTTTAAATAATGGATGTTGAGCGTTGTTTAATATTGTGGAACTGTCTACAGTGGGCCTATAGCGAGCTACACGCAATATAAATCGTATCTAGGTCACGCACTTTGTAAATTTAACCCTGAAAATGTTGTACAAATAAAACACATGTTTACCCGAACAATGATTGTTGATATTGCTATGTAAATCATACCTTGTATATTGCATTGTTGTATTATTTGTGTATTTACTTTGTACAGGTTTTATTTCACATGTTTAATCGTTGCAAAAATAAATTGTAACGGCTGTCATGGTTTGACAGCACGGAATTTAGCAACAACACTCTGTCAGACGTCTACCGTTACAACAACAATATTGTAGCTGTCATTATTTATTTGTATAATGTTTATTGTTGGTTTTTGATTGTTGTGAGTGATAAACTGGTACAATCGGGTTGTTTTAATGACTTCCAGTAATTTTTATATATTTTATTTTTATTGTATAAACGCCATCAGCGCCTTTTTACATCAACTAAGTTTAAAACATTTCCCCACCAAGTTTTCTGCGAGATTATGCCGGATTACCAGATTTTGGGTATAAAAGCCGCAGCATCACTTGGAGAAATCAGTTCTCGAACTCATCTTGAATGGTCTCCTGAAGATCACGATTGAGTGCGAACATTTGAGTCGAAGAAGTCTACCGTGGATTTTGCCACTGTTTTTGGTGAGTGGAGAATCACCGTCCGTATTTCCTTGTGGGTGATAGACAACTCCGCCGTCAAGTTGTGCTATCACAGGGAATTGCTGCGAGCGCAAGTTGTCAATTGTTTTTTTTAAACTTAGCGTTTGATGTTTCTTAGAAACCTATTTCATTTTTTTGGGTTACTTACCGTTATTAAAAGACTGTGCCATTGCCGTACCGCGGGGGCACAGTCACCATTCTTTTGGGGTTGTAAAGTACCAGTTTGTGGCTCGATAGTTTTGTCACACACTATTTTTCATTTATTATTATCAGTACCTTTTTTACTTACTGTTGTATTGTATTAGAATAGAATAAAGGTTATTTTGTTACGGGTTAAAAACGTGCTTTTTCAACCAAACCTTGGCCTCCCTCCTAGAGCTATCCCGGCACCTATTGTCCCTATTTCAGCCACCACCACCGAAGGCGCCCGAGTATTCCGACCGACGGCTGAGGGGACAATACGACGATGGCCCAGCCACCGATCACAACGGGGCCACCGTCACAAATGGCGCCCGAACAGGGACTTGACGTTGAAGAAGACGATGCCACACTCACACGCTCTGGCTGGATTTACACCCTGCGGAAAGCAGAACTGCAGGTACTGCTCCAGGGCATGGGCCATGAGTCGAGTGGCACTGTAGAGGAAATGAGGAAGAAAATGGCGGCGCTGATGAAACCAGGGCCCGCCCGCGAGCTGGGGGCAGAGAAGGACGACACGGATGAAGTTGTCGCCGACCTGAGCAAAGCTCCAGGTCCCGTTACGGCCCCCAAAACACCAGTTTATGCGCCCATTTGCGAAACCGTGCGCAAATGGAACACGTTCTTCGACGGAAAGACAGATCCGGTGTCTTTTCTCGAAAGAGTGACGGAGCTACAGGCCAGTTACCGTCTTAGCGACCAACAGCTTCTTACGGCCTTACCAGAGCTCCTCCGTGGCGGCCCCCTGCAGTGGCTCCGCAACAACCGGAATGATTGGGCAACCTGGGCTGACTTTCTGGTCGATTTTAACGCCTACTACATCGGCGAAGATTATGCGCTGAGAACAGAGGAGGAAATTAATCGGCGTAAGCAACGTCCTGGTGAAAAAGGAAAGGACTATTTGACCGATATACGTACCCTCATCCGGCGCTATGGCCAGCTGTCGGCAGAGCAGGAGCTCTTCCGGCTGTATACTAACATGCTGCCGGAATATCGGCAATATATTCGCCGTCGCGACGTCACCACGGTTCGAGGCCTCATCCGAGAGATGGACGAATATGAACGCCTCCAGAGGGAACTCAAAGCCACGCCGCCGATCACCAGATTACATGCCCTCACAAGCCCAACGGCCGCCGCCAAGCGTACACCGCCGCCGTTGTCACGACCAGTCAAGACAGGCGCATCTGTGCTCTGTTGGAGATGCGGCCGGCATGGCCACGTCCGCCGCCATTGCCGCAACGAGCCTAAATTACCAACAACGTCAACGGCTCCATTACCCGGCATTCAGGAGCCCAACGGCCATGACAATCGTCTCTTCCTAACCTTGAACATTAAAGGACAGGCGTTCAAGGCACTGGTGGATACTGGCGCCATGTATTCCTATATCAATTGCCGCACAGCCGAGGGGCTGCCTGACCAGCATGCTAGGATACAACGCGCCCATTCCCAACAGGTCCAGCTGGCGAATGGCTCCACCATGAACACAGAAGGCACCATTACGCTGGGCTGCCTAATCGACGGCATCTGGAGGCGGCTGGCCTTCCAATGTTTGCCCAATCTGGCGAGCCCGATCATCCTGGGCATGGACGCGCTGGCGACCTTCGGAGCGACTATCTGCGCAGCGTCACGCAGAGTCACGCTGCCAGTACCTCCCACACCGGTCGCCCAGGTAAGCGCGATTCAGTCCCACAGGGAGAAGGGTGAGTTGTTACCACGTCGTCCAGGGGTATCCAGGCCAGCTACCGCCGTCAACGCCGTTCCCGAGTCAGCGAGGCCGCCGTCACGCCGCCGTAAGGGTCCGCCAATCCAGCCAGTGGGGTCGCCTCTGTTAAGAGCCCGCCGACAAGAGGAGCGTCCGCAGCCGCCACCGTTGCCGCAGCTGCACGAGCGGGCGCCCCTCATCACCTCTACGTCGAAGCCAGAGGCGTCCCCTACCCCCACCACCGTCCGCGTCGACTCTAGGGCAAGGAGTCGGCCGGACATCGTCATGGAGTCGGTTGGCGACTCGCCGAGGGAAGAGATGTCCCTGCAGGAGGCCCTCCTGCAGCGCTACGGCCCCGATCCGCCTGAGGCGAGTCCGTCTTTTTACAGGCAATCGACTCCATCGACGCCGTCATCTGCCACGCTGTCGCCAAGGACCCTTGCGGACTGGCTGATAGTGGAGACGTCGCCGCTGCCAACCACGCCGGACCGACCCATCACACCAAGGACACCGAGGTGGGCCAGCCAGGAGCTGTTGGACGCCCTGTTTGGTCCGTCTCCGTCGTCGAAGCAGTCAGGCCGGTCGCCCAAGGACGCACCGCCGGTTCGGGCACCGCAGCCGATAACGGTGCCGAATCGGAAACCCTTGTGGGCGAGGCTGACTTCCCAAACGGCGGGCCCAGGGTGTCCCGTCCCGAGAGTTCCTGGCCCCACGACCTTGGGTGTGATGGCGGGGATCGTCCCCATATCCAGCCCCACGTTGCCGCCTCCTCAGCCGCAGCCGCCAACGTCCGGATACCGCCGGAATAAGACGCGGGAGAGCCGTCCTGGAGGAGGGACCACGTGGAGGTTGGAGCAGCCGGGGACCACGTGGAGGGTGGAGCAGCTGGGGACATCACGACCACGACGTCGCCGAAGAAGGCGGAGGCGGCAGTCCACACGCCGCTGAACGGCATCCATAAAGGGTACCGCCTTTTCATTTTTGTTTTGTTTTTTTCATGGCCTGAAAAGTTTTGTCTTTGTTAGTTGCGTTTGCAACTCCAGTTTCCCAAGCTCTTGCTTGATTTGTTTTTTTTTATTACTTACCGTACCGCCATTTAAATTTCCGATTTTTTCTCTTATTGGTGCACAGAAGGCCGTCGATATTAATTGGATTTTTCCGTTTTGTTTTCTTCTGTGGCCGATTACCGTTAAATTTCACTTGTAAAGTTTTCACGTTGCATTTAGAGCAACAGCCAGAAAAAAATATTAAATGTTATTCACTATTTTTTTTTGTTAACCGGAGTAAGAGGGGGATGTGACGATACGTACCTTGTTGTAGTGTCCATCTCCGGTTATTTGTAAACTTTGTAAATTCATTACAATCCGCTGTTGAAGTTCATAAATCCCGATCACGTGTGTTGTCGCTCACAAACCGTGTTAAACTTTTAAATAATGGATGTTGAGCGTTGTTTAATATTGTGGAACTGTCTACAGTGGGCCTATAGCGAGCTACACGCAATATAAATCGTATCTAGGTCACGCACTTTGTAAATTTAACCCTGAAAATGTTGTACAAATAAAACACATGTTTACCCGAACAATGATTGTTGATATTGCTATGTAAATCATACCTTGTATATTGCATTGTTGTATTATTTGTGTATTTACTTTGTACAGGTTTTATTTCACATGTTTAATCGTTGCAAAAATAAATTGTAACGGCTGTCATGGTTTGACAGCACGGAATTTAGCAACAACACTCTGTCAGACGTCTACCGTTACAACAACAATATTGTAGCTGTCATTATTTATTTGTATAATGTTTATTGTTGGTTTTTGATTGTTGTGAGTGATAAACTGGTACAATCGGGTTGTTTTAATGACTTCCAGTAATTTTTATATATTTTATTTTTATTGTATAAACGCCATCAGCGCCTTTTTACATCAACTAAGTTTAAAACATTTCCCCACCAAGTTTTCTGCGAGATTATGCCGGATTACCAGATTTTGGGTATAAAAGCCGCAGCATCACTTGGAGAAATCAGTTCTCGAACTCATCTTGAATGGTCTCCTGAAGATCACGATTGAGTGCGAACATTTGAGTCGAAGAAGTCTACCGTGGATTTTGCCACTGTTTTTGGTGAGTGGAGAATCACCGTCCGTATTTCCTTGTGGGTGATAGACAACTCCGCCGTCAAGTTGTGCTATCACAGGGAATTGCTGCGAGCGCAAGTTGTCAATTGTTTTTTTTAAACTTAGCGTTTGATGTTTCTTAGAAACCTATTTCATTTTTTTGGGTTACTTACCGTTATTAAAAGACTGTGCCATTGCCGTACCGCGGGGGCACAGTCACCATTCTTTTGGGGTTGTAAAGTACCAGTTTGTGGCTCGATAGTTTTGTCACACACTATTTTTCATTTATTATTATCAGTACCTTTTTTACTTACTGTTGTATTGTATTAGAATAGAATAAAGGTTATTTTGTTACGGGTTAAAAACGTGCTTTTTCAACCAAACCTTGGCCTCCCTCCTAGAGCTATCCCGGCACCTATTGTCCCTATTTCAGCCACCACCACCGAAGGCGCCCGAGTATTCCGACCGACGGCTGAGGGGACAATACGACGATGGCCCAGCCACCGATCACAACGGGGCCACCGTCACAATATATATATATATATATATATATATATATATATATATATATATATATATATATATTTAATCAATCGAAATAGATGATCGCAGGTGAGCGAATTATAAACGCGAACCACATAATATTATGTGGAGTATTAAAAAATGACGATATAATGTGGGTAATATTTGCACTTTGTCTGCGAACCAGTGCAATTTCTGCAAAACCACATGAAATCAAAATACATTTAGAGAAAATTTAAAAATTATTAGTGCAGAATGCACGTGTAAAGCTAGATAAAGACCACGAAATATGTAATTATCCGATTTAAAATGACGAGAACAAACTTTCATATGTTTTGTTATTTGTTTTGCACTACGAATTGCAGATTCCCATGCTTTTCGTCGATCCATATCCATTTCAACACTTGCTCTTGTCGTAATTTTAACTTTATTTTGGCCATGTTTCGGAAAATTATAAAACCCAATGCCTGTGTCTCGACCAGATCTTGAGAGTGACGTCAGAATATACAACAAGTTGTACGACTTTTTCCCATTTTTATTCACATCAAATGATCAAACCACATGTAACTCAAGCATACAGTTACAATATAGTACCAAATCGGAAAGTTCATATTTTTCCCACCAGATGTCATGTCGCAGCTTGTCAGTTGTCAATAGCCATTTCATCTACACACAGGCTACATATCAACATGTTATCCGAATACTCACTTCTAATTTTTAATGCTTGAAATGCTTCACAAGTGAAGCCAGGAGCACCGTCAACAGCTTTATACCATTTTGATATCGTTTTGGTATGTGGAAGACAAGACTTGAATGAAGACCGAACGTAATTGTAGGCACTTGGTGAATAATAGTGCAAAGTTATTGCAAATTTCCTTAATTCTTCTGTCTTGGAGATTTAGAACCAGAGCTTTGTGTAACTTGACGTTTCAATATTTCCTTATTAGGATTCAATATATTTTTCAAAACAATCAGCTGATCTTCTTGTAAAAAGTTTTGATTCTTTAAAGAACGAAGTACTGACGACATAGTGGCAATTTTTTTAATATTTGGAGCAGTTTTATTTTCATTTTGTAACGTTGATCTAGGATCTAGTGCCTTTATTTTATTTAATAAAGCAGATTTATTTGGAGATATTTCACGTGTTATTCTTCGTAATAGTGAAAATGATGAACGTGATATTGTTCGAATATGTTTCTGCTTTGATTGAGATAAAACAGAAGTTCTGAGTTTTTTAGAAGGAGCTGTGTCAGTACCTAACTGATATCTCTGTTGATTATTCGACGACGATTCTGTAGAACTTTCAGCTATTGTTATCGGTGTATCTTGCAGCTGGTTATTAGTTGCATCTTGATATCTCTTCTGGTTATTGGACGACAATTCTGCAAAACTCCCAGCTATTGCTATCAATGTATCTTGCTGCTGGTTACTAGATCCAGCTTCATCTCTTTGCTGGTTATTGGACGACGATTCTGCAGAACTTCCAGCTATAGCTATCGGTGTATGTAGCTGCTGGTTACTAGATACAGCTTGAAAAGAAGGTCCGGCAATTCTTATTGGACTAATTCCAATTACTTTTACTGAATGTTGAATTCCAGAATCCTTCAAATATAAAAAATCGATTGTTACATATTAGCTTACGTGAAAAAAGATTTAAAACATACCGTGTGTGTAGGCCTTAAAATAGTAGGAATAGCATATTCACGTAATCGTACATAAACTAAGGAAGTACGATCGAAACTATCTTCTGGAATATGTTCTGAACATAAAACGCTTCCTCTTGACGGATTCCATCCAATTCTTTGTATCGCTTTTAACCAAGCATTTCTTTTTTCCAAGTTTTTCGGAAATCTTAATACAAAAATTGAAAAATAACAGGAAACTACTTATTTCGAAAGAACACTTTATTATGAAAATACTTACGCATGAAAGGTTATCTTTCTTTTCCTTTCAATAACTTTTTGCGCAGTTGATTTCCTCGCAGTACGGTTAGTGCAGCCCAACACAGAGCACGATGGCATATTTATAAATAAAATGTAATAAATATATCCAGAATAGTTCAAACAAATTTGAAATAGTACCCGTTAACGCAAACAAAAGCAAACAACGAATCAGAAATGGGGCTGCACAAGATGGCTGGCCATTTCCCCGCACGGCTTCAAGATTTCTAGAGTGCCTACAATGAGAGTGATGACATACGATTGTGGCCGCCATATTTGTTCCAATTTAACATGAATAGTATACAAGCATAACACGAAAATATTATCTTACGAACATATTCCTTGAAATTAATATATCTTTTATTTATAAATTTAAAGCATACACATATTTGAAAATTTAAAAAATATATAGACCAATGAAATGCATGTAAAATCATTATATTTAAATAAAAAGAAAACTTACCGTCAGAAGAGACTTCATGCATAAGATGAAATATTTCATTTCAAATCATTTGCATACAAAATTAGTATTAAATTTAAATAGAAGAGCACTAATAAACAAAATAAACCAATAAATTTTACATGAACAAATATTTAATTTATTGTATCAAAAATGAGTTCATCAAGGTAATATAAGTATATTGAAATATAGGAAAAATGGTTTTTACTGTAAATATATTTACAAAAAGGTTACAGTAACAAAAAAAAACTCAAATTACAAAGTGGAAGACATTAATGATTTACTAGCATGTAATATTTTCTTACGTTCTAGTTTTTTGCTTGCAATTTTCAGCCTAAATAAAACAAATCGTTTTATTATTTTTTGTTTTAAATTATGGCAATTTAATATAAAACCGACTTCTGATATTTCATTTAATTTCTCAATAAAAAAATCTTTTAAATTGATATTTCAAACAGTATTTTAGTATTGTCTAAAAGCAGATTCTAGATTTTAAAAAAAGTTGAATGTTTCTTCGTTACAATAAAATAAAGTGTCTTTTTTGAAACTTTTCATTTTAACATATTTACTGCACTGAAGTTTTATATAACTTTTTGACCCTACTGAATATATACAATTATCACAAACTTTTGAAGTTTTTTTAATACTCATAATTAAATATCCTGCAATACTGTATAAAGAATTTTGTTCTGAATTATTCAAATTTACATTTTGTAATTGAAAATTAGAAGGGAAGCGAACCATATCATATGATGGTGCTGTATTTGTTGCTACTACGTCCAAAAAGTCTGCTAAAAATTCTCTTTCATCTTTATCATAACTAGATTTGGAAACATCTTTTGAATATTGCGAAACAGTTATTAATTTTAAGTTATTTTTAAACTGCTGTGCATTTGGTATGATTTGTTTAGATCTAATTGCACTAAATAAATTCTCTAAACAATCTTGCGTAAATCTAGAAGTAAGTACAAAACTATAGTTTTTACTTTCTAACAAAAATTCCTGAAGGTTAAGAACGGATTCTGTTGATATTAATAATCCTGTTTGCGATGGTTTCCACATTTTTTGTTTTCCAACTTTTAAAGTAGAAAATAGTTCTATCACTTCTTTTAAAAATGAAATAGCCTTTTCATATTCATCAATTTTTATTTTGCTTAATGCAAATAATGGATGGCGTGAAGTCATCAATTTAAACCACTTTTCTAAAGTATCCAGAAACCAGGCTGTTGTTTTATATTCCGGTTTATTTAGCTCATCGCTTAAAATTTTTAAACCACTACTAACATCATGGCTTACGACGTGGGTAGACTTCGATACTTTCATCTTTTGAAAGTGAGTCGGAGCTAAATCTTCTTCTGTTAATTTGGGTGCAAGCCGAAGATCATGATCTTTGTCAAAGTCAAAAAGTTCTTGAATATGCTGAGCAGATATAATATTTGTTGGTAAATTATGTTTTAATCTGATATTTTCGGATATTTCTATTATTTGATTCGTCATAAGCATATTCTTGATGTTTTTAAATAAATGTGGAACATCTGTAAAAATGTATTTTTTTTTTCTGTGGATTAGTTGGATGCACAATAAAATTGTGGGTCTGCGAATATCTTCCTGCTGTTATTTGCCACAGTTTCCATAAGGCTTGATTAGACGCGCCCATGTCAGATGTGATGCTTAAAATATTTAAACCCAGTTGTTCCGTTTTATTAATAATTTCAAATAAAATATCTTGGTATATAGCACCATTCACTGAGTCACCTGTTAAATAGTAAGCCACTGTCTGTTTCCAACGTGCAGTAATTCCTCCAATCATAACTACCAGAGCGTGAGTTGGCTGTTCCTTCATGTTTTGGTAATGTTACAGTACCCAAATATTTCTTCAGTCCTGTATCGTATGTATTTCCTGGTGTTATTGCCATCTCATCCAAAATTAGAGCACAATCTTTCTGGTGATCTTCTTTGAAACTTTCTATCTTTAACTTTAGAAACGAAAAAACTTCGTGTAAAATACCACTATCAAAATGAATATTTTGTAATCGCCTGCTTATTGTTCTAAGAGATGGTAAAGGTATTCTTTGCCGTAACAGCTCTTCATATCCACTAGTTCCACAAGAAATTTTTGTTTTATAGCTCTCATCATGGTACTGTTAGACCATTTCATAAATTTTGTGGATTTCCTTCGTAATGTCAAAATTTGATCATCATTAAAAATCTTGCGTAATAATTTTTCATCTTCAGAATTAGAACGTTTAGTTTTCCGTTTCAAAGCCCGAACTTGGTTTTTATATTTTATTGTTTTATGAAGTAATTTCCTATAAGATGTCTCATATTGGCGTAATTTTTTATTTAATCGTAGTTTTTCTTCCACTGGTGACAATGATCGTACTGGCGATGAACTTGTTGTTGAAGAAGAAGATCCTTTATTTTCGGTTCTTGCTGTAGACGTGGATGGTTGTGGTTCAAACGTTGCTACATTTTCAGGGGCGGGGAACTGAAGTGTTGGATTTCTTCTTTTAACCGGCGACCTTCTACTCTTCTTCGGCACAGTAAAACTAAATATTGTGGGAACAGCATTATGTTTTAGAATCCTCTTGCCATCTTCTCTCGTCTTTTCCCACATTTCAGGTGCGAAGTGGATCTATAAGTCGAATATTATTAGTAATTTTTTAAAAATAGAACATAAATATACTTTTAATTAAATTTAACTTACTTCACAAAGTCGAGACGAATTAGTTGGTGTCCAACCCTCTCGTTTTACTTTAGCTGCCCATGTTTTTCTCCGATCCGGATCCGTAGGAAAGGCTTTCATAAGAAATCCTTTCTCTGACCGATTGGAGCAACCAAAAGCACAGCAACCAACCATCTATACAAAAAAAGCTTCATTATAATAAAATAACATAACTACAAATAAATCAGATCATTTGCATATTTATTAAAATTTGTTCTGTGAATTCTACTTGTTCAGTTGTATACAAAATACACAGCCCATTTATTAAAACTATTAACGAATTATTTTGTTGTCAACAATAATTACTAATATGCATGCATCAATTTAACTTACTGATTATGTTTAGTAGCTAATAAAATTTGAAGTATTCTTTAAATGAAATATAAATGTCAAATCGAAATAATGACAGCAGCAAAGGTTGGTTATGTCTCACAATTTGGTTTCAATTCGATATAATTTTTAATTTATTTAATAAATACTTAAAATTTAATTAATAGAGGTGCAACTGGCTATTATTGTGTATAAAACTTTACATTGTATTTATTTATTACATAAAATTGGCTTATATTACTTACCTTGTTATTAAATAATCTTCGATGCAGTCACTTATCACAAATTGTGTCCTTATATGCACTTAAACTACACTAAAACTACCAAGTACATAAAAACTAAGGCGTAGTAATTAACCGTAAATGAAATTAAACAATAATAATTATAAAAATTCAATATAAACTGCCAAACGGACACGAACTCCTATACAACGCAAGCTAAACCATGAACAGAATGGAACAAATATGGCGGTCAATGCTGTAGCCAATGAAAATGAAGACCACCATTGGCATCACTCTCATTGTAGGCACTCTAAAGATTTCAGACTTACGCTCCCGCTATGTATTATATTCTTAACTCTATGGGTATATTGTTGCACTTGACCTCTTTATGGGTGGGTGAGGGACTATCAACGGTATACGCTATCTCGATTTGCTTATAGCATTTTAAGTTCTAATAATTTTTTTACTTTATCTTTTGTAGAGGTTTAAACTGTTGCAATATACAACTGAATAAACAAAGTATCGAATTCTTAACAAGAGCTGCTTAATTTCTTTGGCGAAATATCTTCTTTTTGTCTGTAAACTCAGATTCCCATATGAAACGTACACTAGGGAATTTAAACTATGAACTCACGACAATCTTGTAGAAGATCAAGGGGGACATTCGAATAGAGAAGAAAATATTTTTTTAAACCAGTGTTTCTCAAGTTAAAATACAAATTTATATTTTTTTCAATGGGACGGTATATATTTTTTAGGCCCATTCGATAGAGTATTTTTATATTTGCTCCTACGTTACGGAATTTAATTTGAATTCAGTGAATTAATATTTTTATATCATTAGATAACGATTTTTTTTGGGCAAAATGCATGTAAAGTTTTATATTAATTTGTTTAAATATGGCTATAGAGTGCCATGAATGAGAAAAATGAATACGTGTTAAATTTTTACATAGAATTAGAGTGCCATGACAGAAAGAAGTGAATATTTTGTTCTGTTAATTAAACATAAATGTTAACGCAAACGAAATATTCACGTATTTCCTTCATGGCATTCTAATTCTTTGTAAAGAATTAACACGTATTCATTTTTTTACATTCATGGCACTCTTATTATAGCCATATTTTAATCAAATTAATATAAAAATTCTGCATGCATTTTTCTCAAAAAAAAATCGTTTTGTAAGGATGTAAAAATATTATACCACCGAATTCAGAATTAAATTCCGTAACGAAGGAGCAAATATAAAAATACATGTTCTCATTTAAAATAAGAAAGTTAGTTTCAAAAACATGAACAATTAAACAGTTAAATCGGAGAGAAGAACTTACTCATAAAGAGCTGGAGAAAACACATTGTTGGGGTATAGGAATTCTCGGAAAAGTGATATTTTGGGGCCTGGAATTATTACCAAGGTCAAGTGTCTGCAAGGGATGGTGTATGTTACTTTAACATTGAACCGAAATTTTAGGAAGGGAAATTGCGGAAGCGAATCGAATTTTATTTACAACAAAATAACTACGTAACTATTTATACCAGAGTTTCTCAACCTTTTTTATATACCGCCCATTGATCATATTTCAAAGTGACGTAATTTGCTTACCGCCCACCTACATAATTCGCGATCATTTTAATTCCCTTTATTTTGAAATAAAATAATTCAAAATTATAACAATGAGCAAATATTAACAAGTTTAAAATATCAAATTTTTGGTATTTAATAAAATACGTACGTTAGGAAACTGGTTATAGAAGTAAGGGACCTATTTAAGTCCCATCGTGAATAGAAACCGATACCTTGAGGATGAAATGAACATACGTTCCTACAAATAACGTCCTTACGATATCGGCTGTGGATAAAACAATTAATTTCCTAATTAACAGAAAAATATGAATAATTTCTGTCGCCCACTAAATATCGGAAATCGCCCACTAGTGGGCGGTACCGCCCATGTTGAGAAACCCTAATTTATACTAATAATAATAAAATATGTATACTCTTAAAAAATACCCTTTTAAATATCATGTACACATTTGAAAAAGTAAAAAATGGATATTCGCTTCATAGATATTAAATTTTTTGTTGATCCAAGAAGTTAAAATAATAAAATGCATTACAGTGTGTGTAGATTGTTACTTGTGTAGATTGGTAAATTGCCATAAAACTAAGTCTTTATGTACATACGTATATACGATTTATTAAATTTTAGATTACTATAATCGCCGTCAAATAAATATGGACTGATACTCAACTTTTTCTTTTCTCCGGACCCTGTCTCTTGTCTTGCGGTGTTTCCACTTCTTCAACATTGTCATACTGAATTGATAACAGTGCAGAAATCTTCAGTCCGTACTTAATAATACATACTAATTGTAAAATTGAAAAACATTACTTAATTCACATACCTACTTGAAATGCGTAAATGTAAATAAATACTGTAGATCAGTATGTACACACATTTTCATATTAATTCTTTGAAGAGATCAAATTGGCGATATTTGTAGAAAACATTAAAAATAAATATATTGCAATTTTTTAATCGCGATTGTACTGATTTTTCTTAGATTTTCATGCACTATTGTATGCAATTATAAACAAGTTGTTGATTGACGCAGAGTCGAGAGTCTTGTCAAGACTCGGGACAAAACGAGACTGAGTGCAAATCTCGTCTCGACAAGACCAAGACAGGACCGAGGTAGTCGAGACTTAGTCAAGACCAAGACAAGACCGACTTCAAGTCTCGTCTCGTCTCGTCTCGTCTTGTGGCAACAATAAATATAAGTTTGTATTATATCTCGAGAATTAGTAAGTTTTCAAAAAAAAATCTAATTACGCCATTATATTGTACGTAAAAACCTGTACTAAATAAGATATGAGACATTTTGAAATTAGCGAAAAACGAGTTTTTACCTTTAGCTCAAAAACAAATGGCGATAGAAAATTCCTATGGCGACTACTAAATTTATCTCGAAAAGTTGACTACGGAATGTGAAACAGGTTTGTTCTATCGTTAATATTACCAGAGATACATCGAAAATGTACATCCTTAATGAGCATATTTTTAAAAGAAAAATTCATGTTTCAGATAATCTTCAAGTTGAGGCTTCCGTTACGCTTCTGTTCCATTTGCGAACAGAAACTTCAATTGCTTACTATATTTAAGAAGGACTGTGTGGAGAACACTCTACGTCTGGAAGCGTGGACCAAGGAGACGCCGGACAACACAGACATGACAGAGAAGTGTACGACATCTAAAACAAAGATTAATCAAATCGATGAAGTTTGTATAAAAGAGGAAGTGATAGATAAGAATAATAAGCTAGAAGTGAAATATTCATTAATGGACGAAATTTCCATTAATGAAGACCCGCTCCTAAAAAATCCCTCTGGCCATGAACTTGATTTATTACAAGAAATATTGAAGGAGGAAAGCCCACTTGAAACAGATACTAATTTTCAAGAAGACAGGCAGCGTTGACATGGACAATGAATGTGATCAGAATTCTGATGACCATGATGTAGTTTCTGATAATAATGAAATTAACTCTGACAAAAATATTGCAGTTACTGGTGGTGCACGTGGTAACAACAAAGAATTTCAGTGTAATAATTGTAAAAAATGCTTTACACAAAAATCAACCTTGGCACTGATTACAATAATATATAAAGATGCGCCACCGTGTACATCATTTCGTCAACCTAGGTTAAGCGGCAATAAGAAGCAGTGCAGTGCTGCCTCTAGCGTGATTTTAGAAAAACTTATTCTGGAGGACGGTGCGGGGAAAGGAAACGTGTGCTAAGCGATAACGGCGAGGAGGCTACCGTCTATCGAAGAATACTTGTTCGTACATCAACATAAATAAACGCACAGAAATGCAAGCGCTCAGACCAACCAAAAAATAATATTTATTTAATTTATCAATGAAAATAGTCAACGCAAAAAGTAGAAAGTACAATCACTGAATATATAATTATATATTATTTTAATCAGCGGTACAATTTAAAAAATATTTTTTATTATGAATACATAATATGTATATACACATTTCCAAAAATATTAAAATTATGTAAATATGTATTGCATTATATTAAATTTTTACAACATACATAATATAATAATAATTATGATAATAATAATAATAATAATAATATTAATAATAATAATAATAATAATAATAATAATAATAATAATAATAATAATAATAATAATAATAATAATAATAATAATAATAATAATAATAATAATAATAATAATAATAATAATAATAATAATAATAATAATAATAATAATAATAATAATAATAATAATAATAATAATAATTTTTTAACTAGAAGAGGGCATCAACTGCTGGGGTTATTAGCCCATATACTAATCAAAAAGTATAATATAAATAAATATACGGGACATATACTACTATATAAGTATTACAAATAGATGTATAATAATAATTTTGAAAAAAAAGTAACATGTAAATAAATATATAAAATAAATATACATATGTATACGAGATCAACAAAACCCACATGCATAAAATACAATATATAAATATAAGTATTTACGCATACTTATGTATACGTATAATGAGAAAAATAGAAAAGAATACAAGAATTACATAAAGAAAATTTTAATGAGATGAAAAAATTGTCATTATGCCACTGGTTTCTTGGGATGAAGATGAAGTGCAGGTGCTTGTACTGGGCATGCTTATATTGTCTTCATTTAATTCTATGATGGTGCATTCGTCATTTTCACAATTTGATGTATCTACAGTATCTAACAATCTCACTTTCGAACACATCTGAAAAGCTTCGCGAAACATTTTGACTGTTGGATGAACACAGTAACCACCTTTATTTCTAATAACGGAAAATAAATTTTCCAAAGCATCTTGTTGCAACCTCGAAGTCAAAAGAAACACGTAGCCTTCATTTTTTATATCCTTAAATAACAGTAGAATTGCCGAAATTGTTTGTGTGAGACCTTTAAAGCAATAAATGTTGTGACGCTCTTCATTATTTTTAGACAAAATTTTGCATTTATTTATATACTTTAAAGATTCTTTCAAAGTATTTGTAACTAATTTATTTTTAGAGCTTATTGCAGATTTATACGGATTTTTATTATTTAACACTCTACTATTTAAGCAGTCAAACATATTGTTGATATTTTGAATAAATTCCGCAGTATTTAAAGCTGTTTTGGATTTTAATTGTTTAGTATGAACCGCGGTTAAAATGCATGCTGCCATAGTATTACTGAAAATTTGAGTTGCTAATTTAACTTTCATTTTATCAAAATTATTTAAAAATACATGTCTGTCAGTAATTTTACATAAAATTCTAGCCAAAGATCCATTTCTTTTGTCAATTAAATATGTTTCTTTTATATCTTGCCAAGAAACTTTATTTTGTTCAATGTAAATATCGTTTTGCAATAAATTATTCCGAATACTTTTGATTAAATGTGGCACATCAAAACCAGCATAAATTTTTTTATCGTTTATTTCAAAATACGGACAATTCTCGGAAACACCTAATGCAGAGAATGCCGATCTGTTATTCGCACCTTGGTCGCATGTCACAAAACGAATCTGGAGTCCGAAGTTATGCATTTTTATAATAGTTTCTTTTAATAGTAAAACTAATATATTACTTTTAACTGGTCCAGAAGAAACATAATAAGATAATGGCATTTTCCAACTAGAAAAAAGACCACGTACCATAAAAACTAAAATGTGCGAAGCAATTTTTCCCGATCTCCTTGTATCACCCAAATCCTCAAATCCTTCGATGTAATCATTTTGCGCATTGTAATGTAAATTTCGCTTAATGGATATTTCGTCAAACAACAAAACACAGTGTTTTTCAATTAATGTCATGGTTTGTACTTTTTGTGCAAAAAGATTTATTAAACGACTATTGTTGCCAGTTTCTAAATTATTTATTTTTATGTATCTCTGGATAGTTTTTTTTAGATGGTAAAGCAAACAACATTTTATTTCTTAAATAATTGTAACATGATGGTGACTTATAATAAACAGATACAGCGAATTTCATTTCATCTGCAGTCCATTTAGTCCTATTTTTGTGTAATAATTGCATACCAAAAAAGGTTTTTACATTAAATGGTTTGTTACTACAAATTTTAGAAAACATATTTGTATTTGACAATTTTTCTAATTTAATTTTCATTCTTTTATTTTGTGCTTTTTGGGCTGATAGTTTTCGCGACAGTTGTATTGTTCTGTTTTTACCTCTCGCTAAGAGAGGTATTGGATTCATGCTAAAAATCGCATATCCAGATTTTATTGAATAAGCACGTTTTAAGGTCCCTACAATCCGATTTTAACATTTTTACGATGATGTCTGTGTGTGTGTGTGTGTGTGTGTGTGTGTGTGTGTGTGTGTGTGTGTGTGTGTGTGTGGATGTGTGTGTGTGGGATGTTGGAAGGACGGTTACTCAAAAACTATAAGACTTAAAATTTGTTTAACAACGTATTTCCCAATCGGACATTCATGGGAAGATCTGAAAAGGTTTTGGTAACAATTGGACAACCGGAAGTAGAAGATTCTTGAAAAAAAATCTTCTAAATATTATTTTTTGAAAATTTTTCTTGATAATATTAAAGAAAAATAAATTCTCTTTCTGATACATTTAAATATTTTTATACATATTTTATAGATTTAGAGATAAAAGGAATATAATATATAAAATAATGTTGTAATTAATTTTACAACCGAAAGGATGCCATGAAAAATAGTTGCAACTTTAAATTATTTGTAACTGACAGATAAATGTCAGTGTCAGAAATAATGAGTAATGCAAGAAAAAATGTATTTGGAGAATCCCTTAATTCTTGATCTGTGACTATTATGGAGATGACAAGTCTAGGTTGAAGGACTTAAAATTTGTTTCAAACATTATGGGACAATGTACACCAGTACTGTAGACTAGAGTAACTTTGAATTGCGAAAAAGCTATCAAATTCTTCTCAAGTAAGTTGTAAATATTGACAAAATTACACATCGATATAAGAATAATCGGAGTGCAATCTATCCGTCACTTTATTAAAGGGAATTAAGGTTATTTAGATATAACAAGTATGAAAAAATAAAATGTAAAAGAAGATATATAAGAATAGATGCACAATCCAGATATATACATTTTAGACCGCCCAAAATTAATGTTATAACTAGAAAAATATGAAGAGAAAGTAAACAAAGTTGTTCGAATTGAAAATTGCTGTTACCAGCCTAATATTTATATATGGTAAACTCTACTTTGTAATTTATTGTAACATAATTTATGGTAAATATCTTTATGTTGAGACATGCTATTATTGAATAATAAAGAAGTTTATACGTCATAGATTTATATGAATATATTATTTCTATTTATAAAAATAATCTTTGCTTTATGCATACAGCCAGGTAAAATATACGGCGAGAGGTTATGTGCTGGCCACATCAGATTTTTTAATTTTAATTTAGTAGGCGTTTCTTTAAATGATGATGATGACTGAATACTACACACACCCGATAAGGTGCTAGATTCCGAAGATGTGTCGGAAATGTTGCTTTCTTTAATTGTAGACGATACAAAAAGTTCTTCTAAATTTTTGACAGGTCCAAATTGTTTAACAGGGCTCAATTTAAATGGATTTTTGTATTTTCGTTGCACTTTACTGGGACTGATGTATAGCTCTGGAGTTGTTATATTATAAGACGTCGATGATCCTGCTTTATCCGGCGTAATATTTTTTATGTTTGATTGCTTTTTCACGGGGGTTTTTACATGTGATATATCACATGATGATGTATTAGTACTAGAAGCACTATAATTTATTGGCACTGCTTTATGAGTTAATTTATTTTTTAATTCGTTCATAAAATCTTCAGATTTAAAATGTCTCTCACATATTAATCTTCTACATAATTGTTTCTCTGTTAAATTCAGTAATTGTTTATTGCCACACTTTTAAAGCCATTGTTTGCAACGAGACATATCTTTCACTGGAAACTTGAAAAAATGTTCACGGTTACTCACTTTTTTGCTATTTTTACACTTAAAGTACACACACGTATTTGACGCAATGGAAGTCATTATTGTGGTTGTGTTTATAAACTTATACCTTACAGAATTTAAAATATTTTACGAACGATTCACAAAAATATCTACGCTCTTCAACGAACAAAAATCTTTTAGAAATGAATACTGAATGTATTATGTGCTTATGCCTGAGTTCTGGGTTTATTTATTTTCTAAATAAACATTACTGTAGGAAAAGAAACAAAATACTGTTGACATAGACAATTCAGATTAAATATCTACTTTATTATGATTATTATGATTACAAAGACGCGAAGACAGTTTTATTAGAAAACATTATTTCCACAAACACAACAGATACATATTTGTTGTCTTTTTATTTTAATTATACTACTCATAAAAATAATAAGAGATCTTAAAACGCAGCCTTCATGTTTTTTTAGTAAATATAAAAACACTAGACGGGAATAAATATTATCATGGTCGGTTATGATTTGAGTACGCGCTAAATCTTAATTGATTTTTTTAGTACATATGTCTGATAACAGATGTCCACCACTAGCGCTCCAAGCGGCCGGCCTATTTTCCGGTGATGGTATTCCCCGTATACTGTCTCTTCTTTATATGATTATTGTATTCAGTGACCTTGGTTAGACATATGAAATTACACATTGGCGTTAAAGATTATCAATGTAATGAATGTGAAAAATGGTTTTCACAAAAATCACACTTAGTTACACATATGAAACAACACAGTGGCGTTAAAGATTATCAGTGTAATGAATGTAAAAAATGGTTTTCACACAAATCAACCTTAGGTAGACATATGAAACAACACAGAGGTATTAAAGATTATCAATGTAATGAATGTAAAAAATGGTTTTCACAAAAATCAAACTTAGTTACACATATGAAACAACACACTGGCGTTAAAAATTATCAATGTAATGAATGTGAGAAATGGTTTTTATATAAATCAATCTTAGTTACACATATAAAACAACATAGAGGTATTAAAGATTATCAATGTAATGAATGTAAAAAATGGTTTTCCCAAAAATCACACTTAGTTGCACATATGAAAAAACACACTGGCGTTAAAGATTATCAATGTAATGAATGTGAAAAATGGTTTTTACATAAATCATCCTTAGTTACACATATGAAACTACACAGAGGCATTAGAGATTTTCAATGTAATGAAAGTAAAAAATGGTTTTCACAAAAATCTACCTGAGTTACAAACAAACAACACACTAGCATTTAAGATTATTGTAATAAATGTAAAAACTGGTTTTCACAAAAATCACACTTAGCTAATTATATAAATCAAAACTGGCATTAAAGATTATCAATGTAATGAATGTAAAAAATGGATTTTACATAAATTAACCTTAGTTATACATATTAAACAACACAGAGGTATTAAAGTTTATCAATGTAATAAATGTAAAAATTCTGATGTGGCCAACACAATACCTCCCGTTTAATTTAATTTTAATTCACATAAATACTTAAAATTAAATTTAAATACCGGGTTTGATCGCAACAGACGCCAAATATTTCGAATTTTAAATGGTGTGCTCTCCACGCCAGAAAAAAGTTCTCGTGAGGTAACACCTGGTAAACGCCCGCATGATACAAATATGTCATCATTATTACCGACATCTGTGTACAAAGCAGATTGGCTCACCCAGCAATGGGTAATATGCCGTGTATTATATATTTTTATTATCTTACCAATATTCCTACATATTTACTTATGCTGGAAACCATATTAAGTTCCTTTCCATATAATTATTGTTCCATTTACTATTTTCTTTTTAAAACGTCACTAGTATTATTTGAAAGCTTAATTTGTTGACAGTGACATATATCTGTCAATTACATGCATTTGATATTTAAACTGTATAATCATGGAAACGACGTTTAAAGCGTAGGCTGCGGGATTAAAATTATAGTTTTATAAATTTATCCATAAAATATATAGAAAAAGTATTAATGAAAACCTGTAGAAAATTTAATAATCTTTAATTTTTATAAAACATAAATCTCGATAAATAACATTTAAAGGTATTTTTCGAAGAAAAACTATTTTAAGCTTCCAGTAAAGTGTCATTTTCGGTTATCTGATTTATTCCAAAATCTAATGGCATCTTGCCATATAAGAGTAAGGTAGACATACAAGGTTTCAATTTTTTTTGAACGATAGTTTTTGACGAGGGGTTGTTCATTGCCATCAATACGTGTACAAAAATCTGAAAATACTTGTCAGTACCACATAAATATCTGACAATACCATGTATTATTATTGTACAATACATAAAAATACGTTGCAATACCACGCAATACATAGAAATACTTTGACGTTATGTGAAAATAACTTAACGGTACATAAAAATACTTTGACGGTACATGAAAATACATGTCGATACCGAATAATATTTCTTGTAAATGCAAGCTTTTGCAGAAGGTAGAGTCATAGTTAGGCACAGAACGGAGAGACGTAGAGGACCTTTCTTATTTCGAAGTGTATTCGGGCGAGATTTGATGTTGAACAATTAAATATTAGCATTGAGTAAAGAACATAATAAGAGACCTAACCGCCGTGTTAATTTTGAAGAACGTTTAAAGTGGCTGATTTGAGGCGACGCGTTGCGGGCCGCTGTGGAATTAAGTAAAACCAGGCAAGAGGAGCAAGAAGTGCGAGGCACAATGCAAGCGGACGCTAGAAAAAGTATCTGCTATACTTACGTTATTCGGGATCACCGGATACATTCAAGCAATCGTGTGCGAGACAAACCGTTTCATTACGACATAATATTGTAATTTCATAATAGTAATTAGGATAAATAAAGTGTATAATAACTGATAAATGATCACTTTACGGTTTAATTTTGCAGGAGATAATAATAACAAAGCTTGATTACCACAATTTTTTATCCATTCTTGTATACGCTGTTGATTCATAGGAAACTTAAAAAAATGTCCATTGGGATTTGTTTTTCTAGTAGCTTTGCAACCATAATACGCACAGGCATGGCAAGATATTTTACTCATTTTTAATATTTACTGTTTAAAATGATGCCCGAGTAATTTTTTGATACTATTTAATTTTAAAATTTAAGTGGAGTATACTAAGTAACTGATAATAACAACACTCATTCGCCAAAAAATATTCAAAAATAAACTTCGATACAATACATTTAACTAACTGCACAGTAAATATCGCTCAGCGCGCTCGCGCTATCAATAGTAGCTACGCATTACACAGAATCCCAGAATGCGCAGGTAGACCCTGCTGCCATCTATGATCGAGCGCATTTTCTGTACGTTTATTCGTCCATAAGCTTGTTTCTCTTTATTTTAATCTTTACTCAATGATATTAGTATTCCTATACTTTGCTATAATAGCAGCGTGACTTTATGATTATTAGCTCACTAGTGACTTATGAACTACTTTATTTGTTTCAAATCACCAGCTGGATTCAGAGATTGCATAATAGCATTGAATAACAGAAAAATACAGAATATGAATATGAACATGTGGAAATGCATGTACCGATTCAGAATTACATACCCAGCATTTTTTAAATAAGGTATTCTGTGTTCGGATATATCCTGTGCGTATCGCGAGTATTCGTTTTAAAACCACATCTATGGCGACTGCGCACTTTAATTTGCTGTGTTTTGTACACAATTTCTGAATCGCTTATGCGTTTTTATGTTTTCTGTGTTATGTATACAGCTTAGCGTCATTATTAGAAGGGTTGGATAAAATTGTGAACTGTATTATTTTATTTATAATAAAATTATGGACGAGATAGAATTTGTGGCGAATTTTAGATTGAATAAAGAAGCTTGCCGATATATAATTGAAGTATTGTCTCCGCATATGGAAATAGGCCAAAGGAACACAAGAATTCCGCCGCATCTCAGAGTAAGAAAACATTTATTTATTTAAAATAGTCATCTAAAATTATTTTACGTTTCTAGGTTTTAACAGCATTATTTTTTTTCGCTGTTGGAAGTTACCAGCGAAGTGTCGGAAACAACTTACTGGCATGTATGAGCCAGCCGGTTGTAAGTAGATGTTTGAAGGAAGTTTCAACATTAATAGTTCTTTAACTCGGGAAGATATGGATTAAGTTTCCAAAAACCGATGAAGAGAAGAATGATGCGAAGGAGAGGTATACAGTATTTACCAAATATAACTTTTTGCTTGATTGATTTTAATAATTATTAATTTTAGATTTCATGCTGCGCATGGGCTATGGCAGTTGGTGGGGATTATTGATGGCACACATATTGCAATTGTTAAACCGATGGATGTATTTGTTTGTTACAGAGCACGGAAAAACAAATACCAGCGCTGCCGAGGACTTCAAATCGATTGGATTTGCAACGATAGAAGCAATAAGAGAATTGAAAAAAAGAATTAAAAAAAACCAACAAATATTTAAAAATGATGGCGGAAGTTTTGAGTAAAAAATGATATGTAAAGAATTATCCCTTTAAAAATAAAAGTGTTTTTATATCCAATGTTTTGTTTTTATAAAACATTTATTTATGTCTTTACATCCACAGAGGATATGTATATCAGTAATGTGAATATATTCATTTTTCATTAGAATTTTTCAATATGAAATATGTATATTTGTTCATTAATTTATGCGGTTGTTACACGTTTTGAGGAAATGTCAGATTTTAAATGCATGACCAACCCACTGTAATTTCCCCAACAACATAGCCACAATAAAGTTGCTAGACGAAAATCACGACCTATTCCGAGAATATCCGAAGTCAAACAACACTGAAACGATGACGTTTAGCAACACTACCTGTTGCTAAAGTTACAGAATAGGTCTCCTGGACCCCTATTCTGTAACTTTTAGCAACACCGATATCGTGTTGATACGGCCATTTTGGAAAGAGCGCGCACGATAATGTCAGACAGAGTACGAACTATATGACGTCACTCTCGGTGAAGAATCTTGAAAAAAAGTAGGAGGGATAACACCACCTATGTAGGTGGTGTTATGGACATAGCAATACTGATTTGACAGTTTGTTGGCGGTATTCGTGAGTGAAAGTTTGCCAATAAGTTTCAAACTGTGTTTATATCATCTTTTATTTTTCTGAGGTAAGTTGAAAATATAATTATTTTATTATTATTATTGCAAAATGAATTTGATATATATTATTCAAAAGTGAATAAGGATATTAAAAATATTTTTTTGTGTAAATATTGATACAATAACATAAGCAATGGTTCGCTAACAAAAAAAAAAACTTTTTTCCGATATAACATTGTAATCTTTCTTTAGATGGTATTATTATATGCTTATCTCCAAGTTGTAGAAGAGGAAGAACTGGATGTAGAGTTGGAAGAAGCTGCTCTACTGAGACGAAATCTAAGAGATGCTCAATATCATTTCGGTGTATCAGAGACAGAATTTGTGGCGAATTTTAGAGTAAATAATGAAGCTTGCCGATATATAATCGAAGTTTTGCCTTTACATATTGAAATCGGCCAAAGGAATACAGGAATTCCGCCGCATCTCAGAGTAAGAAAATATATATTTGTTTACTTATTTAAAGTAGTCACCTAAAATTATTTTACGTTTCTAGGTTTTAACAGCATTAAATTTTTTCGCTGTTGGAAGTTGCCAGCGAAATGTCGGAAACAACTTGCTAGCACGTTATGAGCCAGCCGGTTGTAAGTAGGTCTTTGAAGGAAGTTTCAACATTAATAGTTCTTCAACTCGGGAAGATATGGATTAATTGATCGATTCTGTTCACATATGTAAGTCTTACATATCTGTAAATCTGTAAAACCTGTCAAAAACGCATCTATTTTTGTTGATTAATATAAAATTGTACATTAGAGTGACAGTTTTCGTTGCGATTTTGTTCATTATTTACAGATTTACAGATGTGAACAGAATCGACCCATAAATTTCCGAAAACCGACGAAGAGAATAATGATGCGAAGGAGAGGTATACAGTATTTATTATCACAAGTATCGCTGTATTGTAGAGAATTATTGTCCCTTTAAAAATAAAAGAGTTTTTATATCTAATGTTTTGTTTTTATATAACATTTATTTATGTCTTTACATCCACAGGATATGTCTACTACGGGTAATCGAGTAATGTCAATATATACATTTTTCACTACAATATTTCCATCTGAAATATGTATATTTATTGACTAATTTATGCGGTTGTTACACGTTTTGAGGAAATGTCAGATTTTAAATGCATGACCAACCCACTGTAATTTCCCCAACAACATAGCCACAATAAAGTTACTAGACGAAAATCACGATCTGTTCCGAGAATATCCGAAGTCAAACAACAATCAAAAGATGACGTATAGCAACACTACCTGTTGCTAAAGTTACAGAATAGGTCTCCTTTGTCCTGTAATTATTGTACAGTTCGCAGTAATATAACCAAAAATATCGCAACCATCGTGCCCTTATCTGACATAATTTTAAACGACGTTTAAGATAGTTATATCGTGAAACCATTTTACCCAGAATTAATTGAAATTTTAAGTACAACTCAACTGACCTCTATTCTGTAACTTTTAGCAACACCGATATCGTGTTGATACGGCCATTTTGGAAAGAGCGCGCACGATAATGTCAGACGGAGTACGAACTATATGACGTCACTGTCGGTGAAGAATCTTGAAAAAAAGTAGGAGGGATAACACCACCTATGTAGGTAGTGTTATGGACATAGCAATACTGATTTGACAGTTTGTTGGCGGTATTCGTGAGAGAAAGTTTGTCAATAAGTTTCAAATTGTGTTTACATCATCTTTTATTTTTCTGAGGTCTGAGTCTTTAGATGGTATTATTATATGCTTATCTCCAAGTTGTAGAAGAGGAAGAACTGGATGTAGAGTTGGAAGAAGCTGCTCTACTGAGACGAAATCTAAGAGATGCTAAAGATCATTTCGGTGTGTCAGAGACAGAATTTGTGGCGAATTTTAGATTAAATAAAGAAGCTTTGCCGATATATAATCGAAATTTTGTCTTCACGTATGGAAATCGGCCAAAGGAACACAAGAATTCCGCCAAATCTTAGAGTAAGAAAATATATGTATATTTGTTTACTTATTTAAAATTGTCACCTAAAATTATTTTACGTTTCTAGGTTTTAACAGCATTAATTTTTTTCGCTGTTACCAGCGAAATGTAAGAAACAATTTGCTGACACGTTATGAGCCAGCCGGTTGAAAGAAGGTCTTGAAGGAGTTTCAACATTGATAATTCTTCAACTCGGGAAAATATGGATTAATTGATCGATTCTGTTCACATCTGTAAGTCTTACATATCTGTAAAACCTGTCAATAACGCATTTATTTTTGTTGATTAATATAAAATTGTACATTTGAGTGACAGTTTTCTTTGCGATTTTGTTCATTATTTACAGATTTACAGCTCTGTAAGATTTACAGATGTGAACAGAATCGACCCATAAGTTTCCGAAAACCGACGAAGAGAATAATGATGCGAAGGAGAGGTATACAGTATTTATTATCATAAGTGTCGCTGTATTGTACAGAATTATTGTCCCTTTAAAAATAAAAGAGTTTTTACATCTAATATTTTGGTTTTATATAACACTTATTTATGTCTTTACATCCACAGAGGATATGTCTACTACGAGTAATTTGAATATATTCATTTTTCACTACAATATTTCAATCTGAAATATGTAAGATATATTTTCTAACTTGAAAATTATGTTTTTAAAAAGTTTTTTATTCAAACGAAGCGGTACACGTACGTACAAGGAATACACACTAAGAATATTACGTATTATGTCTTATATAGGGTCTGCAGCGATTATCTCTGTGGGAAGGTGTCCATTTGCACACTTCCACGCTTGAATTTCGATATATTTGCAGTTTATGGGGCGACGTCTCTACTTAACTTGTATATTTATTGACTAATTTATGCGGTTGTTACACGTTTTGAGGAAATGTCAGATTTTAAATGCATGACCAACCCACTGTAATTTCCCCAACAACATAGCCACAATAAAGTTACTAGACGAAAATCACGACCTGTTCCGAGAATATCCGGAATCAAACAACAGTCAAACGATGACGTATAGCAACACTACCTGTTGTTAAAGTTACAGAATAGGTCTCCGAGACCTATACTTTATTTTCCATTTAATTGTTATAGTTAGATTGAAAAAGTACATAACCTTCCCCAAAAAACTGCACCTTTCCCCCAGTCTGAAATATATTCTTGCAACCAAATGTTGAACAAGAAGCTGGCATTTCGGTGGTAAATTACCCAATCCAGAATAACTAAAAAACACAGTTTTTACCTTCCGTCACCTATAGGTAAGGAAGGTATTGTCTTTGGTCAAAAAATTCGGTGGTGAGTTTTCATTGAATAAGCACGTTTTAGGGTCTTTACAATACGATTTTACTATGATGTCTGTATGTGTGTGTGTGTGTGTTCGTATGTGCGTATGTGTGTGCGTGTGTGTGTATGTATGTGTGTGTGTATGTGACCGCAGTTTCGTCCACGATATGTCCAATACTAGAATTCCAAAAATTACAATTCTTGCGTATTCCTCTTCCTTACAACCATATGCAGACATGTTTAGATTTTGGTTATAATTGGTCAACCGGAAGTACCCTCATTTGAAGATTTTAACAGTTTTTCTTGAAAAACTCAGTTAAATGTTATTATAACTTAAAGAATATATTATTCTCTATACGATTTGATTGCATTTTATATTTCATATTCAACAGATATAGAAGTTAAAGAATAATAAAGATAAAAAATTCGTATAAATTTCATAATTCAGCCAGCTATGCTAACATAACCATGGAAACTGCTAATATATCCAGGTAATTTAAATTGACAGATGTCAGTATCAATAAAAAGCAAGTAATTGAATGAAAAAATAAGGGAATAACTCTAGTGTTAGAAGTTTTTAGATATAATAGAGACGATTACATTGGTTTGAACATGTCATGAGCGAGATGAATAAATTAATAGAAGGTGGAAGAAACATAGGAAGACCAAATATAAGATGAAAAGACTGTATTGCAGAAGACTTGAGAGAAAAGGAACTGAATGAGGACGACACTCAAAACAAAAATTAGTGGAAGAAGAAAATAAAAAATAGCGACCCCCTAACGAATGGGAAAACTAAAGAAGAAGAAGTTGTCAGTGTCAAGTGCAATTTGCATAGTTTGTTTATGAAATAACTTTACTGCAAACAAATTATGTATAGGGCGCGTGCAGTGACATGACTTTGCTGCCTTTGGCAAGCAGATATGGGGACCCGTATCAATAAATAAAATAAATAAATAAATATTTCATCACGGCATATTACCCATTGCTGGGTGTGCCAATCTGCTTTGTACAGATGTCGGTAATGATGGAATATTTGTACCGTGCGGGCGCTTACCAGGCGTCACCTCACGGGCACTCATAGCTGGCGTGGAGAGTGCACCACAGGGGTCAATTTTGTGCCATTAAAATTCCATGTAATTTTTGGCGTTGGTCGGGATCGAACCCGGGTCCTCTGATTCGCGACCAGACACTCAGGCACACGGCCACGAGACCCCGTATCAAATGACAGTAATTAATTATGTCCATAACTGACAAGTGTCATAATTTTTCATTCAAAATTTCATGATTTTCTTATTTCATGTGATTTGTTTGTTATCAGGAGTATGGAATTCCGTTGCCGAGAAAGGGAATCATAAAATACCAAAAATTTAGAATCTTTTGCAAGAAAATTTATGTATGGAATTTGTACAAAATACACAGGATTGGCGGAAGGTATTGTGCTGGCTACATCAGATTTTTTACAATACAATTCAAAGGCGGCTACATAGCCCGGGAACGATAGGTAACGAGAAAACTTCAAACCTTGCTTTTAGCTGTTAAACAAATATTTTCGTATAAAAATTAATGCTGTAGATAAATTTATGAGTATAAATAAATGATGTTCAGTTAATTTTATACGTTTCTTGTAAATTTTAGCCAGTTTCATCAACAAATAAACGTTTTATTGTGTTGACAAAATTTTCGTTACTGTTCTCTATCTCGTTCCCGGGCTATTAGTTGATGTAAGTAGATCACTTTATAATCGTAAATTGTACTTTCAAAACATTAGTTATATATTACAATACATACTTTTAAATTGCCAGAAATCGACGTAAAATACTTACATGACTTTTTAACAAATGGCCGCCACACGAAATTGCTGGCTTCACATCTGCGCACGGAGTTAGGCATCTAGCTTATACAACACGTGAACATCTCTGGTAAAAAATGATATGTAAAGAATTATCCCTTTAAAAATAAAAGTGTTTTTATATCCAATGTTTTGTTTTTATATAACATTTATTTATGTTTTTACATCCACAGAGGATGTGAATATATTCATGTTTCATTCGAATTTTTCAATCTGACATATGTATATTTGTTCATTAATTTATGCGGTTGTTACACGTTTTGAGAAAATGTCAGATTTTAAATGCATGACCAACCCACTGTAATTTCCCCAACAACGTAGCCACATTAAAGTAACTAGACGAAAATCACGACCTATTCCGAGAATATCCGAAGTCAAACAACACTCAAACGAAGACGTATAGCAACACTACCTGGATACGTTCGGCATTAACATTTCTAGCGCTCAGAGCCCTCGATTGCGTTCGGCATTGACATCAGAGCGATCTTTAGCGTTCGGCATTGAACTCGCTGAGCATTTAGAGCTCGTTCTGTGTCCTCGGCGCTTGGTCATCGAGCATCCTGAGCTCTCGATTCTGAGCATGCGTATAAGCCTTAATCTGAACTGTCATTTCTGTAGCGGGTAGTTCTTAGAATTCTTTACCATGTTGTCACCAGATGTGTTCCAAGAAATTTGAACTAGTAAGTGACTCAGTTCTACGTTAGTAGCCAGTCAGGATGAACAAAGAATTAAATTTATATATGTGCCCTTTGTGTTCATTTAAAGCTTGTTTCATGTCATATGCAAATTTTATTATCATCTTGAATTCGTCCGTACTCATGTTTATGCCTTTATCTATTTTATAATAATACCTATAGAATTAAATTTATAAATACTAAGAAAACTTTTAGAAATATAGAATATTTTAATACAATGAAAAACTATTTAATAAGTTCACTCACCGTTTACTTCTGTTGCTACTGATAAGTAACAACTGATTGATAGGAAATACCAAAATTCGAAACAGCCCTACTTACACATGTGTGTATTATAATTTCCCGCCTAAACTATGAATCTGGAGCGTTCGGCATTAGATTAACATCTGTGAAATATGTCACGTGACCAACGAGCTCTGCTCAATCCGTAGATGATAATGCCGAACGTACCCCCTGTTGCTAAAGTTACGGTACGTTCGGCATTGACATCTACGGATTGCTTAGAGCTCATAGGTCACGTGACGGATTTCACAGATGTTAATACTAATGCCGAACGCTCCAGATTCATAGTTTAGGCGGAAAATTATAATACACAAATATGTAAGTAGGACTGTGTTGTAACTTATATTATTAATAACACGCAAAGATTGAATATTTATAATATTTATTACGTCTATTTTTATTGAAAAAACAATATATACATATATATATATATATATATATATATATATATATATATATATATATATATATATATATATATATATATATATATAAGTTATAGTGCTAACCAAATGAACAAGTGTTGATGTGACAGAACGTGACAATATCATATTACACTAGTATAAAACCATATGTAACTCTTAAGTTAGGCTAGTCTGTATTTCGCAACCTGTATTATCATATTAAAGTATCATAACTTGTATTCACAAAAATAAATATTTTTTAAAAACCCAATCGATCGATAAAGAAATTTAAGTGGCGCAGTCGGTAGGATTGTCAAAACAATTTAACGAATATAAATTGTTTCACTTTCGTGATTAATTTGGCAATTCGAACATATTTATACTTCGATCACCGTATCCTGCATCTGAGGGGACATCAGAAGCAAGAAACATCTCGACGAGCCGAGCGAGCCAAGCTGAGCGGACATCAGTGCAACTCCAGACTCAACTTCGAGACCGTGTACGACTTCAGGGCACATGAAGCCGACACTACTATTTTTGTGAGTACCATATGTCATTCAGAGAACCAGAATCTATATCAGATTCAAATAATTCCGAATCAGACTCCGATCTCGAAATAGAAGATCGTATAATTAATTTAAATTCAAATTATATTAGAAATATCATTTTACGCACGCCAGTATTAAACATGGCTACCCCTGTATTAAAAAAGGAATATTTGGACATGGTGCCAGAGTTCCATGGGGAACGTGAATTACTCTCCAGATTTATTAGTGTTTGTGAAAAATTAGTTACAAAATTTTATAACACCACAAACACAACAGATTTCCAAAACGAATATTTAATGAGTAGTATATTAGCGAAAATAAAAGGTGAAGCAGCTATCAATATTGCAAGTTGCACAATTGAAAAATGGGAAGATTTAAAAAAAGCATTAAAAAATGCTTATTCAGACAAACGTGACTGGAATGGAAATAACGGAATTAAAACAAAATCCTAATGAAAACGTTTTTGATTTTTATGGTCGTTTACAACATTTATTAAATTTACAAATTTCTTGTATCTCAGCAAATGCCGCTGCCGAAGCATCCGTTGTAATGATTGATTATTTCCAACATTATGCTTTGCGCGTTTTGTTAAAAGGTTTAAAAGAACCTATAGGCCAATTAATGAGGGCAAAGAACCCCGCAGATTTAAATTCAGCTTTAAGTATGCTAGCAAATGATTTCCAATTTGAATATTATGCCAAATCCAAAAATACTAATCAGCATACACACAAATTAAATCAAAAACCACAAACACACCAAACAAGATATAATATTCCGAAACCCACACCTTATTTTAATTTTACACCCAATAAAAATCCATATCATTCACCTATGCAACAAACAGCATACAGACAACAATATACACCCCAACAACAACCAAGACAATACAACACCACAAACACCACGGCAAGGTCCATCAATCAGACAAAACCTTCCTGGCCCTACTCCGATGAGTATTTCCACGCGAAATACAGTCCAACACCGTCCTACACCTGGCCCATCCAGACAGGTTCAAAACCACTACGGACAAAACCGCGCTAACACAGCGGGAGAATTATTTAATATCAACGAGTCAGCTGAACCTGCCATTGACCCATATGTTTATTACAATCTCGACGATAATCAAGAACAAACTGACCAAATTTTAATTGATAAGAATGAATACGAAAATTCAAAAAACCCCGAAAATTTTGATGACGATAATTTTTTAGACGTTGCAGCCTCGGAACACATAGAACACATTTACCCAGAATCGAACTAATGAACTTGACAAATAAAAGTAAATTACCGTACATTATATTCCCAGAAAATAACCTGAAAGTTTTAATAGATACAGGAAGTACGAAATCCTTTATAAAACCTACCATAGCGCATAAATATTACAAAAATTCCATTTTTAAAGACCCATTCCAAATCTCAACTGCGCATGGAACATCAATCGAAAATTATAGCACACTCGTACCTATTTCAAAATTATTTAATTTAAAGAAAAATGCAAGTTTAAAATATCATATTTTTAATTTTCACGATGAATTTGATATTTTATTAGGGTTAGATAACTTGAAATCATTAAAAGTAATTATAGATTTGAATAAAAATTTAATTATAACACCCACCTGCCAAATAAAAATTCAACACCAAAATTCCGAAAATACAATTAATACAAACAATATTTGTCATTTAGATAATAACGTAACTTTAGATCCCAAAACTGAAAAGGTAATCAATATTCAAGTAACCCAACAAAACGGAACTATTCTAATACCAAAACAAAAACAGAATAATTTAATTATCCCTGAATGTGTCACCACAGCCAATAATCACTATGCACTTTGCACAGCAATTAATAATTCAGAATCTTATATTAAATTCACACAATTAGAACCAATTACCGTAGAGAACATCTCCAATTATGAAACGTACTCATCCCCTAACTTCAATTTCATTCAATCAGAAAAAAATAAATTTGATATTTCAAAAATTCGGACAGATCACATGAATTCAGAAGAAAAATCAGCTATTTCAAAATTAATTCACAAATATTCTGATATATTTCACGTAGACGACAAAAATTTAACATTTACTAATCAAATTAAACATTCCATAAAAACAAGTGACGAAATTCCTATTTACACAAAATCTTATAGATACCCAGAAATTCACCGACAAGAGGTACGTTCTCAAATACAAAACATGTTAGATCAAAATATTATCAGACCATCATATTCTCCATGGTCATCGCCTATTTGGGTTGTTCCCAAAAAGATTGACGCATCCGGTAAACGCAAGTGGCGTATAGTGGTAGATTATAGGAAACTGAATGAAAAGACCATTAACGACAAATATCCACTACCAAATATAACTGACTTACTAGACAAACTTGGACGTTGTCATTATTTTACTACGTTAGACTTAGCATCTGGCTTCCACCAGATTGAAATGGACAAACAAGACATACAAAAAACTGCATTTAATACGGAAGACGGGCATTATGAATTCACTCGTATGCCTTTTGGCTTAAAAAACGCGCCCGCGACATTCCAACGCGTTATGGACAATGTTCTGAGAGGATTAATAAACGAAAAATGCCTCGTTTACCTCGACGACATTATTATATTTAGCACCAGCCTTCAAGAACATATTCAAAATTTAAAATTAGTTTTCGATCGTTTGAAAAATTCAAATTTTAAAGTACAATTAGATAAATGCGAATTCCTCAAAAAAGAAGTAGCATATCTCGGGCATATTGTAACCCCTGATGGCGTGAAACCAAATCCCGACAAAATTTCAGCCGTTCTAAATTTTCCTATTCCAAAAAGGTTTCTTAGGACTTTTAGGCTATTATCGGAAATTTATTAAAGACTTCGCTAAAATAACGAAACCGCTGACTAAACGCTTAAAGAAAGGTGCAGTTATTGACATTAACGACCCTGAGTACAGACAATGTTTTGAAAATTGCAAGAATTTGCTGACTAACGAGCCGCTACTCCAATACCCAGACTTTGATAAAGAATTTAACTTGACATGCGACGCTAGCCAAGTAGCAATAGGAGCCGTGCTATCTCAAGGTGGCCTAGGCAACGACCTACCAGTAGCTTATGCAAGCAGGACACTAAACGACACTGAGATAAACTATTCCACCATCGAGAAAGAACTTTTAGCTATCATTTGGGCGACTCAGTACTTTAGAACATACTTACTAGGACGCAAATTCAAAATCTATACAGACCATCGACCCTTGCAATGGCTATTCTCGTTAAAACAATGTAGCCAAAAATTAATAAGATGGCGCCTCAAATTAGAGGAATACGACTATGAGATAATCTATAAGAAAGGCAAACTTAACACCAATGCCGACGCCTTAAGCCGTATACCTGTAGAAACTAAAAATAATCAAAACGTACAATTACAAACACAACTAGATGACACTCCACTAGCTCTATACAAAGACTATTTAGATAAAAAAACACTACCTAAATCACAATAACGACAACATCGTAGAAGTAATAGGTAATCTATTCGACGCACCATCCGACTCTAGTCTAGCTCATTGCGTGAGCAAAGATTTAGAAATGTCATCGGGTATTGCCAAAAATTTCAAAAATAAATTTAATAACGTACACACATTAAAATCTCAAAATCCTCAACTTCATAACCTAGTATATTTAAAAACCCCACAAAAATATATACTGTACTTAATAACAAAAGAAAATTATTACAATAAACCCACTAAACAAGACATATTCTATACCTTATTAAATTTGAAAAAATTCTGTTTGCATCATAAAATAAAAAATTTAAGTATACCAAAAATTGCATGTGGACATGACAACCAAGTTTGGACCGAAATTAAATTAATGTTAAAACACATATTCGATAACACTGACATACTAATAACTGTTTACAAACTCCCTGAAAACGAAATTCCCCAGATTGAATTAAACATAAACGAAGCAGAAAACATGAAACACTTTTATAAATTCATAGAAAATTTTAATACAGAATTAAAAAATAAAACAGATAATAAAGACGACGATATTCAATCCCTTGCAGTCGAGGTAGGTGACTCACATCATAATGAGATAAACGATGACGACACAAGCGATAGCGATATCACAATACATTCAAGTAAAGAAAATCCTATTGTCGGAATCCCGATAGTAGAATGCCCTGTAAACTATGGCAAAAATCAAATCATCATAACAGAAGTTGATTTTAATCCCAAACAAGTAAAAATTACAAAATTATACGATAATAAAAAATTACGATTGGAAGTAGATTTTTCAAAATTTAATTACAAAGATGAAATGATTGCATTCATTAAAGAATACATTGTACCAAAAGTAAAATACCACATTTATTTCCAAAATGAACTATACGAGAAATTCAGTCTAATACTTCAAAATTATTTCAAAAATTCTCAACTAAATTTAGTAAAATGTACAAAATATTTAAGAGACGTTACCGATAACGAAGAAATCACACAAATTATATCGAATTACCATTGTGGCAAAACTAATCACCGCGGTATCGACGAAACAGAAGCACGCATAAAACAACAATATTATTGGCCAAAATTAAGAAAATCTATTCAAACATTCATTAATAGTTGTGAAATATGTCAAATAACAAAATACGATCGGAGACCCCTAAATGTAAATTTAAACATCACCCCTACCGCTACGAAACCTTTCCAAATTTTACATATAGACAGCATCACCTTAGAACAAGCAAAATTCTTAACTATTGTAGATTCATTTTCAAAATATGCACAAGCATACAAATTAAAATCAGGACAAGGCATAGAAGTTTGTAATAACTTAGTAAAATATTTTACACATCACGGCATTCCAGAACAAATTATTTCAGACAACGGGCTAGAGTTCAAAAACTCAGTCGTAAAAGAATTGCTGACACTACACAAAATCGACATACATTTCATAAGCTCACAACATCCAGAATCTAATGGCATTATAGAACGTTTTCACTCTACCCTTATAGAACATATCAGACTATTTAATAATCAAAAAGAATACAAAACTGAGCCTATAGAATCCAAAGTAAATTATGCGTTATTAGCATATAATAACACAATTCATTCAGTCACAAAACTGAAACCATGCGAAATTATTACCTGCCATTTAGACACTAACTCTCCATTTAATCTCGACCTCGAAAAACAACTTATCAATAATTATATAGAAAATCACAAGAATAAAACTAAATTACTTTACGAATCAATTAGAGACAAAATCCAAACGAATAAAGACAAAGTAATAAGCAAATGTAATGCAAATAGAGAAGAACTGCCCGAAATCCCCGAAAAGGTATACGTGAAAAATAGACAAAAACAACAAAAAACGAAAAACAAATATAAACCCGAAAAGCTAACAAAAGTTAATAAAAATCTTAAAACAGGAAAAATAAAAACCACCCACGGTAATACAACAGAGAACATTCACCTCTCTAACATTAAACGCCCTAGACAAAAAACTTATAATTTTGAACCACTTCCAGGTTGTTCGCATTGGGACACGGAACAATAATTAGGAACATAACAGAAAACCTCGGAATCCTTCCCATCAATCTCGGTCCTGCCAAACTCGAAAAGACGACTCACACATTCATACACTACTACAATCTCAAAGTTCTTCTGAAGCAGTACAGCGATTTAAATACACAGTACTCAACACTAAAATCGACCATGTCAAATAACTCACAGTATTTCAACGAACTCCAAAATTATGATAAAATATTAGAATTTATTCGGACAAAAATTGACACTAAAATTAATAATATCGGATTTCATTCTGATCATCATAAAACTAAAGGTGGCTTAATAGATGGATTGGGGACAATATTCAAATCAATCACTGGAAATTTAGATGCCGAAGACGGCAAAAGGTACAACGAAATGTTTGCACACATGCAAGAAAACGAGCATAATTTGGAAAATCAACTCAAACTTTCATATTCGGTGAACCACCAAATTATTCAAAATTTTAATAAAACCATCTTAGATATCCAGTACAACGAAGAAATATTAAAATCCAAAATTTTACAACTTTTCTAAATAATAAACAGTACGCACATTAGTATACTGTATGGAAAAAACATTTACGATCAACTTGTTATATTATACAATTCTATATTAAATGTCGTTGAAAACTCAACCACCTTTTGTAAATTAAGAACTCTGCATTAGTATAATACACCCCATGGAGCTACTAGCAGAACTAAAACAAATATCAAAATTATATCTCTTGCAGTTATCATTTGAACCCCGACAAGAGAACCTATTAGACTTCGAGTCCTTGTTAAAAATAAATTGTAAAATTAAAGCAACTCAAATAAACTATTTCATTTCCACCCCCATTAATTTCGAAAAAACTTTCGAACTCTACTATATTTACTCTATTCCAAACAAATACGAATCAAAATTTATTACAATTATCCCCAATACGAAATATCTTCTTAAATCTGATAAGGAAATCGTGCCTCTGAATGATATGTGCGTTCAAGCAAAAATATGTAAGTGTCCTCACAAATATCACGCCCATTTCTCAGCGATGTGCGAAGAAGAAATATTCCAAAATCAAACTTCGAGTCATTACCATTATACAAAAATATACTTAATAGAAAATCATGTCGAAGTGATTCCAGAAATCAACATGTACCTAGCTGTTTTCCCAAACGTGGAAAAAATCACCATCAAATGCCAATCCAATCAACATCCAAACCCTAGAGGAAACTAGCCATGCAGAAGAGGTAGTCTCGCACCCCTGAAGGCATCGAACTTCGACTCCCCCAGGAGGCTCGAATCTGAGGAGGGAGGAGTTATAGTGCTAACCAAATGAACAAGTGTTGATGTGACAGAACGTGACAATATCATATTACACTAGTATAAAACCATATGTAACTCTTAAGTTAGGCTAGTCTGTATTTCGCAACCTGTATTATCATATTAAAGTATCATAACTTGTATTCACAAAAATAAATATTTTTTAAAAACCCAATCGATCGATAAAGAAATTTAAGTGGCGCAGTCGGTAGGATTGTCAAAACAATTTAACGAATATAAATTGTTTCACTTTCGTGATTAATTTGGCAATTCGAACATATTTATACTTCGATCACCGTATCCTGCATCTGAGGGGACATCAGAAGCAAGAAACATCTCGACGAGCCGAGCGAGCCAAGCTGAGCGGACATCAGTGCAACTCCAGACTCAACTTCGAGACCGTGTACGACTTCAGGGCACATGAAGCCGACACTACTATTTTTGTGAGTACCATATGTCATTCAGAGAACCAGAATCTATATCAGATTCAAATAATTCCGAATCAGACTCCGATCTCGAAATAGAAGATCGTATAATTAATTTAAATTCAAATTATATTAGAAATATCATTTTACGCACGCCAGTATTAAACATGGCTACCCCTGTATTAAAAAAGGAATATTTGGACATGGTGCCAGAGTTCCATGGGGAACGTGAATTACTCTCCAGATTTATTAGTGTTTGTGAAAAATTAGTTACAAAATTTTATAACACCACAAACACAACAGATTTCCAAAACGAATATTTAATGAGTAGTATATTAGCGAAAATAAAAGGTGAAGCAGCTATCAATATTGCAAGTTGCACAATTGAAAAATGGGAAGATTTAAAAACAGCATTAAAAAATGCTTATTCAGACAAACGTGACTGGAATGGAAATAACGGAATTAAAACAAAATCCTAATGAAAACGTTTTTGATTTTTATGGTCGTTTACAACATTTATTAAATTTACAAATTTCTTGTATCTCAGCAAATGCCGCTGCCGAAGCATCCGTTGTAATGATTGATTATTTCCAACATTATGCTTTGCGCGTTTTGTTAAAAGGTTTAAAAGAACCTATAGGCCAATTAATGAGGGCAAAGAACCCCGCAGATTTAAATTCAGCTTTAAGTATGCTAGCAAATGATTTCCAATTTGAATATTATGCCAAATCCAAAAATACTAATCAGCATACACACAAATTAAATCAAAAACCACAAACACACCAAACAAGATATAATATTCCGAAACCCACACCTTATTTTAATTTTACACCCAATAAAAATCCATATCATTCACCTATGCAACAAACAGCATACAGACAACAATATACACCCCAACAACAACCAAGACAATACACACCACAAACACCACGGCAAGGTCCATCAATCAGACAAAACCTTCCTGGCCCTACTCCGATGAGTATTTCCACGCGAAATACAGTCCAACACCGTCCTACACCTGGCCCATCCAGACAGGTACAAAACCACTACGGACAAAACCGCGCTAACACAGCGGGAGAATTATTTAATATCAACGAGTCAGCTGAACCTGCCATTGACCCATATGTTTATTACAATCTCGACGATAATCAAGAACAAACTGACCAAATTTTAATTGATAAGAATGAATCTCTTATGTCATATTTTCGTAACTATCTAGATTATTATTATTATTAAAATTATAACAGGCTGTTTTCAGTAACTTATTAAAAAGTTGTTTTTTATTTTATTTTTATTGTATTAAAATATATATTTCTAAAAGTTTTCGTAGTATTTATAGATTTAATTTTGTAGGTATTATTATAAAATAAATAAAGATATGAACATGACTACGGACGAATTCAAAATGATTATAAAATTTGCATATGCAATGCTGCTGTTGCTGTTAAAGTTTGGAAAATAAAATTATGTTTAAATTTAATAATATATTTTATGATTACCTTTATCAATTAATTCTCTATTAACTGATGGGGATACCGGCGATGGTGAATACGAGCTTTCTGACAAATGTTATATGATTTGTTTTGCGAAATTTTTAGAACATATTTTTTGGCTTCCCTGTTAATTCACAATCTTTATGGTCTTCTCCATTGTTTCCAAAAAACATGCTTTAAATAAACATAAAGGGCACATATATAAATTCAATTCTTTGTTCATTTTAACTGTTACTCCTGACTGGCTACTAACGTAGAACCAGAGACAACTAATCTACTAACGTAGAGAGACTTGACAAATCCATGTTAATCTGCTGTTCTAGAAGTTGAAAGACACCTGACAACAAATCGTTATACTAAACTCAATTCAAATAAAATGGCGGCTGGTTTTGTATTTGTAACTACTGTAAAATTACATAAAGGATATAAAACAAACATATGCATACAATATAAAAATATATTTTTAAACAAAAACAATACCAACAATCCCACAAAAATATTACAAACATATTATAACATTTATAAAGGATTGTAAAATAATCATGTAAAATCAATACCAAATAAAACAGTGGCCGCATGACACAATGTCAAGGCCAAAATAAGAGAGAAAAAAAATACCAACAATAACAAATAAAAACAAAATATAACTAATAAAAACTGACTTTACCATACATTTTAATGTAATCGTCTATAACATTATTGACCCTGAGGTCTTTTTTTAACATTTTTTTATTAACCATAAAAATAAAATGTTTTAACATAACATTGACAATTGTTAAAACAAATTTTTCTTTTAATTCCCTCCCATGTGTTTCACAACTGCAAATTATATTACACATGGGAAGTACTTCGTCATATAATAGTTCAACAATATTACATTTGTTTATTTTGTTGCTTATTGTATTAAATATGTACTTCTGCAGTTTCCCTACTACATAACTGAAACAAAGGAAAAAAATATTCGTACTTACAGTCAATTAAATACAACAATAATAAGATAGAAAGGAACTATACCTTCATTTCATATTAAATGGAAGCTATAAATTTATTTTACATTGGGCAATATGAACGATTGTACAGGTGGGACAAATTCGAGTTCCTTTGAAGATTTTTTGGGTGTCTAATTTCCGGAGAATAATATTGAACAAATAAAAATAATTTTAAATGAATCAAATTGCCGCGTGTACATTCGGAAATACGAAAAGATGAATTTGAACAGGGTGCCAAAAACTAATAACAATTGATTATAATAACTGTTCTTGAATGTATTTATTCTAATTACCATAGAAATTTTTGATTACAGACGAAAAATTACACATAAATAAATTGATTACAATCGTTGTTGGATTTTGGCGGCAAAGTAATATCAGACTACAGGCGGCAAAATCGTAAATCTGCCATTGTGCATTAGAAAATTAAAATTCTTACCTCTTAAATGTAGTAACACACAATGTAGTAGAACTCGAACTTCGGCAATTTGTAAACAAAACAATATTTTAAAAACACTGGTAACTAGACACAGGTAAATGAGATATGGAATTAATATCAATCTGTGCCCGCTATTTAAAGCAGGTACTCCAACCCCTCCATAATTTGGGCGTATTGTTCACGTTAGTAGATTAGTTGTCTCTGGTATTGTTTCTCCAACCCTTCTACAATTAGGGCGTATTGTTCTTCTAACGCCTTCCATAATTTGCCACATCTTTTAAACTACCGTAAAGTTACTAAGCCGCTGATTGGACAAGTAATTCGCCCTTTCTTGATTACAAATACCTATGGAAATAAATGTCTGACATGTACAATTATGGCAATCAGTGATGTTTAACTATTCATTTATTTTAATTTTAACGAGTTGCAAACACCAATACTATTACATATTTACTTACCTAGTGAAACAAAAATCTTTTTTTTTGTAACAATTAATAACGTTAATATCATATTATTAGCGCTGATTAGCAACGCATTCTTGTTTACATGAACTGTCATTGTCTGACAAACATTGATATGATATTATTAGCGTTGATTAGCGACGCACTCTTGTTTACATGTACTGTCATTGTCTGTCAACAGATTGTGCTACCATCTCACGAGAACTCAAGATATTAAAACTGATTCTGCCATCTAGCAAAGTATCCAAGTACCAAAAATCCCCCTTCCCCGCCTAGAGCAACTTCTGTTATAGAATTGCCAATTCATTTGTCACCCCCCGCGTAGAACTGAGTCAATTAGTAGTTCATATTCCTTGGAACACATCTGGTGACAATATGGTCAAGAATTCTAACTACCCTTCACCGGTTTAAATTTTTGTACGCCAATATCTACGCGGGAATTTTTAACTGACCCGCTACAGAAATGAAAGTTCAGATTAAGGCTTATACGCATGCTCAAAATCGAGAGCTCAGCATGCTAGATGACCAAGCGCCGAGCGCCGAGCACACAGAGCGAGCTCTAGATGCTCAGCGAGTTCAATGCCGAACGCTATAGATCGCTCTGATGTCAATGCCGAACGCAATCGAGGGCTCTGAGCGATAAAAATGTTAATGCCGAACGTATCCACAGAATAGGTGAAGTATAATCTACCTGCTCTCCAAGTTTTAAAACAATTGATCACGCTGTGCAATGTAGTATCTTTGCACATTAAAGCTGAACTTGAAGATGAACATAGGTAATAAATAAATTCTTGAATTTCAGGAGCAAAATTTATTTCTTATGCTCTGGTCGGAGCTATTACAACAACTGAACTGCGATAATAAATAAACACATCACATGACAACCAAAAAATAATAGCAACAATGAAAATACAAGGTTGCTTTACAAAAATGATAATTATAACTATAACATTTGAAATTGAATGCATCTGGGCCAGCGTGGGTAACGTAGTGATAATTATTTAAAATTGAATTACCCGCGCTGGCACAGTAACCCTCCCCGGTGAAAGGAGTCGACCACCAGAGACCTCTGTTGGGCCGTTCGACGGTTTTCGTAATTCGCCGGATCCATGTACGCCGGTTTCAGTCTGTCAATGGAGACTATCTGATTTGTATTATTCGCGATGCAAGCGTAGACGTCAGCGCCTCTAGCGCCCAAATAGTAACTTGCTCGGTGGGTATTGTCGTCTTTCAATCTCTTGTTCGCTTTGTACTATTTTGTGTAATTCCGCTTTATTTCTGTATTATTATTCTAATTTAAGTGCTTTACGAAAAGTATATAAAATACTTTTGTATGTAAGCATCTTTTTCATCTACCTAGTATTGAAATTTAGAACTTTTATGGTAGTATTACTTATAAGGTTATATACTGATTTCATTTGTGATATTTTTATTTCATTTCAGTTTAATTTCTATTGTTTGTTATTTTAAATACATGAATAATAAATACTGGTGTGTTCCGGGATGTAATTCTTGGGCTAAAAAGAATCCTGACATTTCGTTTTACCATTTTCCTATGTCAGGAAAGAGAAAAGTAGCCATAATTAATAAAACAGGAATGAAAGAGAGGTTGATCAGCATTTAGCCTGGGTTTTACAATTACGAATTGGGAAGTATTTATTATTCTTGTTTTTAAAATAAATAATAAAAATTAAACTAAAATGAAATAAAAATATCACAAATGAAATCAGTAATAATGAATAAGTAATACTACCATAAAAGTTCTAAATTTCAATACTAGGTAGATGAAAAAGATGCTTATATACAAAAGTATTTTATATAAAGGGTTTTCCAATAAGAGGTGTTATTTTGATATTCAAAGAAAAATGCCATTTTTTAATATAAATGATCGGATGTTTATTTCATTATAAAGAGGAAGGTATGCCGTTAATAGTGGAAAATAACATCAGGCAAATGACCACCACGACCACGCTGACAAGGACAATATCCTTTTCATGAAATTTTCCATAACCAAATCGCAAAGTGGCTGTTCTATGTCCTCGATAGCCTCACGAATTCCATCTTTGAGGTCTTGAGTCGACGCTGGGCAGTTGGCGTAGACCTTCTCTTTCACGTGGCCCCAAAGAAAGAAGTCGCAAGGTGTTAAATCACAAGATCTCGGTGGCCAATTGTGATCACCTCTTCGAGAGATAACACGGTCCGGAAACTTTTCCCGTAAAAGATCAATGGTTTCGTTGCTTGTGTGGCACGTAGCGCCGTCTTGTTGAAAGTAAACGTTGTCCAGATCAATACCATTCAATTCCGGCCATAAAAAATCGTTAATCATCTCTCGATAGCGCAATCCATTCACCGTAACTGTTGCTCCAGCCTCATTTTCGAAAAAGGTCCAATGACTCCGCCGGACTATAAACCGCACCAAACAGTCACACGTTGAGGATAGAGAGGCTTTTCAACAATAACTCTTGGGTTTTCTGAGCCCCAGATGCGACAATTTTGTTTGTTGACGAAGCCACCGAGGTGGAAATGGGCCTCATCACTCAAGATGATTTTTCGATGGAATTCCGGATCATTTTCATGCATTTCAACGACCCAATCAGCAAAGACACGACGTTGTTGATGATCGGCCGGCTTAAGTTCTTGTGTTAACTGGACTTTATAAGCCTTAAGACCCAAATCTTTATGCAAAATACGGTGTAATGACGTTTGTGGAATGCCTAATTCCAAAGAACGACGAGGAATGGACAAACCTGGGTTTTCTTTAACACTTTCGGCTACAGCAGCAATATTCTCGGCTGTTCTTGAGCGACGTGCACGGGTTTTATTCTTCACATCACTAACTTGTCCCAACAGCTCGAATTTTTCCACCAATTTCTGTATTGCGGTCCGACAAGGTGCTTCACGACGACCCAAAAATTGTCGAGTTTTACGAACCGTCTCTGCCAAATTTTCACCATTTTTATAGTGAATTTTAATAATTTCAATGCGTTGTTGAAGCGTGTATCGTTCCATTTTTATTAATGGCGTAGTTTCTACTTGTCAAATGTCAAAAAATGACAGCTTCAAATGCGACATCTACCGAAATAGCGGGCTATTCAAAATAACACCTCTTATTGGAAAACCCTTTACTTTTCGTAAAGCATTTAAATTAGAATAATAATACAGAAATAAAGCGAAATTACACAAAATAGTACAAAGCGAACACGAGATTGAAAGATGACAATACCCACCGAGCAAGTTACTATTTGGTCGCTAGAGGCGCTGACGTCTACGCTTGCATCGCGAATTGACATTGATGTTAAAAAATTTGTTCCCTCGTTCTATCACTCGGAATGGACCTGTATATGTGTGATAGTTTATGCCTAGCGCCATCTGCGCGTAGAAATACGAATTCACATGACTGAAGGTCTTTGTGTATGAAAGGAGTGATTTGACGTTTACGTGGAAGTCTGTATGTAGTATTTGAGAAAGTATTTTTAATTTGTGTGAGTATGTGTTCTTGAAAATTTTTCTGGACTTTTTAGGTTATAGACAAAGATGTTTGTCTATAGGAAGAGAGATAGATTTCCCGGGCAAGTGAGTCTGCCGACTGAGGAAATGTGTGGTTGATTCCAAAGCCAGTAGATGTGCTACTGGTGGAGGAAGGAAGAAAAGCGAAGATGAAGCTGCCAGAAAAATTTTCAAGTTTTGTTTTGTTGTGGTGATTTGATGTGTGTGAAGTGACATATGACGTTTATAAAATTGTCTGAGTTGAATATTCCACGAACAAGTGAGTCTGTCCTTGATGGAAATAAAATTTTAATGGATGAATATAATAATGAGTTTTGATGTGTTTTGACGTGTAAAATGACGAGTAATGTTTTATTTATATTTGAATGTTTTGGTTTGAATGAATGTTGATGTTGTGACATAGTGTGTATTTTGATTGATGGTTGTATGACGTTTGTTTATGCTGTTTGTGTTGTTAATTACATTAAGAGTATGGTTTTTCTACGTTATAATGATACCTTCTTGGGGTAGGGCTGCTAATACATGGTTGTATTTGGTCTCATCCCGTGTGATACGCGCGAGACGGAATTGTGTTTCAATGCATGTAAACCAGGCGGAGGGACTATGGCTCCAAAATTGGGGTAATTTGACAGTGAAAGAAGCGTTTTGTTGTCCTTCTGCCGGCGTACCTGGTTCCGGGAGAGCACCAACCTCGATGTCCGTGGTGGGCGACGCCATTCTCCGGGGGTCGTTGCCTACACACACAAAATGTTTTTAAATGCGTAAAGGAATGGATTCCTGAACAATGTAAAAATATTCCCTTACGGGCTGTTAAATTGTATAATTGTTGTTGGTAGCTTATGGAATAGCGTCTATAAATATGTAGAGGAATGGATTCCTGAACTTTGTAAAAATATTCCCTTACGGGCTGTTAAATTGTAAAATTGTTGTTGTTGATTGATAAGAAAATAAATTTGATTTTATTGATACTTCATCGTCCGTTTCATTTTGTAGAAGATGGTGTTGACAGTCTGGAGGTTTGGTCCGTTTCGTTTTGTAGAAGATGATGTTGATGGTCTGGAGGGTTAGTCCGTTGTCGCTGGGTTGCGACAATCCATGGGAAGAAAGGGATGATTGGAAGTTGATTCGCAGAGAAGAGATGATACTGTTTGGAGTTTAGTCTTATTGATGAAGATCAAAAATGCATGCTGCTAATCGGGGTCACCAATTGTGCAATGTAGTATCTTTGCACATTAAAGCTGAAACTTGAAGATGAACATAGGTAATAAATAAATTCTTGAATTTCAGGAGCAAAATTTATTTCTTATGCTCTGGTCGGAGCTATTACAACAACTGAACTGCGATAATAAATAAACACATCACATGACAACCAAAAAATAATAGCAACAATGAAAATACAAGGTTGCTTTACAAAAATGATAATTATGACTATAACATTTGAAATTGAATGCATCTGGGCCAGCGTGGGTAACGTAGTGATAATTATTTAAAATTGAATTACCCGCGCTGGCACAACGCGGTACCTGAGATATTTGCAATTAAATTTGGCCTTTTTAACACGTGAAGAATAGAAAATGGCAAAATAAACACAACATTTTAAATTATAACTTTTATATCCATACCGACATTTAATCGAAAAACTAGTATGTTATAGAAAACTAATTAACGGATTTTATGTAAAAATTTGAAAATTATTTACCATCCAGATTTAATTTTATTGCCTCTAGAAAATTATAAACTGACGATACGATAAATAGATATAATTATACTTGACAACCATGTACAAGCGTTCCAGATGGAGTGTCAGTTAAGTTAACAACGCCCGCTTGGTATTAGCGAATAAGAGGTAACCTAACACTTGTGTATGGGTGAGTGCACGGATTAGTGCGAGTGGTACAGTTACAAAAAAAAAAAACTTCTACGGAAAAATAAAGACACTTCATCTGTTACAGTGTTTGATATTAGCTTTAAAAAAATGAGTAAATTTATTTATAGTATATGCAATGAATGCTTTAAAAAGAGAGGAAGAACAGATGAAATCATAAAAGATGTCCTGCATATTTTCCCTTCGAATTTGCAAACTTATGATACCAAAACAATCGAATGACGTAGCTCGCGTTTCGTCCGCCATTTGCGGGCCACTGTCATATTCGTTGTTGTTGCGCAAATTATTATGTATCTCAAAATATCTTATTACTTTTATTCTCGAATGTACCAATAAATGTGTAGGTGCGACGATGCCACAGTTATTCTTCAACGTTGAAATACGACACTTGTGTATGGGTGAGTGCACGGGTTAGTGCGAGTGGTACAGTTCCAAAAAAAAAAAAACTTCTACGGAAAAATAAAGACACTTCATCTGTTACAGTGTTTGATATTAGCTTTTAACTATTTTGATGCAATCTTTGTATATAATATAATGTTAAAAAATATAAGTTATTGCAAATATAAACTGCATTAGCTTAATTTTTATTTTGAACATAAAACAAGTTTTTGAATAGGTACACTCGAGTGCCAACTACCTTAACAATGAGTTCTTTAAAATTTATACTCTGAAATAACGAAAGAATTTTGACAGTTTGTGATTGTATTGCTATGCGCTGTAGTTAAGCGCGAATCCGGGTACCTTTATATCCAGGGTATGGCCATGACGTGGCTCGCGTTTCGTCCGCCATTTGCGGGCCAATGTCATATTCGTTGTTGTTGCGCAAATTATTATGTATTTTCGTGGCTATTTGTTTTATTTTAATGTAAAACAAATTTAAATATACTTCTAATATTTATTTAAAGTGTAAGTAATACTTTTATTTTACTTATTTGTGCATTTTCTTGAGATACTGACTACGTTTACTAACAATATAGAAAATACATAAAAATTACCAATATTAAGAACAAATATTTAAATTTTTAAAAGATAAGTTAAGAATATATACTTACTATGTAAATAATAACTACAGTTATTAAATAAGATGTGATAATAACAAAATCTATCCTATGCTCTACATAACCTCTAAATTTGTCAATAATATAAATAATAATCTTTATTGTATCCAAGATTTTACATCTTATTACAATTTAATGGAGGTGAGTTAATTTTTACAAGTATTTTCATATCATTTGCGTAGTTTATATTGCATTAATGGACATGAGATGATGAAAGGGACATACACAAACTTCCATACCTTACCCAGGATTCGAACCCAGAACCGCTAGCACGTGAAGCTATTACGCTACCACCAAGCCACTTCGGTCGGTAAAAATTTGTCATAATAATAATTGTGTAACTCTTAAATAAATTAGTTTTTATTACCTTTATAGATTCATAGTGTGATTATTTAATATTCCTTTATAATATATCACATTTCTTACAAATAAATAGGGAAATTAATACTCAATATGTCTGACATTGGCCCGCAAATTACACAAATACAATTCAAATATGGTAAATCGATTCCATTCTTTATAAGCGCTGTGCATTATTTTTTGTTATATTGTTATTTTTATGTTTTACCTGGAACAGACTGGTAAACCACGCCCCAAATCCCCAATAAACTGCCAAAATTATTTCGTTATTCTAAACGCACAATTCGCCACTAATAGAAGTACAAATACATGTATTATTAGTTTCATTGTCTTCTCCAGCAGAATTTCGTTTCGCCCTTTCCCAAGAACAAATATTTTTTACTGTAAACAAATTTGTTTTGTTCACCTGTAACCCGCCTTTATGAGGCGAATTAGCAAATAATATTTAAGATGGGTTCTTGCCAGACTGGAGGTACAATTTAGTAATCGCCAAAAATATAATAAGTAATAATAAATGTTCTTACCGTTGTGACGTTGCTCGTAGAAGAGTAAAGGTTCGAAATAATAATAATGATTTATTATAACTAAGTTTATTGACTAGTATAAAGATGAGTTGATATATTTACAAATGATGGACCCGACTGTATGGAGGAATGGTCTTCTTCTGGTCTCTCTCTTAATGGACCTGTCGATGGACTCTCACCGGACTCTGTCTTCCCATCGTCCATACAGTCTTTTATATTACTGTAATGCTAAGTCAACAAACAATTGAGGTGTCACCTAATTACCAAATAAAGAAACATTATTATAATTGCTACATATTGCTTATTCTGCAATATTAGTGATTACTACTACTGAGTGCTAATGACCTCACTTGTGTGGTGACCTAGTCTTACATACCTCCCTTCTTTAAATATTTGCTTCCGGAGGAGCACAATTTTTCTTACAACTACACTTAAAGTCTCTATATTCACAATATTTCATAGCATGTCATGTTTGATGGGGAACATTACTGCATACTACTGGTCTTGTGCTGGTTGGTGTATCCATGGCTGTAGATGAGTTTGAGGGGAGACGATTGGCCGGTCGTCATCCCTTGGATGGTTCATCTGCTTCCTGTGGTTTGATGCGGTTTCCTCAACATGCATGGCACTGACAGTTGTTCTTTCACTCTTTAGATCAACACTTACATACACACAATTTTAAATACCATATTTCTAACTGATTGATTTTCCATCTAACACACAAAATATTCTAAATCTTGTTTTCTATATTTACCATCTATAACGTATTTCCTGCAATTCTTATTAATGGTATGGCTAGCACATCCCACAAATAAGTTGTTAATTGAAGTTCAAAGCAATTTACAATGAGAGAAAAAGAAAAAAAATGATAATATTTAATAATTTTGAATACGTAATGAATGCTTTTTAAATTATTCACTTACAGACTTAAAATGAAGAATCAATTACATACACATATTATTTTCCTTATTTCCTTGGATCCGTGTACCGATCTCTAGTCCGTTTATTTGGTTCCTGGTATTGAACACTAACTAACGCATAATCCATGAGTGCCGTGGTGCTGGTCCTTTACTACGAGTATGGTACGGTGCTACTACAGTGGGAGTGGTGGTAGTATCTGTTTGTCCCTGTCGTATCAATGCATCTATTAGTAGACTATCCTATGTATCATCTCTGAGTCTATTTCATTTTTATTTCGCTCCTCTGTGCTTTCCGTTTCTTCATCTTTTGATGTACTTGTTCCAAAAGGCTCTCATCTTTAAATGGTTTTAAACGGTTGACATGTATCGTTTGAATTTTTTCGGACTTCTGTTGTTTAATTTTATGTCACGGGTCCCATTATTTCCGTTATGAAGTACGGTCCTGTCCATGGCTTGTGTAGTTTTCGTGACGTACCTGCGTGTATTGCTGGGTTATGCAAGTATACTGCGTCACCGATTTTGTAGACTGCTGGCTTGGTGTTTTTGTTAAATTGTTTATGCGTTTTCTCTGTTGCCTTGTTGATATTTTGCTTTACTGTGTTGAACGCAATTTGTAATCTTTGTTTTAATTCGGACGCATAGTTATCTGCATAATCATACCGTAGATCTTATGGTCTGGTTATATCGTCATAAGGTAACTCTAGGTCACGACCATGGAAATGGAGTTTCGTTTGTACTGCTGTGTACACTACTTCTGTATGCCAATAACACATATGGTAGCCACTCATCCCAATCGGTTTGATCTCGATTCACGAAATGAGATAGAATGTCCTTGAAGACGCGATGGCTTCGCTCTATCATCCCATTCGTTTGTGGTCGGTATGCCGTTGTTTGTAATTTTTCTACGCCAAATATTTTACAAACTTCTCTAAAAACTTCAGAAGTGAAATTTGCGCCTTGGTCGGTCAGCAGTTGTCTTGGAGCCCCGTGTCTTGAGATGATTTCTTGTGACAATATTTTCGAAATTGTTGATGCCTTTTGGTCCGGTATAGCGAATGCTTCTGGATATTTCGTGAAGTGGTCCTGGAAGGTTAAGATGTATTTATTCCCTCTCATACTTGTTGTTAATGGACCGACAATATCCATTGAAACCCTTTCCATTGGCCTACCAACTTCATTGAACTTTTGAAGTGGCACAGGCTTGTGATGCGGTGATGTTTTCCTCTGATTGCATGAATGACATTTCTTGCAATAGTCTTCAATGTCCTTAGCCATTGCTTTCCAAAAAAATTTTTCCTTGATTCGGCTGTATGTCTTCTCGAACCCTTGATGTCCCGCATACGGTAGGTTGTGGTAATCGTGCATTACCTTGAATTTCATGGATACTGGTACGACGAGTTGATGATGACGTTCATTATTTGATTTTTCTTTGAAGATTAATCCTTCGTCATCCGTAAAATACCCTTATTTAGTGGAGAGCTGTTGTACTGCGGCATCCTGGCTTTGTTTATTTGCTATCATGTGTCTGTCCCATATTGGTTCATATGTTTCTTCAACTTCTACAGCATTGATTGGTATTCTTGAGAGTACGTCTGCGTTCACATGCTTCTTCCCCGCTCTATGTTCAATCTTGTACTCGTATTCTTGGAGAGTAAGCGTCCATCTTGCCAAACGTTTACGAGTCCAAACGACATCTTTGTGAATTGATAATGCTCTCCATTTGTCGTGAATGCTGTCTTCTCTCTATCTTGGTCATCTAGTTGCACTTGCCAGTAGCCGGTTGCTAAATCTAGGGTAGTGAATAGATTTGCATTCCCCAACTGGTCCAGGGTTTCTTGCATGTTGGCTATAGGGAAGTAATCCTTCTTTGTCACTCTGTTTAAACCCCTGAAGTCGATACACACCCTTATTTTTTCCTCTCCGTTTTCGGATTTCTTTGGTACGATGACCACTGGTGCTGACCATGGTGAATCGGATGGTTCTATTACCCCTGCTTCACGCATTTTCTTTAATTCATTTGTCAATGGTTCTTGTTGGCTGTGAGGAACTCGCTACGGTGCTTTAGCTATAGGCGATACATCTTCAGTGATTATTCTGTGTTTCACTTTATGTGTGCACCCTAGCTTAGTGTCCTCCCATTGAAAAATGTGTTCATATTCTACCAATAAATTCTATAATTTACTTTTTACCTCTTCCGGTAAATATTCCAAGTTGAATTGCTCTTCAATGCACCTGTTTCCTTGAACTCTTACAGTGCATACGGCCTGTTGCCTCTTATTCTCAGCTGCCGTGACTTTTCCAGCTTGCGGACTTCTTCCTTCAATGGACCTGTGCTGTCCTTTCTTCTGTTGAGCCTGTCGATTTCCAGCGCTCTTAACTTGCGAATTCTTCTGTGCAATTCTTCTGTGCAATTCTTCTTTTTCCAGCTGTCCTGTCTTTTCCATTTTTCTGAGCCTGTTGGTTTCCAGCGCTCTTCCCTTGTGAATTCTTCCTCTTTCCGACTACAGCTGCCTCGACTGGTCCTCTTGACGTGGTCGACGAATGCTGCTCGTTTGGAGCCTGTTGACTTCCAGCGCTCCCCTTCTCAAGTACGGCCGATTTGCCGATTACCATATTCTTCCCTAATAGAAGCTCTTGATTTGTGAAGTTCATCAACTTCACCGGTACCTCTTTTTCTGCTTTTGTTATGACTCTTGCTGCCATAACCCCATGGGTCTTCAGTTCTTCAGGTTCAACCACAATGTCTTGCCCTGGATTGATCAGATCCTGGACTGCTGTACACACGAATTCACAATTTGGAGGAATCTTTATGGCGCTCTTCAATCTAACCAAACCACTGGTTTGTGTGACTGATTCTTCTTGATTGAGGAAGCCATTCCCCGTATTTTGAACTTCTGTGTCCCTATCTTGAATTGTTATGGTTGCCTTCTGCGTACGTGCCTGTACATTGTTTTGCTTATCTTGCAGTACTGCCTCTTGACCTGCCCCGCTGACGTCATTGGTTCGTGTTTCGCAATTTACGACGTTGAGTGCTACGGTGTCCATGTTTTCTAAGTCGTGATTGCTCAGCAGTTTTAGGCATATGTTTTTCAAACGAACCTCCTCTCTTGATATGTGCACATCAAATTTACGTATAAAATCTCTACCCAATAAACCGTCGGCATCCAAATCTAAATCATCTGAGCAAATAAATGTTTTAAGGCGAAAACTAGAATTTTGACTTTCATATTTTAATTTACTTGTGCCGTAATATGATACTGGTGCGCCTGATATAGATTTTAATCGCCCAACATCTCCTTTTGTAATCAAATGCCCCTTAGCAAATCGTTTTTTAAGAATTGATACTCTTGATCCCGAATCTATTAATAATTTTACTGAAATACTTCTAATTTTGACTAAAATAAAATTTGGATCGTCTCTATTTAAATCTTCCAATGTTCGAATATTATTAATTTTGAAAATTTTATTTCTTACTGATACCTCCCGAGACGGAGCACTCGCGAGAGGTAGTTCCTGTTTAAATGCTGGGGTGTTCGTCCTTCCTTCGTCCTATGAATGTCCTTGTTGTGCCTGTAACCCGCCGTTGCGCTGTTGGCGTTGTAACGATTGCCTCCTGGTGGACTTCTGTACCTGCTATGATTTCGACTTCGCTTTTGATTAGTATATGTTTTACCATATTTTGTATAGTGCCCTTTTTTCTCCCAATCTTTACGCGGAAATTTTATCCTATAATCCCGTTCCGTATTTTTATAAACATCGTTTATTATTGTATATGCCGATTGATTTGACTTTTTGCTTACAGTCCCTATATCTGAACAATTATTTTTTTCCATTTCCAATTCCCATTCCTCCTGTTCTGCCAATTCGACAGTTTCTTCAAATGTTAAGTTGGTCCGACACTTCAGTATTACCTTAATACATTCTTTAATTTCTGCTCTCAGGCCTTCTTTAAATCGAGATAAAATTTGATAATCTATATAACTTTCATTCGCACATTCTATTTTTAATAATTCTTCCTTTAGATCCCTTAAACGTTCTGCAAAATTTTGTACTGATTCCCCTACATTTTGTGTACAATTCCAAAATTCTCTGTTAATTTGGTCTTCATATCTACGTTCAGCAAATCTTTTTATAAATTTTTGTCTAAATTCTGCAAATGATATAGTTACAAGATGTAATTCTCTAGTTTGGCAATAAAATTTTAAAGCGTCCCCATTTAATTTTGTACGAACCAGGTCTACTGTATCTCTGTCATCATACTTTATAATACTTGTTCTTACTAGTACTTTGCTAAAAAGATTCTTCTACATTGTCACCATTAAATTCTGATATTTCTGCTATTACAGCACTTCTTAACGATAACATTTCTGCTTCTGATTTAATCTTTGTTGGCAGATTTAATTTATTTGAACTACCCGCCGGGCCACTACCCACAATACTGCCCGCTGGCATGTTTATTAAATTTTAAAAAAAAATTTTTTTTTTACAAAATCGTACTCCGCGAGTGGACCAAATATATTGGCCACTCTGGGCTGGCAAACTACCCCAAAACCGCTGCCACCAATTTGTAACCCGCCTTTATGAGGCGAATTAGCAAATAATATTTAAGATGGGTTCTTGCCAGACTGGAGGTACAATTTAGTAATCGCCAAAAATATAATAAGTAATAATAAATGTTCTTACCGTTGTGACGTTGCTCGTAGAAGAGTAAAGGTTCGAAATAATAATAATGATTTATTATAACTAAGTTTATTGACTAGTATAAAGATGAGTTGATATATTTACAAATGATGGACCCGACTGGAGGAATGGTCTTCTTCTGGTCTCTCTCTTAATGGACCTCTCGGTGGACTCTCACCGGACTCTGTCTTCCCATCGTCCATACAGTCTTTTATATTACTGTAATGCTAAGTCATCAAACAATTGAGGTGTCACCTAATTACCAAATAAAGAAACATTATTATAATTGCTACATATTGCTTATTCTGCAATATTAGTGATTACTACTACTGAGTGCTAATGACCTCACTTGTGTGGTGACATACACCCGGTTGCAGAAACGCTAATCAAAATTAATCATTTGTTAACAAACCGTTAACGGTTAATCAAATTTTTAATTAACCGTTAACGGACAATTAATCGTTAATCAAATTGTAATAAACATCAAAGTTAATCAACCGTTAACGGGTAATTAACTACATTTTGGGTTGCACAAACACCAATTATCATTTAATTAACCGTTAACAAATAATTATTTTTAATTGAACCTAGTATATCAATTAATGAACAATCAATTTGATATTTGAGTTTTCAATCAATAATAATTTAAAATAATATAATATTCTTTATTGTATATCAAATTTCGTAACAAAGGTAGGGAACAATGACTATTTTTTAAATAAATACGTACATATAAATATACAGCTTTTACAAGTGATTACAACAATTAATACAAACAATGCGAGTTCATGCATGAACTATTCCTTGAGATATATCATTAAACTATAATACCAGGTTCTAAATTATAGAATAATAATATTCTGAAATGTAAAATTAGATTCCTAGCCATTTCCAAACATTAACTACGTACTTAACCTAACAAATCCTACCTATATAAATAGATAAACAATTCGGGTTCAGTAAGATAAATATAACTGCTTGTAATGAATTTAATACTTACGTAAGTTTAAATAACACTTCCAATTATTTTTAATTTGACACAGTTCATTCATGTTTGAAGTAATTTTTCCCCCTATAATTTCTAATTTCCTACTAGGTACGACAGGCGCGAAATTTGATATTTAAAATGGAATCTGACTTGTCAGAACTATCCGATATTGAAGAACCCCCACGCAGAGTACGATCACGTAAAATGCGTATGTTACGAGAAAGAGAAAATCCCTTCGAATCCTTTGACGATCACGACTATAAGCTTAGATACAGATTAACAAAAAACACAGTTAATAATTTAATACATTTATTTGGTGCAAAAATTCAACCATTAACTGGTAGAAACAAGTCGATTGATCCTAGAACACAAATTTTAATATGCCTACGCTGTTATGCCACGGGAACATTTCAAAATGTGATAGGCGACCACATACACGTAAATAAATCAACTGTATGTCGCATTATAAAACGAGTGACCCGACAAATATCTGAATTATCGAGAACATATATAAGAATGCCATCTTCAGAAGCCGAATTTACACGTGTGAAAGCTGGCTTCTATAACACAGCTAGTTTTCCTCGAGTTGTAGGAGCCGTGGACTGCACCCATGTAAAAATACAATCTCCTGGTGGCAATAGAGCGGAGTTATTCCGTAATCGGAAACAATACTTCAGCTCTACGTTCAGGCAATCTGTGATGCTGATCTAAATTTGCTGCATCTAATAGCTCCATGGCCAGGATCAGTTCATGACAGCACCATCTTCAATGATTCACCTCTTCCCGCTGAATTTGAAATGGGGCTGTATGGAAATAATTTTTTGTTGGGTGACAGTGGTTATGCTTTTTCATTGTGATTAGCTATATCGTCTAATTATTTGTAAAAATAAAAATACTTACATTTTCACTTTACTGGTTTCCAGTGAACACTGATGATCAGCTGTTGATTTGACAGTATCACGTGATCACACTGCGGTGTTGCCATCTATTACCACTAATCAACGGCTCATCACATGATGGAAGATTAATAAGAGGTTAATTTGTTTTTTCTATTTCGGTGTTCTTATGTTTCTATAAACGCACTGTTTTGTACTGCAAACACGACGTTTAGAAGATCTATAAGCGTACAATTTTTGGCGCCTTTCATGTTCTCGAGTTGGTAATCATGCTTTCATAACTGACAGATGACAGGTAACCTCAAAATGGTAAGTTGTTGATAATATTTCAACATATTACTTTTAATTATGGATTTTTATACTTTCTTTAGGTGATAGGACTAGAAAAAAATATAATATTAATTTCACAACCAGAATCAGACCTTGAATCATAAATACAATACACCTTGCAATACACTAATTAATCAATAGTTGACAAAATATGAAATTTCAATTGTTAGCGAGAAGCGTTACCAACATAAACATAACTAACAAAAAAATACCTAGTCATAATTTGACGTCGCAATTTAAATAAATTTAATCGTAAAATTACCTCAATAGAAAAAATAGTATAAAAAACACGTATCATAAGGCCTGTTGACGCACTCGTCCTTTGTAAAACTCGCCTAGCGGCTCGTTTTCCAAACTTGGACTCGTACGTTAACAGATTGCCTTATGATACTTGTGTTTTAATGTACTATTGTGCAGCCCGATTTGAATTTGATGAACATCAATATTGGATGAACAATTTAGCCACAATTAATTGAAATTTTAAGTATATCTCAACTGAAGTAAAATCTACCTATTCTCCTTGTGTATGTGTTAGTGCGAGTGGTGTTTGATATTAGCTTTTAACTATTTTGATGCAATCTGTGTATATAATATAATGTTAGAAAATATAAGTTATTGCAAATATAAACTGCATTAGCTTAATTTTTATTTTGAACATAGGACAAATTTTTGAATAGATACACTCGAGTGACAACTACCAATAAAAGTGAGGTGTATATAGTGCGCAGTTGACTTTTAGCGCAGGTGGGTGATATGATGGAGAACATTTAAATTTAAAATATGGCCACAAAAACATGTATAACAAATATTTAAAAAAAAATGAATAAATTTATTTACAGTATATGCAATGAATGCTTTAAAAAGAGAGGAAGAACAGATGAAATCATAAAAGATGTCCTGCATATTTGCACTTCAAATTTGCAAACTTATGATACCAAAACAATCAAATGACAGAGCTCGCGTTTCGACCGCCATTTGCGGGCCACTGTCATATTCGTTGTTGTTGCGCAAATTATTATGTATTTTCGTGGCTATTTGTTTTCTTTTAATGCAAAACACATTTAAATATACTTCTAACTTCTAATATTTATTTAAAGTGTAAGTAGTACTTTTTTCTTTGATACTGACTACGATGACTGGCAATATTGATAACACATAAAAATTACCAATATTAAGCACAAACATTTAAATTTTTAAAAGGTAATTTTAGTATATATATGTGAGCATTACGTCAACTATTTTGATCATGGATGATTGCGTCAGCACCTGTGCCTGCGTTTAATAAGATTTATTAATTTGTTTTTATGTGGTTGCTCAGGTTATTTAATTAATTAGCATATAAATATAAATGCGTAAGATTGTAATATTCTATTCATTCTGTTATTGCACACGATACAGAGCAGTGAATAAAGATATCAGGGAATAACGGGAACCGCCACTCAATGCTATAACTAACGTACCTTGGTGGTTAGTGTTTCCCAAGTCCGCTAGGATGGCGCTAGTATAAATTTTAATATTCTGCGCGCCTGTAAAAATATTTGAAATAAATACACAAAAGTTTTTATTGATATGTGTTTATATTAAAAAAAATTGTACAAAGTTGTAATATAAAAATACAAAGAATATACATGTATAAATGAAATTATATGTGAATTTCACAAAAGTACAGTAATAATACACTTATTGCTCACATTGAAAAATTCCAGTTACTGTTATTAGTTTATTACAGTAATATTTCCTTAATTTACTATATTTAACAATTTCTATACAATTGTACAAAGAATATACATGTATAAATATAATTATATGTGAATTTTACAAAAATACATTAATAATGCACTTATTTATCACATTGAAAATTTTCAGTTACTGTTATTAGTTTGGTACATTAATATTTCCTTAATTTATCATATTCAACAATTTTTATACATATTCATTTAATTATAATTGGGTTATTAATATGTATACATTAATTTACTGTGAATGAATAATGAGAATTTGTTTTTCCATGTGTAATATGGAAAAAGATTTTTTTCAAGGAATATCATACCCCTGACCACATTCCTTATTTATGTATAACATATGCATATATAATTTTCATATAGAAAACAGATTACCAAATATTATTGAATGAATGCTGATTATTCTTATGAATCTGAGAGTAAATGAGCAATTCATATTTTCAATGTAGTGATTAATATAGTATTGTATAAGTCAGTCGTTAAGTCAGTAATTTTGTTTGTTACTATTTACTGCAATTTATACAAAACAGAATATTTTTAACAATAGTAAAAGTAAATAATTCGCATATTACACCTTATTCTTTTATCATAACAATTTTAGGATATTTTACCATATCAAATGTATAAAAAGAAAAACATTACAAACCATAGTACATTATTGTTGATCTGTTGTATAAATGCTGCAATTCACAGCATTGGGGGTTCAATAAATAAGTATTTCTACGGTACAATGGTTAAGAAAGAAACTTACTCGGAAGAGAACTCTGGTTGCACCAATATAAATTGGTCGTGGTAACACAAACAGTTGATGAATTCAAGAATAAGTGTAAAGTACACGAACAAGGATGAATTGTTCGGCTTACTGCCCCGTGTGATGAATTCTGTAGTCAGTATAGAGAAAACGTAACTAAGTTGGTCGCAGGGCCTCGATTCTAATTGTTTTCGACGCGAACTCATGTCGAAAAAGATAGTGGCGCTGAACGAAGTCTAGTGGCGCATAGTGAAACTAAAATCATAGCGCTAATTTTAAACTTTTCGACGATTAAATATATCTAGGGAAATTAACGCTCTCATCACCTTCACTGTAGGGATTTTTGTCATTTATTGTTGGTATCAATAAAATTTACTTTTCCCGGGTAAGTATTAAGTTTGAAATCAAGTTGCATTCTTCGATTCAATAAAAAATTGCAAATTAACGGGAGAAAATTTATTTGAAATACCATTAAAATGCAGTAAAGAAGGTAAAAATGTTTTATATGACGAAAATGAGAAACGGTTGTCTACACATTAAAATTTCCTCAGAAAATCCCAATATGAACTAAAAACTGTCCTTACTCAGAAACATTCTACCTGCCTGAATAACCATCCTTACTTAGAAATAGCCTGGATGAACCGACAGCGAGTTTTATGATCACCCTTCACCCTTACATGGCCATGAAATCTTAAAGATGAAATCATTTTCTCTTCAGCCTTTAGCTAGACAAGCTGTGTTGTTTGTGTAAGCGTTTTTAATTTTTTATAATGGATCGAACATATTTGGAAAGGGTCACAAAATAACAAAAAAATACAATTATTGAATTTGTTGGGGGCAAATGGGCGCAAAATGGCCAAACTTTTGTGGGAAGAATTAACAAATATTTTAAATAATTTGGACGGTGCTACAAAATCTACAGATAAGTGGCAAAAATTCTGCCTGCATCCTGCATTTCGCCGCTCTTCTTCATCATACATAAAAAATAAAGTATTTTATTTACAAATTGTCTACATTGCTATTGAAAATAATATTAACCTCCAAATCTGCATCAAAATCACGAACAAAACTAACTTGAAATGTGAAATGTCAAACTATTCGACGTGAAAAAAGAATTCGACGCGAAATTTGGCATCGAAAAGAATTCGACGCAAACGATTCCATGTCGGTAAATTAGTTTTAGTATCTGACTCAACTCATAGATGGCTGCGTGTAGCTTTTCGACGATTAAAATTATTTCACGTCGAAAAGTTGAATTAGAATCGGGGTCCAGGAAGAGCAGAAGTGATGACTTTTGGAGCTAATATAATGAAGATGTCCTACAATATTTACAAATATTTATGTTTTGTAACACATCATATTGAAAATACTTACGTACTGTTTACTTGCGTTGTGTATACTTTCAACGACTTTCTGTAGCGATCACCAGCTAATTGTTGCATGGGATCCAAAGAAGCATGAATACGTCTGTCTTGTCCATTCTGAGTCTCGTTCCATCCAAGCCAAAGTTTCTGAATGCCAATGTCAAACTCAAATATTCCAAATTCAAATAGAAGTCGAAAATGAGAAGCGAAGTCAAATATTTCAAGAAACACTATATAAATGCACTCAAACTCACGAAAAACAGAATCAGAAATGAAACAATATTATTATTATATTATCACAATATTTCATGTTTTATTCAGCTCTTTACAATTTCTTGGTATTTCTCGTTTCAAACTAATTTAATTAATTAATTAGGTAATACACAACACAAATTACCTTGAAAAAATATAATTTTTAAATTTGGGACTTGTGTGCAATCTAGCAGGCATAAAAACATTTATAGTAGTGATTCCCAAGTCCGATAGTTGTCGCTAGGTGAGTATCCATTTATAGTAGTGATTCCCAAGTCCGATAGTTGTCGCTAGGTGAGTACCAAAACCGTACATCTAAGTGAAACTTCTCGGTATTCCCTGAAAGATATTTAAATTGAATTCGACCAGTAGGTATTGTGTTTAGTTAACCTTTTCCTACTCTAATTTCTGACATCAGAAGTGGGATACGCTCACTGAAAGTACCACAAGTGCGTATATTTGGTCGCGTGTTGTAGTGTTGTGAGGTGTTTATTAAATTCGGCAACATGGAACAGTTAGTGCAAGTGTTGGGCAATACCATGAAAGAAATGCAGGAGCATAGCAGTAGAACTGCAGCGCCTACTACGTCCATTGCAGTGGCGGCTCGTCCAGGGTGGCAGAGGGGGCAGTGCCCCCTCAGATTATTTCAGATTATTTTACGTCAATATATTATAAATGAATTATCATAAAAGTATCAATTTGATTCTATAGTTAGCATTAAACAATGTACTATTTAAATTGAAATTAGCGCTGTGACGCTCAGCAGCGCAATATACATCAAATTCTGCTTGAGGGGGCATGCCCCCTTCAGAGAAGAATTATGACATTATACTCGGCGATACGTTCCAAACATGTGCAGTCCTAGTACAGCGCTCACAAGTGACTGCACAAGTGAGACGTACGTCGGGTCACGCAGCATACAGAGACGGCAAGCCCCCTCTGCCCATCTATAATACTGAATTCTTTATTTACGTACTACAGCAAATAATTACCCGTGCTAATAGATACACTATATTTTCAGTATTCTTTTTCTTTTCATGAAAATATGAAATCTAGTTACCGGTTTGTTCGCATTTAAACATTGAATTTATTATTTAAATAATAAATATGTATACAATTATATATAAGTTACCACAGCCCATATTGCTGAGGTTGCAGTTCCCAGGTTTATACCCGACACCGGAAAGGAGAAACTATATATTTTGTAATTTTACTTAGTTTTAGTCAGTCTGATGTAGTCTCATGTAAATTTCATACCAAACACTCAAATATAACATAATTAAATAAATTATAACTGTAACTTTGTGACAAAAGGAAAGATTAGCGAATATAATTTTTCGACTTGCAATAAATAATCCTTTTTAAAAAACACTTCCGCGAACCTTAAAAATATAACTGGCGCAGTCGTAACGGATTTTTCGGGCGATTTCCGTGAATAGTGAAATCCGCGTTCGTTTTCAAACGATTAACCGAATATCGGAAGGCTGAAGAAGACTGAAGAAAGAAGACATCCCGTGCCAATCCAGGTTCACCCGCATCCACGAGCGAACATCGTAGAAGCAGAACCAGGCCCTGACGAACACAGAGCAGCAGGAAGCAGCACGATCCATGGACATCATCATTCTTCTATTGTGAGTTGCACATGTCACATAGTAATCAGTACCATTCAGACTCAGATTCTGATTTAGAATCAATAAAAAATCATACTAGCTCATCTGACTCAGAATCAGAATTCCCTTATTATATAACTTTTAGCCCCAATTTAACTAAGAAAAAACCTTTAAAAATGGCACAATCACAAACACAACCAGAAGTACCATTAGTACCCCCACCAAAACTAGAGAAAATTTATTTAGACATGATCCCCGAATTCCACGGCGACAGTAAGCTATTATCCAGATTTTTGGAAATATGCGAAAAACTTGTTAACAAATTTTATAATTTGGTTGACGTTAACGATTTCCAAAATGAATTTTTAATGTCAAGCATTCTCTCGAAAATTAAAGGTGATGCAGCAGTAAATATCGCTAGCACCACAGTCACAAAGTGGGATGATTTAAAACATGCCCTGCTTAACACGTACTCGGACAAAAGAGATATGTACACACTAAACATTGAAATGACTGAGTTAAAACAAGGAAATGAAACAGCATTCGAATTTTACAACCGTGTACAAGATATCTTAAACTTGCAAATTTCTTATATAAGCACTATTGTTACTATTGATGCTAGACCCGTCTTAATCCAATATTTCAAGAACTATGCACTTAGAATTCTATTACGTGGACTTAAAGATCCACTTGGTACCCTCATGAGGACCAAAGACCCAAAAGATATGAACACTGCATTAAACATGTTAACCAATGATTTCCAACTCGAAACACATAGTCGTACACATACAAATTTACAACACAGAAACATTTCACAACACTCCCAACAACATAAGCAAAAACAGAACATACACACGCAATATAGACAAACACAACACCCACAACTGATATACAGACCTATTCCACCCACTAACCAAAACTATAAACCAAATAATAATCAATTCCATACAAACCAGCAATTTAAGAAACCATTCAGCACTCAATACCCTAATAATCAAATAGCTAAACCCAATAATCAACCCCAACAAAACGTCTTCAGGCCAAATCCTAACTATAAAGCCCCCAGACCGACGCCTATGAGTATCAGCACTAGGCAGTCACTGACACCACGCGCGACACCCAATCCGTATCGTCCGCAACAATTTTACCCGTCTCAAAACAGACCCAACTACATAGCAGAGGAATTATTTACAACCGAAATAGACGATTATGTAGAGCCAGAAATTGACGATCAAAACGTAGACTATTCCGAGAACGAGTTAAACCCTAATTACTACATTACTGAGCCTGATCAGGACGAGTTTTTTCCAATACCAGCCTCGGAACCAACATCGAACTTATGAATGTTATTCACAATCATAGTGAATTACCATTCGTAGTTTTCCCCGAATCAAACTTAAAAGCCCTGATCGACACTGGTAGCACACGTTCATTTATTAACCCAAACATTGCAAGCAAATTTTTCAAAACTCAAATAAAAAATGACCCATTTAAAATTACTACAGCTCACGGAACATCAGTTGAAAATTTTAGTATTATAATACCAGCATCAAAATTATTTAATTCTCCTAACATGTTATTAAAATATCATCTATTTAACTTCCATAAAAATTTTGACATTCTTTTAGGACTCGACAATTTAAAACTATTAAATGCTAGTATAGATCTGGTAAACGACAAAATAATCACACCAAATCAGGAAATCAAAATTCATTATCACAAAATTCTCCCTAAATCACATTTTATAAAAATCCCCCCTAATTCCGAGAAATTATCCAAACTTTTCATTCACAATATAGAAAATGGCGAAGTGTTTATCCCAGAAACTAAAATAAATGACATAACTATTCCCGAAGGTTTGGCTACAATACAAAATTATCAAATTGTTTATCCTATTATTAACTCAAGCAAAAACGAAGAAATTATTAACTCTGTAAACTGTGTACAAGTTCATTCTTTAAACAATTTTGAAATTAACAATCTAAATTTTAATCAAGAAATAGAAAATAATAACTTTGATATGAGTAAAGTGAGACTCGACCATATGAACGAGGAAGAAAAGCGCGAGATAAGAAAACTGCTGACGGAGTACTCTGAGATCTTTCACTCTGACGATAAGGCATTGACATTCACTAATGAAATAAAACACTCCATACGCACAAAGGATGAAATACCTGTCTATACCAAAACGTACCGATACCCCGAAATTCATCGACAAGAAGTACAAACACAAATTCAAAAAATGCTAGACCAAAACATAATCCGTCCCTCTAATTCTCCATGGTCCTCCCCTATTTGGGTAGTCCCCAAAAAACTCGATGCATCAGGTAAACGTAAATGGCGTTTAGTTATCGACTACAGAAAAGTAAACGAAAAGACTATTGACGACAAATACCCCTTACCTAACATTACTGACTTACTCGATAAACTAGGACGTTGCCAATATTTTACTACACTGGACTTAGCATCCGGTTTCCACCAAATTGAAATGGATGGAAAAGACATTCAGAAAACGGCTTTTAACACCGAAAACGGACATTATGAATTTTTACGAATGCCATTTGGACTAAAAAATGCCCCCGCCACTTTTCAGAGAGTAATGGATAACGTACTTCGAGATTTAGTTAACAAAATTTGCCTTGTATATTTGGATGACGTCATTATATTTAGTACATCTCTTCAGGAACATATAGAAAATTTAAAAACAGTTTTTAATCGATTAAAGAAAGCTAATCTCAAAATACAACTGGACAAATCAGAATTTTTACGAACCGAAGTAGAGTATCTTGGACATGTAGTAACCCCGGAAGGTGTGAAACCTAATCCTAATAAACTCAACGCTATTCAAAATTATCCAATCCCCAAAACTACAAAACAAATTAAAGCATTTTTAGGACTCTTAGGATATTACAGACGATTTATAAAAAATTTCGCACATCTAACCAAACCTATGACCAAATGTTTAAAGAAAGACTCGACAGTAAAGTACAATGACCCTGAGTACATTCAGTGCTTCAGCACTTGTAAAAATCTTTTGATGAATGAACCAATACTCCAATACCCAGACTTTACAAAAACATTTAACGTTACTACAGATGCGAGTGACTACGCCATTGGCGCTGTGTTATCGCAAGGCACTATCGGTTCCGACCTTCCTATTGCATACGCTAGCAGGACGTTGAACGATACGGAACAAAATTACAGTACCACCGAAAAAGAATTACTTGCCGTTGTATGGGCAACTAAATATTTTAGACATTACCTTTTTGGAAGAAAATTCAAAATTATTACCGACCATAAACCTTTACAATACCTTCACTCATTAAAAGACCCACATTCCAAACTCATGCGTTGGAGAACTAAACTTGAAGATTACGATTATGAAGTAATATACAAAAAAGGCAAGCTGAACACAAATGCAAACGCACTTTCGCGAATAGAATTAAACATAAACACACTAGATGCAGGCACACAAAATCTTTTTGAATACATTGAAAACTTTAATGAAAATTTTAACCCTGATAACGACACACAATCTTTAATAGTAAACCCCGATGATGACGAACAAAAAGATCCCGAAACTGACCAAACTATCCATTCAAACCCTGAAAGCCCCATTGTTGGCATAACAATTACCGAATCCCCAGTTAACTTTGGAAAAAATCAAATTTTTATATCTCTCGTAAAACACTCTCCATCTAAACCTAGAATAAAAAAAATTTCACGTTGATAAAATGAGACTTTACGTTCAAATATCGGAAACAAACTTCGAACAAGACATTGTTAATTTTATAAAACAATATGTCGCCCCTAACGCTACATACCATCTCTATTTCGAAAGCCCTATTTACGAACAATTCAGTAACGCACTCCAAAAATATTTCAAAGATTCAGAAATCAAATTTATCAAAAGTAATACAAAATTAATAGATATAGAACAAGAAGACGAAATTCAACAAGTCATCACAAATTATCACGAAGGAAAAACAAACCATCGTGGAATAAACGAGACCCATACACAAATTAAAAAACGATACTACTGGCCTAACCAATTAAAAATTATTACGGACTACATAAATAAATGCGAAGTATGTTTAGCTGCAAAATATGAAAGAAATCCTATTAAACCAAAATTAAATATCACCCCTACTCCTAACAAACCACTAGACACCTTACACGTAGACACATTAACACTTGAAAACGCTAAATTTCTTACTATCATTGACGCTTTCTCCAAATATGCACAAGCATACAGAGTTAGCTCAACAAATGCTGTCGAGATCGCAAACAAATTAACTCATTTCTTTTCACACCATGGAATACCGAAATTTATCACTTCAGACAACGGACTCGAATTTAAAAATAGTATTGTAAAAGAATTATTAGCTCTCCACAAAATTGAAATTCATTTTACCTGCTCACAAAATCCAAATTCTAACGGTTTAATTGAACGATTCCATTCCACCCTAGTAGAACATATTCGTTTATTTAATATGCAGGAAAATTTTAAAAATAATTCAATAGATGAAAAAGTTAATTATGCACTTTTAGCATATAATAATACAAACCATAGCACAACAAATTTAAAACCAGTCGAAATCATTAATGGTCATTTAGAAACAAATTCACCGCTTGATATTGAATTAGAAAAACAAGTAACCCAGGATTATATTCAAAAACATAAAGAAAGAACTAAATTAGTATACAAAAATATTAATAATAAGTTACAAGAAAATAAAACAAAAACAATTAATCAAATAAATGAAAATCGCGAAGAACTCCCGGAAATACCAAAAACAATTTATGTACAGAATAAACAAAAGGTCAATAAAACAAAAAATCCAAAATTTAAGAAAGAGAAAATGAAAACAATTAACAAAGATTTGAAAACAGCCGAAATAGATACAGAAAACAATGACAAAAAGCAACCCAAAATTCATCTTGCAAACATTAAAAGACCAAGAAAAATAATTAATAACAATCCCGCAATTCCAGGTCCATCTACTTCCCGTGCTCATACGGAATAGATGTAAAGGACATTACCCGCAATCCAGGACTTTTGGCTATTAATCTCGGACCTGCAAAACTACAAAGAACACAACACACATTTGTACACTATTATGACCTGTTTCCACTTAAAACACAATACGAAAACCTGAATAAACAATACACAAATCTTGTAGAGACACTAAACACAGACAAAATAACTATAAAAGACTTCGAAAATAATAACAAAATTATAGAATACCTAAAGAACAACATCGATGAAAAATTCAACCATTTATCCACCCGCACTCGAATAAGACGAGGTATAGTCAATGGTTTAGGAACAGTTGTGAAAGCTATTACAGGAAATTTGGATGAAGAAGATAATAAAAGATACACTAAAATTTTAAATCACCTACAAGAAAATCAATTTAAATTAAACAACCAAATTAAGCATCAATACTCTGTTAGTCACCAAATAATAAAATATTTTAACAAGACTGTCGACACTATCAGACAAAATGAAGTCACCCTAAAATTAAAAATTGAACAACTCATGCATTTGGCTATTAGCGGAACAAAAAATGACGACAAATTATTTATTAAAGATATTTATAATCAATTGGATACTTTGTATACACTAACATTTAACACACTTCAAGACATTGAAAATTCCCTCACATTTTGTAAACTTCACACTATACACCCCAGTATAATCAAAACAAATGACCTTTATGAGGAACTAAACAAAATTTCAAAATATTACAATGATGAGTTGCCATTTGAAATAAATTTGGAAAACATTGCAGAAATTGAAAATTTACTCTCAGTTAATTGCAAATTACAAGACAACAAAATTTTATATTTTATCGAAATTCCAATAAATTATGAAACACATTTCGAACTAATCCATTTAATTCCTACCCCTACAAAACACAACTCTAATTTAATTACTATTATACCCAATCACGTTTATATTCTGAAGTCTGAAACTGGTCAAATAAGATCTCTATGTGGTACGTGTAACCGCAATAAAAGAAACATATTCCAATGTCCTAATAAAATCAAGGAAATAACCGAAGACTCTTGCGAGGCTAACTTCCTAACGAAAAACACCGTCGAAAACTGTCATTTCGTCAAACTAGAGATAAAGAATAACCATCTCGAATATTTGGAAGAAATCAACCAATATTTGGCTATATTTCCGTACCCCGAAAAATTAGAAACTAAATGCAGTCACGCCGACAATATAAGAAGCCTTCAAGGTATACTCCTCATCAAAGATGATGGATGTAAGTTACAAATACAAAACAAGGAACTCGACTTCAAACATGGTACATTTGGCAAACCAACAGTAATTGAAAATTACAAAATTAATTTCAATAAGACTCAAATTCCAAAAACTACAATCGAATTGAACAGCATCTCCGAACTCAGGCCAATAAACAAGCTAGAAGACACCCTGCACGACGATATAACAAGATACGAAGAAGATGGCATCAAATACCCCGTTTTAGCATTATATGTTATAATTATTATTGTTGCTATTATTTCTGTCATAGTCTATCTTAAAAAGAAACTTCCACTCAAATCCACGAGAAGGAATCAGTCCACAGCCAGAGACATTGAACTTCACCAAACAACTTCAACCCCCAGGTCGCCGCTGAAGCTTCCTGACGAGGCCAAATTCTAAGAAGGGAGGAGTTACCACAGCCCATATTGCTGAGGTTGCAGTTCCCAGGTTTATACCCGACACCGGAAAGGAGAAACTATATATTTTGTAATTTTACTTAGTTTTAGTCAGTCTGATGTAGTCTCATGTAAATTTCATACCAAACACTCAAATATAACATAATTAAATAAATTATAACTGTAACTTTGTGACAAAAGGAAAGATAAGCGAATATAATTTTTCGACTTGCAATAAATCATCCTTTTTAAAAAACCCTTCCGCGAACCTTAAAAATATAACTTATATATTATACTTAAAATAAATGGTATGATATTAATGATTAATATGGAGTTATACAGAATTAATTTGTATAAAACAAAATAATAATTGAAAGTAAACATTCTGTAAACTGATATTATGTAATAACATACATGTGTTTTCAAAAAAAAATATTTACGAATTTTAATAAATAAATATGCATGTATTTAAAAAAAATCATCGATGAATTTTTTTAACAAAATTGATATTTTAATTTCTGAATGAATGTAAATTAATTCATAAAAATAATCCCAATATATGAGTGAGTGAAACTCCAGAGGTGGCTAGCCCACGTTGTGATTCGGAAACAATCGGACGTACTCGGAGCACTTCGTACCTCGCGTTTCGCGTAGCAAGAGGAGCAGTCTTTACCGGCTACAACTGCAGCAACTGAAAGAAGTTTTTCAGCTCTTAAACGCATTAAGTCTTTTACTCGCAACAGCATTTCACAAATTCGTTTAACAAATCTGTCTTTAATTTCAATTGAAAGAGATTTGATTAAATGTTTAAGAAAATCGCCAGATTTTCTCGATAAAATAATTGATCATTTTGCTCAATGTAAAGACAGAAGAATAGATTTAATATATAAACAATTATAATTATTAATTTGAAGACATTCTTGCAGATAAGGTATTTGGGAATTGCTTTCTTCAAATATATTAATAATTAATAGTTTGTGTTCTTTACTTATTAGAGTCTCATACACTTTCTTCTTTAACTCTACTCATTTGTTTTACTATTGTTTCTCTTCCTAACAAGAGAAATAACTCCGGACCTCCCCACTAGTTCTTGTTCCATGACCACAGATTAATTTGCCCCCCCCCCCCCTCCCCCGCTCAAAAATACCACGAGCCGCCACTGCCCCCCGCTCAAAAATACCACGAGCCGCCACTGGTCCATTGAGTTTCCCAAGTTTGTCCCCTCTCACGACGACAAGGGGGAAATTAAGTGGTGTGAAGAAATCGAGAAATTGGGTTTAACATTTAAATGGAGCAACTATCTAGGGCTACTAGCGGTCTGATTGGAGAAGCTAAAGAATGGTTCTCTTTGTGGCAACCAGAAACGAAGTCCTGGGAAACATTCAAAAGCGAGATTTGTAATCTTTACCCACCCAAAAGAAATTTGAGTGAAAGGTTTCGAAAAGCCAGCCGATACGTTAGCAGCGATGCCACCACCTACTGTGAGTATGCCAGGAAAAAGATCTCGTTAATAAAAGCTTTAAATTTTAATTTGTCAGATGATCAGTTGTTAGAACTTGTAATTGGTGATATCGTAGATACCCACGTAAAGATAGCCGCCTTTAACAGCAATATCGGGTCCGTTGCTGAATTGTTGGCTCTGCTTAATAATTACAAAATGAATAAACTCGAAAATCTGCCACCGCGCACCCACTTGAAACGGCCCTACCCATTTGACACAACTAATAAGGACGAGAAACGATTCTGCTATCATTGTAAAAAACCGGGACATTTAAGTCGAAATTGTTATGAAATAAGAAACGTAAATTCAAATCGAAAAGATAATTCGAAATTCCTATCTAAAAATCTTGTCTGTGATTTTTGTGACAAACCTGGCCATCATATTGACAAATGTTTTTTGAAAAATAAGAGAAAAAATGTACCTAGTGTTTAAAGAATTAATTATTTTTGCGTTACCTTGGGTAACGATTTTTGCACCCAATTTCAAATACAAAATTTGACCATGAATTGCCTAGTTGATACAGGAGCTGAGTGCAGCCTGCTTTCACATAAAATCGCAAAGAAATTACAGTGCCATCTAGAACCTAGTTTTGTCACACTGCAGGGTATTGGAGGCAATTTGATTCCAACCCTTTATAAAGCTTCTTTAAATATTGAAAGAAACGGTACAGCTTTTGAAATCCATTTTCATGTAGTAGACAGCTCTGTTATGATTCCGGATACTATCCTGGGTAGAGATCTATTAACTTACAGGGGAGTTAAAATTTGTACGGATTTTACCGGGACTCGCATCTATTTTGATAGCGACCTCGTACCTGAGATTAAAACAATTTACCACGTTGCATTTTCTCCAAATTAAATTCACACCCCATTAAAAGGTGATGATCTTCGCTGTTTATTAGATTTGCTTTCAAAATTTAGTGAAAATATCACTACAGGAAATTCCATGACGGCGATAACAACAACCGAATTTGAAACTAAACTGAAAGAAGACAAAAATATTTGTTATAATCCCTACCGTATGGCATTGAGCGAACGAGAAAAGGTTAAAACCATAATTAACTACTTATTGAAAAACAAAATCATTCGGGAAAGTACTTCCCCGTATGCCAGCCCAATTATCCTGGTCCACAAAAAAGACGGAAACAGTCGCTTGTGCATAGATTACCGTGCTCTAAATAGCATTATTGTGAAGGATCGATTTCCTCTACCGCGAATCGATGATCAGATCGATCAACTAGATCGACGCAAGTATTTCTCGAAATTAAATATGGCGGCCGGTTTCCATCAGATACCGGTAGACAAAAATTCGATAGAGAAAACTGCTTTTGTGACCCCAGACGGACATTACGAATATTTGCGTGTGTCGTTTGGATTATCTAATGCGCCAGCAGTTTTCCAGCTTGCAATTTGTAACGCCCTGGGAGATCTAAAGGATAAAGATGCATTAATTTATTTAGATGACATCCTAATACCGTCGGAAACTATTTCTGAGGGGATGGAAAAACTGGGACGTATTCTGATCGCTTTATCAAATTCTGGCTTTTCCTTAAATATTAATAAATGTCGATTTTTGGAAACGCAAATTCAATATTTAGGTCAGGAAATTTCTGAAAATAATAATAATAATAATAAATTTATTGCCCAACAGTTTACAAAAAAAAAACCAATTACAGGACAAAGATTAAAGAGAAATAAATAAATATATGAATTACATCAGTAAATAAATATAAATATAGAGTCATTCATGAAAAACACAATTAAATATAAAACTGAATAAAATATAAAGTATATACTCGTACATAATATTTATAATGGAGTATTAAATTCATTCATCAGTGTTACACTCGAAAAATGTCTTCATAGCGTAGTTCAGCATTACGGCACATGGTATGTACTGGTGAACGTTGAAGAATGTTCGTACGGGTTTTGGCCAGACAGAATGTCCTCGAAAATCTGGAAGCAAATCTGGGAATATGGAAGGGGATGCAAGAAAGTAAATATGGTGCATAAATTTTATTGTGTATTAGCATCCATAAAAATCTAGAACAGGATGCTGCTCTTCTGTCCAACAAAGATGGTATAGAATGACGTTGTAGTAAGCTATTTTGATCAACTCCTCTTTCCGGATACACACCATCTAACTTGAATGACATAAATTTTAGAAATTTTCGATGTACACGATCAAGAGCAATTGACTGATAGGCGTAAAGAGGATACCAAATTAGACTAGCGTAATCAAATTTACTCATAACAAAAGCAAAGTAAAGTGGTTTGAGTAATGATTAGTAAACATTTTTGCTATGCGCATTAAGAAGCCTAGGGTTCTGCTTGCCGAGTTACAGACATCCAAAATATGCTCAAGAAAACTAAAATTTTGAGTGAAAGTGATACCAAGGTCTTTGACAGAAGTCCTTTTTTCAATGTGAATTCCAAGTATTGAATAATTAAAATTAATAACATTAATCTTCAATATATACGTAATCGAGCAGCATTTATTAATGTTCAATGCAAGATTATTTCTTTCACGCCACTGAACAAATTTATCAATGTTTGCTTGTAAATGGATTGCATCATCAGGAGTACAAATACGATGAAATAGTTTAATATCATCCGCATATGCCAATACAGGACAAGAGAATGATTGAATTAGATCATTTATGAAAATAATAAATAGCAATGGCCCAAGGTTGGAACTCTGCGGTACACCAGACATGGCTGGGAATTCAAATTAACTAAAGCCATTGTAATAAACATAGCACATACGATCCTGTAGATAAGAACTAATCAGTTTTATTACTGATGAACCTGCTCCGAAAGAATCTAATTTATTCAGGAGGATTTCATGATTAATAGAATCGAAAGCCCGCGACATATCAGTGTGTCTGGCATCAACTTGGCCACGATCATCCATTACCTCCGAAACGAATTGTGAAAATGTAGCAAGGTTTGTAGTGGTGGACCTACCTGACATAAAACCATGTTGGTGATCTGATATTACAGACCTAGTGTTACTATAAATTAATTTGAATAGTATCATTTCAAAAACTTTGCTAAAGTTATTTAAAATGGATATGGGTCGATAGTTTTTTATAAGTGACTTGTCTCTTTTTTTGAACACAGGTGTTATATGCGTCTTCTTCCATTTTTCGGGAAATGTCCCGGTTTTTATAGCAAGATTTAGTATAAATAAAAGTGGTGCAGCAAGGGCGGATCTAACATCTTTAACTATAAAACTCGGGATTTGATCCTCTCCAGACGTAAATTTATTTGACAAGGTGGACATAATGGCAAGTAGTTCATCTTCAGTAACTAACTGAAGGTTGAAAGTAGAGTTATTTGAACATGTGTTATGTGAGAGTAACGTAGGAGTATTATTTGAATAGAAGCCAGAGAAGTACGCAGCAAACGCATTGACTATATCTTGAGAATGTGCATATACATTTTGATCATCATGCAATTTACCAGGAATACGTGAATTTCCTTTCTTTAGGTGAACAAATTTCCACAAGTCCGAAGGATTAGCCTTGATGTTTTCTTCAACAGAGTGAACATATTTATCATATGTATTTTTAATTTGATATTTTATGATTAATCTAAGACGTTTAAATTCTGAATAATAATTATCGTTCTTAGATTTTATCCATTTTTACCTTCCGTCACCTCTAGGTAAGGAAGGTATTGTCTTTGGTCAAAAAATTCGGTGGTTAGTTTTCATTGAATAAGCACGTTTTAGGGTCTTTACAATACGATTTTACTATTTTTACGATGATGTCTGTATGTGTGTGTGTGTGTGTATGTGTGTGTGTATCCCCGCTGTTTCGGACACGATATCTCCAATACTAGAATTCCAAAAATTACAATTCTTGCGTATTCCTCTTCCTTACAACCATATGCAGACCTGTTTAGATTTTGGTTATAATTGGTCAACCGGAAGTACCCTCATTTGAAGATTTTAATAGTTTTTCTTGGCAAACTCAGTTAAATGTTATTATAACTTAAAGAATATATTATTATCTATACGATTTGATTGCATTTTATATTTGTTATTCAACAGATATAGAGTTAAAGAAGAATAAAGATAATAAATTTGATATAAATTTCATTATTCAGCCAGCTATGCTAACTTAACCATGGAAACTGCTAATATATTCAGGTAATTCAAATTGACAGATGTCAGTATCAATAAAATGTAAATCAATGAAAGAAAAAGGGAAGTAACTCTAGTGTTAGAAGTTTCTAGATATAAGAGAGACGATTACATTGGTTTGAACATGTTATGAGGAGAGATGAATATATTAATAGAAGGTGAAAGAAACATAGGAAGACCAAATATAAGATGAAAAGACTGTATTGCAGAAGACTTGAGAGAAAAGGAACTGAATGAGGACGACACGGAAAACGAAAATGAGTGGAAGAAGAAAATAAAAAATAGCGACCCCCTAACGAATGGGAAAAACTAAAGAAGAAGATGTCAGTGTCTAGTGAAATTTGCATAGTTTGTTTATGAAATAACTTTACTGGGAATATAGGATCTTTTGCAAGAAAATTTATGTATAGGGCGCGTGTAGTGACATCACTTTGCTGACTTTGGTAAGCAGATATGGGACCCGTGTCAAAATGACAGCGATTAATTATGTCCATAACTGACAAGTGTTATAATTTTTCATTAAAAATATCATAATTTCTTATTATTATTTTTTTGTTATCAGGAGTATGGAATTCAGTTGCCGAGAAAGGGAATCACATAATACCAAAAATTTAGAATCTTTAGTAAGAAAATTTATGTATGGATTTTGTACATAATATACAGGATTGACGGAAGGTATTGTGCTGGCCACATCAGATTTTTTCCTATAGTATTCTTTGGTAGCGATATTATATTTTATCTCAGGTGTAAACCAAGGTGGATAATTAGAATTGATATTTTTATGTTTTGGCACATGTTTATCAAAACTAGCATACAACGGTTTATAGAAATTAGCTAAAGCCTCATTAACGTTACTATAAGAATATATGGAAGACCAGTCAAGTGACGAAATTGTATTATATAATTGAATATAAATCTGCTTTACGAAAATTATAAAAGAGCGCATTGGACGGAGAGAACTTTGGTTGAACATAAGACGTTGATTCGATTGTTAATGACAAAGCTGGGTGGTAATCATCTTCAGGAACTAGAATAAGTTCTGCCTGACATACATTAATTGAATTGTTTAGATTTGATAAAACAAGGTCTAATTTGTTACCATTCTTATTATTTACTGTATTGTACTGTGTGAGATCTAAAACACTACACATTTGCTGAAGATTAGAGGATTTTGTACAATAATTATTCATGGAATTACTAAAATTTGGTGTATTGAAATCACCAAATGGGGTCGCGTGGCCGTGCCTGAGTGTCTGGTCGCGAATCTGGGGACCCGGGTTCGATCCCGACCGACGCCAAAAATTACATCGCATTTTAATGGCACAAAAATTGACCCCTGTGGCGCACTCTCCACGCCAGCAATGAGTGCCCGTGAGGTGACGCCTGGTAAGCGCCCACACGGTACAAATATTCCATCATTACCGAAATCTGTGTACGAAGCAGATTGGCACACCCAGCAATGGGTAATATGCCGTGATGAAATATTTATTTTATTTATTTATTAATAAAACAAATTTATTTAAAAATAGAAGTTCTAGTTCATCCATATAATTTGTGTAATCAGTTACAGCTACATCCGGCGGAATATACATCCCATATACTATAAAAGTATTGTTTCCGATTTTACAATTGCAGGCAATAATATCTATCAATGGATTTAATTTTCTTAGAGCTGATATATCGTAAGGATTATAGGATATAAGATTGGCCAATGCCATGATAACACCACCTTCTTTAGATCGACCTACAATATTATACTGTCTATCATACCTTAATATATTATAATTAGAAGGAAATAACTCCGCATTATACACTGAGTTAGTGAGCCAGGTTTCGGACAAAACAATAATATCAAACGAGACGGAACAACAATTAATATAAAACATACTACACTTAGAATTAAGGCCCCTAACATTTTGGTAATAACATGTAATATTAGAAGAGGAACTGTTGGGCGTAATTAGTTTTCCGAAAGAACAATTTTGGGCATTCCATTAACATATTTAATGGATAAATTTACTTCACCATTAGCTGTGCGTTGGTCGAGTTCGGCTTTAATTGTTTTATAATATTTGATTTGCATGGTTGTCCGGTCCCGAGAGATGGATAAATTTTTCCACTTGTCAAGACATTTGATTTTACGTATGTTTTTTATAATTTTAATAACTTCATCAGAAGATGAAAGTTGAATTTTGAGTGGTCGACAATGTGCGGAAGTAGTCAAATCGACCGATACGAGAAATTTTGGCAGGTTGTGATTCTGTGCCAATAGCGGAGAGAAGCTCTTTAGATAAGGTAGTGTCTCGGTCGAGTTGTTGCTGTTTAGGAAGGGCCATGTCTTCATTAAAATTGAATATTATTATATTGCGCGAGCGTTTTTCACGCTCAGCAATTTCACTTATAATATTTTCAGACAAAGATGTTAGTTGTGAATCAGAAAGGTTTATATTGGACTTCATATTTTTTAGTTCAACGACCTCATTTTGTAATTGCAAAATAATTGACTTCAGACTATTAATATCATTTCCTAAAGCAATGCAGGAAGGACAATTCCACTTAAGCCCTGATTCTGAGGTATGAATTCGTCGAACTTCAGAAGACGATAGATCAACGCACTTCATGTTAAAATTATTTCGGCAAACCGTACAAGTAACGATTCTATGATCTTCAGTATCTTTCTGACAACATTTGCACTTTACCATATTGAAAAGTAATGAAAAAAAGAGAGGAGACAAAATACAAATTAAGTAGAAAAGAAAAAAAAATACAAACTCCCAGTATATAATATTTAAAAAAAAAAAAACATCCAGTATGAAATAAACATATGTTGAATGAAACAACACCGCAAAGAACAAGTAAAAACACAACAAATGACCACACCTTCAAGTTGAACCAAATACATAAGAAAAATGAAGATAACTCACCCCAGGTAAATAAGTTCACCAAATCACAAATTTCCTGAAGATGCCAAAAACTAAACGAACACAATGATACCAATTTAGAATAAAAAATTCACAAAGAGACCACTACAAAAGAAAATAATAATCGCAGCGAAAAAAAGGTGTGTCTGGCTCCGCTCACAAAATTTATTATTATGAAAATGGAATAAAACCCGGAAAAAATAAAGTAGAAGCCCTTTTAAATGCGTCTGACCCAAAGAACGTCAAACAGGTTCGGCAATTCATGGTGTTAGCGGGATATTTTCGTAAATATATTCCCGAGTTTGCCTCACGTACAGCTTGCATAACAAAACTCACAAAGAAAAATGAAAAGTTTGTTTGGGGAAACGATCAAGAAATTGCAAAAAATTACATTTGTACTTACCTAAGTAAACGACCATTATTAGTTATTTTCAATCCTAATCTGAATACCGAATTGCATACTGATGCGAGCTCAATTGGTTTTGGTGCCATTTTATTTCAAAAACACGACAAGCAATTAAAAGTAGTTTCGTATTTCTCCAAACGCGCCACAGCAGACGAAAGCAAATTGCATTCATACGAATTAGAAACCTTGGCGGTGTTTTACTCTATCAAACATTTTTGCGTGTATTTATTAGGAATTCGCTTCAGTCGTGACCGATTGTAATTCATTAAAATTAACTCAATCTAAAAAGGACTTGCATCCACGAGTTGCTCGATGGTGGTTATATTTGCAATCTTTTAATTTCAATATTGAATACCGTAAAGATAAATATATACCGCATGTAGATTATTTTAGCAGGAATCCAGTAAATTCACCTCCCTCTGTCGCGATAAATGTAATCACTACTAATAATTGGCTTAAAGTAAACCAAAATAAGGATCCTGAAACACAAGAAATAAAATTAAAATTAACCGAAGGAAAGTTAACGAATGAATATTTTAGTCAAAATGACATTTTATTTCGAAAAATTAATCCTGGGAGAAATCCACCCATTTACCGAGCTTTTGTACCAAAGGGCAGTCGTCTCGGTATATTGCGAATGTTTCATGATGAGCAATGTCATCTTGGCCCAGATAAAACATTTGCGAAAATAAACCACTATTTTTGGTTTCCTAGAATGGAAAGGTTTGTTAAAAAATATTGCGATCATTGTTTGAAATGTATCACAGGTAAAAAGCACACTGGCCCGAAACAGGGACTGCTACATCCAATTGATAAAACACCGACACCCTTCCACACCGTTCATGGTGATTGTGTAGGACCATTTCCCCTGACTCCAGAAGGTTTCAAACATATTTTACTTTTGATAGACGCTTTTACAAAATTTTTATTCCTAATCCCGTTAAAAACATTACAAACTTACCTAAACCTATTCGGAACTACAACAAAATTTGTTTGTGACAGAGGCACTAATTTCACCGATCAGTCTGTAAAAGAACTATTAACCAGGTTGAACATTGAGCAACATCTTATTGCTAAAAGTGCCCCCCGTGGCAATGGCCAAGTGTAAAGATATGTTTCGACCATACTAGATCTTTTGAGGGTTGAAATCACTAATAAGTCAGGATGGGCGAGCAGTGTTCCCAAATTACAGAACACATTGAACACTACCATACAAAAGACGACCGGATTCTCTCCTGTTTATCTTTTGACAGGACATCATAGTAATAATTCTGATATACAAGCCCTAACGGATCAAATTTCGGAAACAACCAGTGGTATCAATAATTTAGAAAACGATCGTAAACTGGCATACGAGCGCATGAAACAAAAACCAGATTATTCAAAAACGATGTTCGATAGAACTCGAAGAGTAAATAAAACCATTGAAGTAGGGGACTTTGTCTTTCATCCTTTAGGAAATTCTCATTTGTCAAAATTGGATCAGAGGTACGAGGGTCCCTTCGAAGTGCTCCAGCTATTACCCAATGACCGAGTCGTACTGAAAAATTTGAGTTCTAACAGAAGAAGAACCGTTGCCATGGACATGCTTAGAAGTTGGCCTGGCGAATCCTCATCAGAATAAATTGTAAGTAAGTTGATATTTAGTTGCCTGTGTGAGCAATATGTCCTAAGTATATTTATAATAATAATAATATTACAAGAAAAGAAAACATTTTTTTAGCTGTTGACGTTGAAAGCCGTAACGCTTTGCGTTAGAGATGTTGAAAGCCGTAACGCTTTGCATCTAACTTAATGATTTCATCAAAGTTAAGGCCATCACGCTGTGTCTGTGTAAGCCTGAAGTAAAAGTTAAGGCCATCACGCTGTGCCTGTGTAAGCCTGAATAACTGGTCATTTAAAACACGCAGTGTCTGTGTCAGTGCATGAAAATTGTTCCTCATTTTCAGATACGACTTTTCCCGTTAATTCGAGAGCGAATTAATTGTCAGTCTGGCCGTGTGAGCATTACGTCAACTATTTTGATCATGGATGATTGCGTCACCACCTGGGCCTGCGTTTAATAAGATTTATTAATTTGTTTTTATGTGGATGCTCAGGTTATTTAATTAATTAGCATATAAATATAAATGCGTAAGATTGTAATATTCTATTCATTCTGTTATTGCACACGATACAGAGCAGTGAATAAAAATATTTTAATTGAATTCGACCAGTATTGTGTTTAGTTAACCTTATCCTACTCTAATTTCTGGCATATACTTATTATATAAATAATAACTACAGTTATTAAGTTTGATGTGATAATAACAACCAATATCCTATGCTCTACATAACCTCTAAATCTATATCATAATAATAATTGTGTATCTCTTAAATAAATGAATTTTTATTATCTTTATAGATTCATAGTGTGATTATTTAATATTCCTTTATAATATAATATCACATTTCTTACAAATAAATAAGAAAGTGAATACTCAGTATGTTTGACATTGGCCCGCAAATGGTGGCGATCTTGGCGCATGGCCATATCCTGTTTATAGAGGTACCCTAGACGTCACAAATTGCGGTAATGATAATGACATATTTATATCGTGTGGGCGTTTACCAAGCGTCACCTCATTGCTAGCGTGGAAAGTGTAACACAGGGAACAATTTTGTGCCATTTAAAATTCGAAATAATTGGCGTTGATCGGGATCGAATCGGGTTCCCCCGATTCGCAACCAGACATCAGGCACGCAGCAACGAGACCCCATATGTATGTATTTAGATTAATATAAATTAAATGGCGGGAAGTGTTGTGTTGGTCTCATCAGATTTTTTAAATTTTAAGTCTATATTTAAAGTAGCCGAAAGAATTTTATAGAAATTTCTAATCATTTGTGTAGGCTTATAATTTGTTGAAAATGTAAACCGGAAGAAATATTATTAGTGTGGGCTCGTAGAAGTAAAATTTGTATATTGTAAGAAAGCCGACTTTAGGGTCGTTATAGGATAAATCTGAAATAGTTAAAAAAAAATCTGTTGTGGCCAGCACAATACCTTCCGTAAATCCTGTGTATTATGTATAAATTCCATACATAAATTTTCTTGCAAAAGATTTTAAATTTCCAGTAAAATTATTTCATAAACAAACTATTACTTTTCGTACTGAACATGACCAGTTCTTTCAAACCTTTCCCTTAGTTTTTCAAAAGAACGCGGATTTGGATGTCGTCTTCCCGGAAACCGTTGTGCATAAATTCTTGATGCCAAAAGAGGGTTTCTTTCCGCTTCTCTAAGACTCCAAGAGTGTACACCATATTCGTAAGTTCATCTTACGAGAGATTCATATTAATAAATTAATTTACTTAATCCCACTGTAATAACTTGGCTAATGAAACTACTGTCATTACTGCAATTGTTTCTTATTCAGAAAACAATATCCATGGTACACTAGATTTAATTTTTAATTGAATATATAAATTTAGAGAAAAATGGTGAAAATCTCCGAAATTATTGGTTTTAGGCATAGGATACCCTTAATAACATATGAAGATAATACAAAAATACACACAACTGAATAATAAAATATAGGATGCTCCATTTGAAAATGACGAGTTATAGTCATTTGAAATTGAGCACATTTGATTCGCTTTATTGAACACCTTGTATAATTACATTTAAAAAATATATGTCAGAACATAGAGTATAATTACAGTTATGCAGAAAAGAAAATTCTTAATTTTTACTATTAAAATAACTTCAGAAGGCCTTTATAAAGCAATGCGTGTATTCGGTCTTTTTTAGAGAAAAAACGGAATAACTTTGTAACGCCGTGGAAAAGTAAAACAAAATTCATATGTTCGTATAGGTGAATAAAATACAATTCAAATTTTATAAAAATATATAGGATGTTCCATTTAAAAAAAGAGAAACAATTCTCGCCGAGCCGTAATGCAACACCTGTATATGTGAAAATAATTTTACGTTATGCTCCTTGAGTAGACTAATAAATTCTGTTAATAAACTTATGCCGTATTTCTAACGACAAGGGAGATATCGAAGACGGCGATTTCAATGACTCACCTATATTCTTCATTTCTCCTCATGACATTTTTAAACCAATGTAATCATCTCGCTTGTATCTTTCTAGAAACTTGTAACACTAGAGTTATTTCCTTACCGTATCTTTCCGTGTCTTCCCCAACATCTACTTCAACATCCTCATCTCTGCCACATTAATTTACTTTTTATTTATACTGATATCTGTCAATTTGAATTATATGAACATATTAATAGTTTCCATGTTTAGCATAGCTGGCTGGTTTATAAAATTTAATTTCTTTAAAATTCTTTAACTCTATATCTATTGCATATGAAGTATAAAATGTAATCAAATCGTATAGGGAATAATATATTCTTTAAGTTATAATAACGTTAAATGTCAATAAATCAAATTTAACTGTTAAATCTTCAAATGAGGCTACTTCCGGTTCACCAATTATAACCAAAATCTAATCAGTTGTTCTGGATGTAAACTTGAGGAATACGAAAAAATTATAATTTTTGGAATCGTGGTATTGAAGTTATGCGATCCGAAACTTTTGTCACAGACACACATACATACATACAGACATCATCGTAAAAATGGTAAAATCGTATTACAGGGACCCTAAAACATGTTTATTCACTAAAAACTCATCATTAATTTCCTAAAAGTGACAGAAGGTAAAAAATAGTAGTTAAACTTCTAGATTTTTCAATTTGTGATAAAAAAACTTTTGTGGCAAAACAATTAAAAGAAAATGAATTTTTTAAATGATTTTTCAAAAGGTTATTTTATGCTTATTAATTTTCAATTGTATTTAAATTAAAAATAAACTTTTTAATTTACTTTTAATAAACAAATTTTAGACCTGCTTATATAAAAATAAATGTGCCATTTTTTTTTTATTAACAAAGTATATTCCTGAACACCATCATGATTAAGGTAAGAACTTGTGAAATACGAGGTTTGTTAAAAAAAGGTGACTTTATTTTTGTCGAAAAATATTTATCGTCATTAACATCTTCTCGGCCTGTACCACTTATAAACAGTTTTTTTGCTCAAAGTAGACTCGCGAAATGCCACAGTCAACATTTCAAGTGCGTTAGAGCACTAAATTTTATTTTTCACACAAAATTTAATACATATTCTTTGATCTATTTTTTTCGATTGCAAAAAATCGCCAAGCACACCAAAATACGTCTAACCTTTATATCTGTCAAAAACAAACTACAAATGTAAAATCGCTGATCACGGCAACATATGTTGAGAACATATGTAACCAACGTAACAAACAAAAAAATCGAGAATCTAATATATGTAGCCCGTGAAATTTGGAAAGTCGCCTTTTTTTTGAATAAACCTCATATACAGGGTGTTATATTTTAATGAAACCAGCAAATATCTCGCTTATTTATTAAGTTAGTAGTTTCTTTCATATAACATGATTTATCCAGCAACATGTAAGCTACTTGATGACGGATGTACATTCATGATACCACTTCCGGTTTATTAGTAATTAATATCAACTTTGAAATTTCAAATGGAACATACTATATTTTTTACAAATTTGAAAAGTACATCAAATTTGCTTTACAATCATGTAAAATAAATCCATATGTTACATTATTAAAAAGTAAAATGGGGGGGACTTTTTTATACACCTACTCGAAAAGAAAATAGTGAGCCATGACTATGGCTTGAATAAAACAATTGTAACACGGTAAATGTCAACCTGTAAATACTCAGTAATAATTGTTCTAACCTTTATTATTAGCAAGTTTTATTGTAGTACCTTATTAATTTATTATAAAATGAATTTATTGAACTCGGAAAAAGTTGATATGCTAGAAGATGTGTATTTTCGAAGTTTAAAAAATAAAGTGAATCGCTTTTTGTGAAACTAGTAACAATAAACTACGAACCACAGGTTTATTTGAAAGAAGAAAAAGAAATATCCTAAATGAGGATGATGTGGAAATTAATGTACTTGCGCTTTTTGAGGCCAATCCCAGAATTTTCGTTCGCGCCGCCTGTGTTGAGATAGAAGTAAACATTTTTATAATTCACAGAATCTTACGAAAACACATGTACAAACCATATAAAATACAAACAGGACAAGGACTATTGCCAGGCGATTATCAACATAGACGTGACTTTAGTGAATGGTTTTTGGAAAAAACATGTAGAGATCCAATCTTCTACGCGAAGCTAGTTTTTCTAGAAATGGACTTTTTAATAATAAAAACTGGCATGGAACATTCTCATGAAATTCGGGAAACAAGACACCAGATTAGTTTTAAAATAAATGTTTGGTGCGATTTAAAAAAACAAAATTTTTGGACCTTACTTTTATGAAGAAAATTTGACGGCTACATTGCATGCTGACTTTTTAAATAATGCTTTAAAAAAAATTTGGAAGAGATTCCACTTGAAAATAGGCTGGTATGTGGTTTCAACAAGACGAGCGCCTGCGCATGACGCGAGAAGATGCGTTGGTATTTTAAATAATACATTTGAGCGACGTGTTATTGGAACAAATTGTTTATTTATAAAGAACCAGTAAACACATTAAACGAACTGTGAAGAATAAAATTGAAGCGGCAATTGAATCTTTATCTACAGACCAAATAGATAATAATACTTACTCTGTTTCAAAACGTTGTGAAAAATGTATTGAAGAGGCTGGGAGTCATTTTGAATATTTGTTGTAAAATCATTTTGTTGTTATTAAGTGTTCCTTATTCTTATTTTCTGTATTATTATGACAAAAAAAAATCTGTTGTGGCCAGCACAATACCTCTCGCCACTTCCTTTTTTGGTTACATAAGTATAGGGCGCGAACAGTCATGTTACATTGTTGGCCATTGTTGACAAGCAGATGTGGGGGCCCGTTTCAGAATGATAATTAGTAATTATGTACATGGATGTCAATTGTCAAATAAACCACATGGAATTGGAAAACCACTAAATTTAGAAAGAAAAATTATGATATTTGACATCTATATACATAATTACTAGCTATCATTCTGACATATGGGGCCCCATATCTGCTTGTCAAGGCCAACAAAGTCACATGACTGCTTGCGCCCTAATGTATTTAACATTTCTTGTATACCTACACTCTACACCAAAAATTCTACTAAAAAATTCATTCTATGAAGTAATTTTGTCCTACTCTTCTAATTTTTCGAGATGTTTCCAATTCATTGTCGGGAGTAACAGTATTTCTGAAGGGTATATGTAATATACCTATAATATTAAATATTTAACTACTAATACATTAAGAAATAATATAATGTATGTACTTCCCAGAAAAAGTCTTCAGTAATGTCTCCGGATTTCTGACGCTTACATTTATCTGTTAGCACTCTGTCAGTTACAAACAATTCAAATTTTCAACTATTTTCCATGGCATTCTTTCGGCTGTAAAATTTATTACAACAGATTATTTTATATATTACATTTCTTTTATCCCTAAATCTATAGAATATATAATAAAATATTTAAATGTATCAGATAGAGAATTTAATTTTCTTTAATATTACCAAGAAAAATTTTCAAAAAATATTATTTAGAAGAATTTTTTTCAAGAATTTTCTACTTCCGGTTGTCCAATTGTTACCAAAACCTTTTCAGATCTTCCCATGAATGTCCGATTGGGAAATACATAGTTAAACAAATTTAAAGTCTTATAGTTTTTTAGTAATCATCCTTCCAACATCCTACATACATACACACACACACACACACACACACATACATCCACACACACACACACACACACACACACACACACACACACACACACACACACACACACACACACACACACACACACACACACACACACACACACACACACACACACACACACACACACACACACACACACACACACACACACACACACACACACACACACACACACACACACACACACACACACACACACACACACACACACACACACACACACACACACACACACACACACACACACACACACACACACACACACACACACACACACACACACACACACACACACACACACACACACACACACACACACACACACACACACACACACACACACACACACACACACACACACACACACACACACACACACACACACACACACACACACACACACACACACACACACACACACACACACACACACACACACACACACACACACACACACACACACACACACACACACACACACACACACACACACACACACACACACACACACACACACACACACACACACACACACACACACACACACACACACACACACACATACACACACATACACACACATACACACACACATACACACATACACACACATACACACATACACACATACACACATACACACATACACACATACACACATACACACATACACACATACACACATACACACATACACACATACACACATACACACATACACACATACACACATACACACATACACACATACACACATACACACATACACACATACACACATACACACATACACACATACACACATACACACATACACACATACACACATACACACATACACACATACACACATACACACATACACACATACACACATACACACATACACACATACACACATACACACATACACACATACACACATACACACATACACACATACACACATACACACATACACACATACACACATACACACATACACACATACACACATACACACATACACACATACACACATACACACATACACACATACACACATACACACATACACACATACACACATACACACATACACACATACACACATACACACATACACACATACACACATACACACATACACACATACACACATACACACATACACACATACACACATACACACATACACACATACACACATACACACATACACACATACACACATACATACACACATACACACATACATACACACATACACACATACATACACACATACACACATACATACACACATACACACATACACACACACACACATACACACACACACACATACACACACACACACATACACACACACACACATACACACACACATACACACACACATACACACACACATACACACACACATACACACACACATACACACACACATACACACACACATACACACACACATACACACACACATACACACACACATACACACACACATACACACACACATACACACACACATACACACACACATACACACACACATACACACACACATACACACACATACACACACATACACACACATACACACACACACACACATGAACAGACAGACATCATCGTAAAAATGTTAAAATCTGATTATAGGGACCTTAAAACGTGCTTATTCAATAAAATCTGGATATGCGATTTTTAGTATGATTGCAATACCTCTCTTTAGCGAGAGGTAAAAATATTATTTCGTTTAATAATAATAGTTACAATTGTTTTAGTTCATTGTTTTATTTCAAGCCACAGTCATGACTCACTATTCTCTTTTCGACTAGGTGTATAAAAAATTTCCCGCCATTATACTTTTTACCTCTCGCTAAGAGAGGTATTGGATTCATGCTAAAAATCGCATATCCAGATTATATTGAATAAGCACGTCTTATGATCCCTACAATCCGATTTTAACATTTTTACGATGATATCTGTGTGTGTGTGTGTGTGTGTGTGTGTGTGTGGATGTGTGTGTGTGTGTATATGTGTGTGTGTGTGTATGTGGGATGTTGGAAGGACGATTACTCAAAAACTATAAGACTTTAAATTTGTTTAACTACGTATTTCCCAATCGTACATTCATGGGAAGATCTGAAAAGGTTTTGGTAACAATTGGACAACCGGAAGTAGAAGATTCTTGAAAAAAAATCTTCTAAATAATATTTTTTGAAAACTTTTCTCCGTAATATTAAAGAAAATTAAATTCTCTATCTGATACATTTAAATATTTTATTATATATTCTATAGATTTAGAGGTAAAAGAAATATAATATATAAAATAATCTGTTGTAATATATTTTACAGCCGAAAGAATGCCATGGAAAATAGTTGAATATTTAAATTGTTTGTAACTGCCAGATAAATGTCAGTGTCAGAAATCCGGAGACATTACTGAAGACTTTTTCTGGGAAGTACATACATTATATTATTTCTTAATGTATTAATAGTTAAATATTTAATATTGTAGGTATATTACACATAACCTTCAGAAATACTGTTACTTCCGACAATGAATTGGAAACATCTCGAAAAATTAGAAGAGTAGGACAAAATTTCTTCATAGAATGAATTTAAATTAAAAAAATCTAAATATATGGTATAGGCATAAATACAATATTTAGTGTAGAGTGTAGGTATACAAGAAATGTTAAATATATTAGGGCGCGAGCAGTCATGTGACTTTGTTGGCTTTGACAAGCATATATGGGGGCCCATGCCACAATGATAGCTAGTAATTATGTATATAGATGTCATATATCATAATTTCTCATTCTAAATTTATAGTGATTTTCCAATTGCATGTGGTTTTTTTTACTCGACAAGTAAATTCCACACTCCTAGTGACAAATTAACTACGTGAATTTAGAAAATTTTGAAATTTTTAATGAAAAATTCTGACATTTATGTACATAATTACTAATTATCATTCTGAAACGGCCCCCCACATCTGCTTGTCAACAATGGCCAACAATGTAACATGACTGTTCGCGCCCTATACTTATGTAACCAAAAAAAGGAATTGGCGAGAGGTATTGTGCTGGCCACAACAGATTTTTAATAATGTAACATATGGATTATTTTACATGATTGTAAAGTAAATTTGATGTACTTTTTAAATTTGTAAAAAAATATATAGTATGTTCCATTTGTAATTTCAAAGTTGATAATAAACCGGAAGTGGTATCATGAATGTACATCTGTCATCAAGTAGCTTACATGTTGCTGTATAAATCATGTTATATGAAAGAAATTACTAACTTAATAAATAAGCGAGATATGTGCTGGATCCATTAAAATATAACAGCCTGTATATGAGATATTCCTAGATATGGTTATAATCTTGTGTATTTTTCATTTGTACAGATTATATTTGCGATCTTACTCTTCAATTTGTGTTCATCAAATAGCCATCATACTTATCCACCACCAGGGATTCAATGGTCTCATGTGCAGAGCCCAACATTAATAAGAGTCATTGACGAATATCATTGTAAAAAGTGGCGTAGAATAAATGACGAAGTACCAGAACATAGTATGCTTAAACAGCACATTAAAACTATGATTGCAAGATATTGTAAATAATGCACCTCCAACTATTAAAGGTACAGCCCTTTATAATGTTCGCCATAAAGTAGACGACGTAAAGGGCTAGAGGTTAAAATTCACGGGGAGATTAAAATGCATTTTTTTTATAATATTATAATGTACTACTGCTATACAAAATAATGGATAAAACTATATTTGTTTATGAGTATGAATGAAACCCTTGTTCCCACAAAAAATCAATAATAGCTACAGATTTTTCGACCTAAACCGTGACGGACCGCACTGGCGCTTCCCATTTCCTATCTATGTGTCTTTCGTATATTTCATTCATATCCATCAATTAGTTTACTTGCTAGGTTTAGGTTCAAAAATATATTTCTCCTTTATTAATTATTTTAATTTATTACTTAGTTAATAATTTTAATGTGTAAACTATGTCTGAATGTGCTAAATGTAGAGCAGACCAAGGCTTAGTTAGATGTGAAGGTGTGTGTAACAAATCGTTTCATGCATCATGTATTAATGTTACTGATAACAAATTTAAATTTTATGAAAAATGTCCCAATATTATGTATCTATGTGACCCATGTAAACGAACATGTGTTGTCATCAATAAGTCCGAATCCACCACATTATTATCTAATATTTCAGAAAAATGTGCAACAATGTTTGAGCAAATCCAAGATACTAATAAAAATAATTTAAGTACACTTCTGCAGTCATTCCAAGAAAGTCTCTTTGAAAAAATAAATTCTACTTTAAAATCTTTCACAGAGATGCATGAGAAGTCTATTGATAACAAATTAAAGAATATGATTAAAGAAATTTCTTTAAATAGCGATGTGAATGTGAAGTCTTTTGCTAATGTTACCTCTAAAATTAAAAATGTCGAACCTCCACTAATAGTAACACCTCTAAATAGCTCTCAAAACTCCCGTGTTACAAAATCAGACATGTTACGTAATCTTAATCCTGTTGATACAGAAATAAATATAACAAATGTGAAAGATGCTCATAATGGTGGAATTGTTATCAGCTGTGAGAATAATACCAATTCCAATAAATTTAAACAATTAGTAAAGGATAAACTAAGCGATAAATATGATATTAAAGAACTTCCCGTACTTCACCCAAGACTTAAAATAGTAGGAATTTCAGAGAATATTAAACCCGAGGCTTTAATAAGTTATTTAAAAAGTCAAAATAAGTCATGCTTCACAGATAAAAGCACCTGTACATTTATTGCAATGAAACCTTTGCGCAAAAATAATCGTATTTTTCAAGCAACAATACAAGTAGATCGCAATACTTACTTTGAAGCACTGGAATTGGGTAAACTGTTTATAGGTTACGATTATTGTTCAGTGTACGATGCAATTGATCTGCGTAGATGTTTTAAGTGTTGTGGGTTCCATCATCTCTCTGAAAAATGTTCGAAAACTAGTCCTACTTGCCCCAAATGTGCTGAGTCTCATACCCTTAAAGAATGCAAATCTTCATTTTTAAAATGCATACATTGTTCGCAACTTAAAAATAGTCACAAACATGATATTAATATAGACCATGCAGTTTGGGATAAGGAATGCCACGTTTACAAAGAGACTCTAAATAAATTTAAAAAAACAATTCTTGGTAATAAATAGCAATTACAGAATAATAAATTTTCTATTTCTCAAGAATTACCTACAACGACCGCCCACAATATTACTTCACCGTTATCTACTACTGTAACTAATGATGGTCGTACTCTTATTACTTGCTATTATCAAAATGTAAGAGGGCTAAGTGGAAAATGTAATGATCTATTTACCAACTCTTTGAACGCGCCACAATACCAACTGCTTGCTTTCACGGAAACATGGTGTCACTCAGGGATTATGGATACTGAACTTTTTGATTGTAATAATTATATACTATTCAGAAAAGACAGAGATTTTGTTCGTACTAATACAAGAAGAGGAGGTGGAGTACTAATCGCTCTCTCTAGCATCTTTAAAGCCACCAAAATTGATCTCTATTCCATCTGCGATAAATTATATGATATTCCCATGATCGATATTCTTTTAATAAAAGTAACTCTTCACCATCATTGTCTCTATGTACTATGTATTTACATACCTCCATCTTGTAATGTTAATGACTATTATACTTTATTTGAGTGTCTTTCTTCCATAGAATTTTTATACAATCAAAAAACCCTTATATTTGGAGACTTTAATATTCCCGAATACATAAATTGTTCCAATGGTTCATCCATTTGTGAATTCTACAACTCTTTTTTCAATTATATTAACTTTGTAAATCTAGATCAATATAATACAATCCTCAATAGTCATAACAGAATTCTAGACTTAATTCTTAGTGACACAAACTGTTGAGTTTCACATGCATTCGACGTATTAGTTTAAGAGGACAAATTCCATCCTGCATTAATTGTGGAAACATATATTACATGTAATAAATTTAGAAGTATAAGTAGACAAAATTTTAATTTCAGAAAAGCGAATTTTCCAAATTTGTACGCAGATCTTGGTAATATTAATTGGGATTTCCTTAATAATTACAGTGATGTTAATCAAGTTGTTGAATCATCAAACGAGGTTTTTGTTAAACATATTCCCCTTAAATCAAAATGCTCTAAGAACTATCCAGTCTGGTATACGAAGGAAATAATCAAAAAAAATTAAACTGAAACACAAATCATGGAAATACTTCAAAAAATCTGGTAATATCCATGACAAAGATCAGTTTTACTTATTGCGCCGCGAAATTAAAAGTGATGTTAATCTGGCATATAAAACTCACTGCGACAAAATACAAAATGATATTATTACGGAACCTAAACGTTTTTGGACGTTTGTTAACAATAAAAGAAATGCGTCATCCATACCGCCAGTACTAAGTTACAAGGGTAACACTATTGAAGATCCTCAAACTATAGTAAACAGTTTTGCTGAATATTTTTCCGACTCTTTCACAAACAATTTCAATCCTGCCTCATTAAGTCCCACAGAAATCAGCGCTAATAGCTCTCTTCTGCTTTTGAAGTCGGTAACTACCGAAGATGTAATGAAAGCAATTTGTAAATTAAAATGTAAAATGACTATGGGTCATGATTCAGTTCCTTCATTTTTAATAAAAGATTGTTCCTCAGTATTTGTTACACCGTTATTAGTCATTTTTAACTTAATTTTAAAAACAAGTACTTTCCCCGATTCATGGAAAATATCAAGAATTAATCCAATCTACAAGAAAGGGAACAGAAATGATATAACAAACTATAGACGAATTGCTATTTTGTCAAATTTTAGTAAAATTTTTGAAATTGTTCTTCATGACACAATTTATTTTCACGTTTTTAATCAACTGTCGCTTAACCAGCATGGTTTCTTCAAAGGTAGATCCACGGTAACTAATCTTCTCTGTAAAACTCAGTTCATTTCCGAAGCCCTCGATCAGCAAAGTCAAGTTGACGTTATATACACGGATCTATCAAAAGCCTTTGATAAAATTGAACATTCTATTCTTATTTCCTAGCTCTATAAATATGGTTTATCTGACTCTCTAGTTATGCTTTTAAGTTCATATTAACAAATAGATACCAATTTGTCAGCTACTCTGGATATTCCTCTGAAAAGTATTTACAAAAATCAGGAGTTCCCCAGGGTTCAGTTTTGGGACCCCTGCTGTTCAATATCTTTATAAATGATATATAAAATGTAATAGATGTTGAATTCTTAATGTATGCTGATGATTTAAAATTATATTCAAAAATTTCGAGCATAGAAGACTGTGAATATCTTCAATGGAACTTAGATAAAGTGTACCTCTGGTGTTTGGAGAACAATCTTCACTTGAATATTCAAAAATGTAACGTAATGACCTTCACAAAAAACGTGAACCAATTCATTTTAATTATGTATTAAATAATTCCACGTTAGAAAGACCATCTTTTATTAAAGACTTAGGTGTTGTTTTTGATCCGAAACTAAGGTTAAACCATCACATCGACGAAATAGTAGCAGTTGCATACAGATGTCTTGGAATCTTAATTAGAAAAGCTCACGTTTTCAAAGATATGTCTATTCTTCATCTTCTGTTTGTATCCCTAGTGCGTCCACATCTAGAATATGCTTCGGTTATCTGGAATCCGAACTTTGCTTACCAGTCTGACTCCATCGAAAATGTTCAACGCAAGTTCCTAAAATGGGCTACATACATTATTGAGGGATCTTATCCCGCCAGAGGAACACCTCAAGAAAATTTATTAACCTCTTTTAATATAGATTTTTTGGATGCGAGAAGAAGTCTTCATGCAACAATATTTCTTCACAAAATAGTGAATTCTTCGGTTGATTGTCCATATATTTTACACAAACTCTGCTTTCATGTCCCTCGATTATCAGCAAGAAGTAAGTGCACATTCCATCTTAATATTGCACGAACTACCACCCTTCAGAAGTCTCCATTACATCAGCTTATATCTTGCTACAAGTATTTCGAAGATCATGTTGATCTATTCCATCATAATATAAATTACATAAAAAAAATTACTACGACTACTTTGTCCACTTAATATGTAATAAGCATACTAGACAACCTATTACTAGGTTTTGTTTTCCCTACCCTAGAATTAGGCGTGGGCCTGTTGGGTATTGTAACTAAATAAATAAATAAATTACTAGGTAAATGTAGATTTGTCAGATACCTGTACACGCTTTCTTAAATAAATAAATAAATAAATAAATAAATAAATAAATAAATAAATAAATAAATAAATATTGTAACGTTTTATTTATATGGGTGAAGTGTAAAACTCAGACAAATATAGTTTGGTTCACGAAAGATGACAATTCAAGGTCATTTATTAACCGTATGGTATAATATTACTAGCAGATAACTTCACAGCATTTCGTATACATAGACGAGCAACATGAAATATTTATGGATACATTTTAACTGAAAAAATAAGTGTAATTTATTTGAAAATTATGTTTCTTTTTAAATAATGCCTTTCTCAAAGATGTATACTCTTCACCTATGTATTTGCAAAATCCAAAAACATAAGATTTGACAAAAACCATGGAATAATAATTTGATTTAAATGTCAACGTCACTGGGTAACTATTAGGACAGGGGGCAGTGCAGTAGATAATTAGATATCTGTAATTCTACGTCATACGTCATTAGACACAACTTAGAATCTTGGGAGACGTTGGAGCGACTGGACGTATATATCTATGCAGGAAATATTAATATTTAGACTAATATTTAACGTAAAATATGAACATTTATACAAATAACGAGTGTATTTAGAATTTAGACGAGTGTTGAAAATACGTCATCAGGCGGTGAGTTACATCATTTTTTCCAAGACAAAATGCGTTTTATAAATGGAGACGCTTATGATGTTTTGCTTTTTACCTCTCGCTAAGAGAGGTATTGGATTCATGCTAAAAATCGCATATCCAGATTTTAATGAATAAAAACGTTTTGAGGTCCCTACAATACGATTTTAACATTTTTACGATGATGTCTGTGTGTGTGTATGTGTGTAGGACGTATGTTGTTCTTCTAGATATAAAAGTCTTAAATATTAAAATTGAAAAGTTTTGGATTATATTTTAATATAGTTTTTCATTAAAAACTGTTATAGGCTTCAAGTAAAGTATCACTTCCGGTTTATAAATTTTAGTCAAAATATAATATGTTCTTCCCCTTGGTATAAAAGTCTTAAATACTAAAATTGAAAATTTTTGGATTTTATTTTAACATAGTTTTTCATTAAAAACTGTTATGGGCTTCAAGTAAAGTATCACTTCCGGTTTATCAATTTTAGTGAAAATATAATATGTTGTTCCCCTTGATATAAAAATGTTAAATACTAAAACTGAAAATTTTTGGATTATATTTTAATATAGTTTTTCATTAAAAACTGTTATAGGCTTCAAGTAAAGTATCACTTCCGGTTTATCAATTTTAGTCAAAATATAATATGTTCTTCCCCTTGGTATAAAAGTCTTAAATACTAAAATTGAAAATTTTTGGATTTTATTTTAACATAGTTTTTCATTAAAAACTGTTATGGGCTTCAAGTAAAGTATCACTTCCGGTTTATCAATTTTAGTGAAAATATAATATGTTGTTCCCCTTGATATAAAAATGTTAAATACTAAAACTGAAAATTTTTGGATTATATTTTAATATAGTTCTTCATTAAAAACTGTTATGGGCTTCAAGTAAAGTATCATTTCCGGTTTATCATTTTTAGTTAAAATATAATATGTTGGTCCCCTTAATATAAAAGTCTTAAATACTAAATTTGAAAATTTTTGGATTTTATTTTAATATAGTTTTTCATTAAAAACTGTTATAGGTTTCAAGTAAAGTATCACTTCCGGTTTATCAATTTTAGTCAAAATATAATATGTTCTTCCCCTTGGTATAAAAGTCTTAAATACTAAAATTGAAAATTTTTGGATTTTATTTTAACATAGTTTTTCATTAAAAACTGTTATGGGCTTCAAGTAAAGTATCACTTCCGGTTTATCAATTTTAGTGAAAATATAATATGTTGTTCCCCTTGATATAAAAATGTTAAATACTAAAACTGAAAATTTTTGGATTATATTTTAATATAGTTCTTCATTAAAAACTGTTATGGGCTTCAAGTAAAGTATCATTTCCGGTTTATCATTTTTAGTTAAAATATAATATGTTGTTCCCCTTAATATAAAAGTCTTAAATACTAAATTTGAAAATTTTTGGATTTTATTTTAATATAGTTTTTCATTAAAAACTGTTATGGGCTTCAAGTAAAGTATCACTTCCGGTTTATGAATTTTAGTCAAAATAAAATATGTTGTTCCCCTTGATATAAAAGTCTTAAATACTAAAACTGAAAATTTTTGGTTTAAATTTTAATATAGTTCTTCGTTAATAGTATATTATGTTATTAGGAGTAGAAAGCGGTCTTTTTATTTTGAACCCAGCTATTGCGGCCGAGGCGCCAGCCGAGGCCAGGCAAGCTGGGTAAAACACAAAAGGGCGTTCTGCTCCGAATAACATATACTATATTTTCTTCAAGTGTTTAAAAGAAAACTGGGGATTTTTTATATTTTTCTGGAATTGTTTTAATTATAGAGTTTGCAATTTCAGCCACAGTTGGCTGTATATACTACAAAACACAAACGAAACAACTGCCATTTTTCAATATGGTCTGTGTTGCTGTGACCACTGCTGCCGCCAGCGGTGAACTAAGAAGCTAACATTTTTTTACTAGTACAATAATGAACAACATTGTTGTACTAGTAATAAAATGAATATCTTCTATAGTGTGTGTATAGTAGCATAATATGAATATTGTTGTACACTTAAAGAAAAAAACTGTTATGGGCTGCAAGTAAAGTATCACTTCCGGTTTATCATTTTTAGTCAAAATATAATGTTGTTCCCCTTAATATAAAAGTCTTAAATACTAAAATTGAAAATTTTTGGATTATATTTTAATATAGTTCTTCATTAAAAACTGTTATGGGCTTCAAGTAAAATTTTTGGAGCGAAATCATAACCTACTTTACACTATAGACCCTGACTACAAGTTTCACCGAGATATGCTGCGGACTGTACACCTCGTTTCCCAACAAAAATTACAGTAAAAAGAAGAGCCTATTAGAATGAAATAGTTATATATTTCGCTCTGTCTTACAAAAATAAATATTTGCGAGGGAGTGTTCCATCCTATCCTTGTTATTCTATGTCATGTTGTCTCTGTCTTACAATATATTTATCTTTGTCACACAAAAAACAATATCTACATCATGCAACCGCCGTTTAGTAATTCAAGTGGGGGGGGGACACTTTTGGGTAAAATTGAGAATTTTAATTTTATTGATTTTTACCTCGAGATTTTGATAAATGACCACGTTTTAAGGTCCCTAGAATCCATGTATGTATGTATGTATGTATGTATGTATGTATGTATGTATGTATGTATGTATATATGTATATATGTATGTATATATGTATGTATGTATGTATATATGTATGTACCTATATATGTATGTATATATGTATGTATATATGTATGTATATATGTATGTATATATGTATGTATGTATATATGTATGTATATATGTATGTATATATGTATGTATATATGTATGTATATATGTATGTATATATGTATGTATGTATGTGTGGATCCTGTATAGTGTATACGCTCTAACTCAAAAACTATCATTCAGAAAGTTTTGAAACCATGTATTTCTACCTTATTCTTATGTGGAAATATCTTATTAGATTTTGGTGGCAATCGGATAACCGGAAATGGCAGTTTACTTGAAGCTCAAGATAGTTTTTCTTCAAAAAATACCTTTAAATGTATTTTTTTCTCAATTTGTTACTATAAAATTTAAAGATTATTCCATTTTCTACAAGTTTGCTTTAATACTTTTTCTATATATTGTATGGATACATTTATAAAGTAATATAAAAATTATATACATAGGTAAATGGCAGGAGGTACTGTGTTGGTCACATCAGATTTTTTGTATTCATTTTCCCTTTGTATAATTTTAAGGTTCCCCATTTTATATTTATGTATATATGTTTAGTTTTAAGTTTTATCAGGACGCCCACAATATCATTTATTTATTTGTGTTTTATATGTATGTATTTATGTGTATTTCTTAGCTAAAATGATAGGTAGGATGTCTAAAAACAATAATAATAATAAGTTATCTAATAGCGGTAAAATATAACTTAAATTGCGTCGAAAAGATTGAAAATTTCATATAAACATTTCTGTCTCGGGATTTATACATTTTTATAAATAGTAACAGACAATAATTATTAAAGACGTTTCGATAAGCCAAAATTAATTACAAAATTTCTGGACGTCAAAATTTAGTTTAATATTTTTTTTCTAGTAAAAATATAATATTTCGAAAACTAAGACAGATAAGGACTTGTAATTATCATATTTAAATTCAGGAGAGTCGTTTTCATAAGAAAAAGTTTGTTTCAAAATTTCAGTACAGCTGAAATATATTTAAAATTAAATATGAAAAGTTTTGGATTATATTTTAATATATTTGTTCATGAAAAACTGTTACGGGCTTCAAATAAAGTACCTCTTCCGGTTTATAAATTTTAATTCAAATTTAATATGGTATTACCCTTGATGTAAAAGTCTTAAATACTAAAATTGAAAATTTTTGGATTATATTTTAATATAGTTCTTCATGAAAAACTGTTACGGGCTTCAAGTAAAGTACCTCTTCCGGTTTATCAATTTTAATCAAAATTTAATATATTGTTACCCTTGATGTAAAAGTCTTAAATACTAAAGTGAAAATATTTGGATTAATTTTGAATATAGTTCTTTATGAAAAACTGTTACCGGCTTCAAGTAAACTACCTCTTCCGGTTTATCAATTTTAATCAAAATTTAATATATTGTAGTGTTACCCTTGATGTAGAAATCTTAAAAACCAAAATTGAAAATTTTTGGATTATATTTTAATATAGTTTTTCATGAAAACCTGTTACAACCTTCAAGTAAAGTACCACTTCCGGTTTATCCATTTTAGTCAAAATATAATATGTTGTTCCCCTTGATATAAAAGTCTTAAATACTAAAATTGAATTTTTTTGGATTATATTTTAATATAGTTCTTCATGAAAAACTGTTACGGGCTTCAAGTAAAGTACCTCTTCCGGTTTATCGATTTTAATAAAAATTTAATATATTGTTATCCTTAATGTAGAAGTCTTATATACCAAAATTGAAAATTTTTGGATTAATTTTTAATATAGTTCTTCATGAAAAATTGTTACCGGCTTCAAGTAAAGTACTACTTCCGGTTTATCAATTTTAGTTAAAATATATAATGATATAAAATTCTTAAATACCAAAATTAAAAAAATTTGGATTATATTTTAATATGGTTTTTCATGAAAAACTGTTACCGGCTTCAAGTAAAGTACCTATTCCGGTTTATCAATTTTAATCCAAATTTAATATGTTATTCCCTTTGACATAAAAGTCTTAAATCCTAAAATTGAAAAAAAATTGGATTATATTTTAATATAGTTTTTCATGAAAAACTGTTACGGGCTTGAAGTAAAGTACCTCTTCCAGTTTATTAATTTTAATCAAAATTTAATATGTTGTTACCCTTTGTGTAGAAGCCTTAAATACCAAAATTGAAAATTTTTGAGTTATATTTTAATATAGTTTTTTATTAAAAACTGTTACGGGCTTCAAGTAAAGTATCACTTCCGGTTTATCAATTTTAGTCAAAATATAATATGTTGTTCCCCTTGACATAAAATTAAAAATTTCTGGATTATATTTTAATATTTTACACTATAATCTTGACTACAAGTTGTCACCGAGATATGCTGCAGACTTAACACTATGTTCCCCAACAAAAATTATAGTAAAAAGAAGAGTCCATTGGAATGAAATAGTTATATATTTCCCTCTCTGTCTTATAAAAATACATATTTGCGAGGAAGTGTTCCATCCTGTCTTTTATTATATGTCGTGTTGTCTTTGTCTTACAATATATTTATCTTTGTCACACAAAAATCAATATCTACATCATGTACCCGCCGTTTAGTAATTCAAGTGGAGGGGAACACTTTTGTGTAAAAATTGAGAATTTTAATTTTATTGATTTTTTGTTATGAATCAATGCCTCCCTTAAAACGTACATGTAGGAAAGGTGTATACTTTTAAATAAAATAAAACAACCAATCTCAAGCGTGTTAAGGTATACTTGATTTTTTTTTACACCCCCCGCCAACAAATTAAAGTGTAAAGGTGACAGTAGATATATTTATCAACAATACCTCTCGTTAATTACAAATGGCGATAAAACACATACATATAGATATAACATACACTAACTAATGCAACAGTACCCCCCGCTAACTAATCACAGTTTAAAGGTGATAGTATTTTTTCATCAACAATACCTCCCGCTGATCACAAATAGTGATAATACACAAACATACATACATATACACATACATACAAACACTAAAGCAACAGTACCTCCCGCTAACTAATTGTGTGATGTACACATATTAAGAAAACTGATGTGGCCAGCACAATATCTCCCGTCAAATCTGTGTGTTTTGTAACTAAATAAAGTACCTCATTTCTCTTTCTAATTCAGATTGCATGGATGACCATGAGGGCATCGGAAACATGCAAGTGGGAGCAGAGATATTAATTATGAATAGTAAGCGATTAACCGCGGAAAATAATAGTTCACATTTGTTTTTTGTGGTTGTCACGTTCAGCTGTTATTGTTAGAAATAATATTTGGCATTTGTTTTTTGTGGCTGTCACATCCAGCTGTAAATGCATCGAAGTTGGCGGTGGTATTTTTGAAAATATTCTACATTGAATTGTTTTTCCTTCACTTGTATAGCATACTACATTATAATAAATGATTTGTTTCGTCATTGAGGTGTTGCTTTAATTATATTTTTTTAAGTGACATCTCCGTAACGGTTAAGAATCGGATACATGTTTATATGACTTTTTTTGTTTATTTTGATCTCCTGAACACGTTCCTCGAGTATGGCCGTTTCCTCACCAATCATCCTGTATATTTTTAATTGTTAACAACTTTGTCTTAAATTTTAACGATTTTTAAAATGTACCTACGATAATATTATGTAATACACGAACAAAATGGAAGCCGCAAAAGCATAATTAAAGTAACTCATTTCTATTTCAGATTGCATGCTTGGCTATGAGGGCTTCGGGAACATGCAAGTGGGAACAGAGGAGGACAGAGCACCTTTAGGAGAAACAGGAGACAACGGAGTTACTGCATTAGGGGCCCTACAACTCGAAAATTCAAGCGTGCTGTCAGCATTTATAAGGTAAGAATCTTTCTAGATTTCGTACTATTTACAATTCTGTGACTTTATGGCAAAAGCCATTTAACTTTTATTCTTTTTATCATTATTAAATGTATTTATTTGGTTGGCTAATATTGTTGGTAATGTATCAGAATTTGAAATAAAAATGAACTAGTTCAAATCTAGTTACTAGTCAATAAAGACTACCTGAAACAGTTTTATTTGTATTGTGCGTGAAATATTTGCACTAGAGTAACTAAGCATTGGAAAATAATTGGTGCACTTTCCACTTGTATAACCGCACCCGACGGACAGGGTGGTGCAAAATGAATGACCTACTCTGTACTATTTTTTATCAAATTTCGAAATATCAAATTAAAGCAAATTTCAAATACTTTTGAAACCATTTAAAAACTGTTGGAGAAAATATCGCAGGTACATTCATTATATAAATCAAGTGTCTTGTGTAATGAAGACACGTTTGCCGTACGAAATTTTATCCAACAGTTTTTGAAATGGTTTAAAGAACACTACAAACAAATAATTATTATTTAATAGGGAGACTTGGCTGATCTGAGACGTCAAGAAACTTGGGAGATTTTGCATGCAGCCAGCGTTCGAGCTTTGGATTTCAACACTATAGAACTTGTAAAGCAGCTTTCTACGCCGTAGACGACCATCGATGTTTGAACTGGTAGGAAACATTAATTTTTTATTAAATATTTTGTTCTAATACTCAACCATGAGAATTTATAGTCCAAGGATTATGACTATATGCTTAATTATTAACTTCTTCTCATATTCAACCATGAGAACTTTGTCAATAAAATATGACTGTTAGAAATGTCTAAATATTATCTTGTACTCAAATTCGATTTTGAGAACTACATTGAATGAAATATAACTTTCATGAATGTCTGTATAATATTCGAACAATTTAATATTGAAATATATCGACTGTTTATCAATATAAAATCAATATCTGGGAACATATGATTAGCATATAAATGTTTCAGCAATCGGACATCAAGAAGACTAGATTAATACATATAATAGAATATAAGTTAGTTTTAAGTTCTTTGAAATGTATTTTCAGGTCTTAATTAAACTGTGGCTCATCGCGTCGTTGAACAAACTCACGTTTTCTTTAAAAATTAAAATAAATTGATAAAAGTGCATTCCCTTAGCGATTATTCATCATAAAATCATGCGTTTTGATTGCCCAGACGGCATCTAGGAATAGTGAATGTGAAAAAAAAAACTATGTATTGGTGTATCGGGGCATGCTTGCTGTCTAATGGTGAGAGAATCAGGAAGTAAGGGGTGTGAGATTCGAAACTTGTTTGTGGGTCGGGTTTCCTTATTTAACATCATGGTTAGTGGGATGGTTAGGCAGGATTCGTGCGTGATTTCCATAATTGAGTGGACTGATATGTATAGCATTCACAACGCCATGTGAAATCTATATTCTGGTGGATCGCTTTGCACTTGTGTGAATGTTTCTACGGACAGTTTAATTATTTTGTACCAGTGTTGACCGTTGTTTGTACCAGCCGGCCGTTGCTCTATCCGCTAGACTCAACTGAGAAAAGTTTTAAACAAACCTGAATGCTTACACAGAAAGCTTTCTTATGGCGTTATGTGCTCTCCTCATCCGGAGGCAACGTAATCATCGTATAATTTTAATGGCAACGAATAATTAAAGACAATGTAAAGTTTTTGTTTGAGCACACGGGTTGACCGCGTTCGGTGTTAGGTGTATCGGGAATGGCCGGGCGATGCCATCGGGAGTAGCTTTTTAGGTTGCATTCAAGCCGTGGAATTCACATAATTGCTTCCCTTGTCCTTAAATACCTCGCGTTGTAGGCTGGAAATCCATGGGGATCGCGAGGGGTCGGCAAAACCCCCACGTAAACTACTGTGAGGACCACCCCGATGTCATCACTTTTTTGTCTTAGCTCGTATATCTCTCTTTCTCTCACTTTAGCTTAGCGTAGTCTAGATATAAAATAGCTTGCGTAGACATAAGCTAGCTTAGATTATAAGATAGGCAAGAAGGGTTGTTTTTGCTTTTTGAGAGAGAGAAGATTAACGTAACTTACCATTTTTAGATTTGCTTTTGTTTGAAAGATATATTAACGTAAGATAGGGTTTTTTGCGCACTTCAACCAACGTAATTTGGGGGGAACTATAATAGTTTAAGTTAAAAAATTATAAGGTATTATTGTATACGGAACTGTATTTATTTAATAAATGGTATATATGGGGAGCGTGGGTTTGGCATGAGGGTGGTGTCTGTCTCCCTATATAATCCATTTATTAAATAAAGTGTTTCATTTATTGTTTTAAGGTAGAGTTATAAGTTAAAATAATTCCTTACCGCCGCCGTCGCCGAAATTGCAGTGCCGATTGGGATGCGTCTTCATAAAGACTTCTTTGAAATATTTATACAATAAAACAATCTTTTAATTATGTTTATTTTTATTTAAACCCAACGTCACATTAGTTTTAAAGTTAGGTAGTTTTAGTAAAATAAAATAAATAAATATTTCATCACGGCATATTACCGATTGCTGAGTGTGCCAATCTGCTTCATACACAGATATCGGTAATGATGGAATATTTGTACCGTGCGGGCGCTTACCAGGCGTCACCTCACGGGCACTCAATGCTGGCGTGGAGAGCGCGCCACAGAGGTCAATTTTGTGCCATTAAAATTTGATGTAATTTTTGGCATCGGTCGGGATCGAACCCGGATCCCCAGATTCGCGACCAGACACTCAGGCACACGGCCACGAGACCCCATTAGTAAGGTAGTTTTAGTAAAAATTGTAATTATTATTAAGTATTTTGACACGGTTAGGGCAAAGTTATATTTTAATTATTTAATTGTAAACGATGCTTTATATTAATAACTATTATATATTTTGGTGAGTAGGCGGTTGAGGTGATAACACCAAAAAATATATATAATAAAGTTTCGCAAACGATCTTAAACTGAATAAGAAAATCTTGTATCTTTAATAATGGAAACAAGGAATCTTATTTGGGGATCCCAAATTTAAATTTGTGCTAAATTAGGCCATAAGTATTGTAAACGGAACTCTAATATACTATTATATATTTGGGCGATTTAAGTCTAAAAATATATAATATTAACTTAGAGTTTCGTATTAATAATTATAAAACTAAAATGTTTGTTACCAAATAAAATTATTATGGGGTTATATTATTTGTTGTTTATTATTTTCCATCTTTATTCTGTAAATAAAAGTTAAATCTTCCGATAAACTTTTATTTGCAGAATAAAGATGCAAAATAATTAACATTAAATAATACAACCCCATAATAATGAGAATTTTTATGGTAACAACCGTTTTAGTTCTATAACTAAACCCTGTGCGACATTGTTATAAATTGTTAATAGATCTGTTAATAAATTTAGTAGGAAATAATCATGAACAGAATTTTTAAACTTAAATCTTTTACTATTCATTTTTTATATTTCTGTTTGTAATTATTACTAAATTTGTTAACAAATCTATTAACTATTTATGATTGTCGTCAAACAGTCCTTTGTAATAATAATGCCAATAAACTTTGATTTTTACAAGATAAAGTGTTGTAATTTCTTAAAATACAAATATATTTTTATATTAAAAAGTCTCTACACGTATGTAGTTTTAAAAACGCCACCAGTTGGCAGCACCAGTCGAAAAAGATAACTAAAAAAAGAGTAAATCCGACTAAAAAAATATTTTTTTCTTCAAGCGTATTATAATATTCATATTATGCTACTGTACACACACTATAGAAGATACTCATTTTCTTACTAGTACAACAATGTTGTTCATTATTGTACTAGTAAAAAAATGTTAGCTGCTTAGTTCACTGCTGGCGGCAGTAGTTGTCACAGCAACACAGCTCATTTTGAAAATTGTTATTTGACAGTTGTATCGTTTGTGTTTTGTAGTGTACACAGCCAACTTTGGCTGAAATTGCAAACTGTACAATTAAAACAATTCAAAAAAAAATATTTTAAAAGTTCTCAGTTTTCTTTGAAATACTTGAAGAAAAAATAATATATGTTATTCGGAGTAGAACGCCTTTTTGTGTTTTACCCAGCTTGCCTGACCTCGGCTAGCGCCTCGGTCGCAATAGCTGGGTTCAACACAAAAAGACCGCTTTCTACTCTTAATAACATAATATACTATTTTGTGTACATAACGACGTACATACACAATTTTCAGTAGCCTTTAGAGTTTAGACTAATTAAAAATGGGATGTTATGTCCTTTTTGAATGCGGACTTACAGTTAGCATCCATGTATCTATAACGAGTTAAGACGATATATATATATATATATATAATATTGGAAGTGATTTAAAACAATTAGTCACCTCACGGGCACTCATTGCTGGCGTGGAGAGTGCACCATAGGGTACAATTTTATGCCATTTCAAATTCAAAATATTTGGCGTTGATCGGGATTGCACTGGGTTCCTCAGTTTCGCAACCAGACATCAGCACGCGGCTACGAGACCCCATAGGTATGTATTTAAATTAATAAAAAATAAATGGCGGGAGGTATTTTGTTGGCCATATCATATTTTTTATAATTCGGTAAGAGAATGTCTTAGTATATATATATATATATATATATATATATATATATATATATATATATATATATATATATATATATATATATATATATATATATACGTAAATACATACACACGAAATGTAAATGAAAAAATCTGATGTGGCCAGCACAATACCTTTCGTCAATCCTGTGTATTATGTACAAATTCCATTCATAAAATGTCTTGCAAAAGATTATAAATTTCCAGTAATATTATTTCATGCAAATGTCACTTGACACTAACATTTTCTTCTTCTTTAGCTTTTCCCATTCGTTAGGGGTCGCTATTTTTTATTTTTTTCTTCCATTCATTTCTATTTTGCGGGTCATCCACATGTCAAAATTTTTCATTCAAAATTTTTTTTTGGTATTTAATGATTCCTTTTCTCGGCAACTGAATTCCACACCCCTGATAATAAATATACCATATGAAATAAGAAAATCATGAAATTTTGAATGAAAAATTACGACATTCGTCAGTTATGGACGTAATTAATAGCTGTCATTGTGACACGGGTCCACATATCTGCTTGCCAAAGTCAACAAAGTCACGTCACTGCACTCGCCCTACACATAATTTTTTTTTGCAAAAGATCCTATATTTCCAGTTAAATTATTTCATAAACAAACTATTCGGATTACACTTGACACTAACATCTTCTTCTTCTTTAGTTTTTCCCATTCGTTAGGGGGTCGCTATTTTTTATTTTCTTCTTCCACTAATTTTTGTTTTGTATGTCGTCCTCATTCAGTTCCTTTCCTCTCCTTTCATATTATATTTGGTCTTCCTATGTTTCTTCCAACTTCTGTTATAAGCTATTCATTCTTCTAATATACTCATCTCTCCTCATGACATGTTCAAACCAATGTAATCGTCTCTCTTATATCTTTCTAGAAACGCCCAACACTAGAGTTATATTTCCCTTATTCTTTCATCATTTACTTTTTATTGATATTGACATCTGTCAATTTGAATTACCTGAATATATTAGCAGTCTCCATGGTTAAGTTAGCACAGCTGGCTGATTTATGAAATTTTATAATTTTTATAATCTTTATAATTCTTTAACTCCATATCTGTTGAATATGAAATATAAAATTCAATCAAATCGAATGGAGAATAATATATTCTTTAAGTTATCATAAAATTTAACTGAGTTTTTCAAGATAAACTGTGGAAATCTTCAAATGAGGATACTTCCGGTTGACCAATTATAACCAAAATCTAATCAAGTCTGCATATGGTTGTAAGGAAGAGAAATATGCAAGAATTGTAATTTTTGAAATTTTAGTATTGGAGATATCGTTGACGACCCGGCGGTCACACACACACACATACACACACACACACACACACACACACACACACATACACACATACACACACACGCACATACGAACACACACACACACACATACAGACATTATCGTAAAAATAATAAAATCGTATTGTAAAGACCCTAAAACGTGCTTATTGAATGAAAACTCATCATCGAATTTTTTGACCAAATACTATACCTTCCTTACCTAGAGGTGACGGAAGGTAAAAAGTTGAACAAATTGAAACATTTATTAATATGTTTAATAGAGTTCTCATACTTTCCTATCGTCTCAATGAAGCCGAATCAACTATACATACTTCCCTGTCTCTTTGTTGTGCTATTTTCTTCTGGAATGAATAAGGGGTTGTTAAATAAAAACTTGCATTAGTTTAAATTATCTTTATAGTTTATTTGTAATACATTGTTGTCTTTATTATGTTTACGGCTTAAATTGTATTTTTTATTTTCATTCTTTGTATTTTATATATAAATATACTTACCCTTGTCCTGAAAAATTAGAAATAGGGATGTTTAAATAATAGTTTGTGTAAATTTTATATGTATTAATTGTTTTTTATATCTTACATTGTTGTATTTCATGTAAACTACCCTAATGTACAATATTTTATACAATAACATATAAATTAAAATATAATTTGTCTATTTTTTTAATTCCTTCTACTTAGGGGATGGTTTCAGGAAAATTTCTATACGTATATAGTTCTTAAGACGATCGCTAGGGGGCAGCACCTATTGGAAGGCATTATGCCAAAATATATATATATATATATATATATATATATATATATATATATATATATATATATATATATATATATATATATATATATATATAATATTGGAAGTGATTTAAAACAATTAAACTGTATATCTGCTTCTGTTACCTGCAATTTTTTTTTGTTTGCAATATCCCTGCCGATACATGTTGCAATTGTTCATACATCAAAATAACTGATAATTGCCCCCTTAAATATTTTGCAAGTTTTTTTTTTTATTAGTTTTTATGATATGTGCTGCCCATTAACGGCTATTTTCGGAACTATTTAGAATCCTGTATGTACGTATTGTGACGTGCGCCCCTGTGAGAATAGTACACGTGCCCCGCCGCTGAAAGAATGTACCAGAGCGATGGCCCATATGACGCAATCCCTGCGACGCGCTGCCTTGAGGTAACTGCGCCGTGACCTAGTTCCTTTGTATGCAGGTCACTGTCGCCTCGCGAAGGTTCTACTAGGCCCGAGAAGGGCCTAGAAATAATCCGCCTGATATATAACCCACCGCCAAAGCCAGCGAAGACATTCTGTATTATAGAAGTGACGAGTAAAGAAGTATGATATAAATAAACGTTGTGAATAGTTGGTGATAAAAAAACAAGTCGACAAGTGAACATAAATTAGTGACATAAAGAGTAGTGTTAATTTTTTAAATAAATAATCTTAGTGTTTAAGTGTCTTATAATATTCTTAGTCTTTAAATTAGTGTTAATATTTGTTTATCATAGTGTTAGTTTAATTTATTATCTTTTAATTATATTTCTAATATTTATTTACCGTTTAATAAACGTATTCTTTTAGTTAATAATAATTGTCTATGTTTTACACTTCACCCATATAAATAAAAACGTTACAGTATGTATAAACACAGGGTTATTTCTGATCGCCAATATTTTTTGGCATAATGCCTTCCAATAGGTGCTGCCCCCTAGCGATCGTCTTAAGAACTATATACGTATAGAAATTTTCCTGAAACCATCCCCTAAGTAGAAGGAATTAAAAAAATAGACAAATTATATTTTAATTTATATGTTATTGTATAAAATATTGTACATTAGGGTAGTTTACATGAAATACAACAATGTAAGATATAAAAAACAATTAATACATATAAAATTTACACAAACTATTATTTAAACATCCCTATTTCTAATTTTTCAGGACAAGGGTAAGTATATTTATATATAAAATACAAAGAATGAAAATAAAAAATACAATTTAAGCCGTAAACATAATAAAGACAACAATGTATTACAAATAAACTATAAAGCTAATTTAAACTAATGCAAGTTTTTATTTAACAACCCCTTATTCATTCCAGAAGAAAATAGCACAACAAAGAGACAGGGAAGTATGTATAGTTGATTCGGCTTCATTGAGACGATAGGAAAGTATGAGAACTCTATTAAACATATTAATAAATGTTTCAATTTGTTCAACTTTTTACCTTCCGTCACCTCTAGGTAAGGAAGGTATAGTATTTGGTCAAAAAATTCGATGATGAGTTTTCATTCAATAAGCACGTTTTAGGGTCTTTACAATACGATTTTATTATTTTTACGATAATGTCTGTATGTGTGTGTGTGTGTGTTCGTATGTGCGTGTGTGTGTATGTGTGTATGTGTGTGTGTGTGTGTGTGTGTGTGTGTGTGTGTGTGTGTGTATGTGTGTGTGTGTGACCGCCGGGTCGTCAACGATATCTCCAATACTAAAATTTCAAAAATTACAATTCTTGCATATTTCTCTTCCTTACAACCATATGCAGACTTGATTAGATTTTGGTTATAATTGGTCAACCGGAAGTATCCTCATTTGAAGATTTCCACAGTTTATCTTGAAAAACTCAGTTAAATTTTATGATAACTTAAAGAATATATTATTCTCCATTCGATTTGATTGAATTTTATATTTCATATTCAACAGATATGGAGTTAAAGAATTATAAAGATTATAAAAATTATAAAATTTCATAAATCAGCCAGCTGTGCTAACTTAACCATGGAGACTGCTAATATATTCAGGTAATTCAAATTGACAGATGTCAATATCAATAAAAAGTAAATGATGAAAGAATAAGGGAAATATAACTCTAGTGTTGGGCGTTTCTAGAAAGATATAAGAGAGACGATTACATTGGTTTGAACATGTCATGAGGAGAGATGAGTATATTAGAAGAATGAATAGCTTATAACAGAAGTTGGAAGAAACATAGGAAGACCAAATATAATATGAAAGGAGAGGAAAGGAACTGAATGAGGACGACATACAAAACAAAAATTAGTGGAAGAAGAAAATAAAAAATAGCGACCCCCTAACGAATGGGAAAAACTAAAGAAGAAGAAGATGTTAGTGTCAAGTGTAATCCGAATAGTTTGTTTATGAAATAATTTAACTGGAAATATAGGATCTTTTGCAAAAAAAAATTATGTGTAGGGCGAGTGCAGTGACGTGACTTTGTTGACTTTGGCAAGCAGATATGCGGACCCGTGTCACAATGACAGCTATTAATTACGTCCATAACTGACGAATGTCGTAATTTTTCATTCAAAATTTCATGATTTTCTTATTTCATATGGTATATTTATTATCAGGGGTGTGGAATTCAGTTGCCGAGAAAAGGAATCATTAAATACCAAAAAAAAATTTTGAATGAAAAATTTTGACATGTGGATGACCCGCAAAATAGAAATGAATGGAAGAAAAAAATAAAAAATAGCGACCCCTAACGAATGGGAAAAGCTAAAGAAGAAGAAAATGTTAGTGTCAAGTGACATTTGCATGAAATAATATTACTGGAAATTTATAATCTTTTGCAAGACATTTTATGAATGGAATTTGTACATAATACACAGGATTGACGAAAGGTATTGTGCTGGCCACATCAGATTTTTTCATTTACATTTCGTGTGTATGTATTTACGTATATATATATATATATATATATATATATATATATATATATATATATATATATATATATATATATATATATATACTAAGACATTCTCTTACCGAATTATAAAAAATATGATATGGCCAACAAAATACCTCCCGCCATTTATTTTTTATTAATTTAAATACATACCTATGGGGTCTCGTAGCCGCGTGCTGATGTCTGGTTGCGAAACTGAGGAACCCAGTGCAATCCCGATCAACGCCAAATATTTTGAATTTGAAATGGCATAAAATTGTACCCTATGGTGCACTCTCCACGCCAGCAATGAGTGCCCGTGAGGTGACGCTTGGTAAACGTCCGCACGATACAAATATGTCATCATCATTACCGAAATCTGTATACAAAGCTGATTAGCACACCCAGCAATTGGTAATATACCCTGATAATATAATTACTTATTTTTTTATTTAAATACATACCTGCATATTTACTAATGCTAGAAATTATGTATATTAAGTTCCTTTGCATACAACTATTGTTCTATTTACAATTTTCGTTTCAAAACGTTACTCGTGGCCGTGTGCGTGAGTGTCTGGTCGCGAATCTGGGAACCCGGGTTCGATCCCGACCGACGCCAAAAATTACATCGAATTTAATGGCACAAAATTGACCCCTGTGGCGCACTCTCCACGCCAACATTGAGTACCTGTGAGGTGACGCCTGGTAAGCGCCCGCACGGCACAAATATTCCATCATTACCGATATCTGTGTATAAACCAGATTGGCACACCCAGCAATGGGTAATATGCCGTGATGAAATATTTATTTATTTACTCATTCTATTATTAATTTGAAATTCTGTATATTAAGTTCCTTTCCATATAACTATTGTTATATTATTTGCATAGTTTGTTTATGAAATAATTTTACTGGAAATTTAGTATCTTTTGCAAGAAAATTTATGTATGGAATTTATATATAATATACAGGATTGACGGAAGGTATTGTGCTGGCCACATCAGATTTTTTAAAAACACAAGCTGTCAAATTTCAATTAGGCGATTTTGAAACCCTTGGCCCTACGCCCTTGAAACTTAAATATGTTGTTTTACGACCCCGACATTTCAGTGGATGCTAAGGGAACGCGAAATTTCAAGGAAATTGCTGAAATCCCAGCCGTTTCCGAGATACGAGCCCCTAAAGATTTGGGTGGGGGGATTTTACCCTAATTTACATGTTTAAAGGAATTAGCTTTTAACTATTTTGATGCAATCTGTTTATATAATATAATGTTAAAAAATATAAGTTATTGCAAATATAAACTGCATTAACTTAATTTTTATTTTGAACATAGAACAAGTTTTTGAATAGGTACACTCGAGTGACAACTACCTTAAGGGCTGAAAAATAGCGTAACGGGTGTATTTTGAGCCACTCTTTCGATTGGCCTGCGCAGAATTGTTTATATCTTTTTAGTTTTTGATATATTTACCCTTCAAATTTGTAGGGGTGTATGGATTAGCTAACTTTGTTATTAATAGGGTTAGAAAGGTCGAATAAATTTTATTATACTAATTTGTACCTATAAATTACGAATCTGAGCTCAAATTTTTCCCAAGGGCACATTTTAAGACCTTCTACCCCTCTTAGTTTCAGAGTTTGTCTTAATTAAAAATGGTGCGTTTTGAATTCGCCCTTTAAATTAGTCCGTAGGAAAAATCCTTACTATGGATTCGTAATATCCGGGTCGAAATTAGTATAATAGAATTTGTTTCGCATTTCTAACCCTAATAGTTTCAGAGCTACAGTCTATTTTTCTTATTTAATATAGGGTACGTTCGGCATTAACATCTACGGATTGAGCAGAGCTCGTTGGTCACGTGACGGATTTCACAGATGTTAATCTAATGCCGAACGCTCCAGATCGCTCCAGATTCACAGTTTAGGCGGGAAATTATAATACACACATGTGTAAGTAGGGCTGTTTCGAATTTTGGTATTTCCTATCAATCAGTTGTCACTTGTCAGTAGCAACAGAAGTAAACGGTGAGTGAACTTATTAAATAGTTTTTCATTGTATTAAAATATTCTATATTTCTAAAAGTTTTCTTAGTATTTATAAATTTAATTCTGTAGGTATTATTATAAAATAGATAAAGGCATGAACGTACGGACGAATTCAAGATGATAATAAAATTTGCATATGACATGAAACAAGCTTTAAATGAACACAAAGGGCACATATATAAATTTAATTCTTTGTTCATCCTGACTGGCTACTAACGTAGAACTGAGTCACTTATTAGTTCAAATTTCTTGGAACACATCTGGTGACAACATGGTCAAGAAATCTAAGAACTTCCCTTCGCCGGTTTAAATTTTTGTTCGCCAATATCTGCGCGGAAATTTTTAACTGACCCGCTACAAAAATGACAGTTCAGATTAAGGCTTATACGCATGCTCAGAATCGAGAGCTCAGGATGCTCGATGACCAAGCGCCGAGCACACAGAGCGAGCTCTAGATGCTCAGCGAGTTCAATGCCGAACGCTATAGATCGCTCTGATGTCAATGCCGAACGCAATCGAGGGCTCTGAGCGCTAGAAATGTTAATGCCGAACGTATCCATAATGTTGCGTTTTGAATCGAAATGTTTCAATTAAAAGTTGTCAAATTTCAATTATGTGATTTTGAAACCCTTGGACCTACGCCCTTGAAACTTAAATATGTTGTTCTACGACCCCGACATTTCAATGTATGCTAAGGGAACGCGAAATTTCAAGGAAATCGTTGAAATCCTAGCCGTTTCCGAGATACGAGCCCTTAAAGATTTCCAAAGGGTCCTAGCTATAATTCGTCTATTTGAAGGGAATGAATGGAAAATAGCGTATCTGGAATATTTGAACCCGTTCTTTCGATTAGCCTGCGCAGAATTATTGAAAACCCTTCAGTTTACATACAACATTTTTAGCCCTCAAATTTATGGCGAAGGGCATGCGCTAACTCCGTTATTAAAAGGGCTAGAAGGGCGGGACAAATTTTATTAGGCTAAGTTCGACCTGTAGAACACGATTCCAAGGCCAGTTTTTTTCCTAAGGGCCATTTTAAGCCCTTCGCCCTTTAAATAAGCCCTTAGGGTAAAATCTAACTTCAGATTCGTAATCTGCGCGTCGAAATTAGTATAATAAAATTTGTTTCGCCCTTCTAGCCCTAATAGTTTCCGAGTTACGGACCGTTAAAGTTTTACGAAGGGTTTAACGCTTAAATTCGTTAATTAAAAGGCTAAAAGGCCGGAAAATAGCGTAACGGAAGGATTTAAACCCGCGCTTTCCATTGTCTTGCACAGAATTGTTGAAAAGCCTTTGGTTCGCAATATATTTGCGCTTCAAGTGTAGCGAAGGGCCTAGGCTAATTCCTGATCTAAAAGGGCTAGAAAGACCGGACAAGTGTTGTTAAACTTACTTGGATCTGCAAAATTTTAACCTCTGCGTACAATCTGGCAGCAATAGTTGCGCCTAAAAGTTCTAATCTGGGAATCGTAATAGCTTTTAGACGGGCTACTCTTGCTTTAGCAGTTACCAAATGAAGGTGCACATCATGTTGGGTCTCAACACGTAAAAATATTACCGTAGCATAAGCACGCTGACTAGCGTCAGAAAAAACATGTAAACTATATCGATTTTGTTCATTTGCTTGCATGTTCATCCATCTAGGCAACCTGATGTTAGTTAGAGCTGATGACTCCTCTTACCATCTCAAAAACTTATTTTTGGTTTCATCATCGACTTCCTTGTCCCATCCTACCTTTTCCTTCCACAACTCTTGTAATAAAAGTTTTGGCACTATCGTTGTAGGACACGTAAAACCAACAGGATCGCATATTCGCTGTGTTTGCGATAGAATATACCTCTTTGTGATCTGCGAATTTGGATCAATTTCTATCTTTTGAATTGATAGAGTATCAGAATTCCGGTTCCATGACAATCCTAAGACAGGCGTCTCTTCATACGTTTGGGATATGTTCTTCCTAGAATGTTCCCACCCTCGTAATTTAAATAAGCCTTCATTCAAAGCCTTAGATGCTTGATGCATAAACTCAATCAATTCGGCCTCATTTTCGACACTGGTCACGCAATTATCCACATAAAAACTGTCACTCAGCTTTTGAACAATTGCTTTCGTAAAATTAGACTGATTGTCTTCACAATCCATCAAGATTTTTGCAGGTGCAATTTCAATGTGGCTCCTAGTAAAAAAGGACTTGCATTGACTCCAAATACGACTCTACAATGTCGGAATAATTTAATATCTCTCTCTCTACCGATCCATAGAAATCGTAAAAAATCACGATCTTCGGCTCGTATTTCGATCTGTAGAAAGGCCCGTTTGATATCTGCTGTTACACCAATTTGATGTATACGAAATTTTATTAGAATATTCGGGATTAATTCGATAAGATTCGGCTCTTTTTCGAGACAATGATTTAAAAAAGGTTGGTTTTTACCATGCGCAGAAGCGTCGAATACTGGTCTTACTTTAGTAGTACTGGATTGCATTTTTACTACCGCCCGATGTGGTAAATAATGAACCACAGCTTCGCCCTCCACACGCTTTATTTCCTCAATGACACCTTCTTGTATCCATTCTTCAAAAACTTGATATGGTACTCTTCCAAAAGTTTCTGAGCTTCCAATTTCTTTACCGTATGATACAGCCTCTTCTCTGCTATATCATAATTATCTGGCAACATTGGATGCCCTTCTATCCAAGGCAGATTCACGACATACCTTCCTTCCTTGTTCCTCGACGTGGTATTTTTAAAGTATTCCCTGGCAGCCTCTTCTAACTGTTGGCGTGAATGTCGTTCTGTTGGGTCAGTAATACCCAGGACATCAAGACGCCACAAATCAGTAATTGCAAGATCTTGAGAAAATAAAGAAATAACTTGCATCGTTAAATTACTCCTACTATTTTCTACGCTGGCCTTTCCTTGTAAAGTCCAGCCAAAACGTGTTTCGACAGCAACTAAACCACATTTTAAATCCTTTTTGTTACCAGTTAGCAGTTTTCCCGAGACATCGGCCCCAATTAACACTTCAATTGGTCCGTCTTCAAGTACATCGGTGACTCCGATGTTTAAGCGCTTCAATTCTTGGATCCACTCGTCTTGCCGAATTGCTGGCACATTGGAGCGTATGGTTTTCTGGTCTAGAACATTAAAATGACGAAAATTATTCGCTAAATTAGCTAATCTAATTTCGTATTGATTATGTGATTGTCGATCGCCTGAAACTCCACCAAATAGGGAATGCACAATTTCTATTGTGCCTTTCGTCTTATAGCCGAGTTTACTCGCCAAATTATTTGTTATATACGAGCGTTGTGAGCCACTGTCTATTAAAGCTCTTACATCCTTTTGAGTGCCTTCACCTATGACTGTTACTCTTAAAAAGTTTGTAGCAAAACTTGTGTATTGGTGTAATTCGCGAGCGCAATGTCTGAAGATTCTTCTTTTGTTTCAGCCACAACGACAACCGAATCTTTTCCCGTCTCAACTTTGTTCATAATTCTTGGACACAGAATTGCGTAATGTGAGCCATCACATGCAGCACATCGCAGGCGTACTTTACATTTACGCGACTGATGTCCTGCTTTCAAGCAGTTAAAGCACAATCTTTTCTCTGTCAAGATCTTTAGCTTTTGCTCCAGTAACATTTTCCGTGCCTTAAAACATTCGTCACTTTTATGCGATTTATCACAAAATACACATTTCATGTTTTGACTTAATAAACCAATTGCAGTAGGTACAGTATTTTTACCTGGTTTTTTTTTACTTGATTTATTTTCTGCCGCGAAACCAAAACCTTCTGCTGCCATTGTTATTCTTGCTTCCTTCTCTACTTCATTTTTTAGAAACTTCATTAAACCGTCAAGTCTCTCTTTCATGATCTCATTTTCTTTCGTCGTAGTGATTCTTGTTCTTTGCAAAACCCTGAGTAACTCCTCCGGCAAACAAGATTCCACTAACGGAAAAAGCATTGCTGCGCACTTGTCGGTTATTACACCGAGCGTTTCCAAAGCTCTCAATTTCGTTTCAATCTGATTATACAGAGCATCGAGTGTCAATTTGCTGTTTTTATTTAGCACATTGTTCAAAACAATTTTCAAAAGCTCACGTACGTACACTTCCACTAACAAATCATCACGACCAAATCGTGATTTTAAACTCTTAATTACTTCGTTATAATTTTCCATGGTAGGAGGGAAGCTTTCCACTAAAATACGAGCTCTAGATACTGTCAAAGTTGCTTGTAGGAGATATTGAAATTTATCTTCAGGGTCGATGTTACTGTCGGTATGAATTTTGTTGAACTGAGCCCAAAATGCTAACCACTCACGTACATTTCCTGTGAACTTAGTGAATTCTATAACAGGCAACTTAAATTTTCTTTGTGCATTGTTTGCAGTAGTAATTATGCTTTCTGCAGTTTCAACTTTGGGATGCAACAAATTGTTACAGACTACCGTTAACTTAGCAAAGTTAATTTCATAAGACTCACATGAATTCAGCTCGTTTGTCATACTTTCTTCTGTATCATCTCCAGATACAATTTTTCCCATTATCGTCTCATTGTACTCCCTCAGCTACAATTCTTTCTCTTGCAAAACTATCCATTGAGCCGAAATGTCTTCTAGGTTGGGTGTTTGCTCAGAACAGAGCTTTTCGAGCTTGTTAGCCAGCTTCGTGTAAGCGGTACGATATGCCTTTCTCAACGAAATGAGATTGTCCAGTTCCATTATCAACGCACTTCTTCTAATTGTGTTCAAAACTACAATTTTTCAAGTTGTTAACAGAGGATAACCTTACTCTTTAAAGTATCTCCCGATGTCCCGATGTCGCCAAATTTGTTAGATCTATTCTTTCACCACACTACCCGTGTCGTAAATTCGTAGAATAGGTGATTCGAGATGGAGAAATGGAGATACAACTGATTTTCAATATAATAAACTTTATTTTTACTCTTGGCGGTTACAAAAACAAAAAAACCATACCCTACCCTAACGCTACATGTATTATTACACAGTACTCATAGATGGCATTGCCATTTAATCTCAAACTTTACATACATGTAATGCAGATCACAATAATATAAGGGGTACAAATTATGAAGATTAGTTTTCTAACAAATAGGTACAGTACAGGCATGTCTACGGAAAATATGTGGAACTTAAAACATTTTTTGAATAATAAACCGTTGTACCATTTAATAAATAAACAATTACAGTTACATTTTGTACACGAAGTGCCAATATTATAAAGTATGTATATTATAATAACACGAAATAAATGTTATTTTTCTCATCACAGATTCATAGTTTGATTATACAAAGATTACGGTAGAAAAATCGTTTCGTGAGAGCCGTGAATACTGCAAATCTATAAATACACATAAAATCGTTGGTAATTTTGGTTTGGCGTCGTACAAAGCTCTGCTCTGACACCTCTTATTTTCGCTCTTTTTGTAGACAATTTGTGCTTTGAATTAAATTCAAACAACTTTGATAATGTAAAAATATTCAGAAATGTCGAGCCCACTATCTTCTAAAATTATATTAATATTATTTCATGATGTAGTAACAATTCCCTAAATTTTAGAAAATGCCAAATCAGCAAATTTCTCATATTTCATCCACTACTCCGACACCGTTAAAGACATTATAACATGGTTTGAATTCGACTTGATTTGTTTTCCTTTAATGAATTTGCACGATTGTTGTTGAGGAATGGTTAGTAGGTTTGAAATTAGCCGATATGAATCTGTTCAAAATATTACAGAAATTTCTTTGGAATTGAAGTTTGTTTTATTTGTGACCCACTCTTTCACTCAAATCGTGTAATACATAATAAGAAAGAGAATTTCATGCTGAACTCAAATTACGAAACTGCGTTGCCCTGTTTATAACCGTTTGAGAATGGTGAAAGAAAAAGGAGTAATGAGCCGATTTGAATATGTGTCTATAACTTGCAAATAGTCACCTGATCTTTAATACAATTGAAAATCTGTTGGAAACCATTGACAAAAATATTGCAAGGTATAATATTAAATATTTCAAGTAATTATTTAAAATTATAACGGATGCATGGAGATCTATAAAGCACAAAACGCCATGACGAATACAATCTATTATAAATAATTATTAAAGTATTAAATATGTAACTTTCTTTATTTTCTGTCTAATTTAAGTTTCTTTTATAAATTGTTATTCTGGTTATTTTTTTAAATAAATATATTTTTATACAGTCGCTCTATTTTTTGTCGCACCTCACATCTTTATTGAAATACGTAGTCGTGTCATAAATTCTGTTCCTGGGTATAAAACACGATAAAAAAATCTGATGTGACCAATACAGTACCTCCTGCCATTTACCTATGTATATAATTTTTATATTACTTTATAAATTTATCCATACAATATATAGAAAAAGTATTAAAGCAAACTTGTAGAAAATGGAATAATCTTTAATTTTTATAGTAACAAATTGAGAAAAAATTACATTTAAAGATATTTTTTGTAGAAAAACTATCTTGAGCTTCAAGTAAACTGCCATTTCCGGTTATCCGATTGCCACCAAAATCTAATCAGATATTTCCATATTAGAATAAGGTAGAAATACATGGTTTCAAAACTTTCTGAATGATAGTATTTGAGGTAGAGCTTAAACAGGATCCACACATACATACACACAGACATTATCGTGAAAATGTTAAAATTGGATTGAAAGGACCTTAAAGCGTGGTCATTTACCAAAATCTCGATATGCGATTTATAGCACGATCCCTATATCTCCCTTACCAAGGGTAGCGGGAGGTAAAAATATATAAAAATAAAATTAAGAGTGCCTTGAGCATTTGTTTTGTTCATCTGTCGACATAATGTAAATCATTAATTATTTCAAACCGATAGTTCATGCAGTAAACATGGAGTGGGCTATTAAAAAGAACCGTGTAGCATTGGACTGATTTGGATAATTTATTGAATGAATTAAATGGTGAGATATTTAACAATTTCTCATTATGGATATTAATTCAGCCAGAATAGAACCACTAACTGAGAAAAATTATAATGTTTGGAGTATGAAAATCGAAGCCTTGCTTGAAGCAAAGCAACTATACGAAGATGTAATAGAAAACGATGAACCAACGAAAGATGAAAGTAAAGAAGATATTATGAAAATATATAAGGAGTGGAACAAGAAAAATAAAGAAACTTTAGGAATTATATTTCTATCGTTATCTAATGAACAAGCCATTGTATATAAAGGCATGAAGAGTGCAAAGGTAATTTGGAATGCAATTAAGACAAGATATGAGGGAGCCCTTGACGATACTAAACTGGATCTAATGCTTGAGTTGACAAGATTAAAAAAGTCCAACCGTAAAAGTATGGAGGAATATCTAACAAGAGCACAAGGAATTTCACGCCAGCTAACTGAACTTGGAAAACAAATTACTGAACGTGAACTTGTCAGATATATCATTGAAGGACTAACTGAGAAATATGAATCAATTGTGCTTGCTCTATCAACAAATAGAAGCATTAGTTTTACAGATATGAGACAAACTTTGCTACATTTTGAGAAGAAGGAAATAGAAACAAAAAATGAAATGAGAGCTTTCCGAGTTACAGATAAACGAAGAAATATTTACAATCAGAGATTATGCTTTGTATGTAACAAACCAGGACATATTGAAAAAGATTGTTGGTTCAAAGACAAGAACAAAACCTATAGGAGGGACAACGCCAAGACAAAAATCCCAACTAAACAATTTAAGAAGCTGAATATTCATAAAGACATCAGGAGGGAATATGCAACATTTGTAAGAGAAAATCCATGTAAAGAAAAAGTAGAGATATGCAAAGAAAAGACAGAACACGCTTTGATAGTTAGAGATAAATTGGTAGAACCAGAAGAAATGAAATGGATTTTAGACTCAGCATGTACGTCACATATGACATCAAAGGAAAACTGGTTGGGAAATATTAAAGAAGAAGAAAAATTTGTAAATGTTGCGGAAGAAGATAGAATGATAAAGACTGTTTGTAGAGGAGATATTAGAACATCTACTGAGATTGACGGAGAAATACCAAACTTAAAATTAAAAAATGTACTTTATGTGCCTAAACTAAGAGGAAATCTTATGTCAGTTCCAAGTATAGTCAAAAATGGAAATGAAGTTGTTCTGAAGAAAGATGGAGCATACGTTTATTCTGAAGAAGGTGAGCTGATCTGCCAAGGTGAGCTTGAAGATAACATGTTTATCATAAATTTGACACAACGAACTAATGATAATATAAAAAATGAGGAATGTTTCGAAACCAAAGAATATTTACAGAAACTTTGGCATCGAAGATTGGGTCATACAAACAATGATTATATAAAGATGATGCAAAAGAGGTCTATGGTTAGAATAGATGAAATATATGAAGCATGTGAAAGAGGGAAAATGCCTCGTCAATCATACAAGTCAACGTACTCTGAAATGACTAAGAACCCCTTAGAACTTTTACATGTAGATTTATGTGGACCATTTCAAGTAGAATCACTGGGAGAAAGAAAATATATCATGGTAGTTGTTGATTCATACTCAAGAAGATACTTTGTGGAATTTCTTTCAAGAAAAAATGAAGCATGTGAAAAAATACAAAACCTAATCGTCAGAAGAGAGAATGAACTAGGCTTTAAAGTCAAAAGAATAAGATCAGACAACGGTACGGAGTTCTTAGACAAAAATTTGAAAGAATATTTTACAAATAAAGGAATAAAACATGAAAAAACGATGGTCTATTCACCAAGAAGCAATGGTTTAGCTGAAAGAGCAAACCGTTCATTGCTAGATAAAGCTAGAACCCTTCTAATTGATAGTGAACTACCACTTGAATTTTGGGCTGAAGCAGTAGCTACAACTGAATATATGCACAATATTACACCAACAAAGAGTCGCACAGATAAAACACCATTGGAACTGTATTACTCTAAAAAACCATCTGTAAGACATTTAAAACTATTTGGATGTCTAGCCTATTACAAGGTGAACAACAACAAAAGACATAAACTAGAACCGAAAGCTAAGAAAGGTATATTCATAGGATATTCTAGAGAAAAGAAAGCATATAGAATATATGATCAAGATATGAAGATAAAATATATGAAACATCTGATGTTACATTCAATGAAAACAAAAATGGATATGAACAAAACAAAAGTACAGAAGTGAAACCAATCAATTTAAATTTAGATTATATAACTGATAAAGATAACTCTCTTAAAGATAAGTCATTAAACTCTCAAGATGGAGATATTGAAATAATCAGTCAAGTATCAGAAACAGAAGAACAGAATCATTTATCAGATATAGAAGATGAAGGAAATGCCATATCTACTACAGAAGCAAGTGATAATAACGAATTAATTATTGAAGAGGAAAATACAATGACAAAAGAAGAAAGACCTAAGAGAGAAAGCAAACTTCCAAAGAAATATGACGATTTCCATATTTATTTAGCAACTACTGAAACACCCAAGACTTATGAAGATGCTATGAAAACTGATGAAAGAACACAATGGAAGAAATACAATGCAATGAATTCACACAGTGTGGGAGCTAGTACCGAGACCAAAAAATAACAAAATCATCAGAAGCAAATTATAAAGTTAAACATGATAAAAATGGAAAAAAATTCAAGGCAAGATTAGTGGCACTCGGATTTGGTCAAAAACAAGGAATTGATTTTGAAGAAAATTTTAGTCCAGTGATAAAATGGGACTCATTTCGAACTCTTATAGCATTAGCAGCCCAGAAGAATTATGTAATCAAACACTTTGACGTGAATTCAGCATATCGCCACATCGCTGTGACTGCTATAAGACAGAAGTCGAATGATAGAGTAGAGGGAATACATCGACAATAACAAGCGCGTGAACAGTTACGTAGGAATCGAACATATATAAATTTTCAAAAATCGTTGCATTTAAAAAGATTCTTAAATACCCAAGTACACTTGACACCACTCGGAATTTGTAACTTCTTTTAATTCCTTTTTTAAATCACATATATTTTCTCGTGTATCCACATGACTAGTTTTCTTTTGGTAATTTTAAAAATTGTTGTCCATACAACCATCGTTCATTGTTTCTTAATAATGACAATTTAGTCCATTTTGTGACTTCACCTGCCATATTTTCTTCCAATGCTAACCTGTCGCTATTTGCCGGATTTTATTGTCTCTTGTATTTCGTCAATTCGATGACCAACAAATTATTTCAATATGTTATCCGTAGCAGTGGCGACTCGCTAGGATAGGCAAAAAGGCAACGCCTACCTTATACATCGTAGTAATACCAAAATGAAAAATATGTTTTGTCTCTACTTTTTAATAATAATAAATATTAAGTTTATTCACAATTATTATAATAATATGTCGATTTCTAACCTTTTAGAGGTTGAGAATACGCCATTCCTAACTGTAATGATAATCTTTTGGGTGCGAAAAAGCAAATTTCACTTCCACCCCACGGGTTGAAAATGTTTATGTAGGGGTTCCCTAGTACTATTGTCATAGATCCTTATAATAAGATAGGCCAAACAAATTTTAATATAGCTGACAAAAAATATTAACTTAATGATTTATTCTGAAAATTATTGATTTAAAAAGAGAATGATTGTGAATAAAATAGTATATATACCTCAATGGGAGTTTCATCACAGCCTCGCGCTGTATCTCACCTCAAGGATTCGCCTGTCGGTAATACACATAAGCCCTCGGCTATAAGCTATAATGAAACATCCCGCCACCTCAGTTATAATATACTATTAAAAACATGGCATATAAAATATTTTCTCCAACATTATTTTAGGAACTACACATTCCACCACTACAAATAATTATGTTGGAATTAATATCATTCAAATAAACAGTGTGGCATAACTCCGTTTGGAATAATTACACACAGCTTCCGACAAATCATTATGTGTTCAGCGGTATATTAGCGCGGTAGGTACAGGTCTCCGAAATAGGATCTCATCTAGGTTGCTTAAGGTACGGTTTCCTAGACGCGACAAGCCGCGGCGGTCGGTCGCCGCGACTTTACTCCGATCGCTAGTCGCAGAGTACTACTGTTTTCCTAGACGCGACAACTGCAGTTCGAAATGAAGCGAATTATTTTACAAAATAATTATATTTTCCAAATGTAAATTTCAATTTATAGCAACATTAATTATTTTATATTATTTCATTTACATTCTCCTGATTTTCCTATTTTTTCTGCAATTTCCTTCCATATTTCGTCTTTATATATTACATCTTTATATTTATTGTTGCTACTATCATATAAAACATTTTTTTCTCGAACTTCTTCAACTAATTTCTCATCACCTGCGGGTGAAAATGCTGATTTCGTCATTCGGTCGCCGGCGACTGTCGCGGAGTACTCCTCACACTACCAGTCATTCGTTTGTCGCCGCGACAGACGATCTGCCGCGCAGTCGCGGTCGCGCCGAGGAAAGCACTTCTTGTAATTTGCCTATACGCAGAGGTGTCGCGCGACTAGTCGCAGCGGCTTGTCGCGTCTAGGAAACCGTACCTTTACAGGTAACATGCGATAGCCTGATGAAAAGAGAGAAATAATACTATAATTCTAGATAAATAATCATTTGTACAGTCGTGCAACTACTTCAATGACCGCTTGGCAAGCTTCGCTCCTCTTCGTTCGGATTCGTGCTTACGGAGGATATTGGTACATACTACGCTTTATGCTTGAGACAGTACAATATAATTTCCCTTTCATTTTGTTACTGCGCATCCAACCTTGAAATGAGCTGTGCTATATTGGGACTACTTTTGATGAGACTGAAGCTACCAGCCGATTCGTAGCGGCCGATTCGTTAAGTAAAATACTTTGGACAACCCTGGTGCCATTACTCCGTAACAAGTACATATAGCTATATTTCCTTATAAAACGTAAGACTGTACACCTAATATAAAATGTAATGAAGTTATATTCACAAGGGTTGTTCTGCATATATCCCATAATACAGAACAATACCAAAACATTCAAATTTCAGGGAATAGGGGTACCTTATGTCACTTTATAATATTTAATACATTCAAGCAAGAGTAAAATTGAACAGATTAATCACCCTTAGTGCGGGTAATATTAACTGTAACAAAACCATATTCACAGGGTTTATTTAGCACATGTCCCTTAATATAGAGCAACATGAAAAGTTTCAAATTTCAGGGGATGAAGGTGACTTATAGCACATTATAATATTTAATATATTCAATTAGAGGAAAATTGACCAGATTAATCACCCTTAGTGGGGGTAATATTAACTGTAACAAAACCATATTCACAGGGTTTCTTTAGCATCCATCCCTAAATATAGAGTAACATCAAAAGTTTAAAATTTCAGGGGATGAAGATGACTTGTAGCACATTATAATATTTAATATATTCAGTTAGAGAAAAATTGAAGAATTAATCACCTTTGGTGGGGGTAATATTAACTGTAACAAAACCATATTCATAGGGTTTACTTAGCATACATCCCTTAATATAGAGCAACAACAAAAGTTTCAAATTTCAGGGGATGAAGGTGACTTATAGTACATTATAATATTTCATATATTCAATGAGAGGGAAATTGGCTAGATTAATCACCCTTACTGGGGGTAATATTAACTGTAACAAAACCATATTCACAGGGTTTATTCTCCATACACCCCTCAGTTTAAAATAACATCAAAAGTTTCAAATTTCAGGGGATGAAGGTAACTTATAGCACATTATAATATTTAATATATTCAACTAGAGAGCAATTGACCAGATTAATCACCCTTACTGGGGGTAATATTAACTGTAACAAAACCATATTCATAGGGTTTCTTTAGCATCCATCCCTAAATATAGAGTAACATCAAAAGTTTAAAATTTCAGAGGATGAAGATGACTTGTAGCACATTATAATATTTAATATATTCAGTTAGAGAAAAATTGAAGAATTAATCACCTTTGGTGGGGGTAATATTAACTGTAACAAAACCATATTCATAGGGTTTACTTAGCATACATCCCTTAATATAGAGCAACATCAAAAGTTTCAAATTTCAGGAGATGAAGGTGACTTATAGTACATTATAATATTTCATATATTCAATGAGAGGGATATTGGCTAGATTAATCACCCTTACTGAGGGTAATATTAACTGTAACAAAACCATATTCACAGGGTTTATTCTCCATACACCCCTTAGTTTAAAATAACATCAAAAGTTTCAAATTTCAGGGGATGAAGGTAACTTATAGCACATTATAATATTTAATATATTCAACTAGAGAGCAATTGACCAGATTAATCACCCTTAGTGGGGGTAATATTAACTGTAACAAAACCATATTCACAGGGTTTCTCATCCCTAAATCTAGAGTAACATCAAAAGTTTAAAATTTCAGGGGATGAAGATGACTTGTAGCACATTATAATATTTAATATATTCAGTTAGAGAAAAATTGAAGAATTAATCACCTTTGGTGGGGGTAATATTAACTGTAACAAAACCATATTCATAGGGTTTACTTAGCATACATCCCTTAATATAGAGCAACATCAAAAGTTTCAAATTTCAGGGGATGAAGGTGACTTATAGTACATTATAATATTTCATATATTCAATGAGAGGGAAATTGGCTAGATTAATCACCCTTACTGGGGGTAATATTAACTGTAACAAAACCATATTCACAGGGTTTATTCTCCATACACCCCTTAGTTTAAAATAACATCAAAAGTTTCAAATTTCAGGGGATGAAGGTAACTTATAGCACATTATAATATTTAATATATTCAACTAGAGAGCAATTGACCAGATTAATCACCCTTACTGGGGGTATTATTAACTGTAACAAAACCATACTCATAGGGTTTATTTAGCATACATCCCTTAATATAGAGCAACATCAAAAGTTTTAAATTTCAGGGGATGGAGGTGACTTATATCCCATTATTTTATTTAATATATTCAACTAGAGAGAAATTGACCAGATTAATCACCCTTAGTGGGGGTAATATTAACTGTAACAAAACCATATTCACAAGGTTTATTTAGCATCCATCCCTTAATATATAGCAACATGAAAAGTTTCAAATTTCAAGGGATGAAGGTGACTTATGTCACATTATTGTATTTAATATATTCTTTTCGAGGAAAATTGACCAGATGAATCACTCTTAGTGGGGGTAATATTAACTGTAACAAAACCATATTCACAGAGTTTATTTAGCATACATCCCTTAATATAGAGCAACATCAAAAGTTTCAAATTTCAAGGGATGAAGGGGACTTATATCACATTATTGTATTTAATATATTCTTTTCGAGGAAAATTGACCAGATTAATCACCCTTAGTGGGGGTAATATTAACTGTAACAAAACCATATTCACAAGGTTTATTTAGCATCCATCCCTTAATATATAGCAACATGAAAAGTTTCAAATTTCAAGGGATGAAGGTGACTTATATCACATTATTGTATTTAATATATTCTTTTCGAGGGAAATTGACCAGATGAATCACTCTTAGTGGTGGTAATATTAACTGTAACAAAACCATATTCACAGAGTTTATTTAGCATACATCCCTTAATATAGAGCAACATCAAAAGTTTCAAATTTCAGAGGATGAAGGTGACTTATATCACATTATTTTATTTAACATATTCGACTAGAGGGAAATTGACCAGATTAATTACCCTTAGTGGGGGTAATATTAACTGTAACAAAACCATATTCACGGGGTTTATTTAGCATACATCCCTTAATATAGAGCAACATCAAAAGTTTAAAATTTCAGGGGATGAAAGTGACTTATAGCACATTATTTTATTTAATATATTCGACTAGAGAGAAATTGACTAGATTAATCACCCTTAGTGGGGGTAATATTAACTGTAACAAAACCATATTCACAAGGTTTATTTAGCATCCATCCCTTAATATATAGCAACATGAAAAGTTTCAAATTTCAAGGGATGAAGGTGACTTATATCACATTATTGTATTTAATATATTCTTTTCGAGGGAAATTGACCAGATGAATCACTCTTAGTGGTGGTAATATTAACTGTAACAAAACCATATTCACAGAGTTTATTTAGCATACATCCCTTAATATAGAGCAACATCAAAAGTTTCAAATTTCAGAGGATGAAGGTGACTTATATCACATTATTTTATTTAACATATTCGACTAGAGGGAAATTGACCAGATTAATTACCCTTAGTGGGGGTAATATTAACTGTAACAAAACCATATTCACGGGGTTTATTTAGCATACATCCCTTAATATAGAGCAACATCAAAAGTTTAAAATTTCAGGGGATGAAAGTGACTTATAGCACATTATTTTATTTAATATATTCGACTAGAGAGAAATTGACTAGATTAATCACCCTTAGTGGGGGTAATATTAACTGTAACAAAACCATATTCATAGGGTTTATTTAGCATATATCCCTTAATATAGAGCAACATGAAAAGTTTCAAATTTCAGGGGATGAAGGTGACTTCTAGCACATTATAATATTTAATATATTCAACTAGACAGAAATTGACAAGTTTAATCATCCTTAGTGGGGGTAATATTAACTGTAACAAAACCATATTCACAGAGTTTATTTAGCATGCATTCCTGAATATATCGCAACACCAAAAGTTTCAAATTTCAGGGGATGAAGATGACTTATATCACATGATTTTATTTAATATATTCGACTAGAGAGAAATTGACTAGATTAATCACCCTTAGTGGGGGTAATATTAACTGTAACAAAACCATATTCATAGGGTTTATTTAGCATACATCCCTTAATATAGAGCAACATGAAAAGTTTCAAATTTCATGGGACGAAGGTGATTTATAGCATATTACATTATTTAATATATTCAACTAGACAGAAATTGACAAGTTTAATCATCCTTAGTGGAAGTAATATTAACTGTAACAAAACCATATTCACAGAGTTTATTTAGCATACACCCCTCAGTTTAAAATAACATCAAAAGTTTCAAATTTCAGGGGATGAAGGTAACTTATAGCACATTATAATATTTAATATATTCAACTAGAGAGCAATTGACCAGATTAATCACCCTTACTGGGGGTAATATTAACTGTAACAAAACCATATTCATAGGGTTTCTTTAGCATCCATCCCTAAATATAGAGTAACATCAAAAGTTTAAAATTTCAGAGGATGAAGATGACTTGTAGCACATTATAATATTTAATATATTCAGTTAGAGAAAAATTGAAGAATTAATCACCTTTGGTGGGGGTAATATTAACTGTAACAAAACCATATTCATAGGGTTTACTTAGCATACATCCCTTAATATAGAGCAACATCAAAAGTTTCAAATTTCAGGAGATGAAGGTGACTTATAGTACATTATAATATTTCATATATTCAATGAGAGGGATATTGGCTAGATTAATCACCCTTACTGAGGGTAATATTAACTGTAACAAAACCATATTCACAGGGTTTATTCTCCATACACCCCTTAGTTTAAAATAACATCAAAAGTTTCAAATTTCAGGGGATGAAGGTAACTTATAGCACATTATAATATTTAATATATTCAACTAGAGAGCAATTGACCAGATTAATCACCCTTAGTGGGGGTAATATTAACTGTAACAAAACCATATTCACAGGGTTTCTCATCCCTAAATCTAGAGTAACATCAAAAGTTTAAAATTTCAGGGGATGAAGATGACTTGTAGCACATTATAATATTTAATATATTCAGTTAGAGAAAAATTGAAGAATTAATCACCTTTGGTGGGGGTAATATTAACTGTAACAAAACCATATTCATAGGGTTTACTTAGCATACATCCCTTAATATAGAGCAACATCAAAAGTTTCAAATTTCAGGGGATGAAGGTGACTTATAGTACATTATAATATTTCATATATTCAATGAGAGGGAAATTGGCTAGATTAATCACCCTTACTGGGGGTAATATTAACTGTAACAAAACCATATTCACAGGGTTTATTCTCCATACACCCCTTAGTTTAAAATAACATCAAAAGTTTCAAATTTCAGGGGATGAAGGTAACTTATAGCACATTATAATATTTAATATATTCAACTAGAGAGCAATTGACCAGATTAATCACCCTTACTGGGGGTATTATTAACTGTAACAAAACCATACTCATAGGGTTTATTTAGCATACATCCCTTAATATAGAGCAACATCAAAAGTTTTAAATTTCAGGGGATGGAGGTGACTTATATCCCATTATTTTATTTAATATATTCAACTAGAGAGAAATTGACCAGATTAATCACCCTTAGTGGGGGTAATATTAACTGTAACAAAACCATATTCACAAGGTTTATTTAGCATCCATCCCTTAATATATAGCAACATGAAAAGTTTCAAATTTCAAGGGATGAAGGTGACTTATGTCACATTATTGTATTTAATATATTCTTTTCGAGGAAAATTGACCAGATGAATCACTCTTAGTGGGGGTAATATTAACTGTAACAAAACCATATTCACAGAGTTTATTTAGCATACATCCCTTAATATAGAGCAACATCAAAAGTTTCAAATTTCAAGGGATGAAGGGGACTTATATCACATTATTGTATTTAATATATTCTTTTCGAGGAAAATTGACCAGATTAATCACCCTTAGTGGGGGTAATATTAACTGTAACAAAACCATATTCACAAGGTTTATTTAGCATCCATCCCTTAATATATAGCAACATGAAAAGTTTCAAATTTCAAGGGATGAAGGTGACTTATATCACATTATTGTATTTAATATATTCTTTTCGAGGGAAATTGACCAGATGAATCACTCTTAGTGGTGGTAATATTAACTGTAACAAAACCATATTCACAGAGTTTATTTAGCATACATCCCTTAATATAGAGCAACATCAAAAGTTTCAAATTTCAGAGGATGAAGGTGACTTATATCACATTATTTTATTTAACATATTCGACTAGAGGGAAATTGACCAGATTAATTACCCTTAGTGGGGGTAATATTAACTGTAACAAAACCATATTCACGGGGTTTATTTAGCATACATCCCTTAATATAGAGCAACATCAAAAGTTTAAAATTTCAGGGGATGAAAGTGACTTATAGCACATTATTTTATTTAATATATTCGACTAGAGAGAAATTGACTAGATTAATCACCCTTAGTGGGGGTAATATTAACTGTAACAAAACCATATTCATAGGGTTTATTTAGCATATATCCCTTAATATAGAGCAACATGAAAAGTTTCAAATTTCAGGGGATGAAGGTGACTTCTAGCACATTATAATATTTAATATATTCAACTAGACAGAAATTGACAAGTTTAATCATCCTTAGTGGGGGTAATATTAACTGTAACAAAACCATATTCACAGAGTTTATTTAGCATGCATTCCTGAATATATCGCAACACCAAAAGTTTCAAATTTCAGGGGATGAAGATGACTTATATCACATGATTTTATTTAATATATTCGACTAGAGAGAAATTGACTAGATTAATCACCCTTAGTGGGGGTAATATTAACTGTAACAAAACCATATTCATAGGGTTTATTTAGCATACATCCCTTAATATAGAGCAACATGAAAAGTTTCAAATTTCATGGGACGAAGGTGATTTATAGCATATTACATTATTTAATATATTCAACTAGACAGAAATTGACAAGTTTAATCATCCTTAGTGGAAGTAATATTAACTGTAACAAAACCATATTCACAGAGTTTATTTAGCATACATTCCTTAATATATCGCAACACCAAAAGTTTCAAATTTCAGGGGATGAAGGTAACTTATAGCACATTATTTTATTTAATATATTCAACTAGAGAAAAATTCACCAGATTATTCACCCTTAGTGGGGGTAATATTAACTGTAACAAAACCATATTCACAGGGTTTATTTAGCATATATCTCTTAATATAGGGCAATATCAAAAGTTTAAAATTTCAGGGGATGAAGGTGAGTTATAGCACATTATAATATTTAATATATTCAACTAGAGAGAAATTGACCAGATTAATCACCCTTAGTGCGGGTAATATTAACTGTAACAAAACCATATTCATAGGGTTTAATTAACACACATCCGTTAATATATAGCAACATCAAAAGTTTAAGCTGGCCCTCCCAAGTCGGAATTAATAATAACAAATTAATTGCGCCGTTTATGCGCTTGTATGCACCACCTTTACTTTTTTAGGCGTTCTTCTAGTTTGTATTTTTTTCAATGTGGCGGCCAAGTTAATACGTAGCCCCCCCAAATTGATAAATATATATTTTATTGTTATGTATGGCTTGATAAACATATGCGCTACTATGCACTAGTGCAAAATATTTATTCGTCAATCACGTTCAGGATATATATATATATATATATATATATATATATATATATATATATATATATATATATATATATACAGGATGTAACACGATAAGCGGGCCATAGGCGTTTAACATGGGAAAACAGTTTTTCCTTGGCCAAAAGTGGCCTATTAATATTAGGCAAAAATGCTTCAAATGAATGTTGTAGAGAATTAAATTCTACATCCAGTTCAGTATTCACATTTTATTTTGAATGTTTAGTAACCGAACAAATCGTATTTAATTTTTTACAAAAGTTACAAACACTGAAACAAAATCGAATTAAAGTAATAACGTTTTACCTATCAGAAACGCTCTGTTTAAGTCAAGAAATATAATTATTGAAAATGGAAAGTTATTCTCATGAAGAAAAGTTACAAATTATTAAGTGGCATTATTCTGGGGAAAGTTTTCGGAAAATTCGGGATTTAATTAGTATTTTTTGGCATCATCATAATATTCCTAGTAAAACAACAATTCAAAGATTTATTTCAAAATTTGAGACGACCGGCACATTTAATAAGTTAGAACCGGAACTTTTGCGAGGAAATCATAATAGAAATTACAACAACGAAGAAGATGTTGTAGCGTTAATTTAAATGGATCCAAATCTCAGTGTCAGAGAAATTTCAAATGAAATTCGAATCAGTTTTATGACCGTTTTTAGAATATTAAAAAAACATAAATAACAGCCTTTTAAAATACAAAACCACCAGGAAAATTTTGAACAAGCGAAATAGTTATGGAAAAGGCTAATCAGGATAGGAGGTTTTTAAAAAATATATTTTTCACCGATGAGTGCACATTTGCACTGAATGGCGAACCAAAAAATAATAATTTTCGTTACTGGTCTCAAAGAAATCCACATAGTGTAATACAATCAAGAACACAGTACCGGCAACCCAAATGTTTGGGTAAGAATTTTAGACAACAAAATTATTGGTCTTTTTTTTATTGCACGACTAAATTCGAAAACATATTTGGACTTATTAAGGGAAACACTTGGGCCAGAACTAACGAACTTAAATAATGATCATGTGTGGTTTCAGCACGATGGTTGTCCTACACATAGTACGAGGAAGGTTATAAATTATCTGGATGATGCTTTTCCAGAGAACTGGACAGGGCGAGGAAGACCAGTAAACTGGCCAGCTATAGTCATATTTTTTGACTCTGTCGGGTACAGTAATAAAACTATAAATGAACTATAAATATCGCAATTATGATAAAGCGGCATATCCTTTACTTTCTGTAGTATAATACTGTTTGGCTCCGGCCCATATTTTTGAGCCGCTCTATTCATTTATGTTAAAGGACTGTAAGGCTATTTTCCAATACATACCTGGTAGACGTTTGATTCAATGCATGAATAGAGCGGCTCAAAAATATGGGCCGATGCCAAACAGTATTATACTACAGAAAGTAAAGGATATGCCGCTTTATCATAATTGCGATATTTATAGTTCATTTATAGTTTTATTACTGTACCAGACAGAGTCAAAAAATTTGACTATAGGTCATCGGATTTAAATCCGTGTGACTTCTTTTTATGGGGGCACTTAAAGTCTTGTGTTTATAAGAAACGATACAATAGTAATGAATATCTGAAAAACGCTATAGAAAATGAATGCAATAAAATAAATCGTAGACAATTAAGTAATGTTAGGCAAAGTTTATATAATAGATTAGGCTATTGCTTAGCGCAAAACGGACTGCTTTTTGAGCACCTTTCATAATATTTATAAATACAATAATGTAATAAAAATGTTTAATAAATATGAGTTCAAAAACTTTATTTCTATTGTTGTTTATTTAGTTTATTTTGAGTGATAAATTTTCCATTTTCAATAATTAGACTTAAACAGTGTTTCTGACAGGTAAAAAGTCATTACATTTGTTTGGTTTTGTTTCAGTGTCATGGCTAGCACTATAAAGAAGTAACTTTTGTAAAAATTTAAATTCGATTTGCTCGGTTACTAAACAAGTAAAATAAAATATGAATATAGAGTTGGATGCAGAATTTAATTCTCTACAACATTTATTTGAAGTATTTTTGTCTAAAATTAATAGGCCACTTTTGGCCAAGGAAAAACTGTTTTCCCATCTTAAACGCCTATGGCCCGCTTTTCGTGTTACACCCTGTATATTATTGAATCTCGGGGGGGGCTACATTAATGCTGATTTTTTTTTAATTTTTAAAAATTTGAAAAAAAGCTATTATATTCGAATACTTATGCGCTACCACAAATTTTCAATGCTCTTTTCCATCGAAGATATAGAATGATGGGAGAGGAGGTGGGGATCAAGATATATTAAAAATTGAAAATTATGTATTTTCTAAATGAAATTTTATTTTAAATATTATGCGCTACTGTTTACGGTGGAACAAATTTAAAAAACCTAGAGCCTACAATTCATATAGAAAGGGCCACAGGAAGAATCAATTTTTTTAAAATATTAACCGATTCCATTATTTTGAATGCCTTATGCATCAATAATATTTAATGTTTGTGGGGCATTGACAAATTTTCAACATCCGTTAATAAGAGAAGAAGAATACAAATTGTAATTCAGTAACATTCTGTATATTGTTTATATTTTATAAGACAAATATACATATTTTTATGTGATATTTTACAGAATATACAGAATGTTACTGAATTACAATTTGTTCATTGTTGTAGAATATTTCTCCTACTCTTATTAACGGATATTGAAAATTTGTCAATGCCCCACAAACTTTAAATATTATTGATGCATAAGGCATTCAAAATGATGGAATCGTATTTAATATTTAAAAAAAAAAATATTCTTCCTATAGCCTTTTCTATATGAATTATAGGCTCTAGGTTTTTTAAATTTGTTCCACCGTAAACTGTAGCGCATAATATTTACAATAAAATTTCGTTTATAAAATTCATAATTTTCAATTTTTAATATACCATTATCTTGACCCCTCCCCAACATCATTCTATTTCTTCAATGGAAAAAAAGCATTGAAAATTTGTGGTAGCGCATACGTATTCGAACATAATAGCTCTTTTCAGATTTTTTAAAAATAAAAAAAAATCTGCATTAATGTAGCCCCCCCCGAAATTCAATAATATATATATATATATATATATATATATATATATATATATATATATATAGATTGTCACAAATTGTACATCCATTGTCTTTTGTTTACCTTCCATAATATTGAATTTTGTTTCCAGTTTGTTTTCTAGTTTTTCCGTCGTATTAATTTCTTTATTTATATATCGTCTTTTCGATTTAAACGTAGTTCATTTAACTTTTGATGTTGCACTATGTTAAGGAATGTATGCTAAATAAACCCTATGAATATGGTTGTGCTACAGATAATATTACACGGACTAAGGGCGATTAATCTGGTTAATTTTTCTCTAATTGTATATATTAAATATAATAATGTGCTATAAGCTATAAGTCACCTTCATCCCTTGAAATATGAGCCTGTTGATGTTGCTCTATATTAAGGGACGTATGCTAAATAAACCCTGTGAATATGGTTTTGTTACAGTTAATATATTGCCCCCACTAAGAGTGATTAATCTGGCCAATTTTCCTCTAAGTGAATATTTTAAATATTATAATGTGTTATAAGTCACCTTCATCCCCTGAAATTTGAAACTTTTGATATTGCTCTATATTAAGAGATGTATGCTAAATAAACCCTGTGAATATGGTTTTGTAATAGTTAATATTACCCCCACTAAGGGTGATTAATCTGGTCAATTTCTCTCTAGTTGAATATTTTAAATATTATAATGTGCTATAAGTCACCTTCATCCCTTGAAATTTGAAACTTTTGATATTGCTCTATATTAAGGGATGTATGCTAAATAAACCAAATGAACATGGTTTTGTTACAGTTAATATTACCCCCACTAAGGGTGATTAATCTGGTTAATTTCTCTCTAGTTGAATATATTAAATATTATAATGTGCTATAAGTCACCTTCATCCCCTGAAATTTGAAACTTTTGGTATTGTTATATATTTAGGGATGTATGCTAAATAAACCCCGTGAATATGGTTTTGTTACAGTTAATATTACCTCTACTAAGGGTGATTAATCTGGTCAATTTCTCTCTAGTCGAATATATTAAATATTATAATGTGCTATAAGTTACCTTCATCCCCTGAAATTTGAAACTTTTGATGTTGCTATATATTAAGGGATGTATGCTAAATAAACCCCGTGAATATGGTTTTGTTACAGTTAATATTACCCCCACTAAGGGTGATTAATCTGGTCAATTACTCTCTAGTCGAATATATTAAATATTATAATGTGCTATAAGTTACCTTCATCCCCTGAAATTTGAAACTTTTGATGTTGCTCTATATTAAGGGATGTATGCTAAATAAACCCTGTGAATATGGTTTTGTTACAGTTAATATTACCTCCACTAAGGGTGATTAATCTGGTCAATTTCTCTCTAGTCGAATATATTAAATATTATAATGTGCTATAAGTTACCTTCATCCCCTGAAATTTGAAACTTTTGATGTTGCTCTATATTAAGGGATGTACTCTAAATAAACCCTGTGAATATGGTTTTGTTACAGTTAATATTACCCCCACTAAGGGTGATTAATCTGGTCAATTTCTCTCTAGTTGAATATATTAAATATTATAATGTGCTATAAGTCACTTTCATCCTCTGAAATTTGAAACGTTTGGTATTGCTATATATTTAGGGATGTATGCTAAATAAACCCCGTGAATATGGTTTTGTTACAGTTAATATTACCTCCACTAAGGGTGATTAATCTGGTCAATTTCTCTCTAGTCGAATATATTAAATATTATAATGTGCTATAAGTTACCTTCATCCCCTGAAATTTGAAACTTTTGATGTTGCTCTATATTAAGGGATATATGCTAAATAAACCCCGTGAATATGGTTTTGTTACGGTTAATATTACCTCCACTAAGGGTGATTAATCTGGTCAATTACTCTCTAGTCGAATATATTAAATATTATAATGTGCTATAAGTTACCTTCATCACCTGAAATTTGAAACTTTTGATGTTATTTTATACTAAGGGGTGTATGGAGATTAAACTCTGTGAATATGGTTTTGTTGCAGTTAATATTACCCGCACTAAGGGTGATTAATCTAGCCAATTTCCCTCTCATTGAATATATTAAATATTATAATGTGCTATAAGTTACCTTCATCCCCTGAAATTTGAAACTTTTGATGTTGCTCTATATTAAAGGATGTATGCTAAATAAACCCTGTGAATATGGTTTTGTTACAGTTAATATTACCTCCACTAAGGGTGATTAATCTGGTCAATTTCTCTCTAGTCGAATATATTAAATATTATAATGTGCTATAAGTTACCTTCATCCCCTGAAATTTGAAACTTTTGATGTTGCTCTATATTAAGGGATGTACGCTAAATAAACCCTGTGAATATGGTTTTGTTACAGTTAATATTACCCCCACTAAGGGTGATTAATCTGGTCAATTTCTCTCTAGTTGAATATATTAAATATTATAATGTGCTATAAGTCACCTTCATCCTCTGAAATTTGAAACGTTTGGTATTGCTATATATTTAGGGATGTATGCTAAATAAACCCCGTGAATATGGTTTTGTTACAGTTAATATTACCTCCACTAAGGGTGATTAATCTGGTCAATTTTGCTCTAGTCGAATATATTATAATGTGCTATAAGTTACCTTCATCCCCTGAAATTGGAAACTTTTGATGTTGCTCTATATTAAGGGATGTATGCTAAATAAACCCCGTGAATATGGTTTTGTTACGGTTAATATTACCTCCACTAAGGGTGATTAATCTGGTCAATTACTCTCTAGTCGAATATATTAAATATTATAATGTGCTATAAGTTACCTTCATCACCTGAAATTTGAAACTTTTGATGTTATTTTATACTAAGGGGTGTATGGAGATTAAACTCTGTGAATATGGTTTTGTTGCAGTTAATATTACCCGCACTAAGGGTGATTAATCTAGCCAATTTCCCTCTCATTGAATATATTAAATATTATAATGTGCTAGAAGTCATCTTCATCCCCTGAAATTTGAAACTTTTGATGTTCCTCTATATTAAGGGATATATGCTAAATAAACCCCGTGAATATGGTTTTGTTACAGTTAATATTACCCGCATTAAGGGTGATTAATCTGTTCAATTTTACTCTAGCTTGAATGTATTAAATATTATAAAGTGACATAAGGTACCCCTATTCCCTGAAATTTGAATGTTTTGGTATTGTTCTGTATTATGGGATATATGCAGAACAACCCTTGTGAATATAACTTCATTACATTTTATATTAGGTGTACAGTCTTACGTTTTATAAGAAAATATAGCTATATGTACTTGTTACGGAGTAATGGCACCAGGGTTGTCCAAAGTATTTTACCTAACGAATCGGCTGCTACGAATCGGCTGGTAGCTTCAGTCTCATACTACTTTTGTGTATATCAAATATTATGGTTCGGTTGCTATAGTAACGTCTGCTTGTTTTATTTATTTCTGAATTCGCATTTGACGTTTTGAACAGTTTCGGAATTTTCTGTTAACTTTTACAGGTTTTTTTTTGAGATCGTCAGAGCAATAAGTTTAGCTAAATAATAATATATTACTCAGAAAATTAACTATATAATATTTTGTCGACAAAATATCAAGTGGTAGGTAATAAAGACAAATATGGAATAACGGGAAACCAGTTATTACCAAATAAATCAAAACAAAGACATGAATTGTGTAATAAGCAATTTATGATATGTTTAAATTAATATTGTTTGTTTCCTAAAAAAAAAAATATTCTCTTAAGTAAGCTACATTTTTCGTAAATTTTGTTGGAAAAAGTACTCTGCAACATGTTTGGAATGGCTTATTCCAATACTTGTTGTAGTTGTAGAGGATACTATTATTTATTTAGTTACAAACAACAAGTTACAAGAGAAACTGTACCCCCAAAAGCGCATATTTGAGTAATTGAAATCGTGTAGCATACAATCACATATTCGTCGTGCACGAGAATGTGAGAGAGAGAGGGAGACGAAGCTATGGAGACTGTAAGAGATAGAATATAACGCTGTACTGGGAACCAATGATCTCATAACTGTTCTGTAGATGCGCCCTATAGAGAGAGAGATTTTGTTTTAACCATTAGAGAGCGACAAGTAGTGTATGTCACGTGGTAGGGTCACTAGCAGTCTTGTACAGTGTGTATAGGACGGGTAGTTTTTTGCGAAATTTCCAGTGTTTCATACATAAAAATCAGCGTCAGACCGAACCCACCGAGATGATGAGAAATTTCTCATTTCTTCCGCAGTCAGTTTTCTTTTAGGTTTACGTTTCCAAGCCCAACATTCTTTACCGTACATCAAAATGGGCACAACCACTCCATTATACACTGAACCTAGCATTTTTAGATACTTTTAAGTTTCGAACAATATCTCTAACCAATTTCATCATAATTTTGTCCAATCATACTACCCAAATTGTGACGGTGGCACCGGAAGCGGTGGCTGGGCCATCGTTGTATCGTCCCTTCAGCCGTCGGTCGGATTGCTCGGGCGCCGTCGGCGGTAGTGGCTGAAAAGGGATAATCTGGTGCCGGGATAGCTGGTGGAGGGAGGCCAAGGTTTATCTGAAGAAGCACGCTTGTTACCCGTAATAAAATAATATTTATTTTATTCTAACCCAAAAATACAAGAAAGTAGAAAAATAATATAAAGTACACAACAAAATGTGTGTCGGGCTACAAACTGTTACGGTACGACCCCAAATGAACGGTGACTGTGCCCCCGCAATACGGCAATGGCACAGTCTTTGACAACAGTAAGTAAAAAAAATGAAATATGTTTCAAAGAAACAAACAAACGGTAAGTTAAATTCTAACTTGCGCCAGCAGCAATTTCTGTGATGGCACAAATTCGACGGCGGAGCCTCTATCACCCACAAGAGGCACGGATGGTGATTCTACACTCACCAAAGACGGTTTGTGAGCGGCAACATGTTCTGGACACAAACACATGTGATCGGGGTCAATGAGCTTCATCAACGAATTAAACTTATAAAATATTTGATGTTGAGCGCTATTTTGATATTGTTGCCATTTACCTGGGCCTATAGCGAGCCAAAAGCGTTGTAGAGCGTATTTGGTTCACACAGTTATTGTAAATATAACCCTAAAAGTTTGTACAAATAAACACATGTTTCCCTAACCGATGATTGATGATATCACTGTGCAAATCATACCTTGTATATTGTATTGTTGTATTATTTGTGTATTTACTTTGTACAGGTTGTATTTTACATTGTTTAACCGCAAATTGTAGCGGCTGTCATTGCTTGACAGGCCGGGAGGTTGGCAGCGCAGCAACAACGCTCTGTCAGATGTCTACCGTTACAACAATAATATTGTAGTTCTCATTATTTATTTTATAATGTTTATTGTTGAATTTTGATTGTTGTGAGTTACAAACTGGTACAATCGGGTTGTTTAATGACTTCTAGTTATTTTTATATATTTTATTTTTATTGTACAAACGCCAGCAGCGCCATTTTATTCAAACTAAGTTTAAAACTTTCCCCTCCAAGTATTTTGCGAGATTCTGCCGGGTTACCAGATTTTGGGTATAAAAGACGCAGAATCGCTTGGAGACATCAGTTCATGAGTTCGCTTTGATGGTCCCTCTGAGATCATCGGTTGAGTTGCGGGCGTTAGAGAGAAGTCTTCCAGTGGAACTGCCACCGTCTTTGGTGAGTGTAGAATCACCATCCGTGCCTCTTGTGGGTGATAGAGGCTCCGCCGTCAAACTTGTGCTATCACAGAAATTGCTGCTGGCGCAAGTTTGAATTTAACTTACCGTTTGTTTGTTTCTTTGAAACATATTTAATTTTTTTACTTACTGTTGTCAAAGACTGTGCCATTGCCGTATCGCGGGGGCACAGTCACCGTTCATTTGGGGTCGTACCGTAACAGTTTGTAGCCCGACACACATTTTGTTGTGTACTTTATATTATTTTTCTACTTTCTTGTATTTTTGGGTTAGAATAAAATAAATATTATTTTATTACGGGTAACAAGCGTGCTTCTTCAGATAAACCTTGGCCTCCCTCCACCAGCTATCCCGGCACCAGATTATCCCTTTTCAGCCACTACCGCCGACGGCGCCCGAGCAATCCGACCGACGGCTGAAGGGACGATACAACGATGGCCCAGCCACCGCTTCCGGTGCCACCGTCACAAATGGCGCCCGAGCAGGGACTTGAAGAAACAGAAAAGAAAACCGTCCGTAAATGGAATACCGTTTTTGACGGGTCAACCGATCCCGTGTCGTTCCTCGAACGAGTAACTGAGCTCCAAGCCAGTTACGGTCTCGATGATCGACAGCTCCTCGCAGCATTGCCAGAGCTTCTTAGAGGCCGTCCCCTGCAATGGCTGCGCAACAACCGTGGCGACTGGATGACCTGGAACAACTTCCTGACCGACTTCAAGTCCTACTACGTGGGTGAAAATTATTCTCTGCGAATAGAGGAAGAAATTAGCCGACGAAGGCAAAAGCCGAGTGAGAAAGGTAAGGATTACCTGATTGATATCCGTACCCTTATTCGTCGTTACGGCCAGCTATCCGCAGAACAGGAACTCGTCCGGGTTTACAACCTGTTGCCCGAATACCGCCAATACATCCGTCACTAGTGTGCGTGACCTCGCCCAACAAATCGACGAGTACGAGCGTCTCCAGAAGGAGATAAAGGCTGCGCCACAAGCGACGCAACTCCATGCCGCCACCGCCTCAACATCCGCCGCAAAACGTCCGCCGCCGAAGGCCGATGTGTCCGTGCTCTGCTGGAGATGTGTTCAGCACGGTCACCTACGCCAAACCTGCCAGAACAAGCCCAAACTGTTTTGCTGGCGTTGTAGCAAGCATGGAACGACAACGCGTGACTGCGGTTGCCAGAATACACCCCTACCTTGCCCCGCCTCGCTCCCTGGTATCCACGAGAAGAGCACCAGCGACAACCGCCTCTTTCTTGCGGTACAGATAAAGGGGCAGGAATTCCAGGCGTTGGTAGACACTGGCTCCATGTATTCGTACATCAACACACGCACGGCCAAGGGACTGACCGACCGCCATACCCAGATACGATCCTCCCACCACCAGGAGGTCCAACTAGCCAACGGCACGATGACGCACACGCAAGGTGCGCTGACGCTTGGCTGTCTCGTAGACGGCATCAGGAGACAGCAAGCGTTCCACTGTCTGCCCAATTTGGCCCATACCATTATCCTGGGCATGGACGCGCTGGCGACCTTCGGAGCGACTATCTGCGCAGCGTCGCGCAGAGTCACGCTGCTAGCACCTCCCACACCGCTCGCCCAGGTAAGCGCGATTCAGCTCCAAAGGGAGAAGAGTAAGTTGGCACCACGTCGTCCAGGGGTACCCATGGCAGCCAGGTCACCGTCCCGCCGTAACCGTCCGTATGCTGAGGCTATGGGGTCGCCTCTGTTGAGAGCCCGCCGACCAGAGGAGCGTCCGCAGCCGCCACCGTCGACGCAGCTGCACGAGCGGGCGCCCCTCACCACTCTGTCGAAGCCAGAGGGGTCCCCTATCCCCACCACCGTCCGCGTCGACTCCAGGGCAAGGAGTCGGCCGGACACCGTCATGGAGTCGGTTGGCGACTCGCCGAGGAAGGAGATGTCCCTGCAGGAGGCCCTCCTGCAGCTGTACGGCCCCGATCCGCCCGAGGCGAGTCCGTCCTTTTACCGGCCATCGACTCCATCGACGCCATCATCCACGCTGTCACCAAGGACCCTGGCGGACTGGCTGCTCGTGGAGACGTCACCGCTGCCGACCACACCGGACCGACCCATCACGCCAAGGCCACCGAGGTGGGCCAGCCAGGAGCAGTTGGACTCCCTGTTTGGTCTATCTCCGGCTTCGTTAGCAAAGCGGTCAGGCCTGACGCGCAAGGACTCACCGCCGGTTCGGGCACCGCCGCCGTTTCCGTTTCAGGTGCCGGACCGGAAACCCTTGAGGGCGAGGCTGACCCCCCAAACGGCAGGCCCAGGGCGTCCAGTCCAGAGTGTTCCTGGCCCCACGACTTTGGGCGTGATGGAGGGGATCATCCCCATAGCCAGCTCCACGTTGCCGCCTCCTCAGTTGCAACCGCCAACGTCCGGATACCGCTGAGCCGTCCTGGAGGAGGGACCACGTGGATCTGGGTGGAGCAGCCGGATACACCACCCCCCCCGACACCGCAGGAGAAGGCGGAAGCGGCAGTCCACACGCCGCTGACGAGCAGCATCCACCAAGGGTACCGCCATTTTGTTTTATTTCTTTTGTTAACCGTGGCCTGAAAAGGTTTTTGTTAGTTGTTGTTTACAACATCAGTTTCCCAAGTTTTTGCTTGATTTTTACTTACCGCACCGCTGTTTAAATTTTTGTTGTTTTTACCTCTCGCTAAGAGAGGTATTGCATTCATGCTAAAAATCGCATATCCAGATTTTATTGAATAAGCACGTTTTAAGGTCCTTACAATCCGATTTTAACATTTTTACGATGATGTCTGTGTGTGTGTGTGTGTGTGTGTGTGGATGTGTGTGTGTGTGTGTGTGTGTGTGTGTGGGATGTTGGAAGGACGGTTACTCAAAAACTATAAGACTTAAAATTTGTTTAACTACGTATTTCCCAATCGGACATTCCCGGGAAGATCTGAAAAGGTTTTGGTAACAATTGGACAACCGGAAGTAGAAGATTCTTGAAAAAAAATCTTCTAAATATTATTTTTTGAAAATTTTTCTTGATAATATTAAAGAAAAATAAATTCTCTTTCTGATACATTTAAATATTTTTATACATATTTTATAGATTTAGAGATAAAAGGAATATAATATATAAAATAATGTTGTAATTAATTTTACAACCGAAAGAATGCCATGGATTTAAATTGTCAAAAAATGTCAGTGTCAGAAATCCGGAGACATTACTGAAGATTTTTTCTGGGAAGTATATACATTATATTATTTCTTATTGCATTAATAGTTTAATATTTAATATTATAGGTATATTACACATACCCTTCATATATGCTGTTACTTCCGACAATGAATTGGAAACATCACGAAAAATTTCTTCATAGAATGAATTTAAATTTAAAAAATCTAAATATATGGAATAGATATAAGTAGAATTTTTGGTGTAGAGTGTAAGTATACAAGAAATGTTAAATACATTAAGGCGCGAGTAGTTATGTGACTTTTTGGCCTTGACAAGCAGATATGGGGGCCAATGTCAGAATTATAGCTAGTAATTATGTATATAGATGTCATATATCATAATTTCTCATTCTAAATTTAGTGATTTTCCAATTTCATGTGATTTATTTTCCTCGACAAGTCAATTCCACACTCCTGGTGACAAATTAACTACGTGAATTTAGAAAATCCTGAAATTTTTAATGAAAAATTCTGACATTTATGTACATAATTACTAATTATCATTCTGAAACGGGCCCCCACATCTGCTTGTCAAGACCAACAATGTAACATGACTGTTCGCGCCCTATACTTAACCAAAAAAAGGAAGTGGCGAGAGGTATTGTGCTGGCCACAACAGATTTTTTTTTATTGGTGCACAGAAGGCCGTAACTGTTAGTTTGATTTATCCGTTTTGCATTTCTTCTGTTGGCCAATTCCAGTTATTTCAGCTGTAAAGTTTTTATGTTGCATTCAAAGCAACAGTCAAAAAAAAAATATTAAATAAGTCTATTCACTATTTTTTTTAAACCGGAGTAAGAGGGGGAAACTGATTTTACAAATAACTGGGAATGGACACTGCGATAAGGTACGTATCGTTTCAAAATATACAAACTCATTCTCCTGCTACAGCTTCACTGCATCCACCAAATTGATTCTGCCGACAATTCACTTTTTTCAAATACTAATATCTTGCATTTATCAACATTCAACACCAGATTCATATTTTTTCCAACTACATGTATTCTCTTTATCATTCTCTCAGTTGCTCCGCATTTTCAATCAAAATAACTATATCATCCGCATGTAAATGTTTTTATTTACTCCGATTTTAAGAAATTAGAACCTCGTTTGCTGATCTTTTTGCGACAAAATAACTTTGGCTGCTCGCTTGCCATTATTACAAAGCACGTGAATACAATAGACAACAAAATACAACTTTACACTACTGTAACAAATTCTTAAATAATCCTACTACCGGCCGCCGCTGTAACAAGTAGTAAATAAATCCGACCGACTCTGCGCCAAGTAACAGATTCGAATATATTCTACTGACTGTTCCAATGTAACAGGGCGTAAATTAAGCCGGACTTCTCAAAGTAGCCTAAGGGAAGGGGAGGATTATTACAACCTGTTCCGGTGGTTAGCGAATGGTTGAGAAACCACCTATTGCGTTTGCGGACAGATTGGACCGAAATGGGAGCAGGCGAAATGTGGAGTAAGGGTACTTACCCCGTACCAGACGTACGTCACGGAACTGCTGGGCGGATTGGCTGGAACCTCGTGGATTCCACTTCACAACACTTCACCGGGTGTTCGGGATTTAATTTAATAATTCTAACGCCAGTTAGATTTAATTAAATTATATATTGAAGTTAAGAACGGTTACAAGATATGAATATACACAAAAAATAAACACTTATATAATTACGTGGGCGAATATGACAAGGTTAAAGCGAAGTGATCTCGGAAAGTGCTGCCTGCTAACTAACTTTCAGCGTTCGGTCAGAGTCTTAGCTGGATATTTTTGCTAACTAGACAAAATTTAGCCGTCTGACCCCTCAAGCCTATATTTGAATATATCACGCCACAGAATTATGCTTTATGCAATGTCACACTACAAAACGCAATATAAAATAAATGCTGCGAAAAATAAGACAATGTATAAACTCGGGAGGAAATATGGAGCCACCAATTTCATTATTGTTTATCTATTCACCGCTAGGTCTACTCATAGCGCCACTTCCTTATATTTCATGAAAATATTTACCGAATTTGTTTAAATTGCGAATATATTCTATATAAAAAGATAAATATTTAAAATACTTACCTGAGACATATAGAAATATGTATAGTACCTAACACTAAACAAAATTTAACATTAGAACTTCATACACTTGAGAAAAAAATATAATTAAACATTTAATTTTTTTTATGTATGTTCTCGAAGTTTAATTTTCGATTTTTCTTTATTGATATGTATAACATAATTCTTCAAAGCATATTAAAGTTTAAACAAAATTTAACGTTTAGTATAGAAGAGACACATTAAAATGTATGAAAAAAGTAGGTTTTTTGTATTTTTAAAATTGTTCTCGAAGTTCATTTTTTTTTTATTTTTACATATTTTATTCCCTATCCTGTTATAAATTTTTCATGCAAATTTAATTAAAATTCAACATTTAGAACTAAAGATATTTTAAAAATAATATTTAAATGATTGTTTTGGGTGAATAAATAGATACAAAGATTATTGAAACTATTTTATTTTCATGACAAATTGTTTCCTTTTTATTATTATATAGGAAGAGATCATATTACATTATACAATTTTAAATAAAACATGAAAAACCTATTCACTAATTTTGAATTTCGCGGGCAGGGGTATCATTTCACCTTAAGAGGACATTATTCTAACTTCTTAGTTACTCAGGGGAAACAACGTGTGGTGGCCGGTATCCGGTGGGACGGCGTAGCATCAGTAAGGTGCTCTACAATGATTACTACCACCCCACTATGCAACGTGGATTAAGAATTTATATTTAAATCTCAACGGAATTAAATAATTTGGAAATACTGTTATCTCTGAAAAATATGTAACACAGGACAATTGTTGTGATCTTGTAATTCTGATTAAGTATATTTTACCGACAAATTATTTTTAGACATACGCGGCCCGCGACCGCATGTTCTTTATAAAATTTATTTTAATTTTTGAGAGAATGTGGTAAAATAATTATGAAATTAAAAATAGGTATAACAACTTTATTTTGAAAAACTTTTGCAATATTTTCATTTCAATTAATAATTTTTAATGCAACATAACAATACCTCTCGCCACTTCCTTTTTTTGGTTACATAAATATAGGGCGCGAACAGTCATGTTACATTGTTGGCCTTGACAAGCAGATGTGGGAGCCCGTTTCAGAATGATAATTAGTAATTATGTATATAGATGTCAAATGTCAGAATTTTTCATTACATATTTAAAGATTTTCTAAATTCACGTAGTTAATTTGTCACCAGGAGTGTGGAATTTACTTGTCGAGGACAGACATCATCGTAAAAATGTTAAAATCGGATTATAGGGACCTTAAAACGTGCTTATTCAATAAAATCTGGTTATGCGATTTTTAGCATGAATCAAATACCTCTCTTCTAATAAATAAACCGATAGTTCATAACTTTTCAGTATGATACGCAATTACTTTTGAATAATAATAGTTATTCCGTAATTTTAAATTCCTGGTTTGTTATTGTCGCGAGTAGAAATTTTCTGGTAGCAGAGTTTTTGAAGCATATTTCTCTCCCAAAATATTTCATCCTTTACAATATGTTATCAAATATAAAAATATTTATAATTCGTGAGTAATAATACAATCAGTTGTTGCATGTATCTTACTTTTTTCTATACGGTGCATGCGTGGATGGTAAGTAAATATTATGTATCATACAAATCTCGACCCTATGGGTCTTAAATTCCCAAACTACATTCTCGACCTAAAAACTATCACATGTCACATGTCATGTTATTAAAATTTAATAATTCTCAAAATAAATTTGTAGTCACACAATAAGAAATTTATTAATATTTGGTTCTAAATTTTCCATAAATTATTAAGTTAAATAAAAATGATTATTTGTAAATTGGAGATTAAAAAGTAAATGTAGATTAGTAAATAGACTTTTAAAAATCTATTGGCGCAACCGGCCCTTTTTTATAAAAATAAATTTATATTATTATATATTAGCAATATACAAATGATATAAACGTTTTGTAGATACATCAACAAAATTAATATGTATGTATGTCTTCAAAAATAATTATTGTTTACAATGAATAAATACTGAACATAAAATACTCATATCGCAATTCGCTACTGTACTGCAGGGACTTAAAATCATAAGCCCGAACGTACATAATTTTTCTCTAAGGATAAGGCTATAAGCTTATCTTGGAAGTTTATGGGCATGTGTAAATACACTTGAAAGGATCTAGTTGTACGTTTTAGGTACCAAATTTAATCCAAACGCAATAATTGAAAAAATCGATATTTGACCTTTAGTTCCGGTAGTACCGAATTAATAACTATAATATTTACTGATCAAAGATTCAGAATTTCAGTATTGTAAAATTTAACTTAGGTACGTGGTATAAAACTAAATCTAATGTAAAATAGCAACAATAATAAATATAATAATAAAACGAAAAACAAGTATGAAACTAAATAAGTAACAAAAACGAGATACAAAAATACCTCAACAAACAAATTTAACAACAATTTACCGCATTCGGCACTCAACCATCAACTTTATACAAAGCAAAGACTAATAATTGTGAAATATTTTCTCGTCAATTCGGTCTGTCTGTATCTATTATGAAAAAAGTAGGTTTTTTGTATTTTTAAAATTGTTCTCGAAGTTCATTTTTTTTTATTTTCACATATTCCCTATCCTGTTATAAATTTTTCATGCAAATTTAATTAAAATTTAACATTTAGAACTGAAGATATTTTAAAAATAATATTTAAATTATTGTTTTGGTCAATAAATAGATACAAAGATTATTGAAACTATTTTATTTTCATGACAAATTGTTTCCTTTTTATTATTATATAGGAAGAGATCATATTACATTATACAATTTTAAATAAAACATGAAAAACCTATTCACTAATTTTGAACTTCGCGGGCAGGGGTATCATTTCACCTTAATAGTATTACCCCTTGTACACGGGGTGTACAGCCACGATAATAATAGTTTCAACAAAACATTTAGCTCCGCCCACTATGAAAATCTTGGCATTTTACGCCTGTAAGTAGGCAATGTGTATTCGAAAAACAATAATTTTCTGGAACAAACTACAGCACCACGAATGAACGTATATGCTTAAAATTTGGTATATTTATAAATAAAGGTTGTGTACACTATGATGACCCACTATTATATCAATATATATTTTACTTATTTTTGTAGTAAATTTGTTGTCAAAAATAGATTAACTTTTCAACAAAAAACAAAAAATTCCCATTGATACAAAATTAATAATTAGCGGTTAGCATACTTTTTCCATCCTTTATGTACATAATAGTGAAAAAATGAATGAAATATGTGCTATCATATACTTAGGGTTTGTTCCAGAAAAATAGTCTATATTTCGTATCGGAGAATGTCCTCTTAAGATCTTTCAGAATGCGTGACATGGTTCTAGCGGGGAACTTCATTTCCCTATACATGATTTTCTGATTCCGGAGTGGATTTCTCCAAATTCTCTCGCGAACAGATTTGACGGCTGCTGGATCCCTAGTTGTGCATGGCCAACCGCTCCTTGGTCTGTCATCAATTAATAACATATCGTTGTTAATAGTTTTTGTTAAATAGAGTCGTACTTATTTTAATAATATATTTATTGCAAAACACATACATTTCATATTATATTTTTAACCAACTGTCATTCTCTTGTGTCGACGAAAAAAAACCTAGCAACAAATATGACATAAACAAATAGTACTTTTTAAGGTAAAAATGAACATAAAGAATCAGAATTATTTCATTAAATCCCCCTATTTCTTTGTGGTCATTTTTCTTCTTTACATGTAATGGTTTAAGTTCAAATTTTTCGTATGTATCCGTAAAGTCTCTGAAGTTAAATTCTTTGTCATCATATCTGCTTCAAGATCTTTGTTGTTTTTATATTGCATAGTAAGATAACCTTTTTCCAGTTCATCTTTGATGAAATAATACTTGCGATTGATATGTCTGGTACGAACGCTAACTTTGTGATTTTTAGTCCAATTTATAAGTGCTTGTGAATCTGTGTTGATAATCATTTTATCAGGTTCTTCTCCGGTTATATCTTCTAATAATGACTTGACCCATATTCCGCAACAAATGGCATCGCAAGCAGATATTAATTCTGCTTCCATTGTTGATAACGCGACAAGTTTCTGTTTGCTACTTTTCCAGCTAATTAAGGAATCTCCGTATTGGATGATATATCCACCAAATGACTTTGCATCATATGTCGTACTCCAACTTGCATCTGATGTAATGTTGATTTGTTTACCAGACTTCTTAAATAATAAACCATAGTGCTCTGTTCCTTTTAAATACCTTAGGACCCTTTTTATGGCTATCCAGTGTATATATCGCGGATCTTTGCAGTATTGGGATAGGTTACTGACTGCAAATGAAATGTCTGGGCGGGTTCCAACAGGTAGATGCATCAGTGAACCAATGACTTCTTGATAGTCTTTTATAGGGAATTTGTTTGATTGTTCGTATATATTAAGTTTTTCACCTATTGCACCAGGTGTTTTTACAGGCTTGCAGTTTTCCATATTGTATTTGTTCAAAATTTTCCTTACGTATTCCTTTTGCCTCAATGTGATGTTATTACTATTTCTTCCTATTTCTATGCTGAGGAACATATTTGATTTTGTTGTTTCATTAAAACTTATGCTTCTTTCCAAAATATTGGTGAAATCTCGTATGGTGTCTTCCGAATCAGCTATAATAAAAAAATCGTCAACATATATTCCACAGTATAAATTTGAGTTTCCTTCTCTCTTCAGGTATATGCAGGGATCTGACTGCGATGGATGTAGTCCTGCTTCCTCCAAAATTTCTTTGAATTTGAAATACCAGCATCTTCCTGATTGTGGTAATCCATAGATTCTTTTCTTCAAGAAACACACTTCCTCTGAATCATTAACATAACCCGGTGGTTGTTCCATGAATGTTGTTTCCTTTAGATCAGCATTCAAATATACTGCATATAAATATGAACTGGAAAAAGGTTATCTTACTATGCAATATAAAAACACCAAAGATCTTGAAGCAGATATGATGACAAAGAATTTAACTTCAGAGACTTTATGGATACATACGAAAAATTTGAACTTAAACCATTACATGTAAAGAAGAAAAATGACCACAAAGAAATAGGGGGATTTAATGAAATAATTCTGATTCTTTATGATCATTTTTACCTTAAAAAGTACTATTTGTTTATGTCATATTTGTTGCTAGGTTTTTTTTCGTCGACACAAGAGAATAACAGTTGATTAAAAATATAATATGAAATGTATGTGTTTTGCAATAAATAAATTATTAAAATAAGTACGACTCTATTTAACAAAAACTATTAACAACGATATGTTATTAATTGATGACAGACCAAAGGAGCGGTTGGCCATGCACAACTAGGGATCCAGCAGCCGTCAAATCTGTTCGCGAGATAATTTGGAGAAATCCACTCCGGAATCAGAAAATCATGTATAGGGAAATGAAGTTCCCCGCTAGAACCATGTCACGCATTCTGAAAGATCTTAAACTTGGAACTTATCGCAGAAGCACAGGGCAGCGATTAACAGCGACCATACGTCACATAAGAGCCACGAGAGCTAAGAAGTTACTCCAGCAACACGCAAACGGAAGTCATCAGCAAATTCTTTTTACGGATGAAATATTTTTCACTGTAGAAGAAAAATTCAACCGCCAAAATGATTGAATGTATGCCCATAGCTCTCGGGAAGGGGTCACCACCCAGCGTCAGTGATGGTTTGGTGGAGGATGTCGTATGACGGCGTTACGAAGTTGCATTTCTGCGAACAAGGGGTAAAAACGCGAGCAGGAAATTACCAGAGCGACATATTAGAGCAAGTTGTAAAGCCATTGAATGATTCCTTGTTCGCTGGTAAGCACTGGATTTTTCAGCAAGATTCAACGCCCGCACACAAAGCGAAGTCGTCGCAACGCCTGGTTAGAGCTGAATTTACCGGAATTTATTGCCGTTGAAGATCGGCCCTCTGGAATCCTTTGGACTACCGCTTATGGTATGTATTAGAGGAGAAGGCCTGCTCCAAACCTCATCGCATTATTGAGACATTAAAGGCTGATTTGGTAAAGACAGCAGCTTCCATACCCCTGGAAGCGGTGCGTGCTGCAATCGATGAGTGGCCGGGACGTTTGAAGAAGTGTGTCAAAGAACGAGTCGGTCATATTGAGTATTTTTTTAAAGATTAATAGTTATGTAACAATAAAATCACATTCATTTTTTATCAGATTTCTTTTTTATGTAGAATAAGCCTTCCTTGTATTAGGGACAGTATTTATGGCACGACTACGTACATAAGAACTTGTTAAATTTAGTAGGTACAATACTTTTGAATGGGAGATGCTGGGCAAAGCTAATCATATATGGCAGCAGGTAACTTAAGCACTTTGACTATGTGAAATTTGAAAACAGTGGCTACCATGACACTGACAGCTCGTATTTGTTATGGTTTGGGTTTGATAGGAGCTGATTCGGCCACTTAAAATTGTATAATTTATTTATTTAACATCCCATCCATCCCACAGGATCGAAATCCCAGTTTCGGGGTGAATGCACAAAGATTACATAATGGTACAAACAACAATGTTTCAGCACAAAAAAGAGAAATAAATATATATCTATAACATGAAAAATTAACCTAAAATATATTTATTAATGCTTGCTTAAAGTGTCTGAATGACAAGTAATGGATATCAATATTATTTGAAATATTATTAAAAATAAAGCATAATTGTCTGATGGGCGATCTTGCCTCATAGTTAGTTCTGATAAGTGAATATTGAAAAGTGTATTTACTTCTAGAAGATAGGCGTGGGACAGAAAATGGTATACTAGCTAAACAAATAGGATCGTCTATAATATTGTTAACTAATTTATATACATAAATCGAAGATTGCATCTTTCTTCTATTTTCTAAAGACATCAAGTTGCAAAAGGATAATAAGTTGTAGTAGAGTGAGAAGTTAGCAACAAACGGATAGACGTTATTTTACAGACGCAATTTGTTGAAACAATTATTTTCTATAAAATATAAATAATAATTCCGGAAAATAGTACTCCAAGAAGCTTTTTTTTCAGTACTGTCAATAAACTGAATAAAATTGTACAACTATAAACACTTAGGTGAAAAATAAATAATTTATTTTTATAACCTCAAAATATAAACGAGATGGCAGATCAAATACAACAAATACTTGATAAATTACAGAAACTAGACAGTATTGAAGGTAGTATAAACGAAATAAAAGATAAATTTGATGAATTCCAAAATCAAATTAAATCTGTGAGGGATAGGTGCACTGAACTTGAAGATTTTGTAGACACACAGAGACAAGCAAATACAAAACTAGAAAACTACCTAAAGAGAAAAAACCTAATTTTCCATGGTATTCCAGAAACTGAAGAAAATAGTAACGACTTGGAATCCAAGTTAAAGAAGATAATAAATCAGTACTTGAAAGCCAACATTCAAGAACACGACTTCGAAGAAGTATACAGATTGGGCAAGAAAAACGACAGTATCCCACAAACAAGACCTGTGCGTATAATATTTGTATCCTTAAAAGTAAAAAACTGTATCTGGGAGAACAAAAAAAAGCTAGCTGGTACAAAAATCTTCATAAACAAAGATATGACCTTGGAAGAACGCGAAACAAGAAAAAATCTTATAGAAACAAAAAACAAATTAAGGGAAGAAGGTAAATCTGTAACAATATATAAAAATAAACTTATTGTGAAGGAGAACAAAGAAAAAGACAACTCTACTAAGATTTTACAAGATAATTCAGCAAAGCGGGGCCGAGGCAGTCAATCCTCCGATGAGGCAGCAAACCAACACACACCGAAGGTACCGAAGCAACCAGTTCAAGGGGTATTAAGCAGGGAATTTTTTCGTGCCCCAATCAAGTAATATTAATGAAACTAAGATAAAAAAACGTATACAAAATAAGTTAAGTAATAATGTAAAAAATATTTTTTGGAATATTAGTTTTTGGAATGTAAATGGAGTAAATAATTTACATGTTTTAGGTTACAATACCCAGCAGAAACTTCTTACAACAGATATTATTTGTTTATGCGAGACCTGGCATCAATACGATAATATAAAGCTGCCAGAATTTCTGAATAAGTATAGTAAAACGGTCATAGTCAGTGAGGCGGTGAAAAAAATTCATAACTTTTCATATTAACCGACTAAAATATCACTGGGACCAAGAAATGTTATGTACTCTTTGTAATAAACAAGAACAAGAAAATTTACAACACTTTCTGATAACATGCCCCATTTATGAACCGTACAGAACGTACTATCTTCGCCCATACCTCACTGACTCTGACAGTTCGCAAATCATAAACTTATTGGAAAATTTAGACGTAAGAAAAACTAATAATATTTTTCACTATGTTACTAAAAGTTTAATCTTAAGAAGTTTCTGCATAAACGAGTAAAATTTTATTTCATATGGTTTTGATGCTATTTGTTATGTAAATTATATATTAAATTATTATGTGCAATAAGCTTACATACATACATTATATTATATTCTTTTTACTTTTTCTCTCTCTTTGTTATAAGATGTAATATCTTACGAACAAATAAAGTTTATTATTATTATTATTATTATTATTATTATTATTATTATTATTATTATTATTATTATTATTATTATTATTATATATCATGAGTAGGATAAGCTCCATATGTTTTATAGTAACAGTACTTCACAAATTTTCTTTGAATTCTTTCGATGCTGTTGCAATATACCTTATATAACGAATTCCATATTTGTAAGCAGTATTCCAATTTTGAACGCACAAATGAAAAATATAATATTTTTAAAGTTCTTAACCTATGAAAGGAACGACAATTCCGAATTATAAAGCCTAGATTTTTGTAGGCATATCTTACAATGTAATTTATATGCGCATTGAAAGAGAGCTTAGCATCAAATATGACTCCTAAATCTTTAAATTCTGTAACTCGATCAAGTAGATGGTGTTCCATTTTATAAGAGTAACAGGCTAAAGTGTTTTTTACGGAATATGTCATAATTTTACATTTATTTATATTGAAATGAAGTTTAGAAGATTTAGACTAGTCTAGAATGCTGTTTATATCCTTTTGTAACATATCTTCAGGTGAATTTATTATTTTAGATATCTTCATATCATCGGCATGGAGAAATATATCGGAATGTTTAACACAAGTAATAATGTCATTAATAAATAATATAAATAACAAAGGACCTAGGTTTGAACCTTGTGGTACACCAGAAGTAGGATTATACTGATCAGAATGGTAGTTATTGTAATGTACTTGCATTTTTATGTTAATTAGATATGAAGAAAGGAAAGCTATAAGATTAGGGGAGAAGTTAAAATTATGAGAAAGTTTAGAAAGAAGGATAGTGTGATTAAGCTTGTCGAAAGCTTTGGCAAAGTCTGTATAAACTACGTCTATCTGTCTATTGTCACGAAGTGCTCTTAAACTTTTCTCAGTAAAATTCATAAGATTAGTAGTAGTCGATCTACCTTCCATAAAGCCATGTTGTTGTGGTGCAATGCATTTCTGAGTTTACATTATATATGTATTTGTAAAGAACAGATTCAAAATTTTTAGAGAGATTAGAAAGGATGGAGATAGGTCTGTAATTGGATATATCGCATTTGTCACCAGATTTAAATAGTGGAGTAACAAAAGAAGTTTTAAGAGAAGAAGGAAAAGTATTTGTAGATAGAGAGAGATTGAATAGTATGTGTAGAGGCGGAATGAATATTTCTCGACATCCTTTCAAGATATAGGCGGGAATGTTGTCAGGACCAAGAGTACGGGAGGGTTTGATATCATTAATTGCTTGCCTGATATCTTCTTCAGATATATTAATGATATTTACATAACCTCCAGAATCATGTGTATTAATTAATGAGGGGGATGAAATTTCATTATTTTCATATACACTAGAAAAATAACTTGAGAATCCAAGGACAATGTCAGGAGTAGAATTGTATTCTTTATCATTTAGATGCATTTTACCAGGTATACGCGTATTATTTTTCTTAGCGTTTATAAAGTTCCAAATGATGGCAGGATTATCATTCATTTTGTTCTCAGTAGAAGATATATAATTTCTGTATGCTGTATTTATATCTTTTTAATAAGAGCACGCAATCTATTAAATTCACAACTATAGAACTCGAATTTATTTTTTATATATAGCTTACGATAATGGTTCTTTGAGCTTTATATTGTGAATAATAGATCTCGTGAACCAGGGAGGAAAGTTAGATGAATGTTTATTGCTGATCTTAGGTATACATTGATCGAAAATGTGGTAAAGTATTTCAAAAAAAATTATCAAACGCATCATTCACGTTGTCAAAAATCTTTAAAATATCCCAATTGATTTCAGAGAGTAGGTTATATAGAAGTGGAAAATTTGCAGATTTGAAGTTATAAGTAAGAGAAGAATTAAATGTAGAGTTATTAGATGTAGAATTGACATGACACGAGTAATGATAATACATGGAAGTTAAAAACAATAAAAAAAATTGCTTCCTTCGGCGCTCTCCTTTCGCAAGCGTGTTAATAATATTACATTGTTTTTACCTTCCGTCACCTTTAGATAAAGAAGGTATTGTCTTTATTCAGAAAACTCGGTGGTGAGTTTTTAATGATTAAGCACATTTCAGGGTCCCTAGAATACGATTTTACTATGATGTCTGCATGTGTGTGTGACGATAATTTCAGCCGCGATAACTCCAAAAAAAAAAACGATTTTTACGTATTTCTCTTCCTTACAACCATGTGCAGACGTGATTAAATTTTGGTTATAATTCGTCAACCGAAAGTCCCCTTATTTGAAGAATTTTGCAGTTTCTTGAAAAAGCGCTGTTAAATTTTATTCTCTATACGATTTGATTGCATTTTATAATTCAAATTCAATGGATATAGAGTTAAAAAAATCTGATGTGACCAACACAGTACCTCCCGCCATTTACCTATGTATATAATTTTTATATTTATAAATTTATCCATACAATATATAAAAAAGTATTAACGCAAACTTGTAGAAAATGAAATAATCTTTAATTTTTATAGTAACAAATTGAGAAAAAAATACACTTAAAGGTATTTTTTGAAGAAAAACTATTCTGAGCTTCAAGTAAACTGCCATTTCCGGTTATCCGATTGCCACCAAAATCAGATATTTCCATATTAGAATAAGGTAGAAATACATGGTTTCAAAACTTTTTGAATGATAGTATTTGAGTTAGAGCGTATACACTATACAGGATCCACACATACATACATACATACACACAGACATCGTGAAAATGTTAAAAATGGATTCTAGGGACCTTAAAACGTGCTTATTCAATAAAATCTGGTTATGCGATTTTTAGCACGATCCCTATACCTCCCTTACCAAGGGTAGCGGGAGGTAAAAATTATAAAGAAATTAAAAAATTAAATGTTATACGCAGCAAGCTATGCTATAACCATGGAAACAGCGGGAATTTCTTCAACGCCCGAATATTCAAAACCAGAATATTCATGCACAGAATATTCAAATCCCGAATATTCAAAACCAGAATATTCATGCACAGAATCATTCAACGCCCCAATATTCAAAACCCGAAAATTCAAAAACCGAACGAAAAAGTTTAGGCTACCTGTCACTAGATGTCACTACGAAACGCATTGTCGATATTGTAGTGTACTTTAATTTATTTAGATGAGAATAATAATAGACATACGTTTTCAAATGTCAAAAATGACAGCTTCATCAATAATTATATACGATGTGATTGAATAACTGAATTCTAGATAATAGGTACAGTACAGGCATGTCTACGAAAAATATGTGGAACTTTAAACATTTTTTGAATAATAAACCGTTCTACCGTTTAATAAACAATTACAGTTACATTGTCTACACGAAGTGCCAATATTATAAAGTATGTATATTATAATTACACGAAATAAATGTTATTTTTCTCATTACAGATTCATAGTTTGATTACAAAGATTATAGTAAAAATATCGTTTCGTGAGAGCCGTGAATACTGCAAAGTTCTATCAAACATCGATGATTATGGGCTATTTCTACATGACAATCTATAATACACATAAAATCGTTGTTAATTTTGGTTTGGCGTCGTACAAAGCTCTGCTCTGACACCTCTTATTTTCGCTCTTTTTATAGACAATTTGTGCTTTGAATTAAATTCAAACAACTTTAAATGTTAGAAAATGCCAAATCAGCAAATTTTTCATATTTTATCCACTACTCCGACACCGTTAAAGTTAAAGACATTATAACATGGTTTGAATTCGACATGATTTTTTTTCCTTTCATGAATTTGCACGATTGTTGCTGAGGAATGGTTAGTAGGTTTGAAATTTGCCGATATGAATCTGTTCAAAATATTACAGAAATTTCTTTGGAATTGAAGTGTGTTTTATTTGTGACCCACTCTTTCACTCAAATCGTGTAATACATAATAAGAAAGAGAATTTCATGCTGAACTCATATTTCGAAACTGCGTTGTCCTGTTTATACCCGTGTGAGAGTGGTGAAAGAAAAAGGAGTAATGAGCCGATTTGAATATGTGTCTATAACTTGCAAATGGTCACCTGATCTTTGATACAATTGAAAATCTGTTGAAAACCATTGACAAAAATATTGCAAGGTATAATATTAATAATTCCAAGTAATTATTTAAAATTATAACGGATGCATGGAGATCTATAAAGCACAAAATGCCATGACGAATACAATCTATTATAAATAATTATTAAAGTAGGTATTAAATATGTAACTTTCTTTATTTTCTGTCTAATTTAAGTTTCTTTCATAAGTTGATATTCTGGTTAATTTTTTAAAAATAAATATATTTTTATACAGTCACTCTATTTTTTTGTTGCACCTCACATCTTTTTTCAAATACGTAGTCGTGCCATAAGTTCTGTCCCTGAGTATAAAACACGATAAAAAATATATAAAAATAAAATTAAGGGTGCCTTGAGCATTTGTTTTTTTCAGTAAACATGGAGTGGGCTATTAAAAAGAACCGTGTAGCAGTGATTGCGCTATACAAGTGCAACAAAACACCAGTAGAGATTTTCAATTTGTTAAAACTTCTGAAAATTACGAAGAAGTTTGTTTACCATGCACAACTAGGGATCTAGCAGCCGTCAAATCTGTTCGCGAGAGAATTTGGAGAAATCCACTCCGGAATCAGAAAATCATGTATAGGGAAATGAAGTTCCCCGCTAGAACCATGTCACGCATTCTGAAAGATCTTAAACTTGGAACTTATCGCAGAAGCACAGGGCAGCGATTAACAGCGACCATACGTCACATAAGAGCCACGAGAGCTAAGAAGTTACTCCAGCAACACGCAAACGGAAGTCATCAGCAAATTCTTTTTACGGATGAAATATTTTTCACTGTAGAAGAAAAATTCAACCGCCAAAATGATTGAATGTATGCCCATAGCTCTCGGGAAGGGGTCACCACCCAGCGTCAGTGATGGTTTGGTGGAGGATGTCGTATGACGGCGTTACGAAGTTGCATTTCTGCGAACAAGGGGTAAAAACGCGAGCAGGAAATTACCAGAGCGACATATTAGAGCAAATTGTAAAGCCATTGAATGATTCCTTGTTCGCTGGTAAGCACTGGATTTTTCAGCAAGATTCAACGCCCGCACACAAAGCGAAGTCGTTGCAACGCCTGGTTAGAGCTGAATTTACCGGAATTTATTGCCGTTGAAGATTGGCCCTCTGGAATCCTTTGGACTACCGCTTATGGTATGTATTAGAGGAGAAGGCCTGCTCCAAACCTCATCGCATTATTGAGACATTAAAGGCTGATTTGGTAAAGACAGCAGCTTCCATACCCATGGACGCGGTGCGTGCTGCAATCGATGAGTGGCCGGGACGTTTGAAGAAGTGTGTCAAAGAACGAGTCGTTCATATTGAGTATTTTTTTAAAGATTAATAGTTATGTAACAATAAAATCACATTCATTTTTTATCAGATTTCTTTTTTATGAAGAATAAGCCTTCCTTGTATTAGGGACAGTATTTATGGCACGACTACGTACATAAGAACTTGTTAAATTTAGTAGGTACAATACTTTTGAATGGGAGATGCTGGGCAAAGCTAATCATATATGGCAGCAGGTAACTTAAGCACTTTGACTATGTGAAATTTGAAAACAGTGGCTACCATGACACTGACAGCTCGTATTTGTTATGGTTTGGGTTTGATAGGAGCTGATTCAGCCACTTAAAATTGTATAATTTATTTATTTATTTATTTAACATCCCATCCATCCCACAGGATCGAAATCCCAGTTTCGGGGTGAATGCACAAAGATTACATAATGGTACAAACAACAATGTTTCAGCACAAAAAAGAGAAATAAATATATAACATGAAAAATTAACCTAAAATATATTTATTAATGCTTGCTTAAAGTGTCTGAATGACAAGTAATGGATATCAATATTATTTGAAATATTATTAAAAATAAAGCATAATTGTCTGATGGGCGATCTTGCCTCATAGTTAGTTCTGATAAGTGAATATTGAAAAGTGTATTTACTTCTAGAAGATAGGCGTGGGACAGAAAATGGTATACTAGCTAAACAAATAGGATCGTCTATAATATTGTTAACTAATTTATATACATAAATCGAAGATTGCATCTTTCTTCTATTTTCTAAAGACATCAAGTTGCAAAAGGATAATAAGTTGTAGTATGATATATCATGAGTAGGATAAGCTCCATATGTTTTATAGTAACAGTACTTCACAAATTTTCTTTGAATTCTTTCGATGCTGTTGCAATATACCTTATATAACGGATTCCATATTTGTAAGCAGTATTCCAATTTTGAACGCACAAATGAAAAATATAATATTTTTAAAGTTCTTAACCTATGAAAGGAACGACAATTCCGAATTATAAAGCCTAGATTTTTGTAGGCATATCTTACAATGTAATTTATATGCGCATTGAAAGAGAGCTTAGCATCAAATATGACTCCTAAATCTTTAAATTCTGTAACTCGATCAAGTAGATGGTGTTCCATTTTATAAGAGTAACAGGCTAAAGTGTTTTTTACGGAATATGTCATAATTTTACATTTATTTATATTGAAATGAAGTTTAGAAGATTTAGACTAGTCTAGAATGCTGTTTATATCCTTTTGTAACATATCTTCAGGTGAATTTATTATTTTAGATATCTTCATATCATCGGCATGGAGAAATATATCGGAATGTTTAACACAAGTAATAATGTCATTAATAAATAATATAAATAACAAAGGACCTAGGTTTGAACCTTGTGGTACACCAGAAGTAGGATTATACTGATCAGAATGGTAGTTATTGTAATGTACTTGCATTTTTATGTTAATTAGATATGAAGAAAGGAAAGCTATAAGATTAGGGGAGAAGTTAAAATTATGAGAAAGTTTAGAAAGAAGGATAGTGTGATTAAGCTTGTCGAAAGCTTTGGCAAAGTCTGTATAAACTACGTCTATCTGTCTATTGTCACGAAGTGCTCTTAAACTTTTCTCAGTAAAATTCATAAGATTAGTAGTAGTCGATCTACCTTCCATAAAGCCATGTTGTTGTGGTGCAATGCATTTCTGAGTTTACATTATATATGTATTTGTAAAGAACAGATTCAAAATTTTTAGAGAGATTAGAAAGGATGGAGATAGGTCTGTAATTGGATATATCGCATTTGTCACCAGATTTAAATAGTGGAGTAACAAAAGAAGTTTTAAGAGAAGAAGGAAAAGTATTTGTAGATAGAGAGAGATTGAATAGTATGTGTAGAGGCGGAATGAATATTTCTCGACATCCTTTCAAGATATAGGCGGGAATGTTGTCAGGACCAAGAGTACGGGAGGGTTTGATATCATTAATTGCTTGCCTGATATCTTCTTCAGATATATTAATGATATTTACATAACCTCCAGAATCATGTGTATTAATTAATGAGGGGGATGAAATTTCATTATTTTCATATACACTAGAAAAATAACTTGAGAATCCAAGGACAATGTCAGGAGTAGAATCGTATTCTTTATCATTTAGATGCATTTTACCAGGTATACGCGTATTATTTTTCTTAGCGTTTATAAAGTTCCAAATGATGGCAGGATTATCATTCATTTTGTTCTCAGTAGAAGATATATAATTTCTGTATGCTGTATTTATATCTTTTTTAATAAGAGCACGCAATCTATTAAATTCACAACTATAGAACTCAAATTTATTTTTTATATATAGCTTACGATAATGTTCTTTGAGCTTTATATTGTGAATAATAGATCTCGTGAACCAGGGAGGAAAGTTAGATGAATGTTTATTGCTGATCTTAGGTATACATTGATCGAAAATGTGGTAAAGTATTGTTACGGTCCAAAATTGACTCTAGAACATTTTGCTCCAATATATTATTGCCCTAGATATACGTACCTTCCTGTCGTCTAAATCTAGTTTCCCTTGTCGTATTGTTCCTATTACTCTGTTCAGCATTCGTGTATCTTTGTATATTTATAGTGTTTCGTCCAATGAATTCTTTCTGCTGCTTCTCGTCTCCGTTTTTCTTTTTTGGTTCTAATTATACTTCAAGTGTTCCTATAGTGTCATTTATGTAAAATATGTTTCACTTCGAATCTGTAACTTACCTAAATCCCTTTTCTGGCTATTTTCGCCCTATTTCTAAATGTATTCAATATATTATTCTTTGGCGATCATACGAGGTTAAATTATTGTTTACTTGTTGGACATGTTACTATTTGTCGAGTTTACCAGTGGCGTGGAGCTTCGTTTTTTTTCTTCACTGCATTTCTTCTTTTTATTTTTTTTGTTGCATTAAGCGCCCTCTTGTTCCGGCAAAACTTTGGGGTGCCGGAAGAAGTTTTCAACCGGGAGGACTCGAGTATCTCACGCGGTGTGGACCGCACGTACTTTTTTTACGAGCGCATTTTGGCACATGGCTGCTGTTCGACGTAGAGTTTTGGTATAGTTTTTTTTTGTGTGTTGACGTAAAGTAGAGTGCTCGATTGTTGTCGTTTAGAGCCAATATTTGTTGGTGTCGCTATTGTGCGGATTTTGACAACGTCGGGGTGCTTTTTGTTGACTGTCCAGTTTTGGTGTTTTTCGGTGGTGTTGCGTGTGTGATCACGAGCACTGCATTTGGTTCCTGGAAGTCATATCGCCATGGGCGGATTTGGCCACTCTACCGTGACGTCATTATTCATTGTTGGGACATCTACCACCTGGAGTTCTATCCGTCGACATCGCCTGACTCCGTAGCCCTACTGCACTGTGCGTGCTTCGTGAGATAAGTACTGTATTCTGTTTTTAACATCGTCTTTCTAGTTATGCTTATTGTTGCGAGGAAGACCTAGAGTATATTTTAAATTTAGTGTGGCCTTGGAGGACTGTTAGTCCTTACTGTTAAGTTTTATTTGACGCCTCCTTATTGTTGTTTTAGTGATATCATTGTTTTGTGTTATTTAGAATTTACTGAAGTTTTGTAGAGCGTCATTTATGGTTGAGTATTTTAGTTTAACTATCAAATGGAGCCTTCAGCTCAAGTTTTTTTGATGTTTTATTTAACTGCATTGCCCATTGTAGTAACTTGTAATCTCGCGACGTCTACCGCGTCAACTGGCATGTTTGCCCACTTTATGAAATGGATCCACTTCGCAATGTTGTAGCTGTATTGTTGGTAGTCGAAACTGGGTTATGAGTTCAGGGTGTCACATTACCTTATACTTTAATTAATTATTCAATTCTACATTGTTGTACACTTCATAATTTCTTATCAACTTTGTTCGTGCCTTCAGCACGTTTTAACCTGCTTTTATTAAACTCTGTTTTACAAAATAATTAATTTCTTTTTGTTAACAACCCTCAGTCGTTTACAGGGACACACTGAATTACGGTAGGTATCATCACCTTTATATATCGTTGCCACCGTCCTTTTTGTAATTCTCCGGTTAAGAATTACGTGGCGCCCATTCAACCCCTTTCGGGGGTTGTCCACTTCATTTCAACCCGCTCCCGTCTCCACTGTTTAAAAGCTGGCGGCCGCACACCAAACCAGCTAGGGTGCGTAAGTGCATTCCAATCGCTCACGCAGCGGTTTGGCACGTAACAAATTTTGGCGCCCAACGTGGGGCCATAAACGTTAGGTGGCCATAAACGTAGGGCCTTAAACATAAGAGGGCCTTGTTAATTTTTATTGTTGCCTTCATTGTTGTGCCCATTGTTGTCGTTATTGTTGACTTTATTGTTACAGTCAGTGTGGGCACAATTGTTCCGGCCATGTCGTTCAAGGTCATAGCGTTTCAGGTCGAACTGTTGTTGGGGTCATTTCGACAAACATAGGTCGTTTGATATTTTCATTGTTAGGTGCCGTTATCGTAGGGAATTTAGCGTCGCGATTCAAGGACCATGTCGTTTTTTTTGGGCCATATCGCTTGTTTAGGGCCGTATCGTTTCTTTGGGCCATTTAGCTTTTTTTGGGTTCGTTGTGTCAAGACGTGATTTTCTCTTTATTTGTTTTAAATTAAATGTTTTGCGTCGTCGTTTTAGACCTTTACATTGTTGTTTTATTGTATTGTAGTTTCGTGTAAGTCTCGCACCGTTTTGTCCGTCTCGTTTAGTCCGGATTATTATTGTTAGTTTCGCGTATTTCTCGTGGAGTTTTGTTTCTTCCGTTTCGCCCGTGTCGCCATTGTTGCCGTATGTTAAGAATAGATTCGTGGATGTTCCGTTTCGCTGATTTTGTGCATTTGCAGTAATGTTAGTTGTAGTTGCGGGTTACATTAAATTTTAGACTTATGAGTGGAGGTTTCGTATACTAGTTATAACCCTATGTTTGGGTTTCGCGTTTGCGGATTTGTAGTGTCGAAACCCGTTGACGGTTCTATCATTTTGGTTTGGGGTGTCCTACGGAATTCACGTGGTCCGTAGTGGACATTCATTTTTTGGATAGGCGTCTATCTCTTCGGAGGATTTGGTTCTACTCACTTCGTCTAACACTTATGAACGTTTTCTACTGACGTGTTGTCGTTTGCCTCGTCTGTTCGTATCTTCGCACATTCACTTAATGCTCAAAAGCTCGCGTTTTAGTTTTCCATCGATTACGGACGTTTTCTTTTTTTTTGTGGATCCTTAGAGTTACTATAGTTTCGTGTGTCGCCGTTTTGATCAGTATTTTTTTTGACGCAGTTATCGGAAATTTTCGATGAAAATTTCCTCAGGAAGAAAGGGAGGAGTTGTTACGGTCTAAAATTGACTCTAGAACATTTTGCTCCAATATATTATTGCCCTAAATATACGTACCTTCCTGTCGTCTAAATCTAGTTTCCCTTGTCGTATTGTTCCTATTACTCTGTTCAGCATTCGTGTATCTTTGTATATTTATAGTGTTTCGTCCAATGAATTCTTTCTGCTGCTTCTCGTCTCCGTTTTTCTTTTTTGGTTCTAATTATACTTCAAGTGTTCCTATAGTGTCATTTATGTAAAATATGTTTCACTTCGAATCTGTAACTTACCTAAATCCCTTTTCTGGCTATTTTCGCCCTATTTCTAAATGTATTCAATATATTATTCTTTGGCGATCATACGAGGTTAAATTATTGTTTACTTGTTGGACATGTTACTATTTGTCGAGTTTACCAGTGGCGTGGAGCTTCGTTTTTTTTCTTCACTGCATTTCTTCTTTTTATTTTTTTTGTTGCATTAAGCGCCCTCTTGTTCCGGCAAAACTTTGGGGTGCCGGAAGAAGTTTTCAACCGGGAGGACTCGAGTATCTCACGCGGTGTGGACCGCACGTACTTTTTTTACGAGCGCATTTTGGCACATGGCTGCTGTTCGACGTAGAGTTTTGGTATAGTTTTTTTTTGTGTGTTGACGTAAAGTAGAGTGCTCGATTGTTGTCGTTTAGAGCCAATATTTGTTGGTGTCGCTATTGTGCGGATTTTGACAACGTCGGGGTGCTTTTTGTTGACTGTCCAGTTTTGGTGTTTTTCGGTGGTGTTGCGTGTGTGATCACGAGCACTGCATTTGGTTCCTGGAAGTCATATCGCCATGGGCGGATTTGGCCACTCTACCGTGACGTCATTATTCATTGTTGGGACATCTACCACCTGGAGTTCTATCCGTCGACATCGCCTGACTCCGTAGCCCTACTGCACTGTGCGTGCTTCGTGAGATAAGTACTGTATTCTGTTTTTAACATCGTCTTTCTAGTTATGCTTATTGTTGCGAGGAAGACCTAGAGTATATTTTAAATTTAGTGTGGCCTTGGAGGACTGTTAGTCCTTACTGTTAAGTTTTATTTGACGCCTCCTTATTGTTGTTTTAGTGATATCATTGTTTTGTGTTATTTAGAATTTACTGAAGTTTTGTAGAGCGTCATTTATGGTTGAGTATTTTAGTTTAACTATCAAATGGAGCCTTCAGCTCAAGTTTTTTTGATGTTTTATTTAACTGCATTGCCCATTGTAGTAACTTGTAATCTCGCGACGTCTACCGCGTCAACTGGCATGTTTGCCCACTTTATGAAATGGATCCACTTCGCAATGTTGTAGCTGTATTGTTGGTAGTCGAAACTGGGTTATGAGTTCAGGGTGTCACATTACCTTATACTTTAATTAATTATTCAATTCTACATTGTTGTACACTTCATAATTTCTTATCAACTTTGTTCGTGCCTTCAGCACGTTTTAACCTGCTTTTATTAAACTCTGTTTTACAAAATAATTAATTTCTTTTTGTTAACAACCCTCAGTCGTTTACAGGGACACACTGAATTACGGTAGGTATCATCACCTTTATATATCGTTGCCACCGTCCTTTTTGTAATTCTCCGGTTAAGAATTACGTGGCGCCCATTCAACCCCTTTCGGGGGTTGTCCACTTCATTTCAACCCGCTCCCGTCTCCACTGTTTAAAAGCTGGCGGCCGCACACCAAACCAGCTAGGGTGCGTAAGTGCATTCCAATCGCTCACGCAGCGGTTTGGCACGTCACAGTATTTCAAAAAAAATTATCAAACGCATCATTCACGTTGTCAAAAATCTTTAAAATATCCCAATTGATTTCAGAGAGTAGGTTATATAGAAGTGGAAAATTTGCAGATTTGAAGTTATAAGTAAGAGAAGAATTAAATGTAGAGTTATTAGATGTAGAATTGACATGACACGAGTAATGATAATACATGGAAGTTAAAAACAATAAAAAAAATTGCTTCCTTCGGCGCTCTCCTTTCGCAAGCGTGTTAATAATATTACATTGTTTTTACCTTCCGTCACCTTTAGATAAAGAAGGTATTGTCTTTATTCAGAAAACTCGGTGGTGAGTTTTTAATGATTAAGCACATTTCAGGGTCCCTAGAATACGATTTTACTATGATGTCTGCATGTGTGTGTGACGATAATTTCAGCCGCGATAACTCCAAAAAAAAAACGATTTTTACGTATTTCTCTTCCTTACAACCATGTGCAGACGTGATTAAATTTTGGTTATAATTCGTCAACCGAAAGTCCCCTTATTTGAAGAATTTTGCAGTTTCTTGAAAAAGCGCTGTTAAATTTTATTCTCTATACGATTTGATTGCATTTTATAATTCAAATTCAATGGATATAGAGTTAAAAAAATCTGATGTGACCAACACAGTACCTCCCGCCATTTACCTATGTATATAATTTTTATATTTATAAATTTATCCATACAATATATAAAAAAGTATTAACGCAAACTTGTAGAAAATGAAATAATCTTTAATTTTTATAGTAACAAATTGAGAAAAAAATACACTTAAAGGTATTTTTTGAAGAAAAACTATTCTGAGCTTCAAGTAAACTGCCATTTCCGGTTATCCGATTGCCACCAAAATCAGATATTTCCATATTAGAATAAGGTAGAAATACATGGTTTCAAAACTTTTTGAATGATAGTATTTGAGTTAGAGCGTATACACTATACAGGATCCACACATACATACATACATACACACAGACATCGTGAAAATGTTAAAAATGGATTCTAGGGACCTTAAAACGTGCTTATTCAATAAAATCTGGTTATGCGATTTTTAGCACGATCCCTATACCTCCCTTACCAAGGGTAGCGGGAGGTAAAAATTATAAAGAAATTAAAAAATTAAATGTTATACGCAGCAAGCTATGCTATAACCATGGAAACAGCGGGAATTTCTTCAACGCCCGAATATTCAAAACCAGAATATTCATGCACAGAATATTCAAATCCCGAATATTCAAAACCAGAATATTCATGCACAGAATCATTCAACGCCCCAATATTCAAAACCCGAAAATTCAAAAACCGAACGAAAAAGTTTAGGCTACCTGTCACTAGATGTCACTACGAAACGCATTGTCGATATTGTAGTGTACTTTAATTTATTTAGATGAGAATAATAATAGACATACGTTTTCAAATGTCAAAAATGACAGCTTCATCAATAATTATATACGATGTGATTGAATAACTGAATTCTAGATAATAGGTACAGTACAGGCATGTCTACGAAAAATATGTGGAACTTTAAACATTTTTTGAATAATAAACCGTTCTACCGTTTAATAAACAATTACAGTTACATTGTCTACACGAAGTGCCAATATTATAAAGTATGTATATTATAATTACACGAAATAAATGTTATTTTTCTCATTACAGATTCATAGTTTGATTACAAAGATTATAGTAAAAATATCGTTTCGTGAGAGCCGTGAATACTGCAAAGTTCTATCAAACATCGATGATTATGGGCTATTTCTACATGACCATCTATAATACACATAAAATCGTTGTTAATTTTGGTTTGGCGTCGTACAAAGCTCTGCTCTGACACCTCTTATTTTCGCTCTTTTTATAGACAATTTGTGCTTTGAATTAAATTCAAACAACTTTAAATGTTAGAAAATGCCAAATCAGCAAATTTTTCATATTTTATCCACTACTCCGACACCGTTAAAGTTAAAGACATTATAACATGGTTTGAATTCGACATGATTTTTTTTCCTTTCATGAATTTGCACGATTGTTGCTGAGGAATGGTTAGTAGGTTTGAAATTTGCCGATATGAATCTGTTCAAAATATTACAGAAATTTCTTTGGAATTGAAGTGTGTTTTATTTGTGACCCACTCTTTCACTCAAATCGTGTAATACATAATAAGAAAGAGAATTTCATGCTGAACTCATATTTCGAAACTGCGTTGTCCTGTTTATACCCGTGTGAGAGTGGTGAAAGAAAAAGGAGTAATGAGCCGATTTGAATATGTGTCTATAACTTGCAAATGGTCACCTGATCTTTGATACAATTGAAAATCTGTTGAAAACCATTGACAAAAATATTGCAAGGTATAATATTAATAATTCCAAGTAATTATTTAAAATTATAACGGATGCATGGAGATCTATAAAGCACAAAATGCCATGACGAATACAATCTATTATAAATAATTATTAAAGTAGGTATTAAATATGTAACTTTCTTTATTTTCTGTCTAATTTAAGTTTCTTTCATTAGTTGATATTCTGGTTAATTTTTTAAAAATAAATATATTTTTATACAGTCACTCTATTTTTTTGTTGCACCTCACATCTTTTTTCAAATACGTAGTCGTGCCATAAGTTCTGTCCCTGAGTATAAAACACGATAAAAAATATATAAAAATAAAATTAAGGGTGCCTTGAGCATTTGTTTTTTTCAGTAAACATGGAGTGGGCTATTAAAAAGAACCGTGTAGCAGTGATTGCGCTATACAAGTGCAACAAAACACCAGTAGAGATTTTCAATTTGTTAAAACTTCTGAAAATTACGAAGAAGTTTGTTTACCATGCACAACTAGGGATCTAGCAGCCGTCAAATCTGTTCGCGAGAGAATTTGGAGAAATCCACTCCGGAATCAGAAAATCATGTATAGGGAAATGAAGTTCCCCGCTAGAACCATGTCACGCATTCTGAAAGATCTTAAACTTGGAACTTATCGCAGAAGCACAGGGCAGCGATTAACAGCGACCATACGTCACATAAGAGCCACGAGAGCTAAGAAGTTACTCCAGCAACACGCAAACGGAAGTCATCAGCAAATTCTTTTTACGGATGAAATATTTTTCACTGTAGAAGAAAAATTCAACCGTCAAAATGATTGAATGTATGCCCATAGCTCTCGGGAAGGGGTCACCACCCAGCGTCAGTGATGGTTTGGTGGAGGATGTCGTATGACGGCGTTACGAAGTTGCATTTCTGCGAACAAGGGGTAAAAACGCGAGCAGGAAATTACCAGAGCGACATATTAGAGCAAATTGTAAAGCCATTGAATGATTCCTTGTTCGCTGGTAAGCACTGGATTTTTCAGCAAGATTCAACGCCCGCACACAAAGCGAAGTCGTCGCAACGCCTGGTTAGAGCTGAATTTACCGGAATTTATTGCCGTTGAAGATTGGCCCTCTGGAATCCTTTAGACTACCGCTTATGGTATGTATTAGAGGAGAAGGCCTGCTCCAAACCTCATCGCATTATTGAGACATTAAAGGCTGATTTGGTAAAGACAGCAGCTTCCATACCCCTGGAAGCGGTGCGTGCTGCAATCGATGAGTGGCCGGGACGTTTGAAGAAGTGTGTCAAAGAACGAGTCGGTCATATTGAGTATTTTTTTAAAGATTAATAGTTATGTAACAATAAAATCACATTCATTTTTTATCAGATTTCTTTTTTATGTAGAATAAGCCTTCCTTGTATTAGGGACAGTATTTATGGCACGACTACGTACATAAGAACTTGTTAAATTTAGTAGGTACAATACTTTTGAATGGGAGATGCTGGGCAAAGCTAATCATATATGGCAGCAGGTAACTTAAGCACTTTGACTATGTGAAATTTGAAAACAGTGGCTACCATGACACTGACAGCTCGTATTTGTTATGGTTTGGGTTTGATAGGAGCTGATTCGGCCACTTAAAATTGTATAATTTATTTATTTATTTATTTAACATCCCATCCATCCCACAGGATCGAAATCCCAGTTTCGGGGTGAATGCACAAAGATTACATAATGGTACAAACAATGTTTCAGCACAAAAAAGAGAAATCCACTCCGGAATCAGAAAATCATGTGTAGGGAAATGAAGTTCCCCGCTAGAACCATGTCACGCATTCTGAAATATCTTAAACTTGAGCTTATCGCAGAAGCACAGGACAGCGATTAACAGCGACCATACGTCACATAAGAGCCACGAGAGCTAAGATGTTATTCCAGCGACACGCAAACGGAAGTCATCGGCAAATTCTTTTTACGGATGAAAAATTTTTCACTGTAGAAGAAAAATTCAACCGCCAAAATGATTGAATGTATACCCATAGCTCTCGGGAGGCTGCAGAGAAAATCCCGAAGGTAGAAAGGGCTCGCCACCTACCGTCAGTGATGGTTTGGTGGAGGGTGTCGTATGACGGCGATATGAAGTTGCATTTCTGCGAACAAGGGGTAAAAACGCGATCAGGAAATTACCAGAGCGACATATTAGAGCAAGTTGTAAAGCCATTGAATGATTCCTTGTTCGCTGGTAAGCACTGGATTTTTCAGCAAGATTCAGCGCCCGCACACAAAGCGAAGTCGTCGCAATGCTGGTTAGAGCTGAATTTACCGGAATTTATTGTCGTTGAAGATTGGCCCTCTGGAAGTCCAGACCTCAAACCTTTGGACTACCGCTTATGGTGTGTCAAAGAACGAGCCGGTTATTTTGAGTATTTTTTTTTTTTAATTAACAGTTATGTAACAATAAAATCACATTCATTCATCATATATGGCAGCAGTAACTTAAGCACTTTGACCATGTGAAATTTGAAAACAGTGGCCACCATGACACTGATTGCTTGTATTTGTTATGGTTTGGGTTTGATGGGAGCCACTTAAAATTGTATAATACATGGAAGTTAATAACTATAAAAAAATTGCTTCCTTCGGCGCTTTCATTTCGCAAGCGTGTTAATAATATTACATTGTTTTTACCTTCCGTCACCTTTAGGTAAAGAAGGTATTGTCTTTATTCAAAAAATTCGATGGTGAGTTTTTAATGATTAAGCACATTTCAGGGTCCCTAAAATACGATTTTACTATGATGTCTGTATGTGTGTGTGACGATAATTTCAGCCGCGATAATTTCAGCCGCGATAATTTCAGCCGCGATAACTCCAAAAAAAAAAACGATTTTTACGTATTTCTCTTCCTTACATCCATGTGCAGACGTGATTAGATTTTGGTTATAATTCGTCAACCGAAAGTCCCCTCATTTGAAGAATTTTGCAGTTTTTCTTGAAAAAGCGCTGTTAAATTTTATTTTCTATACGATTTGATTGCATTTTATAATTCAAATTCAATGAATAATAGAAAATTATAAAGAAATTAAATGTCATAAGCAGCAAGCTATGCTATAACCATGGAAACAGCTACATACTATATTAAGAAAATTCTGATTCAAAGATGTCAGTATCAAGTGCAATTGACATAGTATGTTTGTATTATAATTTTACTGGAAATATATAAACTTTTGTTAGAAACTTTCACTTTCTGTATTGAATTTGTACAAAATACCTAGAACTGACGGAAGGCAATGTACTGGAAATATAGAAGGAATTTTCTGTATGGAATTGGTGTAAAATACGTACATGTGTCTGCCATAAACGAGCCACCATTGCAAACTTTCTTATTTGAAGATATAGAAGACGGTTAAATGGACAAAGTTAGGCGATATTATATGAAAAATTTAACGGTGAAAAATGCAAAACAATTGAACATCAAATACGCGACTTATTCAACAAAATAACATTTTTTTTAATAGAATGCTAAATTGAAAGTGATACCATTTAAAAGATTTTTTTATCTGAATATAAAAGTTCATTATCACTATGCCTTTAAAATTAAAAATAAAAGTTATTTCAATTTAAAATTTAAATATTATATTTCTTATTTAAATACAAATATGACATTTTTGCTATTGGGATATTTCATTATGTAGAGATGGCGTTGTGTACCACCAACGTTAAACTCTCAACAGGGGAGCACATTTGTGTAGCTTCCATAAGCGTATCATTGCTGTTAAGAGTTTTTCTTTGATTCTTCTTGTATTTTGACTTTTCTCTCAGTGTTTATTATTATTTTAGGTAGAGTATATTGGCTTGTATCCTGTTTTATTAATTGTAGCAGAAGATTAATTATTATTTTTCATTTTAAATACTTTAGTTAGTAGTTGTTAGGTTATGATCACAGTTTTGTTTTTTCTTAGGGAGAGCACATATTGGATAATAGTAGTTTAATTAATTGTAAATATCAGTTCTATTATCTATTTTCCATTATATAAACTACGTGCGTATGTAAAAATATACGAATGAAATAAAATTGCTCCCTTGTTTTTAGTTCCAAATTTTTCACCTGGTTCGTATTCTTAATGAAATATCCCAATATATTCAAATAAGAAAGTTAGGAATAGTGGCCCGCTTACGGCAGACATTCTGTACATAGAACTGACGGAAGGTAATGTGCTGGCCACATCAGATTTTTTTTTACTTGTATATGCCAATATCTTCCAAAAAAAATTTAAACATCTACCTGTGGCGCGTGGCTCGTAATACGAGCACATTTTTCTAATAAAATCGCTTTTATGGAGCACAATCCTCATAAGAATATAATATGAAAGTGCGCTCCGTAAAAGCGCTTTTGTTATGAAAATGTGCTCGTAGTGCGGGATAACATTATTATTATTAGAAAGGAGGTTATTTCTAGGCTGGGATTGATGATGGAAATGAAACAATTTCTGGATGTCAGCCAAATTTATTGAAATTTCGTCTCTACAGTTTCGACCCCACTTGGGTCATCCTCAGGAGCTATATGCACATTTGAAAAATTAAAATACAATTTGTTAAAATACAGAATTGAACTTACTGAATTTTTTTTATTTGTTATGAAGCATGAAAAGTGTAATGATCAACATGGAAAATATATCGTTAAGCATCGCTTAACACAGTCGTAATAAAATAAAATAATAATAATACACCATGTAATAATTGTACATGGAATATTAAACGTCGAGAATTTTTAATAAATAACACAAAATAACAATATACGAAAAAAGTCAATGAAAAATATAAAAAAATATAAAAAATCGTGTTATCACACCCTAATGGACACTTAAACTAAGTACGGTATGGACCTGTAAAGTTGATGAAAGTTTAGGACCTATCCAAGGTTGTAAATTTGAATCTGAAAACCCGCCTCACAATTGATTTAGCTGCGCAGGTGTATCAATGCGCTTGTTGCAAACATATGTTAATAGTTATTTAACTATCAAGTGTGTTAATGAGGGGGATTAATGATCGAGACATTTTAACGCGTGAGCGTAGCGAACGCGTTAATTGTTGAGATCATTTATCGCCAATTAACACACGTGTTAGTTACAATATTTTTTCGTTGACCGTATCTTACATAAATTGAAAATCTAATTTTATTCCATGACAATTTTTTTTAGGTTAGTAATGGTTGACCGAACGTCAAATTTTATGTCAGAAAATCAATAAGTTTTGTCATCAATTGTTTTCAGTGGGTGCGTTCAGTTTACTTAATGCTAGACAACGCAAGCGGTTTTTTATGTTATTTGAGGAATTTTATTCTTTCAAATTCATTTTAAAGGTATGCTACGTGAATATACCTAGCTAGTAAGTGTCAAAAGCATGACTTTTAATTCTGTCTACCTTTTTGCTACAACTTAGCGTTAACAATACATGCTGTGTTCCATGTGGTGAACGCACCCAATAAATCGTTTATTAATAAAAAACATGCATTAATAGGGGTCATTAATGAATGATTTTCTATACATTAAAATAACCTATTAATAAACGGTCGACGGAAAAGCATATTATTTAGTTTTATAAACGAACGTTATTTTTATTTTTGTATAAGAATGTTATTTTGTTTTATTTTTGTAGTATTTTAAAATATTATTGTATATTTTACTAATGTGTATTGTATCTGTTTTTAGATTTATGTTATTAGGATCATTGTTTATGTGTAGCATTTCCAGCGTGAGCCTTTTGTGTAGATTTTGTTCTGTGTCTATTATTATTGCATTGTCAAAGTCAAAATTATGGTTATGAGCATGGGCATGATGCACAAGAGCGCATTTATTATTGTTGTTTGGTGTTTTGTTGCAATTTTTTTTGTGTTCCTCTAACCTCGTTTTCATATATCTTTTTGTCTGTCCCGTGTATTGTGCTGTGCAATCTTTACAAGGAAATTTGTAAATGATCCCAGATTGACTGTCCTTGTGTATTTTTGATTTTAGTTTGCTAAAAAGTGTGTTTACAGTTTTCACTTGTTTAAAGCCAATGCCTATGTTTAAGTGGTTAGTGAAACATTTTTTTATTTTAGTAGCTATGCCATCTATATGTTTAAGAGAGTAAAAACATTCTTTTTGGGTATTATTCCTGTTGTTGTTGTTCTCTGTCTTTATGTCTGTCATCATGTTTTCATTCATCCTCATAGTGTGATTATTTTGATTTGGTTTCTTTTTAATTTTGTTCATAACATCATTTTTTAACGAATGTACGATGCTAGCTGGGTAGTTGTTAAGTCTTAAAAGGCCCGAGACCTCATCGCCGATTTCATTATGAAAAATGTTAGTGGTAAGTGTTAGTGCTCTGTTAAAAAGATTTCTCGCATTGTTTATTCTTTGTGATAGTGGGTGTTTTGAGTTGAAATTTAAATATCTTGAGCTAGCAGTTGGTTTACGGTACCATTTTGTTGATATGGTGCCATTATTATTGTGTAGTAAGGTCATGTCTAAGAACGCAATTTTTTGTAGGTGTTCTATTTCTACCGTAAATTGTAAGTGAGTGTTGTAACTGTTGAAAATTTCCAGTGTGCTTTGGATCTGGTTTGTTGGGACCGCCATGATGAGATCGTCAACGTATTTTGTTATGAAGGGAGTGTCAAAAGGTAGCAGTGTTTTGACAGCATTAAGAAGTTCATCCATTACTAAATTCGCTATTACAGGTGACAGAGGAGAGCCCATAGCTAAACCACATGTTTGTTTGTAGAAAGATTGTTCGAACTGAAAAGAACTTTCGGTGAGGCAGAACGTTATCAGTTCGATAAAATCTTCTAACAATATTTTAGTTTTGGTGGAGATGATGTTCCAGTTTTTGGTAATGGCAGCTGTCACCAAATCAATTGGTATGTTAGTATACAATGATATGACATCCAGAGAGATTAGGCTATATCCTTCTTGTAGTTGGATGGTGCATATAAACTCCTGGAAATCGAACGAGTTCCTTACAAAGAAATTATCGTCTTCAAGTCCTTTTAGTATGTTAGCCAGATATTTAGATAGAGCATTCGTTGGGGAATTTATTCCTGATACTATGGGTCTAAGTGGTAGGTCACTCTTGTGTACTTTTATAAGGCCATATATTCGGGGTTGTAATGCATTTTCTGTGATCAGTTGTTTTTTAATATTTGTGTCTATTGCTCCTTTTTCATGCATTTTTTTAATTAATCTGTTAGTTTTATTTTGTAATTTTTTAGTGTTATCCTCCTCAAGGCGTTTGTAAGTTCTTGTATCAGATAGAAGATTATTCATTTTGGTATTGTAATCCTGTTTATATATAGCTACTGTTTTATTTGATTTATCTGCTTTTATTATCAAGATGTCATTATGTTCTTTTAAAAATCATTTTGTTTTATTAAAAAATTTATTTATTATTTGCTGGTTATTCCGATGTTTATTTTTGTTACAGAAATTGGTGACGATATTAGTAAATTCTGCTCTAATAGTATTCCTAATTTTTATGTCATTAGTATGATTTATAATGAACTCCGCATCTGCAATGAGGTGGAAAATTGGGATGTCTCTAGGATCCAACGGCAGACTGATAGGATAGTGATAGTGATAGGATTTCTATTGTTTCAGGGGGAAAAACAGTGTTTGTTAGGTTTAGAAACCAATCTTTTTTAATTTCGTTGGTTGTATTTATTTTAATATTTTTATGTCGTAATGTGTTAAGTTTTTTAATGTGTGTATTTTTAAATTTCGAATTGTAGAAGTTGAATTTTCTTTTGAGTAATATTTGTATTTTATTCCAATGGATGAAACTTATATTTTGTTTTATGCACTCATAATGGTGGTAATATTTACGTTCTAAGTTGTTAATGCGCCGGCAAGCTATTTTGATTTCCAAATTTAGGGTCTGTGTTTTAAAATTGTCTACTATTTTGTGTACCTGGTTTTTGTATGGATTATTTTTAATTAAAATATTTGTCAAGCATTTGAAACTGTTATTTATATGAGCTGGGTATATTTTATTTTGTTTGCACCTTAGAAGAAAAATTCTTTGGTTTATTGCTGATGTTAATTTGAAATTTATGTTTAAAATTTGTTTGATATGGTACTTAGCTAAGTTTCCATAAATGTGTGTGATGTCTGTTATTATTTCCATGTTGTCAGTGATGTTGTGTCCGTGGGTGCTGTGATCCTGCGTGTTGATAGAAAGGAGGTTATTTCTAGGCTGGGATTGATGATGGAAATGAAACAATTTCTGGATGTCAGCCAAATTTATTGAAATTTTGTCTCTACAGTTTCGACCCCACTTGGGTCATCCTCAGGAGCTATATGCACATTTGAAAAATTAAAATACAATTTGTTAAAATACAGAATTGAAATTACAGAATTTTTACCTCTCGCTAAGAGAGGTATTGCATTCATGCTAAAAATCACATATCCATATTTTATTGAATAAGCACGTTTTAAGGTCCCTACAATCCGATTTTAACATTTTTACGATGATGTCTGTGTGTGTGTGTGTGTGTGTGTGTGTGGATGTGTGTGTGTGTGTGTGTATGTATGTAGGATGTTGGAAGGACGATTACTCAAAAACTATAAGACTTAAAAATTGTTTAATTACGTATTTTCCAATCGGACATTCATGGGAAGATCTGAAAAGGTTTTGGTAACAATTGGACAACCGGAAGTAGAAGATTCTTGAAAAAAAATCTTCTAAATAATATTTTTTGAAAATTTTTCTTGGTAATATTAAAGAAAATTAAATTCTCTATCTGATACATTTAAATATTTTATTATATATTCTATGGATTTAGAGATAAAAGAAATATAATAAATAAAATAACGTTATAATAAATTTTACAGCCGAAAGGATGCCATGGAAAATAGTTGACCAGTTGAACTGTTTGTAACTGACAGATAAATGTCAGTGTCAGAAATTCATAGATATTACTAAAGAGTTTTTCTGGGAAGTACATATACATTATATTATTTCTTAATGTATTAGTAGTTAAATATTTAAGATTATAGGTCTATTACATATATCCTTCAAAAATACAGTCAATCCTGACAATGAATTGGAAACATTTCGAAAAATTAGAAGAGGACAAAATTTCTTCATATAATGAATTTAAAATTAAACAATCTAAATATAAGGAATAGATATATGTAAGTACAATTTTTGGTGTAGAATGTAGGTATACAAGAAGTGTTAAATACAATAGGGCGCCTTGACAAGCAGATATGGGGGCTCATGTCAGAATGATAGCTAGTAATTATGTATATAGATGTATCATAATTTCTCATTCTAAATTTAGTGATTTTCCAATTCCATATGGTTTATTTTCCTCGACAAGTAAATTCCACACTCCTGGTGACAAATTAACTACGTGTATTTAGAAAATCTTGAAATTCTGAATGAAACATACTGACTAATTATCATTCTGAAACGGGCCCCCACATCTGCTTGTCAAGGCCAACAATGTAACATGACTGTTCGCGCCCTATACTTATGTAACCAAAAAAGGAAGTGGCGAGAGGTATTGTGCTGGCCACAACAGATTTTTTTTATTTGTTATGAAGCATGAAAAGTGTAATGATCAACATGGAAAATATATCGTTAAGCATCGCTTAACACAGTCGTAATAAAATAAAATAATAATAATACACCATGTAATAATTGTACATGGAATATTAAACGTCGAGAATTTTTAATAAATAACACAAAATAACAATATACGAAAAAAGTCAATGAAAAATATAAAAAAATATAAAAAATCGTGTTATCACACCCTAATGGACACTTAAACTAAGTACGGTATGGACCTGTAAAGTTGATGAAAGTTTAGGACCTATCCAAGGTTGTAAATTTGAATCTGAAAACCCGCCTCACAATTGATTTAGCTGCGCAGGTGTATCAATGCGCTTGTTGCAAACATATGTTAAAGCATATTATTTAGTTTTATAAACGAACGTTATTTTTATTTTTGTATAAGAATGTTATTTTGTTTTATTTTTGTAGTATTTTAAAATATTATTGTATATTTTACTAATGTGTATTGTGTCTGTTTTTAGATTTATGTTATTAGGATGGGAACACACGCTCCGTCATAATGTACACAAATCGTCCTGTACATTTCCTGCTAAGCACTGTGTCATAACGTACAAATCTAGCCCATGAAGTTGGCGCGCGTCAAAGTGTACATTTCTTGCCTTATGCATCGTCATAATTTACATAGATCGCTCTGTACATTTCCTGCCCAGCACTGTGTCATAACGTACAAATCTAGCCCATGAAGTTGGCGCGTATCAACTTCGCGCGCTTACATATTTAAAAAGTACACTCCGTCCTACAAATTGTAACAAAATAAAATTATTAAATTGGAATAGGTTAATAGTTATAGTGAGCACTGATAGATGTCGCAACGAAATAAATTGTGAAAGTTAACAAACATTTATTAGTTTTCTTGTATTACAGCATCAAAAAATAAATCAAGTATTTGAATCACTTATAATCTTTTATTTGCACATGTATAACAATCTGTAAATAGCAATTATTTATATTATAAATACATGGGAATGGTGTAGCAGTAAATAATATAAACCTACTAATCTGTATATACAATAAAGTTTATAAACACATATATTTGTTGCAAGAAGCTGATATCAATGGGAATAGTGTTTGAGAAGGATGTATTGTTTTTATTTTTTATTGTATTTAAAGCAGGAGGCAAATAAAACACATTCATCTTTGCATAACTTATAATTAATCTTATTTTACATTATACAATGACAATATTTATACATAGACATAACGGTTTAAGTGTAAAATGCTACTGATAGAAAACAGTAATCCTTTTCAGCTGTCTCTTGTATCTCTGCCAATAGTAAGTAAAATGGCGTCTGCAACAGTCAGCTGGGCTGTGAAACAAAATCTCGCTTTGTAACGACTTTCGACAAGTTTCTTAAAGTTGTCTGAGACTTTCCTCATAGTTTAAATCTATTAAAAAAAACACACACACGCGCCATGAATCTTATCACAAGTGCATAACCATGATTCCCGTCAGTTGTTGGCTTACTACGCGCAGATCTCTTTAAATTGAAAAGGTCTATTTCAAATATCTAAACACGATTATTAAGGAAATCCATGTGCAATAGAAATTAAATCAAGACATTCATTTACAATACACGAATTCTCCATGCCACAACGTCATAAAGAATAATAAAAAATAATCGTACACATAAAACCAAGTCTACCAAAAACATGGTTTAAATCTGACTTAACAAAACTATCTTATGACGTAGAAAGAAGCTAAAACATATGTAAAGGAACAGCCTAGATATCAATTAATTTCCAAATTCTTCTAATTTTTGAAGCCGAATTGAGGAAAATAAGGATTATTATATGAAGATCACGCTGCAAAAAAGAGGAATGTCATTGTTATGTAGTTTTCGGGAAATAAAAAAAACAAATTTATATTATATTTGTGTTGTATGGCTATATATTTCACAGGTTAACTTTGAGACTATGATTCTTATTGCATTGGAAGTTTATACATAAAATTCTACCGTATTTGATGTACATGATGTATATTTCATTAAAAAATGTGACCCTTTTTGCAATGTAGTTTTCATATATAATTTTTATTTTAATCATTTTTACCTCTCGCTAAGAGAGCTATTGGATTCATGCTAAAAATCGCATATCCAGATTTTATTGAATAAGCACGTTTTAAGGTCCCTATAATCCGATTTTAACATTTTACGATGATATCTGTGTGTGTGTGTATGTGGAATGCTGTAAGGACGATTACTCAAAAACTATAAGACTTTATATTTGTTTACGTATTTCCCAATCGGACATTCATGGGAAGATCTGAAAAGGTTTTGGTAACAATTGGACAACTGGAAGTAGAAGATTCTTGAAAAAAAAAATCTTCTAAATATTGATGTTGAGATAGATGTTGGGGAAGAGACGGAAAGATAGGATAATGAATGAAAGAATAAGGGAAATGGCTCGAGTAATAGAAGTTTGTAGAAAGATACAAGAGAAACGATTACATTAGTATGAACATGTCATGAGAATAGATGAAGAATATATTGGAAGAATGAATAGCTTAATTGTAGAAGGTGGAAGAAACAGAGGAAGACCAAAGATAAGATGGAAGAACTGTATTGCGGAACACTTGAGAAAAAAGGAACGGAATGAGGACGACACACAAAACAGAAATGAGTGAAAAAAGAAAATAAAACATAGCGACATAGGAAAAGCTAAAGAAGAAGATGTCAGTGTCAAGGGCAATTTGCTTAGTTTGTTTATGAAGTAATTTAACTGGAAATATAGAATATTTTGCAAGAAAAATTATATATGGAATTTGTACATAATACACGGAATTGATGGAAGGTAATGTGCTGGCAACATCAGCTTTTTTTAAGAAAAACAATTAAGAGCTTTAAATTAAGGTACTTCAGGTAGATCAATTGTAACCAAAATCTAATCAATTGGATGTAAGAATAGGAATAAAAAAATTGTAATTTTGAAATTGTAGTATTGGAGTTATCGCGGACGAAACGATCATCACACACACACATACAGACATCATCGTAAAAATAGTAAATTCGTGTTCTAGGGACCCCAAAACGTGCTTATTTATATAACTCACCATTGATTTTTTTGACCTAAGACAATACCTTTCTTACCTAAAAGTGACGGAAGGTAAAAAACCTGACTTACCAATGCTAGGTATCTTATGCTGTAGAAAGAAACCGAAACATATAAAATGCGGACAACCTACAAAGAAATACTAACGGAAAATAACTAAAACAGGGTAGATATCAGTCATATAATACAATTATTGAAGCCAAATTTAGAAAACCAGGATTCTTTCTTATATGGTAAAATAAAAACAGTATACGAGTATAATGGAAGATAATCAATGGTAAAAGATATATTCAAATTTATTTTAAATAAATATATTACCTACTTATTGCTGGGTGTGCCAATCTGCTTTCTACACAGATATCGGTAATGATGAAATATTTGTACCGTGCGGGCGTTTACTAGGCGTCATCTCACAGGCACTCAATGCTGGCGTGGGGACTACACCATAGGGGTCAATTTAGTGCCATTAATATTCGAAGGATTTTTGGTGTCGGTCGGGATCGAACTCGGGTCCCCAGATTCGCGACCAAACACTCAGGTACACGGCCACGAGACCCTATTTATTTTAATATAAATAGAAATACTAAAATAATTTAATATAGGTACCTAGTAAATCTTACTGACAAAAAAAATACTTTTCATGTATGAAAAATGATAAAAAAAATTTAAATGAAAACACTACCAATTAAAGAAGTGGCGCAAGCTATCTCGTATATTTGTTTTTTTTTGTGTCGGTGCTAGCTGAGAATGACGTATTATGTGCTGTTGGAGGTAGAACGGGCACTCAGCTGTTTACAAAACAAATTTCTCTTGTATTTCATTATGCGAGATTAGTTAATGGTTTTTTTATACTACCACTACTGTAAGAGGGTCATTACTGAACAGACTACTAACAATGTAAGTTCGTGCTTATGAATAGTGTTACGTAATGAAAATTCATTACGTAACACTGTTACGTAATGAACAGCAAATTTAAGTTGGCAGGACTGATTGTGAAACTGTAAGATATGATTAAAATTTGATAAATAAAATTTAAGATTTAAATATAATAGAATGAAATTTATCTGACATATACATATAAATACATATTTTTTTGGGTTATTATATTAATATTATGTCAACAATACATATTTCATTTCAATCAAATATGCAGTAGGGAACTATTTTTCTTCGTATATCCCTACGCTTAGCAATAACCATGGTAACATCGTTGCGTAGTTTTATTTTTGTACATAAAACCCACCAAACTTTGTGACGTTTCCAACTGCTGCTTTTTTGTGTGATTACAAATACATATACTGAGGTAATAATTATTATTATAAACAAAATTAGTTGATAGTATTTTTTGTAATTTGTAAGTAATGCAATAAAAAAATAATTAATTTATAACTATGTATCTGAATTTTGCTTCAATTTAAAAATATTAATGAGTGGTCGTAGAAAAAGTATAGTACATAATTCGAGATGTAAAGCAATTACTCACTCGTAAAATTACAAACTCGACGCTACGCGTCTCGTGTGTCAAACATTTTACTCGTACGTAATCTGCTTCTTACATCTCTCATTACGTAATATACTATTATAATACGTGTGTACTTCAAAAAGAATTTACCATCTGATATCCAACCTCGCTATTTAACAAAAATCAAGTTAATTTGTAATATTGATGATGTGATGAAAGTGAGTTTTTGAAGGATATATAGGATTTTCCGAATATTTTGCCAACGGATATAAATTATTTTGTTACCAACAAAAGCGTTTACACCCAAGAGCAATTAAATACTTTCCGGGGTTTAAAATCATATAAATATTACCGGTGTAGTTGGGTACGCGATATTAATGTGAAGAAATTTGGAAAACTTGTATCTACTAGTAAAAGAAAAGGTGAGTAATCTATTTATATTACAATATATTAATTTAATGCTTTATTATACACATTTTATTACAAAAAAAACATTGTTAAAAATGAATTTATTTCTTTATCTGAGTCTTTCATTATTTATTGAATGTAGAATACATCCTGAGACGGTAGTGATGGAACAACGTAGGACCGTACAAGTCAAAGTTTCTTAGCCTCTTCAGACCATAGCCCAGCGTCAGCTATTTTTCCATGTCTTCCACGAGGAAAATTCCATTTGTTTTCCAAACCCGTTACGGACACATCTTGTATAACTAAAAGAACTGTCGCTAAATGATTGCGTGTTTCCGAAAGACCCGATGTAGATACATCTGCAGTGACCACTGTGAACTCTCTCAGCTTTTTCGGCAATTATCCACACGTCTAATAACTTTTCGTTCAGTATTTGTGAATGCATAACCTATAAAATAATATTACATGTCAATGTATGGATGTTAAATAAATAAATCATCACGGTATATGAGATTTCTGATTCATAATGATTTTATTGTAATAAAATGTGTATAATAAAGCATAAATTAACCCATTGCAGTATAAATAGATTACTCACCTTTTCTTTTACTAGTAGGTTCGTTTTCCAAATTTCTTCACATTAATATCTCGCAGCCAATTGCACCAGTAATACTTATACGGTTTTAAACTCCGGAAACTGTTTAATTGCTCTTGGGTTTAAACACTTTCGTTAGTACCAAATAATTGATTATATCCATTGGCAAAATATTCAGAAAATCCGATATATCCTGCGAAAACCCACTTTCATCACAATTGTGCGGGTCAATATTACAAATTAACTCGATTTTTGCTAATTAGCGAAGTTGCATATCAGGTGATAGCTTCTTCTTGAAGTACACATACATTATAGAAACCATTAAATAATCTCGCACAATGAAATACGAGAGAAATTTGTTTTGTAAGACAACAAACTTATTTTAGATTTTGAATTAGCGCTAAGAAAAACTCGCTTTGAATAGATGGCGTATTTGTCGCTCGACCTCATTTATTTGCTAAAGAAATGAGTAACAAGGCGGGGGCACTAAGATCAGCTGTTTCGAAGGTTACCGCAACAGCTGAGTGCCCGCGCTCTATTTCAATTCATGGGTTATGTACACTGTTATGTATTTAAATTTGACCATAGAGTTAAAAATATAATACATAGAGGGAGCGTAAAGTACGATTGTTGGCAATGACCTTGATGCCTAGTGACGGAAGGGGAATGAAGCGTCAGCCATATTGTGCAGCCCCATTTTAGCGCGTTATTCAAATCTGTCTATTTTACGTAAAATAAAGTTATATTGGAGTAATAAAACAATAGTAATAGTGTAATTTACTAGAATAAATCCAACGTAGGAAATAAATAATATCAACCGTAATAAAATGTTTTTATTTATACAAGATAATTCAGTAACTAAAATAAAATACATAATTATTTTTAAAATTTAAAGAAATCCAATAAATATAAATATCTGAAACTAGTAACCTTCGAACAGAATTAATTTGTTATATTGTTGTCATCGACTTTGTGATGAATCTTTTATATTTTTTGCAATGTAGTATAGTCGTATGGAAATATATTTTTCTAAAATAGCTTTAATCAAATAAATAATATTGTTTTCCATTGGATTAAATATTTCCTTATTAGGGGTCGATATATTTTTCAAAACAATCAGCTGATCTGTAAAAAGTTTTGATTCTTTAAAACACAAAGTCCTGACGAAATAGTAGCAATTTTTTTAATATTTCTTCGATTCCTCTGCTGGAGCAGTTTTATTTTCATTTTGTAACGTTGATCTAGTGCCTTTATTTTATTTAATAAAGCAGATTTATTTGGAGATATTTCACGTGTTATTCTTTACTATTTTTACGATGATGTCTGTATGTGTGTGTGTGATGATCGTTTCGTCCGCGATAACTCCAATACTACAATTTCAAAATTACAATTTTTTTATTCCTATTCTTACATCCAATTGATTAGATTTTGGTTACAATTGATCTACCTGAAGTACCTTAATTTAAAGCTCTTAATTGTTTTTCTTAAAAAAAGCTGATGTTGCCAGCACATTACCTTCCATCAATTCCGTGTATTATGTACAAATTCCATATATAATTTTTCTTGCAAAATATTCTATATTTCCAGTTAAATTACTTCATAAACAAACTAAGCAAATTGCCCTTGACACTGACATCTTCTTCTTTAGCTTTTCCTATGTCGCTATGTTTTATTTTCTTTTTTCACTCATTTCTGTTTTGTGTGTCGTCCTCATTCCGTTCCTTTTTTCTCAAGTGTTCCGCAATACAGTTCTTCCATCTTATCTTTGGTCTTCCTCTGTTTCTTCCACCTTCTACAATTAAGCTATTCATTCTTCCAATATATTCTTCATCTATTCTCATGACATGTTCATACTAATGTAATCGTTTCTCTTGTATCTTTCTACAAACTTCTATTACTCGAGCCATTTCCCTTATTCTTTCATTCATTATCCTATCTTTCCGTCTCTTCCCCAACATCTATCTCAACATCAATATTTAGAAGATTTTTTTTTCAAGAATCTTCTACTTCCAGTTGTCCAATTGTTACCAAAACCTTTTCAGATCTTCCCATGAATGTCCGATTGGGAAATACGTAAACAAATATAAAGTCTTATAGTTTTTGAGTAATCGTCCTTACAGCATTCCACATACACACACACACAGATATCATCGTAAAATGTTAAAATCGGATTATAGGGACCTTAAAACGTGCTTATTCAATAAAATCTGGATATGCGATTTTTAGCATGAATCCAATAGCTCTCTTAGCGAGAGGTAAAAATGATTAAAATAAAAATTATATATGAAAACTACATTGCAAAAAGGGTCACATTTTTTAATGAAATATACATCATGTACATCAAATACGGTAGAATTTTATGTATAAACTTCCAATGCAATAAGAATCATAGTCTCAAAGTTAACCTGTGAAATATATAGCCATACAACACAAATATAATATAAATTTGTTTTTTTTATTTCCCGAAAACTACATAACAATGACATTCCTCTTTTTTGCAGCGTGATCTTCATATAATAATCCTTATTTTCCTCAATTCGGCTTCAAAAATTAGAAGAATTTGGAAATTAATTGATATCTAGGCTGTTCCTTTACATATGTTTTAGCTTCTTTCTACGTCATAAGATAGTTTTGTTAAGTCAGATTTAAACCATGTTTTTGGTAGACTTGGTTTTATGTGTACGATTATTTTTTATTATTCTTTATGACGTTGTGGCATGGAGAATTCGTGTATTGTAAATGAATGTCTTGATTTAATTTCTATTGCACATGGATTTCCTTAATAATCGTGTTTAGATATTTGAAATAGACCTTTTCAATTTAAAGAGATCTGCGCGTAGTAAGCCAACAACTGACGGGAATCATGGTTATGCACTTGTGATAAGATTCATGGCGCGTGTGTGTGTTTTTTTTAATAGATTTAAACTATGAGGAAAGTCTCAGACAACTTTAAGAAACTTGTCGAAAGTCGTTACAAAGCGAGATTTTGTTTCACAGCCCAGCTGTCTGTTGCAGACGCCATTTTACTTACTATTGGCAGAGATACAAGAGACAGCTGAAAAGGATTACTGTTTTCTATCAGTAGCATTTTACACTTAAACCGTTATGTCTATGTATAAATATTGTCATTGTATAATGTAAAATAAGATTAATTATAAGTTATGCAAAGATGAATGTGTTTTATTTGCCTCCTGCTTTAAATACAATAAAAAATAAAAACAATACATCCTTCTCAAACACTATTCCCATTGATATCAGCTTCTTGCAACAAATATATGTGTTTATAAACTTTATTGTATATACAGATTAGTAGGTTTATATTATTTACTGCTACACCATTCCCATGTATTTATAATATAAATAATTGCTATTTACAGATTGTTATACATGTGCAAATAAAAGATTATAAGTGATTCAAATACTTGATTTATTTTTTGATGCTGTAATACAAGAAAACTAATAAATGTTTGTTAACTTTCACAATTTATTTCGTTGCGACATCTATCAGTGCTCACTATAACTATTAACCTATTCCAATTTAATAATTTTATTTTGTTACAATTTGTAGGACGGAGTGTACTTTTTAAATATGTAAGCGCGCGAAGTTGATACGCGCCAACTTCATGGGCTAGATTTGTACGTTATGACACAGTGCTGGGCAGGAAATGTACAGAGCGATCTATGTAAATTATGACGATGCATAAGGCAAGAAATGTACACTTTGACGCGCGCCAACTTCATGGGCTAGATTTGTACGTTATGACACAGTGCTTAGCAGGAAATGTACAGGACGATTTGTGTACATTATGACGGAGCGTGTGTTCCCATCCTAATAACATAAATCTAAAAACAGACACAATACACATTAGTAAAATATACAATAATATTTTAAAATACTACAAAAATAAAACAAAATAACATTCTTATACAAAAATAAAAATAACGTTCGTTTATAAAACTAAATAATATGCTTTAACATATGTTTGCAACAAGCGCATTGATACACCTGCGCAGCTAAATCAATTGTGAGGCGGGTTTTCAGATTCAAATTTACAACCTTGGATAGGTCCTAAACTTTCATCAACTTTACAGGTCCATACCGTACTTAGTTTAAGTGTCCATTAGGGTGTGATAACACGATTTTTTATATTTTTTTATATTTTTCATTGACTTTTTTCGTATATTGTTATTTTGTGTTATTTATTAAAAATTCTCGACGTTTAATATTCCATGTACAATTATTACATGGTGTATTATTATTATTTTATTTTATTACGACTGTGTTAAGCGATGCTTAACGATATATTTTCCATGTTGATCATTACACTTTTCATGCTTCATAACAAATAAAAAAAATCTGTTGTGGCCAGCACAATACCTCTCGCCACTTCCTTTTTTGGTTACATAAGTATAGGGCGCGAACAGTCATGTTACATTGTTGGCCTTGACAAGCAGATGTGGGGGCCCGTTTCAGAATGATAATTAGTCAGTATGTTTCATTCAGAATTTCAAGATTTTCTAAATACACGTAGTTAATTTGTCACCAGGAGTGTGGAATTTACTTGTCGAGGAAAATAAACCATATGGAATTGGAAAATCACTAAATTTAGAATGAGAAATTATGATACATCTATATACATAATTACTAGCTATCATTCTGACATGAGTCCCCATATCTGCTTGTCAAGGCGCCCTATTGTATTTAACACTTCTTGTATACCTACATTCTACACCAAAAATTGTACTTACATATATCTATTCCTTATATTTAGATTGTTTAATTTTAAATTCATTATATGAAGAAATTTTGTCCTCTTCTAATTTTTCGAAATGTTTCCAATTCATTGTCAGGATTGACTGTATTTTTGAAGGATATATGTAATAGACCTATAATCTTAAATATTTAACTACTAATACATTAAGAAATAATATAATGTATATGTACTTCCCAGAAAAACTCTTTAGTAATATCTATGAATTTCTGACACTGACATTTATCTGTCAGTTACAAACAGTTCAACTGGTCAACTATTTTCCATGGCATCCTTTCGGCTGTAAAATTTATTATAACGTTATTTTATTTATTATATTTCTTTTATCTCTAAATCCATAGAATATATAATAAAATATTTAAATGTATCAGATAGAGAATTAAATTTTCTTTAATATTACCAAGAAAAATTTTCAAAAAATATTATTTAGAAGATTTTTTTTCAAGAATCTTCTACTTCCGGTTGTCCAATTGTTACCAAAACCTTTTCAGATCTTCCCATGAATGTCCGATTGGAAAATACGTAATTAAACAATTTTTAAGTCTTATAGTTTTTGAGTAATCGTCCTTCCAACATCCTACATACATACACACACACACACATACATCCACACACACACACACACACACACACAGACATCATCGTAAAAATGTTAAAATCGGATTGTAGGGACCTTAAAACGTGCTTATTCAATAAAATATGGATATGTGATTTTTAGCATGAATGCAATACCTCTCTTAGCGAGAGGTAAAAATTCAGTAATTTCAATTCTGTATTTTAACAAATTGTATTTTAATTTTTCAAATGTGCATATAGCTCCTGAGGATGACCCAAGTGGGGTCGAAACTGTAGAGACGAAATTTCAATAAATTTGGCTGACATCCAGAAATTGTTTCATTTCCATCATCAATCCCAGCCTAGAAATAACCTCCTTTCTATCAACACGCAGGATCACAGCACCCACGGACACAACATCACTGACAACATGGAAATAATAACAGACATCACACACACTTATGGAAACTTAGCTAAGTACCATATCAAACAAATTTTAAACATAAATTTCAAATTAACATCAGCAATAAACCAAAGAATTTTTCTTCTAAGGTGCAAACAAAATAAAATATACCCAGCTCATATAAATAACAGTTTCAAATGCTTGACAAATATTTTAATTAAAAATAATCCATACAAAAACCAGGTACACAAAATAGTAGACAATTTTAAAACACAGACCCTAAATTTGGAAATCAAAATAGCTTGCCGGCGCATTAACAACTTAGAACGTAAATATTACCACCATTATGAGTGCATAAAACAAAATATAAGTTTCATCCATTGGAATAAAATACAAATATTACTCAAAAGAAAATTCAACTTCTACAATTCGAAATTTAAAAATACACACATTAAAAAACTTAACACATTACGACATAAAAATATTAAAATAAATACAACCAACGAAATTAAAAAAGATTGGTTTCTAAACCTAACAAACACTGTTTTTCCCCCTGAAACAATAGAAATCCTATCACTATCACTATCCTATCAGTCTGCCGTTGGATCCTAGAGACATCCCAATTTTCCACCTCATTGCAGATGCGGAGTTCATTATAAATCATACTAATGACATAAAAATTAGGAATACTATTAGAGCAGAATTTACTAATATCGTCACCAATTTCTGTAACAAAAATAAACATCGGAATAACCAGCAAATAATAAATAAATTTTTTAATAAAACAAAATGATTTTTAAAAGAACATAATGACATCTTGATAATAAAAGCAGATAAATCAAATAAAACAGTAGCTATATATAAACAGGATTACAATACCAAAATGAATAATCTTCTATCTGATACAAGAACTTACAAACGCCTTGAGGAGGATAACACTAAAAAATTACAAAATAAAACTAACAGATTAATTAAAAAATTGCATGAAAAAGGAGCAATAGACACAAATATTAAAAAACAACTGATCACAGAAAATGCAGTACAACCCCGAATATATGGCCTTATAAAAGTACACAAGAGTGACCTACCACTTAGACCCATAGTATCAGGAATAAATTCCCCAACGAATGCTCTATCTAAATATCTGGCTAACATACTAAAAGGACTTGAAGACGATAATTTCTTTGTAAGGAACTCGTTCGATTTCCAGGAGTTTATATGCACCATCTAACTACAAGAAGGATATAGCCTAATCTCTCTGGATGTCATATCATTGTATACTAACATACCAATTGATTTGGTGACAGCTGCCATTACCAAAAACTGGAACATCATCTCCACCAAAACTAAAATATTGTTAGAAGATTTTATCGAACTGATAACGTTCTGCCTCACCGAAAGTTCTTTTCAGTTCGAACAATCTTTCTACAAACAAACATGTGGTTTAGCTATGGGCTCTCCTCTGTCACCTGTAATAGCGAATTTAGTAATGGATGAACTTCTTAATGCTGTCAAAACACTGCTACCTTTTGACACTCCCTTCATAAAAAAATACGTTGACGATCTCATCATGGCGGTCCCAACAAACCAGATCCAAAGCACACTGGAAATTTTCAACAATTACAACACTCACTTACAATTTACGGTAGAAATAGAACACCTACAAAAAATTGCGTTCTTAGACATGACCTTACTACACAATAATAATGGCACCATATCAACAAAATGGTACCGTAAACCAACTGCTAGCTCAAGATATTTAAATTTCAACTCAAAACACCCACTATCACAAAGAATAAACAATGCGAGAAATCTTTTTAACAGAGCACTAACACTTACCACTAACATTTTTCATAATGAAATAGGCGATGAGGTCTCGGGCCTTTTAAGACTTAACAACTACCCAGCTAGCATCGTACATTCGTTAAAAAATGATGTTATGAACAAAATTAAAAAGAAACCAAATCAAAATAATCACACTATGAGGATGAATGAAAACATGATGACAGACATAAAGACAGAGAACAACAACAACAGAATAATACCCAAAAAGAATGTTTTTACTCTCTTAAACATATAGATGGCATAGCTACTAAAATAAAAAAATGTTTCACTAACCACTTAAACATAGGCATTGGCTTTAAACAAGTGAAAACTGTAAACATTTTTTAGCAAACTAAAATCAAAAATACACAAGGACAGTCAATCTGGGATCATTTACAAAATTCCTTGTAAAGATTGCACAGCACAATACACGGGACAGACAAAAAGATATATGAAAACGAGGTTAGAGGAACACAAAAAAAATTGCAACAAAACACCAAACAACAATAATAAATGCGCTCTTGTGCATCATGCCCATGCTCATAACCATAATTTTGACTTTGACAATGCAATAATAATAGACACAGAACAAAATCTACACAAAAGGCTCACGCTGGAAATGCTACACATAAACAATGATCCTAATAACATAAATCTAAAAACAGACACAATACACATTAGTAAAATATACAATAATATTTTAAAATACTACAAAAATAAAACAAAATAACATTCTTATACAAAAATAAAAATAACGTTCGTTTATAAAACTAAATAATATGCTTTAACATATGTTTGCAACAAGCGCATTGATACACCTGCGCAGCTAAATCAATTGTGAGGCGGGTTTTCAGATTCAAATTTACAACCTTGGATAGGTCCTCAACTTTCATCAACTTTACAGGTCCATACCGTACTTAGTTTAAGTGTCCATTAGGGTGTGATAACACGATTTTTTATATTTTTTTATATTTTTTATTGACTTTTTTCGTATATTGTTATTTTGTGTTATTTATTAAAAATTCTCGACGTTTAATATTCCATGTACAATTATTACATGGTGTATTATTATTATTTTATTTTATTACGACTGTGTTAAGCGATGCTTAACGATATATTTTCCATGTTGATCATTACACTTTTCATGCTTCATAACAAATAAAAAAATTTCAGTAATTTCAATTCTGTATTTTAACAAATTGTATTTTAATTTTTCAAATGTGCATATAGCTCCTGAGGATGACCCAAGTGGGGTCGAAACTGTAGAGACGAAATTTCAATAAATTTGGCTGACATCCAGAAATTGTTTCATTTCCATCCATTATTATTATTATTAAAGACTGAGGCCTTAGGCATTTATTTTGACAGCACATTTTATTTCAGTTTCCAGATAAACGATACTAAAACTAACTCTAGTAACTTTTAGTTAGGGAGAAGCATCAGAAATTTTGCAAATGTTGATGTATTGTATTGAACTTCTCATTCATATTATTATTTTTTTATAAAACACCAGTCCTGATATTTGAACAACTGTGATTCCAATGCGACCACCTGTGTATGTTATCAAATAAATTTACTTTATTATAAATTTCGTGGCCGTGTGCCTGGTCGCGAATCTGAGGACCCGGATTCGATCCCGACCGACGCCAAAAATTATTTCGAATATTAATGAACCCTGTGGTGTGCTCTCCACGCTAGCAATGAGTGTCTGTGAGGTGACGCCTGGTAAGCACCCGCATGGTACAAATATTTCATCATTACCGACATCTGTGTACAAAGCAGATTGGGACACCCAGCAATGGGTAATATGCCGTGATGATATATTTATTTTTATATGACAATGACATTTATTTATTTATTTCAATTCTAACATTACATACCATGTACTTATTGAAAAATATCATTTTTTTTTCTAATAGTCATGGGTCACTGTGTGTGTGTGTGTGTGTGTGTGTGTGTGTGTGTGTGTGTGTGTGTGTGTGTGTGTGTGTGTGTGTGTGTGTGTGTGTGTGTGTGTGTGTGTGTGTGTGTGTGTGTGTGTGTGTGTGTGTGTGTGTGTGTGTGTGTGTGTGTGTGTGTGTGTGTGTGTGTGTGTGTGTGTGTGTGTGTGTGTGTGTGTGTGTGTGTGTGTGTGTGTGTGTGTGTGTGTGTGTGTGTGTGTGTGTGTGTGTGTGTGTGTGTGTGTGTGTGTGTGTGTGTGTGTGTGTGTGTGTGTGTGTGTGTGTGTGTGTGTGTGTGTGTGTGTGTGTGTGTGTGTGTGTGTGTGTGTGTGTGTGTGTGTGTGTGTGTGTGTGTGTGTGTGTGTGTGTGTGTGTGTGTGTGTGTGTGTGTGTGTGTGTGTGTGTGTGTGTGTGTGTGTGTGTGTGTGTGTGTGTGTGTGTGTGTGTGTGTGTGTGTGTGTGTGTGTGTGTGTGTGTGTGTGTGTGTGTGTGTGTGTGTGTGTGTGTGTGTGTGTGTGTGTGTGTGTGTGTGTGTGTGTGTGTGTGTGTGTGTGTGTGTGTGTGTGTGTGTGTGTGTGTGTGTGTGTGTGTGTGTGTGTGTGTGTGTGTGTGTGTGTGTGTGTGTGTGTGTGTGTGTGTGTGTGTGTGTGTGTGTGTGTGTGTGTGTGTGTGTGTGTGTGTGTGTGTGTGTGTGTGTGTGTGTGTGTGTGTGTGTGTGTGTGTGTGTGTGTGTGTGTGTGTGTGTGTGTGTGTGTGTGTGTGTGTGTGTGTGTGTGTGTGTGTGTGTGTGTGTGTGTGTGTGTGTGTGTGTGTGTGTGTGTGTGTGTGTGTGTGTGTGTGTGTGTGTGTGTGTGTGTGTGTGTGTGTGTGTGTGTGTGTGTGTGTGTGTGTGTGTGTGTGTGTGTGTGTGTGTGTGTGTGTGTGTGTGTGTGTGTGTGTGTGTGTGTGTGTGTGTGTGTGTGTGTGTGTGTGTGTGTGTGTGTGTGTGTGTGTGTGTGTGTGTGTGTGTGTGTGTGTGTGTGTGTGTGTGTGTGTGTGTGTGTGTGTGTGTGTGTGTGTGTGTGTGTGTGTGTGTGTGTGTGTGTGTGTGTGTGTGTGTGTGTGTGTGTGTGTGTGTGTGTGTGTGTGTGTGTGTGTGTGTGTGTGTGTGTGTGTGTGTGTGTGTGTGTGTGTGTGTGTGTGTGTGTGTGTGTGTGTGTGTGTGTGTGTGTGTGTGTGTGTGTGTGTGTGTGTGTGTGTGTGTGTGTGTGTGTGTGTGTGTGTGTGTGTGTGTGTGTGTGTGTGTGTGTGTGTGTGTGTGTGTGTGTGTGTGTGTGTGTGTGTGTGTGTGTGTGTGTGTGTGTGTGTGTGTGTGTGTGTGTGTGTGTGTGTGTGTGTGTGTGTGTGTGTGTGTGTGTGTGTGTGTGTGTGTGTGTGTGTGTGTGTGTGTGTGTGTGTGTGTGTGTGTGTGTGTGTGTGTGTGTGTGTGTGTGTGTGTGTGTGTGTGTGTGTGTGTGTGTGTGTGTGTGTGTGTGTGTGTGTGTGTGTGTGTGTGTGTGTGTGTGTGTGTGTGTGTGTGTGTGTGTGTGTGTGTGTGTGTGTGTGTGTGTGCGTGCGTGCGTGCGTGCGTGCGTGCGTGCGTGCGTGCGTTCTTTTGTTCACTTTAGTTACTTTATGAAATAATTATTTATGCATACAATTTTGTAGGGTGAATTTGGCATTTATACTCTTCATACAAACCGAGACTCATAATAGTTCAATCAGTTTACATTTCCTATACACAAATTATAAAACCTACAAAAATGGTGAGATATTTCTATCCTCTACTTTAAAATATAGATTTTAAACTTACAAATGGGGAAGGGGTTAGATCGCCTTTATAAATAATATCTTTAATTTTATTAGGCATTGTATTCACAAGCCTTGCACATTTTTCTGTTAGATTATTGTCCCATATGTCTTGTGCCAAACCTTTTAAATGCCGGTCGAGCTATTATCATCCGTCTTTTGGTCCACAGTTTTTGGTCTATATTTGAAGTAAACAAAAGAACTAACTATTATGAACCTGGGCTCGTATATATTTGAATAAAATGTGTTCGTTTGCTTTGAAAAATGAGTAAATTTATTTATTTACATTCCTGACATTCCTTTGCTCCACAATTAAATCATCAAAGTATTACAAGTGGAAATTATTTAAGATATACATATATCAATTTAACAGAAAGTTGCTACATAATATGACACAAATCTCTTATTTGTAAAAGACATTTTATAAATAAAATAAAAATCATTTGGCTGTATTCTTACACAATTTTTTGTGATACCTGTTGTAATCACTTTATCAAATAGTGGCTAACTCGTTCTAAAAAAAGTAAACGTTCACCAAACATATGTTATTAATTTGGAATATAATATTTATTAATTTGTTTTTTAGTATATGTTCTCTTATTAGCGTAGCTGTCACTTTTGACAGTTGCTGAGGACAGTTGCATCGATTATCGACAACGCATATGTTGCACCACCATTGAACACGCATTGAACTAGCTTTCGTAGTGACATCTAGTGACAGGTAGTCTAAACTTTTTCATTCGGTTTTTGAATGTTCTGGTTCTGAATATTCGGGCGTTGAATGATTCTGTGCATGATTATTTTGGTTATGAATTTTCGGGATTTGAATGATTCTGTGCATGAATATTCTGGTTTTGAATATTCGGGCGTCGAGTATGCACCCATTGAATACAATTACTTTAACCAAAATATACTCAAATTATATTTAAAAATAATTAGTTAGAGAAATGTAATTAAATTACCAATTAATTTGTTACAATTAAAAGTTAGCCAACGTAACAATGAACTAAATTGTAATGAAATTTATATATATCGTGCCGCTAATCTGCCTCGAGTAAGGGGTGGTTCAAAAAAAAGTTAATAAACAAGTGATAAAAGAAAAATGTTATATTTTATTTTTATAAGGGCGCCATGCTATTCAAATTTGGAAAGTAAAAGCAATCTTACGGGAATATGAAATCCTGAATAGCAAAGGGATTTTTACTAAATCAAAAAAATAAACAGGACAATGGTTGAATGAAATCAAAATCGTACGTAAATTTAACTAAATACCAGATTTATTAATTGTTAAATTTTTTTAACATAATATGAGGAATTTGAGAGAAACTATAAACCAATATATTAAGAAAATTAGCCACGCAACAGTCTCGCTGAACCAAAAACTGACTCACTTGGGTCAACAATCTATCTTCGACTTTAATGGATGCATCCTTAAACTCGCGACCCCAAATAAATATATTAAAGCACAACGCTGTATGGCTTCACAAAAAAAATATAATTATCATATAAAAAAAGGAAATCTCTCGATATCAAATAATCAACATCAAAATAAGCAAGGTTCATCGCGCATCGACGATTAAAGAATAAGTTCAGATGGGTGTTAAAACGTTCGTCCGAAATGCAGGATCGTACACGAGTCATCGACAGGACGTGTTACAAATTGAAACGGGCTCACCAGGATATATGTTGAATCCTTGTACAACGTACTCGGCCGTGTTCAATGTCTCTCCTTTCTCTCTGCGCGATTATGCAGCGAATGTCTCGTGCGTTATGGACAGCATCACCACACGAGCCCAATATATATATAGGTATAAAAAAAAGGCTACACAGAAATATTAAACTATAGTAACAATCGAATGACCAACGAAAGAATTCCACACTTACGCATTCAATAACTGCCCTTTTTCCTTTATAAAGATATTGAATGTCTAAGTGACAATTTTGAAGGAGATAATCCGTCAGAACGACGCTAAATACCAACTGTATTCTTTTCTTCAATAGAGTGAAAAATAATTCGTTTAATAAAAACGTGCCACGAAAATCACTAATCTCTTTGCAACAATCTCAATGTGCAATAGTATCACAAAGTGGCGTATTTCGCTCTACACTCTTCAAAAACTTGACACAAAGTGTTCTTTGCAAGTTAAGAATATTTTAATTAAATCCCACAATTCCCAGTAAAATTTAAAACTGACTAAAGTTACGATTGTTAGCGACATCTGTGGAATCCCCATCATTCACTCGATTGCGCCCACCATGTAGTATTCTGTATCTATCAATTTTACTAAAAATAAAACCGTAACAACTTTTGCATTGTAATTGATATTTGAATTACTTTACTAACAAAAATCTTTCACCTTACATTAATAAAAAAAAAAAAACAAAAAATATTACTACACTGTTTAATATGAAATACAACATAAATAAAAATAATAAGAGTAATAAAACAAATTTATAAAGAATTGCCGACTCTGTGAAATTTTGACGTAGTCGTAGTTACCTTTTTGGATTGAAATTATATGCAACTCGAAGATTGAACAATTCTTCCTTTTTAAAAGGTCGATGCATCAATATCTGTTTAGGGTAGGAAAACCTGCCTCACTCCCAGGTAGACACGAAAGTGACCCTTCATATAGTGGGATGCAAATGTTTTAAAGTGATTTGAAATTTCCGTAACACAAGTTACCTACGAGTATATAAAGGCTGAGTCTGGGAATATGCCCAACCCCCAACCCCCCCCCCACACCCGCCAATTAACTTCTTAATTATAAGTAATAGAAAAAAATACTCATAAAAAAGATTTATTTAAATATACTATCTGATGGCAGATATAGATATTTTTTCTAAAGTCACGTTTACAAGATACGACTATCAACTTTTATTTTTAAATAGCAACCTATAATTATTTTACTAAAATATAAACCGCCATTTTTTCCCTATTCAACGAGATAAAAGATTGTATATCAATAATATGAAAAAAAAAATCGAGATTACTTGTAATAAATATGTTGAGTGTGGGCATTTTCCCAGACTCAGCCTGTATATATGGCTATTAAAAATACTTTATACTGATTTATATGAAACCCTATATGAAGACATTGCAAATTCCTTGAAAAGTATATTATTACTATTAGGATTCAGAAAAAATAAATTATAACATAAGTAAAAGTCGGAAGTACGTCGTACGTCCCAACGCGCATGACACCCGCAACGCAGATAAACAACGCTAAGCCCGAATTCCGGGGATTCCCTTACTTGTTGGTTCAAAATAGTAATTAATATTTGAAAAACCAAATTTTCAAAAGTAATTGAGTACAATTACTTTTTTTACAAAGTAATTAATTACAATTTGGGAAAAAGTAATTTAATTACAAATTAATTATCAAAAGTAATTAATTACTGTCGAGCTCTGGTCACAACCAATTAAAACCCTCTTATCTCAGAGGGTGGGGCTTTGTAACGTCACAACCAATCAATTTCATTGTAAATAGGTTAGGTATGATTACGAGTAGCAGTAAGTAGCAGTGGTGGGGGGTGGCTCAAGTGACCCCATACCTACTCTTCTTATTTTAAGAAACATACTGTTCATTTTAAAAGTAGTTCAGTTCAGTATGAAGTAAGATTAGTTCATTTCTCCCCTAAAAAGAAAATGCTCATAGAATAGTTTGAAAAAAGATTCTGTGTAGAATTTGTACAAAATATGTAGAATTGACGGCCACATCATATTTTTTTTATTTTATATATAAACATATACTTTTTATTTGCTTATTCAATAGGGCTCTTTATTCAGAATCCAACGATATACAATTTTCATGCCCTTACATAACAAAATTATCGAAAAAAAAAAATAAAAGTTTTGAATTAATTCCCCCCAAAATTTGACAATAATAATAGTGCATGTCTGAAAAAAAGTGAATTCAGTTATGTATGTATTGATAAAATTGAACTGTTTTGATAAATAATAAATCATTTAATTGAAAATAAAGTTCTTTTTACTTCCTTGTACGTAAGTAAAGGAAGTATTGTAATCGCGAAAAATTTCGGTTTTCACATTTCAGCGAAAATATCCATTTTGATCATCCCTGAATCCATTTTGACTAATTTCGTCATTCGTCGTGACGTCTGTACGTACGTACGTATCTCGCAACCCTCAAAAACGGTAAGCCGTAGAAAGTTGAAATTTTGTATTTAGAACTCCTATAACATCTAGTTGTGTACCTCCCTTTCTGGTTATTACACAATTTCCAGAAGTGGCACTTTACATGAAGCCTATAATAGATTTTAATGAAAAACTGTTTTAAAATATAATCCAAAACTTTTCAAATTTGGTATACAAGACTTTTATGTCAATCGAAATAACATACTAGATTTTGGTTAAAATACGCTAACCGGAAGTGGTACATTACTTGAAGTTGTTAACAGTTTTTCTTGAATAAAATGATTTTATTTTGATTTTAGAAATAAATGCTTCAAATAAAAGTTTTAGAGAATTAATTTCTGCATCTAGCACATCGAGTATTATTAAATTAGCCCTTTATATAAGCGAGATATGTAAATTTAAAAATTATATACTTTTTTGTTTTTGTAATAAAGCTTGCTATGGATTAGGACAAAAACATAAAAAAAAATATTCATGTCAAATTAGGTTAACGTGCAATTTTATGATTCGTACAGTAACAAATATTATATTTTTATTGTTAAATTAGTCATATTCATTGTTGTAATCAAATATTTCTTTGTTGTAATCAAAACTCTCTTTAAAAAGAACCGGGTTAGAGTATGGTCGCTATATATCTTACTGTTTTGAAGTTAAAATTAATATTTTGTAATTTATTTATTAAAAAAATATGTATAGTTTAATAATCGTACAAGGAAGTCATGTGGTGTCCACATCAGATTTTTTAAATATATTCGCTTTTTTCAATCACGGCTCTCTTATTAAAATATTTTAGGAGAACTCAAAACTTCATTAATTTTTTTTTCCAAAATTTTGTATATAAAGGTCTGAATATATCGTTGGGTTCAAAAGAAAGAACTCTACTGAATAAGTAAATAAAAAGTTTGTTTCTATTTAAAATAAAAATGTTCGTGTCCATATTTTGAGAACCACTGGTTGAATTTTTTTTTCAGTTTCTCATTGAAATATCCATGTAAAATAGAAATTCTTTGGTAATTTAACTAACTTAGTATATCTTATAGTTCTCGAGATTGTAATGGTAGCCAGTTAAAAATGAACACGCTGTATAATTATTTTTAATATATTTTTTATAATTCACTCCCAGTACATATATGTTGTGTAAATAATCATGGTCGAAATATAAAATGGTTTTGACTTATATTAAAACATAATTTTGGTAGTTCACACTTAGTATATACGAGTACACAGTATAGTTCACCAAATTAGTAATAGTAAACATACATAAAAGAAATAATATCAGGCGGTGCTAAAAAAGTTTTTTTTTGTGAAAACAACTTTTTACTATTTCATTGATTTTTTTTTACTTTACTGTGTTGTTTCATATTGTGCCAGCGCGGGTAATTCAATTTTAAATATTATCACTACGTTACCCACGCTGGCCCAGATGCATTCAATTTCAAATGTTATAGTTATAATTATCATTTTTGTAAAGCAACCTTGTATTTTCATTGTTGCTATTATTTTTTGGTTGTCATGTGATGTGTTTATTTATTATCCAGTTCAGTTGTTGTAATAGCTCCGACCAGAGCACAAGAAATAAATTTAGCTCCTGAAATTCAAGAATTTATTTATTACCTATGTTCATCTTCAAGTTTCAGCTTTAATGTGCACCAATAATACGTTGCACAATATGTACGGCTAAGCTATATTTATGTAGAAAATATTTTTTACATTCATTACATTGATAATCTTTAACGCCAGTGTGTAATTTCATATGTCTAATTAAGTTTAATTTATGTAAAAACCATTTTTTACATTCATTACATTGATAATCTTTAAAGCCAGTGTCTTGTTTCATATGTACAACTAAGCTATATTTATGTGAAAAACATTTTTTACATTCATTACACTGATAATCTTTAACGCCAATGTGTTGCTTCATATTATGTGTAACTAAGTAACATAAGTTTTTATTCAAAACATGATTTTCCAAAATCATGTGGATTATTTTTCTCGCCAAGTATATTCCATACTATAAACAACATATCAGAATATTTTGAAATCTTTAATAAAAAATTATGACATTTGTTACATCTATGTAAATAACTACTAGCTGTCATTCTGACACGGACCCACAAATCTGCTTGCCAAGGCCAACAAAGTCACATGTCTGCTCGCGCCTTATAAGTAACGAATTTAACATTTCTTGTACATACAAATAATTGTAATTGTATAACTTCTTTCGTTCTATGAGTAATTTTGCTTACTCTTCTAATATGTTCAAAATTCTTCAAATTCATTGACGTATAAGCGGTATGTCTTAAGGATATATCGAGGTTGTAACCACGGAGGTAGGAATAATATGGAGCATGGAGGAATAAAATAAATATGGAAGGAACGCTAGCCCATATTAACTAATATATTGCTGAATACCACATTGTGGTGGGAATTCAAGCGGCAAATATAAAATTAAATATTTGAAATTAATATTTCTTATTTCTACTAATATGGAAAATATAAATATTTTTCAGCAAATATGTACTTAGAAGAAATTACAATATAGAAAAATTATTATAAATAATTAAAATTCCATTTATCTGTGACCGATACGGTTATCTTTCACAATATTTATTTAAATCGACAGATCTAGGCTAGGTTTTTATAAGAAATTACAATTGTTCAATACACTCATTAGATTTTTTAATTGTTCCTTTGTTAAATAATATAAAAAGGAAAATATAAAATCATAAAAAATAATGCCCTCTTAAAAGCGTGTGCTTAGTATTGAAGTTTATTATACTCAAGGACTTGTCTATTTTAGATTTACATAAAAAATGAAACCTAATTTTAAAATATTGAGTGCTTATAGCTTTTAGTCAATGACCTATATCATTTTGTAAAGGTCCAAAAGCTAACCAATGATTTTGTAAATACATCTGTATTTTAAACGTTAACGTATCAAGGGATGGGGTCTCGTGGCCGTGTGCCTGAGTGTCTGGTCGCGAATCTGGGGACCCGGGTTCGATCCCGACCGACGCCAAAAATTACATTGAATTTTAATGGCACAAAATTGACCTCTGTGGTGCACTTTTCACGCCAGCTATGAGTGCCCGTGAGGTGACGCCTGGTAAGCGCTCGCACGGTACAAATATTCCATCATTACCGATATCTGTACAAAGCAGATTGGCACACCCAGCAATGAGTAATATGCCGTGATGAAATATTTATTTATTTATTTACGTATCAAGGGATGCTCGGTTAAGTGTATATAATGGAGTGCTAGTGCATGCTTTGATGTACGGAAGCGAATGTTGGGCATGGACGGGAAAGCATAAAAAGAGAGTGACTGCCGTGGAAATGAGGTATTTACGTGGTGTATGTGGGTATGTAAGACGGAATCGCGTGAGGAATAATTTGGTATGGTTAGAAACAATGTTATTAAGAGAGTTGGTGTGAGTCAGTTGAGATGGTTTGGGCATGTGGAGATAATGGCGAGTGAACGGCTTGTTAAGCGTATATATTTTGGTGAAGTTGAGGGTTTTCGATTGCGTGGCCGACTTTCATCAATATGTATACCATACATTCCACTCAAAGCTCTCCGCAATAACACATCCATATACAAGTTAAACAACCACGGAGACATACCACAGCCCTGTTTCACACCAACATTTATATGAAACCAATCACTCAACCTACCATCTATTCTCACAGCAGCCTCACTACTCTCATACAACGCTCGAATCGCTCCCAACCAGTTTCCATTCACATCGTACTCCCTGAGTACATCCCACAAAGTATCTCGAAGAACGCTATCATCGCCTTTTTTAAATCAAAAAAGCCACAGAACACCTTCTTGTCCTTGTCAAGTGACTTCTCAACAATCATACGAAGAGCAAACAATTGATCGACACATCCCCTCTCAGGCAAAAAACCACCCTGAACGTCACTGATTTTTGAAATTGTTAAGGTTCGCACCTTATGAATTATCATCCCTCTCAAACTAATCTCCATTCAAACCTTTAAAATACTCGCACCATCTATTCCTCGCATCTCACATCTGATTCATTCCACAATAAGTCTCCATTCGCACTTCTCACAGCTTTCACAACTCGACCACTTCCACACCGTAGTCTCTTTACACTCAACCAAAACAGTCGTTTATTCGTACTAAAATCATTTGTCAACTTTTCACTCAACATGTCATCAAATTGCTTTTTACTTTCTCTCACCACTTGCTTCAGGGTCCGTGAAGTTGGAGTTACAACATCGCGTTGCCACATCTTGCTTCACATAGTAATTTTTTGCTCATTTTTTTGCTGTATAGCTTGAATTTTTTGCGGAATCCATTTTTAAGTTATAACAAATTAAAAATTTAACTCCATCTTCACGCTGGAGTTACAAATAACTTAAATTAAAAATGTTTTGGTACTGTAATTTTTTGCTCATTTTTTGCTACTTTTTGCTGTATAGCTTGAATCTTTTGCTTAATCCATTCTTAAGTTATAAACAAATTAAAAATGTAACTCCATTTTCACATCGGTGTTACCTACTGTTACAACTAAGATTTAACTTAAAAATATTTTTATGGAATTATTTTTAAATTTTTGCTGTATAATTTGAATTTTTTGTTATAGTTAATTTATATTTATTAATTTATTTATAAAATATATAGCAAAATTATTAATGCTTGCGTGTAGAAAATTCAATAATCTTTAACATTAATAATAACATAATCGCGAAAAAATATTTTCTTAGACCAAAAAAAATGTGCAAAATTAATACCACTATCTTCAAATAACTGTACCTACCTATAAATTCATTTTGTATAACTTTCCAGACCAATAAATGGATATAAGAAATACACATGTTATATTTGATAACTGTATAACTAATTGCTGTAGCTATACGTTCACGTTAACCCCCCAACCCCCACCTCCCCTGTATTCGCACTTGGTAGTCTTCACCCTTCGGCCAAATATGAATTTAACAAGATATTATAGCGGGTATGAAGTTGGAGTTTCAAACATTTTAATTATTTATTTATAACTTGAGATTAACTATAACAAAAAATTCAAATTATACAGCAAAAATGTAAAAATAATGCCATTAAAATATTTTTGATTTAACTTAGTTGTAATAGTAGGTAACACCGATGTGAAAATGAGTTACATTTTTAATTTGTTTATAACTTAAGAATGGATTTAGCAAATAAATTCACGGTATTGTAACGGAGGGTGCGTAGGGTGTAGTGAAAAGCACCCTTGTTGACGTACTGAATTAAAGCTCAGACAGCCACAGTAAGAATATAAATAAAAGTTATACTTACCTGTGTCACTACGCTGATCTGTGCTGACACTGGAAAGGAGTTGACAGGGTTGATGCACAATTAATTAAATAGTTTAAAAATATAAACTAATTTATAATTAAATTTATCAAAATATATACACAAAATGATACAAAAGAATTAAAGTAAAATTTAAAGTTACGAATAAAAAATGAAATTAAGCTAACTAATTGAAAAAACTACACAACTGTTCGCCTCCACGATCGGGCTGAGAATCCATCTCGGTTCTGGATACGAACACTTCCTAGGCTAGTTCAATTGACAACGTACACACTTTTGCTGGTAATATTCCGCTTTTCTACAATATTCTGCAAAAATACGGAGCGGAAGATCGCCAGCCGCCGGTCAGCAATTTGCAACAGTCACGGCGTTCATTCAAAGGAAATACTGAATTACAAAAATTTAGAGTTCACGCACGTGGCTGTTACACTGCCTCCCCCTTTAAACTCGACTATAATAAAAGAATTATAGTTGAGTCTAGCGAAATCAATTGAACTACCCTTTGGCTACAACTAAGCTAACTTACAACTACAAACATTCTTGGCTAGGCTACGTGCTGTCGCAGAACGTTAGTGTCGGCTGGTAGATCAGTGACGTACGGTGGTGGATGGGCCTGCTGCAAGCCGGGGTACAGCGACACCGATGAACCGATGTTTGGTAATGACGTGGCAAGGGACTCCGTGGCCGTAGGGTTCGTGGCCTCGGATTCCCGTTGATGTATCAGGTTCACCAGGTATCGGGTAGTCATGGCGTCCCACAGGCTGGCCAGGAAAAACCATCTGCGTTGAGGTTGGTTGTCGGCTGCTCTCTTCAAACTAAAAAAATTCAGAACAACGGATGCGGCGTACCTTAAAACATGGTAAAGCGTGTATAGGAGCATAAATACTGAGAATAAATTCCCGGTATAGGACAGAAATCCCCACACTTCAGCGGCGGCACTCCAAGCCATCTTGGCAAACTCATATTTGCTGAAGACATCTGGCAGATGGAAGTCCTGTCCGTCGGTCCCTGCTCCTATCACTCATCGCGTCATGATGTTTGTTAAGGCACGTCGTTCGTTTGGAAAAAGCAGCGTTTGCTGGAATGCATCCATGTCTTGCTGGGTGTATACACCATGGGCGCTAATGGGCGCGATCTTTGTCATGGGCACAGTTTCGCTGGGATCGTTGGCGTCTAGAACCATGGGGTCAGGTTGTGTACGACGCAGGTCCTGGTCAACTTCAAACCATTTACCCTCCAGGTGGTACATGACGGCCAGTTGGTTTCCACAGTCGACCTGCGTGCCATGATCTCGAATTATGTGAGTAATGGGCGCCATGAACTTGCTCTCATTCTTATACGTAATAGGTAGCTCTTGGTAGCAAAATGATGTTTTTCTGAAATCCACAATTCGTGGGCTACACTTAATTACATATAAAACCTCACCCATTACTCTGCCCATGTGTCCTGCGGCTTCCTTCACCAGGCCGCTCACGATGTCTGGATTTTCAAGGGCCAACATGATACGGTTTCTTAAGATGTTTTCCTTCAAATGACATCTTTTTAGTATGGCGTCATAAACAAGGTCCTTAGTATGTTGTTTGAAGGCTATTTCCAAAAATAGCAGCTTGCTAAGGACTTGAGCCATCACGTCCGTGTTTTGGTTCACTCTTCGAGATTTCCTGAAGTAGAAACCAAGAGAGGATTCGGTGATGATCAGAAGGCGGTTTTGCTCAGTACGCCAAGCTGGTTGGTGGCAGAGCAACTCCTGCTGCACGAGTCGAAGTGCAAAAACCATATCATGGGCCTTGACGACGACATACTTCGTCTCAGTCTGGTTCACCGTGAGGATGTTCGCGGCCCCTTCATACAAAACGTCCCAGCAGAGCATCGGTCATTGACATCAGCATTCCACATCACCTCACCGCCCATGTCGTCGAAACAATAAAGGTCCGTATACGTGCACACGGTCCCTGACCGTAGCTTGACTGTATTTTCTTCGACGTCGGCGATGGCGGTGTAATCTGACAATCTGATGGTGATGGCTGCACTGACGATCACATCTTCATACGTGATGCCCTGCTGAGTGTAGCGTACACCGGAACATTTGCCACTTGGTTGCAGGTGGCCTGCGATGGTTGTCGATAGCTCGGTCGTGCCGTTGAGGATTATACCAGACACAATACCGGCCCCTAATCCTGTCAAGTCTAGGTGTTGAAAACGGTGGGCTTCTAGGCAGCGTTCTGCCTTTACGGGGTGCACGTACCGGGCTAGGCCACCTGAAACTGCGCTGGTATGCGAGTGCATACCACAGTGCTCAATTAATTGTTGTACTGTTACCAAGCAGTTGTACACGTGGACTTCGGTATATCTCCTTTCCTGAACTAACTGGATCTTGGTGGTTATCTCTGTTGAGTCCTTCTTCGGATCCCTGCATGGCTGTACGTTCAGCAACGAAATCTTGGAAATTTCTACATCTGGGTCCGCACAGTCGAAGGCAATCAATTCAGCACGTAGCCAAACATTCAAACTTAACACTAACAACATAAAACACTTAAAGTACATGGTATAAATGTTTTTTCTTCTCTTTTTAAATTCGGTTTGAACAAATCCACGGGTGGTCAGAGACGGCTCCGCGACTTCGGGTTGCGTACCGGGGTGGCGGCGGAGGCGTATCTTCCTCGACCGTCGAATATGTCTCCGTGGTTGTGGTGGAATCCAAGGTGGTGTTGGTGGGTGGTCGGGAGGTTCCAGTACCTAGGGTGGTATTTCGGGTGGAATTCTCTGAAACTATAGCATGGTTAGTTTCCTCGTGCCTACTTAATTCCGGATCTGGTAACGTTTCTTTTTGTCTTTCTGCCCAAGGGATAATAGGGGTTATACCCTCTTTTCCGTTTAATTCAGTCATCTTGGACGCGCCGTCGTGATCTACTAACGGAAGGGCAGTTAAGTCATCATTAGTCATGTAACAAGGTTTCAGTCTGTTAACGTGTACTGTCATCTGTCTACGGCCAAAAATTTCTTTTATAACAGCATTTACTTCCCGTATCTCAATTATGCGGTACGGTCCTGTCCATTTCTTTGCAAGCTTTGCACTAGTGCCGACCTTCACATCAGAACTTTTTTTATTGAAAGTGCGATGTACCCTATCGATATTTTTGTCTAATTGTTCTCGTGCCCTAGTGTGTGCAATTTTTAATCTTTGGATCAGTTCGCTCGCATAATTGGTGTCCACGTCATAACGGGTCTTTAAGGGTCTAAATATTTCGTCGAACGGTAACTCTATATCGCGGCCATACATTAGGAAGAACTGAGTTTCGCCTACCATCCAATGAAAATTACTACAAAATGCTGAAACTGCGAATGGTAGCCATTCATCCCAATCCGTATGGTTTGCGTTGATATAATGTGACAATATATCTTTTAACGTTCGATGACTACGTTCTAGACTCGCATTAGTCTGTGGTCTAAAAGCTGTCGTGTGCAATCTTTCGATGTTCAATATGTTACAAATTTCTTTCATCAACTTTGAAACGAAATTTGTACCAAGGTCAGTAAGTAACTGTCTGGGTGTACCGTGTCGTAAAATTATGCCTTTTACAAATGTTTTGGCAACGGTAAGGGCTGTTTGGTCTCTTATAGGAAATGCTTCAAGGTAACGTGTGGCTTCATCTTGAACTGTCAAGATGTATTTATTTCCTGAGTCAGTAGTTACTAACGGACCAACTACGTACATCGCAATACGTTCAAATGGGCGATTGGCAGGTTTAAATTTTTTCAAAGGGGCGGGTTTTAAATGAGGACAGGTTTTCCTTTGTGCGCACGATACACATTTCTTTACATAATTTTTACCTCTCGCTAAGAGAGGTATTGCATTCATGCTAAAAATCGCATATCCAGATTTTATTGAATAAGCACGTTTTAAGGTCCCTACAATCCGATTTTAACATTTTTACGATGATGTCTGTGTGTGTGTGTGTGTGTGTGTGTGTGTGTGTGTGTGTGTGTGTGTGTGTGTGTGTGTGTGGATGTATGTGTGTGTGTATGTATGTAGGATGTTGGAAGGACGATTACTCAAAAACTATAAGACTTAAAAATTGTTTAACTACGTATTTTCCAATCGGACATTCATGGGAAGATCTGAAAAGGTTTTGGTAACAACTGGAAAACCGGAAGTAGAAGATTCTTGAAAAAAAATCTTCCAAATATTATTTTTTGAAAATTTTTCGTGATAATATTAAAGAAAATTAAATTCTCTATCTGATACATTTAAATATTTTATTATATATTCTATAGATTTAGAGATAAAAGAAATATAATATATAAAATAATCTGTTGTAATAAATTTTACAGCCGAAAGAATGCCATGGAAAATAGTTTAAATTGTTTGTAACTGACAGATAAATGTCAGTGTCAGAAATTCGTAGATATTACTAAAGAGTTTTTCTGGGAAGTACATACATTATATTATTTCTTAATGTATTAATAGTTAAATATTTAAAATTATAGGTCTATTACATATATCCTTCAAAAATACTGTCAATCCTGACAATGAATTGGAAACATTTCGAAAAATTAGAAGAGGACAAAATTTCTTCATAAAATAAATTTAAAATTAAACAATCTAAATATAAGGAATAGATATATGTAAGTAGAATTTTTGTTGTAGAATGTAGGTATACAAGAAATATTAAATACAATAGGGCGCTTTGACAAGCAGATATGGGGACTCATGTCAGAATGATAGCTAGTAATTATGTATATAGATGTAAATATCATAATTTCTCATTCTAAATTTAGTGATTTTCCAATTCCATATGGTTTATTTTCCTCGACAAGTAAATTCCACACTCCTGGTGACAAATTAACTACGTGTATTTAGAAAATCTTGAAATTCTAAATGAAACATAATGACTAATTATCATTCTGAAACGGGCCCCCACATCTGCTTGTCAAGGCCAACAATGTAACATGACTGTTCGCGCCCTATACTTATGTAACCAAAAAAGGAAGTGGCGAGAGGTATTGTGCTGGCCACAACAGATTTTTTACATCGGAACGGAGTTTTGGCCAAAAGAACCGCGAATTTACTTTTTCAAATGTTTTCTCCGTATCGCAATGTCCTGAAAGGGGTGAATCGTGGCAAGCCTTTAAAATAAATTTTCTAAATTTGGTGGGCACTACGAGTCGGTCTTCATAACGCTCATCGTCCGATCTACGGTACACTAACCCATCATCGTCCAAATAAAAATCGCAGTTGGGTTCGTCATTAATCTTATCTATATACGTCATAGTCTGCGCGTCATTCCTCTGCTTAGATTTCATGACGTCACGATCCCATATCACCGGCTCGCATTGTTTGTGATGAAACATGAGACGTACCGGCTTGATACGAGAGAGAGCGTCTGCATTAGTATGTTTCTTACCGGGGCGATAATGAATTTCAAAATCATGCTCCGATAAAAGCAATGACCACCTAATTAATCTATTTGATGGTTCGGAAGTATTCATCAACCATCTAAGTGGTTGATGATCGGTATAAGCTATGAACTTCCGACCATACAAATAACAGCGAAAATGTTTTATGCTCCATACTAGGGCAAGACACTCTCTTTCGGTCGTACTGTAGTTACGTTCTGCAGCAGCGAGTTGGCGACTCGCGTACGCGACAGGAATCTCGTGACCATCATACTCTTGGAATAACACAGCACCTATTGCGTAAGCAGAAGCGTCGGGGCATAAAATAAACGGTTTTTGAAAATTTGGATATTTTAGAATAGGCGATTTTAATAACAAATCTCTCAAATTATTAAATGCTGTATCTGCTTCGATCGACCAGGAAAATTTATTATTTTTTTTTGTCAAATTTGTTAACGGTTGAGCTAATTTTGCAAAATTTGGAATAAAACGTCTATAAAATCCAATTAAGCCTAAAAATTAACGAATTTCTGTGACGTCACGCGGTACGGGGAATTGTTCTACTACATCTATTTTCTCTGGATCAGGTTTCACACCATCTTTACTCACAACATGCCCGAGATATTTTGTTTCACTCATCATAAATTTGCATTTATCGGGATTTAAAGTGAGATTTGCATCTCGAAGTCGTTCGAATATGAGTTCTAATTTACCCATATGCTCTTCCAAGTTATCGGAGCTGAAACAAATTATATCGTCGAGGTATACAAAACAGTGAGTGACTGTTAATCCAGACAAAACAGTGTACATTAATCGTTGCCAAGTGCTCGGGCTGTTGATTAGTCCAAAGGGCATTCGATTACATTCAAAATGGCCCCAAGGTACAGAAAATGCTGTCTTTTCTATATCTCGCGGGTCCATCTCTACTTGCCAGTAGCCTTTTGTTAAATCTAAAGTAGTAAAACGAACGGCATTTCCAAGTTGATCTAAAGTGTCTTGTAAATTTGGAATAGGAAAGTAATCTCTTTTAGTAATTTTGTTTAGTTCGCGATAATCTATACAAAATCTAAATGAACTTTCACCGTTACTTAATTTTTTTTCTACTAAGACTACTGGGGCGGAGTAAGGGCTAATCGACGGTTGAATAATGTTATTCTCGAGCATTTCATCTACAAGTTCTTTCATAACTTGGCGGCGACTAAACGGTACGCGATAAGGAGCGCGCGCCACAGGGACATCAGTGCTTGTGTGTATGCGATGTTTCACGAGCGGGGTCTTACTTAGCGGTGCGTTCTTCGGTTTGAATACGTCAGCATATTTATTTAAAAATATTTGAAATTTGTCCCGTTCCAAATCAGATAAATGATCTAAATTAAATTTATGCTGACTAGTTGTATTCACAGTATTAATACTTTTAGTGTTTTGTGCCTCGACTTCTAGTTGCTCTTCCGCTCCCACAGCTAAACCGATTGGTGCTCGATTTGCTAAAACTACATCTTCATTATTGACATTTAAAATGTTAATAAAGGCCTTATTATTTTAAAATTTTCGAAAAATGCTTCGAGCAACTAGAATACCGGGCCTGTCGAGGTCACGTGGCTCTACTACATATGTCATATCAGGCATCCGCTTATCAAGCACAAGTTCAATGACAACGTTATGTCGCGCGGGAATTTTGACTGTGTCCTTAATACGTACAACAAAATTTTTAATGTTAAGAGTGTCAGTAGGCGCCGAATTATCACTACTTGTGGTATGCGTCTCTGCACTGCACTCTTCGATCGGTGCTGTCAAATTTAAATTTGGCGGTACAGGATCCGGACAGGGTTGATTACAATTTTGCTCATCGACAATATTGCAATCCGCGTTACTAAATGATTGATCCTGGGTTCCAAATAAATTGTTCGAGCCTACTATCTTTATACTCTTATCTGCTGCTTTGTCAGCAGAGATAAGGTGTACGTTCTCGCTTGTATTATCACTGTTCCTTGAAAACTCTGACACAGATAAAACTTCGTTATTAATTTTGAATTGATTTTTCCCAAAATCGATTACTACTTTATTCTGAACTAAAAAATCTACTCCGATCAGTCCGTCGGCCGGCAAATGCAGATCATCGGGACATAGGATAAAACGATGTACTAAATTTCTGGAACCCGCTACTAATTCGACACTAGTAACTCCATTACTAGTCAATTGGTTCCCAGAAACGTCTACTAGTACATCATCTGAGGGTGAGATAGACAAATTAGTTCCTCAGCTACACTACGTTTCAAAAGAGATACGGCAGCACCCGAATCTATGAGAAACGTACTGTCGATCTCGTTAATTTTGAACAAAACAAATTTTGTTTTATCTGTATCAGGGTCAGCGACCCGCGGAACAACAAAGCGACGTTTACTTAAACTGCCTGACGTTGGGTCGCCGTCGAGACAGTTTTCGCGTTTAAAGGACACACGTTGTCATTTGCGCGATGACCTATCTTAACGCAATTATAACACAACACTTGCTTTGATTTCGAACATTTTTTTGATATGTGGTCTGTACTACCACAATTGAAGCAACGACCCCTCATATTGTGGTATCGTTGGTCAGTGCGTAAAACTGCGTTTTTCTTTGACGGTGATTTTTGAGAAGAACGCGGCGGTGTTGGTTTCGTGTTATGTTGTGGGGCAGTGACCGCACGAACATGAGCCTTATGAGCATCTGCTTTCGTTTCTTTATATAAACGAGCTAAGACCTCCTCGCAGTGCTCCGCGTAAGGTAACGCCTCCTCTACAGTTTCGAAATGTCTTATTCTACTAATTTCGTTGGCCAATTTAGTATCGAGTCCCTCAAAAAATTGTTTAATTGTCATGGTCTCACGTTTAATGCGGTTACGTAAACTCGTCATGTCGTTGTCATTTGACGCCGGAAAAAGTTTAGCTGCCGCAATTTCTAATCGTAAAGCAAATTTTTGAATAGAATCGTCCTTTTTACGAAAAATTTTGAAAAAATCTTTTTCAGCTACTGAAAAATCGTGCTTTTTGCCAAAAAAAATTACCAGCCATGCGCGCATATCTGTCATAGTAGTCGGTCTTTTATCTGTCGGAAGTGAATAAAAACAATTTTGTGGTTCACCTTTTAATTTTAATTTTATCGCTGTAACTACTTGACTATCAGTCCATCCGTAACAGTCTGCCACGGTCGCAACGTTATCAAGGAAGGCTTCTAAGTCGGAACCACCGGAATACGTATCAATGCTTTTAAGGGCGGACATGGATGTAGGGTCGGTAAAAGCTGGCCTCGTTGATGGTGAACTAGTTTGGGCAGGTTGTTCATTAGAGGATGGTGGGATGTACTGCTTAGATGGCGATAAATTTGGAAGGTGGTATGAAAAAGGTGCAAAGTGAATGTCCAATGGAGGTACCCGTGATGGACCAGGCTGCGCGGTATAATAGTGTGGGTAATAAGGCATGGCGATATTAGTAACTGGAGGAGCGGTCGGATTCCCAGCCGTTGCCGTTGTTGTAGTGGTTGTAACTACAACCGTCGTGGGTACAGGGGGGGGGGTTTGTACAGTCGTTGTTTGTACAGTCGTCGTACTTGTTGTCGTGGGGGTAGCGTTTGAGTCAACCATTTTTACAGTTTTAGTCTTAAATTAATTCAGTCGATCACGTTATATCTAGTAAGCCCTAATTAGCCCTTTACTAGATCCTACCGACTGCGCCAATTGTAACGGAGGGTGCGTAGGGTGTAGTGAAAAGCACCCTTGTTGACGTACTGAATTAAAGCTCAGACAGCCACAGTAAGAATATAAATAAAAGTTATACTTACCTGTGTCACTACGCTGATCTGTGCTGACACTGGAAAAGAGTTGACAGGGTTGATGCACAATTAATTAAATAGTTTAAAAATATAAACTAATTTATAATTAAATTTATCAAAATATATACACAAAATGATACAAAAGAATTAAAGTAAAATTTAAAGTTACGAATAAAAAATGAAATTAAGCTAACTAATTGAAAAAACTACACGACTGTTCGCCTCCACGATCGGGCTGAGAATCCATCTCGGTTCTGGATACGAACACTTCCTAGGCTAGTTCAATTGACAACGTACACACTTTTGCTGGTAATATTCCGCTTTTCTACAATATTCTGCAAAAATACTGAGCGGAAGATCGCCAGCCGCCGGTCAGCAATTTGCAACAGTCACGGCGTTCATTCAAAGGAAATACTGAATTACAAAAATTTAGAGTTCACGCACGTGGCTGTTACAGTATACAGCAAAAAATAGCAAAAAATCTGATGTGGCCAGCACATAACCTCTCGCCGTATATTTTACCTGGCTGTATGCATAATGCAAAGAATATTTTTATAAATACAAATAATATATTCATATAAATCTATGACGTATAAACTTCTTTATTATTCAATAATAGCATGTCTCAACATAAAGATATTTACCATAAATTATGTTACAATAAATTACAAAGTAGAGTTTACCATATATAAATATTAGGCTGGTAACAGCAATTTTCAATTCGAACAACTTTGTTTACTTTCTCTTCATATTCTTCTAGTAAAAACATTAATTTTGGGCGGTCTTAAATGTATATATCTGGATTGTGCATCTATTCTTATATATCTTCTTTTACATTTTATTTTTTCATACTTGTTATATCTAAATAACCTTAATTCCCTTTAATAAAGTGACGGATAGATTGCACTCCGATTATTCTTATATCGATGTGTAATTTTGTCAATATTTACAACTTACTTGAGAAGAATTTGATAGCTTTTTCGCAATTCAAAGTTACTCTAGTCTACAGTACTGGTGTACATTGTCCCATAATGTTTGAAACAAATTTAAGTCCTTCAACCTAGACTTGTCATCTCCATAATAGTCACAGATCAAGAATTAAGGGATTCTCCAAATACATTTTTCTTTCATTACTCATTATTTCTGACACTGACATTTATCTGTTAGTTACAAATAATTTAAATTTGCAACTATTTTTCATGGCATCCTTTCGGTTGTAAAATTAATTACAACATTATTTTATATATTATATTCCTTTTATCTCTAAATCTATAAAATATGTATAAAAATATTTAAATGTATCAGAAAGAGAATTTATTTTTCTTTAATATTATCAAGAAAAATTTTCAAAAAATAATATTTAGAAGATTTTTTTTTCAAGAATCTTCTACTTCCGGTTGTCCAATTGTTACCAAAACCTTTTCAGATCTTCCCATGAATGTCCGATTGGGAAATACGTTGTTAAACAAATTTTAAGTCTTATAGTTTTTGAGTAACCGTCCTTCCAACATCCCACACACACACATCCACACACACACACACACACACACACACACACACACACACACACACACAGACATCATCGTAAAAATGTTAAAATCGGATTGTAGGGACCTTAAAACGTGCTTATTCAATAAAATCTGGATATGCGATTTTTAGCATGAATCCAATACCTCTCTTAGCGAGAGGTAAAAATGAGCAAAATATTACAGTACCAAAACATTTTTGATAAGTTTTGTAACTCCACCGTGAACATGGTGTTACATTTTTGATTTGTTTATAACTTAAGAATGGATTTAGCAAATAAATTCACGGTATACAGCAAAAAATGAGCAAAATATTACAATACCAAAACATTTTTTGATAAGTTTTGTAACTCCACCGTGAAGATGGTGTTACATTTTTGATTTATTTGTAACTCCAGCGTGAAGATGGAGTTACATTTTTAATTTTTTTATAACTTAAAAATGGATTCAGCAAAAAATTCAAGCTATACAGCAAAAAATGAGCAAAAAATTACTATGTGAAGCAAGATGTGGCAACGCGATGTTGTAACTCCAACTTCACGGACGGGGTTAACGTGAACGTATAGCTACAGCAATTAGTTATACAGTTATCAAATATAACATGTGTATTTCTTATATCCATTTATTGGTCTGGAAAGTTATACAAAATGAATTTATAGGTAGGTACAGTTATTTGCAGATAGTGGAATTAATTTTGCACATTTTTTTTGGTCTAAGAAAATATTTTTTCGCGATTATGTTATTATTAATGTTAAAGATTATTGAATTTTCTACACGCAAGCATTAATAATTTTGCTATATATTTTATAAATAAATTAATAAATATAGATTAACTATAACAAAAAATTCAAATTATACAGCAAAAATTAAAAATAATTCCATAAAAATATTTTTAAGTTAAATCTTAATTGTAACAGTAGGTAACACCGATGTGAAAATGGAGTTACATTTTTAATTTGTTTATAACTTAAGAATGGATTAAGCAAAAGATTCAAGCTATACAGCAAAAAGTAGCAAAAAATGAGCAAAATATTACAATACCAAAACATTTTTTGATAAGTTTTGTAACTCCACCGTGAAGATGGTGTTACATTTTTAATTTTTTTATAACTTAAAAATGGATTCAGCAAAAAATTCAAGCTATACAGCAAAAAATGAGCAAAAAATTACTATGTGAAGCAAGATTTGGCAACGCGATGTTGTAACTCCAACTTCACGGACCCCTTGTTTCACCCATTTATTCTTTCTTTTATACTCTAACAAACATTCTTCACGCAAACGCCCAGGCGAATCCTTAACATTTAAAAACTTGAAATATGCCCTCTTTTTCTCAACAATCGCTTCTTTCACCTGATCATTCCACCATGCATTTTTCGGAACCTAATCTGCTTTCACCACAAACTTCTTTTGCACATTTGAAGAGGGAATTCTTAAATTTCATCCAAACTTCATTTACAATACAATCAAAATTAGACTCACATTCGGGCAAAGATTCATTCAACTTTCAACATATTATATTCTTACATCTTCATTCAAAAGAGCAAAGGATTTTATGCGAAATATTTTCCCGGAACTTTTGATCTTCATTCTCCAAAATTTATTCAATCACATTCGCGATACAATCAAATAATGATCATTCGTACCCAATTCAGCGTCTCGTTTCACACGCGCATCTACTACCATACTTCTCAATCGCTCATCATATATAACGAAGTCAATCACACTTATTCTGAACTACATTCTCCCAGGTGTATATGTGAGCCACGGTAGAAGATACATACAGGTATTGTAACTCAGCCGATTGCAAGCGGCGATGAGTGTCGCTCGTCCGTAGACAATAGTGAAAGACAGAAAACGGTGTCTATGCATTCCGTTCGCTTACTGTGTTGCTATCGAGTTTTCCTATATTATTTTCATGATTTCAAGTTCTTGTTTATTAATGGTGTTAACAGTAGCATATATAATAAACTAATAAAAATGGGTAAGAGGTACCCAATTGTAAATACCACGAAAAGATAAAATATTAACATCGAAAGACTATATTTGTGAAAAGCATTTTCAACCTCAGTATATTATTAAGGAAGTAACAACTGAAACGTATTCATCGACATGCTTTAATTGACAAAAAAGAGAAATAATTGAACCAGAAACAAGTTAGTTTAATTTAAATTTAAAGTAACATTATTTTATTGTCCAAAAATTTATTTGGCTTGTGATGTAGTAAATAATAATATGGATCTAGAGACAATTGTAGATCAACTTGCTTCTGTACCTAATTTACTTGATTTACCATCCAAGTTATGGGCCATGCATTGTTTATCTTGGAACACAGATAAAATAATTTCTATTTCTGAAATGACTGCTTTAAAATTTGGTGAAACAGTTATAAAAAGAAAAATTGTATTAACTCCAAATACGATGAACATTTATATATTTGATCACTTAATAATTTATGGTAAAACTGAAAACCCCTCTAACATAGAAGAAATACAAGATATTGTAAATAAATTACATAATACCGCCGTTTTCTACAATGGAATTGGTATAGCTGAAAGTCCTACAAACTTCAGTCCAATTATATATGTCAGAGATCACTGCCTATAAGTGTGGAGACACGTTAGTTGTCCATATTTGTTGGAAGATTGTATTTCTGAAAGTAGCAACAATAAATCTAATTGTACATTTTGTAAGAAATCTAAAAAAGGAACCGTAAATTTCAAAAACAAACTTAAAATCGCAGACGATTAAACAGTATGAGACAAGTGCAGAAAAGGCTAAAAATTAAGAATAAAATAATTGATGAGCTAAAAGCTGCACGACAAAAAATCAAACAGTTAAATGATTAAGACATATTAAATAAAATTGATCAACTTGAAAATATGTCTACAGCACAAAAATTATTATTAAAATAATATAATATATAATAATATATATAATTATGTAAGTATTAATGAATTATTTTTATTCAGTTAACGCGGTAGCGCACGGCATGATAGACACCTTTTTCTGTCTCTCTCGCACACAACTGTCTGCGTTCTGGCGATACACTTGACCGCTACGTCGGAATACTTCTCTTTATTATGTACTGTGATGTGAGCTAACTTATGTTTAAAAATGGAATTCGAAATGAAGAGGTTCCTCTCCAAACAAAATGAAACAATACTCTCCCCATTGCCATTCACTCGACAATCAGCAAAACGTCCCAATACATTCTCAGATATACTTCGTTTAACACCCACCCATCCATTTAAATCACCACACAATATCATTTTCTCACCCGGATCACACAAATCAATTACGCTGTTTACCGTATTTCGAAACTGATCTTTTTCAAGGTCACTTTCAGACTCTGATGGACCATAAGGTGACACAACGATGATTCTTATATAGCCTACCTTGAATCTCATTCAAGAAACTCGCGAAGAAATACAGCCATAACTTTGTACAAACGGTTTAATTCTTTCACTCACAAGTATACCTACACGATCACAAAATATATGCCATATATTTCTTCCTCATTACGTCCTTTCCTCATTGTCTCACTTACACACAAAATATCTACACTGTACATTCGCATTGCATTCATCAACTCAGAGATAAAACATTGCTATAGGTCGTGCCAAATAGAAATGACCTGTCAATCATTTCTTGCGCATATACTGTGTACCACTATTTTTAGAGCGGAGTAGTCTCTCACTACCCATTTCATAATGATATATACACTTTTTCCGTGCACCGCTTACCCAAAAAGAATTCTAGGGACTGCCCACTAGTCACTCGTGTAAGTACTGTAACGACATAAATGCAAAACCGATGAAGACACAAGCGTTCAACTGACAATGGATGTAAACATTGTGTTGTGCCAGTGACGTAGAAATAATTATGAAACAATAGTATTTAGAATATTTAAATTAAGCTTAAAAACTAAAATATGTACAAAATACCGATAATATAAATATTATTTTACAGTATGTTCAATAAAAAACCTAACTCTGAGTAGGCTATGAACAGAGAAACGTATGTCTGATCATTATTCAATTCAAAAGTTGTTATCAAAATTGATCTTGAAATGTAATTTTAAGAAGAAAGTATAATAAAGAATGATACAGTGTATTGCCCTTCGTCGTTTTCTAATTTGTTTCCATTTCTAAAATAAGATTCAAGAAGAGAAGCTTTGATTTCTTTAGACAATATTTTTCACAATATCGTTTCTTTGTTCATAGTCTACTCCGAGTTGTTTTTTTGAACACACTGTATAATGGCATTACTATGTAATCGTTAGAAGATGCGGTCGGTGGCCTGAATTAGATTTTCGGAAAACCCTTGGTCATGGCCATGTTGGTATCCTGGGTTCAAGTGCGAATGGTTTTATATGATATAGCTTCATGTTTCATATGTATTATCCGGACGCCACTGCGACAAACCCGCTTAAGTACAATGCATGTGATTGGCCTTTTAAGTAAGAAGGACGGAGAATGCGTAAATGCGTTTTACGCGCAGGTCATTTCTATTTGGCACGACCTATAGTTAACTGCTCGCTAATCAGCCATAATTAGTTTTTCATTTTACAGTCCGTATAGTCTTACCTGACAGTTGGGATACGATGTGCAATGGCTCATTGACTGGGGGGGGGGGGTTAAATATGGAACGGAGCTCATTCTGTCGTAACTCTGCTGCAGTTAAGATCGGAAAGTACAAACCGGGGCGTAAACTTTGAAAGCATTTAAAAGTTACCTTATCTAAGACATAAATAATATTTGTTAAATTTTAGTCGTGTTCTTGACCAGTATGTAGTAAATAGCGTACTGGTAAGTTTGTATGTATATGTCTATCTCTTTCCCCCACGAATACCTTCTCTCTGTGCACGACAACAGCGGGAACTGTCACATACGAGCTGTAAAACATAGGTGAATCTAGAAAATTTTATTAGGGGATATTAGATACAAAAAAATGCAGGGTGTTAAAAAAGGGTAATTTTTTAAAGGCATATAGTACTGACCAAAATGAGTAAAAAAAGCTTCATCAACATAGGTCCGATCTTTAATAATTCCGAGATATAAGGCAGTGGAAATGAGTGTTTACGGGGTTTAGGTAAAAAAATCATTTGACGTTCAGCCACATAACTCTTTTTATCATTTATTTTAACCAGATCAATACACACAGTATTATACATGGTAGTGTTGTAAGAATATTTGTCAATTACATAACATTATTTAAAATTGTAACATAATACATTTATTTATTGTTATTTTATTGTGTTCATTTGTTTCTATTCATCTTCTTCGCTTGTTGTCAGGACGTCTTGGGCCAGTCTCTTTTTCAGTCGTGTGGTTTCGCTACGCTGCCCTAGCTTGTATTGTGATGCCCCTGGACATAAATGGATTGTATTTATATACTTAGTTAATTTTTTTATAAATTCTTTTATGGGAGATATTAGATATTCCTAGTTTTTTTGTGAATTTGGTTATTTCGTACGTACCACGGGGTATTGATTATTATGCGTAATATTTTGTTTTGCATAATTTGGACTTTATTTAATATTTTTTTGCTAGCGCCATACCATAAACTGCATCCATATGTTATAATTGGTCTTAAAATTGATTTATATATTAGCAATGAACATTTTAGCTTTAGCGCAGATTTTCTGTTTATAAGTGGGTATAGTGTAACGTTTCTATTTATATGGGTGAAGTGTAAAACATAGACAAATATTATTAAGTAAAAGAATATGTTTATTAAACAATAAATAGTTAAGGATTAAATATTAAAAGATAATAAAAACAACTAACACTATGATTAAATAATTATAAACACTAAGAATATTATTAAATGCTTAAACACTACGATTATTTATTTAACTAACATTTATATCACTGCACTTATATAACTGCATTTATTTATGTTAACAACTGTTAAACTGTTTATTTATATCACCGAGTTCATATCTGGTTACTTGTATATATGAGACTGTTTCCCGCTGTTCTCCCGACGGTATTTATACAGCCCCCATCATTCTAGAACTCTTCTAAAGCGACAATGACCCGTATACAAAGGAATGAGGTCACGGCGCAATTAACCTGTCTCAGCGCGTCGGGGATTGTATTATCGCTCTGGTACGTTCTTTCGAAGGGATTACGTCATTGTTCGCGAACATGCTATCAGTAGCGGCGCATGCATACTTTTCTCTCAGGGGCGCACGTCACACTGCCCCCTCCTTAAGACTGTTTCGTCCCGGAACAGTTCTCGATGGCAATATCTGCACGTATTACCCTTGGTACATTTGGAAGTCCACGTGGTACACCAAACCCGCATACACACTCTTTGACTAAGGTTTCAGCGACAGTGATGGCTTCCTGGTTGGGTAATAGATAGGCTTCAACCTACTTGGTGAAGTAGTCTATGACAACCACGATGTATTTATTTCCGCCTTCTCTTTCTGGAAATGGTCCGGCCACGTCAGTCGCAATGCGCTCAAATGGACTGCCAACGTTGTATTGACGCATTGGACTTTTCGTCGTCTATGAGGGCCGTTGCTTCCAGCGCAAACCACACATTTCTTCCACCTGTCTTTAACGTCTTTCTTGCACTTAACCCAGTAAAATCGCTGACGCAATCTTTCTAATGTTTTGTTGACTCCCAAATGGCCACCTCCAGATCCGTCATGGATCTCTTTTAACACGTCTGGTACTCTACTCTTAAAAATAACCAACTGAGTTCTCTTCTCAGTTCCATGGCATTCTCAACCACACGCTTTAACAGGCCATCAATCACCATGGAGTCACATTGCGCCCAGTACGATTTTACAATCTGTGACTGTGGTGCAACATCTTCCCATATATTATTTTAAATCAACGTGCGTACATGCTGCAGACAGCTCTGTGTTTCTTTCAAATTTCTCGCGGTTATTGTACATATTAATTTATTATTGTGCTTTATTTTATTGGATGTGTCTAGTGTTTCTGTGCATGTAGTTCATTTTGTACACCAGAAGCAGTGAGTCTGTTCCAGTTTTCTTAAATATTTTAAACTATTTTTTTGTTGCCTTGAAATTACTTAAGTAGAGTCAGTTCTGACAGGTTAAGTTTTACTACTTGCTGTTAGCAGTGGCGTAGGTTATTAGTTTTGGCGTCGCTGTTGGGTCTTACTTTACAACTAATATTCGTATTTATATAATTATTTATATTTTTAAACAACTATATCTTTTTACTATAATTTTAGGTAGGATTTAGTTCAGATTTTAGATTATTTATTAGGCTTTCATTTAATTTATCCTATATTTTATTCGTATTTATACATTTACTTATTTTTAAACAACATATCTTTTTACCATAATTTTAGACAGTATTTAGTTCAGGTTTTAGATTAGTTATTAGGGTCTTATCTAATTTATTTTGTGTTTTATTCGTATTTATACATTTATTTATATTTTTAAACAACATATCCTATTACCATTATCTTAGATAGGATTTAGTTCAGGTTTTAGATTAGTTATTAAGGTTTTATTTAATTTATTTTGTGTTTATTATAGGCTAGAGATTTTTATGTCATCACAATGTCTAGCTGTGCAAAATGTAAATATAAAAAAAATGATGGATTAGTAGGATGCCAAGGTCCTTGTGGAAAGTGGTTCCATTCCAGTTGTGCAGGTTATACTGAAGCTGAATTTAAATTCATTGAAAAAAATACAAATATTTTCTACTGGTGTGATGTGTGCAAAAAATGTTGTGATGTTGTTGATAAATCTAAGGCATTGAATATAGAATCTAATTTGAAAGAGTTACATAAAAATGTGGCCAATTTAAATTTAAATAGTGATTCTTTAAACAAAGCTTTTGAAAATTTTCAAAGTGAAATATTTTCTACTTTAAATTCACTATTCTCCAAATTTAAAGATGAAATTCAGCAGTCACTCGATTCCAAATTAAATGAAATCAATACCAAAAGTAACTCGACTAATATTAATACTAAATCTTATTCTAATGCTATTACAACCAATCCTATAGGGCCACCCATAATCATTAAGCCAAAGAAAGTTCAGAGCTCTGTCGCCACTAAAAGTGATTTACATAAATCTGTCAATCCAGTTGATTCCAATTTAAAAATCACTAATATTCGTAATTCACGAGATGGTAGCGTTATTATAAATTGTGCAAATACTGATGAGTCATCCAAATTTCAAAAATTAGTAAATGAAAAACTAAGTGATACTTATGAAATTAAACAAGCTTCCACTTTTTACCCCAGAATAAGAGTTACCGGTATTTCTGAGAAATTAGAAGCACATCAAATTATTAACAATCTGAAACAATTAAATAAATTATGTTTTACTGACAGCAGTACTTGTGAAGTTATCTCAATAAAGCCATTACGTAATAATCAAAAAATTTATCAGTGTACTCTTAAAGTTGATCTTAAGACGTATCATGCTGCTTTGAATCTAGGGAAACTCTGGATTTCTTATGATTACTGCTCTATTTACGATGCTACGGATTTACGTCGTTGTTTCAAATGCTGTGGCTTCCATCACCTTGCAGCTCAGTGCACCAAGTTAATTCCTACCTGTCCTAGATGTGCTGAAGGTCATAATTTAAGTGAATGCAAATCTGATACGTTAAAATGTACACATTGCTCTCATCTAAAATTGTCACAAAATTTAAATATTGCTACTGACCACGCAGTTTGGCATCCCGAGTGTCATGTGTACAAAGAAGTTTTATCAAAATTTAAAAAGTCCATGCTAGGTGAATTATAGCAACCAAAGAATATCATCAGTAATTCTGAACACGATTTAACTTTTTATTACCAAAATATTAGAGGAATTACAGGTAAATGCCAAGATATATTTATGCACTCTGTCAGCTCTCCAGAATATCAAGTTTATGTTTTAACTGAAACGTGGTGTAATAATTCAATTAATAACTCTGAGATTTTTGACATCAACAACTTTAACGTATATAGATCTGATCGTGATTTTCGTAGAACCGATACAAAGCGTGGAGGTGGTGTACTTGTTGCTCTTAATAAATCTATCGATTCTATGCAGATTGACATTCTTAGTGTTTGTCCCTCGTTTTCCGATCTTCCATTTATTGATATTCTTCTTATTAAAGTTATCTTACATCATAATATATTGTACATCTGTAATATCTATATTCCACCTTCTAGTACTCTTAATGACTATAGTTCTCTATTTAATTCACTGTCATTGCTGGAATTGTTGTATAATTCAAACGTGATATTTTTCGGTGATTTCAATATACCTCACTATTTAGACTGCGTTAAAAACAATGCTAAATGTCAGTACTATATTAATCTATTGTATTTTCTGGACTTTTTACCTCTCGCTAAGAGAGGTATTGCATTCATGCTAAAAATCGCATATCCAAATTTTATTGAATAAGCACGTTTTAAGGTCCCTACAATCCGATTTTAACATTTTTACGATGATGTCTGTGTGTGTGTGTGTGTGTGTGGATGTATGTGTGTGTGTATGTATGTAGGATGTTGGAAGGACGATTACTCAAAAACTATAAGACTTTAAATTTGTTTAACTACGTATTTCCCAATCGGATATTCATGGGAAGATCTGAAAAGGTTTTGGGAACAATTGGACAACCGGAAGTAGAAGATTCTGGAAAAAAAATCTTCTAAATAATATTTTTTGATTTTTTTTCTTGGTAATATTAAAGAAAATTAAATTCTCTATCTGATACATTTAAATATTATATAATATATTCTATAGATTTAGAGATAAAAGAAATATAATATATAAAATAGTCTGTTATAATAAATTTTACAACCGAAAGATTGGCCATGGAAAATAGTTGAAAATTATAATTGACAGGTAAATGTCAGTGTCAGAAATCCGAAGACATTACTGAAGATTTTTTCTGGGAAGTACATACATTATATTATTTCTTAATGTATTAATAGAATTGGAAACATTTCGAAAAATTAGAAGAGGACAAAATATCTTCATCAAAAATTAAACAATCTAAATATATATGGAATAGATATATGCGTAAGTAGAATTTTTGGTGTAGAGTGTAGGTATACAAGAAATGTTAAATACAATAGGGCGCGAGCAGTCATATGATTTTGTTGGCCTTGACAAGCAGATATGGGGGCCCATGTCAGAATGATAGCTAGTAATTATGTATATAGATGTCAAATATCATAATTTCTCATTCTAAACTTAGTGATTTTCCAATTCCATGTGGAGCAGAATTAAATGTTAAATATCTAAGGCATACAAGTAAATTTTAAACTCCCGGTGATAAATTAACTACGTAAATTTAGAAAATCTTGAAATTTTTAATGAAAAATTCTAACATTTGACATCTATGTACATAATTACTAATTATCATTCTGAAACGGGCCCACACATCTGCTTGTCAAGCCCAAAAATGTAACATTACTGTTCGCGCCCTATACTTATATAACCAAAAAAAGGAAGTCGCGAGAGGTATTGTGCTGGCCACAACAGATTTTTTAATATGAAACAATACAACTTTATTGAAAATAGTAGTGGAAGGATTCTTGATTTGATTATAAGTAATAAAAACTGTTCAGTATCAAGAGTAATTAATACGGCGGTTAAAGAGGATAACTACCATCCCGCACTTTCTGTTGAAATTAATTTGAAATCACTCTCCAAAAAATTTAAGTCAGTAAATAATGAAGCATTTAATTTCAAAAAAGCTAATTTCCCTCAATTATATGAAGAGTTGTCCAATATTAATTGGGATTTTCTACATACATACACTAATGTGAATTCTGCTCTTGATGCTTTATACAATATTTTTAATTCACTTCTCAGTAGAAATGTTCCTAAAAAACGCAAAACGACCAAAAATTATCCACCTTGGTTCAATGGCTCTATCATACATAAAATTAAAATGAAACACAAAGCATGGAGCAAATATAAAAAATCGAATAATATTGAAGACAAATTAGAGTATTCTAACTTACGATCTCTTATAAAGCGCGAAGTACAGGAAGCTTACAAGAGTTACTGCATAAGTATACAAAATGAAATGGTTACTGAACCTAAAAAATTCTGGTCATTAATAACAAACGTAATTCCTCTGCTATACCTTCCATTCTGCAATATAACGATTAAATAGTAAATTGTCCACAGGATATTGTTAATAAATTTGCTCTTCATTTTTCAAACTCATTCACCGACTCTATTCTCGACATCTACCCACATGCTACTGATAACTGTACTACTCTGCAACTTACCGCTGTTACTCAGGAAGACATTGTGTTTGCCATTAATAAATTAAAATGTAAAATGACTATGGGTCCCGACCTCATTCCTGCTTTCATCATTAAAGATTGCAAATCTGTCATTATTCAACCCCTATTAATTATCTATAACCTTATTCTTAAAACTTCTGTTTTTCCTCAAGCATGGAAACTTTCAAAAGTTACACCAGTCGTCAAAAAAGGTGACAAGAACAACATTAATAATTATAGACCTATTTCAATCATATGCAATTTTAGTAAGATATTTGAAATAATTCTTCATACGAAAATCTATAGTCATGTTCATAATATGCTATCTAGTGAGCAACATGGATTCGTCAAAGGCAGATCAACTGAGACCAATTTAATGTATGTTACATTACATTTGTGAAGCTATGAATGATAATTCCCAGGTTGATGTAATTTATACTGATCTTTCAAAAGCTTTCGATAAAATAGATCACTCGATTTTAATTAAGAAACTTGATCTTTTTGGTTTCTCGAATCCATTGATCAGTCTAATGTCTTCTTACCTTGAAAATAGATATCAATATGTCTGTTATCAGGGCTATAAGTCTGATCATTTCTTGCAAAAATCTGGTGTCCCTCAGGGTTCGGTACTCGGCCCTTTGTTATTCAACATCTTTATTGATGGTATTATTAAAAATGTTGACTCCAAGTACTTATTATATGCAGATGATTTGAAGTTATTTTGTAGAATATCTTCTGTTGCCGATTGTGAAAACCTTCAGAGAAATCTGAACATTATTTCTGGTTGGTGTAAAAACAATAATCTTGAGCTCAACGTCTCTAAATGTCAAGTCATGACATACACCCGAAAGCTCAATTCTATTAAATATAATTACAATATCAACAACTGTGTGCTCGATAGGCCGGATTCTATAAATGATTTGGGTGTTATTTTCGATCCCAAGTTAAATTTCACAGAACATGTTGAAAATAAAGTCTCATGTGCTTTTAGGAACTTAGGGTTTCTCATCCGAAATGCTGAGAACTTCAATAGCCAAGTATTGAAAATGCTTTTTGTATCCCTCGTACGCCCTCATTTAGAGTACTGTTCAACAGTCTGGAACCCGATTTATTCTAAGTCCGCGGTACTAATAGAAAAAGTCCAGAGAAGATTTTTAAAGTCAGCCATTTTCTTTGCAGAGGGTGCTTACCCCGCTAGGGACACGTCGCAAGAATCAATGTTAGCAAAATATAATCTTGTTCTTCTGCAACAGAGAAGAAGCATGCATGCAGTTATTATTTTGTTCAAAATCATTAATAATGTAATCGATAGCCCTTACTTGTTGTTAATAATAAATTTTCATGTCCCAAGGTTATCATCGAGACATGCTGCTACTTTTTACGTAACCTCTGGTAAATCCAACGCTTTGAACAAATCGCCTATACATTTTATGATTAATTCGTATCATGCTGTCGAAGACAATTTAGATATATTCTTTTGCTCATTGAATGATATTAAAAGAATATTCTATTAATTTGTATGCTTTTTTCCTACCCTGTAATTGGGCTCAGCCTGTTGGGTATGGTTCTCAAATAATAATAATAATAATAATAATAATATTGGTTTGTTCTCGTCGCTTTCCATTCCAGTAATATTTTCAAAGTCGGGTCCTTGCGTAGTCCATCGGGCTGCCAACTATCGTTGACTACTGTTATTCTGGCAATGGTGCAATGTTTTTCTCCTAGTCGACTACCATATTTGCCTCCCTTAGCATGGCCTTGAACAATGCGTCGACGTTACTTGCCTTTCTTTCAAGTTCCTTTCTCTGTCTTGGCTTTCTTCTTCCTTGTGGTGAGAGGTATGGCATCGTCGTCATCGTTATCTATCTCGAGTTTTCGTTTTCCACTCGAGCTGTCCATACGAATCGCCAAGGGCACGTCTTCCCCGCTGTCTTCAGGTCCCATTCCAAAGTCCTTAGATTGCAATTGCAGCTGCTCGTCGGAGAACTATTCATTTCAGGTTGGCTTTCCTCTACTACTGGAATTTCTTCCTAGATTTCTTCTTTAATTCCTTGCTGAACACGCTCCCTTTCTCTCTCGCGTTCTCTTTCTTTTTTTCGCTTCCATCTTCTTTCTTCATATCCATCCTTGACATCAACGGATTCGTCCTTTACCTCTAGTGTTTCTGCCTACATTTCTTTTTTTTAATTTCTTACTGAGCACGCACATTTTCTCTCTCGTGGTCTCTTTCTTTTTCGCTTCCGTCTTCTTTTGTAACAGCGGAGTTTCTTTCTTCTAGCGAACACTTCGTTTATAATTCGTCGCACTTTTTCATCTATGGCTTCGGTGTTTTCATTTCCCTCAGTATAATTATTTCGCACTCGCGATTGGTTACGTGAAACTTGTTTGGCAGTTTCATGATCACATATATATATATATATATATATATATATATATATATATATATATATATATATATATATATATATATATATATATATGAGAGTGCGTTACCCATAGTTTTTGGGCGACATAATTGCTGTGCTTGCTGAGTATTGCTGTCTCGAACTCCGAAGATGAGTCTCTGAGTGGCCAGGTACTCCAAATCCTTGTCAGGAGCTGTACGATGTGTGAGACGAACCGAACGAGTTACATCGGCTCCAAATTCTTGCAGACTTTCTTCAGTTTTTCTAGAAGTCTTCTCCCATCCTTGTTTCAATATTTGTTCCAGAAATCCAGAATTCTCCAATTTCCGTTCCAACATCTGCTCCGTATTTCCAGAATTCTCCTTCAATTTCCGCTCCAACATTTGCTCCATGATTCCAGAACTCTCCTCTACTCTTCCAGAATTCCCCTTCAATTCCTCTTCCGATTTCTGCTCCAGAATTTCATAATTCTCCTCTACTCTTCCAGAATTCGCCTCCAATTCCTCTTCAACTTTTCTAGAACTCTCATTCAATTCACGTTCTATTGTTCTATAATGTTCCATTAATTCTTCGTCCAGTACTCCGGAATTTTCCTTCAATTTTCTAGAACTTTCATGCAATTCCCTTTCCAATGTTCTAGAATATTCATTTAATTCTTCTCCGGAATTTACTTCCACTTTTCCAGAACTTTCATGCAATTCTCTTTTCAATGTTCTAGAATGTTCCATTAATTCTTCTTCCAGTGCTCCGGAATTTTCCTTAACGTTTCCAGAACTTTCATGCAATTCTCTTTCCAATGTTCTAGGATGTTCCTTTAATTCTTCTTCCAGTGCTCCGGAATTTTCCTCCACTTCTGTAGAACTTTCCGCCAATCTCCGCTCAGAACTTCTAGAACTTTCTTGTATTTTTTCTGCGAATACTTTATAAAACTCGGAATAGTAACACGGAACTTCGAATAAGTAATCGTCAGGATTTTCACCAGCTTCGATTAAAGCTTGCCGCAGTTTTTCTTGAAGCTCTGTTTTCCCTCCTGTTGCATCCAAATCCAGTTCTTCCACTTCCGTCCTGAGATCAGATTTTAATAGTTTAGGCATTTTATTTATTTTTATTTACACTTCACAGTTATGAACAACCCCACACCTGACACCAATTGTAACGTTTCTATTTATATGGGTGAAGTGTAAAACATAGACAAATATTATTAAGTAAAAGAATATGTTTATTAAACAATAAATAGTTAAGGATTAAATATTAAAAGATAATAAAAACAACTAACACTATGATTAAATAATTATAAACACTAAGAATATTATTAAATGCTTAAACACTACGATTATTTATTTAACTAACATTTATATCACTGCACTTATATAACTGCATTTATTTATGTTAACAACTGTTAAACTGTTTATTTATATCACCGAGTTCATATCTGGTTACTTGTATATATGAGACTGTTTCCCGCTGTTCTCCCGACGGTATTTATACAGCCCCCATCATTCTAGAACTCTTCTAAAGCGACAATGACCCGTATACAAAGGAATGAGGTCACGGCGCAATTAACCTGTCTCAGCGCGTCGGGGATTGTATTATCGCTCTGGTACGTTCTTTCGAAGGGATTACGTCATTGTTCGCGAACATGCTATCAGTAGCGGCGCATGCATACTTTTCTCTCAGGGGCGCACGTCACAATAGTATGCCAAGTCTTTGGTAGCATTGTTTTAGTTTGACGGTTATGTGGTATTTCCAAGTTAATCTTTTATCTAGATATATACCCAAGTATTTTATTGCACTGTCGTCAGGATTCCATGGGATCGTTTTTTCTTCAATAGGGTATTTGACAAATTTTGGGAAAGTGTTTTAAATTGTACATATGCACTTAATTATATATGCAAAATTATTATTTTCATTTTTTTTAATCGTTAATACTCTTAAAATCGGGTTTAATAATTTTTGTTTTAAATTTCCCGCTAAAACGCTCTTGTTGCTCATGATGCTCCTGTGACGTCACGGTCTAGTACAGTGTAGTAAATACGTCGTAAATATAAGCAGTTCATCGGTTTTTATCTGTTTTTTTCATTCAAAAATGAATTCTAAAACTTATAAGTGGTGTATAGTACCTCAATGTACTAATACTTCTGTCAAAACAGTTGACAAGTTATTTATTCATGTGCCTAAAAGAATTAAAGATCGAAAGAAGTGGCTTCAACTCGCCCGAAGAGATCCAGCGATCTTGTCTACCACAACTTCACTATATTTTTGCGAACATCACTTTGATGTAAGTTCAAATGGTTTATATTTATTTTACTAGCAGTAGAAATGTTATAAATGTTTTACATTTACTAACCTCATAGGCTTTAGATGCTGTGATCCTCCCGTACCTCAACTCATACCATAGACTGTTCTCGGACTGATTCCTGGTCTCTTCTTCAACTTTCTTTAAAATACTGTCTGTGAAAATATGCGCAATCTTCTGTAGAAATACTTCACAACTTTTTTCACTGTATTTAAATGAGAGTTGATGTAATGAAATCATTTCTACATCCTTTATATCCCCATCCGTTTGGTACTTTATCAATTGACAGTTTTTAAGCTTCTGCCTTTTTCCCTCTTCTAAAAACTTCAACAGAACACTAGTTTCAGACGATGAGGATGTTTTAGGAATTCCTCTAGACATCTCCACGGTTGTAATAAATTTTAATGTAGTGCCGACCTTAGCCAATCTAGATTTCTTCCAGTAACATTCTTTTGATGTACATGAAGGTTCCTCGCTCCTGCGATGAACCCACATAAGAAATGCAATTGAATGTTTGCAACCACCTTGTGATGCAGCACAGTCATGACACTGTACACTTAATATAATACCATCTTCTTCATCAATAACTAAGGTAACTTTGTAAGATTTAGCATGAACTTTATGTTCTGGGCAGATCTTGCATTTAACTGTGCATAATTTTCTTTCGCGTTTCAACTGCACATGACTGTCTTGAGGATCTATATAAATACAAAGATAAAGCAATTAAGACTATAAAACATAAGTGTTTTTTCATATGATCGAAATCTTTTAAAATAACCTCTAAACTAAATCGTAAGGAAACTTCCCTGGAAAACTTGATGCACACATGTTGTAAACATATTTAAGTAGATATTTTATACTATTTTTTTATTATTAAAATACCTTATCAATACTCACATGGCAGTTTTAACATTTCTAAATTCTGCGGAACAGAAATCATTGTTAGTTGCAAAAAAGTTTGCAACCGTAAATGAATCTATCCTTGGTAAGTTAGAACTATCCGCTTTTATGTATCCAGCTTCCATTTCTAAGGTTCTACTTTCACAACAACTAGTAACTAGTAAAGACAATTTTTTAAAAAAATTCTCAATAAAATAGCCAACTAACGTGCAACGTGCAACTAACACAGTAACAGAAGCAGTCCGACTCGCACTAACTATATCGTGACGTCACTCGCAGCTTATTGGTGTTCCGAGTGTTTTTGATCACGTGATTAAATGTCTAAATTCAGTGAATTTATTTTATTAATATTACTACTATTTTCACACAAATAATTTAAAAAGTGTGTTTTTCAGTATTAGTGCAACTAAAACTAATAATTAAAAATCGATATATGTATATTTTTTACTAGTGTCAAATACCCTATTGTAAGTTCTGTTGTGGGCTTTTGTCTTCTAAGTGTGAATATTTTTGCTTCACATTTATTTGCATTTAAAGTAAGAGACCACTTTTTAAACCAATTCATTGCAATGTTTAGAAAAGTTTGTAGATTTTCGACAGCTATATCTACATTTTTGTTTTGGCTTATTAAACATAACTCTATACTCCGTTCACTTATACGAAAGAATATGGAACTAATTCTTGAAAAAACATGCCATTCTATTGGTTCGGTTCCAAAATTATCCTCTTTTGAACAATACAAAGACCTGTCTATTCAAGAATTAGTTCCACATTCTCGCGTTTCAACAAACGGACTATAATCTTATCTTTGTAACACCAACTAACTATCTATGATATTTTCTATTCCTTTCTACTTTTACTATTCTCTTCATACTATTACTATTTTTAAAAATATATAAAAATAAAATTATTAACAATCGTTTGTGATCGAATTTAGCGAGATATAACATTTGATATTTTTTAAAATTCATAGACACCAATCTTAAAAAAATAAATTATAATAGTGTATTATAACACTCGAATGAGCTATTAACGAACTTTTTTGTTGTAATAACTTTATTATAGACGCAAAGTAAAAAAAAAATCAAATTTATCTCAAATTTAATATACAAGATGTTAAAAAACAAGTATAACACATTTATAGTAAATAGAGAGGAATTCAAAAAAGTCGAAAAGTTTTATACAATATGTGTCCAAAAATGAATTGTTTCGGAGTTATGACAGGTTTAATATAAATTTAATTATTATGTAAATACCGAAAACCATGAATTTATTCGTAAAATAACGGGCAGCCAAGTGTCAAAGATGGCATAATTAGATGTCATAAATGTCTTCTTTGACACTTGGCTGTCCATTTCCCACGCAACAACTATTCGAAATTTTACAAATAAATTCATGGCTTGCCACATTTTCGAAATAATTTTATTTTTGGATACAAATTCTATAAAACTTTTCGGCTTATTTTGTCTTTTTCTTTACGTCCTATAACTGTGCTACGCTTGTTTTTTAACATCCTATATACAGAATCATCTATTGTGAAAAGCGAGTTATGGTCCCCCGAAGTTTGAAAATATAGATGTCTGTTTTCTTCGTGGACCTAAATGTTCTTGAAATATGTAAGTAAATATTATAACACTGTGCAAGTCTGCATGCTTTATAATTACAAGTGTATTTAAATTATTAAGTTTATTACTAGACATTTATATTCAAATAAAAACTATTTAAGAATTGTAATACTGGACTAATAGCCACGCCTCCGCTATTTGAATTTCACTACTTCCATTGATAGTAGGGTCCTGCCCCTAACTCGGTATTTTTTACATATTTATAAACAGTCTTTGAGTCGCTTCAATCAAAATAATATATGTGGAATTCATATGAGTCACGAGCTGTTATAATAAAATACCCCTTATTTCCGAAGTATTTCAATTATATAATTTTATTTATTTATTAATATTCATTAGTAAGCATATATTTTCACTATTTTTTTTACTAATTTCTCTTAATTCGATTGAGCTGTAATCCTCTATTTATATACAACATATAGTTTCCTCTGTATATTTTATGCAAATAACGGTAAGAAATTGTGTAAATCAAGCTTTATATTACAATGCCATCTATGATACAAAATTTGTAAAACAAAAATCTTCTAACCTGTACAAATATAATAATACTTTGTATTCATAACTGCTAAAAAATTCATGATTTGTAAATAAATATTTAGGAGATATTATTTAATGAAAGTGAATAGAAAATTTATGAAACATGAATTTCATGATTGAAACAGTTCAAACTTTAATTATAGTAGTGTAACAATACAACTGTCACCTGTTACACTGTAGTTCAGAGTAGTAAATCGAACTGTGTTAACCTCTGTTGTAAATACTACAAATTATTTGTTTGTAAATAAATATTTTGTAGATATTTAGTGAAAGTGATTAGAGAATTTACAGAACATGCGTTCTATGATTGATTTGTGTTTTATGTGCTCAAATGATAACAAATGCAACATTGTAGACAACAAAATTGTTACTCAAGTGCAATATCTAATGCCTGAAATTGTAAGTAATTTTATACATTTTACTTTTCTTTAAAGGTATTGAATAACTTTGGAACTTATATGGAAATACGAAGTTATAAAAAAGAAATAACCTCAAAATTTCTTGTATAGAATTTTTTTCAAATGCCACATTCCTCCACAATTAAAATCCTATTCTCCTCTAGAAAACAGAAAGTTCTATTTAAAAAACTTTTTCAAAGATGTTATGAAAAGCTGGGAATACTTGTTATTGACTGATTGGTTTATAAATTAACAATATTATTTTTTCCATCCTTCTTCACATAAGCTACGTACTACTTTTAACACTTCAGTGCCAGTGCCTATGAAATAATTCCATCTGCTCATTGAATGTTTATATATACAATGTGTTTTAAATAGTAATGAGGAATGGAAGCGGACGTGGTATTGTTGTAACCTGTAACCATGACGCCATCTTAAACATATACTTTCTAGAACTACGTAATAAAATTCGTGCACTTTACAAGGGTAGGGTCAGAGTGTACGAAAATTCAAATATCACTTTATTCATACTTCAATTTATAAAATATCCTATTGGACAAAAATAAAAATAAAATAACATTGCCTTATTCAAATAACTACTATGCGTTTTTCAAATATTCAGATCTCAACTTGTGCAAATCTCTGTCAGTATTAAGTTGGCTCGCATTGAAATATTTGTTTCTAGTTTTTTCACGACTGCTTTCTTATAGTACTGTTTAGTGATATTTGATTTTATAATTATATACAAATTACAAATAAATGAAAATGTTAATATATTTGTTGTTCTAATTTAAAAATAAACAAATGCATATTTTATATATGTCAAATAAATTTGTCTATTCACAAATGATATGTATGCACAATTTTTTCATATAAACATAACACATATTTTGTTCGTTAATAGTAATAGTCTAATATTCATACTATTTAACTGAAGGTACATAAAAACAATAAACTTTTATAATATAATTATAGAAAGGCCATAAAACGGTTTAATGTTAAAACATGAAGGAGATAAAATAAAATGAATTGGTAAAATAAAATCACCTTTATAATAAAATAAAGATATTTGCTATTTGATAGTTACAGCTTTTAAACAGGTTTTTTAAACATGTACCTACTATAAACAGTAATACAGATGATACGACTGTCATTCTATATCTAACATTTTTACTCGGACACTAAAAGCGTAAATTTTAAAATTTTAGTACATGAAAATTAGAAATTTTAGTCTCTAAATCAGGGGACTCCAACCTAAGGCCCGCGCCTGTTGTTTTTTTTTTCATTAGATCTGGATCATCTGGCTGGATATTTGTGATTAGTGCATTTTTTTGTAAGTTTCTAATTATTATTGAACTAGAAATGGTATTATGACTTTATTTTATTGCTTATATGTTTTACATTTATATTATGATGGCAATTTAATTGAAAAAACTACAATTATTTAAAAATCAATGGCACAATTTATTAATGGTAATTAGCGACTAGCAGAGTTTTATCTCTGTCTTTCGGTTATGGATTATTTTAGACAATAATATTTTAAATAACAGTTATAGAAAAACTAATTGTTGCATCTTTTATTTGAAGTATTTTTCTCCAAAATAATCCATAAACGATTGACAGAGATAAAACACTACTAGTCAACTGCTCGCTAATCATCCTCAATCAGGTTTTCATGTTACCAGTCAACGTGTTCAAAAGAACTTTTCTCTTCCAAGCTGTGATCACAGTATTTCAGTAATTTTTTAAAATAATTTAGAAGTTTTCATCAACAATGTTGAAGAAAATTTACAGTTGGAATCCCTTGATCTTGAAGCTAAAGATGTGTTAAAGTTACTATTTAAAAAGAAAAATTTGATTCAAATCTATGCATTATTGAATGATTTTAACTGATAGAAAAATTTCAACCGGATTACTTTACCAATTTTTGGCAGTACGTACGCATGCAAACGTTTTCAAAGATGAAACATGTAAAATCAAGAAATTGAATGCGAATAAATGATCCATTTCGAAATCTTTCAATATCGTATTTAAAATCTTCAAATCATTATTTTAAATTTTTAAGTAGTATACATATATATTATGCGAAATGATAAATAATATTGACGATAATAATTAAAGAAATGTACATTTATAATTCAATAGGGTTTCCAATAAGAATTATTACACTTTCGTATGCGGTTCACTTCTCAAAAGGATGGTGACCCCTGCTCTAAATCTCTATGTATAAACCAATCCTTTAAAGTTTTACGGGGCATATAGTATTTGGAAGAACTATTTTCATGTCTATGTCACGGTTTCGCGTGTATATATTAATTCTTATAGATCTCGAGATAGCAATGGTGGCCCATTTAAAATGAACAACTGTATTTTATCTGCGTTTATAGTTGGCATTGGCACAAGTCGACTAAAGTGGTTTAATATGCTTTCTGAGGTCTACAAATTGAAAAAATGAGAAAACTGAAGGAAATAATATTATAAATAAAAAAGGTGATCTGTAATAGAATTTTTCATTTGTTTCTTAATCATTTTCAATATTTTCTCCAAAAATTAATAATTCATGTTTTATCGAGTGTTTTATTTATGTTTAAAAAAAAGAATGTTGACTTGTTATATATCATTGAAAAACTTATAAAATAAGCAAAAAGGTAAGACTATTTCCAACATAGGTTCCCACTTAAAAAATATATGTTTGTATTATATCTCGAGAATTAATAAGTTTTCAAAGAAATGTAATTACGCAATTTTATTCTATGTAAAAAACTGTACAACCTGTCTAAACAATTTTTCTCTAAGTTATACTAAATAAGATATGAGATATTTTCGAACAAACAAATGAAGATAGAAAATTCCTGTGGCAACTACTAAATTTCTCTCGAAAAGTTGACTACGGAATATGAAAACAGGTTTGTTCTGTCGTTAATATTAAGACATACCTTAAAAAACATCGAAAATGTACATCCTTAATGAGCATATTTTTACAATAAAAATTCATGTTTCAGACAATCTTCAAGTTGAGGCTTCCGCTAGGCTTCTGTTCCATTTGCGAACAGAAACTTCAATTGTTTAATACATTTAAGAAGGACTGTGTGGAGAACAGTCTACGTCTGGAAGCGTGGATCAAGGAGGCACCGGACAACACGGACGTGCCAGACAACTGTACGACATCTAAAACAAAGATTAATGAAGTCGATGAAATTTATATAAAAGAGGAAGTGATAGATAAGAATGATAAATTAGAAGTAAAATATTTATTAGTGGACGAAATTTCCATTAAAGAAGACCCGCTACCAGAAAATCCTTCTGGTCGTGAACTTGAGTTATTACAAGAAATACTGAAGGAGGAAAGCCCACTGCCAACAGACACTAATCTTAATGAAGACAGCAGCGTTGACATGGGCGACGAAAGTGATCCGAATTGTGATGACCATGATGTGGTTTCTGATGAAAGTAACTCTGAAGAAAATATTGTAGTTACTAGTGGTGCAAGTGGTAACAACAAAGAATTTCAGTGTAATAACTGTAAAAAATTGTTTTTATATAAATCACACTTAACTAGACATATGAAACAACACACTGGCGTTAAAGACTTTCAATGTAATGAATGTAAAAAATGGTTTTTACATAAATCACACTTAACTAGACATATGAAACAACACACTGGCGTTAAAGATTATCAATGTAATGAATGTAAAAAATTGTTTTTACATAAATCACACTTAACTAGACATATGAAACAACACACTGGCGTTAAAGATTTTAAATGTAATGAATGTAAAAAATGGTTTGTACAGAAATCAGACTTAACTAGACATATTAAACAACACACTGGCGTTAAAGACTTTCAATGTAATGAATGTAAAAAATGGTTTTTACATAAATCAACCTTAGTTATACATATGAAACTACACAGAGGCATTAAAGATTATCAATGTAATGAATGTAAAAAATGGTTTTCACAAAAATCATCTTTAGTTACACATATGAAACAACACACTTCACATTAAAGATTATCGATGAAATGAGTGTAAAAAATGGTTTTGACGTGAATAACATTTAACTAGTCATATGAAACGACATATTGGAGTGCAATGAATGTAAAAAATGTTTTTTCACATATGAAACAACACAGTAGAGTAATTTGTTTTCAATGATATAAAATAAAACATATTTAGCACCGCCTGGTACCATTCATTTAGTTTTATGTATGTTTACTATTAATTCGGTGAACTATACTATGTACTCGTATGTACTATGTGTGAAATACCAAATTTAAATGTTTAATATGTGAAAACCATTTTATATTTCGACTATGTTTATTTACACTACATATATGTACTGTGTGAATTATAAAAAAAATGTTTGAAATAAATATACAGGTTTCCATTTTTAAGTGGCTACGATTGCGATCTCGCAGATATAACAGATACGAAGTTGGTTAAATTAGCAAAGAATCTATATTTTACATGGGTATTTCAATGATAAACTGAAAAAGAATTCAACCAGTGATTCTCAAAATATGGATACCAACGTTTTTGTTTTAAATAGAAACATACTTTTTATTTGCTCATTCAATAAAGCTCTTTATTCTGAATCCAACTTTCGCGGCTGTAAAATTCGTGATGTCACGGTCTGTTAGACACATTTATAAGTGGTTGGAGACCCGCTTCATATGAAGCTCTCTAGATCATTTATAATTTTTTTGTATCTCTAATAACTTCCGAGAAAAATCGCGTTCCCTAGTTCCGTTTACACTCTGTATAGGGGGATCACTCCCTATTTCCTCCGTTTTATATCTTCTTCCCAGTTCTTGATATTGGCGTTGTTTAGGTCTTCCTTTACTTTTTTATCCATGTTGATCGGGGTCTACCTCTTTTTTATTTCCAGGTTCCCATTGTAATATAGAGTATGTCATTGCTTCTGTTCCTGCTCTCCATATGAGTCCCAACCATTTTACTCTATGTTGTTTTATTTTTCATACTATATCTTCTTCTATTTCTAGTAGTATCTCTATTCATTCGTGTCCGGTATTCATTTTCACCAACTTTAACTTTAATATTTTCCTTTCCATTATTCTAAGTTGTTCGTCTTCTTTTTTGGTCATTGTTAATGTTTCTGCGTCATGCATCAATATGGGTCTGATTATTGTTTTGTTATTTTTGTTGTTCTTGTCATTATTTTACTTTTTAATAGTTTTTACCTCTCGCTAAAAGAGGTATTGGATTCATGCTAAAAATCGCACATCCAGATTTTATTAAATAAACACGATTTAACCATACAATCCCATTTTAACATCTTTACAATGATGTCTGTGTGTGTTAGGTTGTTGAAGGCACGATTTCTCAAATTTTATAAGATTAAAGACATGTTGACTACGGAATCGTCAATCTAACAGTAATGGGAAGAGGTTCTGGTAACAATTGGATAACCGGAAGTGGTAGTTTCTAAAAAAATCTAAATATTATTCTTTGAAAATTTGTTACTACAAATAATAAACATAATTAAATTCTCAATCTGACACATTTAATTTTTTTATTATATCTCGTATAGGTTTGGCAATATAGTATATAATAATATAGATTAAAGAATAATCTATTGTAATATACTCATATCTCGTTGCCCGAAAAACAGTTGAGATATTTAAAATGTGTGTAATTGACAGATAAATGCAAAATGTCAGTATTAAAAATTAGCATTTTTACTAACATTACTGGAAGATTTTTCTGGGAGGTACTAGAACATTTAATATATATTATTGTATTATTTATTAAATATGTATTTAATTAATAGGTATGTTAATATTACATATATCCTTAAGAATTACCGCTAATACCGTCAATTAATTTGAAGAATTTTGAACATATTAGAATATTAGGACAAAATTTCGCATACAACGAAAGAAGAGATAAATTTCAATTATTTGTTTGTACAAGAAATTTTTATATTCGTTACTTATAAGCGCGCGAGCAGTCATGTGAATTTATTGGTCTTGACAAGCAGATATGACGATCCGTGTCAGAATGACGGCTAGTAGTTATGTACATAGATGTCACAATTGTCATATGTCATAAATTTTCATTCAAAATATTCTAATATTTATTTGTCATCAATATTATGAAATATACGTGTTGAGGAAAACAATATACATGTATTTGGAAAATCATAATGTATTGAATGAAAACTTATGATACTTGACACATATGTACATTATTAGATACTAGCTGTCATTCTGACACGGGCCCGCATATCTGCTTGCTAAGGCCAACAAAGTCACATAACTGCTCGCGCCCTTTGCAACATAAAATGAAAATGGCGAGAGGTATTGTGCTGGCCACAACAGATTTTTTGTTTATGTGAAAGGCTTTTGTTTGATATCATTACTCCCAAGTATTTGTATTTTTATACTTCTTCGAATTCTTGTTCTCCAAATTTTATCTTCTTATTCTTTTGTCCATATCTCATTATTTTTGTTTTATTTTCAATCAATTTCAGTCCATTTTTTTTTCCTTCAGTAACTATCTCAACTAACATCTTTGTCATTATATCTCTTCTCTTTGTTATTATAATAACATCATCTGCATATGCTATCATTTGTCCTCCATTTGTTCTTATTGAGTTCTTGTTTATTCTCCTTGTCACATATGCTAGTACTAAATTGAATAGTGTAGCAGACAGTGCATCACCTTGTTTAACCCCTTTGTTTATTGTAAATTCTTCTGTATTCCCATATTTTGTCTTTATACATATTTTTGTGTCATGCATCATCATTTTTATTAATTTTCTTAGTTTGGGTTCAATTTTTAGTTCTTTAAGTGCTAACATTAGTTTTTCTCTTTTTTTATCGAGTCAAACGCGCTTGTTGGAAATCTATGAAAAGCATTTCTATTTTTATTTTAGCTTTCTGTGTTTTATCTTTAATTTGTTTCAGTGTATGTATTGCGTCTATTGTTGACTCCTTTTGTAAATCTACATTGGTATTGCCGTATTTAATTTTTTTGTCGCTACCCTTGGTAAGGGAGGTATAGGGATCGTGCCGAAAATCTCATATCGAGATTTTGATAAATGACCACGTTTTAAGGTCCCTAGAATCCATTTTTAACATTTTCACGATGATGTCTGTATGTATGTATGTATGTGTGTGTGGATCCTCTTTACGCTCTAACTCAAATACTATCATTCAGAAAGTTTTGAAACCATGTATTTCTACCTTATTCTAATATGGAAAGAACTGATTAGATTTTGGTGGCAATCGGAAAACCGGAAATGGCAGTTTACTTGAAGCTCAAGATAGTTTTTCTTCAAAAAATACCTTTAAATGTATTTTTTTCTCAATTTGTTATTATAAAAATTAAAGATTATTCCATTTTCTACAAGTTTGCTTTAATACTTTTTCTATTTGTATGGATAAATTTATAAAGTAATTTAAAAATTATATACATAGGTAAATGGCGGGAGGTACTGTGTTGGTCACATCAGATTTTTTTTAAAATTATTGCTGATAAGATCTTGTATGCATTGTTAAGTAGTGTTATACCTCTATAATTTTTGCATTCTCGAGGATCTCCTTTCTTGTGTATTGTAACAACTTGACCCACTTTCCACTACTTTGGCATTTTTTATTCTCTCCCGATTTTGGTTATTATTTTATGTATTTGTTCATGTAATGTGTCACCATCATACTTTTTATAAGTTCCATGTTTATCCCGTCGTTTCCTGGTGTTTTACCATTTTTACTGTCTTTAATTACTTTCTTCTTCTAGCCTTGGCTCTGTTACTATATTCTCTTCAGTTTCTTCCTCTTTTTCTTCTTCTTCTGTATCTGTGTTTATTTCAGTCCGTAGTTCCTTGAAATAATCTTCCCACACTTGTATGTATTGTTCTTTTGTTTCTGTATTTTCTCCTGCTTTATCTCTCATGTTATTTGTGCATAATTTTGATGGCTGATTTTTTCATAAAAGCGTTTCGTGTTCCAATTCAATCTTTCCGTTTCTATGTTTTTTTTACCTCTCGCTAAGAGAGATATTGGATTCATGCTAAAAATCGCATATCCAGATTTTATTGAATAAGCACGTTTTAAGGTCCCTATAATCCGATTTTAACATTTTTACGATGATGTATGTGTGTGTGTATGTGTGGATGTATGTGTGTGTGTATGTATGTAGGATGTTGGAAGGACGATTACTCAAAAACTATAAAATTTGTTTAACTACGTATTTCCCAATCGGACATTCATGGGAAGATCTGAAAAGGTTTTGGTAACAATTGGACAACCGGAAGTAGAAGATTCTTGAAAAAAAATCTTCTAAATAATATTTTTTGATTTTTTTTCTTGGTAATATTAAAGAAAATTAAATTCTCTATCTGATACATTTAAATATTTTATAATATATTCTATAGATTTAGAGATAAAAGAAATATAATATATAAAATAGTCTGTTATAATAAATTTTACAGCCGAAAGACTTTTTCTGGGAAGTACATACATACATTATATTATTTCTTAATGTATTAATAGTTAAATATTTAAAATTATAGGTATATTACATTTATCCTTCAAAAATACTGTCAATCCTGACAATGAATTGGAAACATTTCGAAAAATTAGAAGAGGATAAAATTTCTTCATAAAATGAATTTAAAATTAAACAATGTAAATATAAGGAATAGATATATGTAAGTAGTGTAACAGCCACGTGCGTGAACTCTTCCGCTCAGTATTTTTGCAGAATATTGTAGAAAAGCGGAATATTACCAGCAAAAGTGTGTACGTTGTCAATTGAACTAGCCTAGGAAGTGTTCGTATCCAGAATCGTGAGGGATTCTCAGCCCGATCGTGGAGGCGAACAGTCGTGTAGTTTTTTCAATTAGTTAGCTTAATTTCATTTTTTATTCGTAACTTTAAATTTTACTTTAATTCTTTTGTATCATTTTGTGTATATATTTTGATAAATTTAATTATAAATTAGTTTATATTTTTAAACTATTTAATTAATTGTGCATCAACCCTGTCAACTCTTTTCCAGTGTCAGCACAGATCAGCGTAGTGACACAGGTAAGTATAACTTTTATTTATATTCTTACTGTGGCTGTCTGAGCTTTAATTCAGTACGTCAACAAGGGTGCTTTTCACTACACCCTACGCACCCTCCGTTACAATTGGCGCAGTCGGTAGGATCTAGTAAAGGGCTAATTAGGGCTTACTAGATATAACGTGATCGACTGAATTAATTTAAGACTAAAACTGTAAAAATGGTTGACTCAAACGCTACCCCCACGACAACAAGTACGACGACTGTACAAACAACGACTGTACAAACCCCCCCCCTGTACCCACGACGGTTGTAGTTACATCCACTACAACAACGGCAACGGTTGGGAATCCGACCGCTCCTCCAGTTACTAATGTTGCCATGCCTTATTATCCACACTATTATACCGCGCAGCCTGGTCCATCACGGGTACCTCCATTGGACATTCACTTTGCACCTTTTTCATACCACCTTCCAAATTTATCGCCATCTAAGCAGTACATCCCACCATCCTCTAATGAACAACCTGCCCAAACTAGTTCACCATCAACGAGGCCAGCTTTTACCGACCCTACATCCATGTCCGCCCTTAAAAGCATTGATACCTATTCCGGTGGTTCCGACTTAGAAGCCTTCCTTGATAACGTTGCGACCGTGGCAGACTGTTACGGATGGACTGATAGTCAAGTAGTTACAGCGATAAAATTAAAATTAAAAGGTGAACCACAAAATTGTTTTTATTCACTTCCGACAGATAAGAGACCGACTACTATGACAGATATGCGCGCATGGCTGGTAAAACTTTTTGGCAAAAAGCACGATTTTTCAGTAGCTGAAAAAGATTTTTTCAAAATTTTTCGTAAAAAGGACGAGTCTATTCAAAAATTTGCTTTACGATTAGAAATTGCGGCAGCTAAACTTTTTCCGGCGTCAAATGACAACGACATGACGAGTTTACGTAACCGCATTAAACGTGAGACCATGACGATTAAACAATTTTTTGAGGGACTCGATACTAAATTGGCCAACGAAATTAGTAGAATAAGACATTTCGAAACTGTAGAGGAGGCGTTACCTTACGCGGAGCACTGCGAGGAGGTCTTCGCTCGTTTATATAAAGAAACGAAAGCAGATGCTCATAAGGCTCATGTTCGTGCGGTCACTGCCCCACAACCTAACACGAAACCAACACCGCCGCGTTCTTCTCAAAAATCACCGCCAAAGAAAAACGCTGTTTTACGCACTGACCAACGATACCACAATATGAGGGGTCGTTGCTTTAATTGTGGTAGTACAGACCACATATCAAAAAAATCTGTTGTGGCCAGCACAATACCTCTCGCGACTTCCTTTTTTTGGTTATATAAGTATAGGGCGCGAACAGTAATGTTACATTTTTGGGCTTGACAAGCAGATGTGTGGGCCCGTTTCAGAATGATAATTAGTAATTATGTACATAGATGTCAAATGTTAGAATTTTTCATTAAAAATTTCAAGATTTTCTAAATTTACGTAGTTAATTTATCACCGGGAGTTTAAAATTTACTTGTATGCCTTAGATATTTAACATTTAATTCTGCTCCACATGGAATTGGAAAATCACTAAGTTTAGAATGAGAAATTATGATATTTGACATCTATATACATAATTACTAGCTATCATTCTGACATGGGCCCCCATATCTGCTTGTCAAGGCCAACAAAATCATATGACTGCTCGCGCCCTATTGTATTTAACATTTCTTGTATACCTACACTCTACACCAAAAATTCTACTTACGCATATATCTATTCCATATATATTTAGATTGTTTAATTTTTGATGAAGATATTTTGTCCTCTTCTAATTTTTCGAAATGTTTCCAATTCTATTAATACATTAAGAAATAATATAATGTATGTACTTCCCAGAAAAAGTCTTCAGTAATGTCTTCGGATTTCTGACACTGACATTTACCTGTCAATTATAATTTTCAACTATTTTCCATGGCCAATCTTTCGGTTGTAAAATTTATTATAACAGACTATTTTATATATTATATTTCTTTTATCTCTAAATCTATAGAATATATTATATAATATTTAAATGTATCAGATAGAGAATTAAATTTTCTTTAATATTACCAAGAAAAAAAATCAAAAAGTATTATTTAGAAGATTTTTTTTCCAGAATCTTCTACTTCCGGTTGTCCAATTGTTACCAAAACCTTTTCAGATCTTCCCAATGAATGTCCGATTGGGAAATACGTAGTTAAACAAATTTAAAGTCTTATAGTTTTTGAGTAATCGTCCTTCCAACATCCTACATACATACACACACACATACATCCACACACACACACACACACACACACACACACACACACACACACACACAGACATCATCGTAAAAATGTTAAAATCGGATTGTAGGGACCTTAAAACGTGCTTATTCAATAAAATTTGGATATGCGATTTTTAGCATGAATGCAATACCTCTCTTAGCGAGAGGTAAAAATGTTCGAAATCAAAGCAAGTGTTGTGTTATAATTGCGTTATGATAGGTCATCGCGCAAATGACAACGTGTGTCCTTTAAACGCGAAAACTGTCTCGACGGCGACCCAACGTCAGGCAGTTTAAGTAAACGTCGCTTCGTTGTTCCGCGGGTCGCTGACCCTGATACAGATAAAACAAAATTTGTTTTGTTCAAAATTAACGAGATCGACAGTACGTTTCTCATAGATTCGGGTGCTGCCGTATCTCTTTTGAAACGTAGTGTAGCTGAGGAACTAAATTTGTCTATCTCACCCTCAGATGATGTACTAGTAGACGTTTCTGGGAACCAATTGACTAGTAATGGAGTTACTAGTGTCGAATTAGTAGCGGGTTCCAGAAATTTAGTACATCGTTTTATCGTATGTCCCGATGATCTGCATTTGCCGGCCGACGGACTGATCGGAGTAGATTTTTTAGTTCAGAATAAAGTAGTAATCGATTTTGGGAAAAATCAATTCAAAATTAATAACGAAGTTTTATCTGTGTCAGAGTTTTCAAGGAACAGTGATAATACAAGCGAGAACGTACACCTTATCTCTGCTGACAAAGCAGCAGATAAGAGTAGTAAGATAGTAGGCTCGAATAATTTATTTGGAACCCAGGATCAATCATTTAGCAACGCGGATTGCAATATTGTCGATGAGCAAAATTGTAATCAACCCTGTCCGGATCCTGTACCGCCAAATTTAAATTTGACAGCATCGATCGAAGAGTGCAGTGCAGAGACGCATACCACAAGTAGTGATAATTCGGCGTCTACTGATACTCTTAACATTAAAAATTTTGTTGTACATATTAAAGACACAGTCAAAATTCCCGCGCGACATAACGTTGTCATTGAACTTGTGCTTGATAAGCGGATGCCTGATATGACATATATAGTAGAGCCACGTGACCTCGACAGGCCCGGTATTCTAGTTGCTCGAAGCATTTTTCGACAATTTTAAAATAATAAGGCCTTTATTAACATTTTAAACGTCAATAATGAAGATGTAGTTTTAGAAAATCGAACACCAATTGGTTTAGCTGTGGGAGCGGAAGAGCAACTAGAAGTCGAGGCACAAAACACTAAAAGTATTAATACTGTGAATACAACTAGTCAGCATAAATTTAATTTAGATCATTTATCTGATTTGGAACGGGACAAATTTCAAATATTTTTAAATAAATATGCTGACGTATTCAAACCGAAGAACGCACCGCTAAGTAAGACCCCGCTCGTGAAACATCGCATACACACAAGCACTGATGTCCCTGTGGCGCGCGCTCCTTATCGCGTACCGTTTATTCGCCGCCAAGTTATGAAAGAACTTGTAGATGAAATGCTCGAGAATAACATCATTCAACCGTCGATTAGTCCTTACTCCGCCCCAGTAGTCTTAGTAGAAAAAAAATTAAGTAACGGTGAAAGTTCATTTAGATTTTGTATAGATTATCGCGAACTAAACAAAATTACTAAACGAGATTACTTTCCTATTCCAAATTTACAAGACACTTTAGATCAACTTGGAAATGCCGTTCGTTTTACTACTTTAGATTTAACAAAAGGCTACTGGCAAGTAGAGATGGACCCGCGAGATATAGAAAAGACAGCATTTTCTGTACCTTGGGGCCATTTTGAATGTAATCGAATGCCCTTTGGACTAATCAACAGCCCGAGCACTTGGCAACGATTAATGTACACTGTTTTGTCTGGATTAACAGTCACTCACTGTTTTGTATACCTCGACGATATAATTTGTTTCAGCTCCGATAACTTGGAAGAGCATATGGGTAAATTAGAACTCATATTCGAACGACTTCGAGATGCAAATCTCACTTTAAATCCCGATAAATGCAAATTTATGATGAGTGAAACAAAATATCTCGGGCATGTTTTGAGTAAAGATGGTGTGAAACCTGATCCAGAGAAAATAGATGTAGTAGAACAATTCCCCGTACCGCGTGACGTCACAGAAATTCGTTCATTTTTAGGCTTAATTGGATTTTATAGACGTTTTATTCCAAATTTTGCAAAATTAGCTCAACCGTTAACAAATTTGACAAAAAAAAAATAATAAATTTTCCTGGTCGATCGAAGCAGATACAGCATTTAATAATTTGAGAGATTTGTTATTAAAATCGCCTATTCTAAAATATCCAAATTTTCAAAAACCGTTTATTTTATGCCCCGACGCTTCTGCTTACGCAATAGGTGCTGTGTTATGCCAAGAGTATGATGGTCACGAGATGCCTGTCGCGTACGCGAGTCGCCAACTCACTGCTGCAGAACGTTACTACAGTACGACCGAAAGAGAGTGTCTTGCCCTAGTATGGAGCATAAAACATTTTCGCTGTTATTTGTATGGTCGGAAGTTCATAGCTTATACCGATCATCAACCACTTAGATGGTTGATGAATACTTCCGAACCATCAAATAGATTAATTAGGTGGTCATTGCTTTTATCGGAGCATGATTTTGAAATTCATTATCGCGCCGGTAAGAAACATACTAATGCAGACGCTCTCTCTCGTATCAAGCCGGTACGTCTCATGTTTCATCACAAACAATGCGAGCCGGTGATATGGGATCGTGACGTCATGAAATCTGAGCAGAGGAATGACGCGCAGACTATGACGTATATAGATAAGATTAATGACGAACCCAACTGCGATTTTTATTTAGACGATGATGGGTTAGTGTACCGTAGATCGGACGATGAGCGTTATGAAGACCGACTCGTAGTGCCCACCAAATTTAGAAAATTTATTTTAAAGGCTTGCCACGATTCACCCCTTTCAGGACATTGCGATACGGAGAAAACATTTGAAAAAGTAAATTCGCGGTTCTTTTGGCCAAAACTCCGTTCCGATGTAAAAAATCTGTTGTGGCCAGCACAATACCTCTCGCCACTTCCTTTTTTGGTTACATAAGTATAGGGCGCGAACAGTCATGTTACATTGTTGGCCTTGACAAGCAGATGTGGGGGCCCGTTTCAGAATGATAATTAGTCATTATGTTTCATTTAGAATTTCAAGATTTTCTAAATACACGTAGTTAATTTGTCACCAGGAGTGTGGAATTTACTTGTCGAGGAAAATAAACCATATGGAATTGGAAAATCACTAAATTTAGAATGAGAAATTATGATATTTACATCTATATACATAATTACTAGCTATCATTCTGACATGAGTCCCCATATCTGCTTGTCAAAGCGCCCTATTGTATTTAACATTTCTTGTATACCTACATTCTACAACAAAAATTCTACTTACATATATCTATTCTTTATATTTAGATTGTTTAATTTTAAATTTATTTTATGAAGAAATTTTGTCCTCTTCTAATTTTTCGAAATGTTTCCAATTCATTGTCAGGATTGACAGTATTTTTGAAGGATATATGTAATAGACCTATAATTTTAAATATTTCACTATTAATACATTAAGAAATAATATAATGTATGTACTTCCCAGAAAAACTCTTTAGTAATATCTACGAATTTCTGACACTGACATTTATCTGTCAGTTACAAACAATTTAAACTATTTTCCATGGCATTCTTTCGGCTGTAAAATTTATTACAACAGATTATTTTATATATTATATTTCTTTTATCTCTAAATCTATAGAATATATAATAAAATATTTAAATGTATCAGATAGAGAATTTAATTTTCTTTAATATTATCACGAAAAATTTTCAAAAAATAATATTTGGAAGATTTTTTTTCAAGAATCTTCTACTTCCGGTTTTCCAATTGTTACCAAAACCTTTTCAGATCTTCCCATGAATGTCCGATTGGAAAATACGTAGTTAAACAATTTTTAAGTCTTATAGTTTTTGAGTAATCGTCCTTCCAACATCCTACATACATACACACACACATACATCCACACACACACACACACACACACACACACACACACACACACACACAGACATCATCGTAAAAATGTTAAAATCGGATTGTAGGGACCTTAAAACGTGCTTATTCAATAAAATCTGGATATGCGATTTTTAGCATGAATGCAATACCTCTCTTAGCGAGAGGTAAAAATTATGTAAAGAAATGTGTATCGTGCGCACAAAGGAAAACCTGTCCTCATTTAAAACCCGCCCCTTTGAAAAAATTTAAACCTGCCAATCGCCCATTTGAACGTATTGCGATGTACGTAGTTGGTCCGTTAGTAACTACTGACTCAGGAAATAAATACATCTTGACAGTTCAAGATGCAGCCACACGTTACCTTGAAGCATTTCCTATAAGAGACCAAACAGCCCTTACCGTTGCCAAAACATTTGTAAAAGGCATAATTTTACGACACGGTACACCCAGATAGTTACTTACTGACCTTGGTACAAATTTCGTTTCAAAGTTGATGAAAGAAATTTGTAACATATTGAACATCGAAAGATTGCACACGACAGCTTTTAGACCACAGACTAATGCGAGTCTAGAACGTAGTCATCGAACGTTAAAAGATATATTGTCACATTATATCAACGCAAACCATACGGATTGGGATGAATGGCTACCATTCGCAGTTTCAGCATTTTGTAGTAATTTTCATTGGATGGTAGGCGAAACTCAGTTCTTCCTAATGTATGGCCGCGATATAGAGTTACCGTTCGACGAAATATTTAGACCCTTAAAGACCCGTTATGACGTGGACACCAATTATGCGAGCGAACTGATCAAAGATTAAAAATTGCACACACTAGGGCACGAGAACAATTAGACAAAAATATCGATAGGGTACATCGCACTTTCAATAAAAAAAGTTCTGATGTTACTCTCAAAGTAGGAGACCGTGTTTATTTGTTTACACCGAGTGTGAAGGTCGGCACTAGTGCAAAGCTTGCAAAGAAATGGACAGGACCGTACCGCATAATTGAGATACGAGAAGTAAATGCTGTTATAAAAGAAATTTTTGGCCGTAGACAGATGACAGTACACGTTAACAGACTGAAACCTTGTTACATGACTAATGATGACTTAACTGCCCTTCCGTTAGTAGATCACGACGGCGCGTCCAAGATGACTGAATTAAACGGAAAAGAGGGTATAACCCCTATTATCCCTTGGGCAGAAAGACAAAAAGAAACGTTACCAGATCCGGAATTAAGTAGGCACGAGGAAACTAACCATGCTATAGTTTCAGAGAATTCCACCCGAAATACCACCCTAGGTACTGGAACCTCCCGACCACCCACCAACACCACCTTGGATTCCACCACAACCACGGAGACATATTCGACGGTCGAGGAAGATACGCCTCCGCCGCCACCCCGGTACGCAACCCGAAGTCGCGGAGCCGTCTCTGACCACCCGTGGATTTGTTCAAACCGAATTTAAAAAGAGAAGAAAAAACATTTATACCATGTACTTTAAGTGTTTTATGTTGTTAGTGTTAAGTTTGAATGTTTGGCTACGTGCTGAATTGATTGCCTTCGACTGTGCGGACCCAGATGTAGAAATTTCCAAGATTTCGTTGCTGAACGTACAGCCATGCAGGGATCCGAAGAAGGACTCAACAGAGATAACCACCAAGATCCAGTTAGTTCAGGAAAGGAGATATACCGAAGTCCACGTGTACAACTGCTTGGTAACAGTACAACAATTAATTGAGCACTGTGGTATGCACTCGCATACCAGCGCAGTTTCAGGTGGCCTAGCCCGGTACGTGCACCCCGTAAAGGCAGAACGCTGCCTAGAAGCCCACCGTTTTCAACACCTAGACTTGACAGGATTAGGGGCCGGTATTGTGTCTGGTATAATCCTCAACGGCACGACCGAGCTATCGACAACCATCGCAGGCCACCTGCAACCAAGTGGCAAATGTTCCGGTGTACGCTACACTCAGCAGGGCATCACGTATGAAGATGTGATCGTCAGTGCAGCCATCACCATCAGATTGTCAGATTACACCGCCATCGCCGACGTCGAAGAAAATACAGTCAAGCTACGGTCAGGGACCGTGTGCACGTATACGGACCTTTATTGTTTCGACGACATGGGCGGTGAGGTGATGTGGAATGCTGATGTCAATGACCGATGCTCTGCTGGGACGTTTTGTATGAAGGGGCCGCGAACATCCTCACGGTGAACCAGACTGAGACGAAGTATGTCGTCGTCGAGGCCCATGATATGGTTTTTGCACTTCGACTCGTGCAGCAGGAGTTGCTCTGCCACCAACCAGCTTGGCGTACTGAGCAAAACCGCCTTCTGATCATCACCGAATCCTCTCTTGGTTTCTACTTCAGGAAATCTCGAAGAGTGAACCAAAACACGGACGTGATGGCTCAAGTCCTTAGCAAGCTGCTATTTTTGGAAATAGCCTTCAAACAACATACTAAGGACCTTGTTTATGACGCCATACTAAAAAGATGTCATTTGAAGGAAAACATCTTAAGAAACCGTATCATGTTGGCCCTTGAAAATCCAGACATCGTGAGCGGCCTGGTGAAGGAAGCCGCAGGACACATGGGCAGAGTAATGGGTGAGGTTTTATATGTAATTAAGTGTAGCCCACGAATTGTGGATTTCAGAAAAACATCATTTTGCTACCAAGAGCTACCTATTACGTATAAGAATGAGAGCAAGTTCATGGCGCCCATTACTCACATAATTCGAGATCATGGCACGCAGGTCGACTGTGGAAACCAACTGGCCGTCATGTACCACCTGGAGGGTAAATGGTTTGAAGTTGACCAGGACCTGCGTCGTACACAACCTGACCCCATGGTTCTAGACGCCAACGATCCCAGCGAAACTGTGCCCATGACAAAGATCGCGCCCATTAGCGCCCATGGTGTATACACCCAGCAAGACATGGATGCATTCCAGCAAACGCTGCTTTTTCCAAACGAACGACGTGCCTTAACAAACATCATGACGCGATGAGTGATAGGAGCAGGGACCGACGGACAGGACTTCCATCTGCCAGATGTCTTCAGCAAATATGAGTTTGCCAAGATGGCTTGGAGTGCCGCCGCTGAAGTGTGGGGATTTCTGTCCTATACCGGGAATTTATTCTCAGTATTTATGCTCCTATACACGCTTTACCATGTTTTAAGGTACGCCGCATCCGTTGTTCTGAATTTTTTTAGTTTGAAGAGAGCAGCCGACAACCAACCTCAACGCAGATGGTTTTTCCTGGCCAGCCTGTTGTCAATTGAACTAGCCTAGGAAGTGTTCGTATCCAGAATCGTGAGGGATTCTCAGCCCGATCGTGGAGGCGAACAGTCGTGTAGTTTTTTCAATTAGTTAGCTTAATTTCATTTTTTATTCGTAACTTTAAATTTTACTTTAATTCTTTTGTATCATTTTGTGTATATATTTTGATAAATTTAATTATAAATTAGTTCATATTTTTAAACTATTTAATTAATTGTGCATCAACCCTGTCAACTCTTTTCCAGTGTCAGCACAGATCAGCGTAGCGACACAGGTAAGTATAACTTTTATTTATATTCTTACTGTGGCTGTCTGAGCTTTAATTCAGTACGTCAACAAGGGTGCTTTTCACTACACCCTACGCACCCTCCGTTACAGTAGATTTTTTGGTATAGAGTGTAGGTAGAGGTATACAAGAAATGTTAAATACAATAGGGCGCGAGCAATCATGTGATTTTGTCGGCCCTGACAAGCAGATATGGGGGCCCATGTCAGAATGATAGCTAGTAATTATGTATATAGATGTCAAGTATCAAAATTTCTCATTCTAAATTTAGTGATTTTCCAATTCCATGTGGTTTATTTTCCTCGACAAGTAAATTCCACAGTCCTGGTGACAAATTAACTACGTGTATTTAGAAAATCTTGAAATTCTGAATGAAAAATTGACAATTGACATCCATGTACATAATTACTAATTATCATCCTGAAACAGGCCCCCACATTTGCTTGTCAAGGCCAACAATGTAGCATGACTGTTCGCGCCCTATACTTATGTAACCAAAAAAGGAAGTGGCGAGAGGTATTGTGCTGGCCACAACAGATTTTTTATATTATCTTCCATCCATATTCTTTTACTTCTTCTTATAACCTTATTGCACTTTTTTCGTATTCTTTCATATTCATTCTGATCGTCGTCTTTATTTGTTCGTATCCATTTGATTCTTATTTTTGTTTTTTCTTCTGTTAATACTTTGCACTCTTTGTTAAACCATTCTTTTTTGTTTTCTTTCGTTTTTATTCCTATCTTTTCCTCAGCTGCTTTTGTTTTTATTTCACTCTAGTTTGTATCAATGGTTGTTTCAATCATTGTTTTATTTGTAATGTTTGCCTCTAATTTTCCGACATATTCATTTCTATCTTGTTCATTATTTAGTTTTTCTGTATTCCAATTCATTTGTTTGTTCTTCTGTGTACTTACTTTTTTATCTTTTGTACTGTTGTCGCTGTTACTATATTAGTGGTCTGAGTCTGCACAAGCTCCTCTGTATGTTCTCACATCTCTTATTGCTGTTTGTCTTCTTCTAGTTACTAACTAGTATGTGGTCAATTTGTGTATGATATTTTTGGTCTGGTGACGTCCGCGTTATTTTGTGTTGCCAGGGGTGTTCATATTTTGTGCTTCTTATTATCATATTTGTCTTTATTGCAAAGTTACATGCTATGTATTGTGTGTTTTCCTGCTACTTCCTTGTAATATATTCCTCTTTTCCTATTTGTGCATATAGGTCGCCTAATTATGTTTTATTTTGCAATATTTTCTAGTTCATTTTCCATATTTTCGTAGAATTTTTCCTTCTCTTCTTTTTTTATTTTCTCGGTTGGCGCATAAACATTTAAGAGTGATAAATTGAATGGTTTGACTGATATTCTTAAGTACGCGAGTCTTTCATTTATTGGTTTAAAATGCATTATATTATCTTTCATTTTCTTCATTACCATAAACGCTACTCCATACTGTCCTTGTTTTTCGTCTCCTGAATTATAATAACGTGAAATTATTTTTGTTTACCTGTCCATGCCCTTTCCATTTCGTTTCTTGTAATGCTGCGATGCTTATCCTATATTTTTTTTCTAATTCCAAACTTATTTCTATCTTTTTTCCTGCTACTAGCATTTTTCTTATATTCCACGTACTTTACTTATTGGAAAATAAAAATTATAAAATAAATAAGAAAAATATTATTCCAAATATTAGTACGGGAAAACCAATAATAACAAGCAATTATAAATTTAACTTTAAAACTGAGAATAAACTAAATTTCACTGTTAACATGGACCATATAAAAGAAATGTCTATTTTGAAGGAAAGACCCAAAGAAAAAGATATAAACCATATCACAATTCATGGATAATTAAATATTTTATTATTGCAGTCATAATTATCAATTGTAATAATTATTTATGTTAATGCAGATAAAATTCGCGCGCCCACAATTTAAAAAGTACACTCCGCAGTGCATTTTAAAAAAATACTAACAATAACTCTACTTACTCCAATTAAATAAATAATTTTCATGTATATTTTGTACTCCGGAGTGTACTTTTTAATGTGAGCGCGCGAAGTTCATCTGCGCCAACTTCTTGCTCAGGCTTTGAACGTTAGGAAACTGAACGAAACAAGAAATGAACGGGGCGATATATGAACAATAGAACGATGTGTGTTCCCCTAGCCCTAAATTCTCTTCCAGTTAAATAATATGAGAATATCAAATTTTGTTTAATACATATAAAAAATGAAATAAAGATCTGTATATACAATAGGGTATTCTTTCATGATTACAAATATTAAAAAGTTATTTAAAATACTAAAGTTGATTGGAGAGAAAAAGCAAAAAAACATGTTATAAATTGATTGTTGCAAAAGATATAAAGCATAAAAATTTTGATGATGTACTAGTTGTACTACCAATGGGAGACCACGCCGCATCTTAGGTACGTACATGCTCGGGTCTACTTCGGTTCGTTCGGGAGTATTCGTAGTACATACAGCTGTAGGGTGGTCTGTATTTTTTTGGTGTTATTCGCGATTGTGAAAGATGAATAAAGGTATGAGTTGTAGTATTTATAATATAATATAAGAATTACTGTGACAAAATTATTTAGAAAAATTTAACCATTAATAAAGTGCAATACAATTTTATCAGAATTTGATAAATGTTTTGAATGTGTACTTACCACAAAGAATTAAGCAGCGCAGGAGTATTTCAGTAAGAAATAATAACAATAGAACTCCACGAACAGAAGAAACAAAGCAACAAACATAAGAAATAAACTCGAACTAATTCAAACAAATTCAAAATTTCTGAGTTAACTTTTACGATACAAGCGCCACCTAGTGGCCACCAATATAGTTTGAGAATGTCAAAATGTTTTTGTAGTACAAGAAAATTAATGTAATCATTTACTTAAAATGGTTTTCTTATAATTATCTTTACATTTTTTTAGTAATAATATGTAAGATTACAATTAAATATATTTGATTTGTCATGCAATTAGGCTTAATTACAACTCTGAATTTGCAATTAGATATAATTGCAAATTTCATCTTGCAATTAGGCTTAATTGAAACTTTTATCTTGCCATTAGACAATTGTAACTTTTATTTTGTAATTAAGGTTAACATTGAAGTGGACGCGTAAAATAAAATCCCACGAAGGAGGAATTTTTTTTTGGAAAAGACCAAAGTTAACTTAGTGCTAAATAAGTTGCGTGTAGAAAACAACAACAAAACTTTTATTCAGTATTATTACACAACATAAAAAAAATCTGTAAAATTTCACCTAAGCTGACTTAATGCTAATTAATTGATTATAATGAAAAAAATCTGTTGTGGCCAGCACAATACCTTCCGTTATTGTCGTGTATAATGTATAAATTCCATAATTTTTCTTACAAAAGTTTCTAAATTTCCAGTAAAATTATTTCATAAACAAACTATTCAAATTGCACTTGACACTGGCATCTTCTTCTTCTTTAGCTTTTCCCATTCGTTAGGGGTCGCTATTTTTGCATGTCGTTCTCATTCAGTTCCTTTTCTCTCAAATATTTCGCAATACAGTCCTTCCATCTTATCTTTGGTCTTCCTCTGTTTCTTTAACGTCCTATTACTAAACTATTCATTTTTGTTCCAATATAATTCTTCATTTCTCCTCATGACATGTTCAAACCAATGTAATCGTCTTTCTTGTATCTTTCTAAAAACTTGTAACACTAGAGTTATTTTCTTACCGTATCTTTCCGTGTATTCCCCAATATCTACTTCAACATCCTCATATCTGCCACATTAATTTACTTTTTATTGATACTGACATCTGTCAATTTGAATTATATGAATATATTAGTAGTTTACATGTTTAGCATAGCTGGCTGAATTATAAAATTTAATTTCTTTAAAATTCTTTAACTCTGTATCTATTGAATATGAAGTATAAAATGTATAATCAAATCGTATAGAGAATAATATATTCTTTAAGTTATAATAACGTTAAATTACAATATATCAAATTTAACTGTTAAATCTTCAAATGAGACTACTTCCGGTTCACTAATCTAATCTAATCAGTTGTTCTTCTGGATGTAAACTTGAGGAATACGAAAAAATTATAATTTTTGGAATCGTGGTGTTGAAGTTTTGGAATCCGGAACTTTTGTCACACACACACAGACACACATACATACAGACATCATCGTAAAAATGGTAAAATCGTATTATATGGACCCCAAAACGTGCTTATTCAGTAAAAACGCATCATTGAATTTTTTGACCAAAGACAATACCTTCCTTACCTAAAGGTGAAGGAAGGTAAAAATACAATACTTTTAATTACAAAAATTTTACAACGAAAAAGACCTCTAAAATTTCATTTAACAATAATTAAAAAATAAGAACAATTATATTTATACAAATTGCACCAAAGAAAAAATACTCTAAAATTGCACTATTTGATAAAATTCTTTACTTTAGACTATCTATTTGTTAAGTTTTTCTACACATATTGGGCTATTGGGCAAATAGGTGAAGAATGTTCCATACGAATAAACTTTTTGCACATTTTGCAGTTAAATCGGGTTTTCCGATCACTAACTTCACATGTATCAATATCAGCATCTGAGTCGCCCTCTTCCTCAAAATTATCTTCAGCATCTGTAGGCACCTCATTGAGAAGCTTTTCTAACCATGCCACTTCTTTTTCATAAACGCCAGTCAATGTGTTTAGCTACAATTATTCAGTTCCATAATTTTTAAAAATATGAGAAAAAAATTAATTACGAGAAGGGACGCGTTGGGCCTGAAATACGCAAATTGCATATAATTTACACACACCTTTCACTATGCAACTGCCACTAAGTATGCATGAAGAACAATCAATAACAAGAATGTACATGGCCGGGTACAGTCGAAACCCTTCGGGTGTAACCGGTACATGACCGCAAAGGAACGTGTGGGCCTGTAAAGGGGGTATCACGCGTACGCAGATATCTGCAACTGTTTTGACGCAACTTTTCAAAATACTTAACTCTTGTTATCACACGTGCATAGAGTTACATATATTTTAGGTTATTTACATATTTAATGTTGGTAACGTTTTTCTACACGTCTCATATCCCATAACTCTGAAACATTTCTAATTACATTTATCAACGTTTCCAAATATGTCTCCAAATGATTGTCTGTGGCACACATTTTTAAACTTTACATCAAAACATAAACACGTGTGTTTAGGAACTTTTAAGTTCTATGGCGCATGCGTATATCGTTTGTACGCACATATCTGCAACCTGTCTACAAAGTTTTCAAACATGTTCGTAAACTAGTGGCATGAAACTAGTCTGTCTATTATACGCAAAAATTGCATGAAATAGACAAAGTTGCAGAAAATCTGTGACAAGTTGTTCGAATGTGCTTACGTGTGATACCCCCTTAATACCCAACGCGTGCACACCAGGGTTAATTCCAACTTTTATCTTGGAAAATAGGCATAATTGCAATTTCTATCTTGCCATTAGGTATAAATACAAGATAGAACTTGCAATGATATGTCTTGTAATTATGCCTAATTGCCATTTTTATCTTGCATTTATATCTAATTGCATGATAAAGTTGCAATTAAGCCTAATTGGAAGATAAAAGTTGTAATTATGCCCAATTGCAAGGTAAAAGTGACAATTAAACATAATTGCAAGTTCAAACTTGCAATTATAAATATTTTCCTTTCGTGTCCTTTATATGCCTTCGTATAAGTTTACCTAACTAATTCCAAAATTCTTTTAGATTCTTGTGTGACAACCCTGCGAAATGAGTGGAACAAGTAGTCGTGATTCAGATTCGGACACAAATTCTGAAGCTTGCAACTTACAACAGAAATTAATAAAACAATCCAAAAAATTGCTAAGCACAGAAAATAAACACGCTGGTAAAGTTCGTAAACCAAATATCAAAATACAAAAATCTGCTTCAGATTCTGACAGTTCAAACGATGAATCAGTTACAAATGAAATGAAAAAAATGCTTGGATCTAAATTTGGTAGTGCGAGATGGAGAGATAATGATAATTTAGAAGACAAAAAACTACCGATTATGAAATCGCCGTCAAAAAAACAACCTATGAAAACAAAACCAAATACTGAATCAACTGACGTAAAGAGTCAAAAAGTCTATAACACCCAGTTTGCTTTAAGCTGCAATATTAAGCGCAAAGGAAAGTTTCTTACAAAAAAGTATTAAGGATTCAGATGATACTATAAAGCAGAAAGAAATTTTCGATAATGATGATTATCAGACAAAATTAAATAAGGATGCAAGTTTTGCAAATGCTTTATCTTCAACTCAAATTCCCGAACAGTCTTACGATAGTGATTCTAACTCAAACTCTTCACCCGAACAAACTAAAAATAAACAAAGCCATTACACCTAAGACTCCAAAAAGTCGATTAAATCAAATAACAAAATCAGTTTCAGAAGACAATTCTGATTCTGACAACAAAACAAGCGTCCTAACCAAACATAAATCGAAATCAAATAATTCACAAAATAATACTTCAACTCTAAATATGACCGACAATAAAAAGAATAAAAAAACTGAAAGTACTCCAGTGTTAAAGAAAAAAGCTGTAATTAAGAAGAAAGAAGATTCGGACAGCGATGACAAAGCCGGCATAATCAATCAATTTAATAAAATGTCTTCTAGGCATATTAAAACAAAATATTTTTTCTTCAGATGATGACAGTGAATCAGATTACGAAAAACAAATTCCTTCACCGATAAAAGTACCGCCCGAGTCTACAAAAACATCAGACGAATCAGATACTCATCAGTATGTGTAGCCAGCGTGAGTAGACGTGTGTTGTTGTTTCTCCGTGGTAAAAAAATTGTCAATTTTTTTTTTTGCTGAGTGAATAATTTTTTTTTTATACGTGTAAATTTTTATTATACGTGTATTTTTTGCACCGAACATCTACAATATGGCTCAAAAAACGAGGCAGATTAATACTATAGTGGAGGATGTCCTCGCCAAATTACTTTCCGACGATACTTTTATAACTAAAATCGTTGACAAAGTGGTAGAAGGACTAAACAAGAAATTAAAAGAACAAAGAGATTATTATGAAGGCATAATAAGTGACATGACCAGCGACTACAAAGCACTCGAGAACAAATTGGATCAACTAGAGCAGTACAGCCGCCGCAATTGTGTTCGAGTCTTCGGAGTTCCAGAGGTACGTGACGAAAACACCGAGGATGTTATCCGCAAAGTGTTCAGTGAAAATATGTCCCTAAATATTGCCCCCAATCTCATTGATCGATGTCACCGTACTGGCCCTAAAAATTCTGTGTCACCTTCCGCGAAACCTCGACCAATAATAGTTAAATTTGTATCCTATAAAACTCGGGCGCAAGTTATAAATAATCGCAAACAACTTAAGGGTACAAAAATGTCAATAAAGGAGGACTTAACGCGCAATAGATTAGAACTATTAACCCTCGCCTCGAAAAAATATGGATTCAAAAATGTTTGGTCTTATGATGGTGTAATCTATTACAAAGTTGATGACACTATAAAGAAAGTTGATGTACTCGATGTATAATTTTTCTTTATGTTTCATGGTATCCTAGTACGGAGCCACAACACTGTATGATCTATATTGATTATTTATACAGCGTCTATATTTTCTGTAAATATCTTAATATTCAATTCTTTATTCACTTGTTAGCTGAATAGCAGCTGTTTCTTAGTTTTTGTCGAATCATATTTCATATCAACGCAAGTTTGTACTTACTCATTTACTTAAAACTAATAGTTTTTTTGGCTTAGACAGGTCAAGGTTTATTTTTTTACAAACAATTGAGTACGTTTATATTGGCACTTTCATTTTTTGTTAACACTGAGTACGTTTATATTGTCTCTTTTACTTTTTTTTTTATTTTGCAAAATGAATATTTACTATCAAAATACTAGAGGACTTAACACGAAATTAGAACAATTTTATAATAACTGCTGTTCATCAGATTATGATATAGTTGCACTTTCTGAGACCTGGCTTCATGGTTCAGTTAATGATTCTGAATTATTTATGAATTCATTTAATGTTTATAGGAAAGACAGAGGTACAACGGCCAGTGGTAAAGTATGTGGAGGTGGTGTTTTGTGTGCCGTAAATAATAAATTTAAATCTACTTTCATACCTATTGAGCTTCATTCTTATTGTTTGTCTGATATTGTATGTGCTAAAGTATTTTTATCATCTAATAGATTTATATATGTGTTTGTTATATATTGTCCTCCTCCTTCTTCCTTAGATCAAATAAATTATTTGTTTGACTTTTTTGAAACTTTCTTGCCTTTACTTGATAATAATTATATTATTATTGGTGACCTAAATATTGCCAAACTTAACGAATCCCTCACAGGTGACTTTAGTAATGGTATCATCTATAGGTTTAATAATTTTTTAAGCTTCATGGATGCATCACAGTATAACACAGTAACTAATACCCTTGGCCGTATACTAGATGTTGTGATATCTAATAAGTTATGTACTGTTTCTCGTAACCTTGATCCTCTTGTTCCTGAAGATAATCATCATCCTGCTCTTGTTCTTTTTTATCCCTTTACAATTTCCTCTAATGTTCCTAATTCTTCTATAAATAATGTTTCTTCTTACAATTTCAGTAGGGCTGACTTTCAACAACTCTATTATTTACTAGCTAACACAAACTGGGAAAGTTTATTGCAATTCAATGATATTAATTCTGCTTTTCATGAATTTTATAACATACTTTACAGCGTCTTTGATAAATGTGTTCCCAAAACTCAAACAAAATATAAGAAATCATCACAATACCCTCCATGGTTCACAAAAAATATCATCAATAACATTAAACTGAAATCCACCTATCGTAAATTATACTTCACTCATAAAATAGATTATTACCATTCTGAATTTAAGCGCTTACGAACTCTTATAAAAAAAGAAATTAAGGTTGAATATGACAAATATTTATTAGATATGGAAAATAATATATCTAGTCATCCTTCCAAAATTTGGAACTTCATTAATAACAAAATGAAAAAATCACGTATTCCAGGTACAATGTATTTACATGAGCAAGAACTAACTAATACCCCCGATATCATTCAAAGCTTTGCTAATTTTTTCTCTAGTGTCTACACACATGATAGTAATGAACCTGTGTTACCTGTAAAATATTTTAGGGACAGTAGCCAAACGTCAATTTCAGATATATCCGAGAATGATATCATTGAAGCAATAAACAAACTAAAACCTTCCCGCAATCCTGGCCCTGATTATTTCCCAGCTTATATTTTAAAAGGATGCAGTCATTTATTTCTTAGACCACTTTATATTCTTCTCAATCTTTCTCTCTCTACTAATACTTTTCCACTTTGCCTCAAAACATCACATATTACTCCTATTTTTAAATCTGGTAATAATTCTAACATCTCCAATTACCGACCCATTGCAATCCTATCTAACCTCTCCAAAATCTATGAAACTATACTCTATAAGCATATTTACAATGCCACTAAAAAATGCATCAAGACTCAGCAACATGGCTTTATTAAAGGAAGATCAACATCTACAAACTTAATGAACTTCACTGAATATACTGTTCAAGCACTCCACGATAATGTACAAATAGATGTAGCCTACACTGATTTTACCAAAGCCTTTGATACCATTGATCATAAAGTTCTCCTACACAAACTTGAGCACAACTTTAACTTTTCTAGCGATCTTCTTCAACTAATCTCATCCTATTTAACTGATCGTAAAATGTTTGTTCACTACAATAATTTTCTGTCTAATCCCTACAATGCTACTTCCGGTGTACCTCAAGGTTCTAATTTGGGACCTTTATTGTTTAACTTATTTATTAATGACATTGTTGATTGTGTCAAAGACTCAGAAGTGTTACTATATGCTGATGATATGAAAATATTTAAAATAGTTAACTCCCCTGAAGATTGTATAAAGTTGCAAAATGATTTAAACAATGTTTTAATTTGGTCCAAGTCCTCTAGATTACATTTCAATCTTACTAAATGCAAAATTATGACTTATTACGTAAAAAAATTTAGATTGGATTTCCCTTATTACATGGACGTCCACACTTTGGACAGAGTTCACCAATATAAAGATCTCGGTGTTCTATTTGATGAAAAAATAACTTTCAACCCGCATGTAAAAGAAATAGTAAATATGTCATATAAACATCTTGGATTTATTATACGCAACACTCAGTCATTTAAAACTATCTCTTCACTCAAATCTTTATATTTTGCATTTGTGCGTACAAAACTGGAATACGCTCTTCAAATATGGAATCCGATTTATAACAAGTATTGTCACACAATTGAAACAATTCAGCGCAAATTTGTTAAATACTGTAGTTTTAAAATTTCTGGAATTTATCCAGGACATGATTATTCTTATGATAACTTACTATCAAATTTGTGCTTGATATCCTTACATAATCGCAGAAAGATTCAATCTTGTCAATATTTGTATAAATTATTAAATAATATCATCGATGACTCAAACACCCTATCATATATTCCACTTTTCGTTCCGCGCACATCTTCACGTAATAAAGTAATGTTTAAGTGTACTCTTGCTCGAAGAAATTATGAAATGAAATCTCCAATCCGTCAATTATGTACTATTTTCAATGATGCAAGTACTAGAATTGATATTGATATATTTGCAGACTCTTTTTCTAAATTTATACGTTTGTTAGCTACTATTTTTCTACCTGTTGTACCTCACTTGTAATTTTACTGTATTGCAATGATTTTGTTTATGATGCTGTAAATCATTTAGATATGCTTTGTAAAGGTTTCTTCTTTTTCATTGTTGTAATATTAGTATATATGTGTAATATTACCTATTTCTTTTTTGTCTAATTTGTGTCTACACAATAAGTTTGTAATATATTTTTCATTCATCCCCCTGTAATTGGGACTTCTGTCCTGTTGGGTGGATTATAAATAAATTATAAATTATAAATACTGAGAAAGAAACAAACAATTATTTTGTTTTAATGCAAAAATGTCCCCAAACCATTAAGAAACCGGAATCATCAGACGAGGTTTCTGAATCCGAAGATAAAAATAAATTATCACCAAAACAACTGCAAAATAAAACCAAGAAAACAAGAAAGGATTCAGATACATCAAAACTAGTTCAGAAAAACAACCCAGAAATTTTGAAAACAAAATATGTTTTCATAATTTCTGATTTATTCATAACATTAAATGTAATAAAGAAAGATAAAAACGATTCATCCGATGATTTAGAAGCTAAACAAGAGCAAATGAAACATCAAGATATATCATCACTTAAAATACAAAATTTTGTTGGTAATTTTAACCCTGCTTAACAAGATATTAAAAAGCCAGTAAGTAAAGATTCATCTGATGAGTCGGATTCCGATAAAGCTGAAGATAAACAACCTAAGAAACAGATTACACGAAAAGCAGCATCGAAAACAATATTTACAAACAAAAATGATTCAAGCTCCGAGGATTTTGAAAACAAAAAATCTAAATATCCGGTTATAAAACAAGTAACTAAACAAAATTCCTTACAAAGAAAATTCCAAAAAAGTGTAATTAATAAAATAAATACATCCGAATCATCAGATTCGGAAGAGTAAACTAAACTTGTATTACAAAAACAATCCAGTCAATATTTTTCATAACATAAAATACAAAATATTGGTAGAAATTATAATCCACCGAAAAAAGATTTTAAAAAACCAGTTAGCAAAAATTCAACTGACGACTTGAATTCTGATGAAAGTAAAACTGTACAACTGAAGAAACAATTTTCTCCAAAACCAGAACTGAAAAAGAAGCCACACGTTAGGAGACCAAACGATATAAAATTTAATTGTCGAGTTAAAAAACAATTAATTAAACAAAAAGTTGCACAAACACAAGTTCAAGAAAGAAATTCATCAAAAGGATCTGAAGATGATCAACCGAAAGTATTTGCAAAACCAATTTTGAAAAATACTAAATCACCTCTTCAAATCAAAAAAGAAAATATATCTACACCATTTGTTTCGAAAGAAGAATCATTCCCAAAACTTTCGGCGCATCTTAAAAAAATACAAACAGCGAAGAAATCCATTCCCTCATCTCAAGGTACAAGTGAGGACAGTGAAATTCAGAGGAAAAAGAATGTAGAAGAGGAAAAGATAACAAAGTATCATATCACTAGTAGTTCTCCTCGAAAATCTAAAAATGTTTCAATTATGGTGCCAACTAATATTAATTCTGGTCTAAAAGACTTTGAAGCTTCCAATCCACAATTAAATGCAAAAGTTACCCGTACAACTTTAGTTTTGGATGATATTAATGAAGATGAAGAAGTCTGGTTAATGCAATGCCCAAAAACAATCATTCCTAAAAAAATAATTGGGCAATTTTAATTAGATTTTGGAAACATAAATAAAAGGAAAATAAAAATCGATGGTTTAAAATATGAATACACAACACAAATGAATAGAAGCAATAAAAATGTATGTGTCGTAGTTTCAGAAAATAAAAAGAATCCCGAACTACTAGCAAGGGTACTTAATCCTATTGGTAATTTAATTGTCCACCAAATGTTGAAATCAAACACAGTTCAAGTTACAACTCCTCCTAAAGCAAAACTTGTTGAAAATCTTAAGGTTCGTAATCCAATATTAGGAAAAGTAGAATTAAGTGAAGCAATTACAAACAAATTATTAGAAGCAGAAAATGCGGAGACAAAAGCTGCAAAGAAAAAGAAAAGACTGTCGTTAGAAGTGAAAAAACGAAAAGTAGATTTGAAAGACAAGAATGGAATGATTAAATATGTCAAATAAAAAGAGTAAGAAACGAAAATTTACCGAATTAGAAAAGATTGAAAAACTAGTTCACGAAGAAGTTATGGAAAAATTAAATTTATCATTCCGGAAAACACCTGAACCTGCAGTTACAATCACTTTAGAAGCAAATCACTATACTGATAATATGAGCAATTCGAAAAAGAAAAACAAAACCAATCAGGACATTTCAAACAATAATTCACAAGAAAAAAATATAGGAATTGGAAAGGAATTAAAAATAAAACCGTCTGATGAATTAACAGTAAATAAAAAATCTAAGAAACATAAGAAGACACAAGTTCAATCAATAATAAATATACCAATTAAAATTAAAACTGATACAGTTCCACCACAGAAAAAAAGAAGCATAAAAGAAAAAAGTAGAGGATACTTCAGAAACGAATCAAGTTAGTGTAAAAAAGGAAAATAAGCGTAAAACAGAAAAGTTCGATAACCTGGATTTTATTAGAGACAGTTTCTTAAATGAGTATTTAGAATATGTAAAAAGTACTGTAAAGGAAGATATCTTACGTAAAATAAACTTATTATAAAACTAAAACAATTACCCCTTAACCTTAAATAATAATATAAGCTAAAAGCTAAATACGTATTTCGAGAACTAAGTTCTCATCATCAGTAGAACAAAACAAAAGTTTAAGCAGAGAAGTTAAGATTACTCAACATGTAAACCATGTCAGAGGTCTAACAACTCTGAGCAAACAAGGGAGAGAACTGGGATTATATAGGGATAGGAGTCACAGGTGAATGAATACCAATTAAAACTAAGATTTAACGTCCAATGAAATTTAAGATTTAAAACGTCCTATTAAATTTAAGTTTCTATTAAATCGAATAATTTAGAATTTGGTATGGGACCGAAATCTGCGTTCATCAAGTTATTTTTAAATTTATTTATTATTAAGCTCTCGTATGCATCTAAATATCTATCATTATTAATATTCTTTAAAAGTTTAATGTTAGAATTGTTAATTTTGTGATTATTAATGAACATATGTTGAGCCACGCTAGATTTTTCGGGATTACCGCTTTTTAGATGATAAAAATGTTCTTTAAACCGAGTGTCAATTTGCCTTTTAGTTTGCCCGATGTAAACTTTATTACAATCATTACAGCTAATTTTATATATACCGGATTTTTTGTTAGTGTCAATTTTATCTTTAGGATTACCTAATAGAGATTTAATAGTATTACTTGATTTGTAAGTCACGGTTAAATTTTGATTTTGAAAAATTTTATTTAAATTTTTAGAAGCGTGATCGTACGGTAGTGTTATGTATTTATTATTATTTTTATTATTAAATGGTGTTAATGTTGTAAAATTAGAAACGGATTGGCGATGTTTAAATTTATGAACTAATTTATCTATAGTTTTAACCGGGAAACCGTTATATTTAGCTATTTCTTTAATATAGTTTAGTTCAATATTAAATCTTTTTTTGTTTAAAGGAAATTTTGTTAATCTGTTTATTAAAAAATTGAATGATGCTAATTTATGTTGCCAGAAATGATTGGAGTCAGCAGTTATAAATCTGTTAGTATTAGTGGATTTTCTGTGAATATCGAACTCTAGTTTATTTTTATTTCGAATAACCAGTACGTCCAGAAATGGTAGTTGTTTATTAGTTTCTTGTTCAATAGTAAATTTAATTGATGGGAAAACTGAATTTAAATTGTCTAGAAAAGTTTTCAAATCGCAATTTTTGATATTAACTATGGCAAATCATTTCTGGCAACATAAATTAGCATCATTCAATTTTTTAATAAACAGATTAACAAAATTTCCTTTAAACAAAAAAAGATTTAATATTGAACTAAACTATATTAAAGAAATAGCTAAATATAACGGTTTCCCGGTTAAAACTATAGATAAATTAGTTCATAAATTTAATCCGTTTCTAATTTTACAACATTAACACCATTTAATAATAAAAATAATAATAAATACATAACACTACCGTACGATCACGCTTCTAAAAATTTAAATAAAATTTTTCAAAATCAAAATTTAACCGTGACTTACAAATCAAGTAATACTATTAAATCTCTATTAGGTAATCCTAAAGATAAAATTGACACTAACAAAAAATCCGGTATATATAAAATTAGCTGTAATGATTGTAATAAAGTTTACATCGGGCAAACTAAAAGGCAAATTGACACTCGGTTTAAAGAACATTTTTATCATCTAAAAAGCGGTAATCCCGAAAAATCTAGCGTGGCTCAACATATGTTCATTAATAATCACAAAATTAACAATTCTAACATTAAACTTTTAAAGAATATTAATAATGATAGATATTTAGATGCATACGAGAGCTTAATAATAAATAAATTTAAAAATAACTTGATGAACGCAGATTTCGGTCCCATACCAAATTCTAAATTATTCGATTTAATAGAAACTTAAATTTAATAGGACATTTTAAATCCTAAATTTCATTGGACGTTAAATCTTAGTTTTAATTGGTATTCATTCACCTGTGACTCCTATCCCTATATAATCCCAGTTCTCTCCCTTGTTTGCTCAGAGTTGTTAGACCTCTGACATGGTTTACATGTTGAGTAATCTTAACTTCTCTGCTTAAACTTTTGTTTTGTTCTACTGATGATGAGAACTTAGTTCTCGAAATACGTATTTAGCTTTTAGCTTATATTATTATTTAAGGTTAAGGAGTAATTGTTTTAGTTTTATATATATTTTTAACCTTAGACTCCTCCTATTATTGTAAACTTATTATTAATTACATAATTTTGTTTTGATTTTCTTTTAATGCTATCCTGTAGTTGTTTAATTATTATAGAATTTTCTATTAGTTGCTTGACTGGGTCGCTTATTAAAAGTAGCAGCAAATAAATCGGAAACTTCTCTTAGACTCGTATTGCACTTAAACCATGTTATGATTTGTACTTTGACAACTTCCTTATGTTCAGTTTTTAATACATTTATGTTAATCACTTTAAATGTACCTATAGTATTCTCGGTATAAATGCTGTGGTATAATAATAGTATATTATTATTATTATTGACCTAGCGCCAAGATTGTATCCCTCGGTTGCTACGCACCTCGAGATACAAGGACAAAACGCTGGTCAATAATGCTTTTCTCAACTATGTTATACCGGAGGCACTGAAAAACGAGTTAATGAAAATAACTTTTATTTATAATTATTTTTTTAATTTCCCATATGTAAACCAAGCGTAGGGGATTACAAATAATGGTATTAGGCATGATGGTAGCACTTTCGGTTTTACCAGAACATTCATATTTCAAATAGGGCACCCTATATATTTTTTTACCGGATGGTGAATTGATTTGTACGATATAGGAAATACAATGTTAATTTTTACCTTCCGTCACCTATAGGTAAGGAAGGTATTGTCTTTGGTCAAAAAAATCGGTGGTGAGTTTCCATTGAATAAGCACGTTTTAGGGTCTTTACAATACGATTTTACTATTTTTACGATGATGTCTGTATGTGTGTGTGTGTGTTCGTATGTGCGTGTGTGTGTGTATGTGTGTATGTGTGTGTGTATGTGTATGTGACCGTTTTTTCCTGCACGATATCTCCAATACTAGAATTCCAAAAATTACAATTCTTGCGTATTCCTCTTCCTTACAACCATATGCAGACTTGATTAGATTTTGGTTATAATTGGTCAACCGGAAGTACCCTCATTTGAAGATTTTAACAGTTTTTCTTGAAAAACTCAGTTAAATGTTATTATAACTTAAAGAATATATTATTGTCTATACGATTTGATTGCATTTTATATTTCATATTTAACAGATATAGGATTAAAGAATAATAAAGATAAAAAAATTCATATAAATTTCATAATTCAGCCAGCTATGCTAACTTAACCATGGAAACTGCTAATATGTTCAGGTAATTCAAATTGACAGATGTCAGTATCAATAAAATGTAAATCAATGACAGAATAAGGGAAGTAACTCTAGTGTTAGAAGTTTCTGGATATAAGAAAGACGATTACATTGGTTTGAACATGTCATGAGAAGCGATGAATATATTAATAGAAGGTGGAAGAAACATAGGAAGACCAAATATAAGATGAAAAGATTGTATTGCAGAAGACTTGAGAGAAAAGGAACTGAATGAGGAAGACACGCAAAACAAAAATGAGTGGAAGAAGAAAATAAAAAATAGCGACCCCCTAACGAATGGGAAAAACTAAAGAAGAAGAAGTAGATGTCAGTGTCAAGTGCAATTTGCATAGTTTGTTTATGAAATAACTTTACTGGAAATATAGCATCTTTTGCAAAAAAAAAAAATATGTATAGGGCGCGTGCCTTTGGCAAGCAGATATGGGAACCCGTATCAAAATGACAGCAATTAATTATGTCCATAACTGACAAGTGTCATAATTTTTCATTCAAAATTTCATGATTTTCTTATTTCATGTGGTTTGTTTGTTATCAGGAGAATGGAATTCAGTTGCCGAGAAAGGGAATCATAAAATACCAAAAAATTAGAATCTTTTAGAAGAAAATTTATGTATGGAATTTGTACATAATACACAGGATTGACGGAAGGTATTGTGCTGGCCACAACAGATTTTTTAATATAATGATTGTTGCTTCCCTAATTCATTTAAAACAAAAGTGTAAATACAAAAGGTGTTCGGAATTAAAAATGACATCTAAAAATGTCCAAATTTATTAATATGGTCACGAAATAAACGGCAAAATAAACCGTCATGTTGTAGGGTTTGATATGGATAATATGTTTATTTAATTTTATTTTTATTCAAGATAATAGAACCGCGTAATATACATGATAAAGTTCTTAATTTGTGCAAATATTAATTTATTTTAAAGTAAGCGTCAAATTGTCATTTATTTGGATCTTTCAGTTCTCATGGCAATCTGAGTGCAGTCTATCCATAAATTAGGATTTTTTGGATGTCGTTTTTAATTCTGAACATTTTTGGTATTTACACTTTTATTCTAAATTAATTAGGAAAGCAACAATAATTATATGAAAAAATAGCATTGTTTTTCCTATATTGCCACCATCGCCACCCGGTATATTTAGAATCTAAGTCTTATTTTTACCTTCCGTCACCTTTAGGTAAGGAAGGTATTGTCTATGGTCAAAAAATTCAATGATGAGTTTTTAGTGAATAAGCATGTTTTAGGGTCCCTATAATATGATTTTACCATTTTTACGATGATGTATGTATGTGTGTCAGTGTGTGTGTGACAAACGTTCCAGATCGCATAACTTCAATACCACGATTCCAAAATTTTTAATTCCTCAAGTTTACATCCAGAAGAACAAGTGATTAGATTTTGGCTATAATTAGTGAACCGGAAGTAGTCTCATTTGAAGATTTAACAGTTAAATTTGATATATTGTCATTTAACGATATTATAACTTAAAGAATATATTATTCTCTATTTTATAATTCAGCCAGCTATGCTAAACATGGAAACTGCTAATATATTCATATAATTCAAATTGACAGATGTCAGTATGAATAAAAAGTAAATTAATATGGCAGAGATGAGGATGTTGAAGCAGATGTTGGGGAACACACGGAAAGATACGGTAAGAAAATAACTGAAGTGTTACAATTTTCTAGAAAGATACAAGAAAGACGATTACATTAGTTTGAACATGTCATGAGGAGAAATGAAGAATTATATTGGAACAAGAATGAATAGTTTAGTAATAGGAGGTTGAAGAAATAGAGGCATACCAAAGATAATATGGAAGGACTGTGTTGCGGAAGACTTGAGATAAAAGGAACTGAATGAGAACGACACGCAAAAATAGCGACCCCTAACGAATGGGAAAAGCTAAAGAAGAAGAAGATGTCAGTGTCAAGTGCAATTTGAATAGTTTGTTTATGAAATAATTTTACTGGAAATTTAGAATCTTTTGCAAGAAAAATTATGTATGGAATATATACATTATATACAGGATTGACGGAAGGTATTGTGCTGGCCACAACAGATTTTTTATTTGTGTGTGTGCCTGTGTAATAATGTCAATCATTTATCATACACTTTATAACGGTCTATATGTTTGTTGAATTAATACATATAAAATTCGAAATAAAAATACGCATCTACAGATTTGCGGCCGCTAGATTTTAAAAAGAGGAAGTTTGAATCGAATATAGGGCGCCACGAGGTTGTTTTTAAGGGTCTTGTCTCCTAAGCAAAATGTTGCGTGATTAGAGGTATCGTAGTTTTTAGTTTATGACTTCCATATTAATTTTGAAAAAATGAAATTATGCGGCGTGATTTCTTAAAGAATGGATCTACGCTTACCTGTTGTTAAAAATTTGAAAAAATGTTTACAATCAATATTACAAAAAAATGGAACACACATTTTACACAATATTCAACATAATATATCTAATTAAATAGGTATTTATTAGAAAATATAAGAACGTAGAAGCATAGTATCCTTTCCTTCTATATGCTTGTTTTTGAAATTTTGTTCTATCTTTAAAACTACGTATGTAATTTACTAATTTCTAAACCAATTTTACGGATTTTACGGAAGCTGAAATGAGTTGCCGTGGTCATGGCGCGGTGGAGTACGGGTAGAGAGGAATAGAAGAGGGGATGGTTTTCCAACCCTGGACGATGCCAGTGCGGGGTGCGGGGTATATTTTGTATTCGTAGTAAATTGTTACTATTAGCTGTATATTTCTATAACCCGATGTTCGAAATTGGCGCCGTGGAAAAAAAAACTAGGCTACGATTATCTGCTCCCAGATATTTTTAAATATATTTAGTTCTTTTTTTAGTTAATCGATGCTTAAAATTGATGACGAAAGTAAAAGTTATTACACAATACTGTACTGCAAAATCAAAGCCAAGTATGGCAAACTGAGAAGAGATTGACTGCTTATTAAACCGGCCAAGTATTTAAAATACGCCGCTCTACTTGTTGCAAAACGATTTTAAAGTCAATGCTGTACAAAACATTTTTTGTAAATGCAGCAACAAAATTTGGAGTAGAAAATGAACCCATTCCAAGATAAAAGTTGAAGAAATGAACCACTTGCAAGTAAAACCCACAAATCATTCTTACTACTACCAAGTCCAGGGTCTGTTACGAATTACTGAGCGAAAATATTGCATGTTTGTAATAGACTTCAAAAGGTATTTCTATTAAAAAAATCTGATGTGGCCAGCACATTACCTTCCATCAATTTTGTTTATAATGTACAAATTCCACACATAAATTTTCTTGCAAAAGGTTTTATATTTCCAGTAATATTATTTCATAAACAAACTATGTAAATTGCACTTGACATTGACATCTTCTACTTCTTTAGCTTTTCCCATACGTTAGGGGTCGCTATTCTTGATTTTATTCTTCCAATCATTTCTATTTTGCTTGTCGTCTTCATTCAGTTCCTTTTCTCTCAAGTCTTCCGCAATATAGTTATCATCTTATATTTGGTCTTCCTCTGTTTCTTCTACTTTCTACTACCAGTAGTACTAGTAGCATAGCTGACTGAATTATGAAATTTAAATTCTTTAAATCTATACCCATTGAATATAAAATAAAAAATGCAATCAAATCGTATAGATAATATAATATTCTGTAATGTTTATAATAACATTAAATGCCAAGAGCATTTTTTCAAGAGAAACTGTTAAAATCTTCAAATGAGGGTAGTTTCGGTTGACCAATTATAACCAAAATCTAATCAGATCTTCATATGGATGTAAATAAAAGGAATACGAAAGAATTATAATTTTTAGAATTGTAGTGTTGGAGTTATCGTCTATGAAATAATCATCACACACACACACACCAACACACACAGACACACGTCATCGTAAAAATGGTAAAATCGTATTCTAGGGACCTTTAAAACGTACTTATTCACTAAAAATTCATCATCGAATTATTTGACCAAAGACAATACCTTCCTTACCTAATGGTGACGGTAGATAAAGATCGATTACGATGAAGCTTTTTGGAAAATAAACATGGAGCATCATTTAATAAAGGTCTATATGGATTGCGTTCTTTCTTGTGCTCATTGATCCCCGTTATACGAGAGGGCTTCCATTTCGAGAAAAACAAATTGAGGCATACGTTTGATATTTTTTGTGGCTCGTTTGTTCATTTAATTTACTTATTTTCGCCGCCTAAGTAGATAAAGTTGTCCACTTTTTCAATTTTATCGTTTCCTATTTTTAAATGTGTCTTTTTTTTCGAGATTGCTTTATTATTTTTGTTTTAGCTGTAAAATCTCCTCGAAATATTCTCATGTATTTTTTTTTACACTGTGTATACTTACTGAATATTATTTTGCCGTTTACTGGAAATTTAGAATCTTTCGCAAGAAAAATTATGTACAGAATTTATACGTAATACACAGGATTGACGGAAGGTATTGTGCTGGCCACATCCGATTTTTTTTCTTTCTGAATATGATTCTTTTTTTTATTACCTAGTATGTAAATGGTTATTGAAATAATTAAGTATATTCCTTTAATTTAATTTGAATATGATTTTTTTATATTAGTTTTCATATTTATTTTTCTATCATATACCAAAGTCTTCCAACAGCACCAACCCGAATTCCGAATATGAAAGCAATCCATTTCTCTCCATCTATTGCTATTCCCGTCTCCTGAGGAAAATGTTGCATGTTTAGAGGTGTCGTAGTTTTTATTTTATGACTTACATATTAATTTTGAAAAAATGTTTATAATCAATATTACAAAACAACGAAATAACACATTTTACACAATATTCAACATAATATATCTAATGAAATAGATATTTATTAGAAAATATAAGAACGCAGAAGCATAGTATTACTTTCCTTCTATACGCTCATTTTTGAAATTTTGTTCTATCTTTAAAATTACGTATGTAATTTACAAATTTCTAAACCAATTTTATGGAAGCTGAAATGAGTTACCATACTCCAGGCGAGGTGGAGTACGGGTAGAGAGAAATAGAAGAGGGGATGGTTTTCCAACCCTGGACGATGCCAGTGACTACAATTTGTATTTTCTTACTCACAAAAAAAATTCAAACAGAAGCCCAGGTATATATACGAAATTGTATTTGAAGAGGAAGAAACAAGAAAAAGAAAAATCTAATGCAAGACGAAGATTATTTGCTCCTCCAAATAAAAGGAGAAAAACTGGACCTAAGGTTAGACTTGATAAAGAGTATGGTCTTCTTGGTGAGGCAGACCTCGATATGTCGGACGGAGAATTTATAGAGAAAAAGACAAAATTCCTACAATCGTTGGAAAAAACTGAAGGAGAAAGGGAAAAATTGTTACAAGATACTGTATTGCAAAATCAAAGCCATGTATGGCAAACTGAGAGAGTGAAGAGATTGATTACATCTAATTTCGGCAAAATATGTAAAATGCGCCGCTCTACCTCTTGCAAAACGATTTTAGAATCAATGCTGTATATGTCATTTTCTGGAAATGCAGCAACAAAATATGGAATAGAAAATGAACCCATTGCAAGACAAAAATTTAAAGAAATGAGCAATTTGCAAGTAAAACCCACAGGATTGTTCATTGATAAGGAATATCCTTTCTTAGGAGCAAGTCCTGATGGTTTTATTGGGGAATCGGGATTAATTGAAATTAAATGTCCTTCATCAGCACAAAAATTTTCACCTATTCAGGGTGTTATTACGAAAAAAATTAACTTTTGCGTAATAAGTGATGATAAATTATATTTAAAACGAAATCATTCATACTACTATCAAGTCCTGGGTCAGTTACGAATTACTGGTAAAAAATATTGCATGTTTGTAATATGGACTCCAAAAGGTATATCAATGGAAAACATTGATTACGATGAAGACTTTTGGAAAAATAAACATGGAGCAACATTTAATAAATTTTTTGACCATGGACAATACCTTCCTTACCTAATGGTGACGGAAGATAAAGATCGATTACGATGAAGCTTTTTGGAAAATAAACATGGAGCATCATTTAATAAAGGTCTATATGGATTGCGTTCTTCCTGAGCTCATTGATCCCCGGTATACAAGAGGGCTTCCATTTCGCGAAAAACAAATTGAGGCATAAGTTTGAATTTTTTTGCGGCTCGTTTGCCGATTTAATGCACTTGCTGAATATTATTTTGCCATTTTGCTCTTTATATAAGGAAATTTTTATTTTTCTTTCTCTAAAAACTTTTTTTCTATATCTAGAAATCTTCATTGTTAACGATTTTTTTTCTTTCTGAATATGATTTATATATTTTGTATAATTACCTAGTATGTAATTGGTTATTGAAATAATTAATAATTAAGTATATTTTTTTAATTTAATTTCAATAAAATGATATTTTTTTGTTTCTTATATATGTATATATATATATATATATATATATATATATATATATATATATATATATATATATATATATATATATATATATATACATATATTCATATTTATTTTTTATTATATACCAAAGTCCACCCATCCGAATTCCGAATATGATAGCAATCCATTTCTCCCCATCTATTGCTATTCATTCTTCAATATCCACCCCATTACACCTCAAAGTAAGGTTGTATTGACCAACGCGTTTCTACTGCATCTATCAACTCAATACAAAACAAATGTTCAACTATAAGTGGGCCGGACTAAACATCTCCGCACCGCGCCACACTTCTCATTCAGATAAACAGATTCCATCTAGTGCCACGCGGAGTCGAGACCCTTAAGCGTATATATTGTAACGTAACCCCCGCGGCCGCAGCCGCCGCGCTACCAGGCGCCTCGGTGTCTGCGCGCAACGCGCTTGTTAGGACTGGTCGCAGTAATCTATTGTGTGATGTTGTTTACCTCTAGAAGTTCTCCAGAAGGGTCTAGAAATAATCTACCAGGTATATAACCCGCCGCAAAAGCCAGCGAACACAGTCTGTGATATAAAAGTAAAGAGTAAAGAAGTCTGATATAAATAAACGTCGTGAATAGTTGGTGGTATAAACAACAGTCGACAAGTGAACATAAATAAATGTAATTAGTGAAATAAAGAGTGGTGTTAATCGTTTAAATAAATAATCTTAGTGTTTAAGTGTCTTATAATATTCTTAGTCTTTAAATTAGTGTTAATATTTGTTTGTCATAGTGTTAGTTTAATTTATTATATTTTAATTATATATTCTTAATATTTATTTACCATTTAATAAACGTATTCGTTTACTTAATAATATTTGTCTGTGTTTTACACTTCACCCATATAAATAAAAACGTTACAATTGGTGTCAGGTCTGGGGTTGTTAAACTGTGAAGTGTAAATAAATAAAAATAAATAAAATGGCGACTAAACAAATAAAATTAATTGAATTAAAAGTAAGTGATCACAAGAGAGAACTGGAAGAACGAGAATTAGATACGACAGGACTGAAAAGCGTTCTACAATCTCGTCTGCGGCAAGCATTAATCGCTGCTGGTGAAAATGCTGACGATTACTTATTTGACCAATCCGACATTGATAAACAGATTGCAAAATTAGTAGAAAGTTCTAGAAAATCTAAAGAAAGTTCTAGAACATTAGAACAAAAGTTAATAGAAAGTTCTACGAAGGCAGAAGAAAATTCTAGAATATTAGAAAATAAATTAGAAGATAATTCTAGAACATTAAAAGAAGAATTAAAACAGGAGAAATGTGAAGAATACTGAAGAAGGCCTGAAGAATTTAAAAGAGGAGTATGACAAGAAGATTGAAGAAATACAACAAAAATTCACTAAAATTACATCGTCGTCAATTCCGAATTCTGGTGTGGCTGAGCCAAGTCTAATAGAAGGTAGAAAAGTAGTAAAACCTGATACTACTTCAAAAATGCACATAAAAACACCGGAATTTGATGGGAAGTCTTCGTGGCCGAATTATTTAAAAGAATTTGAAGCGGCTGCCAAAGCAAATAACTGGACGACCACGGAGAAGGCCACAGCGTTGACTGTCTCGTTACGTGGAGAAACTATCGACATCCTACAAACGCTGAAGGAAAAGGAACAAGAAGACTACGACCAACTAGTCAAGCGGTTGAATATGCGATATGGCAATAGTAGTATACCTAGGCTGGTTCTACGCCAAAATAGTGTACTGCGCAGGTTTCTGCGCAGGTTTTACCCCCACCCCAGCCCCGACCCCGGCCGTTACCCCGGCCCCCGCTTCGGCCCCCCACTGCGACTAAAAATAGACCAACATCTGGCATGCACGTGTTCAAGTTAATGACCTTGCATCAGCTAAAAATAGACCAACATCTGGCATGCACGTGTTCAAGTCAATGACCTTGCATCAGCTAAAAATAGACCAACATCTGGCATGCACGCGTTCAAGTCAATGACCCTGCATCAGCTAAAAATAGACCAACATCTGGCATGCACGTGTTCAAGTCAATGACCTTGCATCAGCTAAAAATAGACCAACATCTGGCATGCACGCGTTCAAGTCAATGACCCTGCATCAGCTAAAAATAGACCAACATTTGGCATGCACGTGTTCATGTCAATGACCTTGCATCAGCTAAAAATAGACCAACATCTGGCATGCACGCGTTCAAGTCAATGACCCTGCATCAGCTAAAAATAGACCAACATCTGGCATGCACGTGTTCAAGTCAATGACCTTGAATCAGCTAAAAATAGACCAACATCTGGCATGCAAGCGTTCAAGTCAATGACCCTGCATCAGCTAAAAATAGACCAACATCTGGCATGCACGTGTTCAAGTTAATAACCTTGCATCAGCTAAAAATAGACCAACATCTGGTATGCACGTGTTCAAGTCAATGACCTTGCATCAGCTAAAAATAGACCAACATCTGGCATGCAGGCGTTCAAGTCAATGACCCTGCATCAGCTAAAAATAGGGAGTGGTTATGAATCATTCTCTAAAAATAGACCAACATCTGGCATCCACGTGTACTAGAAAAACTGGTTGGAACTGGATGTGGTGATTAGTCATGCTCTAAAAATAGACCAACATCAGGCATGCACGTGTTCTCTAGAAAAACTGGTTTGAACCCAAGGTCGTGATGAGTCATGCTCTAAAAATAGACCAACATCTGGCATGCACGTGTTCAAGCAAACAGGGTGTGGTTATGAATCATGCTCTAAAAATAGACCAACATCTGGCATCCACGTGTTCTAGAAAACTGATGTGGTGATTAGTCATGCTCTAAAAATAGGTTGGTATGACTTATCCTCGGCTATGCGCATTTTAAAAATAGGTTGACATGACTCATTCTCATTTAGTGATGAGTTATACTCTAAAAATAGTCCAACATTTGGCTTGCACGTGTTCTAGAAAAACTGATTTGAACAGGATGTGGTGATTAGTCATGCTCTAAAAATAGACCACCATATAGCTTGCACGTGTTCTAGAAAAACTGGTTTGAACTGCGTGTGGTGATGAGTCAGTCTTTAAAAATATGGTTCGGACGAGTATATAAACACAAGCGTGGACTTTTCATTTCAGTTGTTTGCAACATGGCTTCCGCTTGTGAACTTAGTGACCAAGTGGTTAAAAATATATCAAATGCAATTAAAATCATTAAAACTTTCAATGAAGCTGAAGTCTGGCGCAAGCACGTGAATAAATTTATTTTGATGATATCAAGATATATTAAAAAGGGTGTTACGTCCAACAAGGATGTAAACTTGAGCAAGCTGGAAGCTAACCTGGCACTTCTGAAGTACTATCGCGAACAGCTTAAACGGTTAAAAACAACAAGTTTGAAAACTGGGTCCGGTACCGGTGGAACATTAACAAAAACTTCAAACCTCGTGTGGCAGGAAGTGGAATCTCGATTTGCAAGCAGAATCAGGACAGGAATTATCGTCAACAGTACCTTTAAGGATCCAAAATTATTTCTGGAAAAATGCTTAAGAATTTTCAAAAATAAAATTAATGCCGCACGGCGGGTATCAATGATTAAGGTAAATGTAGTGTTCAGTGCCGAATTCATTTTGCCACATACTGGAACCGTGGAAATAAAAACATTCAACACGAGAAATGAGGTCATCAGCAACATTACCAATCTAGATGAATGGTACAAGACTTACATACTGGAATTTTTTTTAAGAAAACTGGAAGTGTTCCAGGAACGTGATTCAGGTTGGGCGTTATCCGAAATTTTACACCTGAAGGTTCACATCAACAAGTACCAACCAATATCCGGGAGTTCATACATTGATTTACCTACCGACATTAAGCTGAAAAAGGCGGTAGTTAATGTGAAAAACGACGACAATTTTTGCTTCTTGTGGGCTGTACTATCAGCACTACACCCAGTACACTGGTCAGAGCATTCCAATCGCACATCATCGTACCCCCACTACTCTAAAGTGCTGAAGTATGAGGGTTTGAGGTTTCCACTACAACTAAGGGATGTTCCAAAATTTGAGGACCTGAATAACTTATCAATAAACGTTTATACGCTGCAGAAGGTTGGAAAGAAACATAAGGTTGTTCCACTAGCACTTAGTGAAAAAAACTTTGAAAAATGCATTCACCTTCTAATGATAATGGAATCTGAAGAAGAGGGGGTAGAAGAAGAAGAAGTGGATAATGATGATGAAAAAATGGATGTGGATCAAGTTAATTTCAAGGAGTTAAGGAATAATGTCAACCACCACTACATGTGGATAAAAAATTTGTCACGCCTGTTGAGCAAACAGCTTTCAAAACATAATAAACGAACTTGGCTGTGTGACAGGTGCCTCAACCATTTTAATACTGAAAAAAATTTAAATAAACATAAGGAAAGGTGTAAATTACAAAATAAATGTTTAGTTAAATTACCAGGTGAATGCGAAAAGTACTTGCAATTTAAGAATTTCCACCATCAGGAAAAAGTTCCTTTTGTAATATACGCTGATTTAGAGAGCATACTAGAGAAGGTGGAAGGTGAAAAAAGGTGTAATACTGAATACGTGCAAAAACACATACCATGCAACATCGCATTCTACCTGAAATGTTCCTATGATGATTCATTGTCATTCTTTGCAAATACACGTGGTAAGAACTGTATAGGTTGGTTTTCCGAGCAATTACATACCATTGCGCAATATGTAGACGGTATTTTGAAGAGGATTGTACCAATGCAGCTAACATGTGAAGAGGAACAAATTTTTTTAACTGCAACCCACTGCCACATTTGCAAAAAAATATTGCAGAAAAATCAAATTAAAGTTCGAGATCACTGCCACCTGACGGGGAAATTTAGAGGTGCAGCACACCAGTGGTGCAACCTAAACTTACGGGATTCTCACACCATACCTGTGATTTTTCATAATTTAAGCGGGTACGATGCCCACTTTATAATAAAAAGCGTTGCCAAGGATATTCCTGGTAGGATAAATCTACTGCCCATAAACAAAGAGCGGTATATTTCCTTTACAAAGCATGTGAGTGAAACAAAAGTTAACTTACGCTTCATTGACTCGTTCCGGTTCATGGCGAGCAGCATTGATAAACTGACATCGTACTTGAGTGACAAAGAGAAACCTATAACCCGAAAACATTGTGCTAGTGATGACGAATTCCACCTGCTCACTAGGAAAGGTGTGTTCCCCTATGAATACCTAGACAATTGGGAGAAACTTGATGAAGCGCAGCTACCAGCAAAAGAGGAGTTTTATAGTTCACTGCGTGGCGAAGGGGTCAGCAGCGAAGACTATCAACATGCCTGTAACGTGTGGAGCCAATTTCATCTTAAAAACTTGGGTGAATACAGCGATTTGTACCTGAAAACTGATGTATTATTATTAGCCGATGTGTTTGAAAACTTTCGCGCCAGCTGCTTGGAGTCATATAAACTTGACGCTCTACACTACTACACAGCACCAGGACTAGCATTTGACGCAATGCTAAAGTGCACAGACGTAAAATTAGAATTACTGACTGATGTGGATAAAATAATGTTTTTCGAACGAGGAATGCGTGGTGGCTTGTCTCAGTATTCCAATAGATACGCGAAAGCTAACAATAGGTATATGGGTGAATCACATGATCCAACTTTAGATGAATCATACATTATGTACTTTGATGTAAATAATTTGTATGGAGCTGCGATGAGTCAATATCTACCGTACGGAAAATTTGAGTGGGTAGAAGAGCAGGATTTTTACTCATTTGATTTAATAAATATTAGCGATACATCTGATATTGGATACTGCTTTGAAGTAGATTTGGAGTACCCAGCTGAGCTACATGAGCAGCATAAAGACTTACCATTATGCCCTGAACACTTTACACCTCCAACATCAAAATATTCAAAACTAATTGCAAACTTGTATTCAAAATCAAAATATGTAATTCATTACCGCAATTTAAAACAATGTTTACAGTTAGGACTAAAAATAACCAAAATTCACCGAGTATTGAAGTTTAATCAGAGTGCGTGGCTCAAACAGTATATAGACTTAAACACTGAGTTGAGAAAACAATCGGACAATGAATTTAAAAAAAACTATTATAAATTAATGAACAACGCAGTGTTTGGAAAAACTATGGAAAATGTTCGAAAATATAAAGATATCAAACTCGTAACGAAGTGGAGTGGACGTAATGGGGTAAAGTCATACATTTCTCAGCCAAATTTTCATAGTTGTATAGTATTTGATGGTGATATAGCCCTTATTGAAATGAACAGGCTAAGTGTTAAATTTAATAAACCGATATATGTAGGATTTTCAATATTAGATATTTCCAAAACCTATATTTATGATTTTCATTATAATTACATGAAAAGGGAATTAGGTGAAAAGGTGAAATTACTATACACAGATACAGACAGTTTAATTTATTATTTTTCAAACATAAATATTTACGACATTATAAAACGTGACATTCACAAATACGATACATCTGACTATGACAAAAATAATATTTACAAAATTCCGCTAGTTAACAAGAAAGTAATTGGTCTCATGAAAGACGAGAACAATGGTCGAATAATGACTGAATTTATCGGTTTGAGATCGAAAATGTACACTTACAAGGTAGTGGGAAAACCTGTTACAAAAAAAATTAAAGGAATAACTGGCACTACAGTAAAAACAATCACTTTTGAGGATTATTACAACTGTTTGTTTGGAAATACTACTGTAATAAAAGATCAGCTTTGCATACGATCAAAACAGCATGACGTGTACACTACAAAACAAAGAAAATTAGCGCTAAGTCCACATGATGACAAGCGTGTTGTAAATTATTTATATACAAACACAATACCCTGGGGATAATGCCCACCACTAATTTTAAGTTAAAACTAATATAAAATGTTAAATATGTAAACTAAAATGTAAATATGTAAACTAGGTCTATATATGTAAGTTATAACTAATATAAAATGTAAATATGTAAAATAAATGTATTATCAATAAAAATAATGTTTTTTAATTACTACCACATTTTTGGTTGGGATGTGTAATTTTATAATTTAGTCATGAGATTTAAAAAAAAAATGTGTGAGTTTAAACTGGTAAGAGTGATGTTAATTTTCTTTTTAAATTAAACACATATTTTTTTATATAATACTTTTATTTATTTTAAGAATTTAAAAATACAGATTTTTACATTAATATAGTTATTTATAAAGGCGCCTTAAAAATACTTATTCTAAACTTACATATTTTATGAATTCTACTTTAAACTTATAATATATACTGTAGCATAATTACAAAACACGTACAATACTAGTTGAAGGGGAATATTTTACAATTCTGTCATGTAATATGAGGCAGTACGCTGTAGTATTTGCGGGTACATTAGTGGAAGTTTCAAACTCCAAACGAATGTCTACAGCACCAGTTTTCAAAATTTCGTTTTGATGGGTACAGTCAATTACAACTATGGGTGCAACCTTTATAAATTCTTTTGGTGTTAGTATCGGTTCGTTTGTTTTATCATAGTATGATGATTGGAACTGCGCATACATATCATAAAGGATAGCAAAACAGTTTTTGTTAAAATTCAAATTTAAATTATCATACGGGTACATTTCAGAATTAAGGTACAACTTTATATTAGTTAAATTACAGCTATCAAATAAACTGTTAGACTGTCCAATTGTATTTTTTCTATTAGTTTGAAATCCAATAATTACAAAGCGAGGTTTTTCTAGTTGTGATGAAGTTTTGATAGCCCACGTGTGACGTTGAGTTTGTTGAAGTGCGGGATACTCCATTAATTCCCAGCTGCGGAATGCAATTTCTAGTTCGGCATTTTTTTGAATTAAATTGAACAACATGAGGCGTTCTGCATCAGCAACAGAAATATGTGGAATTTTCCATTGCACTTTACTTATTTCAAGGTTTAGTTTATCCATACTGACTACAGAACTAACTAAGGCATTTTCATCAGTATTGCTACGTATGAGAACGAGCTCTTGACGCAAATTCATAACAATTTTCCGAAAATCTTCAGCAAATCCAAGCAGCATTCGTAACGGCATACATACGTTAAAATACCCATTACTATCTAATATGCTAGTTATCTCTGAACTTCCATACCAACCAGCATTCATAAGTGCAGTGCTCTCATTTTTGTTATATGAAACGTATGATTTCAAGGTGGATGAGATACCAGGATTTCGCACCCTGTCCACAACTATACCATTAATTTCATATCGAATTTCTTCAAATAAATGTGCTACACCATTATTTGCCAAATAAACATCCTTTATTGTAGCCCCATCTTTATTAGTTACTTGTCCTTCAATGTAGATTAAGCTGTTCCATGGAAGCGTGTAAGCATCCTGTTGTTGAATTGGAATTCGAATTTCATCATTGTTATTAAAGGTGGTAGCCGAGTAGGGTTGATGGGTATGTTTTTCAGCATTAACTATAGAATTGTCTTCAAGAGCTGCCTCGGTGACGGTTAAAATATTAGCATCCATTTTCTTTAACGTCACAATTGTTTATTGAACGAAGTGATGCTGTAGTTAGATTATTTGCTGCTCATTTTATATTGAGTATTTTTGGTGAAATAGTGTATATAAAATTTTAATAAAGTAATAAAAGTGACTTTAAAGACATGTAGTTTTCCGTGTGGATGCTGATGTTCCTCTATATGTGAGTAAAGTTAGTTTTTCAAGCCTGTTAAGTGTGTTAGTGGATCATTTATCTGACTTAAGTAATGGTGCGAGACTTAACCTGATATTGGGCGATAAACATTAAACTGACGGTGTATTGAAAGCCTGTAAACAGGTAACCAGCATCACGCTAGTGAAAATAAGTTGGACTAACAAATGTAAATATGGAAGTAAACTGCGATAAATGTAAATTAGGAACAAATAGTAAGGACTCAATTTATTGTTCCATGGACCATGCGGTCGGAGTTTTCACTATAAATGTATCAAATTAACTAAATCGACTTTCGAGAGCTGGATTAACAATGAGCAAATTAAATTTATTTGTGAAATGTGTGAAGAAGATAAAATGCAAATGTTAATTAATAAAGTCAACGTTATGATGGAATTTTTGTATAAGTTGGACATGAAATCTCAAACGCAAGAATTAAAAATTAATGATATTTTTTCTAATATTAAGAATGTAGAAGTAGTAAGCAATAAAGTTGATAATTTAAATTTAAATCCTGGGAAAACAAACGGAGCCAAAAAATATTACGCTGAAGCAGCGGCTGTGATTGTAAAACCTAAAACGAATCAGGAATGTAAGAAAACTAAGACTGATATTCAAGATAAAATAAAACCAGATGAATTAAAAGTAGGTGTTAGAGCTGTAAAAAATATCAGGGATGGTGCGCTAGTAATAACATGTGACACAAAACAAGATGAGAAAAAGATCGAAGAAAAGTTAAATACAGAATTAGGAAAAAACTACGATGTGAATATTGTTGCTAAAAAAAATCCAACGGTGAAAATAGTGGGCATACATGATGATTTTGAAAATAACAACGAGGACATAATAAAAAATAAAATTGAAAAAATGATTTTAGCTCAAAATCAATTGTCAATTAATGCTAAAATTATGGTGAAACATGTAAGAGAAATAATTAAAAATAGATACAAGAATTACACTGCAACAGTAGAAATGGATAGCTCTTCGTTTGAAATAGTGATGGCAAATAAAAAAATTAATGTTGGCTGGAGTAAATGTGTTGTATACGAAGACTTAAATATTTTGCGATGCTACAAATGCTGTAAATATGGTCATAAAAAAGTAAATTGTACTAATAATTCAATAGTCTGTCCGAAATGTGCAAAAAGTCATGAGAGTATGGAGTGTAAAGCTACTGAAAATGAGTTTGCATGTGCAAATTGTATCAAAGCAAAAGAAGTTTTGAAAATTGATGTAGACACGAAACATGCAGTGTATGACAAAAATTGTGATGTGTACAAACGAACCGTACATAGAATTAGAAATAAAATAAATTATGACACAAAATAGCAATTAAAGAATAAATATAGTTGTAGCTATATATACTGCTTAAACATACAAGGATTACAAACGAATTATGAAGAAATTAAACACTTTTTACTAGAACGTAACCCACTATTACTCGCTCTAACAGAAACTCACATAACTAGCGATTTCGAAAATAACGAATTTCAAATTGAAGGATATAAAATATGTCGACTAGATTCGGAATCTAAACACACGGGGGGTATTTTAATTTATGTTAAAAAGGATATAAAAATTCAGGTTTTGAATGAATCAGTAGAAAATATGAATTGGTGGTTCTTGTATATTAAAATTATGTTACATAAACCATTATACGCAGCGATTTTATATCATTCTCCCGGTGGAAGTCATGCCAAATTCTTAGAATTTTTAGAAGAATGGATAAGTGAAAATATGCAACCCGACTTAAATATTGTAATTATGGGAGATTTTAATTTAGATTGGAAAGAGAGTTACAATAAGAATTATACGCTTAGACTAAAAGAGATAGTAACACAAAACAATCTAAGACAGATAATACAACAATACACTCGTGTAACGAGCACATCAAAAACAATGATAGACTTAGTATTAATAAATACGGATAATATTAGTTGTGAAGTTCTAACTACTCCTAAAATATCAGACCATAGCCTAATGAAAATATCATATAAAATCCCAGAGAAGACTAAAAAGCCACCTACAAATGAAACAAGAGAAATAATAAATTTTGACAAATTATGCAGTACTCTAATTTCCAATGACTGGCTGTATGAAACATCAAATGTGAATAGTCTGTATGATAAGTTTAACACTACGATTTCTAATGCTTTAAATATTTCAACAACACGGAAGACATTTAAAAGAAAACATTCAAATCAAGGTTGGTTCAATAAAGAAATAAAGCAAGCACTAAAAGAAAGAAATATAGCCTATCAACGATTTTTGCTAACGGAAAACAAAGAACATTGGGAAATTTATAAATATAAAAGAAATCTGGCAGCAAATATAATAAAAATGAGAAGAAAAAATATTACGAAAAAAATATTGATTATAATAAAAAAAATCCGAAGCAAATGTGGAAGTTATTAAAATCATGGATAGACAAAAAAGAAGACACTGCGTTCAATGAAGTTCAATTTGAAAATGGAGATGTGTGGGATTGTCAGGAAATAGCAAATAAATTTAATGACTACTTCATACAAAGCATACAAGATATTAATATATCAATACCAACGGCAAATCAAGTAGAAACTGAGTTTAATGCTAATTGTGAGATTTCATGTTTCAATCAAATAACATTAAATGAACTTAAAAAAGTGATATGGGGGATGAATAACAAAGGAAGCACAGATAAAATAAATGCAAAAATATTGAAGGAAACATTTCATGTTACGGGTTATCCTCTATTAAATATAATCAATTCATCACTCCAAACAGGTATAGTACCAGAAAAAATGAAGTTATGTCACATATCACCAATTCCTAAAGTTCCTGGTTCTAATAAAGCATCAGATTTTCGACCAATAAATATGTTAACTCTATGTAGTAAAGTATTAGAAAAAGTTGTGCATAAACAGTTATTGGGCTACTTTGAAAAAAATAATTTAATTGCCGTAAATCAGTCGGGTTTTAGACATAAACATTCATGTGAAACAGTGTTGCAATTCATAATTAATGAGTGGCGCAATAACTTGGACATTAATAAAAAAGTGTGTGCGGTCTTTTTAGACTTAAAAAGAGCTTTCGAGACAATAAATCGGGAAAACTTAATTTACAAACTTTCATTGTATGGTATAAAGGGAAATGTATTATTGTGGATTAAAAACTATTTGGACAAACGGCGGCAAGTGGTTAGATGGAAAAGCGTGGTATCTGATGAAGAAGAGTGCAGCATTGGAGTTCCACAGGGCAGCATTTTAGGACCATTGTTGTTCATTGTTTATATTAATGATATTGTAACTAAAGTAAAACAATGTGAAATTCAATTATTTGCAGATGATATGCTGGTTTATGCGATTGGTGAAAATGTGCATGATATTTGTAATAAAATTAATGGCGACCTTGAATCTATAAACGTATTCTTACAAGCTAATAAACTTAAGTTGAATAGCTCTAAATCAAAATTCATGATTGTGCATAATAGTAATGCTGATTTTGATAACAGTAATATTGCTATAGCTATAGATAACACAAATTTAGAAAGAGTTACAGAATTCAAGTATCTTGGAGTTATCATTGACGAAAAGTTAAATTTTAAAACGTACATTAATTTATTAATAAAGAAAATATCTAAAAAAATAGGTTTCTTTAACAGAATATCCAGACAGCTAAGTAAATATGCAAAATTATGTTTGTACAATTGTGTAGTATTACCTCACTTTAATTATTGTACTACTATATTATATATGTGTAATGCAGGAGATTTTAGCAAATTACAGAAACTACAGAACAAAGCAATGAGGATTATATTAAACTGTAATAAATATACTAGTGTATAATTAATGTAAACTACATTAGGATGTCTAGATATAAGAGCTTATGTTAAATTGAACACTTTGATTTTCATTTTTAAAATTAAAAATGATTTGTTACCTGATTACTTAAAAAAATTTGTAAAATTTTGTTCAAATGTTCATAGTTATACCACAAGACAAAAAAATAACTTTTATATAACTAAAAGAAACAAGACCTCCACAGCCAATACTGTTTTTCATAAGGGCTTCATAGAATTTAATATACTACCGGAAGAAGTAAAGAATGTAACTAGTTTGTGCAAATATAAATCAGTATTAAAAAATATGTTGAAATAAAATATCTAGGAGTATAACCTATTACTTTATTATAATTATATATGTTTTGAATTATTTTTGTATGGATTTTAGCCAGATGGCTCTTAATAAAGGTTTATTATTATTATTATTTATTATTAGTATGTAATTTTTACACTTTAATATTGATTCAAATTTAATTCTAATCCAAATTATAATTGTTGTCCTTTTCTTTTTTGTACCTTTTCGATTTTCTTTCGCAATTTTGAAACGTTAACGTTGTAACCAAGTGATTCAAGAAATTTGCGGTTGTATGGTGTTAACACCTCAAAGGTTTCTTGTAGACTAACCAATCGGTTAGCAGGTAATTTGTAATTATTAGTAATTTTTGGTTAATTGTATTTAATTACCATTGTGCACAACTTTTTTTAAATGTAGTCTTAACGTGATGACCTCTTCTCTAAAATTGATTAAATCACCGTTCTGTTCGAGTATTTGTACTACAATTGAACTTATTCGGTGAGTATTTATTGGCATATATATATGGCATGTTGAGGGCTCTCTATTATTTTCTCACCTGGCTCAGTGTTGGGGAAAAATTTATGAACAATATGAGTTGGTGCGCTGTTATTATACGAACCTGAGGATATGTTACAGTGCACACATATAGAGTTAACTTTAAGAATGTCTATCGGATAATCAGCTATGTGAAATGTATTTGCGGATAATAAACGAGGTTTGAATCCTAATAAATCTCTAAATGTATCATTCGGTCGGAAATCAACGTCTACGCTAGCCAGCAATTCAACCTTTAATGTATTTCTATTTGCTTTAATTATTAATTTATTTTTATCTTTCATGAGGACCTGAATTGCATTACTTAAGTAATTTTTTATATCTTTAATTTCATATGATCCTGTTTCTAACGATATTTTATGGCTGCCGAAATAAAAACAATTGTTTACACCCTTCTCAATATTTGGGATAGAATTGTATGATTCAAAATTTATCAAACCGATTACATATTCCTCATCATCCAAATCGATTGGAGGATTTATATCAGCTGTTAATATGGAGCTGCGCCCTGTTAAGGTAAATGTGTATGACATGACTTCTCAACATACACTAAAGTCATTGCTATTATTTACTTCACTTTATGCAAGAAACGCAAACATAAATGTCCACAATTGACCTCATTGTATGTTTGAAAAACATCATGATTGTATGTAATACTATTATTTTTGCTATTACTTTTAAAATACTTAATTACTTCACGCGGTGGTCTTAAGTTACCAAAACTATCAAAATAATTTATAGATTTACCATACTTCTTGTATGCAACCCAATGAGTGCCAGGATTTTCAGCATTATCTAAATTTATAACACCCATTTCATATTTACCTATTTTCGCAGGCAATTTATTACGCATGAAAACCCCACGAAAATATGGTAAGTGTTTTGCATACTTAAGTATGTCAATGTTGGTTAGCGCACGTTTTGGTAACTTTAAACTTAACCGTTTTTTGTCTTTGAGCGTGATTTTAGATACATTCCCGAACCCTTTTTTTGTGTTTTCGTTGGTGCCCTTAGATACATACCAAAACCCTTTTTGTGTGGTCGCAAATATAAGCCTTTACCCATAGCAATTGCTTCCATTGTTTTATTATGACGTTGACTTTCGGCCAATTGCTCTTTGGCACCTTTAATATCACTTACAGCTTTCGCAATACCAGCAGCCCCACCACCTAGTGCTCCAAGCGCACTAAGTGCAGCAAAAATAGGTATTAATGGTAAAATACCCCCCCAATTTTGGAATAGGTATAATTCTAGGTTTTTTAATTTGCCGTTTGATTTGTTTTACAGAATTAAAAGCTACCCTGGTTGCATTTTTTAAATCTTTAGCTTTAGTTGTTCGCAACGCTAGTCGAGCACGTTTCACAACATCTTTGAAAGGTAGCGCCTTTCCCATTCTTTTTGTTCCACAACCCATCCCCAATTTAACTTTTGCACTCATAGCTGATTTTACACCAAGAGATGTAATTTTTTCACTCAAGGACGCGTTTGAAGATTTCAATCGTTGAGAAGCCTGTTTTGCTAGAATTCGGTCTGCTTCGTGGCGGTCCTTAATACTTTTACTTTGTGAATATGCTATGTCATGCTGCTTGCATGCTTCATCCAGTTTATTAACACCTTTGTCACCTCGTAAAAGTCGCTTCTCCAAACGAGTACCAGGTCCACAATAGTTATAACCAGGAATATGAAATTCTATGGGAAGTTTATTTATAAGTGTATTTAAAATTCCTGCACCCCGTTGACGATGTGTCCCCTTTCGCACACGCATTACGAATGAAGTATAAAATATATGTGCGGTTTATTTATACATCAGTGTTGGTTTAACCATCATGGAAGTTATAAAACAACCTTTAACTTTAAACGTTAAGAACTGCGATTTTGAATTTAAACAAACTGTTCGTCACAGTATATTATTACCATCATGCATAAGATGTATTGTAACAGGACCATCTGGTTGTGGTAAAACTAACCTTATAATTGCTTTAATTGAACATCCTAATGGTTTATGTTTTGAACATGTAAACGTTTATTCAAAATCTCTAAGTCAACCCAAATACGAATATTTGGAGCAACTCTTAAAACCAATACCTGGAATTACATTTAGTGCTTATGGTAGCAGTGATAACGTAATTTCACCCGAAAGTGTTAAACGCAACACAGTTTTTTTATTTGATGATGTTAGTTGTGACAAACAAAATGTTATGCGAGACTACTTTTGCATGGGACGTCACAAATTAGTTGACTGTTTTTATTTATGCCAGACGTATACACGAATTCCTAAACATTTAATTCGTGACAACGCAAACCTTATAATTCTTTTTAAGCAGGATGAGATGAATCTTAAACATGTGTACACAGATCATGTGGGAACAGATATGACATACAGTCAGTTCAAAGATATATGCTCATTTTGTTGGGTTGATAATTATGGATTTTTTGTTATCAACAAAGAATGTGAACTGAATAATGGTCGATACAGAAAAGGTTTTCACCACTTTATACTAATAAATAAATAGTTAAACTAATTTTAAATACACATCATTTCCAAACAGGCTGCTCTATAGGAAACAGCTATCTGTTCCGAACCTGTTAAGACCTGTTCCTGACCAGTTAAAACCTGTTCCTGACCTGTTGAGATCTGTTAATAACCTGTTCAGACCTGTTCATACCTGTTCTTGATCGGTTCAGACCTGTTCCTTACTTATTCTTAGCTGTTTATTTTTTTGTATTAGATATGAATAAAAAACTTAAAGAGAAATTAATAAAAGCGCGTAAAGCAGTTAAGCGAAAATTGCAAACTTTAAAAACGGGTACTATGGAAAAAGAAATTGAACTTGAAAAATCGTATCAACCTATCACGAAAAAGTTAAAAGAGTTATCTAGTAAACTTCATAATATTCGTAACATTAAGCATAATCATGTTATTAAAAGTGAACCAAAAATGGAAAAAACAGTTTTAAAAGACATAAAAGACACTGAAAAATCCGACAGTAAACCCAAAGAAAAGGTGTGGGATTTACCATCATTTGTTGACACCGAAATTATTGCAGAACATAAACCCCAAGAAGAAAAAGAAGAAGAAGAAGAAAAAGAAGATGTTTATAATGTGCAAGATATTACGGCTGATTTATCTAGAGAAGTATTTGATGAATACCTGGAGCAATATGCTCCACTACCTCGAGAATATATTGAAAATATGTACTCTAAATCATCTGACTATGATCACAATACCGGTATTAAACATGACCCCATTACTGATAAGTTTACAATTGGAAATACAAATATTGATTTTAATGGTAATGATGTAATTCTTAACGTTGAAGGTGCGCAAAAAATAAAATATATTGGAACTCCGGGTCTATACAAGTTAATATTTAAAAAAAATCCTATAGGGTTTAAAAAGGTGACTTGGAAAATTATCATGATATATTGAAAAGAACAAATGCGCATAGGCGTGGAAATACATCAACAGGTCAAATTGCAGGTAATAAATCTGAAAAGTATAAAAACATTATTAAACCTTTAGAAAAAGCAGGTAAAGGTTTGCACATGATTTATAATCAAAATCCTATAAATTATGTGCACTGAGATGATCCCAACGAGCTTGTTGAGAGGTTAAAATTGTTGCTAACCACAATAATGAAATAGTCTCAATAATAGAAGAGTTAAAAGAGGCAAATATCATATATTAACCTCAGTATCAAAATGCCCATCAACAAGTTTGGATATCATTCCACCAAGTATAGAGCTTATGATGATGATAATGACGACACTGATACATTTAATTTAGATAACAAACGTATTTTAAATATAAGTGTTCCCGTTAATGATAATTATGCTGTAAACAAAAAGTATCTGAAAGAAGCTTTAAATAAGATTGTTAAAAAGCTTGATGAACATACAAGTTCTACATATAATTTAATAACTGCAACCACACAAATTATTAAAAAAGTATCACACGATAATGAGGAGCTATATAAACATTTGAAGCTGGAGCAACCATCTAAAAAAAAGTCACAGTCTGCTGCAAAACCAGTTAGAGTGAGTCAGGCTGTGAAACCTAGTGCAAGTTCACAAGCAGAAACATCATTATAATCGGCAGATATGTCTAAGGTTAAACGTGATATTGTTAACGAGCTACATAAGCCGGCAAGAATTAATTTTAAGCGTAAACATGTTATTGTAAAAGGTTTGGATGAGACATTTCAAGCAGATCTGGTGGAAATGCTACCATATGCAAAACTCAATAAAGGCTATCGGTTTATACTTGTAGTAATTGATATTTTTTCCAAATATGTATGGGTTGAACCGGTAAAAAATAAAACGGGAGGTGATGTTTCAAAAGCAATGCAAAACATTTTTAAACGTAGCAGTCGCATACCAAAAAACATGCATACTGATATGGGTAAAGAATTTTATAATAACAATTTTCAAGAATTAATGAAAAAAAACAATATTAATCATTATTCTACATTTAGCACTAAAAAGGCAAGCATAGTTGAACGTGTCAACCGCACACTTAAATCGTTAATGTGGAAGGAATTTAGCTTTCAAGGCTCCTATAAGTGGTTAAATATTTTGCAAAGTATTGTAAATAAGTACAATAATACAAAACATAGAACAATTAAAATGAAACCAACTGATGTTACCAAAAGTTATGAAAAAAAGCTTTTGTACTCAGCTTATAATCACATTAAAATTGTTAACTTAAAAAATATAAAGTTCAAAGTTGGAGACCGTGTAAGAATAGCAAACATCGTGGTGATTTTGAAAAAGGGTACACACCAAACTGGAGTAATGAAATATTTGTAGTTGCAAGTGTAAAATCTAGTAATCCCACAACATATGAGCTTAAGGATTATCAAAATCAACCCATTCGAGGATTATTCTACACCGAGGAATTACAAAAAGTAAAACATCCCGATGTTTATTTAGTGGAAAAAGTATTGAAACGAAAAGGTGTTATGGTTTATGTAAAATGGCTTGGATTTAGTAGTGCTCATAACAGCTGAGTACATAAAAGCGCAGTAGAATAAGTATTTTTACTCATTTCAATTTCACTGTTCATGCATTGCGCTTCAAAAATGACTTCAGTCATCGCTGATTTACAGGGTTTTAAAATAATTGAAAATAATGAATTTATATGTAAGGAAATTGCTGTAATTAATATAGAAAGCAAATTATGTGTATCGAAAATTTTTAAACCACCTTATTCTTGGTCTAATTTAAGCAGTAAAACAAAGCGAAATGTAGCTTGGTTAACTAAATATTTTCATAATTTAGAGTGGTGTTGTGGTGAGGTTCCGTACGCTAACGTTAGTCAAACAATTCAAAAGTTGCTAAATTCCGCTGACATATATATGTTAAAGGTTTAGAAAAAAAGCATTGGTTGGAAACGTTTGTACAGAAAAAAATAATTAATTTAGATGATATCGAATGTCCAGCATTATCTCAGCTACGTGAACCAATTGCGGTGGAATATTGTAATTTACATCTTAATAATTGTGCCGTTCAAAATGTTTATTTATTACTAAAATGGTTCAACAATAAATTTAATGTATTTAATGCATTCAAAACTTTTTATAATCATGGTGGTATATTACATTTTATGTGTAAAAAGGAAATAGCTAAACTACCAATGGAATTTATTATGGTGTACGCTAAAAAACAAATTGAGGACCAATGGTATAAGTTTCCCGAAACTTGGCAAATCAATGAAGACTTTCAAAAGTGCAGATGTTGCTTTAAACATTCAACAAATTTTAATGAGGATCAAGCTGGAGGAAAATATCCGCTAATAAAAGAATGCATGCAGTGTAATAATATATAATGTATTATAAATATTATTTGTATTTTTTTAAATAAATAAAATTTATATTTATTTTATAGTTTTATTTTCTATGCATGTAAAAAGGTTATGTTAAAATTAAACTCATTTTACATTAAATTCATGTTTATTGAAAGATATAATTATACACACATCACATATAACATTTTTACATAGTAGTGTTACATTTATTCTGAAAAAAATTCTAAATTATTCATTTTTCCAAGTTTTTCCTTGAACTGGACGTGTAGTTTTTCATTTTCGGCCTCTTGATTTAAATTATTTAACTCTTTTTGGGATATTTTATTGAACTGAGCCCCCAAGAATATGTTGCAGTCTTCCAGTTCAACCAGAATTCGTTCACCAAACTTGGTTGTCATTTTCGTCAGCTTTAATATTTTGTACTTCTTTCCTTGTGTTAACTTTTCAATGGAGCACAATGGTTTCACTTTGGCAAATTCGTTAAGTTTTAAAACACTTGAAGCCATCGCTGTGATGATTATGATCGGTTCAGTTACTTATAGTTGACTGTGAGCTGTACAAGAATTTTGATTTATTTTATACTCTAAAGTTGGTGCAAAAAAAACATTATCGGTATATTTTCAGCACATAAATCATTGTCATAACCAGTTTTTTTTTGGAACACGTGCAAACCAGATGTTGGTCTATTTTTAGAGCATGATTGATCATCACATCCGGTTCATACCAGTTCTAACAAGTTTCTTAACTATTTTTAGAGCATGACATTATGTTTAAGTTGTTAAAACTTTTACACACATTTTTTACTTCACAGTACATATTAATATCATGTTTTAATTTTTTTAACTTTTTTACCTCTCGCTAAGAGAGGTATTGCATTCATGCTAAAAATCGCATATCCAGATTTTATTGAATAAGCACGTTTTAAGGTCCCTACAATCCGATTTTAACATTTTTACGATGATGTCTGTGTGTGTGTGTGTGTGTGTGTGTGTGTGTGTGTGTGTGGATGTATGTGTGTGTGTATGTATGTAGGATGTTGGAAGGACGATTACTCAAAAACTATAAGACTTAAAAATTGTTTAACTACGTATTTTCCAATCGGACATTCATGGGAAGATCTGAAAAGGTTTTGGTAACAATTGGAAAACCGGAAGTAGAAGATTCTTGAAAAAAAATCTTCCAAATATTATTTTTTGAAAAATTTTCGTGATAATATTAAAGAAAATTAAATTCTCTATCTGATACATTTAAATATTTTATTATATATTCTATAGATTTAGAGATAAAAGAAATATAATATATAAAATAATCTGTTGTAGTAAATTTTACAGCCGAAAGAATGCCATGGAAAATAGTTTAAATTGTTTGTAACTGACAGATAAATGTCAGTGTCAGAAATTCGTAGATATTACTAAAGAGTTTTTCTGGGAAGTACATACATTATATTATTTCTTAATGTATTAATAGTTAAATATTTAAAATTATAGGTCTATTACATATATCCTTCAAAAATACCACAGGGCAGCATTTTAGGACCATTGTTGTTCATTGTTTATATTAATGATATTGTAACTAAAGTAAAACAATGTGAAATTCAATTATTTGCAGATGATAACTTGGACATTAATAAAAAAGTGTGTGCGGTCTTTTTAGACTTAAAAAGAGCTTTCGAGACAATAAATCGGGAAAACTTAATTTACAAACTTTCATTGTATGGTATAAAGGGAAATGTATTATTGTGGATTAAAAACTATTTGGACAAACGGCGGCAAGTGGTTAGATGGAAAAGCGTGGTATCTGATGAAGAAGAGTGCAGCATTGGAGTTCCACAGGGCAGCATTTTAGGACCATTGTTGTTCATTGTTTATATTAATGATATTGTAACTAAAGTAAAACAATGTGAAATTCAATTATTTGCAGATGATATGCTGGTTTATGCGATTGGTGAAAATGTGCATGATATTTGTAATAAAATTAATGGCGACCTTGAATCTATAAACGTATTCTTACAAGCTAATAAACTTAAGTTGAATAGCTCTAAATCAAAATTCATGATTGTGCATAATAGTAATGCTGATTTTGATAACAGTAATATTGCTATAGCTATAGATAACACAAATTTAGAAAGAGTTACAGAATTCAAGTATCTTGGAGTTATCATTGACGAAAAGTTAAATTTTAAAACGTACATTAATTTATTAATAAAGAAAATATCTAAAAAAATAGGTTTCTTTAACAGAATATCCAGACAGCTAAGTAAATATGCAAAATTATGTTTGTACAATTGTGTAGTATTACCTCACTTTAATTATTGTACTACTATATTATATATGTGTAATGCAGGAGATTTTAGCAAATTACAGAAACTACAGAACAAAGCAATGAGGATTATATTAAACTGTAATAAATATACTAGTGTATAATTAATGTTAACTACATTAGGATGTCTAGATATAAGAGCTTATGTTAAATTGAACACTTTGATTTTCATTTTTAAAATTAAAAATGATTTGTTACCTGATTACTTAAAAAAATTTGTAAAATTTTGTTCAAATGTTCATAGTTATACCACAAGACAAAAAAATAACTTTTATATAACTAAAAGAAACAAGACCTCCACAGCCAATACTGTTTTTCATAAGGGCTTCATAGAATTTAATATACTACCGGAAGAAGTAAAGAATGTAACTAGTTTGTGCAAATATAAATCAGTATTAAAAAATATGTTGAAATAAAATATCTAGGAGTATAACCTATTACTTTATTATAATTATATATGTTTTGAATTATTTTTGTATGGATTTTAGCCAGATGGCTCTTAATAAAGGTTTATTATTATTATTATTTATTATTAGTATGTAATTTTTACACTTTAATATTGATTCAAATTTAATTCTAATCCAAATTATAATTGTTGTCCTTTTCTTTTTTGTACCTTTTCGATTTTCTTTCGCAATTTTGAAACGTTAACGTTGTAACCAAGTGATTCAAGAAATTTGCGGTTGTATGGTGTTAACACCTCAAAGGTTTCTTGTAGACTAACCAATCGGTTAGCAGGTAATTTGTAATTATTAGTAATTTTTGGTTAATTGTATTTAATTACCATTGTGCACAACTTTTTTTAAATGTAGTCTTAACGTGATGACCTCTTCTCTAAAATTGATTAAATCACCGTTCTGTTCGAGTATTTGTACTACAATTGAACTTATTCGGTGAGTATTTATTGGCATATATATATGGCATGTTGAGGGCTCTCTATTATTTTCTCACCTGGCTCAGTGTTGGGGAAAAATTTATGAACAATATGAGTTGGTGCGCTGTTATTATACGAACCTGAGGATATGTTACAGTGCACACATATAGAGTTAACTTTAAGAATGTCTATCGGATAATCAGCTATGTGAAATGTATTTGCGGATAATAAACGAGGTTTGAATCCTAATAAATCTCTAAATGTATCATTCGGTCGGAAATCAACGTCTACGCTAGCCAGCAATTCAACCTTTAATGTATTTCTATTTGCTTTAATTATTAATTTATTTTTATCTTTCATGAGGACCTGAATTGCATTACTTAAGTAATTTTTTATATCTTTAATTTCATATGATCCTGTTTCTAACGATATTTTATGGCTGCCGAAATAAAAACAATTGTTTACACCCTTCTCAATATTTGGGATAGAATTGTATGATTCAAAATTTATCAAACCGATTACATATTCCTCATCATCCAAATCGATTGGAGGATTTATATCAGCTGTTAATATGGAGCTGCGCCCTGTTAAGGTAAATGTGTATGACATGACTTCTCAACATACACTAAAGTCATTGCTATTATTTACTTCACTTTATGCAAGAAACGCAAACATAAATGTCCACAATTGACCTCATTGTATGTTTGAAAAACATCATGATTGTATGTAATACTATTATTTTTGCTATTACTTTTAAAATACTTAATTACTTCACGCGGTGGTCTTAAGTTACCAAAACTATCAAAATAATTTATAGATTTACCATACTTCTTGTATGCAACCCAATGAGTGCCAGGATTTTCAGCATTATCTAAATTTATAACACCCATTTCATATTTACCTATTTTCGCAGGCAATTTATTACGCATGAAAACCCCACGAAAATATGGTAAGTGTTTTGCATACTTAAGTATGTCAATGTTGGTTAGCGCACGTTTTGGTAACTTTAAACTTAACCGTTTTTTGTCTTTGAGCGTGATTTTAGATACATTCCCGAACCCTTTTTTTGTGTTTTCGTTGGTGCCCTTAGATACATACCAAAACCCTTTTTGTGTGGTCGCAAATATAAGCCTTTACCCATAGCAATTGCTTCCATTGTTTTATTATGACGTTGACTTTCGGCCAATTGCTCTTTGGCACCTTTAATATCACTTACAGCTTTCGCAATACCAGCAGCCCCACCACCTAGTGCTCCAAGCGCACTAAGTGCAGCAAAAATAGGTATTAATGGTAAAATACCCCCCCAATTTTGGAATAGGTATAATTCTAGGTTTTTTAATTTGCCGTTTGATTTGTTTTACAGAATTAAAAGCTACCCTGGTTGCATTTTTTAAATCTTTAGCTTTAGTTGTTCGCAACGCTAGTCGAGCACGTTTCACAACATCTTTGAAAGGTAGCGCCTTTCCCATTCTTTTTGTTCCACAACCCATCCCCAATTTAACTTTTGCACTCATAGCTGATTTTACACCAAGAGATGTAATTTTTTCACTCAAGGACGCGTTTGAAGATTTCAATCGTTGAGAAGCCTGTTTTGCTAGAATTCGGTCTGCTTCGTGGCGGTCCTTAATACTTTTACTTTGTGAATATGCTATGTCATGCTGCTTGCATGCTTCATCCAGTTTATTAACACCTTTGTCACCTCGTAAAAGTCGCTTCTCCAAACGAGTACCAGGTCCACAATAGTTATAACCAGGAATATGAAATTCTATGGGAAGTTTATTTATAAGTGTATTTAAAATTCCTGCACCCCGTTGACGATGTGTCCCCTTTCGCACACGCATTACGAATGAAGTATAAAATATATGTGCGGTTTATTTATACATCAGTGTTGGTTTAACCATCATGGAAGTTATAAAACAACCTTTAACTTTAAACGTTAAGAACTGCGATTTTGAATTTAAACAAACTGTTCGTCACAGTATATTATTACCATCATGCATAAGATGTATTGTAACAGGACCATCTGGTTGTGGTAAAACTAACCTTATAATTGCTTTAATTGAACATCCTAATGGTTTATGTTTTGAACATGTAAACGTTTATTCAAAATCTCTAAGTCAACCCAAATACGAATATTTGGAGCAACTCTTAAAACCAATACCTGGAATTACATTTAGTGCTTATGGTAGCAGTGATAACGTAATTTCACCCGAAAGTGTTAAACGCAACACAGTTTTTTTATTTGATGATGTTAGTTGTGACAAACAAAATGTTATGCGAGACTACTTTTGCATGGGACGTCACAAATTAGTTGACTGTTTTTATTTATGCCAGACGTATACACGAATTCCTAAACATTTAATTCGTGACAACGCAAACCTTATAATTCTTTTTAAGCAGGATGAGATGAATCTTAAACATGTGTACACAGATCATGTGGGAACAGATATGACATACAGTCAGTTCAAAGATATATGCTCATTTTGTTGGGTTGATAATTATGGATTTTTTGTTATCAACAAAGAATGTGAACTGAATAATGGTCGATACAGAAAAGGTTTTCACCACTTTATACTAATAAATAAATAGTTAAACTAATTTTAAATACACATCATTTCCAAACAGGCTGCTCTATAGGAAACAGCTATCTGTTCCGAACCTGTTAAGACCTGTTCCTGACCAGTTAAAACCTGTTCCTGACCTGTTGAGATCTGTTAATAACCTGTTCAGACCTGTTCATACCTGTTCTTGATCGGTTCAGACCTGTTCCTTACTTATTCTTAGCTGTTTATTTTTTTGTATTAGATATGAATAAAAAACTTAAAGAGAAATTAATAAAAGCGCGTAAAGCAGTTAAGCGAAAATTGCAAACTTTAAAAACGGGTACTATGGAAAAAGAAATTGAACTTGAAAAATCGTATCAACCTATCACGAAAAAGTTAAAAGAGTTATCTAGTAAACTTCATAATATTCGTAACATTAAGCATAATCATGTTATTAAAAGTGAACCAAAAATGGAAAAAACAGTTTTAAAAGACATAAAAGACACTGAAAAATCCGACAGTAAACCCAAAGAAAAGGTGTGGGATTTACCATCATTTGTTGACACCGAAATTATTGCAGAACATAAACCCCAAGAAGAAAAAGAAGAAGAAGAAGAAAAAGAAGATGTTTATAATGTGCAAGATATTACGGCTGATTTATCTAGAGAAGTATTTGATGAATACCTGGAGCAATATGCTCCACTACCTCGAGAATATATTGAAAATATGTACTCTAAATCATCTGACTATGATCACAATACCGGTATTAAACATGACCCCATTACTGATAAGTTTACAATTGGAAATACAAATATTGATTTTAATGGTAATGATGTAATTCTTAACGTTGAAGGTGCGCAAAAAATAAAATATATTGGAACTCCGGGTCTATACAAGTTAATATTTAAAAAAAATCCTATAGGGTTTAAAAAGGTGACTTGGAAAATTATCATGATATATTGAAAAGAACAAATGCGCATAGGCGTGGAAATACATCAACAGGTCAAATTGCAGGTAATAAATCTGAAAAGTATAAAAACATTATTAAACCTTTAGAAAAAGCAGGTAAAGGTTTGCACATGATTTATAATCAAAATCCTATAAATTATGTGCACTGGGATGATCCCAACGAGCTTGTTGAGAGGTTAAAATTGTTGCTAACCACAATAATGAAATAGTCTCAATAATAGAAGAGTTAAAAGAGGCAAATATCATATATTAACCTCAGTATCAAAATGCCCATCAACAAGTTTGGATATCATTCCACCAAGTATAGAGCTTATGATGATGATAATGACGACACTGATACATTTAATTTAGATAACAAACGTATTTTAAATATAAGTGTTCCCGTTAATGATAATGATGCTGTAAACAAAAAGTATCTGAAAGAAGCTTTAAATAAGATTGTTAAAAAGCTTGATGAACATACAAGTTCTACATATAATTTAATAACTGCAACCACACAAATTATTAAAAAAGTATCACACGATAATGAGGAGCTATATAAACATTTGAAGCTGGAGCAACCATCTAAAAAAAAGTCACAGTCTGCTGCAAAACCAGTTAGAGTGAGTCAGGCTGTGAAACCTAGTGCAAGTTCACAAGCAGAAACATCATTATAATCGGCAGATATGTCTAAGGTTAAACGTGATATTGTTAACGAGCTACATAAGCCGGCAAGAATTAATTTTAAGCGTAAACATGTTATTGTAAAAGGTTTGGATGAGACATTTCAAGCAGATCTGGTGGAAATGCTACCATATGCAAAACTCAATAAAGGCTATCGGTTTATACTTGTAGTAATTGATATTTTTTCCAAATATGTATGGGTTGAACCGGTAAAAAATAAAACGGGAGGTGATGTTTCAAAAGCAATGCAAAACATTTTTAAACGTAGCAGTCGCATACCAAAAAACATGCATACTGATATGGGTAAAGAATTTTATAATAACAATTTTCAAGAATTAATGAAAAAAAACAATATTAATCATTATTCTACATTTAGCACTAAAAAGGCAAGCATAGTTGAACGTGTCAACCGCACACTTAAATCGTTAATGTGGAAGGAATTTAGCTTTCAAGGCTCCTATAAGTGGTTAAATATTTTGCAAAGTATTGTAAATAAGTACAATAATACAAAACATAGAACAATTAAAATGAAACCAACTGATGTTACCAAAAGTTATGAAAAAAAGCTTTTGTACTCAGCTTATAATCACATTAAAATTGTTAACTTAAAAAATATAAAGTTCAAAGTTGGAGACCGTGTAAGAATAGCAAACATCGTGGTGATTTTGAAAAAGGGTACACACCAAACTGGAGTAATGAAATATTTGTAGTTGCAAGTGTAAAATCTAGTAATCCCACAACATATGAGCTTAAGGATTATCAAAATCAACCCATTCGAGGATTATTCTACACCGAGGAATTACAAAAAGTAAAACATCCCGATGTTTATTTAGTGGAAAAAGTATTGAAACGAAAAGGTGTTATGGTTTATGTAAAATGGCTTGGATTTAGTAGTGCTCATAACAGCTGAGTACATAAAAGCGCAGTAGAATAAGTATTTTTACTCATTTCAATTTCACTGTTCATGCATTGCGTTTCAAAAATGACTTCAGTCATCGCTGATTTACAGGGTTTTAAAATAATTGAAAATAATGAATTTATATGTAAGGAAATTGCTGTAATTAATATAGAAAGCAAATTATGTGTATCGAAAATTTTTAAACCACCTTATTCTTGGTCTAATTTAAGCAGTAAAACAAAGCGAAATGTAGCTTGGTTAACTAAATATTTTCATAATTTAGAGTGGTGTTGTGGTGAGGTTCCGTACGCTAACGTTAGTCAAACAATTCAAAAGTTGCTAAATTCCGCTGACATATATATGTTAAAGGTTTAGAAAAAAAGCATTGGTTGGAAACGTTTGTACAGAAAAAAATAATTAATTTAGATGATATCGAATGTCCAGCATTATCTCAGCTACGTGAACCAATTGCGGTGGAATATTGTAATTTACATCTTAATAATTGTGCCGTTCAAAATGTTTATTTATTACTAAAATGGTTCAACAATAAATTTAATGTATTTAATGCATTCAAAACTTTTTATAATCATGGTGGTATATTACATTTTATGTGTAAAAAGGAAATAGCTAAACTACCAATGGAATTTATTATGGTGTACGCTAAAAAACAAATTGAGGACCAATGGTATAAGTTTCCCGAAACTTGGCAAATCAATGAAGACTTTCAAAAGTGCAGATGTTGCTTTAAACATTCAACAAATTTTAATGAGGATCAAGCTGGAGGAAAATATCCGCTAATAAAAGAATGCATGCAGTGTAATAATATATAATGTATTATAAATATTATTTGTATTTTTTTAAATAAATAAAATTTATATTTATTTTATAGTTTTATTTTCTATGCATGTAAAAAGGTTATGTTAAAATTAAACTCATTTTACATTAAATTCATGTTTATTGAAAGATATAATTATACACACATCACATATAACATTTTTACATAGTAGTGTTACATTTATTCTGAAAAAAATTCTAAATTATTCATTTTTCCAAGTTTTTCCTTGAACTGGACGTGTAGTTTTTCATTTTCGGCCTCTTGATTTAAATTATTTAACTCTTTTTGGGATATTTTATTGAACTGAGCCCCCAAGAATATGTTGCAGTCTTCCAGTTCAACCAGAATTCGTTCACCAAACTTGGTTGTCATTTTCGTCAGCTTTAATATTTTGTACTTCTTTCCTTGTGTTAACTTTTCAATGGAGCACAATGGTTTCACTTTGGCAAATTCGTTAAGTTTTAAAACACTTGAAGCCATCGCTGTGATGATTATGATCGGTTCAGTTACTTATAGTTGACTGTGAGCTGTACAAGAATTTTGATTTATTTTATACTCTAAAGTTGGTGCAAAAAAAACATTATCGGTATATTTTCAGCACATAAATCATTGTCATAACCAGTTTTTTTTTGGAACACGTGCAAACCAGATGTTGGTCTATTTTTAGAGCATGATTGATCATCACATCCGGTTCATACCAGTTCTAACAAGTTTCTTAACTATTTTTAGAGCATGACATTATGTTTAAGTTGTTAAAACTTTTACACACATTTTTTACTTCACAGTACATATTAATATCATGTTTTAATTTTTTTATCGCTAAGAGAGGTATTGCATTCATGCTAAAAATCGCATATCCAGATTTTATTGAATAAGCACGTTTTAAGGTCCCTACAATCCGATTTTAACATTTTTACGATGATGTCTGTGTGTGTGTGTGTGTGTGTGTGTGTGTGTGTGTGTGGATGTATGTGTGTGTGTATGTATGTAGGATGTTGGAAGGACGATTACTCAAAAACTATAAGACTTAAAAATTGTTTAACTACGTATTTTCCAATCGGACATTCATGGGAAGATCTGAAAAGGTTTTGGTAACAATTGGAAAACCGGAAGTAGAAGATTCTTGAAAAAAAATCTTCCAAATATTATTTTTTGAAAAATTTTCGTGATAATATTAAAGAAAATTAAATTCTCTATCTGATACATTTAAATATTTTATTATATATTCTATAGATTTAGAGATAAAAGAAATATAATATATAAAATAATCTGTTGTAGTAAATTTTACAGCCGAAAGAATGCCATGGAAAATAGTTTAAATTGTTTGTAACTGACAGATAAATGTCAGTGTCAGAAATTCGTAGATATTACTAAAGAGTTTTTCTGGGAAGTACATACATTATATTATTTCTTAATGTATTAATAGTTAAATATTTAAAATTATAGGTCTATTACATATATCCTTCAAAAATACTGTCAATCCTGACAATGAATTGGAAATATTTCGAAAAATTAGAAGAGGACAAAATTTCTTCATAAAATAAATTTAAAATTAAACAATCTAAATATAAGGAATAGATATATGTAAGTAGAATTTTTGTTGTAGAATGTAGGTATACAAGAAATGTTAAATACAATAGGGCGCCTTGACAAGCAGATATGGGGACTCATGTCAGAATGATAGCTAGTAATTATGTATATAGATGTAAATATCATAATTTCTCATTCTAAATTTAGTGATTTTCCAATTCCATATGGTTTATTTTCCTCGACAAGTAAATTCCACACTCCTGGTGACAAATTAACTACGTGTATTTAGAAAATCTTGAAATTCTAAATGAAACATAATGACTAATTATCATTCTGAAACGGGCCCCCACATCTGCTTGTCAAGGCCAACAATGTAACATGACTGTTCGCGCCCTATACTTATGTAACCAAAAAAGGAAGTGGCGAGAGGTATTGTGCTGGCCACAACAGATTTTCTGATGTACATTTACAGCTTTTATATATTCACCCAGCTTTTTGAGGTTTTGTTGTTGTTGTTGTTGTTTTTGTTGGTTTTTATTAGCTTTAGTTTTCATTTTAAACGTTAAAATAAGTTTATAAACATATAATTACAATAATCACACTGACATAAAGGTAAGTTGTAGTATTTAGATGTGTTTATTATGTGTTTATATAAAGGTGAATAGCCATCTAAATCAAATCCTTCAGTAATAAGCATATTTTCCACTTCACATACATTTGCAACGTCACATATAGTCCAGTTAAAGTGATCTAAGAAAATTAGTTTATAAGTTATAATATGCACTTCATAATGTTGCTTTTCATTGAAAAAAAAATCTGATGTGGCCAGCACATAACCTCTCGTCGTATATTTTACCTGGCTGTATGCATAAAGCAAAGAATATTTTTATAAATACAAATAATATATTCATATAAATCTATGACGTATAAACTTCTTTATTATTCAATAATAGCATGTCTCAACATAAAGATATTTTACCATAAATTATGTTACAATAAATTACAAAGTAGAGTTTACCATATATAAATATTAGGCTGGTAACTGCAATTTTCAATTCGAACAACGTTGTTTACTTTCTCTTCATATTCTTCTAGTAAAAACATTAATTTTGGGCGGTCTAAAATGTATATATCTGGATTGTGCATCTATTCTTACATATCTTCTTTTACATTTTATTTTTTCATACATGTTATATCTAAATAACACTAATTCCCTTTAATAAAGTGACGGATAGATTGCACTCCGATTATTCTTATATCGATGTGTAATTTTGTCAATATTTACAACTTACTTGAGAAGAATTTGATAGCTTTTTCGCAATTCAAAGTTACTCTAGTCTATAGTACTGGTGTACATTGTCCCATAATGTTTGAAACAAATTTAAGTCCTTCAACCTAGACTTGTCATCTCCATAATAGTCACAGATCAAGCATTAAGGGATTCTCCAAGTACATTTTTCTTTCATTAATCATTATTTCTGACACTGACATTTATCTGTCAGTTACAAATAATTTAAATTATCAACTATTTTTCATGGCATTCTTTCAGCTGTCAAATTTATTACAACAGATTATTTTATATATTATACTTCTTTTATCTCTAAATCTATGGAATATATAATAAAATATTTAAATGTATCAGATAGAGAATTTAATTTTCTTTAATATTACCACGAAAAATTTTCAAAAAATAATATTTAGAAGGTTTTTTTTTCAAGAATCTTCTACTTCCGGTTGTCCAATTATTACCAAAACCTTTTCAGATCTTCCCATGAATGTCCGATTGGGAAATACGTTGTTAAACAAATTTTAAGTCTTATAGTTTTTGAGTAACCGTCCTTCCAACATCCCACACACACACACACACACACACACACACACACACACACACATCCACACACACACACACACAGACATCATCGTAAAAATGTTAAAATCGGATTGTAGGGACCTTAAAACATGCTTATTCAATAAAATCTGGATATGCGATTTTTAGCATGAATGCAATACCTCTCTTAGCGAGAGGTAAAAATATTTTTAACAATTTAACTTCTTCTTCATTCTCTTCTAATATGAAAAATGATGCCCGCATATAGTAATTCTCGTTATAAATTTCAATTTTATTGTTGATGTGTACCAAAAAACATTTGTTGTACAGCAATTCAATTGCAAAATGTGGATTTGTAATTTCAACATCAAACATTCTTAATATACTTATACTTTTTACTATGAACAAAAGTTGAATTTTATCCATTTTATACACTAAAAAACACGTGCATGTCAAATGTTGGTCTATTTTTAGAGTATGACTCATCACTAGATGAGAATGAGTCATGCCAACCTATTTTTAAAATGCGCATAGTCGAGGATAAGTCATACCAACCTATTTTTAGAGCATGACTAATCACCACATCCGGTTCCAACCAGTTTTTCTAGAACACGTGGATGCCAGATGTTGGTCTATTTTTAAAGCATGACTCATCACGACCTCGGGTTCAAACCAGTTTTTCTAGAAAACACGTGCATGCCAGATGTTAGTCTATTTTTAGAGCATGACTAATCACCACATCCGGTTCCAACCAGTTTTTCTAGAACACGTGGATGCCAGATGTTGGTCTATTTTTAGAGCATGATTCATAACCACACCCTGTTTGCTTGAACACGTGCATGCCAGATGTTGGTCTATTTTTAGCTGATGCAGGGTCATTGACTTGAACGCGTGCATGCCAGATGTTGGTCTATTTTTAGCTGATGCAAGGTCATTGACTTGAACACGTGCATGCCAAATGTTGGTAAAACCTGCGCAGAAACCTGCGCAGTACACTATTTTGGCGTAGAACCAGCCTAGGTATACTACTGGCAATGCGAATCTGGAGCAGGTATACCAGACGCAACTGAGTTCAAAAGAGAACCTACAAGAATTTGAAGCCGAAGTAGCCCGTTTGGTTCGTCTCGCACATCCTACAGCTCCTGACAGCGTTTTGGAGTGCTTGGCCACTCAATCATTTATCTACGGAGTTCGAGACAGCGAAACTCAACAAGCACTGCGATTGGCCCGTCCTAAAACTTTAATTGATGCACTCTCATATGCATTGGAGCATGAAGCTGCCAAACAAGCTTCACGTAACCAATCGCGAGTGCGAAATATGGATGCTGAGAGAAAAGAAAACACTGAAGATCTAGAAGAGACAGTGCGACGAATTGCAAGTGAAATGTTTGCTGGAAGAAAGAAACTCTCAAAAGAAAACGGAATCGACAAAGGAAGAAAAGAAGTCGGAAAAGTAAATCGGGTTGATGCGAAGGGGCAACTGTCGACCCGTAATCTAGGAGCTCCACAATCCATCAGTTATGTCGCATCTCTTCATCATAAAGCCAATAGCATCTATGTGGATGGCTCTATTAACGGAGGGCCAATGAAAATGCTACTGGATACGGGTGCGACAAAAACTATAATTAGACCCGACTTCATAAGGAAAACGGCAAGACGCATCTTCAACCAACTAAGTGGCGGTTATGCACAGCAACGGGAGAACAAGCTACCGCATTAGGAGAATTAGACGTCACCATCTCTATTGGAAACACCTCCTTTAAACATCGTGCGCTGGTAGCTGAAGTTGAAGATGAATTAATACTCGGCATGGACTCAATGACTAAGCATGGTTTTAATCTTGACCTGAAGAAGGGCGTGATGATGGTTAATGAAGAAGAACTCGTATTAAATCCACGAGATGACAAAGCTGTGCGCGTACTAATGGCCGAGGACGTTACCCTCCCAGAACGAAATGAAACTATCCTGGAAGCACATTTAGATGGTAGTTTCTGTGAGGGAAGTATCGTTATGCTGGAGCCCAAGAATGATGATGCCAAAATTGGCACTGGAGTTGTTGTCGGAAAATCACTGGTCAAAGCCAGCCGGGTAATACCAGTTCGAATAATGAACGTAAATTTTTATCCTGTTGTTCTGAAGAGAGGAACAATTGTAGGAGAATGCTCGGCAGTATCCTCGATTATCCGAACTGTAAAGGCCAAAGGGAACACATCTCAGCAAGTTCCGGACACGTTAATCAATCAATTGACAACATCGTTTGAAGAATTAACCGCCGACCAGAGAACAAAGGCAAAGAATCTAATTGGAAATTTTAAAGATGTGTTCCAATTTGATGACAAAACCAAAGGGAGAACTAATGTAGTTCACCATAAAATAGACACCGGAGACGCAAGACCCACCCGTCAACCACCAAGAAGACTTCCACTGGCGAAGCGTGAGGAAGCAGAAAGAATAATCGAGGACATGACGATGGAAGGTGTGATTGAACCTTCAATCAGTCCATGGGCTTCACCAGTGGTGTTAGTGACGAAGAAGGATGGCTCTACACGATTTTGCGTCGATTATCGTCAATTTAACAACGTGACGAAGAAGGATAGCTACCCGCTACCTCGAATAGACGACACATTAGACACTTTGGCTGGCTCAAAGATTTTCTCCACTTTGGATCTAAAGAGCGGCTACTGGCAAGTGGATTTGGATCCAAAAGACAAGGAGAAGACAGCCTTCACCATTGGGACAGGACTTTGGCAATTTACCGTAATGCCGTTTGGGCTCTGCAATGCTCCTGCAACGTTTGAACGACTCATGGAAACAGTATTGGCTGGGCTATCTTGGAAAACCTGTTCAGTGTACCTCGACGATATTATTGTGGTAGGTAAGACATTCGAGGACCACATGAAGAATTTGGAAGAGGTTTTCCAGAGATTGAGGAAGGCTAACCTGAAACTTAGCCCGAAGAAGTGTCACCTGTTTCAAAGAGAAGTTCATTACCTGGGACACGTGGTTTCCGGTAAGGGTATTGCAGTTGACCAGGAGAAGATAAAGGCTGTGAGAGACTGGCCAGCACCTAGGGACAAACACGAACTTAGAAGTTTCCTTGGTTTGTGTACCTATTATCGACGATATGTACCTGGATTTGCCAACATAGCCAAGCCACTGACAAGGCTTACTGAAGAAGGAAGAAGATTTATCTGGGAAATGGACTGTAAAGTTGCATTTAAAGAACTAAAACATGCTTTGACAAGCGCACCCGTCTTGAGTTATCCTTTACCTGAAGAAGAATTCATACTAGACACAGATGCCAGCAACGTCGGAATTGGTGGCGTTCTTTCCCAGATACAAGATGGGCATGAGAAGGTTATTGCCTACTTTAGTAAGACCTTGTCAAAACCAGAAAGGAATTACTGTGTGACCAGAAAAGAACTCTTGGCAGTCGTGAAATCCGTGGAACATTTCTACAAATATTTGTACGGAAGAAATTTTTTGATTAGAACTGACCATGTTGCATTAAAATGGCTGCTAAAATTCAAGAATCCTGAAGGTCAGGTGGCTAGATGGATTGAAAGACTACAGGAATACGATTTCAAAATCGAACACAGGATAGGTACCAGCCATCGTAATGCCGATGCATTGTCCAGAAGGCCTTGCCAAGATGACTGCAAACATTGTAGTCGACTTGAAGAGAAACAGTTTACCGTCGCCAGGACAACAGTAGTCGATGATAATTGGCAGCCCGATGGACTACGCGAAGACGAAGAAAATGACCCAAATTTGAAAATTATATTGGAGTGGAAACCAGAAGAATGCAAACCAATATGGGAAGACGTTGCACCACACTCATAGAGTGTAAAAGCGTACTGGGCGCAATGGGACTCCATGGTGATTGAGGATGGCCTGTTGAAGCGTGTGGTAGAAAATGCCGATGGAACTGAGAAGAAAGCTCAGTTGGTCATTCCTAAGAGTAGAATACCAGACGTGTTGAAAGAGATCCATGACGGATCTGGAGGTCATTTTGGAGTCACTAAAACCCTAGAAAGATTGCGCCAGCGGTTTTACTGGGTTAACTTCACTGAAGATGCTAAAGACTGGTGCAAGAAATGTGTGGTTTGCGCTGGAAGCAACGGCCCTCATAGACGACGAAAAGCTCCAATGCGTCAATACAACGTTGGCAGTCCATTTGAGTGCATTGCGATTGATGTGGCCGGACCATCCCCAGAAAGTGACGACGGAAATAAGTATATCGTGGTTGTCATGGACTACTTCATACTTCACCAAGTGGGTTGAAGCCACCACGGTCGCTGAAACCTTAGTTAAAGACTGTATATGCCGATTCGGGGTACCACGTGAACTTCACTCCGACCAGGGAAGAAATTTCGAGTCTGCCGTTTTCCAAAATATCTGTAAGATATTAGGAATTAATAAAACAAGGACAACTGCATTACATCCGCAGTCCGATGGCATGGTTGAACGAATGAACAGAACGATCAACCGATATTTGTCGAAGGTAGTCTCCAACCACCAAAGAGACTGGGACCGACATCTTCATCTGTTCTTAATAGCTTATCGTTCATCCGTGCATGAAACAACAGGGCAAACTCCTGCGAACATCTTATTCGGACGTGAGTTGCGTTTACCATGCGACTTGGTGTTCGGCAGCAAACCTGGGGAAGACCTGGCCGGAGAAGACTACGTTACGGGCTTACGGAGAAGAATGGATGACATTCATGAACAAGTCCGTACGAACATTCAAACTGCCAGCGACCGAATGAAGGACAGGTATGACATCAAAGCCGAAAAAGGTGGATATCAACCTGGGGATTTAGTGTGGCTTTACAACCCACAAAGGCGCCGCGGGTTATCACCAAAGCTGCAAAATAATTGGGAGGGCCCCTATGAGGTAGTGAAAAGAATAAACGACGTGGTATATAGAATTAAGAAACCACCTACCGGGAAGCCGAGAGTGGCTAGCCCCTTTTGCCGGAGACAACCACGAAGACCATAATGGAGCAACAGTTCGTCGGATCATAGCTCAAGAACCGACTTTTGAAGAGTTCATGGAGAACTACTCCTTTGGGCGCAAGGCGCGGTACGGCGTGATAAAAGAAGAACACCGAGATCTGTTCACCGTGTTTTCAGATTATTCCCTCGGCCACTGCGTATCAGAAGACTTAAAGATGTCCCGCGGCATAGCCTCAGTCTTTAAGGCGAAATATGGACGACTACAGGAACTGGCCAACCAACGTACATCTGTTGGGAAAACGCTACGACTGAGAGATAGCAATTCAGACCATCAGCGGTACATCTACTACCTTGTTTCAAAACCACGCGCGTACCAGAAGCCGTCGTATCAAAGCCTATGGAACTCGCTGTGCGATTTGAGGGATCATCTACTGGAGAATGACATTTTGAAGCTAGCAGTACCGAAGTTAGGTTGTGGTCTAGACGGTTTGGACTGGAGGATTGTAAGGAACATGTTAGAGATCCTCTTCCGTTTCACCGGCATTGAAATTCTCGTCTGCAGCTTTAACCCTAACGGACAGAAAGAAGAAGTCGAGCGGACCATCGACTATCACTTCTTTTAGAACTCGAAATGCACCAAGGGTAGTACATGCAGGTTTCGTTACCACGGACTGTTCCGGGACAAAAGAGTCTTAAGGAGGGGGTAGTGTAACGTAACCCCCGCGGCCGCCGCCGCCGCGCTACCAGGCGCCTCGATGTCTGCGCGCAACGCGCTTGTTAGGACTGGTCGCAGTAATCTATTGTGTGATGTTGTTTACCTCTAGAAGTTCTCCAGAAGGGTCTAGAAATAACCTACCAGGTATATAACCCGCCGCAAAAGCCAGCGAACACAGTCTGTGATATAAAAGTAAAGAGTAAAGAAGTCTGATATAAATAAACGTCGTGAATAGTTGGTGGTATAAACAACAGTCGACAAGTGAACATAAATAAATGTAATTAGTGAAATAAAGAGTGGTGTTAATCGTTTAAATAAATAATTTTAGTGTTTAAGTGTCTTATAATATTCTTAGTCTTTAAATTAGTGTTAATATTTGTTTGTCATAGTGTTAGTTTAATTTATTATCTTTTAATTATATATTCTTAATATTTATTTACCGTTTAATAAACGTATTCTTTTACTTAATAATATTTGTCTGTGTTTTACACTTCACCCATATGAATAAAAACGTTACAATATTTTGGTGAAGTTGAGGGTTTTCGATTGCGTGGCCGACCAGTGTGTAAGTGGATGGATGTGGTTGGTAGGGTGCTTAAAGAGAGAAAGTTTCCAAATATGAAAAGAAGAAGAGCATGTATGAATGCGATTATGAGTGTGGCCGAGGCGAAAGACGTGTGCTTAGATAGGAATGTGTGGCGAAGGATGATTGTTTCCTAACTATTATTATGATCCGGATGCGGTATTTCGCTACAGAAAATCGGTTACTTTAATATTTTTAAGAGTAAGGATTTGTTGTATGATGTTGATGTTGTTCTTATTGTTTTCGGGTTTGTGCGAACCCACTAAGTGGGACACGCGTGATTTTATGTATGTATGTATAAAAATATATAAATATGTTAAAATAACTCTTGTGAGCAATAATTAAAATTATGCGTGGATAATAAGCAATTTAATAAAATAATTAATAAAAAATCTGATGTGGCCAGCACATAACCACCCGCCAATTCCATGTTTAAAATAGTAATGAGCTTTAAGTAAAGTATCACTTCCGGTTGATCGTTTGTAATCTAAAAAATATTTATGTATCAAGGTACTAAAGTTCTATTTTTTTTTTATCACGAATATGGAATTTAGTTTTCGAGGCCGCAAAGCCGAGGAAGATAAACCATATGAGTGATAAAAAGGAACTTCATTGCCGAGGTGCATATTAAATTTTATTTGAAATCGAAAAATTGTGAAAATGAAAGAAATATTTATTTTTATAGATATATATATACATATATATATATATATATATATATATATATATATATATATATATATATATATATATATATATATATATATATATATAACTGTCAGCCTGACATTCAATGTTGCCAATCTCGGACATTGAAGTTATCGTAGAGAACACTCAAAATTATGTTTTATCTCAAACTTGTCCATCGGAGTTATTTTGTTCGTGCTTCTTTCACATATTTTTGTCATTTTACGTACAAATTTACTATTGTATATCGTACACTTGCCTAAATTATCTTACATGTCCAATAATTATCATAATGTTGGCAACACTACATTTGTATGAAATCGTCATATAATGGATTACTTTAATGCCAATATCTGAACTTTTAATAACGATTTTTGTGCAGTTTAGTGAAGATTTCAAATAAATTTATTTTTTTGTTCCAATAAATAAAAGTCTATAATACAAAATTTTGGAATATATTTTGTTTGTCTTCGAAAATCTGCCAAGAGCTCCAAATTAAGTACCACTTCCGGTTTATCATATATAGTCCAAATCTAATATGTTATTTCATATTATATACGAGTTTCAAATACCAAATTTGAGAAGTTTTGAATTATATTTTAATATATTTTTTCAAAAAAATCTGTTTATAGCTTTCAGTAAAGTACCACTTCCAATCTATCGATTTTAGAAAAATCTAATATATCGTTCTCATTAATACAAAAGTATTAAATACCAAATTTGAAAAGTTTTGGATTATATTATAATATATTTTCCACGAAAATCTATTCAGAGCTTCCAGTAATGTATCATTTCCGGTTTACCAATTTTAGCCAGAATCTAATATGTTGTTCCCCGTGATATAAAAAATCTTAAATACTAAAATTAAAAAGTTTTGGATTATATTCTTAATTAAAAAGTATTATGGGTTTCAAGTAAAGTATCTCTTTCGGTTGTCCAATGTTACCCAAAATCTAATGAATTCTTTATATATATGAATGCAGAAAGATTAAATACGGAAAAAAAAATTTTGGAAGTTTTTGAAGTTATCGTGGAAAGACAAATCGTATCACACACACGCACACAAACACACACACACATCATTTTAAAAATAGTAAAAACGTGTTGTGTACATCCTAATTCCTGCTTATTCACTGAAAACTCACCACTCAAATTTGATATTTGAAACTCGTATATAATTTGAAAAAAAGTATTAGATTTGGACTATATAGGATGTAACAGACATAAGTACATTAAATTTAACCAGTGATAGAACTCGTCAAGGGCAACAATATCTCTTAATAACTTTTTTTCAAAATCTCATTTTTTTAGTATTTTTAGTCGAGGTATTCTTTTCTATATATATATATATATATATATATATATATATATATATATATATATATATATATATATATAAGTTATATTTTTAAGGTTCGCGGAAGGGTTTTTAAAAAGGATTATTTATTGCAAGTCGAAAAATTATATTCGCTAATCTTTCCTTTTGTCACAAAGTTACAGTTATAATTTATTTAATTATGTTACATTTGAGTGTTTGGTATGAAATTTACATGAGACTACATCAGACTGACTAAAACTAAGTAAAATTACAAAATATATAGTTTCTCCTTTCCGGTGTCGGGTATAAACCTGGGAACTGCAACCTCAGCAATATGGGCTGTGGTAACTCCTCCCTTCTTAGAATTTGGCCTCGTCAGGAAGCTTCAGCGGCGACCTGGGGGTTGAAGTTGTTTGGTGAAGTTCAATGTCTCTGGCTGTGGACTGATTCCTTCTCGTGGATTCATTTTGGAAATCGTTAACGTCAACCAAATTATAAAATTTGTTAACAAGTTTTTCGCATATTTCCAAAAATCTGGATAATAGCTTACTGTCGCCGTGGAATTCGGGGATCATGTCTAAATAAATTTTCTCTAGTTTTGGTGGGGGTACTAATGGTACTTCTGGTTGTGTTTGTGGTTGTGCCATTTTTAAAGGTTTTTTCTTAGTTAAATTGGGGCTAAAAGTTATATAATAAGGGAATTCTGATTCTGAGTCAGATGAGCTAGTATGATTTTTTATTGATTCTATATCAGAATCTGAGTCTGAATGGTACTGATTACTATGTGACATGTGCAACTCACAATAGAAGAATGATGATGTCCATGGATCGTGCTGCTTCCTGCTGCTCTGTATTCGTCAGGGCCTGGTTCTGCTTCTACGATGTTCGCTCGTGGATGCGGGTGAACCTGGATTGGCACGGGATGTCTTCTTTCTTCAGTCTTCTTCAGCCTTCCGATATTCGGTTAATCGTTTGAAAATGAACGCGGATTTCACTATTCACGGAAATCGCCCGAAAAATCCGTTACGACTGCGCCAGTTATATTTTTAAGGTTCGCGGAAGGGTTTTTAAAAAGGATTATTTATTGCAAGTCGAAAAATTATATTCGCTAATCTTTCCTTTTGTCACAAAGTTACAGTTATAATTTATTTAATTATGTTACATTTGAGTGTTTGGTATGAAATTTACATGAGACTACATCAGACTGACTAAAACTAAGTAAAATTACAAAATATATAGTTTCTCCTTTCCGGTGTCGGGTATAAACCTGGGAACTGCAACCTCAGCAATATGGGCTGTGGTAACTCCTCCCTTCTTAGAATTTGGCCTCGTCAGGAAGCTTCAGCGGCGACCTGGGGGTTGAAGTTGTTTGGTGAAGTTCAATGTCTCTGGCTGTGGACTGATTCCTTCTCGTGGATTTGAGTGGAAGTTTCCTTTTAAGATAGACTATGACAGAAATAATAGCAACAATAATAATTATAACATATAACGCTAAAACGGGGTATTTGATGCCATCTTCTTCGTATCTTGTTATATCGTCGTGCAGGGTGTCTTCTAGCTTGTTTATTGGCCTGAGTTCGGGGATGCTGTTCAATTCGATTGTAGTTTTTGGAATTTGAGTCTTATTGAAATTAATTTTGTAATTTTCAATTACTGTTGGTTTGCCAAATGTACCATGTTTGAAGTCGAGTTCCTTGTTTTGTATTTGTAACTTACATCCATCATCTTTGATGAGGAGTATACCTTGAAGGCTTCTTATATTGTCGGCGTGACTGCATTTAGTTTCTAATTTTTCGGGGTACGGAAATATAGCCAAATATTGGTTGATTTCTTCCAAATATTCGAGATGGTTATTCTTTATCTCTAGTTTGACGAAATGACAGTTTTCGACGGTGTTTTTCGTTAGGAAGTTAGCCTCGCAAGAGTCTTCGGTTATTTCCTTGATTTTATTAGGACATTGGAATATGTTTCTTTTATTGCGGTTACACGTACCACATAGAGATCTTATTTGACCAGTTTCAGACTTCAGAATATAATCGTGATTGGGTATAATAGTAATTAAATTAGAGTTGTGTTTTGTAGGGGTAGGAATTAAATGGATTAGTTCTAAATGTGTTTCATAATTTATTGGAATTTCGATAAAATATAAAATTTTGTTTTCTTGTAATTTGCAATTAACTGAGAGTAAATTTTCAATTTCTGCAATGTTTTCCAAATTTATTTCAAATGGCAACTCATCATTGTAATATTTTGAAATTTTGTTTAGTTCCTCATAAAGGTCATTTGTTTTGATTATACTGGGGTGTATAGTGTGAAGTTACAAAATGTGAGGGAATTTTCAATGTCTTGAAGTGTGTTAAATGTTAGTGTATACAAAGTATCCAATTGATTATAAATATCTTTAATAAATAATTTGTCGTCATTTTTTGTTCCGCTAATAGCCAAATGCATGAGTTGTTCAATTTTTAATTTTAGGGTGACTTCATTTTGTCTGATAGTGTCGACAGTCTTGTTAAAATATTTTATTATTTGGTGACTAACAGAGTATTGATGCTTAATTTGGTTGTTTAATTTAAATTGATTTTCTTGTAGGTGATTTAAAATTTTAGTGTATCTTTTATTATCTTCTTCATCCAAATTTCCTGTAATAGCTTTCACAACTGTTCCTAAACCATTGACTATACCTCGTCTTATTCGAGTGCGGGTGGATAAATGGTTGAATTTTTCATCGATGTTGTTCTTTAGGTATTCTATAATTTTGTTATTATTTTCGAAGTCTTTTATAGTTATTTTGTCTGTGTTTAGTGTCTCTACAAGATTTGTGTATTGTTTATTCAGGTTTTCGTATTGTGTTTTAAGTGGAAACAGGTCATAATAGTGTACAAATGTGTGTTGTGTTCTTTGTAGTTTTGCAGGTCCGAGATTAATAGCCAAAAGTCCTGGATTGCGGGTAATGTCCTTTACATCTATTCCGTATGAGCACGGGAAGTAGATGGACCTGGAATTGCGGGATTGTTATTAATTATTTTTCCTGGTCTTTTAATGTTTGCAAGATGAATTTTGGGTTGCTTTTTGTCATTGTTTTCTGTATCAATTTCGGCTGTTTTCAAATCTTTGTTAATTGTTTTCATTTTCTCTTTCTTAAATTTTGGATTTTTTGTTTTATTGACCTTTTGTTTATTCTGTACATAAATTGTTTTTGGTATTTCCGGGAGTTCTTCGCAATTTTCATTTATTTGATTAATTGTTTTTGTTTTATTTTCTTGTAACTTATTATTAATATTTTTGTGTACTAATTTAGTTCTTTCTTTATGTTTTTGAATATAATCCTGGGTTACTTGTTTTTCTAATTCAATATCAAGCGGTGAATTTGTTTCTAAATGACCATTAATGATTTCGACTGGTTTTAAATTTGTTGTGCTATGGTTTGTATTATTATATGCTAAAAGCGCATAATTAACTTTTTCATCTATTGAATTATTTTTAAAATTTTCCTGCATATTAAATAAACGAATATGTTCTACTAGGGTGGAATGGAATCGTTCAATTAAACCGTTAGAATTTGGATTTTGTGAGCAGGTAAAATGAATTTCAATTTTGTGGAGAGCTAATAATTCTTTTACAATACTATTTTTTAATTCGAGTCCGTTGTCTGAAGTGATAAATTTCGGTATTCCATGGTGTGAAAAGAAATGAGTTAATTTGTTTGCGATCTCGACAGCATTTGTTGAGCTAACTCGGTATGCTTGTGCATATTTGGAGAAAGCGTCAATGATAGTAAGAAATTTAGCGTTTTCAAGTGTTAATGTGTCTACGTGTAAGTTGTCTAGTGGTTTGTTAGGAGTAGGGGTGATATTTAATTTTGGTTTAATAGGATTTCTTTCATATTTTGCAGCTAAACATACTTCGCATTTATTTATGTAGTCCGTAATAATTTTTAATTGGTTAGGCCAGTAGTATCGTTTTTACCTCTCGCTAAGAGAGGTATTGCATTCATGCTAAAAATCGCATATCCAGATTTTATTGAATAAGCACGTTTTAAGGTCCCTACAATCCGATTTTAACATTTTTACGATGATGTCTGTGTGTGTGTGTGTGTGTGTGTGTGTGTGGATGTATGTGTGTGTGTATGTATGTAGGATGTTGGAAGGACGATTACTCAAAAACTATAAGACTTAAAAATTGTTTAACTACGTATTTTCCAATCGGACATTCATGGGAAGATCTGAAAAGGTTTTGGTAACAATTGGAAAACCGGAAGTAGAAGATTCTTGAAAAAAAATCTTCCAAATATTATTTTTTGAAAATTTTTCGTGATAATATTAAAGAAAATTAAATTCTCTATCTGATACATTTAAATATTTTATTATATATTCTATAGATTTAGAGATAAAAGAAATATAATATATAAAATAATCTGTTGTAATAAATTTTACAGCCGAAAGAATGCCATGGAAAATAGTTTAAATTGTTTGTAACTGGCAGATAAATGTCAGTGCCAGAAATTCGTAGATATTACTAAAGAGTTTTTCTGGGAAGTACATACATTATATTATTTCTTAATGTATTAATAGTTAAATATTTAAAATTATAGGTCTATTACATATATCCTTCAAAAATACTGTCAATCCTGACAATGAATTGGAAACATTTCGAAAAATTAGAAGAGGACAAAATTTCTTCATAAAATAAATTTAAAATTAAACAATCTAAATATAAGGAATAGATATATGTAAGTAGAATTTTTGTTGTAGAATGTAGGTATACAAGAAATGTTAAATACAATAGGGCGCCTTGACAAGCAGATATGGGGACTCATGTCAGAATGATAGCTAGTAATTATGTATATAGATGTAAATATCATAATTTCTCATTCTAAATTTAGTGATTTTCCAATTCCATATGGTTTATTTTCCTCGACAAGTAAATTCCACACTCCTGGTGACAAATTAACTACGTGTATTTAGAAAATCTTGAAATTCTAAATGAAACATAATGACTAATTATCATTCTGAAACGGGCCCCCACATCTGCTTGTCAAGGCCAACAATGTAACATGACTGTTCGCGCCCTATACTTATGTAACCAAAAAAGGAAGTGGCGAGAGGTATTGTGCTGGCCACAACAGATTTTTTTAATTTGTGTATGGGTCTCGTTTATTCCACGATGGTTTGTTTTTCCTACGTGATAATTTGTGATGACTTGTTGAATTTCGTCTTCTTGTTCTATATCTATTAATTTTGTATTACTTTTGATAAATTTGATTTCTGAATCTTTGAAATATTTTTGGAGTGCGTTACTGAATTGTTCGTAAATAGGGCTTTCGAAATAGAGATGGTATGTAGCGTTAGGGGCGACATATTGTTTTATAAAATTAACAATGTCTTGTTCGAAGTTTGTTTCCGATATTTGAACGTAAAGTCTCATTTTATCAACGTGAAATTTTTTTATTCTAGGTTTAGATGGAGAGTGTTTTACGAGAGATATAAAAATTTGATTTTTTCCAAAGTTAACTGGGGATTCGGTAATTGTTATGCCAACAATGGGGCTTTCAGGGTTTGAATGGATAGTTTGGTCAGTTTCGGGATCTTTTTGTTCGTCATCATCGGGGTTTACTATTAAAGATTGTGTGTCGTTATCAGGGTTAAAATTTTCATTAAAGTTTTCAATGTATTCAAAAAGATTTTGTGTGCCTGCATCTAGTGTGTTTTTTTAATTCTATTCGCGAAAGTGCGTCTGCATTTGTGTTCAGCTTGCCTTTTTACCTCTCGCTAAGAGAGGTATTGCATTCATGCTAAAAATCGCATATCCAGATTTTATTGAATAAGCACGTTTTAAGGTCCCTACAATCCGATTTTAACATTTTTACGATGATGTCTGTGTGTGTGTGTGTGTGTGTGTGTGTGGATGTGTGTGTGTGGGATGTTGGAAGGACGGTTACTCAAAAACTATAAGACTTAAAATTTGTTTAACAACGTATTTCCCAATCGGACATTCATGGGAAGATCTGAAAAGGTTTTGGTAATAATTGGACAACCGGAAGTAGAAGATTCTTGAAAAAAAATCTTCTAAATATTATTTTTTGAAAATTTTTCGTGGTAATATTAAAGAAAATTAAATTCTCTATCTGATACATTTAAATATTTTATTATATATTCCATAGATTTAGAGATAAAAGAAGTATAATATATAAAATAATCTGTTGTAATAAATTTGACAGCCGAAAGAATGCCATGAAAAATAGTTGCTAATTTAAATTATTTGTAACTGACAGATAAATGTCAGTGTCAGAAATAATGAGTAATGAATTAAAAATGTACTTGGAGAATCCCTTAGTTCTTGATCTGTGACTATTATGGAGATGACAAGTCTAGGTTGAAGGACTTAAATTTGTTTCAAACATTATGGGACAATGTACACCAGTACTGTAGACTAGAGTAACTTTGAATTGCGAAAAAGCTATCAAATTCTTCTCAAGTAAGTTGTAAATATTGACAAAATCGGAGTGCAATCTATCCGTCACTTTAGTAAAGGGAATTAAGGTTATTTAGATGTAACAAGTATGAAAAAATAAAATGTAAAAGAAGATATATAAGAATAGATGCACAATCCAGATATATACATTTTAGACCGCCCAAAATAATGTTTTTACTAGAAGAATATGAAGAGAAAGTAAACAAAGTTGTTCGAATTGAAAATTGCAGTTACCAGCCTAATATTTATATATGGTAAACTCTACTTTGTAATTTATTGTAACATAATTTATGGTAAAATATCTTCATGTTGAGACATGCTATTATTGAATAATAAAGAAGTTTATACGTCATAGATTTATATGAATATATTATTTGTATTTATAAAAATAATCTTTGCTTTATGCATACAGCCAGGTAAAATATACGGCGAGAGGTTATGTGCTGGCCACATCAGATTTTTTGTATATTACTTCATAATCGTAATCTTCAAGTTTAGTTCTCCAACGCATGAGTTTGGAATGTGGGTCTTTTAATGAGTGAAGGTATTGTAAAGGTTTATGGTCGGTAATAATTTTGAATTTTCTTCCAAAAAGGTAATGTCTAAAATATTTAGTTGCCCATACAACGGCAAGTAATTCTTTTTCGGTAGTACTGTAATTTTGTTCCGTATCGTTCAACGTCCTGCTAGCGTATGCAATAGGAAGGTCGGAACCGATAGTGCCTTGCGATAACACAGCGCCAATGGCGTAGTCACTCGCATCTGTAGTAACGTTAAATGTTTTTGTAAAGTCTGGGTATTGGAGTATTGGTTCATTCATCAAAAGATTTTTACAAGTGTTGAAGCACTGAATGTACTCAGGGTCATTGTACTTTACTGTCGAGTCTTTCTTTAAACATTTGGTCATAGGTTTGGTTAGATGTGCGAAATTTTTTATAAATCGTCTGTAATATCCTAAGAGTCCTAAAAATGCTTTAATTTGTTTTGTAGTTTTGGGGATTGGATAATTTTGAATAGCGTTGAGTTTATTAGGATTAGGTTTCACACCTTCCGGGGTTACTACATGTCCAAGATACTCTACTTCGGTTCGTAAAAATTCTGATTTGTCCAGTTGTATTTTGAGATTAGCTTTCTTTAATCGATTAAAAACTGTTTTTCAATTTTCTATATGTTCCTGAAGAGATGTACTAAATATAATGACGTCATCCAAATATACAAGGCAAATTTTGTTAACTAAATCTCTAAGTACGTTATCCATTACTCTCTGAAAAGTGGCGGGGGCATTTTTTAGTCCAAATGGCATTCGTAAAAATTCATAATGTCCGTTTTAAGTGTTAAAAGCCGTTTTCTGAATGTCTTTTCCATCCATTTCAATTTGGTGGAAACCGAATGCTAAGTCCAGTGTAGTAAAATATTGGCAACGTCCTAGTTTATCGAGTGTCAGTAATGTTAGGTAAGGGGTATTTGTCGTCAATAGTCTTTTCGTTTACTTTTCTGTAGTCGATAACTAAACGCCATTTACGTTTACCTGATGCATCGAGTTTTTTGGGGACTACCCAAATAGGGGAGGACCATGGAGAATTAGAGGGACGGATTATGTTTTGGTCTAGCATTTTTTGAATTTGTGTTTGTACTTCTTGTCGATGAATTTCGGGGTATCGGTACGTTTTGGTATAGACAGGTATTTCATCCTTTGTGCGTATGGAGTGTTTTATTTCATTAGTGAATGTCAATGCCTTATCGTCAGAGTGAAAGATCTCAGAGTACTCCGTCAGCAGTTTTCTTATCTCGCGCTTCTCTTCCTCGTTCATATGGTCGAGTCTCACTTTACTCATATCAAAGTTATTATTTTCTATTTCTTGATTAAAATTTAGATTGTTAATTTCAAAATTGTTTAAAGAATGAACTTGTACACAGTTTACAGAGTTAATAATTTCTTCGTTTTTGCTTGAGTTAATAATAGGATAAACAATTTGATAATTTTGTATTGTAGCCAAACCTTCGGGAATAGTTATGTCATTTATTTTAGTTTCTGGGATAAACACTTCGCCATTTTCTATATTGTGAATGAAAAGTTTGGATAATTTCTCGGAATTAGGGGGGATTTTTATAAAATGTGATTTAGGGAGAATTTTGTAATAATGAATTTTGATTTCCTGATTCGGTGTGATTATTTTGTCGTTTACCAGATCTATACTAGCATTTAATAGTTTTAAATTGTCGAGTCCTAAAAGAATGTCAAAATTTTTATGGAAGTTAAATAGATGATATTTTAATAACATGTTAGGAGAATTAAATAATTTTGATGCTGGTATTATAATACTAAACTTTTCAACTGATGTTCCGTGAGCTGTAGTAATTTTAAATGGGTCATTTTTTATTTGAGTTTTGAAAAATTTGCTTGCAATGTTTGGGTTATAAATGAACGTGTGCTACCAGTGTCGATCAGGGCTTTTAAGTTTGATTCGGGGAAAACTACGAATGGTAATTCACTATGATTGTGAATAACATTCATAAGTTCGATGTTGGTTCCGAGGCTGGTATTGGAAAAAACTCGTCCTGATCAGGCTCAGTAACGTAGTAATTAGGGTTTAACTCGTTCTCGGAATAGTCTACGTTTTGATAGTCAATTTCTAGCTCTACATAATCGTCTATTTCGGTTGTAAATAATTCCTCTGCTATGTTGTTGGGTCTGTTTTGAGACGGGTAAAATTGTTGCGGACGATACGGATTGGGTGTCGCGCGTGGTGTCAGTGACTGCCTAGTGCTGATACTCATAGGCGTCGGTCTGGGGGCTTTATAGTTAGGATTTGGCCTGAAGACGTTTTGTTGAGGTTGATTATTGGGTTTAGCTATTTGATTATTAGGGTATTGAGTGCTGAATGGTTTCTTAAATTGCTGGTTTGTATGGAATTGATTATTATTTGGTTTATAGTTTTGGTTAGTGGGTGGAATAGGTCTGTATATCAGTTGTGGGTGTTGTGTTTGTCTATATTGTGTGTGTATGTTCTGTTTTTGCTTATGTTGTTGAGAGTGTTGTGAAATGTTTCTGTGTTGTAAATTTGTATGTGTACGACTATGTGTTTCGAGTTGGAAATCATTGGTTAACATGTTTAATGCAGTGTTCATATCTTTTGGGTCTTTGGTCCTCATGAGGGTACCAAGTGGATCTTTAAGTCCACGTAATAGAAGTCTAAGTGCATAGTTCTTGAAATATTGGATTAAGACGGGTCTAGCATCAATAGTAACAATAGTGCTTATATAAGAAATTTGCAAGTTTAAGATATCTTGTACACGGTTGTAAAATTCGAATGCTGATTCATTTCCTTGTTTTAACTCAGTCATTTCAATGTTTAGTGTGTACATATCTCTTTTGTCCGAGTACGTGTTAAGCAGGGCATGTTTTAAATCATCCCACTTTGTGACTGTGGTGCTAGCGATATTTACTGCTGCATCACCTTTAATTTTCGAAAGAATGCTTGACATTAAAAATTCATTTTGGAAATCGTTAACGTCAACCAAATTATAAAATTTGTTAACAAGTTTTTCGCATATTTCCAAAAATCTGGATAATAGCTTACTGTCGCCGTGGAATTCGGGGATCATGTCTAAATAAATTTTCTCTAGTTTTGGTGGGGGTACTAATGGTACTTCTGGTTGTGTTTGTGGTTGTGCCATTTTTAAAGGTTTTTTCTTAGTTAAATTGGGGCTAAAAGTTATATAATAAGGGAATTCTGATTCTGAGTCAGATGAGCTAGTATGATTTTTTATTGATTCTATATCAGAATCTGAGTCTGAATGGTACTGATTACTATGTGACATGTGCAACTCACAATAGAAGAATGATGATGTCCATGGATCGTGCTGCTTCCTGCTGCTCTGTATTCGTCAGGGCCTGGTTCTGCTTCTACGATATTCGCTCGTGGATGCGGGTGAACCTGGATTGGCACGGGATGTCTTCTTTCTTCAGTCTTCTTCAGCCTTCCGATATTCGGTTAATCGTTTGAAAATGAACGCGGATTTCACTATTCACGGAAATCGCCCGAAAAATCCGTTACGACTGCGCCAGTTATATTTTTAAGGTTCGCGGAAGGGTTTTTAAAAAGGATTATTTATTGCAAGTCGAAAAATTATATTCGCTAATCTTTCCTTTTGTCACAAAGTTACAGTTATAATTTATTTAATTATGTTACATTTGAGTGTTTGGTATGAAATTTACATGAGACTACATCAGACTGACTAAAACTAAGTAAAATTACAAAATATATAGTTTCTCCTTTCCGGTGTCGGGTATAAACCTGGGAACTGCAACCTCAGCAATATGGGCTGTGGTAACTTATATATATTGTATTTAACATTTCTTGTACACACAAAAAATTCTAATTACACCTAATCTTTATATTTACGTATTTTCTATAATTTTAAATTCATTCTATGAGCAAGTTTTCTCCATTTCTTCTAAATGTTCGAGGTTTTTCCAATTTATTAACGGGATTAGCGGCATTTCTGAAGGGTTATATACCTATAATTTTAAATATATAATATCGTTCCCAGAAAAAGCCTTCAGTACTATCTCTGAATTTTTGACACTGACATTAGTGACATTTATCTGTCAATTACAGACATTTTCATTTCTCAAGTAGTTACCATGAAGATGTTTGGGCTGTGAGATTTACAACAGATTATTTTATATATCTGTATCTTTAAATTTATAGAAGGTATAATAAAAAAAATAAATGTGTCGAATAGAGAATTTTATTTCTTAATATTGGAAATAACATAAATTTTCAAAAAATAAAATTTAGAAGATTTTTGTTAAAATACTAGTACTTCCGGTTGTCCAATTGTTATCAATCTATTCAACTCTTCCCATTACTGTTAGATTGAGTAATCTGTAGTTACACAGAATCGGCTCAAGGGGGCTGTAGCTCCGGAGCCCCCACATAGTGGGCGCCTATGACATCTGCCATTAAATAATATGTATTAAATAATAAAAAAATTATATAAGCCATTTTATTTTATTATAATAAAAAAGTTAAAGGGGGGGGGGGGTTCTTCCCAGACTCACCCTGTATAGGTGTCATATGACCTTCAGCCATTTTTGATCGCAATGGCTGGTACCACAAGCCTGGTTTTAACTAAAACGCTGTTTTAAGAAATGTCAAATTCAAATTTCAATATTTAATTTCACCCTCACGTTTAAAGAGCGATTTTTTTAAAAAAATATTTGTTTGAATATAAACTATGTTCTGCATTAAAATCATATTTTGATGAATTTAATATTATTTTTTATTAATATTAAATAATGAAATTTGACATTTCTTAAAACATCGTTTTAGTTGAAACAAGGCTTGTGGTACCAGCCTTTATGTAAGAGACGCAATTTTAAACTAAAGCTTGGTTGTCCAGAATCACCTGTTCACCCGTCTTTAAGAAGTAGGTGCAAGTGCCCTACTGGGGCCGTGATAATAAAATACATTATAATTAAACCTTACCTTAGTTTTTTATAACATAATTAAGTCTAAAGTTGATATGCAATAAAAAAAAGTGTAGCTCCATTATTAAATTTATATAGAAAAACATTGATAGTGGCAATGAAATAAATTAAAACGCATTTATAGATCTAATTTGTTTCATCACTAATTTCTGAATTTAGTTCTCTATGTCATTTGCTTATGTGAATAGCATAGATAGTAATAAAGAGTAGGATTTGCGAAAAATATCATAATTTTTATGGGTTTTCTAAAAATAGCTTTAAAAATTCAGGTTTTTTTTTTGTTTGGGGAAGCTCTGGAAAGGAGTAATAAGCCATGATGATATATTTTTAAATACTACAGATTTTTTTTTAGGTTTAGTTGAAAATGCAAGCAGCAGATGCCGACCCTTCTAATGACGACGAGTTCCATTTAGTAGATACAGATGGCCTTGATTTCAAATATGATGATACATTCCCTGGACAAGAAACCCAAATAGATGATATACATGATACTTGTGTTAATTTGCCAGACATGGCCCTATCTGACTCTCAGAATTTCCAACCTGCACAATGGCAAGTTGATGGGTAAGTAAAGGATAATCGTAAACGTTGCCACCATAGATAAGAGGGCTAGGTATGCAGTGTCACAGCGTCACAGCCTTCTCTAATATACAAGCCGTGCTCCCGTGCTGCTGAAACTTGACAACGCTGTTGAGAGTCCTACTGTCGAAGATTTGCGCGTGTCAACTCGTATGAGCACTCTATTTTTGTATTTATTTTTGAGTAAAACCTAAAAAAGGTATGTTTTTGTTCAATTTTATAATTTCCAACGATGTTGTCTTACTATGTAAAAAATAATTTTTAATTAAATAACATAAATTAAGAGTGAAAAACATAACTTTCAATAACATATTAACAATAACAAGTTTCTAAAGGATTTTATTTACTTAAGAATTAAACAAAACTTGTAACGTAATCTTTGTTGATCGTAAAATGCATACTGTGAGCTACAATGTCTAAGATTAAAATAGTTACATATTAATAATGAAAAATAAAGGAAAATAACTTTAGTTTCTGTTAGTGTTTTATTACATCTTTTGGCATTATTTTATAGCTAAATGCCTCATCACTGATGTGTACCAGGTTATAAATCGAACTACAGTTCGCAATTTAAGAAAGAAGATTATCAAACTACTTTTAGTTTTTCAAAGAATCCTGAATTATACAAAAAATGTATTAAAGCTATTCCACGAAAACAATGAACCCCTATGTCTACATCAGTAGTGTGTGCAAAACATTTTTCAGAAAGTGATATTATTAAATACGATAAATTATTGAATAAAAGTGATGGAACATAATCAACAATTGTTGCTTAGACAACTATAGCTGGTGGAAAGTGCAGTACCGTCCGTGGATAATGAATATTTTAATCATTTGCAAAAAGGAAGATTGTCAATTTCTACAGAGGCTGTAATGATAATTAGGTGTTAACAATTACTCGAAAGTTCCATCAAATAGCATTTATTCTTACTAAACCAATGTTTCGGTGTACCCTTGCACCTTTTTCAGGGTAGTAAGATCTTATAAATTGTTACAAATCATGTACACAAAATACATTCATACAAAACATTCAGTTAATTTTTTGTACGATGTTTAATAAATTAACTGAATGTTTTGTACGAATGTATTTTGGGTACATGATTTGTAACAATTTGTAAGATCTTACTACCCTGAAGAAGGTGCAAAGGTACACCGAAACGTTGGTTTAGTAAGAATAAATGCTGTTTGATGGAACTTTCGAGTAATTGTAAACACCTAATTCACATTACAGTCAAGAAATTACCCACAATTGTAATGATCATGATTTAGAATATATTTTTTTTAAGATGGAAGCATCAACAAAATTTATTATCTGAACCCCTGATCACATAACAAACAGATTCGCCAAGTCCGTATAAAATTTGGCAGGCACTTTCATGATTAGTTTGCATTCGGTGTCCACGAGGCGCCAGTATTGCATTGTAGTTTTGACTTCAACAACTAGATGGCCGCATTACTACCGATAATTATGGTTTCTGCAATATCATACTATTTAAGCAAATTCAAACTGATTTTTTACGTTTCAAATATAATTATAATGAATAATTAACTTATTTCGTACACGTATGAATTATAATCTGCTTTATTAAAATAAAAAAATTAAATATTAACGTATTTTATTGAGATCACAAAAGAAAATAGCATACCAAGTGCTGAAAGTGTTTCTTTGTGAATCAAAATACTTTGCTCAGGCTGCAATTGTTTGTGTTCGACAAAGGACTTTCAACACGTGTTATACACATTACTCCTGTAAGATAAAAAATAAGTAAATAAATAGTATATTATGTTATTAGGAGTAGAAAGCGGTCTTTTTGTGTTGAACCCAGCTATTGCGGCCGAGGCGCTAGCCGAGGCCAGGCAAGCTGGGTAAAACACAAAAAGGGCGTTCTGCTCCGAATAACATATACTATTTTTTCTTCAAGTGTTTCAAAGAAAATTGGAGATTTTTTAAATATTTTTCTGGAATTGTAGAGTTTGCAATTTCAGCCATAGTTGGCTATGTACACCACATAACACAAACGATACAACTGTCAAATAACAATTTTCAATATGGTTTGTTTTGCTGTGATGACTGCTGCCGCCAGCGGTGAACTAAGAAGCTAACATTTTTTTACTAGTACAATAATGAACAACATTGTTGTACTAGTAATACAATGAATATCTTCTATAGTGTGTGTACAGTAGCATAATATGAATATTATTGTACACTTGAAGAAAAAATTATTTTTTTAAAATAATTTGACACTTATTTGGGATGCGTTTCTATGCCAACAAATATTGTATACAACCAGGGATACAACAATTATAAGTAAAATTCGTTGCTAGGATCCCGAAGCGTGCAGCAAAGAGTGCTTTCAGCATGAAAAACAAACCAGAAAATTGTATTTTCAGAGGAGTAGAAAAAAATATGTTTTTGAATTTTGAACAGTGTATTAAAATTTGTAATAAATAGAAACAAATGTATAGGGACCATGAGCGTTGCCAAGGGGTGTGGGGCAAAGGGCAGTTGACCCCACCCCTAGAAATAGACTAAAAAAATATTGTTAACATTTTAGTACAAAATCAAAATTTACAGTCAACTAAAGTAAATAAAAGTTTTTTCGCAAATAATGTATCATAATTTTCATAGTGGATATTTGTCACATAGTAGTGTAACATGAGCCTGATATGTGACAATTATCAATTATTTTTGACGATTTAACGCACGCCCAACCCCAATGAATTTTAAATGCCTCCATAATTATTTATGTCTCATACTGTAGACTGCGATGCTACGAAAAAAATCGATGTGATCGATCTGATCAGAAGATCGATTAATCGATCAGAATAATCACAGACATTTAATCGATCAATCGATTAAGGGCCGGTATTTCAATCTCCTAATAACCCCCAATTTTTATTTACCTAACAACCATTTTTTTGCGTATTTCAATGTCCAAACAAGTTATTAGGTACCTTATAAATTGTTTATTCGCTCTCAAATTTGAGAGGAACTTGCAGTAGATAATAAATTTGTTAGCTACCTAATAAAATTTAAATCTGAAATAAAAAATATAGTAAAATGGAAATGTTTTGATGAAATTTATTATAGTATATTGGAAGAGGGAAAATTTGAAAACATTGATAATATTAATACGGAAAATTTATACTGTACGAAACAGACCTAATAATTTAAATTTTGACGAATTATTTCAAAGGTTTCGGATTTTGAAACCTAGCTTAGAATATTTTAGAATTAATAAGAAGTAAATATAAATAAATATGTCATCATGGCATATTACCCATTGCTGGATGTGTCAATCTGCTTTGTACACAGATTTTGGTAAATGTAACTTGTTCGTACCATGTGGGTGTTTACCGAGCGTCATCTCACGAGCACTCATTACTGAGTAGAGAGTGCACCACGGAGGTCACTTTTGTGCCATTTAAAATGAGAAATAATATTAGCATCTGTCGGGATCGGACCCGAGTCTCCAGATTCGCGACCAGTCATTCAAGCATATTATGTATGTGTAATTATAAAAAATATCTTTTTGGATAGTAATATTATTGAAAATTCTGGGTAACGAATGTGGTTTGGGTCTGATGAAAAATGTAATAAATTAATTTTAGGCGATGGTTAATATCGGTTAATAAGAGAACTTCAGCCGTGGAAAAATTTGCAGTTCTTTTCTTGTCCACATTTTTTACGAAATGTATTTCCATCTTACAAAAATGTCAGTGTCATGTCATATTTTAATTTATTCTACTTTTTACAACTAGATTCATCCCATCTGTTAAGATCGATCAAACTGATTACATACTACATTTAATCGATCGTAGACCGATCAGTATGGATCACAGCCACAGCTGATAGATTTTGATAAATTAATCGATAAGATCGATCCGATCATAAATTTTGAAGATCGAACAGCCTTAATCCGTACAGCCCCTTCCCGTCAGACTACATTAACATGACAAGATGAGTACACCGTACACCGCTTATCCCGACAGGACGCGCGCTCTGTGTAAAATTTACCCAGCTCATGATTTTTCTTTCCTCTGTTCAGGGCCGGGTAAAGGGTTTTGAGCGCCCCGGGCGAAATAAATTTTGGCGTCCTTTTCTTATACAGTGCAATAATGAATACTATACACTATTTTTTAAGAACGACCACAACCATTGTTGTCCGTCAAAACCGGGATATTACCCAATCAGAAAATAGAAAAAAAAACGTAAATTCTATAATGAAACCAGCTCATTCTTCAAATTGTGAACCTGAATACGACGCATATTTAGATACGAGTACTCTTTTACAATCATCTTCAACTTCAACAGCGGAAGATGTAGACAGTAATGGAAGTTCTAATTCTGAATTAGTGGTAGGATCCGGATCCGGATAGTTTCGGTTTCGGATCCAAAAATATCCGGATAATTCAATGTGGAACTATACGGATCTCGGATCCAAATCTCAGTATCGGATTTTGAACCCGGATCTGAATATCGGATTTTGGATCCGGATCTGAGCATCGGATTTTGGATCAGAATCTGAGTATTGGACTTTGGATCCGAATCTGAGTATCGGATCTTGAATCCGGATCGAATATCGTATCTTGGAAACGGATTTGAGTATCGGATCTTCGATTCGAATAAGAGAATGAGTATCGGATTTTAGATATGGAATTTCAGTATCCGGATCGATTCTCGGATTCGAATATTCTCAGTATTGAACCGTATATTCAAATATTAGCATCGGGTCTCATCAAAAGCACATAATAAATTAATGAAATTCATCTCATATTAATTTGGATCCGGATCCGTCAACAAAACATCGAATCCGGATTCAAGTCCAGATCCGGATCCGTAAACAAAATATTGGATTCGAATCCGGATCCAAGTTCAGATCCGGATCCAAGTCCAGATTCGGATCCAAATCAGGATCCGGATCCAAATTCGAATTAAATTTTCGGATATCCGCTTCTATATGCGAACGTCGGATATCCGAGGATCCGGATATTTTGAAATCCGGGTTCTCGGATCCAAGTTTTGTCGGATCCTCACAGCACTATTCTGAATTGTCTGTAACATCTGTAGCTTCGAGAGTACAGTATCCTCGACAGACACCGATATAGTAACCAGAAGAATGCTCTATTGCATATTTTGCTCGATATGTAGCATTTAAAAGCCAAAAAGAATTTTCCTGCAATATATGCAAAGAAAAACTGTCTTGTGAATCCCAATTAGACAAAAAATAACTTTTATTTTCTTTCGAACGTATGACAACATATCTTCTTTAAACGTAGACAAACACGTTGGACCGACTGCTCCAACTGACGAATTTTATAAAATAATACAAATCTGTTTAAAAACATTTAAAAAATATTTTCCTAAATTATATAGTAAAAAAAAAAAACCTAAAACTTAAACTATTTGAACATATTAAACAAATCCCATTAATATGTGATTGGTTATTTATTGATGAGGAATGCATAAATCGTAAAATGTATATCATTAAAAAAATGTTATTATGCAAAATTTATAAAAATTCAGCCGCCTCAGTGGTCGTGCGTGTTGAGGCAGCGGATAGCGCACGAAGCGACCTTCACCGCTCGGACCCTGAGGTTGTGGGTTTGATTCCCACCAGGGGCTTAGATATTTGTATGTGTTCTTCCATCATCTCATCTCCATCAACTCAAGGTATACATATATAAAAAATCTGTTGTGGGCATCACAATACCTCCCGCGCTCTTTCCATTGTGGTATATATAAGTATTGTATTTAACATTTCTTGTACGTATTTACATATTTTATATAATTTTAAATTCATTCTATGAGCAAGTTTTCTCCATTTCTTCTAAATATTCGAGGTTTTTCCAATTCATTAACGAGATTGGCGGTATTTCGGAAGGGTTCATGTAATATACCTATATTTTTAAATATATAATTAATATTACAATAAGAAATATTAAATACCGTTCCCAGAAAAAGCCTTCAGTACTATCTCTGAATTTTTGACACTGACATTAGTGACATGTATCTGTCAATTACAGACATTTTAATTTCTCATGTAGTTCCCATGGAGATGTTTGGGCTGTGAGCAGGCTGTGAGATTTACTACAACATATTATTTTATAGATTATATATCTAAATCTTTAAATCTATAGAAAGTATAATAAAAGTTTTAAATGTGTCGAATAGAGAATTTTGTTTTTTATTATTAATAACATAAATATTCAAAAAATATTTAGAAGATTTTTGTTAAAATACTACTTCCGGTTGTCCAGTTGTTACCAGAATCTATTCAACTCTTCTCATTACTGTTAGATTGAGGAATCCGTAGTTACACAGGTCTTTAGTCTTATAGACTTTGAGAAATCGTACCTCCAACACACACACACACACACAGACATTATCGTAAAAATGTTATTATCGGATTCTAGAGATATTGAAACGTGCTTATTCACTAAAATCTGGATATGCGATTTTTATCATGATTCCAATACCTCTCTTAGCAGAGGTAAAAATATATATGATAATTAACTCACCTCATTAACATCGATTGTAATAAGTTAAATGTAGAAAAAAACGAAATACAATAATGAATTATTATTATTATTATACAAAAATTCGAAACTACTGGGTCAAAATATGGCAAATGAAAAAAAAATTAATTCAAAATTAAGAATTTTTAGCATAAATGATGAAAAGCTTATGTATTTCTTTACTTTATTGTTTAATGTAATATATTTTTATTTGTTTTTATATATCTGTAATTTTTTGTCACAGAATGGATTTGTTTTCGTTTAAAAAATCGAAATATTACTGACGATTATTATTATTATTGTTGTTGTTGGTTGACACATCCTTAATTATTAAACATTAGTAATTTAATATAAGCAACAAATGTTCAAAATTTCTAGTGTCCGGAAACTTTTGCCGGAACTTTTAAAACATGAAAATTATTGTTTGAATTTAATATTAATACAATAATACCTACCTATAAATTAAACAGTTGAAAAACTTGTAAAATTGTTGCATTTAAGGAAAAATAATTATTTTATTTTAAGTGTTTATTTATTTATCATGCATTGCGTTATAAACACCAGTCCTGTCCCAGTGTTCTGTAATAATAATTTTCTCGAGACCGTCAAAAGTCTTGAAAGTTCATATTTGTAGTACAAGGTATGTAAAGTTTTATATGACTTTTTTGAATGCTGCAGTGGATATTAAACATGGATACACAATCTGTCGCTTTTGATTGTTTTTATTGAGTCTGTTTTGATTTTTAACTCGTCAATGACACTAGTAAGTGTGAATTAAAATTCCAAAATTTTTATCTATTTATATTTCAAATACATATTTCGTTTTTCTCTCATTTTTCCGAAATATATTTGTTATTTAATAGTAAATTATTATTATTGTATTTCTTACTTACTATTATGTTATATCATATTTAATAATAAATGATTGTGATCCTTTCAAATTTATTTTTCTATTGCATATTGCGGTTTGTGATTCATGCGAAAGAAACTCAGCAGTTCTCTTATTTGCCCCTCCACTACCGTACCGAAGACTCAAACCCAAACACCTGCCGTAACGTAAACAAAACTGCTTTGAAAAGATTCTTGCGCCTAGAGACATCTATTGAGAATAAAATTAATTTTTAAATCTCCTGCCATTCGGTACAAAAGATCGGCGAATCTATTAGTTATGTGATCAGGGTCTGAACTGAGCATTATCAGTCTGAAAAATGATTCCTTCTCTGACGATTTTCGCACTATAGTCTTTTTGCCAACATAACAATTATGTAAAAAATAAAAATAATTGCAAAACATGACCAACGAAGAAATATAGAATCATGTCCAAAAAATAAGAAAAGGAAACTAGATACTTTTAAAAAATAATTGTAATTTTAATACAAATAATATATTTCTGTACACTACATTATTAAAATTAAATGTAGGATTTAGTATATAATAAATATGTGTAACATAATTATGTGTATTTGTTTCTATAAATACAAATATAAGTGATAGAGCGGTGATTCAGTATGACGGTAGGACCACCGAGACGATTTTGCGCCGTTGCCATTCGAACAGCATGGCTTGTATATTAGAGAAGGCTGTGGCCAAGCACTTTTATATACTTTTAATGAAACTGAACTCAACCATGCTGCAAAAATTCTCTACTGAAGACGCCTGGCATAAAAATGCCGAAACAAAATTCAATAATGACTATAGTTTTCCTAATTTAAGAAAATTAGTAGATTTATTAATTAACATTGCCACATTCTAATGCGGAGGCTGAAAAATTATTTTCCATAGTTACGGACATAAAAACTAAAAAAACCGGAATCGAATTGGTGAAAATGTACTAAATGCAATGTGCTTAATTAGATGTTAACTTCAAAGCACAAACAAAACTTGTGATCAATTTAGAGGGACAGACATTCATTTTAAACTATGTGGGTCAAAATTATATAGTTTTAAACATAAAAATACTTAGACTAGACTGTATAATAATTATTATTTTATGTTTTACAGACAGGGTTGAAGATTGGCAGCTTCGTTGCGATTTTGTTCATTATTTACAGATCTGTAAGATTTATAGAATACGCCCATTATTTATATTTTGTTATAGGTGTGTACCATGTACTTGTATATTCTATTTATATAATTGGCATTATTTGTTATAATAAATATTTATAATCAATAATATTGGCTATATATAAATATGTAAATTTAAAAAGGGATTTTTTGTGCAAAAACGAATAACTTTGAGAAACGAAGCGGGAAATTTTGTTTCCGGTTAAAAGTATAAAATCTATGAAAAAGTTGTTTTAAATAGAACTTTCTGTTTTCTAGGGGAGAATAGGATTTTAATTGTGGAGGAATGTGGCGTATGTAATGTACGAGGGTCATTCAATAAGTAAAGAGACAAATTCTATAATTTTAAAACTATTCAATGAATGTGTACAATATTTTCAGGGGTGTTAGTTGGCAACCTTGGGATATGCTCTGATCAGCTGTTTCATCATTTTATGTCAACATAACCTCAAAATTTTCAGTTCACCATGGCAAGTCCACTAGAAGATTGCACCTTAGAAGAGCAGCGCTCAGTCATTAGATTTTTAGTCGCAGAAGGTGTAAAACCAAGTGAATTTTTTTCTAGAATGTTAATACAGTACGGTAAAAGTTGTATGAATTTTTACAAGTGGGTTGATCGGTTTAAAAGTGGCCGAACAAATGTAGATGATGAACCCCGATGTGGACTTCCAGTGGAAGTTTCTGGTCCCTCGTTGGAATCGAGGAGTCTATTGCGATTTCCTTGAAGATCAGCGAACTATCAATAGCCAATACTACTCTGAGATGCTAGAACACAAAGTTAGACCAGCTATCAGGAGCAAACGCCATGGACTCTTGTCAAAAGGAGTCATTCTTCAGCACGATAACGCCCGCCCTCATACAGCCCAGCTGACCCGTGATAAGCTTCAAGAATTGGGTTGGGAGGTCTTACCTCATCCTACCTACAGTCCCGACCTCGCCCCATCTGCTTTTTACCTGTTTGAACCACTCAAAGACGCCCTACGTGGAAAAAGATTTGCTAACAATGAGGAAGTTAAGGAAGCGGTGCAAAAGTGGCTTCGGGGTAAGTCGAAAGAATTCTTCGCAAAGGGAATTAGGAAGCTGCAAGAAAGATGGGACAAGTGCATAACTCTGGGGGGTGATTATATTGAAAAATAGCCTTAATTTTGAAAGATTGAAATAAACCGTTTTTGAGCTATAGCCATTTGTCTCTTTACTTATTGAATGACCATCGTATTATATTTCGTTTGTAGGGTTTTAGACAATGATTCATTATTGATAACAGATGAACTTTGAGCTTTCATTGTCTTTATTTTTGATTTACACAACGTTTCGATTAAATATATTATCAAGGGTAGGGTCAGAGTGTACGAAAATGGAAGCAGGCGATGGTGATATAGCCATGTACACTAGAACTCTATAATAAAATTTATTCACTTTAGAAGACGCGCGCTAGTACAAAGTACTCATAATTGAAGAATCCGGTATTAAAAGTGACAGACAGTTTGTTATTTGGATTCTTCTTTAAAAAAATGTGTTCTTGTATTAGGTAAATGCAAAAGTATAAGTAGTCTTTGTAGTTGAACAAAAGATGAAAGATGAAAATAATAATAAAATTTAATTCCAAATACAAAACAATTATTTCTTTGAGCAGATCATTTTGAGAAAAATGAATTTTTATTTACACAACTGGTAAAAATTATAATAATTAACAGTATTTCATGTGGATTTGACTTTAATTGTAGTTTTAGGTCAAAAACAATAAAAAAAAACTCTCTCTGTCAGTCAAGTCACTTAAAATTATCCGCGGCAACAGTACATGGCTAGGATACTGCCATCTACGTTGAGCTTTGCCCACCTGCTTCCATTCCATATACGTATTAGAAAATATACCGCTGATGCCACCTTCTCAACGTGGTCGACATCAGAGTGCAGAAATATATGTTTCTATCTCAACCTGTTCCTTTTTTCAATTTGCGCATGTTCGAAGTCTGCATATTCTAATGGTTAAAACAAAATCTTTTGAACTCTAATGATAAACCTCGAATGTTTCAATGGAATTTTGTTTTCAACAAATATTATATTCTAATTTATGTTCGAACAACGACGAGATATTTATTTTATAATTTTTTTTATTTCGTTTATTAAAATAGAATATTTTTTATAAAATTTAAATTAGAATATACAAAATAAATTTAAATACATTAAGATGGTTTTATCATTTGTATTTACTTTATATATTCAACTTATACATTTCATCAACATAAAATATTTTTTAAAAAAATTATTTATTAAACAACTAGTCCAAAAGAAATAAAAGTTCAAATGAAAGGATTATGCAAAATATTGAAATACAAAAAACAAAAAAAAAATACCTTGAAAATACAGAATTACAAACAATAAAAATAACGAAAAAGTAAACATGCGACGAACATTAAAGGAAGATGGGCTAGAATACATTAACATTGTTTAATATTGTATTTTTCATCGATTACAATAATTATATTTTAAGAAATACAATACATTTTTATTGATTTTTAAATATAACCAGTCTATTATATTTATTTCTCATGAGGTCGTGTTTCTGAGAAAACATTCTGGTTTCGTGAAAAATTCTAATTTTAAAAAAATATTTCAATCACATGTTTTATTAATTGAGACTTGTGGTTGTCGATGAAATCTTGTTCCTTGTGATGTTCTATAAAAGATTTTGAATTAAAGACATTATATGCAACTGCAAGTTTTACACTGTCTTTTTTGTATAAACTTGTCATATTTTCCCTTAAAACCCTTTCCCCTGCCTTGCATATTAGTATTACATCCACCGAAGGATATAAAAAGTTTGTCCTATTCAAAATCGAACTAAATACAAACACGTGGAGGTTGAGAGACAAGCAGACAAGTGACAGAAATTTTCGTCAAATTACCGCCCGGCGCCAGAAATACCACTAGAATATATAGCTAGCCAATAGAAATGAGGTGTCCGAGCATGCACACATTTAAAAAGGGTACAAAACGAGATAGAGCATCAATATTGCTGTCTCTCTTTGCTGACCATGCCCAACGCTCATTGTCCGAATACAAGCATTAGCGGTATATTTTCTAATACGAATGCGTATATGTTCCATTAAAATATCACTTTATTCATACATCAATTTATAAAACATCCTATTGGGTAAAAATAATATTGCCTTATTCAAATAACTACTTATGCGTTTTTCAAATCTCAAAAAAAATTATAGAGCGCGGGCACTCAGCTGATCGCGTAACCTTCGAAACAGCTGATTGTACTGCCCCCGGCTTGTTACTCATTTCATTTAGCAAATAAATGAGGTCGAGCGACATATACGCCATCTATTCAAAGCGAGTTTTCCTTAGCGCTAATTCAAAATTTGAAATAAGTTTGTTGTCTTATAAAACAAATTTCTCTCGTATTTCATTGTGCGAGATTATTTAATGGTTTCTATAATGTATGTGTACTTCAAGAAGAAGCTATCACCTGATATGCAACTTCGCTAATTACTAAAAATCGAGTTAATTTGTAATATTGACCCGCACGATTGTGATGAAAGTGGGTTTTCGCAGGATATATGGGATTTTCTGAATATTTTGCCAATGGATATAATCAATTATTTGTTACCAACGAAAGTGTTTAAACCCAAGAGCAATTAAACGGTTTCCAGAGTTTAAAACCGTATAAGTATTACTAGTGTAGTTGGCTGCGAGATATTAATGTGAAGAAATTTGGAAAACTTGAACCTACTAGTAAAAGAAAAGGTGAGTAATCTATTTATAGTGCAATGTGTTAATTTAATGCTTTATTATACATATTTTATTACAATAAAAACATTTTAAAAAATGAATATACTTCTTTATCTAAGTCTTTCATTATTTATTGAATGTAGAATACATCCTGAGAAGATAGTGGTGCAACAACGTAGGACCGTAGAAGTGTATAAATCCTACTAGAAGATAGTTTAGAAAAATAAAAATTAGAAAATTATGGAGCAGAAATTAAAAATGACTTTATTGAAAAATAAACAACTTTTTTTTATCTGCCGTACATAACAACATAAAAAACAATTATTTAACCTTTTATTTACATATGTTTATATCGACTAGTCTGTGGCTATGGGTATGGCACATGCAAAATGTTATGGCACATAACATAACTCCCCCTCTTTGCGAAAAGACTGTCAAATATAAATATACATAATAATAACAATAAAGAGATATAGTAATAGACAATAATTATATATTAAATACAATAAAACTTTAAAAAGAGTGAACAAGAATTTTCAGGGTAGTGTCCCTAAAGTTTCAAAACTTGATATACTTGTGTTTAAATAAGCAGGTTTGAGACGATCAATTGAAACTGTGTCAATTTTGTTATTAACTAGGACTTTGAAGAATTTGTCGAATCGTTGAACTACTTTGTATGGGCCATCGAAAGATTGTTGGAGAATTGGTCCAATAGCATCGCGTCTAATGAACACATGGCTTGACTGGAATAGTTTCGGATTGATAAATGTTGGTTTTCGGTTTTTATTTATAGGCGGTGATGGTAAGAATTTAGCAATAGATGTTTTCAGTCTAGAAAGATATTCAGTTTCATTGAAATTCGGACTATTTTTATCATTTGCAACAAATTCTCCAGGAAGGGTTAGTTTCGTCCCGTATACTAATTCCGCAGCACTGCACTTAATAGGTTCTTTAAATGAAGAACGTATTCCCAATAATATTATTGGTAAAAATGACGTCCATTGAGACGGATTACCTAAGCTTTTGAGGCATGATTTTAATTGTCTGTGGAATCTTTCTATCATGCCGTTGGCCTGTGGGTGATAAGAGGTTGTTTGAATGTGGTGTGAACCCAAGATTTTCAACAATTGTTTGAATAAAGATGAGTTGAATTGTTGACCTCTATCAGAAGTTATGACTGTTGGCACGCCGAAACGAGAGATCCAACCTTCAACGAATGCCCGTGCTACACATTCGGTAGAAGAATTTGATATTGGTATAACTTCCGGCCATCTCGTGAACCGGTCGATGCAAGTTAGAGCATAAGAATAACCGTTTGATAGTGGTAATTTAATCAAATCTATGTGCACCATACTAAATCGTATAGTGGTTGTAATAAAATCTTGAATAGGTGAAATTGTGTGTTTAGTTATTTTTGATTTTTGACATTTGATGCAACTTTGTGTTTTGATTTTGATATCGCGATTTATATTTGGCCAAATGAATTTTGATGTGATTAGGTTCGTCGTTGCCTTGATTCCGGGGTGTGACATGGAATGAAATTGATCAAAGATGATATCTCGGAATTGTCTGGGAATGAACGGTCTTAACGAACCTGTTGAAACGTCACATGCTATTTTGAGGTTAGAATTTGGTATGTCAACGTCAATGAATTTAAGATTTGTAAATTTGTCTTTTTTATATTTTTGTAGTTCTTTGTCATTCACTTGTGTAGCCGCGATTTTACTATAATCGATTTTTGGAAAGTTTTGAAGGCAGTTTATGTGAATTCTTGATAAAGCATCAGCGACTGGATTGCTTTTACCCGAAATATGACGTATGTCATTCGTAAATTGAAAAATGAACTCTAAATATCTAATGTCTCTTGAACAGTAAGTATCAATTAATTTAAGTTTAGATATAAATGTTAATGGTTTATGATCGGTCCATACAAAAAATTCCTTGCCTTCGATGTAGTATCGGAATTTTTTGATTGCGAGAAATATGGCTAATAGTTCTCTACTGAACGTACTGTAACGTTGTTGAGTAGTTGATAATGTAACTGAAAAGAAAGTAATTGGTTGCCAAGCATTATTGAAATATTGTTGCAAAACAGCTCCGACTCCAACACTTGATGCATCAACCATTATATTCAAAGGGGCATTGTGAAGTGGGAAGGATAGAAAGGTAATATCAGTTAATTTATTTTTAATTGCTGTAAACGCATTGGTTGCTTGATCATTCCAGAGAATTTCTTTATTACTGTTTTTACAAGGATCTAGAAGCTGATTTATTGGTGAAAGAATTATTGCACATCGCGGTATGAATCTATGATAAAAATTGATCATACCTAAAAATTCCCGTAACTTACGTTGAGTTTTTGGCAAAGGAAATTTTGAAATCGTTTCTATTTTGCTCTTTAATGGCTTAATTCCTCTGGAGGATATAGAATGGCCCAAAAATTCTATTTCTCTAAGTCCGAATTGACATTTTTCTTTATTAATCAAAATTCCGTATTGACTTAGTCTATCAAAAATTGCTTTTAAATGTTCTAAATGTTGTTCAATTGAGTTACTGGCTATAAGTAAGTCATCAATATATGCGAAGCAAAATTTAAATCCTCTGGTTACATTATCAATAAAACGTTGAAAAGTTTGAGCGCTGTTTCTTAGACCGAATGGCATGACCGTATATTCGAAAAGTCCGAAAGGGGTTATTATTGCCGTTTTAGCTATTGAATCTTTATCCATGGGAATTTGATTGTAGGCTTGTACTAAATCTAATTTTGAATATATTGTAGTGTTTGCTAAATTCGCTGAAAAATCTTGAATGTGAGGTATTGGATATCTGTCGGGTATAGTTTGTGTATTTAATGCTCGGTAATCCCCACAAGGACGCCAAGTTCCGTTTTTCTTTAAAACTAAGTGCAGTGGTGAGGCCCAATTGCTAGAAGATGGTCTAATCAAACCTTGTTGAAGCAACTTTTGGAATTCATCTTTGGCAATGTTTAATCGATCAGGAGCTAATCGACGGGGTTTAGCAAAAGTTGGAGAACCTGTTGTTAGAATGTAATGTTTAACTGAATGTTTAATTTCACGATAAATGTCAAGTTTAAAAGTTAAATTTTCATATTTTGACAGAAGGTTTTCGAAAATATTAGCCGATTGTTTATTTGCAAAACAAGTAGTAGGTTGGGCAATTGCCATAATATTTTTTGAACTTTCATGATGTTGGTTTGACATCTCCAACAGTCTTTTCGAGGAAAAATCAATTAATAGTTTATAATAATTTAAAAAATCAGCCCCCAAAATTGAATAACGGATTTTGGCCAAAACAAATTTCCAAGAAAGAGGTTTTGACAATCCGATATCCAATTTAAGGATTCTGTGACCGTAGGTATTGATAGTTGTGTTATTTGCTGCTTGAAGGGTCAAAGAACTTTTTGAATGTACATCAAGATTTGAAATTCTAAGAACACTCACCTGAGCTCCTGTGTCAACGAGGAATTGACGTCCGGAATTCTTGTCCAAAATATAAAAAAGGGGTGTCGAAAAAAGGTTAGCGCTAGTAAAGGAAATAGAAGGTAATAAATTTAATTTTCGATCGAATTCAGGTAGGATAGTTCTTACAGGTTCTTGAGTTTGTCCAATTTCATATGAACAAGGTGGGACGCATTTCTTGGCTCTAGCTGCAAAATTCTGGTGGTACCAACATAACGTATTGGCTGAGGAATAGCTTGATTGAGAATTTTTGTTGGATTTAAACTTGGGAAATGATTTAATCATCTCTTTTAATTCTTGAACCTCGGAAAAAAGCTTTTGAAGATTTGATAAATTATTCGTTACAGCGGATATTGACGGTTGACTGACACTGAGAATTTTATCAGCTATCTCAGCTTTTTCTTCCAACGAAGAATCCTTGACAGATGCTAGGATAACCTGCACATTTGTGGGCAACTTCTGAATGAAAAATTCTTCCATAAAAGCTTCGTCGATGGACTTCGAACCAATCAACTGGCGTAAACGACGTAACAACTGTGAAGGTTTCAACTCACCAAACTCGGAATTCTGAAAAATTTGCTGAATTTTTTCTTTTTCAGACAAACCAGTACGTTTAATTAACGCTGATTTGAGTGCTGAATAAGGACGGTCTTGAGGAGGATCCACTATAATGTCCCTGACTTCATTCGCAAATTGTGGGCTTAATGAAGTTATTACTCTGCTGAATTTACCAAATTCAGTAGTTATACGATGAATTGAAAAGGCTGATTCGACCTGCGCGAACCAAAGCTCAGGATCAGCAGACCAGAATTCTGGAATTTTGAAGCTTGAAGAGACGGCTGTAACTTCAACTGGAGGTGAAGAAGCCAGGTGCTGTTCCGTGGCCATAACGGAGTGGATATATCACGTCGGGGTCACCAATGTATAAATCCTACTAGAAGATAGTTTAGAAAAATAAAAATTAGAAAATTATGGAGCAGAAATTAAAAATGACTTTATTGAAAAATAAACAACTTTTTTTTATCTGCCGTACATAACAACATAAAAAACAATTATTTAACCTTTTATTTACATATGTTTATATCGACTAGTCTGTGGCTATGGGTATGGCACATGCAAAATGTTATGGCACATAACAGAAGTCGATGTTTCTTAGCCTCTTCGGACCATAGTCCATCGTCATCTATTTTTCCCTGTCTTCTACGAGAAACTTTCTATTTGCTTTCCAAACTTGTTACGGACACATCTCGTTCTTCTGATTTTGCATCTTGTATAACAATTATCCACACGTCTAATAACTCTTTGTGAATGCATTACCTATAAAATAATATTACATGTCATTGTATGGATGTTAAATAAATAAAATAAATAAATCATCACGGTATATGAGATTTCTGATTCTCCTCATAATGACTTTTAGAGAATTGATACTTTGCATGTTCTATTATAATTACATAATGATTTTATTGTAATAAAATGTGTATAATAAAGCATTAAATTAACACATTGCACTATAAATAGATTACTCACCTTTTCTTTTACTAGTAGGTTCAAGTTTTCCAAATTTCTTCACATTAATATCTCGCAGCCAACTACACTAGTAATACTTATACGGTTTTAAACTCTGGAAACCGTTTAATTGCTCTTGGGTTTAAACACTTTCGTTGGTAACAAATAATTGATTATATCCATTGGCAAAATATTCAGAAAATCCCATATATCCTGCGAAAACCCACTTTCATCACAATCGTGCGGGTCAATATTACAAATTAACTCGATTTTTGGTAATTAGCGAAGTTGCATATCAGGTGATAGCTTCTTCTTGAAGTACACATACATTATAGAAACCATTAAATAATCTCGCACAATGAAATACGAGAGAAATTTGTTTTATAAGACAACAAACTTATTTCAAATTTTGAATTAGCGCTAAGGAAAACTCGCTTTGAATAGATGGCGTATATGTCGCTCGACCTCATTTATTTGCTAAATGAAATGAGTAACAAGCCGGGGGCAGTACAATCAGCTGTTTCGAAGGTTACGCGATCAGCTGAGTGCCCGCGCTCTATACAACCTTCTTCCACAAATCTCAACTTATGCAAATCTCTACCACTATGAAGTTGGCGCGCATTGAAATATTCGTTTCTGGGTTGTTCACATTCCAGTACTGTTTAGTGATGTTTGATTTTATAATTATATTTGAATTACAAACAAATGAAAATGTTGATATATTTGTTGTTACAATTTAAAAATAATCAAATGCATATTTTATATATGCTAAATAACTTTATCTATTTACAAATGATATGTAGGTACATATTTTTGGTATGAATTTAGCATATATTTTGTTTGTTAATAATAATAGTCTAATATTAATACTATTTAACTAACGGTATATAAAGACAATAAACATTTTATAATGTTATTTAAAAAATTGAAAGTAGAAAGGCCGGAAACGGCTAAATGTGAAACATGCAGAAGATAAAGTAAAATGTATGGGAAAAATAAAATCACCTTTCTAATAAAATAAATATACATATTTGTTATTTGATAATTACAGCTTTTGAATAGGTTTGTTAAACATGTACCTACCATAAGCAGTAATACAGATAGGTGATACGATTGTAATTAATCTATATTTACTACATTTTACTATGTTTTTACACGAACACTAAAATCGTAAATTCAAAATTTTTAGCAATTAAAAATTTTATTCTCTAAATCAGGGGCCTCCAGCCTACGGCCCGCAGATTTTGTCATTAGATCTGAATATTTGTGATTAGTGCAATTTGTTTGTAAGTTTTAATTAATATTCAACTAAGAATGTTATTATGACTGTTCTATTGCTTATATATTTTATAATTATCATATTTATATTATTATGGCACTTTAATTGAAAAAAGACTACAATTATTTAAAAATCAATGGCTGGTAGCATGATCAACTGATTAATGATGATTAGTGAGTAGTTAACTAACAGTTATAGAAAAACTAATTGTTGCATCTTTTATTTGAAGTATTTTTCTCCAAAATAATCCATAAATGATTGACAGAGGTAAAATACTGTTAGTCAACTGGTCACTAATAACCCTTAATCATTTTTTCATGTTCTTCTAACGTATTCAAATAGGCGAAGCTAGAAAATTTTATTAGGGGGTACCAGATACAAAAAAAATAACAATAATAACTGAACTAGGTTAATTGTGGCGACCTTGACCAATATTTAATTTTTAAATAACTTTGTAACTGTTAGAAACTGAGAAAAATGTTTCATATAAAATTTTATTGTTTTTTATAGTCTATTTACTGACAGACAAAATTTTGTTCGATAACTATCTCTTGTCAGTTTTTCTTCGATTTTTCGTTTTTCTCGGATCAGACCTATATTAATTAAGCTTTTTTTTACTCATTTTGATCCGTACTATACAGGCCGTCCCATTTAAGGTACGAATGCATTGGGATCTTGAGAACCGTAAGAGTTACGAGGTTGGTTAAATTAGAGAAAAGTTACCCCATTAGTGGGCCATTTTAGCGGTGTTTTGTTTGTTCGGAAAAAATGCATAGGTGACTAGATATGGACAAAAATGTAAATTTTTGCTCTTAATTCTGTCACGTGTCAAAAATTTAAGTTAGTTTGTTTACAACAGCAAACGGAAATCACGTGGACCGTAAATTTGTGTGTGTGTGAGAGAGACAGAGGAATGTCTTTGTGCGTGTAACAAACCGTGACGTCACGAATTTTACAGCGACGAAAGTTTATTAGCAAATTTATGAATGAAAAGTCGCATATTTCATGTTATTTTATATTACTTTAAATATTAAATGAAACGGATTTTACGATTTTATAAATAAAAGCGATTTTTTTAAAATGGCCACATTTTGTTATATAAGGGTGTGAAAATTTTGTATCTTTGGATTCAGAATAAAGAGATCTATTGAATAATCAAATAGAAAGCATGTTTCTATTTAAAATAAAAAAGTTCGTATCCATATTTTAAGAATCACTTGTTGAATTCTTTTTCAGTTTATCATTAAAATACCCATGTAAAATACAGATTCTTTGCTAATTAAACCAACTTCGTATCTCTTATAGTTCTCGAGATCGTAATGGTAGCCACTTAAAAATGAACAGTCTGTATATTTATTTTGAACATATATTTTTTATAATTCACACATTACATACATATAGTGTAAATAAACATGGTCTAAATATAAAATGGTTTTGACTTATATTAAACATATAAATTTGGTAGTTCATACACAGTACATACGAGTACATAGTATGTTCACCCAATTAATAGTAAACCTACATAAAACTAAAGGAATGATACCAGGAGGTGCTAAAAATGTTTTATTTTATTTCATTGCAATTTTTTTACATCCCTGTGTTGTTTCATATGTGCGACTAAGCAATGTTTATGTAAAAAAACATTTTTTACATTCATTGCACTGAAAATCTTTTACTCCAGTATGTTGTTTCATATGACTAGTTAAGTGTGATTTTTGTGTAAACCATTTTTTACATTCATTACATTGATAATCTTTAACATCAGTGTGTTGTTTCGTATGTCTCGTTAAGTATGATTTGTGTGTAAACCATTTTTTACATTCATTACATTGATAATCTTTAACACCAGTGTGTTGTTTCATATGTCTCGTTAAGTATGATTTGTGTGTAAACCATTTTTTACATTCATTACATTGATAATCTTTAACGCCAGTGTGCTGTTTCATATGTGTTACTAAGTTTGATTTATATGTAAACCATTTTTTACATTCATTACATTGATAATCTTTAACGCCAGTGTGTTGTTTCATATGTTTAACTAAGTTTGATTTTTCTGAAAACCATTTTTCACATTCATTACATTGAAAATCTTTAACGCCAGTGTGTTGTTTTATATGTATGGCTAAAGATGATTTTCGTGAAAACCATTTTTTACATTCATTACATTGATAATCTTTAATGCATCTGTGTAGTTTCATATGTGTAACTAAGTTTGATTTATATGTAAACCATTTTTTACATTCATTACATTGATAATCTTTAACGCCAGTGTGTTGTTTCATATGTTTAACTAAGTTTGATTTTTCTGAAAACCATTTTTCACATTCATTACATTGAAAATCTTTAATGCCAGTGTGTCGTTTTATATGTATGGTTAAAGATGATTTTCGTGAAAACCATTTTTTACATTCATTACATTGATAATCTTTAATGCATCTGTGTAGTTTCATATGTGTAACTAAGTTTGATTTTTTTGAAAACCATTTTTTACACTTATTACACTGAAATTCTTTGTTGTTACCACTTGCTACTGGTCGTGCAATTAGAATATTTCCGTCAGAGTTAATTTCATTATTATCAGAAACAACATCATGGTCATCAGAATTCTTATCATTTTCGTCGCCAATATCAACGCTGCTGTCTTCATGAAGATTAGTGTCTGTTAGAAGTGGGCTTTCAGCATTTCATGTAATAAATCAAGTTCACGGCCAGAGGGATATTCTGGTAGCGGGTCTTCTTTAATGGAAATTTGGTCCACTAATAAATATTTTACTTCTAGTTTATCATTTTTATCCAGCACTTCCTCTTTTATATAAACTTCATCCACTTGATATTAATCAAGTGGATGAAGTTTATAGTTTGTTAGATTACACTTGTCTGTCACGTTTATGTTGTCCGATGCCTCCTTGACCCACGCTTCCAGACGTACAGTGTTCTCCACACAGTCCTTAAATGAAGTAAACAATTGAAGTTTCTGTTCGCAAATGGAACAGAAGCGTAGCGGAAGCCTCAATTTGAAGATTGTCTGAAACATGAATTTTCATTGTAAAATTATGTTCATTAAGGATGTACAGGTGTCTCATTTTCGATGATTTTCTAAGGTATCTTGGGTAATATTAACATATACATAGAACAAACCTGTTTTCACATTCAGTCAACTTTTCGAGAGAAATTTAGTAGTCGCCACAGGACTTTTCCATCTTCATTTGGTTTTGAGCTACAGGTAAACACTCGTTTTTCGCTAATTTCGAAAATATCTCATTCATATCTTATATAGTATAATAGAGAAAAATTGTTTAGGCATATTTTGTACCGTTTTTTACTTAGAATAAAATGGCGTAATTCGTTTTTTTTTTTAAACTTACTAATTTTCGAGATATAACACAAACTTATATTTTTTAAGTGGGAACTTATGTTGAAAATTGTCATAGTCTCATCTTTTTGCTTATTTTATATGCTTTTCAATGATATACATATAACAAGTCTGCATTCTTTTGTTCTAAACATAAATAATTATTAATTATTAATTTTTGGAGAAAATATTAAAAATGACTAAGAAACAAATGAAAAACTATTACAGATCACCTTTTTACCTTCCGTCACCTATAGGTAAGGAAGGTATTGTCTTTGGTCAAAAAATTCGATGGTGAGTTTTCATTGAATAAACACGTTTTAGGGTCTTTACAATACGATTTTACTATTTTTACGATGATGTCTGTATGTGTGTGTGTGTGTGTGTTCGTGTGTGCGTGTGTGTGTGTGTATGTGTGTGTGTGTGGACCGCCTTTCGTGCACGATATCTCCAATACTAGAATTCCAAAAATTACAATTCTTGCGTATTCCTCTTCCTTACAACCATATGCAGACTTGATTAGATTTTGGTTATAATTGGTCAACCGGAAGTACCCTCATTTGAAGATTTTAACAGTTTTTCTTGAAAAATTCAGTTAAATGTTAATATAACTTAAAGAATATATTATTGTCTATACGATTTGATTGCATTTTATATTTGATATTCAACAGAAGAAGAATAACGATAATAAATTTTATATAAATTTCATAATTCAGCCAGCTATGCTAACTTAACCATGGAAACTGCTAATATATTCAGGTAATTCAAATTGACAGATGTCAGTATCAATAAAATGTAAATCAATAAAAGAATAAGGGAAGTAACTCTAGTGTTAGAAGTTTCTAGATATAAGAGAGACGATTACATTGGTTTGAACATGTCTTGAGGAGAGATGAATATATTAATAGAAGGTGGAAGAAACATACGAAGACCAAATATAAGATGAAAAGAGAGAGATACTCATATTCAGCGTCGAATAATTAAAAACTCATTAAGAGTGGCGCCGGCCTTGGGGGAAAGTTTGTTATTAATTATTGATAGGAATTTGAGATAAATAAATATTTGTTTAAAAATAGATAGGAAAATATGTGTGCATATATTGGTTAGTTTAGTTTGTGCATTCGAAAACTCAAAGTTTAAAAATAACTAATGAGTTTTTAACTGCCATTATCTGTCACTTAAAATTGTATTGTGAAAATATTTTTGGGTAAACGATAATGTTTGAATATTTGCTAATGACTGATAATTATTTTCGAATAGATTTTAAAAATGTCCAGTATCTGATAGAATATTAACTGCCGTATTATCTGTCACTTAAATTCTAATATGAAATATTTTAGGGTAATGATAATTGCTTTAATTACGTGATGTTTGAAAACTATTTGCAAAATTAATGATACTTTGAGTAATATAGAAATTTTGGATAATGGTATACTAATGTTCAGAAAATTTGTATAGCATATAATTATAAGAAAATTTTGCAGAGCAATAAAGAAATTTTTTCCGATGGTCAATTCTCAATAGAATTGACCAAAGTGTCGATGCCTGCAGGACGCGGTCAACCTCGGTGGCATGGCCTCCCTTATGCGGAGTTTTGTCGCAGGAAATATGGTATTATAGACATTATAAATAAAGACAATTTGTGCTTGCCTCGTGCACTTGTGGTTGCAGACTCTTTGTTAAAAAAAGAACAATGTTTTAAAGACATAGTGAGTGATAGACAGGGTGTCCAGCGTATGAGAGCACGGGATTTATTATTAAATGCGAATGTGTGTATAAATGAAAATGGTGCCGGTATTCCGGAACTTACTGAATTTCAACGTTATTTAACTCAATATAACATATGTGTATATGAGTATAATGGCCGTGGAAATGTGATATTTGAAGGTGCAAGAGGAAAAAATCTTCCAAGACTGAATCTCTTGTAACATCAAAATCACTATACAGTGATTAAAAGTTTAACGGCAACATTTTCATGCAAATATTTTTGTGAGCAATGTCATGTCCCTTACCATGTAAGAACAGGACATTCTTGCGAAAATATTTGTTATTTTTGTAAATTTAGTCCACCGTGCCCTCCTACCCTGGTTTTAATAAAATGTGATATGTGTGATAGAAAGTTTCGTGGACAGGAGTGCTATGACAATCATAAAAATGTAACATGCCAAAGACTTAAAAAATGTGATAAATGTTTAAAAACATACCTGCGGAAAAAGGAGGGGCGTCAGCATGTGTGTGGTGAGGCCTATTGTAAATTTTGTAATGACTATAAAAATTCTGGACATTTGTGTTATATGGTAAAAGACAATTCAAATTGCAAGGACAACAGTTTATTTATATATTATGATTTTGAAACACGTCAAGAAAAATCTGTTGGTGAAAATTATGAACACGAAGTAAATTTATGTGTAGCGCAACAATCATGTTCAGCTTGTTACAATAATACCGATCTAAAACAATTTTGTAGCTCATGTGGCATTCGTCAACATATCTTTACTACAGAACCCGTAAATTTTTTTTTAAGTTATGTAGTTCTTCCAAGGACTTCATTTTCTTCTGTAATATGTATTGCACATAATGCTAAATCCTTTGACTGTCAATTTATTTTAAAATATTTAGTTGAAGAGCAGAATATTAAACCAAAATTAATTTTAAATGGTTGCAAAATTATGATGATGCAATTTAATCATATAAAATTTGTAGATTCTCTAAATTATCTTCCTATGCCATTAGCAGCATTACCAAAAGCTATGGATTTACCGGCTTCGTTAAAAAAAGGTTTTTTTTCCTCATTTTTTTAATAAAATAGTTAATAAAAAATTATATGAAATATTAAATAATTTACCTTTACAACCTCGCGACGCATTATTCGGTGGTAGGACAGGCAATACCGTTTTATATAAAAAAAAATTAAAAATGATGAAAAAATTAAATATGTAGATGTGTGTTCTCTTTATCCATATGTTTGCAAATATGGTAAATATCCGATAGGCCACCCAAAAATTTATGTTGGTACTGAATGTGATATATTGTGCCCTGACAATAATATTGATCAAGTCGAAGGATTGATTAAGTGTACTGTGTTACCATCCCGGGATATTTTTCATCCGGTACTACCGCGAAAGGCACATGGGAAACTCATGTTTGCTTTATGTCGGACTTGTTGTGATGAGCTACAACAACGTGATTGTTGTCACAGTGACTCTGAAAGACAATTTGTGGGAACCTGGGTTGTAGACGAAGTGCGTCGCGCCGTCGCCGTAGGTTATAAAATTTTAAAAGTGCACGAGGTTTGGCAGTATGAAGTGACAATTTACAATAAAGACACAAAAAAGGTGGTTTGTTTGTGGAGTATATAAACAATTTTTTAAAAATGAAGCAAGAGGCCAGTGGTTACCCCGCAGACTGTGTTGACGATGCTGCTAAAGCACGTTACATAAGAAGTTACGAAGACAACGAGGGAATTCAACTTGATCCGTCTCAAATTGAGAAAAATGCAGGGAAACGTTCCAACGCCAAGCTTATGTTGAATTCTTTCTGGTGTGAGATAAAGTTATATTATAATATATTTTATAATATTTAATTATTTTTTCTGATTACAGGAAAATTTGCGCAAGCAGAAAACAGATCGCGTACATCAACTGTTTCTTCGGCTGCTGAATTATATGATTTGCTTGCTAATCCAGCAGTGCAAGTGAATAGGATTATCCCCGCTGGAGATCAGATGATGTACGTAAACTGTGTACACAAAGAAGAAGCGATGGAGCAGCTACCCACGGTGAACGTCGTCATAGCTGCATACACTACAGCTCAGGCTCGACTACGTCTTTATGAGTTTTTAGAACCTCTGGATCGTAGAGTTTTATACTACGATACAGATTCTATTATATATTGTCATTCGTCTGGTGAATATGAACCATCAACCGGAAATTACCTGGGAGATCTAACAGATGAATTAGAAGGTTATGGTTCAGGTAGTTATATAGTAGAATTTGTATGTGGGGGTCCTAAAAATTATGTTTATAAAGTGTTGTCGGCAACAACAGGCAATATGAAAGAAGTATGTAAAGTGAAAGGCGTAACTTTAAACTTTAAAACCAGTGAGACAGTAAATTTTAATTGTTTAAAAAATTTAGTTTTTCATAATCATGAAAATCCCGTACTATATTTTAATAGTATTAGGTGTACAGATGACCATAAAGTGATAACAAAAAAAGAAAAAAATCTGTTGTAGCCAGCACAATACCTCTCGCCACTTCCTTTTTTTGGTTACATAAGTATAGGGCGCGAACAGTAATGTTACATTTTTGGGCTTCACAAGCAGATGTGTGGGCCCGTTTCACAATGATAATTAGTAATTATGTACATAGATGTCAAATGTTAGAATTTTTCATTAAAAATTTTAAGATTTTCTAAATTTACGTCAATTTATCACCAGGAGTTTAAAATTTACTTGTATGCCTTAGATATTTAACATTTAATTCTGCTCCACATGGAATTGGAAAATCACTAAATTTAGAATGAGAAATTTATACATAATTACTAGCTATCATTCTGACATGGGCCTCCATATCTGCTTGTCAAGGCCAACAAAATCATATGACTGCTCGCTCCCTATTGTATTTAACATTTCTTGTATACTCTACACCAAAAATTCTACTTACGCATATATCTATTCCATATATATTTAGATTGTTTAATTTTAAATTCATTTTTGATGAAGAAATTTTGTCCTCTTCTAATTTTTCGAAATGTTTCCAATTCTATTAATACATTAAGAAATAATATCATGTATGTACTTCCCAGAAAAACTCTTCAGTAATGTCTTCGGATTTCTGACACTGACATTTATCTGTCAGTTACAAAAAAATTAAATTTTCAACTATTTTCCATGGCCATTCTTTCGGCTGTAAAATTTATTATAACAGATTATTTTACATATTATATTTCTTTTATCTCTAAATCTATAGAATATATTATAAAATATTTAAATGTATCAGAAAGAAAATTTATTTTTCTTTAATATTATCAAGAAAAAATTTCAAAAAATATTATTTAGAAGATTTTTTTTCAAGAATCTTCTACTTCCGGTTGTTCAATTGTTACCAAAACCTTTTCAGATCTTCCCATGAATGTCCGATTGGGAAATACGTAGTTAAACAAATTTAAAGTCTTATAGTTTTTGAGTAATCGTCCTTCCAACATCCTACATACATACACACACACATACATCCACACACACACACACACACACACACACACACACACACACACACACACACACACACACACACACACACACACACACACACACACACACACACACACACACACACACACACAGACATCATCGTAAAAATGTTAAAATCGGATTGTAGGGACCTTAAAACGTGCTTATTCAATAAAATCTGGATATGCGATTTTTAGCATGAATCCAATACCTCTCTTAGCGAGAGGTAAAAAGACATTTAGTATTAAGTTTATGAAGCGTAGATTAATAGATGATGTAAATAGTGTGCCATACGGTGTGAAAAAAGTAAAGTTTAGTTAGTTTTTATTTATTTATTTGTATATTAATTATTGTGTATGTATTTTAGTGTAAGTTTTTAGTTTTATGTAAATTTATTTATGTATTTCCTTGTTTATATATTGTTATTATTTAAATATTATAAAATTATTTTATTTCGTTTAAATGAAATTATATAAACTGTCCCTGATTTTTTCAAATATTACAGACATAAATTTGTAGTGTTATTGTTAAATTATTAGAGTCAGTTTAATTATTTACTATGTAAATGTATAAAAAAATTATTTTAAATTTCAGTAATTTTGTGAATATGAACTCGTAAATACAATTATTCAAATGCATTCCAAATATATGTATAAATAAATTTTACTAATAATTTATTTTTAATTACTTAACTTGTATATATAAATGGATTTGAAGTGTTTAACTATCACTATGCAATCCAAGTTTATAGTATTTACGTAAACCAGCAATATTTTCAAGCATGGCAGTGATAGAAGTTTCCAAACATTACGTCGTACAATCATCTGAGAATTGGGATGATGATGAAGATTCTCCCACATATAAACCGCTAGAGAATATAAGAAATAAGAAAATTCTATTACATCCAAGTGGATACCGCCTTTCGAAAACTGCAAAGAGAACTTTCCGTATGGAGGAACGAAGAAGATGGCAGAATTTAACCACTGTGACAAGCCCCAAAGCGGCAAATTGGTAGAGGAACATAAATAAAATTTATTATGTATTTTGTATAAAATATATTTATTTATTTTTATATTTACAAAATAAAATATTTATTAACAATTACTGACTTTTATTGAAATAATAATAAAACATGTACCTTACAAATTCATCATTTTCATGTTGATTATTATTGAACAAATTTATAAAATCATTATGTTTATAAAAATTTATTCGAAATAACAAATACATTAAACAATAATAACCACAAACAGATGATGTGGCGTCTTGCAAAGGGCGTGTGTTGTAAGTCCACTTCTTTGTATTTTTCTTAAGGAAGTCTCTATGTTGTTGTACATACGGCGGTCGTCCATAACTATCGAAGTAAGTACCATATCCCTCTCGATCAATAAAAATTGCTATCCAGTGGGTACCAGGTAAAGTATCAGGGTCTGTATTAACTATAATGGCACATGGAAAATTAACCTGCCGTGGTAAATTGTTAGCAGCATAAACACCATAGTCGCATGTATTTTTGAAATATTTTCTAAATATTCTTTGTATAAATGCAGCATTCATTTTGTTTAATAGTACAAATGATTTCATCAAACTAAATTTTATTTCATAGTTATATGATTATATATACATAGGGGAGTAGTAAATAAGTCAATATATTAACATTTAAATATACATATATTATTATCATTTAAAAATACGAATACACTTTATTAACTACCATAATCTACAATTACATTTCTATTCTTATCAATTTCAATAATGTTATCAAACTCCGCGTATATTACACAATTTACTGTCTCTATTAAAGAAGACTCAAAACCAACTTCGATCCTTAAAGAACCATGACGTGTCAAATTCCAGTGTGTCATTGAATTTGCTGAAAGGTCTGGAGTTAAGTCAAATGCCGCCAAACAATAGCCATCTGGATAACTGGTTCTGTCGATCTCGTTCCCACTGTTTCCAAAGTGTATGCCTGTTCCGGAAAATAATGTATTGTACATCTGAATGTATGATTTTGTATCACCAAAAGACGGCTGTAATGGCTTCGATGGTAGTTGCTGTCCATTTACGCATAGCGACAAGTAATTTATTTTAAAATTTTCAAAGTTAAAAGGAATAGTTTTGTAATCGCCGTTGAATGCTTTATTGGATACAAATCCAATTATGCATCTTTTCGGAAGCTGTCCTAAGAAAATATTATCCATAGATTTTCCTTGAATCCCCGCTGGGATGGTAACAGCTTTCACTTCGGCTCTAGTAACAGGATACTTGGCAGTAGACATTTCCAAAGCTTTATTATGGGCCAAATAAATACTTGGATTTAATTTTACACGACGAACAAGTAATGTGGCCTCGTTAATTTGTACTTTGAAGTTTGAGTCGGTTGCTAGTAAATTAAAACTATCCCTTAATCGAACTAGTACTCTCATTTCAACGTCGTTAAGTAAAAAAATTTCTTGATTGAAAATATCCGCATGAAGATGTTAGATCATATCAACATTTTTACTCTTCTCAGTTAATTTTTGTCGCTTATTATATCCTGGATTGGCAGCTATATCTGTATAATTCATTTTTCCAGCTTCATCAGTATACTATATAGTTGAAGTAAGGTGAGATTTTTTAGCGTCTTTTCCATAATTTAATAAAGTTTCAATATATGCTCTGTAGGCGTAAGTATTGTTAGGAGGAGATACAAGTTTTTGATTTAAATATATGTCCACTTGACTAAAAATTGAATGAAGCCAGTTATTAATAGGTGCTACATTAGAACCGTCTTCCAAGGCAGAATTATCAGATTTAACAATTTTTGCGTTTATATAAATCATAGTTTGAGATAAATCAAGATAGTCTTCTCCCTGGCCAGGTATTACAAATTCAATGGGTCCGTCTTCAGTGATGGAGGATAAAGGTTTATAATTTACCCATTGTCCACTTTCAATACTAGTTTGTGTAGGAGGTATAGCAAATAAATCTAATTCTGTTTTTATACATTCACAGGACTGAGCGTGTAGAAATGCCATTTTAGTCAAATATGTCTGTCTGTCTAGAGCGTTTCTTGTTCTTTACAGTAGCACGTACAGTTTTATAATGAGTAGGTTTCTTAGTCATTCGCTTTTTTTTATAACCAGCCCCACTGATTATTTTTTCAATTTTATCTTCTGCTTTACGTTTTAAATTGACCCCCGCTTCAGCGAGACGTTTCTTGAATGATTCTTTTGGTGACTGTTTTGTTGTCAAATCACCCAAAAAATTAAAGCCTGTGTTAACTGCTTCTTTACCAAGTGCCCCTACACCTTTCTTTATTAACGGAAAAATACTTCTAAACAATCCACTAAAAAAACTTCCTAACCCATGACCCCGTTGATATCGACCTTTATATACAGAACCAACACCATTCCCGGCCTGTAAATTGTAATATTCCTGATACGGACAAGTTTTCATGATGTTCGTCGGAAATGTAGTTTAACACTCAACGTTCCAAATTGAAATGGTGTTAGAAAACCATCATTGGTCCTTATATCTATTTCTATATTTGAAAATTCTCTTCTCAACACAGGAACGAAATGAGGTTGCGCGTATGATATCATTTCATTAGATCCGAAAACATATTTATCAGTTTTAACGTGTACAATTCTTAACAACTGACTAACATCACCAACTAGCTGAGGTTCAATGATGTCACAATAAATAAATAACTGTGGAGGAATACCTAGCATTAAATTAGGCAAATTAATTGAAGTCTCTTGCTCAAATATATCAGTAAATGGTGAATAACCAAGTTGCAATGCTAGCCGAGGAGATAGTTTCAGGGCATGGACCTCTGTCTTTTCAAATTGTGGTGACACTCGTTTTTCTATTTGATCATAAGTAAATGTTACATATTTCTTAACTGGTGTATCCTCGTTCAATTGTTGTACTGCCTCATAAAGACTTTTATTCATTTCTTGTATTACTGCATCAATACTTTCATAATTTTTTGTAGGAATTTTTGCATGTACAATATTTACTGGTGCATTTTCTTCTTGCTTTGTTTTTAACATCATTTTAACTTTATTTTCTCTTTCATTAACATTGTAGATTGAGCAGGGATATATAATTTCTGACAGTGCAACCTCCCAAGAACCATTTAATTTTATATTTTGGGGCAGCTGTGTAGTATAATTTGTGGTTTTATTATTCGGAAAATATTGCATAGAGCTATTACTAGGCAAAGTTATAAAAAATTCTTTCTCATTCATTTTGTAATACACGAAGTGAATTTGCAGGAATCCAGGAATTAAACTTATCACTGTAACCTCTCCACTTGACAAGTAATTTCTTTCTGTTGCCTGTGCCTTTTGTAGCTAATATTTTATCTACTTTATACATAGTATCAGATTCTATATAAACTCGCTGCAGCTCGGTTTTGTAGAAAGTGCCCTCTATAACTTCATTATTTAAATCTTTTAATTTATAAACAGTTGGAATTCTGTTACTAATCGCATTTATTTTAAATAATTCCTCACTCCAATTAGATTCGTATCCCTTCTCAAACATATTTTTATATTTGGATATACGTACGACATCTCCAATTTTAAATTTTTGCTGATTTTCTTTTATTTTTAGTTTATTTTTATTCTGAATTCTCCATATATCTAATATATTATTATCATTTACTTCAAAAGGAGACATTTTTATTGATCGATGTTTTGTTTTATTATAAGCAGAAAACAGGTCTTGTAAAACATCGATATATCTATATGTATTTTTATAAGTAAAATAACGATACATTTTTGTTTTCAAAGTTCTGTTAAATCTTTCAACAAAACAAGCTTTTATATCGGAATTATGCGTCACATAGGATTTAACATCATTTTCCTTTAAAAATGAGCGAACTTTTTTTGCAATGAATTCCGACCCCTTATCCGTTTGTAAGTAAATTGGTTTTCTCTCATTAAATATATTTTCAAATGCTTGAATGACTGAGGAGGGTTTCTTATCCTCTAATGGGATAGCCCAAGCATACATGCTAAAGACATCAATGACTGTTAAAATGTATTTGTAATTATCGTTGTATCGGCTTAACTTGCGCATATCATTCAAGTCTGCTTGGAAGAGGTCATTTATATTTGAAACATTGTATTTATTTCTTACAAAATGTTTTCGCGCTGGTTTATGTAATGTATATGCATCCTGCGAGCTAATCCATTTTCGTATATCTTCTGTTTTATATTTACCTTTCATAGAATTTATAATATTATTTACACCCGAAAATCCTGCTGGATTTGTCGCATCAAAATAAATTTTCGATAAACTTTTATCCATTTTACAATGTAAATCGCTTCCATTCAATTTTTTTAACTTTTGCTATTTCAGACGAATCGTCTTTTATATGATCTCGTCTTCTTTTATTTCTCGCAGGAGTTTGAATGTCTGATATAGATGTAAAAAGTTTTTTTCTTCGTGGATTATTAATTAATTCTAATGGAATATTTATTTCTTTTAGTGTATTCAAAAAATGTTCCCAACCCTCAGGATTACTACGTTTTCCACGTCTTACAATATCCCCCACTAAATCTGATATATTTGAATTTGGAATTTGTTTTCCATGTATTGATACTAAACCTTTTTCATTCCACGTCACTGCCCCGTCTAATTTTAATTTTTGTATTATCAATTGAGCTTTGTCTTGATGAGATTTAGGAATAACATTTATTATATTTTTGATATCGTCTTTCGTTTCTGCAGCTATTTTTGATTCTGTAATAATTTCCTGCTTGATCGATCCTGTTTCACCGTCTTTCTTCTCTAAAGCTAATTTTGAATCTGAAGTAAATTCATGTTCGATAGGTAATTTAATAGGTTCTCTACTTTGTTTCTGAAAGTATAAATATCTTTGCAATATTTCTTGGTACTTTATCCATTTTTCATGTTCTGATGATTTTAAACTTAAAATATTTTTCATGTCTTTATCTAGCTGACTAGATATAGTTTCTTTCTCATTATTATTACTATGTAAGCGATTTAAATTTTCTGGTGATATTAAGACCATTTTTCTAGCATGCTTCATTTTTAATTTTTAAATAAACTACTTAGTACACCAGTTAACAAAGGGGCTAATAAAAGAGGAAGGAATGCTCCGCCCGACTGTACTAACACACGTTTTTTAACTTTCCAGCTATCACCACGTTTTGTAAGTTTCCTTAAAATGTTTTTATGTCTTACAAGTGAAGCTTGCTGTTTTCGACTGAGGGGAACCGTACCATGCAAAATATTATAAACACATTCACAGATGCACTTAACAGAGTTGCAGTCAGCGTTTTTTAATAACACCAGTCTGTCCTTTGATTTCAATTTATGCAGTGCTCGCAGATATTCTGCATGGTTTATCACAGCGCTGGTCATTGTTATGAAATAATTGTAGGCAAGTGTTTGCTGCTAGTAGGTATACAGTGGGGTTTCTGGACCACTTTGCGTCGGATGGCATGTGTTCATCGACATTGACCATGGGGGTAGTTTTTTAGCTGTGGGGGGTAGTTCTTGAGGAAAGAATTTGTGTGTTGAGGGCAGTTTTTTGGCAACCCTTATGTGTTTTGAAGAGACAAAGAGACAGAGAGGGGCATAGAAGAACGACACCCCGCTGGTGGTGGGGTTGTTCTTGAGAAAGAATTTGTGTGTTGAGGGTAGTTCTTTGGCAACCCTTATGTGTTTTGAAGAGACAGAGAGAGAGACCGAGAGACAGAGAGACAGACAGAGAGACATACAAGAACAACACCCCACTGCTGGATGGTGTGATATTGTTGCAGACTTGTTTTAACCTGTTTTTTTGTTATCAACATGGACAGCAGGATGTATGCTGATATGAATTGTCGGTGATAATTTTTTTCCAAGAATTTTTACAGGAAATGGCGTGTGATATGGTATCTGCATCCGTTTTCTGTGATAATGTTTTGTAAACAAGTACAGGATGTTTGCTGATATGAATTGTCGGTGATAAAAATTATTCCAAGAATTTTTGCAGGAAGTTGGTGTGTGATATTGTTGCAGACTTGTTTTAACCTGTTTTTTGTTATCAACACGGACAGCTGCAGGATGTATGGCTGATATGAATTGTCGGTGATAATTTTTTTTCCAAGAATTTTTTACAGGAAATGGTGTGTGTGTGTGTGTGTGTGTGTGTGTGTGTGTGTGTGTGATATGGTATCTGCATCCGTTTTCTGTGATAATGTTTTGTAAACAAGTACAGGATGTTTGCTGATATGAATTGTCGGTGATAAAAATTATTCCAAGAATTTTTGCAGGAAGTTGGTGTGTGATATTGTTGCAGACTTGTTTTAACCTGTTTTTTGTTATCAACACGGACAGCAGCAGCAGGATGTATGCTGATATGAATTGTCGGTGATAATTTTTTTCCAAGAATTTTTACAGGAAATGGCGTGTGATATGGTATCTGCATCCGTTTTTTGTGATAATGTTTTGTAAACAAGTACAGGATGTTTGCTGATATGAATTGTCGGTGATAAAAATTATTCCAAGAATTTTTGCAGGAAGTTGGTGTGTGATATTGTTGCAGACTTGTTTTAACCTGTTTTTTGTTATCAACACGGACAGCTGCAGGATGTATGGCTGATATGAATTGTCGGTGATAATTTTTTTTCAAGAATTTTTTACAGGAAATGGTGTGTGTGTGTGTGTGTGTGTGTGTGTGTGTGTGTGTGTGTGTGTGTGTGTGTGTGTGTGATATGGTATCTGCATCCGTTTTCTGTGATAATGTTTTGTAAACAAGTACAGGATGTTTGCTGATATGAATTGTCGGTGATAATTTTTTTCCAAGAAGTTCGTGTTGATAAATTGCGGGGGCGGGGGCGGGGCGGGGGCGGGGAGGGGTGGTCAATATGCAATAGTTTTCTATTTCATTTATAACAGTAATATTCAATCATATCTGTTTCATAATATTGAAATAATATTTGACACAGTAGATTCATTTATATTAATAGTATTGAAATCAAAGTATGGATCACTAAATTTGGGCAATTTATGTATTAGTTATTTATTTGAACTTTCTGATTTAATAAATCGTACAATTACTTACCTCCAATCTTTAAATTTTTATTATTATAATTAAAATATAACAAATCTGTTAAATATGATTGGAATATTATTAATAGCATTTATAATTTATTTAATGATGTTAATGTGCACGACTTAGCAATAAGAGAAATAATTATGTACTATTCTAAATATTAATGGAAAGTATTGTTAATGTAGAATATTTATAATAAAATAAAATAGTGTTAGATACATTGTTTTTATTTAACCTTTAATATTATTTGTGGATTTTGGATTTATTTATATTGGATATGGTATATTGAGTTTTAAAGAAATAAAAAATATTTAACATGTTTTATACAATATGTTTTATTTAAATTTTTTATATACATATATATATTAAAATACTTATATTATTTTGCTTACTTTGACTACACATTTAACTGTTTTCTATTTTATTTAAAAGTTTAACAATATTAATTATAATATTAATTTCATTAATTGGAATATTAGCAGTTTTTTCCCAAGAATAAATGGGCATATGGGCGACCAACGAAAATGTTCAAAAACTGGAATATCTCCTTTTTTATAATTATGTAAAATAATTATTACAAAATGGACAAAGTACTTTGTTATTTATTGTTGTATAATAAAATCCAACTCGTGACAAGTCTTCTACGTTGATATTTTTTTTTTGAAATGTGGATGGTCGGTTACATTCATTTTCAAATGTATTATTTCTATAAAAAAATATAATTTTTTTTACAAATATAAATATAATAATGGTGCTAATTTTCCAAAATTATTTATTACATTCAATACAATATTTTTTAATGGGGTAAACATTCCCGACTTGGTCACCAATGTTGTCATCAGCAATTAGAGGATGATCAGTGCAGTGTCTATAATTCTGGAATTCCTTGTCATCCCGCCATGCCTTGGGAAATTTGCTCCACTGACTGTCAATCTGGGTTCCAGCGAATGTCATAATAAATTCCATTGGTAAACTGCTTATTTCTTCTTCTAACATAAAGTGCAAAATTCCACAATCATTAAACTTTTTAAATGATGTCAATAAATTAAAACGCTGGTTGTACCAATCTTTCAATAAGTATACATGGCTTAATGCACAGTATTGCGAATAATTACATAAATTTAATTTAGAAGATTCATGTAATTCTTTTAATGAAGGACAACCGAAACATTCAATATTAATAATTTTTAATTTATGCAAACCTAAGATATCATTCAACCATTTTATTTTCTCATGTCCTTTAACATAAATTTTGTAAGCACCAGTGAACATGTCACAAACAATATTCTTTAAAAGAGTGTAATTTATATCGCCCGAATTCCATTCTAAATGATGATATTTATTCGATAGCCACCGTACATTTTTTTGACTTCTAGTATTCAAATCAGAGAAAGAATAAGGAGGTAAAAATAATTTAAAGTCATATGAATTCGTATCAATATTTAAAACAGAAATTTCTTTACAAATAAAAGTAATATTATCAGCGAAATCAAATATTTGGAATCCCTGCAAATCCGCTATGAAAACAGACATATTTATACTGTATTACGTTCAGAAATCAAATGACTGTATGAAATCTTATAAAAGAGTTATATTCATTAGTGATATATACTTTTACTTGATAGGTGAATATAAGCCCCTCCCTCTTTGAATTATCATTCAACATTAGTTTTACTTATCCAACTATTATATTTATTATCGAATCCAAGCCATTTAACATAAACCATATCACCCTTCTTTTTTAAAACTTTTTCAACAAGATATACATCAGGATACTTTACTTTCTGCATTTCATATTCATAAAATCCTCCTTTTATAACTTGTCCAGACTGATCTTTAAGAATATAAGTAATTGGATTTGTTAATTGAACCAAATGTATAGTAAATATTTCATTAGACCAATTGGGAGTATAACCTTTCACAAAAGCCCCTCTATATTTGCTTATTCGCACAAAGTCACCTACATTAAATTTTGCTTTCCCAACCATTTTAATATTACTGTAAACACTGTCAAGAAGTAATTTTTCATTCTTTTTACTAACTTCTATAGGTTTCATATTAATAGTTCTGTGTTTTGTATTGTTATACTTTTCCGTAAGTTTTGGTAATAAACTCAACCACTTGTATGTACCTTGTAAACTAAATTCTTTCCACATCATTAATTTTAAAGTGCGATTAACACGCTCAACGACCGATGCTTTTTTAGTACTATAGCTTGAATAATGATTAATATTATATTTATTTATTAAATTTTGAAAATTTTGATTATAAAATTCTTTTCCCAGATCAGTTTGTAAATTTTGAGGAATTCGATTACTACTAAGCATTATACTTTTCATAGCTGCTGAAATTTCAGAACCTGTTTTATTTTTAACAGGCTTGGTCCACAAAAATTTGGAAAATACATCAATTACAACTAAAATGTAGCGATAACCTTTATTTATTCTAGCGTAGGGAATCATTTCAACCAAATCAGCCTGGAATAAGTCATCTATTCCTTTTGTAATTACACGCCTTCTGTGAAAGTTCACGCGAGCAGGTCTATGTAATTCTTCTACAATTTCACGCTTAATTTTCGACATAGTACACTGAAGTTTCAAGTAAAATTTCCATATATAATTGTTGAAAATTAACACTTAATGGGCCAGAATATATTTGTAATTCATCCCCTTTAACAATGTTTTTATTCGTTAAAGCAAATATGGGTTTCGATTTATTTAAACTATAGTTCAAAACTCCATTATCATTACTTAATCTGACTTCTAAAATTTTACCACTGTAAGGAAAAATATAAGAATCTGAGTTATTTGTAGAGTATATATTATTTTTAAATTGTAAATGTAAATTAATATGGGCAATAAATTTCAAATTTTGCTTTATTTTTAATAATTCAGATGAGATAAAATTCTCAACTTTATTTATTTTACGATGAAGCTCCAAATTTACTGTTATATCTTTTATATGTTTTTTAACCTTATGATGCTCAATGTGACGACCGAACTTGTCAAGAGTCATTATTAGAATGATGCTATTTTATAATACCCGCTTCTTTTATCTCCTCGATTATTGATATAATTTCATTATCGTGACCTGTGTGACCAGCATCACGTGATGCAATTAAAAGACGCAGTCGATCAACCAATTCATTTACATTATCCCAGTACACATACTCCACAGGATTTTTAGTTAATTTTTTTAAATAACTCCCACCTGACTTGGAACTTGTTTTTTTAGATATCAACCGTATATTTTTTAAAGCTGGACTTCCACCCGACGTGGAACTTGGTCTTTTATAAATTAAACTTGCTTTTTTAACAGCTGAAACAACTTTTTTCTGAGGATCTAACATTGGGGCAATAATAGAAGTATATTTCTGAGATCTTGTTCCTGAAAACTGTTCGCTGTCGCTATAATTTCGTCGGGCAGCGTTCGTTCTTTTTACAATATCAGCATAATTTTTACGATCGGTCTCAGTATAACCCAATGGTTGTTTTTTAAATAATAGCTCATATAAACCCGGTGTGCCAACAAACTTTAGCTCTTGTATAACTATATCTTTACCCACAATTTTTAACTCGGAATCACCTATAAAAAATTTATCAGTATTCACATCATGACGCACGCCATATTTAAAATCAAATGAATCTTTGTCATCTGTTACCATTTCTTCAACGTATTGTCGAGGTAATGGCTCATACTGGTCTAAATACTCCCTGAATGAGGGTTCCTGAGTCAAATTCAAAATATCGTCTCTAGTTATTGATGGATGGCCTTCAATCATGGATGATTGATTTTCAATAAATACGTCATCGTTATCACCATCCTCATTTATTGATTCTGCCACTACACTTGTTTCTAGAAATTTAGGGCCTAATAAAGTTTCATTTTTTTCAGATATTTCTTCATCCTCTACTTCTCCTTTCGGTTCACTTTTAACTTCTTCTTTTATATTGGCCATTGGTAAATGAACTGCAATATCTTTTAAAGATTTAATTATTGGCTTATACTGCGATTCTAATTCAATTTTTCTACGTAATGAACCAAGCCTAAGGTTTTTAAGCTTCTGCTTAATAATATTACGAGTATTAATTATATCTTTTGTTAATCTTTCATTCATTTTTTAATTTGTGTACAATAATATTAAAACCAATAAACCAGCTTTAAACAGCTATTAGCTAAAACAATAGGCGAAACAGGTGTTTAAATTTACAAAACTGTTACTAGTAGAAACAGGTAAAAAATAGATCTGTATGATAATCAAACAGGTTCAAAACCTGTTAGTCAGCTCATAACCAGATAAAAAAACAGATCTGATAGCTGTATAAACAACTCAAAAACAGATATGACTTAAATTCAATCTGTTTATTTAACGTGTTCCAGATGTTTACTGTATTAGAGCTAACCAGCAACTGAAGCCTCTCAGCTCCCGGCATTGTTATTTATTATAATATATTTATCAAAGCCTGTACGGTAACGCCCCCTATTTAAGTCACTTTCTTTGTTAATAACCACAAACCCGTATTTATTACTCCAACAAAAAGAACAAAGGTCCTTAAACTTTTCATATGGCATATCTGTATTCACGTGATCAGCATATACATGCTTTAAATTCATATCATCTTGTTTAAATAATATTAATAGGTTAACATTATCCCGTATAAGATGTTTGGGGATTCTGGTATAAGTCTGACATAAATAAAAACAATTTATAGCTTTATGGCGACCCATGCAAAAATATTCTCTAATTACATCCTGTTTATCACATGCTACATCATCAAATATAAACACAGAATTGCATTGCGCATTGCACGGCTTCTCAATATCCACGTTTTCATTATATGCAAAGTAACCTATTCCTTCAATGGGTTCTAGTAACATGTTTAAATACTGATATTTAGGTTGGAATAATGATTTTGAATATATATAGACATTCGAAAAACATAGGCCATTTTCATGCTCTAGAAGAGCAATCATAACATTTGTTTTACCACACCCGGAAGGGCCTGCTATAATACATCGTACTATATCCGGTAACAATGCACTATGGTGCGGCTCACTTCTAGCATTATTAAAATCATAATTTTTAACCTCAAGGTTATGGATTTGCTTTACAGTCTGCATTTTATTATAAATACGCGTGTGAACTTTACACTACCACAGTTCGTCACTGACTGCGTAAGAGGTAAGAAGTGTGCTCCTTAAATAGTCATGATGAGAGTGAAGAAGAAATCTGACGGAAGTTTATCGTTCCGCAACGTAGTCAACCGCGCGCGGAAAGCAATAAAGACAAATAGTAGTGGTTCTGATTTAAATAAATCTGCAAGAATCGCTTTACGAACGGTTAAGAGAATAAAGCGAAAAATTAAAAATCCAAGAGTTATACCTGTACCGAAAACCGGAGGATTCCTTCCATTAATTCCAATTTTCGCCGGATTGAGCGCTCTAGGCGCACTTGGCGGTGGTGCTGCAGGTATCGCCAAGGCTGTCCACGACGCAAAAGCTGCTACCGAGCAATTGAAAGAAGCTCAGCGTCATAATAAGATGATGGAATCCATCGCCATGGGAAAGGGCCTCTACCTCAAGCCATATCGGAAAGGACTAGGACTGTATTTAAAAAACTCCCAGTAGAATTGCCATTAAGGGCATTAACTAATATTGATCTTCGAAAATATGCAAAAGAACTGAAAATTCCATTTTTTAAAGGAGTTTTCATGCGTAATAGTTTACCCAAACATGTAAATCGTAACGAATGCGCCATTGTTAATTTGGATAATATTGACGGGCCGGGTACACACTGGGTTGCTTATAAAAAATATAATAATTTAGTTATATATTTTGACAGTTATGGAAACTTAGCGCCACCAAAAGAACTAGTTAGTTATTTTGGAAATAGATGCTCAATACACTACAATTACAGTAGGTACCAACCTAATAACAGTGTAAAATGCGGTCACTTGTGTTTAGCATTTCTATATGAATAAGTCTGAATACGCTTCAGTACTAATTGAGCCGTCATGTCATACACATTTACTCTTTTCAGTACTAATTCAGTTATAACTCAAATTTTTCACCCACCGATTATACTCGATGATGGTTCGGAATATTTACTCGGGTTAATAAATTTTGGAGTATATAATGCAATACCAAATATTGATAATCAAAATAATAAATTTTATATTGGTAGTGATGTAATTACTATTCCAGAAGGTTCTTACGAAATAGATGATATAAATAAATTCTTACAAAAAAAGTTAGATACGGGCACTGAATTAAATATTGTAGCAAATAATAATACTCTTAAGTGTGAAGTTAAAAGCAATAAGGAAATAAATTTTACATCAAACGAATCAATAGGTGATATTCTTGGGTTTAAACCACGTAAATTAGAAGCTAATAAATCACATGAATCAGATAACCCTGTTTCTATAATTAAAGTAAATGCAATATGTATTGAGTGTAGCATTACTACAAATTCTTATTCAAATAGTAAAAATGTGCATATAATTCATGAATTTTTCCCGCGCGTCCCGCCAGGATTCAAAATTATAGAGGCTCCAAATCAAATAATCTATTTACCAATCAACACACGAGTCATAACTTCGTTAACCCTTAAAATAGTAGATCAAAACGACAAATTAGTTAATTTCAGAGGTGAAGTCGTCACGGTAAGACTACATCTTAAAAAACAAAATGGGGATTAATTTTAATCATACTGCTCGTATGTATATAAATACTGCACGAAACTGTAATTACATCATTCGTAAGAAGTCTGTTGAAGGGTTAACACCCATCAATTATCAGTTTCTAAAATCACTTGGGTATAAAGTTCAATCTGGATAAACGGAGAAAGCGGATAAAATCATTAATTATTTGGATTGGAGTTCAGTATAAAAAATCAAAAAAAAAAATTCTTTACATTCACCAAAATGAATGCTAATATATTAAACGTGTCAGAAAAGGCCTTATTTGATGATTCAATCAGTCATGCGGAAAAGCACACGCATCAGCCTTATGCCTCCGGAACTTTAAACAATAATGATGAAATTCGCATTCCAATACAGCAACAAGACTTGTACACTCTACCATGGAATAGTTTACTTTATATTGAGGGTAAACTTCTCACGCATGATAATAAAGTGTCGACCACAGCTAAATTGGTTAACAATGCATTTGCCTTCTTATTTAGTGAAATTCGATATGAAATTGGGGGAATAGTAATAGATAGAGTTCGAAATCCCGGAATAACTTCAACTATGAAGAGTTATGTCTCTTACAATGCAAATGAGAGTAAACGTTTACAAAATGCTGGTTGGTTACCTTTGGGTGATACAAAACATATAATTGATAGTCATGGTAATTTCAACGTATGCATCCCCCTCAATATGCTTTTGGGATTTTGCGAAGATTTTAAAAAAATTGTCCTAAATTTACAACATGAATTAGTTCTCATACGAAGCAGCACTGACCTCAATGCAATTGAAAACAGCGCCACCAATGAAAATATGAAAATTGAATTAAGTAAAGTTTACTGGAAGATTCCACATATATCGGTTGCTGATACTGAACGACTGATGCTTATGAAGTATATAGAGAACAGCATTAATTTGGAGATAGCATTCCGTAGCTGGGAACTTCATGAATATCCACTCCTGCAGAAAACACAACGTCATTCCTGGCCAATCAAAACTACATCACAGTTGGAAACGCCGCGTTTTGTCATCGTGGGATTTCAAACAAATCGAAAAAATAAGCTTAATAAGGACATGAGTAAATTTGATCACTGTAATTTGAGTAATATCAAGTTGTATTTAAATTCTGATATGTACCCATATGATAATTTAAATTTGAATATTAAAAATAACCATTGGGCTATGTTATATGAAATGTACACCCAATTTCAGTTGTCTTACTATGAGCGACCATGTGAGCCAATATTTACACCTAATGAATTTATAAATACAGCACCTCTAGCGGTTATAGATTGCTCGCATCAAAGTGAGACATTGAAATCGGGTAATGTTGATATAAGACTGGAATTTGAAACAAATGAAAACGTGCCCGAAAATACAACTGCATACTGTTTAATTATACACGATAAAATAATTAACTATAATCCATTAACAAATATTGTTAGTAACATGTAAATGTATTTTGTTTTTGAAATAAATGTTTTACAATAATTCAGCAACTTTCATTTAAAAAAACCTTATGTATTCTTCTCCTTTTCCCTCGTATTGTTCAATCAATCGAACGGAACCAGTTTGGATATTGTGTATGGTGAGTTATAATGAAAGTCATTGCCGTTATCTGGTTGGTGTGTCTTTTACAAAACATGGGGGTGAATAAATTAGCGATTAAGCAATAATATAGCACTCATTCCATTCTTCACATTGTTTTTAAAAATACATAGGCGTAAACTATCTTTTACTTTTCATAAGTAAATTACAAATTGCAAACAAACCACAGCCAGCCGTAAAACCCAACTAAGTTCTACGCCTATATATGATGTACATATAAAAAAAAATGTAATAACTATAAAAAAGAACTCTACTAATTACCCATAAAAACACAACACATTTTACAAAATTTACTTTTTTACAAACAAATAAATAATTAAATAAAACAAAATAAATTTATTACAGCGCCAACCAACCAAAACAGTTTCTTTTATTTCAAGGGTGGTCCAAGTATTAACACAGACTGTTATAGATACAATTTTTAAACTTGACAAATTTTAGTGCATATTTTCTTAAAAAAGTAAAAATTTATTAAATATTAAAACTTACAATTGTTGGACATGTACACACGAAACACTGAGTGGCGTTTTCCAAACGATATATCTTTGTCTAAATTGTTTTTAACAGTTACGGTTTTTTTCCTTTTGTTCCATACATTTTTTAGATAAAGCCGGAAGCACATCTTTGATTAACACTATGACATTTAAATAATGTCTTAGGGATTGTTTTCGAACAGCACTAGAAAAATACATAAAATATTTATATTAAAACTTACAATTGTTGGAAATGCGCACACACGGAAAACGGAGAGGCGTATTTCCAAGCAATGGACTCGTATTAACCATTTTTCCTTTTTCAACTAAATTAGTTACATTATAAACACGTATATAATACTTGTAACCTATTATTAAAAAGTAAAATTTTATTAAATATTAAAACTTACAATTGTTGGAAATACACACACGGGACACCAGGAGGCGTATTTCCAAACGGTATATGTTCTTTGTTTAAATTCCGCCCCGCCCCCGCCCCCGCAATTTATCAACACGAACTTCTTGGAAAAAAATTATCACCGACAATTCATATCAGCATACATCCTGCTGCTGCTGTCCGTGTTGATAACAATAAACAGGTTTAAACACGTCTACAACAATATCACACACACACACACACACACACACACACACACACACACCAACTTCCTGCAAAAATTCTTGGAATAATTTTATCACCGACAATTCATATCAGCAAACATCCTGTACTTGTTTACAAAACATTATCACAGGAAACGGATGCAGATACCATATCACACACACACACACACCATTTCCTGTAAAAAATTCTTGGAAAAAAATTATCACCGACAATTCATATCAGCATACATCCTGCTGCTGCTGTCCGTGTTGATAACAAAAAACAGGTTAAAACACGTCTGCAACAATATCACACACCAACTTCCTGCAAAAATTCTTGGAATAATTTTATCACCGACAATTCATATCAGCAAACATCCTGTACTTGTTTACAAAACATTATCACAGGAAACGGATGCAGATACCATATCACACACACACACACACACACACACACACACACACACACACACACACACACACACCATTTCCTGTAAAAAATTCTTGGAAAAAAATTATCACCGACAATTCATATCAGCCATACATCCTGCAGCTGTCCGTGTTGATAACAAAAAACAGGTTAAAACAAGTCTGCAACAATATCACACACCAACTTCCTGCAAAAATTCTTGGAATAATTTTTATCACCGACAATTCATATCAGCAAACATCCTGTACTTGTTTACAAAACATTATCACAGGAAACGGATGCAGATACCATATCACACACACACACACCATTTCCTGTAAAAAATTCTTGGAAAAAAAATTATCACCGACAATTCATATCAGCCATACATCCTGCAGCTGTCCGTGTTGATAACAAAAAACAGGTTAAAACAAGTCTGCAACAATATCACACACCAACTTCCTGCAAAAATTCTTGGAATAATTTTTATCACCGACAATTCATATCAGCAAACATCCTGTACTTGTTTACAAAACATTATCACAGGAAACGGATGCAGATACCATATCACACGCCATTTCCTGTAAAAATTCTTGAAAAAAAATTATCACCGACAATTCATATCAGCATACATCCTGCTGTCCATGTTGATAACAAAAAACAGGTTAAAACAAGTCTGCAACAATATCACACCATCCAGTAGTGGGGTGTTGTTCTTGTATGTCTCTCTGTCTGTCTCTCTGTCTCTCGGTCTCTCTCTCTGTCTCTTCAAAACACATAAGGGTTGCCAAAGAACTACCCTCAACACACAAATTCTTTCTCAAGAACAACCCCACCACCAGCGGGGTGTCGTTCTTCTATGCCCCTCTCTGTCTCTTTGTCTCTTCAAAACACATAAGGGTTGCCAAAAAACTGCCCTCAACACACAAATTCTTTCCTCAAGAACTACCCCCCACAGCTAAAAAACTACCCCCATGGTCAATGTCGATGAACACATGGCCAAAGAACTACCCTCAACACACAAATTCTTTCTCAAGAACAACCCCACCACCAGCGGGGTGTCGTTCTTCTATGCCCCTCTCTGTCTCTTTGTCTCTTCAAAACACATAAGGGTTGCCAAAAAACTGCCCTCGACACACAAATTCTTTCCTCAAGAACTACCCCCCACAGCTAAAAAACTACCCCCATGGTCAATGTCGATGAACACATGGCCAAAGAACTACCCTCAACACACAAATTCTTTCTCAAGAACAACCCCACCACCAGCGGGGTGTCGTTCTTCTATGCCCCTCTCTGTCTCTTTGTCTCTTCAAAACACATAAGGGTTGCCAAAAAACTGCCCTCAACACACAAATTCTTTCCTCAAGAACTACCCCCCACAGCTAAAAAACTACCCCCATGGTCAATGTCGATGAACACATGCCATCCGACGCAAAGTGGTCCAGAAACCCCACTGTATACCTACTGCTGCTGTATTTATACCTGTTTTTAGGTAAATACACATATGTATGGCCAGCATGTGACGTACGAAAACGCAGCCAATCAGGTGTGTTTTGTTTAAGATCAAAAATCAAATAACCGTGTAGTTCTGAAGTTGCATCATTGTATGCTTCTTGTATAAATTTTACATTTTCTGGAAATATTTGTCGTGACAGATGTAATATTTGCGCCTTGTCACGAGGATTTTTAAAATAAATTATATAATTTGCATTAAGAGATGTCTCGTTGACCTTTTCCTTGGTGAAATAAATTTTGAGTAAGAAAAAACATAGACAAATTTTTATGATGTGACCATTTTGTAAATATATCAACAACTCGTTGATCTGCTTCAGACATCAAATCATCAATTATTATTAAATAAGGATCATTCCCATCTATGTTGTCGATATCAGGTAAACCTTCAATAAACTCTACTCCTTTTATTGTACTAAATAAGTTTTGCCAAGCTCCATAATGCCAAGAAATTTTTCCAAAATTAGTATCACTCATGTCTGTAATATTCGCCAGAAATTTTTTAACAAAGTAAGATTTTCCACTACCGGAGGGGCCAGCTATTATAGCTGAAAACGGGTGTTGAAATTTATAAGCCATGTTGTCAGTATGAGGTATGAAATAAAACTAAAGTATTTGTAACTTTATTTAATATATTTATTACTATCGAAATACATACAAGTAAAATTTATTATTTATTCATTCAACATATGTAGGTACATAAACTCGTAATAATTATATTTCTACAAATTCTAATAATGTTGCTTGTTTGCCAGGTCCATATTGTTTTACACCTGTATATTTTAAACTCCATTTGGTAACGGAGTTTTTCAGCTGGGATAATTCTTCGTCGGATAAATCATCAAAACGCGCGGGAAGATATAGCATGAATTCTTCACACTCTGCAATAATCTTTCTTCCAAATGTTGTATTTACAGCCTTTATGTCAACTAGTTTATACAATTTATCTTTTTCCAAGTTCGATATCTTCATACGGGGTTTCGTATCTGATAACTGGCCTCGCAGATTTAATTTAGAAAAGTCCATATCTAAGAACAAATTTTACAAGTGATTACAATAAATAATTAAGTGATTTAAATATAACCTTACCTAGCTTGTTCTTGCTACTGAATAGTGAATATTGCAGATCTTTCTCGATACTAATAGAATTTATAAAACCTACATTTATATATTATGCATATGCAGAGCTGGGCAAATTACTTTCAAAAAGTAATTGAATACAATTACAATTACTTTAACCAAAATGTAATTAAATTACCAATTACTTTTGCATTGTAATTGACATTTTAATTACTTTTTCAATTACTATACTAAAAAAATCTTTTACCTTACAGTAAATAAAACAAAAAATAATACTACACTGTTTAATATGAAATACAACATAAATAAAAATAATAAGAGTAATAAAACAAATCTGTTTAGGGTAAGAAAACCTGCCTCACTTTCAGGTAGACACGAAAGTGACCCTTCATATAGTGGGATGCAAATGTTCTAAAGTAATTTGGAATTTCCGTAACACAAGTTACCTATATAAAGGTTGAGTCTGGGAAGATGCCCACCCCCTCACCGCCGTTTAACTTCTTAATTATAAGTAATAGAAAAAATACTCATATAAAAGGTTTATTTTTACCTCTCGCTAAGAGAGGTATTGGATTCATGCTAAAAATCGCATATCCAGATTTTATTGAATAAGCACGTTTTAAGGTCCCTACAATCCGATTTTAACATTTTTACGATGATGTCTGTGTGTGTGTGTGTGTGTGTGTGTGGATGTGTGTGTGTGGGATGTTGGAAGGACGGTTACTCAAAAACTATAAGACTTAAAATTTGTTTAACAACGTATTTCCCAATCGGACATTCATGGGAAGATCTGAAAAGGTTTTGGTAACAATTGGACAACCGGAAGTAGAAGATTCTTGAAAAAAAATCTTCTAAATATTATTTTTTGAAAATTTTTCTTGATAATATTAAAGAAAAATAAATTCTGTTTCTGATACATTTAAATATTTTTATACATATTTTATAGATTTAGAGATAAAAGGAATATAATATATAAAATAATGTAATTAATTTTACAACCGAAAAGATGCCATGAAAAATAGTTGCAAATTTAAATTATTTGTAACTGACAGATAAATGTCAGTGTCAGAAATAATGACTAATGAAAGAAAAATGTATTTGGAGAATATGAAGAGAAAGTAAACAAGGTTGTTCGAATTGAAAATTGCTGTTACCAGCCTAATATTTATATATGGTAAACTCTACTTTGTAATTTATTGTAACATAATTTATGGTAAAATATCTTTATGTTGAGACATGCTATTATTGAATAATAAAGAAGTTTATACGTCATAGATTGATATGAATATATTATATGTATTTATAAAAATATTCTTTGCTTTATGCATACAGCCAGGTAAAATATACGGCGAGAGGTTATGTGCTGGCCACATCAGATTTTTTATTTAAATATACTATTTATTTTTTATTGAAATATACTATTTGATGGCAGATGTAGATATTTTTTATAAAGTCATGTTTACAAGATACGACTATCAACTTTTATTTTTTAATAGCAACCTATAATTATTTTACTAAAATATAAACCGCCATTTTGTCTCTTTTCAACGATATAAATGTTTGTATATCAAAAATATGAAAAAAATCGAGATTACTTGTAATAAATATGTTGAAAGTGTGGACATCTTCCCAGACCTACCCTGGTATATGTGTACATGGTTATTAAAAATACTTTATACTGATTTATATGAAACCCTATATGAAGACATTGCAAATTCCTTGAAAAGTATATTATTACTATTAGGATTCAGAAAAAATAATAAATTATAACTTAAGTAAAAGTCCAAAATACGTCGTACGTCCCAACGTGCATGACAAGTTGCATTTGTAACCTGTTGTTACACCCACAACGCAGGTAACCTAGGCTTCGCCCGAAACCCGGGGATTCCCTTACTTGTTGGTTCAAAATGGTAATTTATATTTAAAACCCAACTTTTCAAAAGTAATTGAGTACAATTACTTTTTTTTACAAAGTAATTAATTACAAATTACAAGTTGGACGAAAGTAATTTAATTAGTAATTAATTACCAAAAGTAATTAATTAATGCCCATCTCTGTGCATATGGCTGTTTTCTCCTCCATCCTTGAGCTGACATCCGTCACCACAAATTCAAAGATCATTAAAAAGCAATTAAAAAGCAGGTCATTAGAAAGCAAACATACGTCACCACAAATTCCTAGGTCATTAGAAAGCAAACATACGTCACCACAAATTCCAGGAAGTCATTAAAAAGCAATTAAAAAGTCATTAAATCAGGTCAATAGAAAGCAAACATACGTCACCACAAATTCCAGGATGTCATTAAAAAGCAATTAAATGCAATTAGTCTGCATTCCTGAAATTCCAATGTCATTAGAAAGCAAACATACGTCACCACAAATTCCAGGAAGTCATTAAAAAGCAATTAAAAAGTCATTAAAAAGCAATTAGTCTGCATTCCAGAGCGGTCACTGGCGCCAGTTAATGAGTTTTTAATTACCCCCACTAAAAAGCAATTAGGGTCTCGCGACTTGGGGGACCACTTACTACTCACAGTACTTCTTAATAATACACATTTAAGTATAAAATAAATTATGAAATGCCAATTATCAACGTTAGATGCTTTTAAAGCCATTTTGGCGCTGCGATCTTATTTTCAATCCCCCAGAGTTTCTGTATTCTGGACCCAATAGCAACAACGTTAAATTTATAACACACCCTAGAGTGTTATTAGGTATATAACAACCCTGAAAGCAGGGTTGTTATGATAACAATAACGTAACGGTCGGACATTAAAATAATTTACGTTGGTAATATAAATATACGTCAAACGTCATTGTAAATGACAAAATTTCATTCTATGTCACTATACGAATAATAATATAGGTGTACTGTGTTAATATGGTAGATGACGGTAGTGAATTAGTCGCACATAATCAACAACGACACAATAAAACGACAAGATTCGAATAACTCAAAGAACGGATAGAGTTTCGAATGAAGGATTTCATAATAAGTCAAAATCAATAGACGCACTACTAGCATCGAAAAAATTAAAATAGAAGTGGGCGGATCACGTTTTTAGAATGATAAACCATTAAGGCAATAATATCACAGAATGGACACTGCGAGCATAAATGAGGTAGAGACAAACCGTGCTGTTAGAATTTAGTAGAAAAAATAATTAAAACAAATATTCTTCCAAACAGATAATATTCTGGCATTGTTTATTTATTTATTTATTTATTAATATATATATATATATATATATATATATATATATATATATATATATACGGGGTAAACCCATTTACAGTGAAAAAAAAAATACAATAATTTGTATAAACATAGCAGCATAGGACAAACAATGGTAAATATGTATGTATGATTAATAAGCAAAATGGTATGAAGTAATGTGGCAATATTGAATAATGAAGATGATTATAGTTTGTAGTAAATACATAAGTAATAAGGTTAATACACATATAATATCTTATCTAAGTTATTTAAACAGAGCTTTCAGATTTGTTTTAGAGCAATTGAATAAATCTACATTTGATGAGTGATAATTTACTGTTCTTTGACATCGTAACATAGGTGAATTAAACATTAATTATTGGAAACAGACGGTATTGAAAAAATATCACTAGTTCTAGTTAAATATGTAGGAACTTTAAAATTTAGTAAACTTAGCAATTCTGGACAATTTATTGTATAATTAATAATGTCAAGGATGAATTTTAGGTCATATATTATTCTCCGTTCCTCTAAAGTATTTAATGATAATAAAGAATGAAAATCAAACACTTGATGTAGTTTCACAGAAATTTTATTAGCAAAAAATGTTTTATCGATTTCAGCTTGTTAGGCCATCTTCAGAAACACACGTTGACTGAATAATGTACAAATTTTTCACAGTTTAAATACAAATTGTACAAAGATTAACAGTAAATTTCATAAACCAAAGTCTTAAGAGTAGCTGAATGAAACAAATCTACCTGGTCATTAAGACTTTGGTTAATGAATTTTACTGTTAATCTTTGTACAATTTGTATTTAAACTGTGAAAAATTTGTAAATTATTCAGTCAACGTTTGTTTCTGAAGATGGCCTAACAAGCTAAAATCGATAAAACATTTTTTGCTAATAAAATTTCTGTGAAACTACATCAAGTGTTTGATTTTCATTCTTTGTCCATAATGTTTCACCAAGTGCCAACGGCCGAAACCTTTAATACTATTAATGATAATAATTTTTGGATGAAATTGTACGATAAGTTATCAACTGGAATATTTAATTTGTAGTTAACAATTCGAAGAAATTTATGTTGAACTTTTTCAATATTTAGTTTTCTATTGTTGTAATGTGGACACCATACGGTTGAGCCATATTCTAAACCAGTGCGAACTAATGAGCAATAAAGTGTTTTTAAAGTAATAATATTATTAAAAGGTTTTGTTGTTCGTTGAATGAAACCAAGCATTTTTAGTGATTTTTTAACTGAAATTTCATTATGTAATATGAAGGTCAAAGTTATGTCAAAATAAAACCCTAAATCTTTAATATGATCTACAATAGGTAAAATGGCATTATTTAACTGATAATTGAATTGTATGGGTTCTGTTATTCTGTGGAATCTAATGACGTTACATTTTTCAATATTTAGATACATATTATTAGATGTGCACCAAGCAAGAAGAGAATCTATACAATTTTGAATTTTAATACAGTCATTAACTGTTCGTATCCCCAAATAAAATTTAAGGTCGTCTGCATAAAGTAGGTAAGGGACGTCTTCGAAGACAAATTTATATCGTTTATGAATAATAGGAATAGCATAGGCCCCAAATGAGATCCTTGAGGTACTCCACTTGTTGCAATAAAACTGCAGGAAAGATGTGATTTAATTTTAACACGTAAGGTTCTGTTATGGATGTACGAAGATAACCAAGATAATAATGGGTCACGAATACCTAAAGCTTTTAATTTCATAATTAACAAGTTGTGATCGACTTTATCAAACGCTTTACTAAAATCTGTGTATACCGCGTCAACTTGTATTCTATTATTAAAGCATTTTAAAATGTAATCTTCATATAGAACTAGATTTGTTACGGTGGATTTCCCGTTCAGAAAACCGTTTTGTTGAGGAATGATTATTTTTGTTATTTCGGGGGAAATTTTTTGAAGAACAATCTTTTCAAAAATTTTTGGTATGGCCGATAAAATTGTAATTAGACGGTAACAGCCAATGTCCGATTTATCACCAGATTTATGAATAGGTGTAATGTGACCCGTTTTCCAAATAGTTGGAAAATGACCGTATTTTAAAGATTTATTGAAAAGGATAAATAGTGGGTAACTAAGTTCGTTTGCACAGACGTGCAATAGTTTTGGTGGTATAACATCTGGACCTGGTCCTTTGATAAATGCATTAAATATGTCAGTAACGGACAAGTGACAAGTGGAGATATCGACTTGATTTAAATAATCTGGAATATAATTTGTAGTGGTGGTATTGTTAACTGTGTATACGCTAGAGAATTGTTGAACAAACAAATTAGCAATTCCAGAGATATCACTCTGTGTATTAGAATTTAGGTACATATTCATTGGTAAATCGTTGTTTTTGCGAGTACAATTAACATAATTCCAGAATGATTTTACATTAGAATGAATCGAGTTTTCAACATTGTTCAAATATATATTGTAACATTGATTACTTAACAATTTACACTGTGTTCTTAATTTAGAGAAAATATTATAGTCTTCAACAGACTTTGTTGTCTTATATGCCATGTGTGCTTCTTTCTTCTGAATAACTAGCTGAATTAATTCACTTGAGTACCAAACAGGAAAGCGTCTTTTTTTGATTCGTTTTGTAGGAACGTGTAAATTAATGGCGTGGTACACAACATAATAAAAACAATTCACTGCACTATCAATATCCATATCATTTAATACGCACCAGTTAAAATTTTGAAGAGAGTTAGAAATAGATGTATAATTAGCACGGTGAAAATCGTGCACTAACATGTTGTAATCTAAGGTTTGCACTTTAGTGTTTTTAGTGGTTGTTATTTCAATTGGGGAATGATGTATGTCGGCCGGAAGAATGGGATCAGGTGAGTGTATAGTTGAATAGTAATAGTTGTTGGTGATGATCAGATCGAGAATTCTCCCATTGTGATTTCGAGTATCGTTTATTTGTTTTAAATGTAAGAAATTTAACATGTCTATTACGAGTCTATCTTGTGGAGTATAAGACATAACTTCCTTGAGGTTAAGATCATTCCAAAGAACATTGGGTAAATTATAATCTCCAAATAAGAAGATAGGGTAGTCAATGTATTTGTTTATTATTTGTTCTACCTCAGTAAAATGAGCTTCATAACTTGCCATATTGGATCTTGGTGGTATATAAGTACAACCAATTATAATGTTCACATGTTCTAATTTAACAACGACAAATAAATGCTCCACGTCATTATTTGTTAATTTTATGGGCATTGAAGAATATTTGTTGTTAATAGCAATGAGAACGCCTCCACCTGATTGCTTATTGCTGGTGTGTATATCTCTATCTTGTCTGAAGATATTGAAATTATGGAGACCTATTTCAGAGGATGATATGTCGGAGCTTAGATTAGTTTCGGTAAATATAATTATATCATAAAGAAAGGGCGTAGATGAGGATCGTAATGCATGTAATTTAGTTCTTAATCCGTTCACGTTCTGGTAATAAATATTTAGTTGGATTGAGGCATTCCATTTTTTGAGTATTTAGATTTTATGATTTTCGGGCAACCATTAACGTACGTAATTGTTAAATTCTGTTCACCATTATTTATTCTCGTAGTGAGTTCCTCTTTTAATGATTTAAGGTACTGAGTTTCTTAAGGAGTTCGGTCAGCTCCAATCCTGAATGGAAGGTCTTTTGGTAGCCGTTTCTTGTTCTTTAAAATATGAATAACATCCCTTGAGTGATTCAATAATACTTTCAGAGGTCTTATTTTGTTCTCGGAGGGTTTTCCTAGACGGAACGATTTCATTTTGTTTAAATTTATATTAATGTTGCCGTTTTCAGTAATTTTATCAATATCGTGTTTATTTTTTATTGCCTTATTGGTTTCATCAAGTTCTGTTAAATTGTAAATAATAATATTCGATGCTCCATAAATTCTCGACTGATGTTTCTTTCTCAATTATGTGATTTTTAAAGGAAATAAAATCCTCTCTTAGTGACATAATTAATGTTTTAAGATCATTGTTGCTAGTATTATTTTTATCTTGACATGTGTTACGGTTTAAAATTGATGTGGTGACATTTTGCTCCAATATATTATTGCCCTAGATATACGTACCTTCCTATCGTCTAAATCTGGTTTCCCTCGTCGTATTCTTATTATTGTTTTGTCGATCCATCGTGTATCTTTATATTTTTATAGTGTTTCGTCCAATAAATTCTCTCTGCCTTCTTATTGTAATTATATTTCAAATGTTCCTATAGTGTTATTTATGTAAAATATGTTTCATTTCGAATCTATAACTTACCTAAATCCCTTTTCTGGTTAGGTTAGGTTAGGTTTCTAATCTATTTCATGTATTCTTCAATAGTTTATTCTTTGGCGACCCACAAGGTTATTTGTTTACATCGCGCTTGACATGTTTCTAGTTGTAGAATTGCGACAGCGGCGTGCGTGAATTATTTTTATTGTATTTCTTCTTTTTATTTTGTGGTTGTTTTTTTGCGCCATCTTCATCCGGCAAAAACTTCTTGGTTCCGGAAAAAGTTTTGAGCATCGTGGAATTCTGATACAGACTCTGTTATGGGGTAGATGTGTTTTCTTTTGACGAGTATTTTGGCACGTGGTTGATGGTTGGCGTGATTTAGTTTTGACGCGAGTGGAGTACCCGATTGTTGTTTTGGACCAGTTTTTGGTTTCGCCATTGTTGCGGTTCTGTACTACGTCGGGAGTGCTCGAGTGACTTTCCAGTGTTGTGTATTTTGGTGGGTGCTTCGTGTGGTGTCACGAGCATCTTTTCCGAGTTCTGGAAGTCACCTCTCTTCGGAGGATTTGCGAACTCTGCCGTCAGCGTCTCCATTCTTGTGAACATCTCCAGATGGTGTAGCGCCGCATGCCATCGTCCTCATCCCGTCGACCGACTGCCGTCTACCCCATCACCATTCCTGGATACCTCACCGCCACTGTAGATAAGTTGCAGACTTTTTTTGTTCATATGAATCTCTTATTGTTGTCTACTGAAAGCGACCATTTTGTTCATATTCTTGTAACGTTATTAATTATTTGTGTAGTAGGTCGTCATTATTGGACGACATATCAAGTTTCATCGTTATTTAGGGTCGTTGTGCCTAACACACGATATAGTAATTTTGTCTAGTTTTGTCCGTCGCGAATTGTCCGTCGCCCGTCTCAACTGGCTGTGAATTGCTCTGCGTCGTATGGTTGGCCAACAATGGACGTTTGTAGATGTGTATCGGGTTACGGGCGTATTCGAGTCGTGTAATTTATCTTTATATTCTTTTCTTTACTTTTATATTTTTCTTGAAACTTTTGTTCTATTTTAGAAAGCCTTAATATTGTCGTTTTCAGGCCACAACAGATCACGGTAGGTATCAGTATATTGCGTTTTCGTAATTTTCACGTTAAAAATTACGTGGCACCCATTCAACCCCTTTTGGGGTTGTTCACCAAATTTTACCCTCTCCCTCCTCCACTGTTTAAAAGCTGGCGGCCGCACACCAGAATATCTAGGGTGCGTTAAGTAATTTTTATCGCGTTGCGCGAAGCTCGTTACAAATTTTGGCGCCCAACGTGGGGCCATAAACGTCAGGAGGCCATAAACATGGGGCCATAAACGTCAGGAGGCCATAAACTTTATGGGGCCATAAACGTTAGGGGGCCTTAAACATAAAAGGGCCTTGTTCATTTTTATTGTTGGCTCCATTGTTGTCTCCATTGTTGCCTTCATTGTTGTGCCCATTGTTGTTGTAATTGTTGCGGCCATTGTTGTGTTTATTGTTGCAGTCAGTGTAGGCACAATTGTTAAGGCCATATCGTTCAAGGCCATAAACGTTAAAGGGCCTTCTTTTTATATAATTTTCATTGTCGTGGTCATTGCTAAGGCCATCGATTGTTTATATTTCTTTTTTTGGGTTGGAAAAGAAAGGGAAAATTCTTTAACGGTTTTCTTTCTCAATTATTTAGGTTCTTTGGTTACGTTTGGGTTGTTTGTATTTTATTCATTGGGTACCCTTAGTTTGATTTTCCTTGGTCATGATGGAACCGTCTCGTTTGAGTAGAGATGAACTAGAGTATGAGTTGAATGTCCGAAGTCTCTCAAATACTAGTCATTTGAATGTTCATGCTATGCGAAGAGAATTGGCAAAGAGAATAAAAGCTGAAGAAATTGGAGAGTTGGTCAATGTTCCTAGCGTCGCGTTGAATCCGTCCGAAGAAGTCGACATCTGTACACAAAAAATTGTTGAACTTCAAGGATTAATTGCAGATTTTAGTGGAACTACCTCTAGCAATGAATTTATACGTAACAGCACAAAAATTCAACACATTCTTTCCCGATTAGCCAGGATTACGAGTAATGATGATGAAATTAAAGCGTCTGTGAGACAATTAGGTGACCGAATTCGCGCTGAAGAGGATAAGTTAATCGAAAAAACGGATTTGGGCGACGAACGTCAACAACTGAAAGAGGCGAATACTAAAACCGATAATTCTGCTGTTAGTATACCGGTAAGTCATAGGAAACAAATTCCTGTTGCCCAATGGGGTATAAAATTTTCAGGAGACAGACACGAAATGAGTGTCAATGCCTTTCTAGAAAAAGTAACAGATTACCAAGTTTCTCGAAACGTATCATCGGCAGACCTATGTAACTCCGCAATAGAATTGCTGGAAGGACCCGCCCTCACTTGGTACAGATCGGTAAGGTCAAAAATAAATTCTTGGGATGATTTTGTCATACTTCTGAAGGGAGAGTATGAACCCTTCGACTACGGATTGGTATTATGGGAAGAAATTCGCGCACGTACGCAGGGAAGCGAGGAGCCAGTAGGTGCTTACATGGCGTGTATGATTAATTTATTTAATAGACTCCCTAAACCGCCGACAGAAGAAAAATTGCAAGTTCTGCGACGAAATGTTCTACCGTATTATATTGAGGGCATTGGATTGACTAAAATCGGGACTGTTGACAGCTTGCTGACGGTGTGCAAACAACTGGAAATCAATCGGAAGATGGCAGAAAAATTTCAACCTCCACCATCTCCTAAGAAAAAATTATTGGAACCCGACTTAGCCTATCATTGTCGTACACGAGCTGTCAATGCTAGTGCTGCTGAAGTACCAACGCCCCCTCGTAGGAGTTTTAGCTGTTGGAATTGTCAGGAGGAGGGACATCGAGCCCGAGATTGTGATCGAACAGAACGAAAGAAGTGTTTCGAATGTGGGAAGTTAGGCGTTACGAAAAAAACTTGTCCCAAATGTTCGGGAAACGGACAAGCGAGACGCTAAATGATCGTACGGCGTCTCTCGCTAATTCAAGTCCGGCCAAACAGATGGAATATGAGAAAAACTTGGCAGTGGTTAATTTTATTATTTCCCATTTGAGTAGAGACGAGCGACCGTATTTAGAAATTTCTGTTCTTGGGTTTAAATTTTTGGGTCTCCTTGATTCGGGGGCTACTCGGTCCATTATTGGGATGAGGACTTGGGAAATATTACAGGAAATGACTTATAAGCTGGACAAAGTGGACGCGCCTGTGTGCATTATGGCGGATGGAAAGGAATGCAATAGTTTGGGGTCTGTGACGGTGCCAGTCTCTCTTATTGATCGGGTCAAGTTGATTACATTTTTGGTAGTGCCGGAAGTAACTAGTGAAGTTATATTGGGTATGGATTTCTGGTGTGCCATGGGTATTGTCCCGGATCTGAGAAGGAATGAGTGGCATTTTACAGCGACATCCGCAGCGCATGCGTCCACTGTCATGACATCAGACTTAACAAAAGAACTACAAAATACACTTCATACTATGTTAAAGACAAATTGGAATAGGATTACGGAGAAAATAGGTTGCACAACTTTAGTGGAACATAAAATTCAGACAGATTCGGATCCAATAAAGCAGAGATACTATCCAGTATCACCTGCCATGCAAAAACACATAGATGACGAACTGGAGCAAATGCTGAAGGATGATATTGTTGAGCCTTCATCTAGTCCTTGGGCCTCACCTATTTTAATGGTGCCAAAAAAGGATTGTGGCTATCGATTCTGCATCGATGTCAGGAAACTGAACAGGGTGACAAAAAAGGATGCATATCCGATCCCATATGTTACTGGTATTTTAGATCGTTTACGAGGAGCCAAATATCTTAGCTCCCTTGATATCAAATCTGCGTATTGGCAGATTCCCATGGATCCTGATAGTCGTGAGTACACTGCTTTACTGTTCCCGGTAGGGGACTATACCAATTCAAACGTATGCCTTTTGGGCTGACTAATGCTCCTGCTACGTGGCAACGCTTAATAGATCGTGTTTTAGGGCCGGACCTCGAACCTTTTGTGTTTGTTTATTTAGACGACGTAATTGTTATTTCTGAAAATTTTGAGCAACATCTGGAGATCTTGCAGAAGATTTTCGATCGTATTTTTGCTGCTGGGATAACACTTAGTAAGGATAAGTGTCAGTTTTGTCGACCGGAGCTCCGATATTTGGCTATGTGGTGAATAAACAAGGTTTGAGAGTCGATCCCGATAAAGTAAAGGCTATTTTAGACATACCCCCACCCACTTCTGTATTTGAAGTACGGAGTTTTCTAGGCATGACGTCTTGGTATCGACGTTTTGTAAAGGACTTTTCTACTATAAGTGCTCCTCTATCGAATTTACTGAAGAAAGGTAGAAAATGGGTTTGGTCGGACGAGTGTCACAACGCATTCCAATCGCTGAAAGAACACTTAATAGCAGCTCCTATTTTGACTTGTCCGGATTTTTCCTTACCGTTTGTGGTACAGACTGACGCCAGCGCCTTTGGACTCGGTGCTGTATTGACCCAAAATTTTCCTGATGGAGAGCGTGTTATCTGCTTCTTGAGCCGCTCGTTGAATAGAGCAGAGAGGAATTATTCAACGACCGAAAGAGAATGTCTGGCAGTAGTGTGGGCCGTATGGAAGCTACGACCATACCTAGAGGGCAGTCATTTTACTGTGATCACCGATCATCACTCGCTAGTCTGGCTCAACAATTTAAAAGATCCGGCAGGACGATTATGTCGATGGGCAGTCAAGTTACAGCAACACGATTTTACCATTGTCCATCGTAAGGGTAAAGACCATATGGTACCAGATTGTCTGTCCAGGTCTGTTCCAATTATAGACTCTGTGAACGTAAGTCCAATTTCGAGGGATGTTCCCGTTACCAAGGATGTATGGTACAGTAAGATGCGGGAAAAGGTACTAGCACAACCTCGAAAATTTCCAAAATGGCGAGTAGACAATGACATCCTTTTCAAATACACGCATGCGAGAATACCTGGGTTAACCACCGAAGAAGAGTCATGGAAACGCGTCGTTCCGAAGGATTTGCGCCGACAAGTCTTGAACGATGCGCATGATGTGTCCACGTCCGGTCATCCAGGTATCGCAAAAACTTATCAAAAGTTGCGGCAAAGATTTTATTGGCCAAAGATGAGGTCGGATGTGGTTTCCTATGTAGGACGTTGTGTCGTATGCACGGCCCATAAGGCCGTTCAGAATCGTCCTCCAGGGTTAATGGGATCACGTCCACGCGTTGATCGACCGTTCCAACTTATTAGTTTGGATCTCATCGGACCGATACCAAAAACCAGCAAAGGATATAGATTTATTCTCGTAGTCTGTGACTATTTCAGTAAGTTCGTACTTACTTTTCCTCTTCATACGGCTACTGCTCAAACAATTGTAAGACATGTGGAAAATGACGTCTTTCTGATGTTCGGAGTTACCCAGTATTTGATAAGCGACAACGGAGTTCAATTTCGTGGCCATGAGTTCAGAAACCTGTGTACTAGGTATAATACGAAGATTTTATTTAATGCTGGCCTCATATGTTCAAGATAAACAGCAAAAGTGGGATGTACACTTACCCGCAGTTAGTTGTGCGATTAGGACATTAGTTCACGAAGCCACAAGTTTCACTCCCTATTTCGTCAACTTTGGCAGGGAACACATCATATCTGGTCTTGAGTATAAAAACGAAGCGTTTGCAGGTGACGGCAATGTGAATTTTGACCGTCGAGATGTATTAGAAAAACGACCGCAAGGATTCACCGTATTATATGACGAAGTACGAAAGAAACTAGACCATGCGCAAGCGCAAACTCGTCGACGTTACAATTTAAGACGCCGCCCGGTAGAATATCGCGTAGGCGAGAGAGTATGGCGGAGAAATTTCAAGTTATCGGATGCGGCAATACAATACGCAAGCAAATTAGCTGCTAAGTATGTTGGACCGTTCGTTGTAAGGAGGAAAGTATCAAATTATATTTATGAGCTAGCTTAAGGAGTTCGGTCAGCTCCAATCCTGAATGGAAGGTCTTTTGGTAGCCGTTTCTTGTTCTTTAAAATATGAATAACATCCCTTGAGTGATTCAATAATACTTTCAGAGGTCTTATTTTGTTCTCGGAGGGTTTTCCTAGACGGAACGATTTCATTTTGTTTAAATTTATATTAATGTTGCCGTTTTCAGTAATTTTATCAATATCGTGTTTATTTTTTATTCCCTTATTGGTTTCATCAAGTTCTGTTAAATTGTAAATAATAATATTCGATGCTCCATAAATTCTCGACTGATGTTTCTTTCTCAATTATGTGATTTTTAAAGGAAATAAAATCCTCTCTTAGTGACATAATTAATGTTTTAAGATCATTGTTGCTAGTATTATTTTTATCTTGACATGTGTTACGGTTTAAAATTGATGTGGTGACATTTTGCTCCAATATATTATTGCCCTAGATATACGTACCTTCCTATCGTCTAAATCTGGTTTCCCTCGTCGTATTCTTATTATTGTTTTGTCGATCCATCGTGTATCTTTATATTTTTATAGTGTTTCGTCCAATAAATTCTCTCTGCCTTCTTATTGTAATTATATTTCAAATGTTCCTATAGTGTTATTTATGTAAAATATGTTTCATTTCGAATCTATAACTTACCTAAATCCCTTTTCTGGTTAGGTTAGGTTAGGTTTCTAATCTATTTCATGTATTCTTCAATAGTTTATTCTTTGGCGACCCACAAGGTTATTTGTTTACATCGCGCTTGACATGTTTCTAGTTGTAGAATTGCGACAGCGGCGTGCGTGAATTATTTTTATTGTATTTCTTCTTTTTATTTTGTGGTTGTTTTTTTGCGCCATCTTCATCCGGCAAAAACTTCTTGGTTCCGGAAAAAGTTTTGAGCATCGTGGAATTCTGATACAGACTCTGTTATGGGGTAGATGTGTTTTCTTTTGACGAGTATTTTGGCACGTGGTTGATGGTTGGCGTGATTTAGTTTTGACGCGAGTGGAGTACCCGATTGTTGTTTTGGACCAGTTTTTGGTTTCGCCATTGTTGCGGTTCTGTACTACGTCGGGAGTGCTCGAGTGACTTTCCAGTGTTGTGTATTTTGGTGGGTGCTTCGTGTGGTGTCACGAGCATCTTTTCCGAGTTCTGGAAGTCACCTCTCTTCGGAGGATTTGCGAACTCTGCCGTCAGCGTCTCCATTCTTGTGAACATCTCCAGATGGTGTAGCGCCGCATGCCATCGTCCTCATCCCGTCGACCGACTGCCGTCTACCCCATCACCATTCCTGGATACCTCACCGCCACTGTAGATAAGTTGCAGACTTTTTTTGTTCATATGAATCTCTTATTGTTGTCTACTGAAAGCGACCATTTTGTTCATATTCTTGTAACGTTATTAATTATTTGTGTAGTAGGTCGTCATTATTGGACGACATATCAAGTTTCATCGTTATTTAGGGTCGTTGTGCCTAACACACGATATAGTAATTTTGTCTAGTTTTGTCCGTCGCGAATTGTCCGTCGCCCGTCTCAACTGGCTGTGAATTGCTCTGCGTCGTATGGTTGGCCAACAATGGACGTTTGTAGATGTGTATCGGGTTACGGGCGTATTCGAGTCGTGTAATTTATCTTTATATTCTTTTCTTTACTTTTATATTTTTCTTGAAACTTTTGTTCTATTTTAGAAAGCCTTAATATTGTCGTTTTCAGGCCACAACAGATCACGGTAGGTATCAGTATATTGCGTTTTCGTAATTTTCACGTTAAAAATTACGTGGCACCCATTCAACCCCTTTTGGGGTTGTTCACCAAATTTTACCCTCTCCCTCCTCCACTGTTTAAAAGCTGGCGGCCGCACACCAGAATATCTAGGGTGCGTTAAGTAATTTTTATCGCGTTGCGCGAAGCTCGTTACAAATTTTGGCGCCCAACGTGGGGCCATAAACGTCAGGAGGCCATAAACATGGGGCCATAAACGTCAGGAGGCCATAAACTTTATGGGGCCATAAACGTTAGGGGGCCTTAAACATAAAAGGGCCTTGTTCATTTTTATTGTTGGCTCCATTGTTGTCTCCATTGTTGCCTTCATTGTTGTGCCCATTGTTGTTGTAATTGTTGCGGCCATTGTTGTGTTTATTGTTGCAGTCAGTGTAGGCACAATTGTTAAGGCCATATCGTTCAAGGCCATAAACGTTAAAGGGCCTTCTTTTTATATAATTTTCATTGTCGTGGTCATTGCTAAGGCCATCGATTGTTTATATTTCTTTTTTTGGGTTGGAAAAGAAAGGGAAAATTCTTTAACGGTTTTGTTTCTCAATTATTTAGGTTCTTTGGTTACGTTTGGGTTGTTTGTATTTTATTCATTGGGTACCCTTAGTTTGATTTTCCTTGGTCATGATGGAACCGTCTCGTTTGAGTAGAGATGAACTAGAGTATGAGTTGAATGTCCGAAGTCTCTCAAATACTAGTCATTTGAATGTTCATGCTATGCGAAGAGAATTGGCAAAGAGAATAAAAGCTGAAGAAATTGGAGAGTTGGTCAATGTTCCTAGCGTCGCGTTGAATCCGTCCGAAGAAGTCGACATCTGTACACAAAAAATTGTTGAACTTCAAGGATTAATTGCAGATTTTAGTGGAACTACCTCTAGCAATGAATTTATACGTAACAGCACAAAAATTCAACACATTCTTTCCCGATTAGCCAGGATTACGAGTAATGATGATGAAATTAAAGCGTCTGTGAGACAATTAGGTGACCGAATTCGCGCTGAAGAGGATAAGTTAATCGAAAAAACGGATTTGGGCGACGAACGTCAACAACTGAAAGAGGCGAATACTAAAACCGATAATTCTGCTGTTAGTATACCGGTAAGTCATAGGAAACAAATTCCTGTTGCCCAATGGGGTATAAAATTTTCAGGAGACAGACACGAAATGAGTGTCAATGCCTTTCTAGAAAAAGTAACAGATTACCAAGTTTCTCGAAACGTATCATCGGCAGACCTATGTAACTCCGCAATAGAATTGCTGGAAGGACCCGCCCTCACTTGGTACAGATCGGTAAGGTCAAAAATAAATTCTTGGGATGATTTTGTCATACTTCTGAAGGGAGAGTATGAACCCTTCGACTACGGATTGGTATTATGGGAAGAAATTCGCGCACGTACGCAGGGAAGCGAGGAGCCAGTAGGTGCTTACATGGCGTGTATGATTAATTTATTTAATAGACTCCCTAAACCGCCGACAGAAGAAAAATTGCAAGTTCTGCGACGAAATGTTCTACCGTATTATATTGAGGGCATTGGATTGACTAAAATCGGGACTGTTGACAGCTTGCTGACGGTGTGCAAACAACTGGAAATCAATCGGAAGATGGCAGAAAAATTTCAACCTCCACCATCTCCTAAGAAAAAATTATTGGAACCCGACTTAGCCTATCATTGTCGTACACGAGCTGTCAATGCTAGTGCTGCTGAAGTACCAACGCCCCCTCGTAGGAGTTTTAGCTGTTGGAATTGTCAGGAGGAGGGACATCGAGCCCGAGATTGTGATCGAACAGAACGAAAGAAGTGTTTCGAATGTGGGAAGTTAGGCGTTACGAAAAAAACTTGTCCCAAATGTTCGGGAAACGGACAAGCGAGACGCTAAATGATCGTACGGCGTCTCTCGCTAATTCAAGTCCGGCCAAACAGATGGAATATGAGAAAAACTTGGCAGTGGTTAATTTTATTATTTCCCATTTGAGTAGAGACGAGCGACCGTATTTAGAAATTTCTGTTCTTGGGTTTAAATTTTTGGGTCTCCTTGATTCGGGGGCTACTCGGTCCATTATTGGGATGAGGACTTGGGAAATATTACAGGAAATGACTTATAAGCTGGACAAAGTGGACGCGCCTGTGTGCATTATGGCGGATGGAAAGGAATGCAATAGTTTGGGGTCTGTGACGGTGCCAGTCTCTCTTATTGATCGGGTCAAGTTGATTACATTTTTGGTAGTGCCGGAAGTAACTAGTGAAGTTATATTGGGTATGGATTTCTGGTGTGCCATGGGTATTGTCCCGGATCTGAGAAGGAATGAGTGGCATTTTACAGCGACATCCGCAGCGCATGCGTCCACTGTCATGACATCAGACTTAACAAAAGAACTACAAAATACACTTCATACTATGTTAAAGACAAATTGGAATAGGATTACGGAGAAAATAGGTTGCACAACTTTAGTGGAACATAAAATTCAGACAGATTCGGATCCAATAAAGCAGAGATACTATCCAGTATCACCTGCCATGCAAAAACACATAGATGACGAACTGGAGCAAATGCTGAAGGATGATATTGTTGAGCCTTCATCTAGTCCTTGGGCCTCACCTATTTTAATGGTGCCAAAAAAGGATTGTGGCTATCGATTCTGCATCGATGTCAGGAAACTGAACAGGGTGACAAAAAAGGATGCATATCCGATCCCATATGTTACTGGTATTTTAGATCGTTTACGAGGAGCCAAATATCTTAGCTCCCTTGATATCAAATCTGCGTATTGGCAGATTCCCATGGATCCTGATAGTCGTGAGTACACTGCTTTTACTGTTCCCGGTAGGGGACTATACCAATTCAAACGTATGCCTTTTGGGCTGACTAATGCTCCTGCTACGTGGCAACGCTTAATAGATCGTGTTTTAGGGCCGGACCTCGAACCTTTTGTGTTTGTTTATTTAGACGACGTAATTGTTATTTCTGAAAATTTTGAGCAACATCTGGAGATCTTGCAGAAGATTTTCGATCGTATTTTTGCTGCTGGGATAACACTTAGTAAGGATAAGTGTCAGTTTTGTCGACCGGAGCTCCGATATTTGGGCTATGTGGTGAATAAACAAGGTTTGAGAGTCGATCCCGATAAAGTAAAGGCTATTTTAGACATACCCCCACCCACTTCTGTATTTGAAGTACGGAGTTTTCTAGGCATGACGTCTTGGTATCGACGTTTTGTAAAGGACTTTTCTACTATAAGTGCTCCTCTATCGAATTTACTGAAGAAAGGTAGAAAATGGGTTTGGTCGGACGAGTGTCACAACGCATTCCAATCGCTGAAAGAACACTTAATAGCAGCTCCTATTTTGACTTGTCCGGATTTTTCCTTACCGTTTGTGGTACAGACTGACGCCAGCGCCTTTGGACTCGGTGCTGTATTGACCCAAAATTTTCCTGATGGAGAGCGTGTTATCTGCTTCTTGAGCCGCTCGTTGAATAGAGCAGAGAGGAATTATTCAACGACCGAAAGAGAATGTCTGGCAGTAGTGTGGGCCGTATGGAAGCTACGACCATACCTAGAGGGCAGTCATTTTACTGTGATCACCGATCATCACTCGCTAGTCTGGCTCAACAATTTAAAAGATCCGGCAGGACGATTATGTCGATGGGCAGTCAAGTTACAGCAACACGATTTTACCATTGTCCATCGTAAGGGTAAAGACCATATGGTACCAGATTGTCTGTCCAGGTCTGTTCCAATTATAGACTCTGTGAACGTAAGTCCAATTTCGAGGGATGTTCCCGTTACCAAGGATGTATGGTACAGTAAGATGCGGGAAAAGGTACTAGCACAACCTCGAAAATTTCCAAAATGGCGAGTAGACAATGACATCCTTTTCAAATACACGCATGCGAGAATACCTGGGTTAACCACCGAAGAAGAGTCATGGAAACGCGTCGTTCCGAAGGATTTGCGCCGACAAGTCTTGAACGATGCGCATGATGTGTCCACGTCCGGTCATCCAGGTATCGCAAAAACTTATCAAAAGTTGCGGCAAAGATTTTATTGGCCAAAGATGAGGTCGGATGTGGTTTCCTATGTAGGACGTTGTGTCGTATGCACGGCCCATAAGGCCGTTCAGAATCGTCCTCCAGGGTTAATGGGATCACGTCCACGCGTTGATCGACCGTTCCAACTTATTAGTTTGGATCTCATCGGACCGATACCAAAAACCAGCAAAGGATATAGATTTATTCTCGTAGTCTGTGACTATTTCAGTAAGTTCGTACTTACTTTTCCTCTTCATACGGCTACTGCTCAAACAATTGTAAGACATGTGGAAAATGACGTCTTTCTGATGTTCGGAGTTACCCAGTATTTGATAAGCGACAACGGAGTTCAATTTCGTGGCCATGAGTTCAGAAACCTGTGTACTAGGTATAATACGAAGATTTTATTTAATGCTGGCCTCATATGTTCAAGATAAACAGCAAAAGTGGGATGTACACTTACCCGCAGTTAGTTGTGCGATTAGGACATTAGTTCACGAAGCCACAAGTTTCACTCCCTATTTCGTCAACTTTGGCAGGGAACACATCATATCTGGTCTTGAGTATAAAAACGAAGCGTTTGCAGGTGACGGCAATGTGAATTTTGACCGTCGAGATGTATTAGAAAAACGACCGCAAGGATTCACCGTATTATATGACGAAGTACGAAAGAAACTAGACCATGCGCAAGCGCAAACTCGTCGACGTTACAATTTAAGACGCCGCCCGGTAGAATATCGCGTAGGCGAGAGAGTATGGCGGAGAAATTTCAAGTTATCGGATGCGGCAATACAATACGCAAGCAAATTAGCTGCTAAGTATGTTGGACCGTTCGTTGTAAGGAGGAAAGTATCAAATTATATTTATGAGCTAGCTTAAGGAGTTCGGTCAGCTCCAATCCTGAATGGAAGGTCTTTTGGTAGCCGTTTCTTGTTCTTTAAAATATGAATAACATCCCTTGAGTGATTCAATAATACTTTCAGAGGTCTTATTTTGTTCTCGGAGGGTTTTCCTAGACGGAACGATTTCATTTTGTTTAAATTTATATTAATGTTGCCGTTTTCAGTAATTTTATCAATATCGTGTTTATTTTTTATTCCCTTATTGGTTTCATCAAGTTCTGTTAAATTGTAAATAATAATATTCGATGCTCCATAAATTCTCGACTGATGTTTCTTTCTCAATTATGTGATTTTTAAAGGAAATAAAATCCTCTCTTAGTGACATAATTAATGTTTTAAGATCATTGTTGCTAGTATTATTTTTATCTTGACATGTGTTACGGTTTAAAATTGATGTGGTGACATTTTGCTCCAATATATTATTGCCCTAGATATACGTACCTTCCTATCGTCTAAATCTGGTTTCCCTCGTCGTATTCTTATTATTGTTTTGTCGATCCATCGTGTATCTTTATATTTTTATAGTGTTTCGTCCAATAAATTCTCTCTGCCTTCTTATTGTAATTATATTTCAAATGTTCCTATAGTGTTATTTATGTAAAATATGTTTCATTTCGAATCTATAACTTACCTAAATCCCTTTTCTGGTTAGGTTAGGTTAGGTTTCTAATCTATTTCATGTATTCTTCAATAGTTTATTCTTTGGCGACCCACAAGGTTATTTGTTTACATCGCGCTTGACATGTTTCTAGTTGTAGAATTGCGACAGCGGCGTGCGTGAATTATTTTTATTGTATTTCTTCTTTTTATTTTGTGGTTGTTTTTTTGCGCCATCTTCATCCGGCAAAAACTTCTTGGTTCCGGAAAAAGTTTTGAGCATCGTGGAATTCTGATACAGACTCTGTTATGGGGTAGATGTGTTTTCTTTTGACGAGTATTTTGGCACGTGGTTGATGGTTGGCGTGATTTAGTTTTGACGCGAGTGGAGTACCCGATTGTTGTTTTGGACCAGTTTTTGGTTTCGCCATTGTTGCGGTTCTGTACTACGTCGGGAGTGCTCGAGTGACTTTCCAGTGTTGTGTATTTTGGTGGGTGCTTCGTGTGGTGTCACGAGCATCTTTTCCGAGTTCTGGAAGTCACCTCTCTTCGGAGGATTTGCGAACTCTGCCGTCAGCGTCTCCATTCTTGTGAACATCTCCAGATGGTGTAGCGCCGCATGCCATCGTCCTCATCCCGTCGACCGACTGCCGTCTACCCCATCACCATTCCTGGATACCTCACCGCCACTGTAGATAAGTTGCAGACTTTTTTTGTTCATATGAATCTCTTATTGTTGTCTACTGAAAGCGACCATTTTGTTCATATTCTTGTAACGTTATTAATTATTTGTGTAGTAGGTCGTCATTATTGGACGACATATCAAGTTTCATCGTTATTTAGGGTCGTTGTGCCTAACACACGATATAGTAATTTTGTCTAGTTTTGTCCGTCGCGAATTGTCCGTCGCCCGTCTCAACTGGCTGTGAATTGCTCTGCGTCGTATGGTTGGCCAACAATGGACGTTTGTAGATGTGTATCGGGTTACGGGCGTATTCGAGTCGTGTAATTTATCTTTATATTCTTTTCTTTACTTTTATATTTTTCTTGAAACTTTTGTTCTATTTTAGAAAGCCTTAATATTGTCGTTTTCAGGCCACAACAGATCACGGTAGGTATCAGTATATTGCGTTTTCGTAATTTTCACGTTAAAAATTACGTGGCACCCATTCAACCCCTTTTGGGGTTGTTCACCAAATTTTACCCTCTCCCTCCTCCACTGTTTAAAAGCTGGCGGCCGCACACCAGAATATCTAGGGTGCGTTAAGTAATTTTTATCGCGTTGCGCGAAGCTCGTTACAAATTTTGGCGCCCAACGTGGGGCCATAAACGTCAGGAGGCCATAAACATGGGGCCATAAACGTCAGGAGGCCATAAACTTTATGGGGCCATAAACGTTAGGGGGCCTTAAACATAAAAGGGCCTTGTTCATTTTTATTGTTGGCTCCATTGTTGTCTCCATTGTTGCCTTCATTGTTGTGCCCATTGTTGTTGTAATTGTTGCGGCCATTGTTGTGTTTATTGTTGCAGTCAGTGTAGGCACAATTGTTAAGGCCATATCGTTCAAGGCCATAAACGTTAAAGGGCCTTCTTTTTATATAATTTTCATTGTCGTGGTCATTGCTAAGGCCATCGATTGTTTATATTTCTTTTTTTGGGTTGGAAAAGAAAGGGAAAATTCTTTAACGGTTTTGTTTCTCAATTATTTAGGTTCTTTGGTTACGTTTGGGTTGTTTGTATTTTATTCATTGGGTACCCTTAGTTTGATTTTCCTTGGTCATGATGGAACCGTCTCGTTTGAGTAGAGATGAACTAGAGTATGAGTTGAATGTCCGAAGTCTCTCAAATACTAGTCATTTGAATGTTCATGCTATGCGAAGAGAATTGGCAAAGAGAATAAAAGCTGAAGAAATTGGAGAGTTGGTCAATGTTCCTAGCGTCGCGTTGAATCCGTCCGAAGAAGTCGACATCTGTACACAAAAAATTGTTGAACTTCAAGGATTAATTGCAGATTTTAGTGGAACTACCTCTAGCAATGAATTTATACGTAACAGCACAAAAATTCAACACATTCTTTCCCGATTAGCCAGGATTACGAGTAATGATGATGAAATTAAAGCGTCTGTGAGACAATTAGGTGACCGAATTCGCGCTGAAGAGGATAAGTTAATCGAAAAAACGGATTTGGGCGACGAACGTCAACAACTGAAAGAGGCGAATACTAAAACCGATAATTCTGCTGTTAGTATACCGGTAAGTCATAGGAAACAAATTCCTGTTGCCCAATGGGGTATAAAATTTTCAGGAGACAGACACGAAATGAGTGTCAATGCCTTTCTAGAAAAAGTAACAGATTACCAAGTTTCTCGAAACGTATCATCGGCAGACCTATGTAACTCCGCAATAGAATTGCTGGAAGGACCCGCCCTCACTTGGTACAGATCGGTAAGGTCAAAAATAAATTCTTGGGATGATTTTGTCATACTTCTGAAGGGAGAGTATGAACCCTTCGACTACGGATTGGTATTATGGGAAGAAATTCGCGCACGTACGCAGGGAAGCGAGGAGCCAGTAGGTGCTTACATGGCGTGTATGATTAATTTATTTAATAGACTCCCTAAACCGCCGACAGAAGAAAAATTGCAAGTTCTGCGACGAAATGTTCTACCGTATTATATTGAGGGCATTGGATTGACTAAAATCGGGACTGTTGACAGCTTGCTGACGGTGTGCAAACAACTGGAAATCAATCGGAAGATGGCAGAAAAATTTCAACCTCCACCATCTCCTAAGAAAAAATTATTGGAACCCGACTTAGCCTATCATTGTCGTACACGAGCTGTCAATGCTAGTGCTGCTGAAGTACCAACGCCCCCTCGTAGGAGTTTTAGCTGTTGGAATTGTCAGGAGGAGGGACATCGAGCCCGAGATTGTGATCGAACAGAACGAAAGAAGTGTTTCGAATGTGGGAAGTTAGGCGTTACGAAAAAAACTTGTCCCAAATGTTCGGGAAACGGACAAGCGAGACGCTAAATGATCGTACGGCGTCTCTCGCTAATTCAAGTCCGGCCAAACAGATGGAATATGAGAAAAACTTGGCAGTGGTTAATTTTATTATTTCCCATTTGAGTAGAGACGAGCGACCGTATTTAGAAATTTCTGTTCTTGGGTTTAAATTTTTGGGTCTCCTTGATTCGGGGGCTACTCGGTCCATTATTGGGATGAGGACTTGGGAAATATTACAGGAAATGACTTATAAGCTGGACAAAGTGGACGCGCCTGTGTGCATTATGGCGGATGGAAAGGAATGCAATAGTTTGGGGTCTGTGACGGTGCCAGTCTCTCTTATTGATCGGGTCAAGTTGATTACATTTTTGGTAGTGCCGGAAGTAACTAGTGAAGTTATATTGGGTATGGATTTCTGGTGTGCCATGGGTATTGTCCCGGATCTGAGAAGGAATGAGTGGCATTTTACAGCGACATCCGCAGCGCATGCGTCCACTGTCATGACATCAGACTTAACAAAAGAACTACAAAATACACTTCATACTATGTTAAAGACAAATTGGAATAGGATTACGGAGAAAATAGGTTGCACAACTTTAGTGGAACATAAAATTCAGACAGATTCGGATCCAATAAAGCAGAGATACTATCCAGTATCACCTGCCATGCAAAAACACATAGATGACGAACTGGAGCAAATGCTGAAGGATGATATTGTTGAGCCTTCATCTAGTCCTTGGGCCTCACCTATTTTAATGGTGCCAAAAAAGGATTGTGGCTATCGATTCTGCATCGATGTCAGGAAACTGAACAGGGTGACAAAAAAGGATGCATATCCGATCCCATATGTTACTGGTATTTTAGATCGTTTACGAGGAGCCAAATATCTTAGCTCCCTTGATATCAAATCTGCGTATTGGCAGATTCCCATGGATCCTGATAGTCGTGAGTACACTGCTTTTACTGTTCCCGGTAGGGGACTATACCAATTCAAACGTATGCCTTTTGGGCTGACTAATGCTCCTGCTACGTGGCAACGCTTAATAGATCGTGTTTTAGGGCCGGACCTCGAACCTTTTGTGTTTGTTTATTTAGACGACGTAATTGTTATTTCTGAAAATTTTGAGCAACATCTGGAGATCTTGCAGAAGATTTTCGATCGTATTTTTGCTGCTGGGATAACACTTAGTAAGGATAAGTGTCAGTTTTGTCGACCGGAGCTCCGATATTTGGGCTATGTGGTGAATAAACAAGGTTTGAGAGTCGATCCCGATAAAGTAAAGGCTATTTTAGACATACCCCCACCCACTTCTGTATTTGAAGTACGGAGTTTTCTAGGCATGACGTCTTGGTATCGACGTTTTGTAAAGGACTTTTCTACTATAAGTGCTCCTCTATCGAATTTACTGAAGAAAGGTAGAAAATGGGTTTGGTCGGACGAGTGTCACAACGCATTCCAATCGCTGAAAGAACACTTAATAGCAGCTCCTATTTTGACTTGTCCGGATTTTTCCTTACCGTTTGTGGTACAGACTGACGCCAGCGCCTTTGGACTCGGTGCTGTATTGACCCAAAATTTTCCTGATGGAGAGCGTGTTATCTGCTTCTTGAGCCGCTCGTTGAATAGAGCAGAGAGGAATTATTCAACGACCGAAAGAGAATGTCTGGCAGTAGTGTGGGCCGTATGGAAGCTACGACCATACCTAGAGGGCAGTCATTTTACTGTGATCACCGATCATCACTCGCTAGTCTGGCTCAACAATTTAAAAGATCCGGCAGGACGATTATGTCGATGGGCAGTCAAGTTACAGCAACACGATTTTACCATTGTCCATCGTAAGGGTAAAGACCATATGGTACCAGATTGTCTGTCCAGGTCTGTTCCAATTATAGACTCTGTGAACGTAAGTCCAATTTCGAGGGATGTTCCCGTTACCAAGGATGTATGGTACAGTAAGATGCGGGAAAAGGTACTAGCACAACCTCGAAAATTTCCAAAATGGCGAGTAGACAATGACATCCTTTTCAAATACACGCATGCGAGAATACCTGGGTTAACCACCGAAGAAGAGTCATGGAAACGCGTCGTTCCGAAGGATTTGCGCCGACAAGTCTTGAACGATGCGCATGATGTGTCCACGTCCGGTCATCCAGGTATCGCAAAAACTTATCAAAAGTTGCGGCAAAGATTTTATTGGCCAAAGATGAGGTCGGATGTGGTTTCCTATGTAGGACGTTGTGTCGTATGCACGGCCCATAAGGCCGTTCAGAATCGTCCTCCAGGGTTAATGGGATCACGTCCAGGCGTTGATCGACCGTTCCAACTTATTAGTTTGGATCTCATCGGACCGATACCAAAAACCAGCAAAGGATATAGATTTATTCTCGTAGTCTGTGACTATTTCAGTAAGTTCGTACTTACTTTTCCTCTTCATACGGCTACTGCTCAAACAATTGTAAGACATGTGGAAAATGACGTCTTTCTGATGTTCGGAGTTACCCAGTATTTGATAAGCGACAACGGAGTTCAATTTCGTGGCCATGAGTTCAGAAACCTGTGTACTAGGTATAATACGAAGATTTTATTTAATGCTGGCCTCATATGTTCAAGATAAACAGCAAAAGTGGGATGTACACTTACCCGCAGTTAGTTGTGCGATTAGGACATTAGTTCACGAAGCCACAAGTTTCACTCCCTATTTCGTCAACTTTGGCAGGGAACACATCATATCTGGTCTTGAGTATAAAAACGAAGCGTTTGCAGGTGACGGCAATGTGAATTTTGACCGTCGAGATGTATTAGAAAAACGACCGCAAGGATTCACCGTATTATATGACGAAGTACGAAAGAAACTAGACCATGCGCAAGCGCAAACTCGTCGACGTTACAATTTAAGACGCCGCCCGGTAGAATATCGCGTAGGCGAGAGAGTATGGCGGAGAAATTTCAAGTTATCGGATGCGGCAATACAATACGCAAGCAAATTAGCTGCTAAGTATGTTGGACCGTTCGTTGTAAGGAGGAAAGTATCAAATTATATTTATGAGCTAGAAGACGAACGCGGACAGCAGCGTGGCATTTGAAACCTGGACCTAAGGAAACTGAGGAAAATGGAATTTAGGGTGATGGGCCGTATGAGTAAAATTTCCGCCGGAATTTTTCCTCACGGGAGGAAAGGGGGAGTTGTTACGGTTTAAAATTGATGTGGTGACATTGTGCTCCAATATATTATTGCCCTAGATATACATACCTTCCTATCGTCTAAATCTGGTTTCCCTCGTCGTATTCTTATTATTGTTTTGTCGATCCATCGTGTATCTTTATATTTTTATAGTGTTTCGTCCAATAAATTCTCTCTGCCTTCTTATTGTAATTATATTTCAAATGTTCCTATAGTGTTATTTATGTAAAATATGTTTCACTTCGAATCTATAACTTACCTAAATCCCTTTTCTGGTTATTTTCGACCTATTTCTAATCTATTTCGTGTATTCTTCAATAGTTTATTCTTTGGCGACCCACAAGGTTATTTGTTTACATCGCGCTTGACATGTTTCTAGTTGTAGAATTGCGACAGCGGCGTGCGTGAATTATTTTTATTGTATTTCTTCTTTTTATTTTGTGGTTGTTTTTTTGCGCCATCTTCATCCGGCAAAAACTTCTTGGTTCCGGAAAAATTTTGGCACGTGGTTGATGGTTGGCGTGATTTAGTTTTGACGCGAGTGGAGTACCCGATTGTTGTTTTGGACCAGTTTTTGGTTTCGCCATTGTTGCGGTTCTGTACTACGTCGGGAGTGCTCGAGTGACTTTCCAGTGTTGTGTATTTTGGTGGGTGCTTCGTGTGGTGTCACGAGCATCTTTTCCGAGTTCTGGAAGTCACCTCTCTTCGGAGGATTTGCGAACTCTGCCGTCAGCGTCTCCATTCTTGTGAACATCTCCAGATGGTGTAGCGCCGCATGCCATCGTCCTCATCCCGTCGACCGACTGCCGTCTACCCCATCACTATTCCTGGATACCTCACCGCCACTGTAGATAAGTTGCAGATTTTTTTTGTTCATATGAATCTCTTATTGTTGTCTACTGAAAGCGACCATTTTGTTCATATTCTTGTAACGTTATTAATTATTTGTGTAGTAGGTCGTCATTATTGGACGACATATCAAGTTTCATCGTTATTTAGGGTCGTTGTGCCTAACACACGATATAGTAATTTTGTCTAGTTTTGTCCGTCGCCCGTCTCAACTGGCTGTGAATTGCCCTGCGTCGTATGGTTGGCCAACAATGGACGTTTGTAGATGTGTATCGGGTTACGGGCGTATTCGAGTCGTGTAATTTATCTTTATATTCTTTTCTTTAACGTTTATTAAACGTACTTTTATATTTTTCTTGAAACTTTTGTTCTATTTTAGAAAGCCTTAATATTGTCGTTTTCAGGCCACAACAGATCACGGTAGGTATCAGTATATTGCGTTTTCGTAATTTTCACGTTAAAAATTACGTGGCGCCCATTCAACCCCTTTTGGGGTTGTTCACCAAATTTTACCCTCTCCCTCCTCCACTGTTTAAAAGCTGGCGGCCGCACACCAGAATATCTAGGGTGCGTTAAGTAATTTTTATCGCGTTGCGCGAAGCACGTTACACATGGAATGCAGATATATCGTAGAGAGCTGGATGGTGCCAAAACAGCAGCTAGTACGGATCTGGATAAGTCAGTGCACACTAGTGGTGGGATCCGGATAGTTTCGGTTTCGGATCCAAAATTATCCGGATATCCGGATAATTGAATATTGAACTATCCGGATCTCTGAACCAAATCTCAGTATCGGATTTTGGATCCGGATCTGAGTATCGGATTTTGGATCCGGATCTCAGTATCGGATTTTGGATCCGAATCTGAGTATCGGATCTTGAATCCGGATCCGAATATCGAATCTTGGAAACGGATTTGAGTATCGGATCTTAGATTCGAATATGAGTATGAGATATGAAATTCCAGTATCCGGATCGGCTCTCGGATTCGAATATTCTCAGTATTGAACCTTACATTTCAATATTAGCATCGGGTCTCATCAAAATCAAAACCAAATAAATCTAATGATAGTCCACAATACATTTTTGTTTGATGTAGTTAATTAATAGTTGGCAGATATAAATTTCTGTTGGACAACTTTTAGCATCCGCTAAGATGGAAATTCTTCGATTCCACAGAACTATAAGTAAGAAAAACAACCCCTTTTATGTGAAACACGTGCACGATAGGTATTTCGCTACCTGCAACGAACCTACGGCCATTGTTTCTCAAATTTCTTTTTTCTTTACATTTGCACATACTACCTGGTTATTTTAGAGGGGTATTATAAAATGTATTACTGTTTGTGTACTGGTGTTTACAGACCGCTGTAAAGATAAACAGGCCCACTTTAACGGTTTGAATTTGAACACAATTCCAGATGTTAGACTTCACATTCAAAATGAAGAATCGGATCCAGAATTAAAATTTGGATCCGGAACTGCAAACAAAACATCGAATTCTGATCCGGATCCGTAAACAAAATTTCGAATCCGGAACTAAATCAGGATCCGGTTCCAAATCAGGATCCGGATCCATATCAGGATCCGGATCTAAATCAGAATCCGGATCTGAATTAGGATCCGGATCCAAATTCGAATTAAATTATCGGATTTCCGCTTCAATATCCGAACGTCGGATATCCGAGGATCCGGATATTTTGAAATCCGGCTTCTCGGATCCAAGTTTTGTCGAATCCTCACAGCACTAGTGCACACCCCGTGAATCGCACGTAAACAGCGGTCGCAACGGAGTTTATCTAATTCTTTATTGTCTATAGGTTTTAAACACTTGAAACAGTCATCCAAATTTATAACTGGCATTTTAATGCGTGATTTAGGTTAAATTTTTAAATATCAAAGAAATTTATTTGCACTATAGTTGGCAACAGTGACTATTTGCGATTAATTTAAATAATATTTAAAATTTATTGTACTTTTTATTTAACCGACGAGTAGCAACACTGATAAGTTGACAACTAATGCTCAACAGTAGGCGTAAATAGCCTTTAAAGACTTTAATAAGTAATATTAAAAGTAAGATTTACTCACTGTTACGAAAATAATATAGACAATGATTTAAAACGAATGGATAGTATTACTTCCACTCACGTTTAGGACAATAGCACAGAAATTTTTATGTAAGAATTTATAGCACAGAGGCATATAAACGTAAGTAAATATATACACGCTGTCACTATACTATATGTCACCTGTATGTATTATGATGTTATGTTGCAATGCAAACTATGACCGTAAAATTGTTGATTACAACAAACGATTTTGATTATAACCCAATAATTTTGATTACAAGAATAAATTTAACAAAGTAAATTTCATCAATATTTAAAGCTAGCATTCTTCGATGAATCAAAATATAGTTTAAAGTGTGTGTCAATTTGCAAATTATGCATTATGAGGGGCGCTGAAATATAATTTTGCTCAAGGCGCCTTTTACCCACGGAGCGGCACTAATACCGTGTGGTATTTCTTTAAAATAAAATGCAATCCATTTTTTGCAAAACTAAATCTTTGAACAAAATCGAAATTATTTTACATTTTTCAAACTGGTTGTCACGAAGTACGAAGTCGATATACTTGGGAGCCTGATGTCAATCTATAACAACTACAAGTCACAACATTTCATCATCATCCGTATCCATATTTTATACAGCAATACTTTTTCGAAATACGAGAATAAAAACCACTAGTACCTTTCTCTCGTAATCATAATAACATGTAAAAGTTAGGTTAGATCTAGCTGAACCTAAGCTTAAGCCGCCAAATTTGGCAGTTTAAATTAAACCAAGCTTAAACTCCAGCGCAAGACTAACCTTTATTGTACAACTCAAGTTTTTAAAAAGCTGAGGTTTATCAACGGCTTAAGACAAAACCAGGCTTAAACCTACAATGTACAATCGGGCCCTTATAGTTGTCGAGATCGCAATGGTAGCCACTTAAAAATGAACAGCTTGTATATTTATTATAAACATATATTATTTATAATTCACACATTACATATATGTAGTGTAAATAATCATGGTCGAAATATAAAATGGTTTTGACTTATATTAAACATATAAATTTGGTAGTTCGTACACAGTACATACAAGTACACAGTATGGTTCACCCAATTAATAGTAAACCAACATAAAACTAAAGGAATGATACCAGGAGTTGCTAAACATGTTTTACTTTACTTCATTGAATTTTTTTTACTTCACTGTGCTGTTTCATATGTGCGACTAAGCTATATTTATGTAAAAAACATTTTTTACATTCATTGCACTGAAAATCTTTTACTCCAGTATAATTTAATAAGTAATACCAATAATGGCAACCTAAGGATAAAAAGTGTTGCGCCAAAAAAGATGCTTAGCGATACAGAGCCATCTATCCATAGATATATGAATCAAAGTCGGTATTTCAGAATACTGTATTTTGGTTTTAAAATAAGGTGTAAGAACATAGAAATTAAGTTTGATATTTGTTTGTAAGGGTATATACTTTCTATTGAATTAGATATTTACTATGGGTAATAAAGTTTTACATTGTTGGTGGTCGGAGAATACATCGCTTGCAATTTATGTAGTTTTTTCTCCAAATTATAAAAATATTATGAACTAACTAAATTTATTAATTGAAAATTTAAATAAAGTGCAAGATTATTATAATCTGTAATTGCGATTTTCATTTGTTTAATTGTGTTTTGCAATATTTATATTTAAATCCGATGTATGGCTTGACTTGAGTTTGTATTATGATTCATTATATTATCAAGAACAAATCTATTATTTTGAAAAGAAAATGTAATTTATGAAATAGTTACAGGTTACTTATACGAGCCCAACCCCAAATCTATTCGTACCCTCTGAAAAAATATATTAACAGCAAGAAGAAATATTTTTTTAGATTACAATAGTTAAGACCATATTTCATCATTACCGATATCTGTGTACAAAGCAGATTGGCACACCCAGCAATGGGTAACATGCCGTGATGATATATTTATTTAAGACCATATTTCGGCAATTTTTTGTTTTATGTATTAATAAAGTGTACTGGATTTAAATATAATGTTTACCTAAATTTATCATTTTAACAATAATCTACGGGCAAATATATGACAACAGATACGTGCTAATTTTTTTAGTTATGCTTAGAACAGTAAATAATACAATATTTATGTTAGTATTATTTATAAAACTGAAGGTAAAGGAAACTGACAATATATTCAATTAATTACTATATGAAATATTATTTTTTTAGTAAAATTATTTGCAAAGTGATATTTATTTATTAAAGTACTACATCGTACTACCTATACAATTATATTAAAACCAAGAATAAATAAACTTCTGGATGCTATGATTATTGCTCCAATTCAACAAATTTTGATATGGTGTATTAATAGAGTGTATAGAACTTGAATACATTGCTTATAATAAAATTTCTTTGGTTTAATAATAATTTATTTGCAAAAAAAAAACATTGTCTGCATGTGACAAAATGTTTTCATCGTTAATAATTTGCAAATAATTTTTATTAAAATAGCATTTAAAATGACAATTAATTCAGTATGTTGTCAGTTACTTTTACCCTCAGTTTTATAGATAATACTAACATAAATATTGTATTATTTACTGTTGGAACGAAAAATTTTGGGACTTGTCTTTTGTCATGTATTTGCCCGTACATTGTTGTTTAAATGAGAAATTTAGTTAATAACATTGTATTTAAATCCAGTACACTTTATTAATACATAAAATAAAAAATGCCCAAATATAGTCTTAACTATTGTAACCTAAAATTTTATTTTTTATTGCTGTTAATATATTTATTTCAGAGGGTACGAATACATTTGGGGTTGGGCTCGTAACTATTTAGGAAAATTGTTAGCAAATATTCTGAAAACTGATATATAATATTTTTCTCTTAAGAGGACATTCTCCGGTACGAAATATAGACTAATTTTCTGGAACAAATCCTAATTATATGATAGCACATATTTCATTCATTTTTTTCACTATTATGTACATAAAGGATGGAAAAAGTTTGCTAACCGCTAATTATTAATTTTTTATCAATGGGAAATTTTTGTTTTTTGTTGAAAAATTAATCTATATTTGACAACAAATTTACTACAAAAATAAGTAAAATTTTGATATAATAATGGGTCATCAAAGTGTATACAACCTTTATTTATAAATATACCAAATTTTAAGTATGTACGTTCATTCTTGGTGCTGTAGTTTGTTCCAGAAAATTATTGTTTTTCGAATACACATTGCCTACTTACAGGCGTAAAATGCCAAGATTTTCATAGTGGGCGGAGCTAAATGTTTATGTTGAAACTATTATTATCGTGGCTGTACACCCCGTGTACAAGGGGTAATACTATTAATAGATACAGACAGACCAAATTGACGAGAAAATATTTCACAATTATTAGTCTTTGCTTTGTATAAAGTTGATGGTTGAGTGCCGAATGCGGTGCATTATTGTTAAATTTGTTTGTTGTGGTATTTTTGTATCTCGTTTTTGTTATTTAGTTTCATACTTTTTTTTTCGTTTTTTTATATTTATTATTGTTGCTATTTTACATTAGATTCAGTTTTATACCAGGTACCTAAGTTAAATTTTACAATACTGGAATTCTGAATCTTTGATCAGTAAAGATTATAGTTATTAATTCGGTACTACCGGAACAAAAGGTCAAATATCGATTTTTTCAATTATTGCGTTTGGATTAAATTTGGTACCTAAAACGTACAACTAGATCCTTTCAAGCGTATTTACACATGCCCATAAACTTCCAAGATAAGCTTATACCCTTGTTCTCAGACAAAAATTATGTACGTTCGGGCTTATGATTTTAAGTCCCTGCAGTACAGTAGCGAATTGCGATATGAGTATTTTACGTTCAGTATTTATTCATTGTAAACAATAATTATTTTTGAAGACATACATACATATTAATTTTGTTGATGTATCTACAAAACGTTTATATCATTTGTATATTGCTAATATATAATAATATAAATTTATTTTTATAAAAAAGGGCCGGTTGCGCCAATAGATTTTTAAAAGTCTATTTACTAATCTACATTTACTTTTTAATCTCCAATTTACAAATAATCATTTTTATTTAACTTAATAATTTATGGAAAATTTAGAACCAAATATTAATAAATTTCTTATTGTGTGACTACAAATTTATTTTGAGAATTATTAAATTTTAATAACATGACATGTGACATGTGATAGTTTTTAGGTCGAGAATGTAGTTTGGGAATTTAAGACCCATAGGGTCGAGATTTGTATGATACATAATATTTACTTACCATCCACGCATGCACCGTATAGAAAAAAGTAAGATACATGCAACAACTGATTGTATTATTACTCATGTACTATAAATATTTTTATATTTGATAACATATTGTAAAGGATGAAATATTATGGGAGAGAAATATGCTTCAAAAACTTTATTTTTTTTACGAAGATAGTCTGCTACCAGAAATTTTCTACTCACGACAATAACAAACCAGGAATTTAAAATTACGGAATAACTATTATTATTCAAAAGTAATTGCGTATCATACTGAAAAGTTATGAACTATCGGTTTATTTATTAGAAGAGAGGTATTGGATTCATGCTAAAAATCGCATAACCAGATTTTATTGAATAAGCACGTTTTAAGGTCCCTATAATCCGATTTTAACATTTTTACGATGATGTCTGTCCTCGACAAGTAAATTCCACACTCCTGGTGACAAATTAACTACGTGAAATTAGAAAATCTTTAAATTTGTAATGAATAATTCTGACACTTGACATCTATGTACATAGTTACTAATTATCATTCTGAAACGGGCCCCCACATCTGATTGTCAAGGCCAACAATGTAACATGACTGTTCGCGCCCTATATTTATGTAACCAAAAAAAGGAAGTGGCGAGAGGTATTGTGCTGGCCACAACAGATTTTTTATGTTGCATTAAAAATTATTAATTGAAATGAAAATATTGCAAAAGTTTTTCAAAATAAAGTTGTTATACCTATTTTTAATTTCATAATTATTTTGCCACATTCTCTCAAAAATTAAAATAAATTTTATAAAGAACATGCGGTCGGGTATATCTAAAAATAATTTGTCGGTAAAATATACTTAATCAGAATTACAAGATCACAACAATTGTCCTAAGTATTACATATTTTTCAGAGATAACAGTATTTTCAAATTATATAATTCCGTTGAGATTTAAATATAAATTCTTAATCCACGTTGTGTAGTGGGGTGCTAGGGGTACTAACCAATCATTGTAGAGCACCTTACTGATGCTACGCCGTCCCACCGACTACCGGCCACCACACGTTGTTTCCCCTGAGTAACTAAGAAGTCCGAATAATGTCCTCTTAAGAACATATACAAAATGCAGACACATCTTCCCCACCCGATACCATAAACCTTTGATTAAATTTCTATAGAAGTACAAATCCGATTCCGCTTATTTTAATTTTAAAGTTTGGTTTAGTTCATTCTTATAAAATCATGGAATAGTTGAAATTTTAATATTCAAGAAAATTCCATCTTCATTTCTTGTACATGCTTTGTTATTCATAATTTTATGTTCATTCAATATTCAGCTCAATTGCCGACAGACTAGACATCATAAACGAATGAGTGAAGAAAATAGATAATAAATACATAGGTATTCACCCATACAATGACCTGTATCTGAGAGATTCATTAGAATGAATACAATAACGAGAAAAGGTTCTTACATCGGTATAGATAACTAAAAGAAAGGATTAGGAAATATCGGCCACTATACAATCCATAAATTTGAATGAATAAGATCTAGTTGACCATTCATAGATTTAATATACCCCTTTATGTCTCTCTTAATTTCATAAGATTCTTGGAACGTAGGTGTCGGGTTTCTCCTTTCATTATGAACTATGGATGGGTTGATGTTTGAAATTAGGATTAATATTTTTGCCCTTTACGTAATGGTAGTGGTTCTCTTTGTACTTTTCATAAATTTATCATTTCTGTTTGGGTTTCATACAGTCTACTTCGTGTAATTTGGTGTTTTGAAAGTGTTACAATTATCTTGTAATAGTGATTCATTTCAAATTATTTTATTTAAAATGAAACAGCGGCGAATTGTTGTGTTTATATTAATTGTGATAATTCGCGGAAAAAATGTCCTTAGATGACGTTCTTTAAATTACCAGTGGATGTACAGACAAAAAATTTGGATTGATAACAGTGTCAACTTACGTTTATTGGAACTAAGTAGAGAACAATTAATAAAAAAAAGTTATTTGTGAAAAACATTTTGATAGGTGGTAGTGCCCGGAGGAAGTTAGTCAAACATGCAGTGCTGTATGATTTCGGTTTAATTACGACACCATCTTCATCAAAAATAATGGAACCATTAAAAGTTAAACAACCTGTGGTAAAGGTTTATACTAACAAAATGATTTGTGGTATTTCTTCACAGAAATTCAATAACTTACTATGCAGGTTATTTAGTATATAAGTGTATAAATAAATATCCATGCAACATTTGTGAAAATTATTTAAAAAAGAATGATGAATTATATACAAATAACGAAATTTTAATATTTGTAAGAGACTACGGTGAAAATGATAAAATGGAATGTTTATATAGACCGACCGAATTAGCAGTTGACATTTTATTTTTAATTTTAAATACAATGGAGACATATTTCTAAAATAGTAAACATATTTCGTTTTTTTAAGAAAACACTTTTAAATAAAATAGAAGAAAATATTAATGCAAAATATATTAACTGGTTACATGTCGATGCGGAATGTAATGAACATAAAAAATATTTTATAAATTTAGTTCTAAATGAAATAGAAGAAAATATTAATGCAAAATATATTAACTGGTTGCATGTCGATGGGGAATGTAATGAACATAAAAAATATTTTATAAATTTAGCTCTAAATACAAAACTGGAAAACTGTATAAAATGTTAGCAACTATGTCAAAATCTTTTGAATTTGCTAAAAATAAAAACAGCTATGATAGAAAGATAAAAATAATTCAAAATCTGTAAATATTTTGATAAATAATAGAAAAAAATTGAAAGTGATGACAAAAGTATTTCAATTTCCAGTATTTCCACATCCCTTATTTCTGTTAGGCAAATGCTACCTGCTACAACACAAGTAGCGGCACTAAAAATTATCAAAACTTTTTTCTGACCACTCTGGGCTCCCATATCTCAATATAATTTTTTACTTGCACGCTAGAGGCAGCACTAAACGAATACTAACTCTTCAAATGAACGCGAACGATTTTGCCCATTAGGTTGCCATTATTCGTATTACTTATTAAATGCCAGTATGTTGTTTCATATGTCTAGTTAAGTGTGATTTTTGTGTAAACCATTTTTTACATTCATTACAGTGATAATCTTTAATGCCTTTGTGTAGTTTCATATGTTTAACTAAGGTTGATTTATGTAAAAAACATTTTTTACATTTATTACATTGATAATCTTTAACGCAAGTGTGATATTTTATATGTCTAGCTAAGGTTGATTTTTGTGAAAAACATATTTTACATTCATTACATTGATAATCTTTAATGCCTCTGTGTAGTTTCATATGTTTAACTAAGGTTGATTTATGTAAAAACCATTTTTTACATTCATTACATTGATAATCTTTAACGTCAGTGTGATATTTCATATGTTTAACTAAGGTTGATTTATGTAAAAAACATTTTTTACATTCATTACATTGATAATCTTTAACGTCAGTGTGATGTTTCATGTGTTTAACTAAGGTATATTTATGTAAAAACCATTTTTTACATTCATTACATTGATAATCTTTAACGCCAGTGTGATGTTTCATATGTGTAGCTAAGGTTGATTTATATGAAAACCATTTTTTACATTCATTACATTGATAATCTTTAACGCCAGTGTGATGTTTCATATGACTAGTTAAGTTTGATTTTTGTGAAAACCATTTTTTACACTTATTACACTGAAATTCTTTGTTGTTACCACTTGCACCACCAGTAATTAGAACATTTTCGTCAGAATTAATTTCATTATTATCAGAAACTACATCATGGTCATCAGAATTCTTATCACTTTCGTCGCCCATGTCAACGCTGCTGCCTTTTTGAAAATCTGTTTCAAGTGGGCTTTCTTCCATCAGTATTTCTTGTAATAAATCAAGTTCACGGCCAGAGGGATTTTCTGAGAACGGGTCTTTAATGGAAATTTCGTCCACTAATGAATATTTTATTTCTAGTTTATCATTCTTATCTATCACTTCCTCTTTTATATAAACTTCTTCGATTTTATTAATCTCTGTTACGTCTGTGTTGTTCGGCGCCTCTTTAATCCACGCTTCCAGACGTAGAGTGTTCTCCACACAGTTCTTCTTAAATGTACTAAACAATTGAAGTTTCTGTTCGCACATGGAACAGAAGCGTAGTGAAAGCCTCAACTTGAAGATTGTCTGAAACATGAATTTTCATTGTAAAAATATGCTCGATTGTCTGAAACATGAATTTTCATTGTAAAAATATGCTCATTAAGGATGTACAATGTCGATGTTTTTTAAGGTATCTCGGGTAATATTATCGATACAACAAACCTGTTTCACATTCCGTAGTCAACTTTTCGAGAGAAATTTAGTAGTCGCCGCAGGAATTTTCTATCTTCATTTGTTTTTGATCTACAGGTAAAAACTCGTTTTTCGCTAATTTCGAAAATATTTCATATCTTATTAAGTATAATTGTTTAGATATATTTTGTACAGTTTTTACGTAGAATAAAATGGCGTAATTAGATTTTTTTGAAAATTTACTAATTCTCGAGATATAACACAAACTTATATTTTTTAAGTGGGAACGTATGTTGAAAATAGTATCACCTTTTTGTTTATTTTATAAACTTTTCAATGATATATAACAAGTCTACATTCTTTTGTTTTAAACATAAATATAACATGAATTATATTTTTGGAGAAAATATTGAAAATGATTAAGAAACAAATGAAAAACTATTACAGATCACCTTTTTTTATTTTTAATATTTCTTCAGTTTTCTCATTTTTTCAATTTATATACCTCAGAAAGCATATTAAACCACTTTTTTCGATTTGTGCCAAAGCCAACTATAACGCTGATGAAATACTGTTGTTCATTTTAAATGGGGCGCCATTGCTATCTCAAGAACTATAAGAGCTAGAAAGACTGTTAAATGGGCAAACAATTTCTATTTCACAAAAAAAATTAAGTAAAAGAAAAATATTTTTTTCGATCAGTGGTTCTCAAATACAGGACGTAACTTTCTTATTTTAAATGACAGCATGTATTTTTTATTTGCTCCTTCGTTACGGAATTTAATTTTGAATTCAGTGGTACAATATTTTTATATCCTTACATAACGATTTTTTTGAGAAAAATGCTATAATAAGAGTGTTATGAATGGAAAAAATGAATACGTGTTAATTTTTTACATAGAATTGCCATGAAAGAAATACGTAAATATTTCGTTTGCGTTGACATTTATGTAAAAAAATCTGATGTGACCAGCACATTACCTTCCGTCAATTTTGTTATGTACAAATTCCATACATAAATTTTCTTGCAAAAGATTATATATTTCCAGTAAAATTATTTCATATTTGTCTCTTCAATTTTACGTGAGTGTCCATTTGATCAAAATTTCTTTGTTAAACTTGAAAATTTTATTAATCTGGAATGGTACGTGTACTACGCTCCTTTTTTTAACATAATATTGCATTTAAGGCATATGATTTTAACGGTCTACATTCCTTTCTAGAGGTAATAAATTTTTGACGCATTCCGGTAAAATGGGAAACTTCAAATTAATACTAGTAGTTAATTCTGGTACTGTGCCTTAGGATATATATATATATATATATATATATATATATATATATATATATAAAGGGTGTTCCAACTAGAGCGCCGGATTTAATTTTAAAGAAAAACACATTTATTTTTTGAATTAAGCAAACATTTTTATTTCAACATAAAGAAAGATAGTTCCGATTAAACGTGAAATACAATATCAGGCAAATGGCCACCACGAAACCTCTGGCACAGGGTTATTCTTTTGTTGAAATTTTTAATAACATTTTCACATAAATGTGGCTGTATTTCACCAATAACGCGTCGTATTTCCTCTTTAAGATGTTTAACTGTTTCAGGCTTATTCGCATGCACCTTCCATCGGTGTTAGATCGCACGATCTTAGTGGCCAATGTTGATCGCCAAATCGAGAAATGACACGGCCTGGTCTACAGTAACACCATTGTTTCACGTGCTGTATGGCAGGTCGCACCGTCTTATTGGAAAAACATGTCCTCCACATCAATTACATCCAGTTCGGGCCACAAAAACTCCGTTAACATTTCGCGATACCGCACACCATTAACAGTTAGCGCATTTCCAGCCGCATTTTCAAAGAAATACGACCCAATCACTCCGCCAGCCCAAAATGCACACCAAACAGTTATTCGCGGTGGATGCATTGGTTGTTTCAGTATCACACGAGGATTTTCAGCACCCCAAATCCGACAGTTTTGCTTATTTACGTATCCGTCGAGTTGAAAATGTGCCTCATCTGAACAAATGATTTTCTTCGAAAAATCCGTATTAATTTGATGACGTTCCAACACCCAATCAGCAAATCCACGGCGCTGCGCATGGTCCCTTGGCTTGATTTCTTGCACCAATTGAACCTTGTACGCGTGCAAATGCAGATCTTTTACCAAAATTCGTTGCATAGTGCTTCTGGAAATGTTTAATTCTTGACCACGATGCCGAATGGAAGTTCCTGGATTCTCGGCCACAGATTCCCTTACTGTGGCTATATTTTCCGACCGACAAGGACGACGACGAAAAATGATCTTCTCACCCATCAGCGTAAATTTGGTCTCAAATTTTGTAATTAAACGCCTCACTGTCGATTCATTTGGCGCATTATTGCGACCGAAAACTTGACGTGATTGGCGAATTGTTTTCGCAAAACTTTCACCATTTTTGTAATGTGTTTTTACAATAATTAAACGTTGTTCGATTGAATTCTTCTCCATATTCTTAAATCGCGTGGTCTGTACGTGACAACTGTCAAAAAAATAACCTTACAACTCGTATTAACAAAATGGCGGCAGATTTAAATCCGGCGCTCTAGTTGGGACACCCGCTATATATATATATATATATATATATATATATATATATATATATATATAAAGTGGCTGATTAAATGTAATAATCCTCTTTGTTCCACCACTTAGTGAAAACAACAAGAGATTGTCACAAATTGTATACCTATCCATTTTCTAATGTTTAAGTTCCATAATATTGAATTTTGTTTCCAGTTTGTTTTCTAGTTTTTCTGTCGCCGTATTAATTTCTTTTTTTATATAACGTCTTTTAGATTTAATCGTAGATCATTTAGCATTTGTGCTAATATAGAAACTGTTGATGTTGCTCTATATTAAGGGATGTATGCTAAATAAACCCCGTGAATATGATATTGTTACAGTTAATATTACCCCCACTAAGGGTGATTAATCTGGTCAATTTTCCTCTAAATGAATATATTAAATAAAATAATCTGATATAAGTTACCTTCATCCCCTGAAATTTAAAACTTTTGATGTTGCTCTATATTAAGGGATGTATTCTAAATAAACCCTGTGAATATGGTTTTGTTACAGTTAATATTACCCCCACTAAGGGTGATTAATCTGGTCAATTTCTCTCTAGTTGAATATATTAAATAAAATAATGTGATATGTCACCTTCATCCCCTGAAATTTGAAACTTTTGATGTTGCTCTATATTAAGGGATATATGCTAAATAAACCCTGTGAATATGGTTTTGTTACAGTTAATATTACCCCCACTAAGGGTGATTAATCTGGTCAATTTTCCTCGAAATGAATATATTAAATAAAATAATGTGATATGTCACCTTCATCCCCTGAAATTTGAAACTTTTGATGTTGCTCTATATTAAGGGATGTATGCTAAATAAACCCTGTGAAAATGGTTTTGTTACAGTTAATATTAACCCCAGTAAGGGTGATTAATCTGGTCAATTTCTCTCTAGTTGAATATATTAAATAAAATAATGTGATATAAGTCACCTTCATCCCCTGAAATTTGAAACTTTTGATGTTGCTGTATATTAAGGGATGTATGCTAAATAAACCCTGTGAATATGGTTTTGTTACAGTTAATATTACTCGCACTAAGGGTGATTATTCTAGCTAATTTCCCTTTAATTGAATATATTAAATATTTTAATGTGTTATTAGTCACCTTCATCCCCTGAAATTTGAAACTTTTGATGTTGCTCTATATTAAGGGATATATGCTAAATAAACCCTGTGAATATGGTTTTGTTACAGTTAATATTACCCCCACTAAGGGTGATTAATCTGGTCAATTTCTCTCTAGTTGAATATATTAAATAAAATAATGTGATATAAGTCATCTTCATCCCCTGAAATTTGAAACTTTTGATGTTGCTGTATATTAAGGGATGTATGCTAAATAAACCCTGTGAAAATGGTTTTGTTACAGTTAATAATACCCCCACTAAGGGTGATTAATCTGGTCAATTTCTCTCTAGTTGAATATATTAAATAAAATAATGTGATATAAGTCACCTTCATCCCCTGAAATTTGAAACTTTTGATGTTGCTATATATTAAGGGATGTATGTTAAATAAACCCTGTGAATATGGTTTTGTTACAGTTAATATTACTCGCACTAAGGGTGATTATTCTAGCTAATTTCCCTTTAATTGAATATATTAAATATTTTAATGTGTATTAGTCACCCTCATCCCCAGAAATTTGAAACTTTTGATGTTGCTCTATATTAAGGGATATATGCTAAATAAACCCTGTGAATATGGTTTTGTTACAGTTAATATTACCCCCACTAAGGGTGATTAATCTGGTCAATTTTCCTCGAAATGAATATATTAAATAAAATAATGTGATATAAGTCACCTTCATCCCCTGAAATTTGAAACTTTTGATGTTGCCCTATATTAAGGGATGTATGCTAAATAAACCCTGTGAAAATGGTTTTGTTACAGTTAATATTAACCCCAGTAAGGGTGATTAATCTGGTTAATTTCTGTCTAGTTGAATATATTAAATAAAATAATGTGATATAGGTCACCTTCATCCCCTGAAATTTGAAACTTTTGATGTTGCTCTATATTAAGGGATGTATGCTAAATAAACCCTGTGAAAATGGTTTTGTTACAGTTAATATTAACCCCAGTAAGGGTGATTAATCTGGTCAATTTCTCTCTAGTTGAATATATTAAATAAAATAATGTGATATAAGTCACCTTCATCCCCTGAAATTTGAAACTTTTGATGTTGCTGTATATTAAGGGATGTATGTTAAATTAACCCTGTGAATATGGTTTTGTTACAGTTAATATTACTCCCACTAAGGGTGATTAATCTGGTCAATTTCTCTATAGTTGAATATATTAAATAAAATAATGTGATATAAGTCACCTTCATCCCCTGAAATTTGAAACTTTCGATGTTGCTGTATATTAAGGGATGTATGCTAAATAAACCCTGTGAATATGGTTTTGTTACAGTTAATATTAACCCCAGTAAGGGTGATTAATCTGGTCAATTTCTGTCTAGTTGAATATATTAAATAAAATAATGTGATATAAGTCACCTTCATCCCCTGAAATTTGAAACTTTTGATGTTGCTCTATATTAAGGGATGTATGCTAAATAAACCCTGTGAAAATGGTTTTGTTACAGTTAATATTAACCCCAGTAAGGGTGATTAATCTGGTCAATTTCCCTCTAGTTGAATATATTAAATAAAATAATGTGATATAAGTCACCTTCATCCCCTGAAATTTGAAACTTTTGATGTTGCTGTATATTAAGGGATGTATGCTAAATTAACCCTGTGAATATGGTTTTGTTACAGTTAATATTACTCCCACTAAGGGTGATTAATCTGGTCAATTTCTCTCTAGTTGAATATATTAAATAAAATAATGTGATATAAGTCACCTTCATCCCCTGAAATTTGAAACTTTTGATGTTGCTGTATATTAAGGGATGTATGCTAAATAAACCCTGTGAATATGGTTTTGTTACAGTTAATATTAACCCCAGTAAGGGTGATTAATCTGGTCAATTTCTGTCTAGTTGAATATATTAAATAAAATAATGTGATATAAGTCACCTTCATCCCCTGAAATTTGAAACTTTTGATGTTGCTCTATATTAAGGGATGTATGCTAAACAAACCCTGTGAAAATGGTTTTGTTACAGTTAATATTAACCCCAGTAAGGGTGATTAATCTGGTCAATTTCTCTCTAGTTGAATATATTAAATAAAATAATGTGATATAAGTCACCTTGATCCCCTGAAATTTGAAACTTTTGATGTTGCTGTATATTAAGGGATGTATGCTAAATTAACCCTGTGAATATGGTTTTGTTACAGTTAATATTACTCCCACTAAGGGTGATTAATCTGGTCAATTTCTCTCTAGTTGAATATATTAAATAAAATAATGTGATATAAGTCACCTTCATCCCCTGAAATTTGAAACTTTTGATGTTGCTGTATATTAAGGGATGTATGCTAAATAAACCCTGTGAATATGGTTTTGTTACAGTTAATATTACCCCCACTAAGGGTGATTAATCTGGTCAATTTTCCTCGAAATGAATATATTAAATAAAATAATGTGATATAAGTCACCTTCATCCCCTGAAATTTGAAACTTTTGATGTTGCTCTATATTAAGGGATGTATGCTAAATAAACCCTGTGAAAATGGTTTTGTTACAGTTAATATTAACCCCAGTAAGGGTGATTAATCTGGTCAATTTCTGTCTAGTTGAATATATTAAATAAAATAATGTGATATAAGTCACCTTCATCCCCTGAAATTTGAAACTTTTGATGTTGCTCTATATTAAGGGATGTATGCTAAATAAACCCTGTGAAAATGGTTTTGTTACAGTTAATAATACCCCCACTAAGGGTGATTAATCTGGTCAATTTCTCTCTAGTTAAATATATTAAATAAAATAATGTGATATAAGTCACCTTCATCCCCTGAAATTTGAAACTTTTGATGTTGCTATGTATTAAGGGATGTATGCTAAATAAACCCTGTGAATATGGTTTTGTTACAGTTAATATTACTCGCACTAAGGGTGATTATTCTAGCTAATTTCCCTTTAATTGAATATATTAAATATTTTAATGTGTATTAGTCACCTTCATCCCCAGAAATTTGAAACTTTTGATGTTGCTCTATATTAAGGGATATATGCTAAATAAACCCTGTGAATATGGTTTTGTTACAGTTAATATTACCCCCACTAAGGGTGATTAATCTGGTCAATTTTCCTCGAAATGAATATATTAAATAAAATAATGTGATATAAGTCACCTTCATCCCCTGAAATTTGAAACTTTTGATGTTGCTCTATATTAAGGGATGTATGCTAAATAAACCCTGTGAAAATGGTTTTGTTACAGTTAATATTACTCCCACTAAGGGTGATTAATCTGGTCAATTTCTCTCTAGTTGAATATAATAAATAAAATAATGTGATATAAGTCACCTTCATCCCCTGAAATTTGAAACTTTTGATGTTGCTGTATATTAAGGGATGTATGCTAAATTAACCCTGTGAATATGGTTTTGTTACAGTTAATATTACTCCCACTAAGGGTGATTAATCTGGTCAATTTCTCTCTAGTTGAATATATTAAATAAAATAATGTGATATAAGTCACCTTCATCCCCTGAAATTTGAAACTTTTGATGTTGCTGTATATTAAGGGATGTATGCTAAATAAACCCTGTGAATATGGTTTTGTTACAGTTAATATTACCCCCACTAAGGGTGATTAATCTGGTCAATTTTCCTCGAAATGAATATATTAAATAAAATAATGTGATATAAGTCACCTTCATCCCCTGAAATTTGAAACTTTTGATGTTGCTCTATATTAAGGGATGTATGCTAAATAAACCCTGTGAAAATGGTTTTGTTACAGTTAATATTACTCCCACTAAGGGTGATTAATCTGGTCAATTTCTCTCTAGTTGAATATATTAAATATAATAATGTGATATGTCACCTTCATCCCCTGAAATTTGAAACTTTTGATGTTGCTGTATATTAAGGGATGTATGCTAAATTAACCCTGTGAATATGGTTTTGTTACAGTTAATATTATTCCCACTAAGGGTGATTAATCTGGTCAATTTCTCTCTAGTTGAATATATTAAATAAAATAATGTGATATAAGTCACCTTCATCCCCTGAAATTTGAAACTTTTGATGTTGCTGTATATTAAGGGATGTATGCTAAATAAACCCTGTGAATATGGTTTTGTTACAGTTAATATTACCCCCACTAAGGGTGATTAATCTGGTCAATTTTCCTCGAAATGAATATATTAAATAAAATAATGTGATATAAGTCACCTTCATCCCCTGAAATTTGAAACTTTTGATGTTGCTCTATATTAAGGGATGTATGCTAAATAAACCCTGTGAAAATGGTTTTGTTACAGTTAATATTACTCCCACTAAGGGTGATTAATCTGGTCAATTTCTCTCTAGTTGAATATAATAAATAAAATAATGTGATATAAGTCACCTTCATCCCCTGAAATTTGAAACTTTTGATGTTGCTGTATATTAAGGGATGTATGCTAAATTAACCCTGTGAATATGGTTTTGTTACAGTTAATATTACTCCCACTAAGGGTGATTAATCTGGTCAATTTCTCTCTAGTTGAATATATTAAATAAAATAATGTGATATAAGTCACCTTCATCCCCTGAAATTTAAAACTTTTGATGTTGCTGTATATTAAGGGATGTATGCTAAATAAACCCTGTGAAAATGGTTTTGTTACAGTTAATAATACCCCCACTAAGGGTGATTAATCTTGTCAATTTCTCTCTAGTTGAATATATTAAATAAAATAATGTGATATGTCACCTTCATCCCCTGAAATTTGAAACTTTTATGTTGCTGTATATTAAGGGATGTATGCTAAATAAACCCTGTGAAAATGGTTTTGTTACAGTTAATAATACCCCCACTAAGGGTGATGAATCTGGTCAATTTCTATCTAGTTGAATATATTAAATATTATAATGTGTTATAAGTTACCTTCATCCCCTGAAATTTGAAACTTTTCATGTTGCTCTATATTAAGGGACGTATGGTAAATAAACCCTGTGAATATGGTTTTGTTACAGTTAATATTACCCGCACGAAGGGTGATTAATCTGTTCAATTTTACTCTTGTTTGAATGTATTAAATATTATAAAGTGACATAAGTTACCCCTATTCCCTGAAATTTGAATGTGTTGGTATTTTTCTGTATTAAGGGATATATGCAGAACAACCCTTGTGAATATAACTTCATTACATTTTATATTAGGTGTACAGTCTTACGTTTTATAAGGAAATACAGCTATGTACTTGTTACGGAGTAATGGCACCAGGGTTGTCCAAAGTATTTTACTTAACGAATCGGCTGCTACGAATCGGCTGGTAGCTTCAGTCTCATATTATTTTCTTTATTATAGTTACAAAAAAATACTATAGAACAAATTTGTAGGAGACCAAGTGGGACATCCTATTAAAAAAGAGAATATTTTTTTAAACCAGTGGTTGTCAAGTTACAACATAAAATTATATTTTTTCAAATGGGATTATACATATTTTTATGCCTATTCGATAGAGTGTTTTTTTTCTGATTTCAACTATGAGATTATTTTATATCCTTACATAACAAAAATATTGAGAAAAATTCAATTGAAATTTAAATAAATTTTATTTGACTTTATAGCTAAGGACCCTACTAATCACCCCCATATAGCCATGTAGCTGGCCATCCCGTACGGGTGTTGTAGGTAACCCTTAAACATAACCGCATATACATTGCTTTATACATAGTCTGAAAAATAATTAAAATAAAAAAAAACGGCGTTGTACCACTTCAAACACTTTTTTATTTTATAGCCAAGGACCCTACTAATCACCCCCATATAGCCTTGTGGCTGGCCATCCCGTAGGGGTGGTGTAGGTAACCCTTAAACATAACTGCATATACATTACTTTATACTAAGGTCTGAAAAATAATTAAAATAAAAAAAATACGGCGTTGTACCACTTCAAATTCTATTTGATTTTATAGCTAAGGACCCTACTAATCACCCCCATATTGCCTTGTGGCTGGCCATCCCGTAGGGGTGTTGTAGGTAACCCTTAAACATAACTGCATATACATTGCTTTATACATAGTCTGAAAAATAATTAAAATACAAGAAAAACGGCGTTGTACCACTTCAAATACTTTATTATTTTATAGCTAAGGACCATACTAATCACCCCCATATAGCCTTGTAGCTGGCCATCCCGTAGGGGTGTTGTAGGTAACCCTTAAACATAACCGCATATACATTGCTTTATACAAAGTCTGAAAAATAATTAAAATAAAAAAATACGGCATTGTACCACTTCAAGTACTATTTGACTTTATAGCTAAGGACCCTACTAATCACCCCCATATAGCCATGTAGCTGGCCATCCCGTACGGGTGTTGTAGGTAACCCTTAAACATAACCGCATATACATTGCTTTATACAAAGTCTGAAAAATAATTAAAATACAAAAAATACGGCGTTGTACCACTTCAAATACGTTTTTATTTTATAGCTAAGGACCCTACTAATCACCCCCATATAGCCTTGTGGCTGCCCATCCCGTAGGGGTGTTGTAGGTAACCCTCAAACATAACCGCATATACATTGCTTTATACATAGTCTGAAAAATAAAAAAAATACAAAAAAACGGCGTTGTACCACTTCAAATACTTTATTATTTTATAGCTAAGGACCATACTAATCACCGCCATATAGCCTTGTGGCTGGCCATCCCGTAGGGGTGTTGTAGGTAACCCTTAAACATAACCGCATATACACTGCTTTATACAAAGTCTGAAAAATAATTAAAATAATAAAAATACGGCATTGTACTACTTCAAATACTATTTGACTTTATAGCTAAGGACCCTACTAATCACCCCCATATAGCCATGTAGCTGGCCATCCCGTAGGGGTGCAGAAGATGACTATTAAAATAAATTCTGTATTTTGATTTAAAATTCAATCGTCACATTTCTGTTTATAATTTAATTAATATCTACGGGCACTAGTAATTTTCCCTGCATCGAGTAATCACTATATATTACTCCAGGATTCTTTACATCACCCTTACTAATGAAGAATTTAGTTGCGATGTACTTGGTTGAACGGTAGGCCTACACTCGCCCGTCGCTGGGCGACGCATCGCTAAGTTCACCTCGATCTGTTTAAGCACCGATATCAATACACAATCCATTAATAAATTAGCTATTATGGGTGAAAGTGGGCTCGCCATGCTTGTGCCAGAAATTTGTTTATAAAATTGGCCATTAAACGAGAAGTAACTGCTATTGTACCAAAATCTAATCAGTTCAAGGAACGTATTTAGGAGAATCTTTGTTTTCAAACAGATAATGTTATATTTTTCAGTAATGACAGTTTCAATTAACTCTAATGGAATATTTTTAAATAAGGAAACTACATCAAAAGAGACTAGTAAGTAGTTATCAGGGATTTTAATCTTTTTGGTGTCCTCGATCATATCGTATGAATTTCTTACTAAGTATTCATCATGTTCCATGTTTTTTAAAATGTCTCCTAGAAATTTTGATAGTCTGTATGTTGGGGAATTGATTCCAGCCACAATAGGCCTTAATGGTAGATCCTGTTTATGGTCTTTAATTAAACCATACAATTTGGGGGTACAGTATTTTGTGTTATTAATTGTTTTTTTTTTGTACTATCATCTATAAAATTGGCAGAGTGTAATTTTTTAATGATTAAATTATTTTTATTTTGTAGTTTCTTGGTAATATCGTCTGCTAACGGTTGGTACTTTAGTAAATGTGTTATAGTTACGTTTTTCAAAAAAAATGTATTTTTTGTTACATCCATTGAATTCATACACATCCAACATAGTTTTTGACGAATTTCACTCTGTGATCTACAGTTTTAACTATTTATTTATTTATTATTTTAAATGTCCGCCTGTTAATGTATGTTTTTTGTATCCACATGTGTAAATGTTTTTTCAACTCACAATTCTGTATGTATATATATTATTACTTTAATCTTTAGTTTTATATTCTGTTTTTGTGTTCACATGTAATATATTTAGCTCTTGTGTTGTATTGTAGAGCCCTGAAGAAGACTATAGTATAGTCGAAACGTCGGCCTGAATAAATTTTATTATTGACTGCTAGTCCGAATACACTGTTTCTACCGGTATAGTATATATTTTTAGGCTCATTCGATAGAGTATTTTTTTCTGAATTCAACCTTGTAATCGTCTTATATCCTTATATAACAAAAATATCGAAATAAAATCAATTGATATTTACATAAATTTGATTTTTATAGTTATTTTTCAGTAGGCTATGTATGAAACAAGGACTGCTATTTGTCAATTTGAATTATTTAAGAAAGAAATCAAATAGAATACTGTTTTTATATAGCTATTAACAAATATTTGTTTCATTTTAATTTAGGATCAATTGTTTTTCATTCATAGCCTATTGAAAAATAACTATAAAAACCAAATTTATTCAAATTTTAATTGAATTTTTCTCAATATTTTTGTTATATGAGAACATAAAACGAGTATTTGGTTGAATTCAGAAAAAAATACTCCATCGAATGAGCCTAAAAAATATATATTATCCTATTTAAAAAAATGACTTTGTATTGTAACTTGAGAACCACGGGTTTAAAAAAATATTTTCTTTCCTATTCGGATGTCCGCCTTAGTCTTTGTCTTGTAGAATTTTATTGTATCTTGAATAATACAGAAATTACGTGAGGTAGCTCGTTTAGCTGTCGCACCTGTATATATCATCACGGCATATTACTCATTTGTGGATATGCCAATCTGCTTTGTACACAGATATCGGTAATGATGATATATTTGTACCGTGCGGGCGCTTACCAGGCGTCACCTCACAGGCACTCATTTCTGGCGTGGAGAGTGCACCACAGCGGTCAATTTTGTGCCATTAAAATTCGAAGTAATTTTTGACGTCGGTCGGGATGTCGAGATCGAACCCGGATCCCCAGACACTTAGGTACACGGCCACGAGACAATCATAATAATAATTAACAAAAATTGTCACGTTCACTTAACCTAAAAATTAATATATATATATATATATATATATATATATATATATATATATATATATATATATAAGCGATAGCCGCAAAGCAACCATTGTATAAAATAAAATATAAATTTTATAAAATCTTCAGAGTTCTTCTTTTACACCAAACCTATCTACGATAATAATATGAATTCTGATCTGGAGTCTTTCATCAACAAAAATTGATTACAACAATCAAAAGAGTGATATAATAAAAATGCATTATATTTCCTTTAATGTCAATGAAAAATAACTTTGTTTTTTATACAGTACAAATGCAATACATGCACATGTTCATTATACCTATCTATGTCAGTTATTTTTTATTAACCAGAAAAGAAAAAATAATGCATTTTTATTTTATCACTGTTTTCTTTGTTGTAATCAATTTTTGTTAATTATTTTCTCTTTATTTATTAGAAAAGTATTATTATTTCTAAAAGCTTGTGATCGGAAATAAAAGATAGATTTTTAAAAGTTTAATATTTTTTGCAAAAAAATAAAAAAATAAAAATTGTCCTGCTGAAGAATTGAACCCAAATCTATAAAATTTAGCATTCCAAAGGTAGCTACACTAACCATTGTGAGTAATTAATAATAAATAACGTACAGAAGGTAATGTACTATTATCATGGCTTAATTTTCTGCCGGACACTTTTTATTTACAAAAAACTGTTTTCCCATATTAAACACCTATGTCAAGGATTTCTTGGGGCACCCGGTATATAAAGTATAAAACGAAATCAAAGCGTATAGACAATAAAGTATTCTTTAATATTAAATAACATGAAATGTCAAAATGGTATTTAACTTTGTTTTTTTCATGAAAAACTGTTAAAATCTTCAAATGAGGGTATTTCCGGTACACCAATTATAACTAAAATCTAATCACTTATTCGTATGGATGTAAGTAAGGAAGAGGATTACGAAAAAAATGTGATTTTTTAAATTGTAGTATTGGAGTAATCGGATGCGAAACTTTCTCACACAGACATCATCGTAAAAATAGTGAAATCGTATTCTAGGGACTCTAAAACGTGCTTTAGGTGATGGATGGTAAAAATTAACACGTATTAATTTTTCTCATTCATGACACTCTTATTATAGCCATATTTTAAACAAATTAATATAAAACTACATGCATTTTTTTCAAAAAAATCGGTAGGTATATAAAAATATTATACCACTGAATTCAAAATTAAATTCCGTAACAAAGGAACAAATAAAAAAATACTCTATCGAATGGGCCTAAAAAATATATACAACCCCATTGAAAAATACATAAATTTGTGTTCTAACTTGAGAACCACTGGTTTAAAAAAAATATCTTCTCTATTCGAATGTCCCCCTTGGTCTTCTACAAGATTGTCTTCTATTATTTTATTGTATCTTTAATAATATAGAAATTATTTGAGGTAGTTCATTTACCCATTACAGCATATATATTTGAGTCACATTTTAAATAAACCAGAGTTCATAGTTTGAATTCCCTAGTATACGTTTCATATGGGAGTCTGATTTTGCAGACAAACAAAAGATATTTCGTCAAAGAAATTAAGAAGCTCTAGTTAAGAATTCGATACTTTGTTTATTCAGTAATAGATTGCAACAATTGAAACCCTTAGAAAAAAGATAAAGTAAGAAAATTATTAGAAATTAAAATGCTATAAGCAAACCGAAATAGCGTATGTCCACAAATATGTTAAGGTAGTTGTCACTCGAGTGTACCTATTCAAAAACTTGTTCTATGTTCAAAATAAAAATTAAGTTAATGCAGTTTATATTTGCAATAACTTATATTTTTTAACATTATATTATATAAACAGATTGCATCAAAATAGTTAAAAGCTAATATCAACGACTGTAACATATGAATTTTCTTTATTTTTCCGTAGAAAAGTTTTTTTTTGAACTGTACCGCTCGCACTAACACATACACAAGTGTCGTATTTCAATGTTGAAGAATAACTGTGGCATCGTCGTATCTAGACATTTATTGGTACATTCGGGTATAAAAGTAATAAGATATTTTAAGATATAATACTAATTCTACACTACAAATGGAAACTGCAAAACAAATTAATATATTTCTTTCTTAAAATTACAAAAGTAGTATTATACTGTTTAAAGTTTTCATGCTTTTCACGTAAAATACCAATTTCAAAAATATTTCTTTCGAATGTACGTCTGAAATTCCTTTAGCCTAAGATCACCTCTTATTCGCTAATACCAAGCGGGTGTTAACTTAACTGATACTTCATCTGAAACGTTTGTACATGGTTGTCAAGTATAATTCTACCTATTTATCATATCTTCAGATTCAAATTTTCTAGAGACAATAAAATTAAATCTGGGTGGTAAATAATTTTCTAATTTTTACATAAAATCCGTTAATTAGTTTACTATAACATACTAGTTTTTCGATTAAATGTCATAGTGGATATAAAAGTTATCATTTAAAATGTTGTGTTTATTTTGCCATTTCCTATTCTTCACGTGTTAAAAAGGCCAAATTTAATTGCAAATATCTCAGGTACCGCTCGGTCAATTGTTTTAAAACTTGTAGAGCAGGTACATTATACTTCAGTTGAGATGTACTTAAAATTTCAATTAATTCTGTTGAAAATGATTTCACGATATAACTACCTTAAGTGCAACAATATACCTATACTGTTGAACCCGTATCACTCGTACAAGTGGAAAGTGTCCGCCAGGGCCAGGGGTGTCTGCTGTAACGTTAAGCTGTCCAACCTTATCTAGCGGTGATCTAGCGCTCGAACACGTGTCTACATGCGCATGCGCGCACAGCCGGTAGGCGAATTACGAATCGAATGCATTTCACGCGTGCGCATAAGGGACCGTGTTCACGTATGAAGAGTGCAAAATGTTCCGGACATTTCTTGTGTGCCTTTTAGCGATATATAGTTTAATAGGTATATTAGTGCAACAGAAGCTATGCAATGTACCGCAGTTGTAGGATCAAATCGAGACATACATTTAATGTATTTTGTAGTATTGTATTTTTGTCTAAATAATTATAAACTGTGCACAATATTATTGTACGAATCAGGAAATAAAGGATCGGTTTAGGTGCTACATATAATGTTTTGTGTAAGAGATTTAATTTTATGAACTTTCTCGGCCTTTAAATTTGAGCAAACATTTCTTCCGTAAGAAATACACGAGGATCAAAATTATATTCATAGCGTTATGAATTGAGTTTGAATTTCGCGCCTATTTGACCGTTACACTTTTCTGGTCTATTATCTATTGTCTTGTCACCATCAACCTTGAACTATCTTCTACCCAGTGGCGTAGCCATAGGGGGGGTTTTAGGGGTTAGAACCCCCCTGTGAGGCCATGGTAGGCCGCTTTTAACACTAATTTAAAAATATACTCGTTTGTTGTTCATATATAATATGATCTGAATTTTCATACATATGTACATAGAAAAAATCACGCGTGTCCCACTTACTGGGTTCGCATAAACCCGAAAACAATAAGAACAACATCAACATCATACAACAAATCCTTACTCTTAAACATATTAAAGTGACTGATTTTCGGTAGCGAAATCTAAGTCTAAGCACACTTCTTTCACCCCGGCCACACTCATAATCGCATTCATACATGCTCTTCTTCTCTTCTACCAACCACATCCATCCACTTACACATCGGTCGGCCACGCAATCGAAAATACTCAACTTCACCAAGATATATACGCTTAACAAGCAATTCACTCGCCATTCTCTCCACATGCCCAAACCATCTCAACTGACTCACACCAACTCTCTTAATAACATTGTAAAAGAATATTAATTTTCGTAGAAATCTGTTTACACGCAATTATTAGCTACAGTCTGTAGCCTACAGATGCCATTTCGCGCAATGTCCTCGTGAAAATGCCGAGCTTTACCAAAATTTACCGACAGCCGACAGCTAACAATGAATCTCATGCGTAGCATTCTTGTTCTTAAGTAGAATACCTACGTTAATTTAATTTATTAGTGTTACAACTACAACTTTTCTTGTGTTTATACTGCGGTTTGTATAAACATATTTAGATGAGTGGTTTGAAATTCACTGCATAATTTAGCATTGTTGTTATTTACCTATTGATTAAAACAAATTGCCTACTAATAAAAATTATATTTATAAAAATATTGTTTTTGTTGATTGTTGTTATTAAGCCTGTTTAACCTCATATTTATTTAAAATTTATTATCCTAAAACCCCCCCTGTAATTTTTTTCTGGCTACGCCACTGCTTCTACCTGTCACTTTTAATACCGGATTGTAGAGTGTACGAATCTTATTACATACCTAGTTCTAGAAAGTATATGGCGTCATGGTTACAACCATGTTACAACTATATCACGCCTGTTTCCATTAATCAACTCTTTAAAACACATTGTACATATAAACATTTAATTACCAGATGAAATTATTCCACAAGCATTGAAATGTTAAAACTAGTATGTAACTTCACTAAGAAGGGTAAGGGTGGAAAAATAATATTGTTAATTTATAGACCTTTCAGTAATTAATAAGTACTCCCAGCTTTTCATAAAATCGTCGAAAAAGTTTTTTAAGTAGAACTTTCTGTTTTCTAGGGGAGAATAGGATTTTTATTGTGGAGAATGTGGCGTTTGTAAAAAAGTTATATACAAGAACTTGGACTTTTGATGTTATTTTCTTTATATGACTTCGTATTTCAATATGTTCCAAAGTTATTCAATACCTTTAAAGGAAAGTAAAATGTATAAAGTTACTTACAATTTCAGGCATAAGATATTTCACTTGAGTAACAATTTTGTTGTCCACAATGTTGCATTTGTTATTATTTGAGCACATAAAGCACAAATCAATCATGGAACGCATGTTCAATAAATTCTCTAATCACTTTGACTGAACAATATCAATAAAATATTTATTTACAAACAAACAATTTGTAGTAGTTACAAGAGAGGTTAACACAGTTCGATTTACAACTCCAAACTAAACTGTAACAGCTGACAGTTGTAACACTTGTTCATAGAAAAGAGATATACTACCAATATATAGTTCACGTTTGAACCGTTTGCAGTGCCATCTCATGAACGCTCTCTCGAGTTATATATTAGATGCTCAAGTATTTAAAAGATTGTAGACCATGGTCACAGACCATCTACACTATCAGACTTGCCAACTCTATAGTAAATATAAAAACGCAGTTTGCAGCACCTCTGGCCTTGCAGGGATGAACTAAACTAAAAAGGCGGGAAAATTGAATGATAGCTTCAAATAATTCAAATTTAAAATTCTGTCATTCTGTAACACAATATTTAATTTTTATATATCGATAATACTTTTGACAAGTGAAATTTTAAAATAGTTTTGTCAGGTATTTTTTATTATATAAAAATTATCGATATATAAAAATTAAACTATTGTGTTACAGAATATATTAATACTTAAATATAGAAAATCTGAAAGTACTTAATAAAAAAAAAAACATTTTTCTACTTCTATGCTTTAATATACTTATTAAATATATGTCATACGTACTTGAATGACACTCATTATGATACAAATTTTCATTTCGATACAGATTATCATTATGATACAGATTTAGTTATTATTTCGATACAGATAATCATTGTGATAGATTTTGTTATCATTTCGTCACAGATTATCATTATGATACAATGAATTTTATAAAAAAAATATTGGTTTAGAAAAACTAATGTATGTAACTCCACGTATGGCTCGTATCGCAAACTTCATGCAGCAAAACGTTTTCGTCTCTTCGGTGTAACCGGTGCAATATTTCCCGTATTATCGGAAAGAAGTTCAATGATACGCCTGTCTTCGGTGTTTCTGGATCAGCAACTGAAAAGACAAAAAAATATTAGTTGACAATTTAAAATAACTTTCAAAACTCATAATTAACCGTAAGTTAAGTGCAATATAAAACTAAAAATGATTTAAAATAAAAGCATACCAGAAACAGAAGCAGTAGCATCACCAGCAGAACATTTACGTGTTTTCGGTGTCCTTCGATAGCAGGCATATTACTAGCAAGAACTTCAAATACTGGTTCCTCTTCCTCCATCATTTTTGAAGCAGCAACTAAAAAATAATAATAAATTATTAGTTATTTCTGAAACAGTTTTAATAAAGAAATAAAGCCTTCATGGAAATACGAAAACAGTAAAGTTTAATAATCTTACGTAAAGAAATATTTCGTAGTTCGGCGGTTATGCATTACTTAACCTGTAATTTCAAAGCAATTTTAGTATAAAGGAATATCTTACCAGAATTAAAAACATCCACAGGTATTTCATGACGATTCAAATTCTTTTTTTCCGAAATTGCTTATCAGTAAAATGAAGTCGGCAGACCCGGAATCCTCGATCTAATATTTGCTGGTACGACAATTCGAGTAGATCAAGACAACCCATCCGGATGATCCATTCCCGCCGTAGGCTTTCCCATCTTGGAAAACAAAACATATGCCCTTGTTCTTCGACAGGGAGACTGTTTGTAATACATTTATGATGGACACATGTTGGTTCCTGAAAAAAATAACATTATTTTATTTTAATATAACAATAAAACACATAAACTTATGATCAAGGCTAAGAATGTAATCAAATTTGAATTGTTTATACTTACAGATCTCGTCATTTTTCACAATATGTATAATTACCACTATACCCACTTAAAAGAACACAATTCGCTGCTAGTAACTGTACAACTAAATTGCACAAAATGGTTTGAAAAGCATTGACTTAAATCAGAAGATTCTGACAACTTTCAGATCAAATTCAAACGCGACAAACGAACCGCCCCAATTGCTTGGTTACGATACTAGCACAGATACTAGCGCTTTTCTGCGGACTGGTTTCGCAGGGATGAACTATTGCTTTGCAATTAGAAAACCATTAAGGTGTCAGCCGCCTGACCATGGTTTATTATGAATAATAAATGAACTTTGAACTTTCATTGTCTTTATTTTTGATTTACACAACATTTCGATTGCAGATATTATCAAGAGTAGGGTCACGAAAATGGAAACAGCCGGTGCTGATATACCCATGTATACTTTCTGGAACTATGAACTATGTATGTAATAAAAATTATTCACTTTGGTAGGCGCGCGCTAGCACAAAGTACTCATAATTGAAGAATCCTGTATTACAAGTGACAGATCATGGAGGTAAGAATAAATATGGAGGGAGCATAAACTTGAACTTAGGACAAGGGGAATGCAGGCCTGTGGGGACGGACGCAGGTACTGCTGCAGTCACATTGTGGTGGGAATTCACGCGGCAAATATAAAATTAAATATTTGAAATTAAGATTTCTTATTTCTAGTAATATCAATAAACATAAATATTTTTTAGCAAATATGTACTTAGAAGAAATTACAATATAGAAAAATTATAAATAATTAAAATTCCACTTACCTGTTACCGATACGGTTATCTTTTACAATATTTATTTAAATCGATAGATATTTATAGGTATTTATACAAAATTACAATTGTTTAATACACTCATTAGATTTTTTAATTGTTTATTGTTAAATAATATAAAAATAAAACTTTCCTCCTGACTTATTGGAGTACCCCACAACACAACAAGTCACCAAGTTACAAACAATCTGCAAATAATTACCTATGTTAAATGAAACATATAATATTATTGCAAGAAACAACATTTGGTGAAAATTAATTGCAGTGCAAGAGTCAACTAGTCCAAATAATGTTTGTTCTGTTAAATTGCTATAAACACAAAATACACGTTGAGTTACAGTTTTAAAATAAAACAATATTTCATAACTCACATGAATAAAAAATCTTAATTTTCACCAAATGTTGTTACGAAGCACTTAAAGAAAAGTCAATATAAAACACGATATACATATATTAAAAAGTCATAAACGGTAAACCACGGTAAACCGGTAAACACTTCTCCAAAACACGTACACGTTTAAAAACAAACAATGTTCAATGACAGATGACAGCAACAACCTTGTAACTTCAAACTGACAGCGGTCACAATGTAGAAGGGGAAACGGCTGCACTAGCGATTGCAAATACTCCCTCCATATATATTCCTACCTCCATGTGACAGATAGTTTGTTATATGGATTCTTCTTTAAAAAAATGCTTTCTTGTATTAGGTAAACACAAAAGAGTAAAATTAAAGTCCAAATAGAAAACACGTATTTGTTTGTGCAGATCATTTTAAGAAAAAATAACTTTTAGTTATACAATTGATAAAAAATATACTAATTAACATTTTTCTTGTGGATTTGACTTTAATTGTAGTTTTAGGTCAGAAACACAATAAAACATCTCATGTGACCAACACAGTACCTCCCGTCATTTAATTTTTATTAATTTCAATACATATCTATGAGGTTTCGTGGCCGCATGTTTGAGTGCCTGGTCGTGAATCTGGGGAACTGGAATCGATCCCGACCAACGCCTAATATTTCGAATTGACCGCTGTGGTGCATTTCCGAGGCCAGCAATGAGTGTCCGTGAAGTGACGTTTGGTAAACACCCGCACGATACAAATATGTCAACATCATTACCGAAATCTATGTACAAAGCAGATTAGCAAACGCAACAATGGGTAATATGCCGTGATAATATATTTTTTTATTTAAATACATACCTGCATATTTACTAGCTGGACACTATATTAAGTTCCTTACCATATAAATATGTATTGTTTTATTTACAATTTTCATTTTAACACGTTACTATTATTAATTTACACTGATTATTTTTTTGACAATGGAATTTATCTGTCAGTTATATACATTTGAACTGAACTATGTAACCATGGAGTTGTGTTTCAAGCATAGGCTCCGGGATATAAATTTATATTATTTTATAAATTTAGCCATAAAATATATAGAAAAACTATTAATGCAAACCTATAGAAAATTCAATAATCTTTAATTTTTATAATAACCTAAATCGCGAAAATATTTAATTTAATTTATTTAATTTAAGAAAATAGGAGAACCAACAGCTCAAACAGAGACCAAATAAAGGTTCTCGATTATTAAATACAGTACTACATATAAAATAGTAAAAAAGTAATAAAGTTAATAAAAATAAACAAAATAATTACAATAGTGTAACGTTTTTATTTATATGGGTGAAGTGTAAAACATAGACAAATATTATTAACTAAAAGAATACGTTTATTAAACGGTAACTAAATATTAGAAATATAATTAAAAGATTATAAAAGTAACTATGATAAACAAATATTAACACTAATTTAAAGACTAAGATTATTATAAGACAATTAAACACTAAGATTATTTATTTAAACAACACTACTGTTTATGTCCCTAATCACATTTATTTATGTTCACTTGTCGACTGTTCTTTATATCACCAACTATTCACTACACTTATTTATATTAGACTTCTGCACTCGTTGCTTGTATAATACAGAGTGTGTCCCCTGGCTTTGGCGGTGGGTTATATATACCTGCCTAGATTATTTCTGGAACCTCCTAGGACCCACCAGAGAAGGTCTAGAGGTAAACAACATCACACAATAGATTACCACGACTAGTCCTAACACGTTCGCTGCGCACAGACACCGAGGCGCTTGGTAGCGCGGCGGCGGCGGCCGCGGGGGTTACGTTACACTGCCCCCTCCTTAAGACTGTTTCGTCCCGGAACAGTCCGCGGTGACGAAACCTGCATGTACTACCCTTGGTGCATTTCGAGTTCTTAAAGAAGTGACAGTCGATGGTCCGCTCGACTTCTTCTTTCTGTCCGTTAGGGTTAAAGCTGCAGACGAGTATTTCAACGCCGGTGAAACGGAAGAGGATCTCTAACATGTTCCTTACAATCCTCCAATCCAAACCGTCTAGACCACAACCCAACTTCGGTACTGCTAGCTTCAAAATGTCATTCTCCAGTAGATGATCCCTCAAATCGCACAGTGAGTTCCATAGGCTTTGATACGATGGCTTCTGGTACGAGCGTGGTTTTGTAACAAGGTAGTAGATGTAGCGCTGATGGTCTGAATTGCTATCTCTCAGTCGTAGCGTTTTCCCAACAGATGGACGTTGGTTGGCCAGTTCTTGTAGTCGTCCATATTTCGCCTTAAAGACTGACGCTATGCCGCGGGACATCTTTAAGTCTTCTGATACGCAGTGGCCGAGGGAATAATCTGAAGACACGGTGAACAGATCTCGATGTTTTTCTTTTATCACGCCGTACCGCGCCTTGCGCCCAAAGGAGTAGTTCTCCATGAAATCTTCAAAAGTCGGTTCTTGAGCTATGATTTGACGAACTGTTTCTCCATTATGATCTTCGTGGTTGTCTCCGGCAAAAGGGGCTAGCCGATTAAAGTGTACCACTCTCGGCTTCCCAGTGGGTCGTTTCTTAATTCTATATACCACATCGTTTATTCTTTTGACTATTTCATAGGGGCCCTCCCAATTCTTTTGCAGCTTTGGTGATAACCCGCGGCGCCTTTGTGGGTTGTAAAGCCACACTAAATCCCCAGGTTGATATCCACCTTTTTCGGCTTTGATGTCATACCTGTCCTTCATTCGGTCGCTGGCAGTTTGAATGTTCGTACGGACTTGTTCATGAATGTCATTCATTCTTCTCCGTAAGCCCGTAACGTAGTCTTCTCCGGCCAGATCTTCCCCAGGTTTGCTGCCGAACACCAAATCGCATGGTAAACGCAACTCATGTCCGAATAAGACGTTCGCAGGGGTTTGCCCTGTCGTTTCATGCACGGATGAACGATAAGCCATCAGGAACAGATGAAGATGTCGGTCCCAGTCCCTTTGGTGGTTGGAGACTACCTTCGACAAATATCGGTTGATCGTTCTGTTCATTCGTTCAACCATGCCATCGGACTGCGGATGTAATGCAGTTGTCCTTGTTTTATTAATTCCTAATATCTTACAGATATTTTGGAAAACGGCAGACTCGAAATTTCTTCCCTGGTCGGAGTGAAGTTCACGTGGTACCCCGAATCGACATATACATTCTTTAACTAAGGTTTCAGCGACCGTGATGGCTTCTTGATTGGGTAATGGATAAGCTTCAACCCACTTGGTGAAGTAGTCCATCACAACCACGATATATTTATTTCCGTCATTACTTTCTGGGAATGGTCCGGCCACATCAATCGCAATGCGCTCAAATGGACTGCCAACGTTGTATTGACGCATTGGAGCTTTTCGTCGTCTATGAGGGCCGTTACTTCCCGCGCAAACCACACATTTCTTGCACCAGTCTTTAGCATCTTCAGTGAAGTTAACCCAGTAAAACCGCTGGCGCAATCTTTCTAGGGTTTTAGTGACTCCAAAATGGCCTCCAGACCCGTCATGGATCTCTTTCAACACGTCTGGTATTCTACTCTTAGGAATGACCAACTGAGCTTTCTTCTCAGTTCCATCAGCATTCTCTACCACACGCTTCAACAGGCCATCCTCAATCACCATGGAGTCCCATTGCGCCCAGTACGCTTTTACACTCTGTGAGTGTGGTGCAACGTCTTCCCATATTGGTTTGCATTCTTCTGCTTTCCATTTTAATAAGATTTTCAAAGTTGGGTCATTTTCTTGGTCCTTACGTAGTCCATCGGGCTGCCAACTATCATCGACTACTGTTGTCCTGGCGACGGTAAACTGTTTCTCTTCAAGTCGACTACAATGTTTGCAGTCATCTTGGCAAGGCCTTCTGGACAATGCATCGGCATTACGATGGCTGGTACCTATCCTGGGTTCGATTTTGAAATCATATTCCTGTAGTCTTTCTATCCATCTAGCCACCTGACCTTCAGGATTCTTGAATTGTAGCAGCCATTTTAATGCAGCATGGTCAGTTCTAATCAAAAATTTTCTTCCGTACAAATATTTGTAGAAATGTTCCACGGATTTCACGACTGCCAAGAGTTCTTTTCTGGTCACACAGTAATTCCTTTCTGGTTTTGACAAGGTCTTACTAAAGTAGGCAATAACCTTCTCATGCCCATCTTGTATCTGGGAAAGAACGCCACCAATTCCGACGTTGCTGGCATCTGTGTCTAGAATAAATTCTCCTTCAGGTAAAGGATAACTCAAGACGGGTGCGCTTGTCAAAGCATGTTTTAGTTCTTTAAATGCAACTGTACAGTCCATTTCCCAGATAAATCTTCTTCCTTCTTCAGTAAGCCTTGTCAGTGGCTTGGCAATGTTGGCAAATCCAGGTACATATCGTCGATAATAGGTACACAAACCAAGGAAACTTCTGAGTTCGTGTTTGTCCCTAGGTGCTGGCCAGTCTCTCACAGCCTTTATCTTCTCCTGGTCAACTGCAATACCCTTACCGGAAACCACGTGTCCAAGGTAATGAACTTCTCTTTGAAACAGGTGACACTTCTTCGGGCTAAGTTTCAGGTTAGCCTTCCTCAATCTCTGGAAAACCTCTTCCAAATTCTTCATGTGGTCCTCGAATGTCTTACCTACCACAATAATATCGTCGAGGTACACTAAACACGTTTTCCAAGATAGCCCAGCCAATACCGTTTCCATGAGTCGTTCAAACGTTGCAGGAGCATTGCAGAGCCCAAACGGCATTACGGTAAATTGCCAGAGTCCTGTACCAATGGTGAAGGCTGTCTTCTCCTTGTCTTTTGGATCCAAATCCACTTGCCAGTAGCCGCTCTTTAGATCCAAAGTGGAGAACATTTTTGAGCCAGCCAAAGTGTCTAATGTGTCGTCTATTCGAGGTAGCGGGTAGCTATCCTTCTTCGTCACGTTGTTAAGTTGACGATAATCGACGCAAAATCGTGTAGAGCCATCCTTCTTCTTCACTAACACCACTGGTGAAGCCCATGGACTGCTTGAAGGTTCAATCACACCTTCCATCTTCATGTCCTCGATTATTCTTTCTGCTTCCTCACGCTTCGCCAGTGGTAGTCTTCTTGCTGGTTGACGAATGGGTCTTGCGTCTCCGGTGTCTATTTTATGGTGAACTACATTAGTTCTCCCTTTGGTTTTCTCATCAAATTGGAACACATCTTTAAAATTTCCAATTAGATTCTTTGCCTTTGTTCTCTGGTCGGCGGTCAATTCTTCAAATGATGTTGTCAATTGATTGATTAACGTGTCCGGAACTTTCTGAGATGTGTCCCCTTTGTCCTTTACAGTTCGGATAATCGAGGATACTGCCATGCATTCTCCTACAATTGTTCCTTTCTTCAAAACAACAGGATAAAAATTTACGTTCATTATCCGAACTGGTATTACCTGGCTGGCTTTGACCAGTGATTTTCCGACAACAACTCCAGTGCCGGTTTTGGCATCATCATTCTTGGGCTCCAGCATAACGATACTTCCCTCATAGAAACTACCATCTAAATGTGCTTCCAGGATAGTTTCACTTCGTTCTGGGAGGGTAACGTCCTCAGCCATTAGTACGCGCACAGCTTTGTCATCTCGTGGATTTAATACGAGTTCTTCTTCATTGACCATCATCACGCCCTTCTTCAGGTCAAGTTTAAAACCATGCTTTGTCATTGCGTCCATTCCGAGTATTAATTCATCTTCAACTTCAGCTACCAGCGCACGATGTTTGAATGAGGTTTTTCCGATAGTGATGGTGACATCTACTTCTCCTAACGCGGTAGCTTGTTCTCCCGTTGCTGTGCGTAATCGCCACTTAGTTGGTTGAAGATGCGTCTTGCCAGTTTTCCTTATCAAGTCGGGTCTGATTATAGTTTTTGTCGCACCCGTATCCAGTAGCATTTTCATTGGCTTTCCGTTAATAGAGCCATCCACATAGATGCTATTGGCTTTATGATGAAGAGATGCGACATAACTGATGGATTGTGGAGCTACTAGATTACGGGTCGACAGTTGCCCCTTCGCATCAACCCGATTTAGTTTTCCGACTCCTTTTCTTCCTTTGTCGATTCCGTCTTCTTTTGAGAGTTTCTTTCTTCCGGTAAACACTTCACTTGCAATTCGTCGCACTGTCTCTTCTAGATCTTCAGTGTTTTCTTTTCTCTCAGCATCCATACTCCGCACTCGCGATTGGTTACGCGGAGCTTGTTTGGCAGCTTCATGCTCCAATGCATATGAGAGTGCATCAATTAAAGTTTTAGGACGGGCCAATCGCAGTGCTTGTTGAGTTTCGCTGTCTCGAACTCCGTAGATAAATGATTGAGTGGCCAAGCACTCCAAAATACTGTCAGGAGCTGTAGGATGTGCGAGATGAACTAAACGAGCTACGTCGACTTCAAATTCTTGAAGGCTTTCTTTTGAACTCTGATACCGGTTCCTCAGTTGCGTCTGGTACACCTGCTCCAGTCCAGATGCGCGTTTCCATACCGCATATCCAATCGTTTGACTAGCTGGTCGTAGTCTTCTTGTTCTTCTTCTTTCAGCGTTTGCAGGATGTCGATAGCTTCTCCGCGCAGCGAGACAGTCAACGCCGTAGCCTTCTCCTCGGATGTCCAATTATTCGCTTTTGCGGCCGCTTCAAATTGTTTTAAATAATTGGGCCACGAAGACTTCCCATCAAATTCCGGTGTTTTTATGTGTATTTTTGAAGTAGTTTCAGGTTTTACTACTTTTCTTCCTTCTATTAGACTTGGCTCAGCCACACCAAAATTCGGAATTGACAACGATGTAATTTTAGTGATTTTTTCTCGTAATTCTTCTATCTTCCTGTCACACTTTTCTTCTAAATTCTTCAGGTCTTCTTCAGTTTTTCTAGAATTTTTTTCTAATTTTTGTTCTAATGTTCCTGTCAATTCTTCTTTTAATGTTCTAGAATTTTCTGCCAATTCTTCTTTTAATGTTCGAGAATTTTCTTCTAATTTGTTCTCTAATGTTCTACAATTTTCTTCCGCCTTTCTAGAACTTTCTAGGACCCACCAGAGAAGGTCTAGAGGTAAACAACATCACACAATAGATTACCGCGACTAGTCCTAACACGTTCGCTGCGCACAGACACCGAGGCGCTTGGTAGTGCGGCGGCGGCGGCCGCGGGGGTTACGTTACAATAGTAAAGCTCAACGTAGAGTAATTTTGACATACTTTTTAAAACTATTAATATATAAACTAAACAAATCAAGATGACTGAATTTATTGTTGTAAACTGCCATTATTCTATATATGCAAGAAAATTTATTAGTGTTACTTGCAGGAAGCTTAAATAAATTATAAGTTCTTGTCCATTTAGCTGGAACATTTATGTGAAATAGAGGAAGAATATTGTCAGAATACAACATATTGTTGAAAATCTTAAAGAGGAATAACATATCAAAATAAGTTCGTCTACTTTCTAAGCTATTCAAGTTAAACCTTTCTAATTTGTTAATATAATTCGAACAGTTTACTCTAAATTTATAGCATAGAAGATTGATAAACTTCTTTTGAACAGTTTCAATTACATATATATTTGATTTGTATTGTGGATTCCACACAAAAATCTAGCTTAGAGCGTACTAGAGAGTTGTATAAACAAATAAGTGTATCAGGGTTTTGGAAAAATTTACATTGCCTAAAAATAAAACCTAATGTACGAAATGAATCTTTACTGATTTTGTCGATATGAGTTGACATTGTTAATTTAGGATCGAATACAACACCTAAATCTTTTATAACAGATTAATTTCAAGTTTCTGATTATTTATATGGTAATTATAAGTTATTAAGTTAAAGTTTCTGGTAAAGTTCATGACGTAGCATTTAGACGGACTGAGACGTAGATAATTTTGTTTACAGTATGAATGTAATCGTAACAGGTCATTTTATAATGCAATACAATCATTAGCATTTGTAATTGTTTTAAATAATTTTAAATCGTCCGCATATAGTGTAGTAAGAAATTCGAATTTTGAAAACATTGCGTAATATCGTTAATGATTAAATTAAATAGTAGTGGACCAAGGTGTGAACCTTGTGGTACCCCTGAGGGTACTAATATCGAGTATGATTTAAAACCATTACAGTACACTAATTGTGATCTGTTAGTAATGTAAGATTCGATCCATCTTAACAAAGTACCATGTATTCCTAGTACTTGAAGTTTATAAATTAGTGTAGGATGATGGACCCGGTCAAAATCCGTGTAAATAGTATCAACTTGCAATCTTTTGTCCATGTTGGAACTAATAAATTTAGTGAACGGGACCAAATTAGTTAAAATACACTTCTTTGAGCAAAAGCCACTTTGTTCGGGTATAATTTCACTCTCTAGAGTACATTTTAACTCTTTCACAATTAAAGACTCGAATAACTTCGGAATAATAGAGAGAATGGAGATTGGTCTATAGTTACTTACATCACTAATATCTCCAGATTTGTGAATAGGAGTAATATGAGAGACTTTCCACAAATCTGGGAAAATACCTGTTTTTAGTGATTGATTCAATAAAATATATAAAGGCTTAACGAGGTAAAAAGAACAAGTTTTGATAAATTTAGCAGGAATCTGATCGGGCCCACTTCCTTTGGAAGTATTCAGTGAACATAATTCATTTAAAATTTTATCAAAGTCAAGATAGATTGATCCCAAATTAGTCACACAATTAGAAACATCATTATGAATATTTATTATAGAATTATCATTATTAACGTATATAGATTTAAAATAATCTGCAAATAAGTTTGGAACTTCAGTGCTCTCATTAGTAACATTTTCAATATAATGATCTGTACTCGGGATACCACTATTCTTTTTCAAAGTTTTAGAGTAGCCCCAAAAATTATTTGGATTATTTTTTGTTAGTTTCAATATTAGATATATATTTCTTAAAGTCAGTTTTTATCTTATGTTTAACTTTTAGACGTAATTGAGAAAATATAAGATAATCACTTCTATTTTTGTATACCTTCCACTTTTTGAAATTTATGTTTTTCTGTAATCATCATTTTTAGGGATAATGAAAATCACGGAGGGTGTGAACTTTTATTAACAAATGTTAGAGGAACATAGTCTCTAATGAGATCGCGGATAATGCAATAAAATATTTCAACATTTGCATTAACATTTTGATTATTTAGTTTAACATCCCAATTTATCGCAGAAAGTTTATAAATTAGGCCTTCATAATCGCATTTGTTGTAATTATGAATATATGAAATATTGGATGGAAGATGCTGCACAAAATTAATATTTAAATTTATTTCAAGTGGCGGATGGTGTACATCTAATTTAGATAAATGAGATTCACAAAGATTTACTACACAGTCTGAATTACATAATACAAGATCCAGAATTTTATTATTTCTGTTTTTTATATTGTTAAATTGATACAAATGACAAATGTTAATAGTGTTAATTAACTCAATATGAATTTCATTTCTTACAGTATTACAAGGTTCGAAGTGATTTTGTTTGGGAATCCAGTCTATTAGGGGAAGATTGTAGTCACCAGTAATTATGAAAATGTCATCAGGGTGTAGTAGGCAAATTTCACTTAATTTGTTAAAATGTTGACTGTGGATTTCGGTATTTGACGTTTGACGATGGAGGAATATAAGTCAAGCAGATGTTAATTTTGCATTTTGGAAGAAATATTGTTACCCACAAGTCTTCAGAGAAGGAGCACCAGGAATGTTGAACTTTTGATTTAAATTTAACAGACACTAATATTGAAACACCACCACCATCAGATTTAAATGGGTCATTTCTATCACGTCTATATGTGAAATATTTGTTCGGGTCACAAATTTCGGAATTAGATATACTGTCATTCAACCAAGATTCAGTAAAAATTATCACATCAAAATCACATGATGATATTTCGTTGTAAATATTAATTAACTTAGTTTTAATTCCACGTACATTTTGGTAATAGACTTTTAATTCCATTTTAATAGACAGTCAATAATGTATATTAACAAATTCACTCTAAGGGAATTTACTTAATTTTATTAAAGTCGTTTTCATCTTTTATAACTATAATAGGGGAATTATCTGTTTTACGAACGTAGATGTTGCTTGACTTGACCCATACAAATTTGTAAGATTTTTCTCTTGCAATTTTCTTAGTGTTGGCTAGCAGAATTTTATTTTCAGGGCTAAGATGATCATTAACGTAAATTGGTTTGTTTTCTGTAAAACTTAACATTTGAGTATTTATGTTTTTCTTAGCCCGGGCGCTGGCTATGAAATTATCTTTCTTTATTCTGCTAGTGAATCTTACAATAATGTTTTTAGTTTTTCCTGATGTGTAATTAAATGGAGTAACCCTTTGTATAGCATCTATGTCATAGTCATTTATAGGACAATTAATTTTATTGCCTAATGACTTTATAGTATCGCACAGGTTTTCATTTTGCCTTTGAGGTATTCCTACAATTTCTAAATTGTTCAGCCGAGATCTTTGTTCTAGGTTAGCTACTTTTGCTTTCAGTGATTTACATTCAGCCTCTAATTTATCAATAATACTTACTTTGTCGGATATAATTTTTAATTTATTTTCAAAGTCGTCAATTTTTGCACTGCAAAAATCAACGGATTTTTTTAACTCAGTCAAAGTCTCCATAACGTCTGACAAAGAATAATGAATCGGCTCATCGGCGTTTTAATAGGAAATGGTCCTTAAGTTGACACGAATCACAGGTCCATTGTAGGCTGGGAAGCGACGCCAAAGTGTTCTTAATTGTAGCTGAAATTGTGCTACATTTATAATGATAAAATTTATTGCATCTTCCACAAGCCAACCCTGGATTATTTTGTCGATTCACAATTTCATTACACTTTGCGTACAATTTGACCATGTTGATTCTCGAAATAAATGCAGGTATAAAAAATGAACAATATTGAATTGACTTACTGTGAGCGAATGAACTTCGCTAGAAGTTGAAACAAGTGACTTAAGATGAGAGATACACAAAAATAAGCCTTATTGACACTTTGTTTAAAATTATTATTGATTAGTACTCAAAACTAGAGCACTTTTAGATTATGAACACACTAACATTTAAAGTATATTATAGTAATGTAACGGTTATATTAGGTTCACTAGAATTAAATCACAAGATTTATGAATGAAATTTAAGAATTTTAACATAGGAAAAAACAGTATCTTTACTACAACTTTACTACAATATGACATTTAAAGGTATTTTTGGAAGAAAAACTATTTTGAGATTCAAGTGTTCGATTTCCGGTTATTCAATTTACACCAAAATGTTCACATTCTAGTACTGTTTAGTGATATTTGATTTTATAATTATATTTGAATTATAAACAAATGAAAATGTTAATATACTTTATACTTGTTAAGTTACAATTTAAAAATAATCAAATGCATATTTTATATATGCCAAATAAATTTATCTATTTACAAATGATATGTACATATTTTTGATACAAATTTAGCACATATTTTGTCGGTAATAATAATAGTCTAATATTAATACTATTTAACTGAAGGTATATAAACATTTTATAATATAATTATAGGAAGGCCATGAAACGGCTAAATGAGAAACATGAAGAAGATACAGTAAAATGTGTGTGTGTGTGTGCAAATTTTCTCTCGGCTGAATACCCTATTCTATTTGCACGCGCACGTGTGCACATGTGCTCATGGACCACGCATGTTGCGGGTGCGATACGTTGACTTAAATTAAAATTCTATGATTCTATCTACCATAAGCGATCGTCCACCATTGTGTCTAAACCAGAAGATTTCTTGACGATTTGTACTTCTTAGTTGATCAGTGGATCAAGCCTTGATTGAGGAATGGTGAATTCGGCCGTTTGTTCCTTTATTTTATTTCATATGTTATTGTCTTTTATAATTTTAATAAAGTTTAATTTTTTTACTTTCTATTTGCTGTGTTTTGCATTCAATTTTAGATTTATTTCAGATGCTTTACCTTAGTAAATATTCGTAGGTAACAGGAGAATTACAAAGTACACGACTTCTAGAAAGGCTCAAAAATGTGCCAAAATCTTACCCTTCTGACAAGAATAGGCAGCGGCGGACTTTGACCTAGGCTAAAGAGGCAATTGATTCGAACTATTTATATACATAATGTATAATATATTTTTGCACGATCAGGTTTTTTTCAAACTTTACCGATAGGGTTTCCAAGGCAGTAAGTTTTGTTTACAAATTACTGATCAGTAAGTGATGTGACTACCTACCGATCTAGAGGCGGTGAAAATTACATAAATAAAAAATAAATGTACAATTTTTAAAGCTTTAGCGATAACAAAACAACGATCATAGCTTACTTAAAAATGACAACTATTTTTTTAAAAATGTCAAATAATAATGTTTAAATAATTTTAAACTTTAATTTGTTATTATTGGGACGATCGTGCAAAAAATATAATAAGCATTGCGGGCATTACGTGCTGCTTACCGGTATCGGATATGGGATGTATTGGAGTGTAAGGTGCACTTACTGCCCTTAATACTTAAATAACTATTATGTTTTTACGTAGGGGCCCAAAATAAATATTTTGCCTAGGGCCCAATAGAGTTTAAATCCGCCCCTGAGAATAGGCGGCAAAATATTTCAGCCTACCGGCGGCAAAATCGTAAATCCGGCACTGTATGGAAAGAAGCTATTAGATTTTGGTGGCAATCGGATAACCGGAAATGGCAGTTTACTTGAAGCTCAAGATAGTTTTTCTTCAAAAAATACCTTTAAATGTAATTTTTTCGCAATTTGTTATTATAAAAATTAAAGATTATTCCATTTTCTACAAGTTTGCTTTAATACTTGTTCTATATATTTTATGGATAAATTTATAAAGTAATATAAAAATTATATCTCGGAGCTTATGCTTTAAACACATCTCCATGCTTACATAGTTCAGCTCAAATGTATGTAAATGAATTTCTAATTAATAATAGTAACGTTTTAAAAGGAAAATTGTAAATAGAACAATAGTTTTATGGAAAGGAACTTAATATACATAATCTCTAGCATTAGTAAATACGCAGGTATGAATTTAATAAAGAAACAAATAAATATATTATCACGGCATATTATCCATTGCTGGGTGTGCTAATCTGATTTATACACACATTTCGGTAATGACGATGACATATTTTTATTGTGCGGGCGTTTACCACAAGGGTTAATTTTATGCCATTTAAAATTCGAATTATTTGGCGTTGAGCGGGATCGAATCGGATTCCATAGATTCGCAACCAGACATCAGGCACGCGGCAACGAGACCCCATAGGTAAATGGCGGGAGGTATTATGTTGGTCATATCAGATTTTTATTTTCTGCGCGCCTGTGAAAATATTTGAAATAAATACACAAAAGTTTTTATTGATATAAGTGTATATTAACAGAAATTGTAGAAAGTTGTTCTATAAAAATACAAAAAAAAATATACATGTATAAATAAAATTATATGTGAATTTTACAAAAATACATTAATAATGCACTTATTTATCACATTGAAAATTTTCAGTTACTGTTATTAGTTTGTTACATTAATGTTTTCTTAATTAACCATATTCAACAATTTCTATACTTATTCATTTCATTACAATTGGGAGAGAATTTGTTTTTCCACGTGTAATATGGAAATAAATAAATTTTCAAGGAATATCATACGGGTCCGTGAGGTTGGCGACCACTTTTAAGCACAAACAATGAAACATATACCAAAGGTTTGTGATTCGTTTGTGCCTGTTTGTGATCTACAAATAAAACCAGCGACCCCTATGATTAAAAAGTTATAAACAAATTAAAAGTGGTCGCTGACTTCACGCCCAGCGACCACATGTGAAGCACAAATGTCGATTTATGTGTCAAACGTTTGTGCTTCGTTTGTGCTTTCAGAATATATGATTGAAAATACAGCGACCCCAATGATACAAAAAATATGAACAAATTAAAAGTGGTCGCTGACTTCACGCCCAAAGACCACATATGAAGCACAAACGTCGATTTATATGTCAAACGTTTGTGCTTTCCGAATATATGATTGAAAATACAGCGACCCCAATAATACAAAAAATATGAACAAATTAGAAGTGGTCGCTGACTCCAATTATACAAATAAAAAATAACAAAGGATATACGGGCCCCCACCACACATTTAGAAAGTAATAAATTGCTAATATAAATTAAAATGTGAGTCATCGCAATCGCAATACAACAAATAATATTAAAAATTTATGTAAAATCTAAAAGACTGTAGAATGAAATTCAAATATAAAAATGAACGCAAAAGAATACCACGGTTAAAGATTTTGAGCTCATTTTCAGGAAACATGTTAAATATATTATTTTACTTATGTAAAATATTAAATATTTAAATAAAATATTATTAACAATATATTTTAAATTTTTAAAATTTCGTTAAAACATCTGTTTCAACAACTCACTAATTGGGGGAAAGGGGGACAACTTTAAAATTTTGAATAGGAACCATCTTTTATTAGGTTACATATTTTACATTGATACAGTCGAAAATCCGAAATTTTACTTCAAATATTTTTTTGTATATATATTGCAATTTTTAAAAGTTATAAACCTTTAACATCGACAGTTCTTCGAAACCGTTAGTCGATCATTATCTCGCAAAATAAGTATTTAAATAAAATTAAATATTCTCTATAACTCTTTAATTCCGTAAAAATTTCCCATTATATACGGTGACAATTTCAAATGGAAACTCTCATTTTTATTACAAATTGAGATATAACGGTCGAAAATAAGTAACATATATCTGAAACTTTTTTTTTCGTAAGTATTTTAATGTTCGTCGTAAAGTATGGACACGTTACAGATTAAGTTCAGTCGAAACATGTTTATGCCTGTCTGGTTCCCTAGTTCATATAGACATCATCGTAAAAATGATAAAATCATATTATATGGACCCTAAAACGTGCTTATTCTCTAAAAACTCATCATTGATTTTTTTGACCAAAGACAATACCTTCCTTACCTAAAGGTGATGGAAGGTAAAAATCAACTCGGAGAATATGAGTTTACAAGTAGAAGAAAACTCTGGATTAATAAGTTAGAAATTAAGGAGAAAATTAATCCTTACATGTTTGTTAACTTCATTTTGTTGAAGATGACTTTTTCAAAGTGACAAAATAAGTCTAATATTGCATACCTGATTCGTAAATTGATTTCATTAAGTATTACATATGAAAAATAATTTATAAATATAGCTATCAAAAACTGTACAAAGTATTTCAGTTATTTTGTTTGCAATAATAAACATTAACTTATTGTATAGGTAATAGGGTTTCACATAAATCAAATTTTACAATATTAATTGAAAATTAGATGCCACAAGAGCACAAGTAACAAAAAATGAATTTGTATTGAAAATTATGTTTCTAATAAATTTTAATTACAATTAAAGTTTGCATCGTTTTGAAACGGTCTGTGTAATTGCTACATATGAAGAAATTCCAGTAGATGGCGGTGACTACAACAACGTTTGTACAAGGAGTAATCATTTTAAATCTTCACAATTATAATGACATTCCAATATAATCTCCAAACACGAAAAACTGGACATGTGAACTAGGGAACCAGACAGGCATAAACATTTTTCGACTGAACTTAATCTGTAACGTATCCATACTTTACAACAAACTTTATAATATACTTACGAAAAAAAAAGTTCCAGTTATAAGTTACTTATTTTCGAGCGTTATATTTCAATTTGCAATAAAAATGAGAGTCTCCATTTGAAACTGTCATCGAAATTAAAGGTTTATAACTTTTAAAAATTGCAATATACAGGATGTTCAATTTAAGAGTTTCACTATTGCTTTCTCGAGAACCGTTAGAGATACGAAGTCGGTTAAATTAGCAAACAATTTCTATATTATAAGACTATTAAAATGAGCATTACAAAAATTATTTTCAACCAGTGGTTCTCAAAACACAGAATTCAACTTTTTAATTTTAAATGAGAACCTTCTTTTTTTATTCGCCTATTCGATTCAGTATTTTTTGCTGAATACAACGATATAAAATGTTTATACCCTTACATAACGAAAAATTATTATTTTCATATTTATTTCTACATGTAATCAGAGTGCCATGACAAAAACAATTGAATATTTTGTTTTCATCACTGTTTGGTCAATTTAGATACTTTAAATAATATTATAAAAATTGTTCAAAATTATTGCCATGCTGATTTATACATAATTCCAGCCTTCTGAACATATTACTTTTCTTAAATTTCGGCCGTGGGAAATAATATTTTCGATTGCATTTTTTAAATGCTGAATATCTGGATAGATAGTTTTGTAGACTTCATCTTTAACATAACCCCATAAAAAAAGTCCAGGGTCTAGTGATCTTGCGGGTCACGGAATAGGACCATAAGTACCAATCCACCGATTTGGAAACCGTTCGGTTAGCTTTAGGTAATCCCTAACTTGACGCGAATTGTGAGCTGGTGCACCATCTTGCTGGAAATAAATGTTTCCCAACTCAGCTACTAGTATGACTTCCAAAATAATACACAGCATATTTTGAATTAAATTCAGGTATCTGTTACCACTCAATGTACATGTGTACAAAATATTCAATTGTTTTTGTCATGGCATTCTGATTACATGTAGAAATAAATATAAAAATAATAATTTTTATTTTACATTTTTCTCGTTTTTTTCGTTATGTAAGAGTATAAACATTTTATATCGTTGTATTCAGAAAAAAATACTGAATCGAATAGGTGAATAAAAAATCTAGGTTCTTATTTAAAATTAAAAAGTTGAATTCTGTATTTTGAGACCCACTGGTTGAAAATAATTTTTGTAATGCTCATTTTAATAGTCTTATAATATAGAAATTGGTTGCTAATTTAACCGACTTCGTATCTCTTACGGTTCTCGAGATAGCAAAAGTGAAACACTTAAATTGAACTGCCTGTGTATACAAAAAAATATTTGAAGTAAAATTTCGGATTTTCACTGTAAAATATGTACCTAATAAACGATGGTTCCTATTCAAAATTTTACGAAATTTTAAAAATTTAAAATACATTGTTAATAATATTTTATTTAAATTTTTAATATTTTACATAAGTAAAATAATATATTTAACATGTTTCCTGAAAATGAGCTCAAAATCTATAACCGTGGTATTATTTTGCGCTCATTTTTATATTTGAATTTCATTCTAGTCTTTTAGATTTTACATAAATTTTTAATATTATTTGTTGTATTGCGATTGCGATGACTCACATTTTAATTTATATTAGCAATTTATTACTTTCTAAATGTGTGGTGGGGGTCCGTATATCCTTTGTTATTTTTTATTTGTATAATTGGAGTCAGCGACCACTTCTAATTTGTTCATATTTTTTGTATTATTGGGGTCGCCGTATTTTCAGTCATATATTCTGAAAGCACAAACGAAGCACAAACGTTTGACATATAAATCGACGTTTGTGCTTCATAATATGTGGTCGCTGGGCGTGAAGTCAGCGACCACTTTTAATTTGTTCATATTTTTTGTATTATTGGGGTCGCTGTATTTTCAATCATATATTCTGAAAGCACAAACGAAGCACAAACGTTTGACATATAAATCGACGTTTGTGCTTCACATGTGGTCGCTGGGCGTGAAGTCAGCGATCACTTTTAATTTGTTTATAACTTTTTATTCATAGGGATCGCTGGTTTTATTTGTAGATCACATACAGGCACAAATGAATCACAAATCTTTGGTATATGTTTCATTGTTTGTGCTTAAAAGTGGTCGCTAACTTCATGGACCCGACAAGTGACAATGAAATTTTCTTCAAATTACCGCCAAGCGCCAGAAATACCACTAGAATATATAGCCAACAGAAATAAGGTGTCCGAGCATGCGCACATTTAAAAAGGGTGCAAAACGAGATAGCTGCATCAATATTGCTGTCTCTCTTTGCTGACCATGCCCACTGCTTATTGTCAGAATACAAGCATTAGCGGTATATTTTCTAATACGTATATGGTTTTATGCTTTGTGCTTAATCGAACGAATCATACGTCAGGTCAAATATTATATTACATGAGGATAGAAAGTCAAGAACGACCCGCAGTTATCATATTGGATTCCTGGTTCGATTCCAACCGACGCAAAAAATAATTATGTCGTATTTTAAATGGCACAGAAGTAACCCCTGTGGTGCATTCTCCACGATAGTAATAAGTGCCCGTGAGTTAATGCCTGGTAAACGCCCACACGGTACAAATCTGTGTACAAAGCAAATTGGCACACCCAGAAATGGGTAATATGTCGTGATGATATATTTATTTTCATTTCATTCTTTCTTGACTTAATACATATTTTATACCAGGGACCTGAAACTGAACCTGAATCTGAACCGAAACCCGAATTAACCCAATTTTTGATAAACCTGAACCCGAACCGAACCTTTATTTGCCAAGGTCAATAAACCTGAATCAATTTTCAACCGTTTTAAATTCAGATTCGGTTCAGAGGTCAATTAAACATACAATTAAAAATAATTTTTTAATGTGATTTTAAAATTAATAAATATAATCATCTTCTTGTGTTTGTAATTATTTATTGCTCTAAACCGAAATTCGTACCCGAACCCAAAACCAATGAACCGTTATAATTTTTATTTTCTTGAACTGAAACTGAACCTGAATCGATATTTATTACCTGAACCTGAACCATAAATATATATCGGTTCAGGTCCTTGTTTTATACAAAGTAAAACGTATTAGTACAAATTTCAGCATAAATTCAAAAAGACACTTAATGTAAAAGGTAATAATAAAAAATCTGATGTGGCCAGCACATAACCTCTCGCCGTATATTTTACCTGGCTGTATGCATAAAGCAAATAATATTTTTATAAATACAAATAATATATTCATATAAATCTATGACGTATAAACTTCTTTGTTATTCAATAATAGCATGTCTCAACATGAAGATATTTTACCATAAATTATGTTACAATAAATTACAAAGTAGAGTACTATATATAAATATTAGGCTGGTAACAGCAATTTTCAATTCGAACAACGTTGTTTACTTTCTCTTCATATTCTTCTAGTAAAAACATTAATTTTGGGCGGTCTAAAATGTATATATGGATTGTGCATCTATTCTTACATATCTTCTTTTACATTTTATTTTTTCATACATGTTATATCTAAATAACACTAATTCCCTTTAATAAAGTGACGGATAGATTGCACTCCGATTATTCTTATATCGATGTGTAATTTTGTCAATATTTACAACTTACTTGAGAAGAATTTGATAGCTTTTTCGCAATTCAAAGTTACTCTAGTCTATAGTAGTGGTGTACATTGTCCCATAATGTTTGAAACAAATTTAAGTCCTTCAACCTAGACTTGTCATCTCCATAATAGTCACAGATCAAGAATTAAGGGATTCTCCAAGTACATTTTTCTTTCATTACTCATTATTTCTGACACTGACATTTATCTGTCAGTTACAAATAATTTAAATTATCAACTATTTTTCATGGCATTCTTTCGGCTGTCAAATTTATTACAACAGATTATTTTATATATTATACTTCTTTTATCTCTAAATCTATGGAATATATAATAAAATATTTAAATGTATCAGATAGAGAATTTAATTTTCTTTAATATTACCACGAAAAATTTTCAAAAAATAATATTTAGAAGATTTTTTTTCAAGAATCTTCTACTTCCGGTTGTCCAATTATTACCAAAACCTTTTCAGATCTTCCCATGAATGTCCGATTGGGAAATACGTTGTTAAACAAATTTTAAGTCTTATAGTTTTTGAGTAACCGTCCTTCCAACATCCCACACACACACACACACACACACATCCACACACACACACACACACACACACACACACACAGACATCATCGTAAAAATGTTAAAATCGGATTGTAGGGACCTTAAAACATACTTATTCAATAAAATCTGGATATGCGATTTTTAGCATGAATGCAATACCTCTCTTAGCGAGAGGTAAAAAGACTGCCATGTGATTCTTATTTAAACGTAAATACAAATTTCCAATTTTGCGAATCAACCACGCACTTTTTGTGACCTCTATAAGTGTAACGCGAGGGGGGTGGGTTACAATAGCTCTGATGATGGTGGTCTTACTTCCTTTTCTAACGATGACCACTTGTTCTAACTGGTGGGTGCTGGATGTTCGACCACCGCTTGTTTAAGGAGGACGGAACACAGACACAATTGCACTTAACTTTGATGGCCGATGAACACTTATTTTATTATTATGGACACAGACATGATTTGGATTTAAACTACTTTCTTTATTTACATGGTTTTATTTACATTTAAACTAAATTATTATTAATGATTACACTAAACATAATTAAACACATAAAAACATAAACTAAACAGATACATTGTTGTAACCCTACGTACTAGCACTAGCGTCTAGTACGCGCTCAAACTAAAACGTGAAACAACATGTCACGTCGACACGAGTGTCTAAGACAGACTCTATGTCTTGTCAACATGAGTATCTAAAACCTACTATCTTAAACAAAGCGTTACTTTCGTGACAGGCTTATTTCTGAGGGGTTGAAGGGGGTATCGTATGGCACCCATACCAAAATATCAGCCCTGCACGTAGGCTTGCAATAACTTCTAAACTTAATTGTCAACAAATAACTCTGTCCAATGTTTCTGACAGCTAGACTAAACAGTCAGTTAATAAAAGATGATTACTATTTCTAAACAGAATTTTGACTAACAAAGATAACAAGTTGAAATATCATTTCTGAAACTATAATTTAAAAAAGATTATAAAAAGTTACTTATTTGTTATTGCTCACCTTGTTACATAAGCTACAGCCTCACCTTGATCAACGTCGTTGTGTTAGAAATATATAACTACGTACTATTATTCCTAAAAGGTACTTAGACTTATGAATTTATACTATTTCAGAAATAGGCTCTAGTGTTTATTAAAGTAGAGTGGGTGACGTGTCAATCGCGCGACTAACGTGGGGTTAAAAACTAAACGTATGTAGAAACAAAAGAAAATATAAAATCAGTTTTGTATGCAACTCTTAATACTACAGTTTTTGCTGTACAATGAACAGGAGTGCAGGAAAACGCATAAAATTAAAATTCCTTGTTAAATTCCTATTTCACCGTTCACCTCTACCCGCCTCCACCCGATATTTTCACACACGTATAATTTAAAATTTTAAAATAAATAAACACAAAAATAAGTTAAAATATTCATTGAAATTATTATTTATTTCAAGATAAAGATTCCTACCTTTATTGTTGACTTGGTTGTCTTTGGAACCTACAAACAAATATTAGTAAATTTGATTAGAAAAGCATAACATAAAATAAATAACAATAACTTAGTAATCGCATTAATAACATAAATGTTTCACTATTATATTTTATAATACAAGGTACACACAAAAATACATTATTACATTTATTTTTCTATAAAATATGTACCTGGAACTGCAAATTCCCTCGCCAAATCTACGACATTCTTGGAATATCTTTGAAAATGTACATTACAATACACAGCACTACAATAACTTTTACACATTTTTTATCATTTAAATATATGAATAATCAGTTTTATATTAAAAAAATTCAACGAAAAATACTCAAATACAAAAGTTAACGACGACGAACTGCAGCCACTTTTAGTGGTTTGAATTTCAACAGACTTGTCGCTCACAGAAAATTTATAAACAACTATAAATTATAAAAGTATACACAAAATACTAACAAACGCGAAAATATTGATCTATGTATTTGCACTATTATTTATTAAACAAATGATAAATTCATTAAAACCGCAGCACACTTCACACTTCAACCAAAACTTAAAAAATACACCTGCGTCCACACCACGTATCTTAAACATCGTTTACACAATATTTCAAACTAGCTGTAAACTTAATAATTTGATACCAAAATGCAGAATTTGAAAAATACTTTGGGGAAAGTCACCTTTGGTAAAAAAATTCGGTGGTGAGTTTTCAATGAGCACGTTTTACGGTCCCTACAATACAATTTTACTATTTTTAAGATGATGTCTGTATATGTATGTGTGTGTGTGTGTGTGTGTGTGTGTGTGTGTGTGTGTGTGTATGTGCTTGTGTGTGTGACTATAATTTCGGTCGCGATATCTCCACTTGAACTAATGTGAACGAGGTTTTAGTATCATGACCATTTAATTACCCAATTTCAAGCTCGGCTTGAATTGTATACTTATTGGTATCAAAATTACGAAAGTTAACAAGTCAGGAAAATTAAGTGAAATGCATTTTATCTGCCTCATCATTTGTAATGCCATTCCAGTTTTGAAACAAACTACATACAGGATGTTGACCGCATCGCCGGAACATGGGACTTTAATATATAAAATCATACTTTCGTAATTTCCTGCTTTCCTAATTATTTTAGGTAAAAATGCTTCAAATAAATGTTGTAGAGCATAAAATTCTACATTAGAATCAATAAACAAAATGAATTATGCATGCTCCGTAACGGTATGTATGAAAATGTCGAAAATCACTTCAAAAATAGCGATAGCCATGGAATTGAAACTAACAATTAACAAATGTTAGCGATTTATCTGTGAAGCTAAGATAATTTATTTTTATTATTATTTGTAATTTCTGTTAAAGTGAACATTTATTAATTTAAATTAATAGATTATTATTCACTTGAATAGGTATTACAAATAATTCCTAATAAAAATATATTAACCTAAATTGGCAGGGAAAACGTCAAACAGTTGTTAAATTATCATACATACTCAACTCCATTAAGTTGGCGTCTACACCCATATTATACTTCGTTTTAAAATAAGAATGGAGTACTTTTGATAGAAATTTTATTTATTTATTCAATATCTTTAAAATTATTGAACTATCATATTCAAAAATTAATAAATATGATATAAAATACACATTTTATTTTAAAAGCCCGCACGGTACAAATCATTACCGAAATCTGTGTATGAAGCAGATTGGCACACCCAGCAATGGGTAATATGCCGTGATGAAATATTTTTTTTTTTATTTATTTCTAAAAAGTATTTATTTTCATTATTTCCATTCATAACTGGTTCCCGCGAAATTTATTCTTATTTCCAAACACTATATCATTTTTATTTTATAATCATTAAGTCATGTATCCTAAACAAAAGTCAAGTATAACTTTTTAAATTATAATTGAGGAAAAGTGAAAACGTATGGCAAGGTATATAAAAATATTTCTGGTTTCCATCTACGTTATTAGGTATATATTAAAATTACTTGATGTAATAAAATCTTTAAATTTCCTGAGTTTTTTATTTGATTTCCTGATTTCCGTAAAAATAAAATCCGTAGAAAAACGGAAATTTCCGTAGGTCTGGCAACACTGAAAATAGAGTTCCTATTACATAGTATTACACGTTAGTAAAATCTGACAAACGCAAAATGCAAACGGAAGTGCGATAATCAAAACTGCGAAAAGGATTCGCCACTAGATTTCCTATAACAATATTTATTATGACGTCTAACTAAGCGCCTACTGAAAAGATAAGTTTTTTCATCATATACCTAACTCAATTGTGGTTTAAATTATAATTTTTGCGAATTTCTTAATATGACGTTTACAGGAGCGGATCTACGCACTTGGGGACTCTATAAGCATTTGATAAAAAAAGTAAAATCATCCAAATAATTGATATAATTTAAAAAACAATCAATAGGAGGAATACCGTCTAGAAAACATCTGATATATGTAGGTACTAACTGTACTAAATTTTAAAAATAAATTAGAAGGGAATTTCGTGACGTGGTGCAGATTAAGTGTTAACAATTACTCAAAATTTCATTCATACAGTATTTATTCTGATGCAGGTATAAGAGTGCATTGAAATGTTGGGTCTGTAAAAATAAAAAAAGGCTTTATGACTGAGGGTTCAACCAAATGTTAACACTTAATTTGAAAATTAATTGTATGAAAATTGAAAAAGTAAAAACAAATACTCGGTTAGTTTCAATAAGTGAAATTTGATTTCAATACGTATTTCGGCTTGTTAGGCGGGAACACACACATCGCCTTGTTCATTTCTTGTTTCGTTCAATTTCATAACGTTCAAATATTGACCATGAAGTTGGCGCAGATGAATTTGACGCACTCACAATTTAAAAAGTACACTCCGGGGTATAAAATGTACACATGAAAATTATTATTTATTGAATTGGAATATGTATAGTTATTGTTAATATTTTTTTTAATTTGTACTGCGGAGTGTACTTTTTAAATTGTGAGCACGCGCAGTTCATTACGCTAACTTCATGGTCAAGATTTGAAGGTTATGAAACAGAACGAAACAAGAAATGAACAGAGCGGTGTATAAACATTATGACGCTTCATAAATAGCCCTGATGGGATCCCTTGAAATCCCGAAATCGATTGCAACCATAGAAATGAATAGAAATTAAATATTCATACGTAATATAACAAGTGATATGATTATCATCGATGATATTCTCGAGTGAAATGTGCTGCTCCGGTTTCACGAACAATATCTTCGATTATTAATCATATCACGAGCTTATATTTAATGAGAGAATATAATGAATTTTTGTAACACATTGTGTGTGCTGCTAATCTTATTTTTAATATACATATTCATATTGTATTAAAACATATTCATATTGTATTAAAACACCGCCGAATCTTATAGCCTCAGGACAGCAACAGAAATAACCAAAGAACTGTCAATAAAGAAAGCTGCCATCTGCACTGACTCAATTAGTGTAATCCAAAGCCTAACAAACCCATATACAAAAAACACACATATACAAAACATCCAAGACAATATTCACCAAGTAACGAACAGAGAGGACACGGAAATATTAATCATATGGGTCCCATCACATACGGGCATAGAAGGAAATGAAACCGCTGACCATATCGCAAAAGAAACAGCTACAACAGGAGAACCCCAAAATATCCCAATTCCAGTACCAGACCTAAAAGCTATAATAAAACACAAATGAAAAGGAAAATGGCAAACCAAATGGTCAGAAAAAACGAACAACAAACTAAGAAATGTAAAAGAAGATGTAAACCAATGGACAGTACCCGAAGATAGAAAATCTCAAATTGTCTTGACAAGACTACGAATAGGGCACACACGCCTCACACACAACCATCTACTACAGAAAACACAACCCACCATCTGTGAAACATGCAACACTCCAATAACTGTAGAACACATAATCACCGAATGCTACAAATACACCATCCAGAGACAACAAGCCAATGTACCTACAACACTAATTGACGCCCTCGCCAACAATGTAGACAACACCAACAAAACGTTAAATTTCCTAAGACAAATCAAAATATTCAACAACCTGTAATTACCAACATACCTACTATTACTACATATTAGTATAATTAACTATTGATATATCATGTATTGAATAATATATAATATTACTAAAATGTTAAATTAATGTACCGAGGTATTAGTGGCTCAAAGTCGAAATACCTTAAAAAAATTTAAATAAAAAAAAACATGGTATTACGAGTTTTATTTAATAATGTCGGAGATTGAGTTATTGTTATTCCTTATTTTTGTAATCAAAATTAACTGTCAATGTCGTAAATGAAGAAAATAAATCCCATAGTAACGACAATAAATAAAGTGATAATTTCTTTATTTATTTATCATCGCTGTGATAGATATGTAACTAGGGAGATTTTGAATGTTTAGTTGCGGAAAACATGTCACGTGACTAATGAATTATATTCTCAATATAGTACACTTATTTCCTCCACTTTTCCTAATATCAACATGTATACTAAACTGGAGTCCATCAAAGATACTGCCTTTCATGATTTTATGTATCTACAACCTACATACATAAGCATTATTTGTATTTATTGATAGTGATATATTTATTATGAACGAAAAAATAATTGTATATATCAAACAATTGTTAAAGTAACATATAGTCGCATGAATTAAAGTAAACGTAATAATCTTGTTTTAGTTTACAAATTTCATACATTTATAAAGAAAAATAGGATGAAGAAATATTGTCCGAAACGTTCAAATTATGTAAATAAAGTGACTTATAACTATGTTCATAAATTTATTGGAACCTATGGCCTTCTACATTTAATTTGGAAAAACAAGTGAAAACCGTGCTTATTTTATAATCAGCTTGAAACGAAGTAGGCTAGTATTGAAACAAATGAAACTGTCTGTGATATTTCGAGTTAATTGTATTATTGAGATTGCCATAAATTTGCTCTAATTTTTGTCCAATTATCTCGAAATTTCTGCTAATACCACTTCACTTAAGTAAATCTGACTTAAATTTCATTGCAACTGGATATTTTTAAAACACCTGGGACAGTTTATGCACCAATTCTGAATTTTTATTTGTAAGTTACCGACCTGCTCCCATGTCAGATTTACTTACGTGATGTACCATTATTGCAAATTTATGACAATGTCACTGACAATTACATTTGTTTCAATAATAGCCTACTTCGTTTTAAGCTGATTATAAAATTATTAATGTGTACTAGTAAATTTGAATGTCAAATTTTTAATAAACTTTCGTTCAACGTAACATTTTCTTAAAATCAATTAATTTGTATAACTTCAATTTCTATTTATAAATTAGGAAAAGTAGAAAAACATGAATCATAATACACATAACAAACCACAAAATTAACGCACACATTAGATTAGTAGATAATATTAGTAGTATATTTACGTACAAATATAAGGAAGCTTTCATCTTCTAATAGTAGATCCGTATCCGTACTAATTACGAAAAAAAATTGACATTACTATTAGATCAAATCTTATCTTATAGCTTGGTAAGTATATAAAACCAAAACTGATATGATTTTTATTCATAACTAATTTAACTGCACAACAAAATGGGTTTATTTAGTACCTTATTGTGTTTATTCATTTTGTTTTCAATCTCTGAATCCATCATTATTGCAAGTAAGTATTTGATGATATACAATAAGCCCAGTTAATGGCCATATGCTGTACAAAACTGTAAGTATTACAGACCCGTAAATCTGTTCATAATGAAAAAAATAGATGCATTTTTGTTGCATGGCCTTTACATTCGGAACATTACTTCGACTTACGTCTGACTCAATCGTATTGCTCATAAAAAACAAAGCAAAAAATCTGTTGTGGCCAGCACAATACCTCTCGCCACTTCCTTTTTTTGGTTAAGTATAGGGCGCGAACAGTCATGTTACATTGTTGGTCTTGACAAGCAGATGTGGGGGCCCGTTTCAGAATGATAATTAGTAATTATGTACATAAATGTCAGAATTTTTCATTAAAAATTTCAGGATTTTCTAAATTCACGTAGTTAATTTGTCACCAGGAGTGTGGAATTGACTTGTCGAGGAAAATAAATCACATGAAATTGGAAAATCACTAAATTTAGAATGAGAAATTATGATATATGACATCTATATACATAATTACTAGCTATAATTCTGACATTGGCGCCCATATCTGCTTGTCAAGGCCAAAAAGTCACATAACTACTCGCGCCTTAATGTATTTAACATTTCTTGTATACTTACACTCTACACCAAAAATTCTACTTATATCTATTCCATATATTTAGATTTTTTAAATTTAAATTCATTCTATGAAGAAATTTTTCGTGATGTTTCCAATTCATTGTCGGAAGTAACAGCATATATGAAGGGTATGTGTAATATACCTATAATATTAAATATTAAACTATTAATGCAATAAGAAATAATATAATGTATATACTTCCCAGAAAAAATCTTCAGTAATGTCTCCGGATTTCTGACACTGACATTTTTTGACAATTTAAATCCATGGCATTCTTTCGGTTGTAAAATTAATTACAACATTATTTTATATATTATATTCCTTTTATCTCTAAATCTATGAAATATGTATAAAAATATTTAAATGTATCAGAAAGAGAATTTATTTTTCTTTAATATTATCAAGAAAAATTTTCAAAAAATAATATTTAGAAGATTTTTTTTCAAGAATCTTCTACTTCCGGTTGTCCAATTGTTACCAAAACCTTTTCAGATCTTCCCGGGAATGTCCGATTGGGAAATACGTTGTTAAACAAATTTTAAGTCTTATAGTTTTTGAGTAACCGTCCTTCCAACATCCCACACACACACACACACACACACACACACACATCCACACACACACACACACACACACACACACAGACATCATCGTAAAAATGTTAAAATCGGATTGTAAGGACCTTAAAACGTGCTTATTCAATAAAATCTGGATATGCGATTTTTAGCATGAATGCAATACCTCTCTTAGCGAGAGGTAAAAATGGAACATTTCGGTAACCAGTGGACCTGTTCCACCAAAACTGCACTTTTCATTTTAAATTTTAAGAACTTTAAATTATATAATCCAAATTAACTGTACTTACTTCGTTATATGAAAAAATAAATTAGTATGTACGCTACAGATAATTGCTGTATATCTTTATGGACCAACTTTTTGAGGATTTTTCGATCGTCTTTTGTTTTTGAACTACAAGCTAAAACTTCATTTCCGATTATTTTTAAAAGACCTTGTATCTCGCTTATTAGAAGAGATAATGAAAAACGGTTTAAATATTTTTTATATGTTTTTTTTATGGAGAACCTTAATAATTATCGAGATGTAACACAAACATAATATTTTTAATATATTGTAATGTTTATTTATATGGGTGAAGTATAAAAATCAGAGAAATATTATTAATTAAAATAATATGCTTATTAAACGATAAATAATTAGGATAAATATTAAAAAGATAATAAATATAACTAAAACTATGGATTAAACAATTATAAACACTAAGAATATTATTAAATGCTTAAACACTAAGATTATTTATTTGAACAATATTTATTTTTATAACTACAGGGCGCACGTTACAATATGTTGTAAATAATCTCATCGTTTTCTTTATATTATAAGCTTTTCAACGATATATAAACAAGAAACAAGTCTACATTCTTTTGTTTCATACATGAATGAAACATGGATTATTAATTTATTGGGACGAAAAAATTAAAAACTATTAAGAAACAAATGAAAAAATCATTTACAGATCATCAATTGTTTATTTCTAATGTTATTTTCTTTATTTATACTTATTTTCTTATTTTTATAGTTCAGAAAACATACTAAACCACATTTTTCGAATTGTGTCAGTCAATTATAACACTGATAAAAATAAATTAACTAATTCGAAAATAATTAACTAAAACTAATTTTGAGAATTTAATTAATAGAGAATCAAAATAAACAAATTATGATCTTCAATTGATTCTTTCGTTTGTTTCTCAATAATTTTCAATTTTTTCACCTCAATAAATTAATAATTCATCTTTTATACATTAAAACAAAAGAACGTAGACTTGTTTCACATCATAGAAAAACTTATAAGCTTATAAGGCAATGAGACTATTTTCAATATTTGTTCCTATTTAAAAAATATTATGTTTCTGTTATATCTCGAGAATTATTACGTTTTGAAAAATTCCAGTTTCATCACGATATTCTACGTAAAAAATCTGATGTAGCCAACACAATACCTCCCATTTAATTACATTTTTATTCACGTAAATACTTAAAATTAAATTAAATTTAAATACCGGGTTCGATCCCGACCGACCCTAAATATTTCGAATTTTAAATGGCACAAAAATAACCCCTGTAGTGCACTCTCCACGCCAGAAATAAGTGCTCGTGAGGTTACACCCGGTAAACGCCCCCACGGTACAAATATGTCATCATCGTTACCGAAATCTGTGTACAAAGCAGATTGGCCAGCAATGGGTAATATGCCGTGATGATATGTTTTATTTATTTATATACTTACCTATATTCATTGCTGACGTGGATAGTGCACCACAGGGGTCAATTTTGTGCCATTTAAAATTCTAAAATATTTGGCGTCGGTCGGAATCGAACCCGGTTCCCCAGATTCGCGTGAAGTGATTGATATTATAATTTACCTTGGAAAATTTTAAATGGCACAAAATTGACTCCTATGGTGCACGCACTACCCCAGCAATAAGTGCCCGTGAGGGGACGACTGGTAAACTTCCGCACGGTACAAATATGTCATCATTATTACTGACATCAGTGTAGAAAGCAGATTGGCTTACCCAACAATGGGTAATGTGCCGTGATGATATATATTTCTATTATCTTACCTATGTTCCTACATATTTACTTATGCTGGAAACTATATTAAGTTCCTTTCCATATAATTATTGTTCCATTTACTATTTTCTTTTTAAAATATTACTATTATTATTTGAAATGATTAGTTTGTTGACTGTGACATATCTGTCAGTTACAAACATTTGAGATCTGAACTGTGTAACCATGGAGTTGTGTTTAAAGCGTAGGCTCTGGTATTAAAATTATAGATAATTTTATAAATTTATCCATAAAAATTTAAAAAACTTTAATTTTTATAATAAAAAATCTCGAAAAAAAACATTTAAAGGTATTTTTCGAAGAAAAACTATTTTGAGCTTCCAGTAAAGTGCCATTTCTGGTTATCTGATTTACACCAAAATCTAATGGCATTTTTTCATATAAGAGTAAGGTAGAAATACAAGGTTTCAAAATTTTCTGAACGATAGTATTTGAGTTAGAGCGTAAAGAGGATCCACATACACACACACACACACACACACACATACAAATACACACACACACATACACACACACACACACACACACACACACACACACACACACACACAAACACACACACAGACACAGACATCATCGTGAAAATGTTAAAATTGGATTCTAGGGATCTTAAAACGTGGTCATTTACCAAAATCTCGATATGCGATTTTTAGTACGATCTCTATACCTCCCTTACCAAGGGTAGCGAGAGGTAAAAAACATAAAAATTGTCTAAACATCTTTTCTTTATCTCTCATTAGTCCAGTCATTTGGTGGTTTTAGCTGGGAAGTTTAGCGGAAGTTTTGAAAATTGGTAGTCTTATAGATATTGAAGTGCTCTAACCGAATTTTAATTTTGCGACCTTGTACCGGCATGGAAAATAGCGCCATTTTGGACAAAATGGCACCAAAAACCAGTTTTTTGAAAATATCTCCTTATCGGTTCATTTTTTACCAAAAATAGTTATGTACAAAATTATTCTACAGAAAATTTCCAATAATTGATGTCTTTATTAATTTTTTGTCAGACGAATAGTTTCGGCGTACGAGCGCTGCGAATTGAACCGTAACACGTGCATTGTTAGAAAACATTTCGCTACGCATTATAACAGACCGCAGTGCAAAATTGTATTCGAGTGCCCCCCATAATGCATAATTTTCAAATTAGCACACGCTTTAAAACATAATAAGCAAGGTATGGGGTATTTTCAAAATAAGAATGTCAGTCTGTGCCTGTAGCCGTCTGTAGCTCAAAAACAAAACACGATCGAAAATTCTTGTGGTACGTATTAAAATTGTCTCGAAAAGCTGGCCCATAAACACCTACATCAATTTTCTGTAGAGTGACGATAGTTATAAATATATGGAGAGTGCACTACTGAGTAATAAGTATATATTTTGTTACAGATCGTGATTTAGATAAGCCTTGTAAACTGCGATCAGGTGCTCTTGGAAAATGTAAACCAAACATCCATCACTGCGATTTATGGTCGTTAAAAGAAGAAGGCATTTCTTTTTGTGGTAGTAATCCGAGGAGAAAAATGTTTTGTTGTCCGAAAACATATTATCCAGGATGAACATAGAAAAGAACCAAACATCATTGAAGTGGAAAAATAATATGAAGAAAAAATAGCGAGGAATCACAAGATAACTCAAGAGGATTTATAACCCACGGAGTTTATTCTGAAACACTGATTTAACGTTTATCGTGAAATAAACTTTTATTGCAATTACTGCTGTTATGATGAGGTTGACATGTAATTATATGAAGCAATTTTACATTAAAAATATATACAAATAACTGTGTTTTATTTAATATGAAACTTCCGAGCACTATTTTCGTAGTACGGATCACAAATTAATCATGGTTATTGTTTTTGTAAATTACCTTATACTTGATATTAAATTGTATAGGCTATTATAACTAATGCATGAGAATTTGTTAGAGTTACATTTATTTCAAGATTTTAACAAATCTATTATGTTAATAAATAAAATTGACTTTTGGACTTCCATTATCTTTATTAACAAAAACACAAATTGTCACAACGTTTCGGTAGCTGATATCTGCTGCCGTCATCAGGTGAACTGATAGTATCAGTTCACCTGATGACGGCAGCAGATATCAGCTACCGAAACGTTGTGACAATTTGTGTTTTTGTTAATAAAGATAATGGAAGTCCAAAAGTCAATTTTATTTAATAACGAGACATTATCTTATAAATTCAAAGTTAAACTATTATGTTAATGTTATATTATGTTAAATGAAACATGATTCATTCAAATATGGTTCAATAAACAAATTATTCAACTGACTCGGGTGGTGTAGTGGCCAACGTAGCGGACTCATAGATTCCGGGTTCGAATCTCGGGTAAAGTATGGTTTTTTATGTGTCTTTATCATCTCATCTCCATCAATGCAATATAAAAAATCTGTTGTGGCCAGCACAATACCTTCCGTCATTCTCGTGTATAATGTATAAATTCCATAATTTTTCTTACAAAAGATTCTAAATTTCCAGTAAAATTATTTCATAAATAAACTATTCAAATTGCACTTGACACTGGCATCTTCTTCTTCTTTAGCTTTTCCCATTCGTTAGGGGTCGTTATTTTTGCATGTCGTTCTCATTCAGTTCCTTTTCTCTCAAATCTTCCGCAATACAGTCCTTCCATCTTATCTTTGGTCTTCCTTTGTTTCTTTAACGTCCTATTACTAAACTATTCATTCTTGTTCCAATATAATTCTTCATTTCTCCTCATGACATGTTCAAACCAATGTAATCGTCTTTCTGGTATCTTTCTAAAAACTTGTAACACTAGAGTTATTTTCTTACCGTATCTTTCCGTGTATTCCCCAATATCTACTTCAACATCCTCATATTTGCCACATTAATTTACTTTTTATTGATACTGACATCTGTCAATTTGAATTATATGAATATATTACTAGTTCCCAAGTTTGGCATAGGTGGCTGAATTATAAAATTTAATTTCTTTAAAATTCTTTAACTCTGTATCTATTGAATATGAAGTATAAATTGTAATCAAATCGTATAGAGAATAATTCTTTAAGTTATAATAACGTTAAATGTCAATAAATCAAATTTAACTGTTAAATCTTCAAATGAGAATACTTCCGGTTGACCAATTATAACCAAAATCTAATCAGTTGTTCTTCTGGATGTAAACTTGAGGAATACGAAAAAATTATAATTTTTGGAATCGTGGTATTGAAGTTATTGGATCCGGAACTTTTGTCACACACACACAGACACACGGACACACAGACACACAGACACACATACATACAGACATCATCGTAAAAATGGTAAAATCGTATTATATGGACCCTAAAACGTGCTTATTCAGTAAAAACTTATCATTGAATTTTTTGACCAAAGACAATACCTTCCTTACCTAAAGGTGACGGAAGGTAAAAATCTGATGTGGCCAACACATAACCTCTCACTATTTCCACTTTATGTTACATAAATAAATAATAAATAAATATATCATCACGGCATATTACTCATTACCTACTGGGTATGCCAATCTGTTCTGTACGCAGACATCGGTAAATGATGAAATATTTATACCGTGTGGGCGCTTACCAGGCGTCAACTCACGGGCACTCATTGCTGTCGTGGAAAGTGCACTACAGGCATCAATTTTTTTGCCATTAAAATTGGAAGTAATTTTTGGCGTCGGTCGGGATCGAACTCGGGTTATAATTAACGAATTTAACATTCTTGTACATACAAATAATTCAAATTGTATCTATTCTTTCGTTCTATGAGGAATTTTTTCCTACTCTTCTAATATATTCAAAATTCTTTATATTCGCTGACGGTATTAGCGGCATTTCTTAAGGATATATCTAATATTAATATACCTACAATTTTAAATATTTAATTAATAATACAATAAGAAATTTTAAATATACTTACTTCCCAGAAAAATCTTTTTGTAATGTTAATAAAACTGTTGATTCTTGACATTGACATTTTGCATTTATCTGTCAATTACAAACATTCAAATATCTCAACTGGTTTCCATGAAGTTGTTTGGGCAGCGAGATTTATTACAACAGATTATTCTGTATTATTATATAGTATATCTCTAAATCTATAGAAGATATAATAAAAAAATTAAATGTATCAAATTGCGAATTTATAGATCTTTATTATTGTATTAACATAAATTTTCAAAAATAATATATAGATGATTTTTTTAAGAAACTACCACTTCCGGTTGTCCAATTGTTAACAAAACCTATTCAACTCTTCCCATTAATGTTACATTGAGGAATCCGTAGTTAAACAGGTCTTTATTTGTATAGAATTTAAGAAATAGTACCTACAACATCCTAAGACACACACACATCCACACACACACACGCACACAGACATAATCGTAAAATGTTAAAATCGTATTCTAGGGACCTTAAAACGTGCGTATTCAATAAAATGCGGATATGCGATTTTTAGCATGAAACCAATACCTCTCTTAGCGAGAGGTAAAAATACAAAATATTTCAAGAAAAACAGTTTTTCATGCACTCTTTACTTTAAAAATATATTATTACTAAAATCAAAAAATACACATTTATTTAATACTGTATCGTGCATGTATCCGATGTCACTGAGTCTAGCGAGTACGCCACCGACGCCGCTGGTCGAACATTTCTAAACGGCCGTCGCGCTGAGCGTGCGTCTAAACTTGTTGGTCGTACCGATCACCGGCGGAGTAAACAAACAATTCTCGACCTGTTTAATTACTTGCGGTCATCTGATACTTTGTATTCGAAGTTATTATCGCATCGAATGTTGGAGAACATTCCAAAAAATTACGCCGGACTATATAAACCCCGTCAGGTAAGACAGCCGGGCATTCTGATATAGACACGCATCGTGAAATGAATAGTTGATGATATAAATAAATAGTCTACAGTTGACGAGTGGTGATCATAAATAAATAATTGCTTCATACGTCGAAAAATTGTTTATTGAAGTGTTTAAAGTGACGACGTTTCGGTTATGGTTACAAATTACAACCATTATCAAATCCTAAGTAACATGATTGGGGAAAAAAAGTTTTAAATTCAACACTGATCAGGTTAAACAAGTTATTCAAAATGTAAAATCAACTTTTAATTACTATGTAACTAAATTTAAAACAATCATATTTTTTTCCAATAATGTAACTTAGGACTTGAAAATGGTTGTAACCTCAATCGAAACGTCATCACTTTAATCACTTCAATAAACAATTTTTGACGTATAAAGCTATTATTCCAAAAACCTATCAATAAATTTACATTCACAGCTTCAGAAATTTTTTCAATAAATAAATATAATTACGTAAATAAATATTGAAATAAATATTGTTTAAATAAATAATCTTAGTGTTTAAGTAGTTCTTAAATTACTGTTTATATTTGTTGTCATAGTAGTGTTGTTATTTGTATTGACTTTATCTTAATTATTTACCGTTTAATAAGATTTCACTTTAATAAATAATAATATTTCTCTGATTTTTACCTCTCGCTAAGAGAGGTATTGGAATCATGCTAAAAATCGCATATTCAGATTTTAGTGAATAATCACGTTTCATGGTCCCTAGAATCCGATAATAACATTTTTACGATGAAGACTGTGTGTGTGTGTGTGTGTTGTGTGTGTGTGTGTGTGTGTGTGTGTGTGTGTGTGTGTGTGTGTGTGTGTGTGTGGATGTGTGTTAGGTTGTTGGAGGTACCATCTCTCAAATTCTATAAGACTAAAGACCTATGTAATATGTAACTACGGATTACTCAATCTAACAGTAATGGGAAGAGTTAAATAGATTCTGTTAACAATTGGACAACCGAAAGTAGTAGTATTTTAACAAAAATCTTCTAAATATTATTTTTTGAATATTTATGTTATTACAAATATTAAAAAACAAAATTCTCTATCCGACACATTTAAATTTTTTATTATACCTTCTATAGATTTAAAGATATTGATATATAATCTATAAAATAATCTGTTGTAGTAAATCTCACAGCCTGCTCACAGCCCAAACATCTCTATGGGAACTACTTGAGAAATTAAAATTAAACAAACGTTACAATGATTTATTATCTCAGTATTTAATATTGCGAACTGAACATCATCTACATTTGTGTCTTTTTTTACCTCTCGCTAAGAGAGGTATTGGATTCATGCTAAAAATCGCATATCCAGATTTTAATGAATAAGCACGTTTTAAGGTCCCTACAATCCGATTTTAACAATTTTACGATGATGTCTGTGTGTGCGTGTGTGTGTGTGAATGTGTGTGAGACGTTGGAAGGACGATTATTCAAAAACTATAAGACTTAATATTTGTTTAACTACGTATTTCCCGATCAGACATTACTGGGGAGATCTGAAAAGGTTTTGGTAACAATTGGACAACCGAAAGTAGCAGATTCTTGAAAAAAAATCTTCTAAATATTATTTTTTGAAAATTTTTCTTAGTAATATTAAAGAAATTTATATTTTCAATCTGACACATTTAATTTTTTTATTATATCTCGTATAGGTTTGGAGATATAGTATATAATAATATAGAATAATATGTTGTAATAAAACTTGTTGCCTAAAAAACAGTCGAGATATTTAAATGTTTGTAATTGAGAGAAATGACAAATGTCAGTTCACAAATCAGAGTTTTCTGGGAGGTACGAGTACATTTAATATATATTATTGTATTATTAATTAAATATGTATTTAAGTTATAGCTATGTTAATGTTACATATATCCTTAAGAAATATAGCTAATACTGTCAATGAATTTAAAGAATTTTAAACATATTTGAATAGTAGGACAAAAAACGAAAGAAGAAATACAATTTTCAATTATTTGTGTGTACGAGAAATGATAAATTCGTTACGTATAGGGCATGAGCATTCATGTGACTTTGTTGGCCTTGGCAAGCAGATGAGGATTCGTGTCAGAATGACGACTAGTAGCTTTTTACATAGATGTCACAATTGTCATATGTCATAATTTTTCATTCAAAATTTCAAAATATTCTGACGTTTATTTGTCATCAATAGTATGGAATATACTTGTCGAGGAAAATAATCCACATGGATTTGGAAATCATAATGTATTGAATGAAAACTTATGGTACTTGACACCTATGTACATTATTACTAGCTGTCATTTTGACACAGGACCCCATATTTGCTTGCCAAGGCTAACAAAGTTACATAACTGCTCGCGCCCTATGCAACATAAAATGAAAATGGCGAGAGGTATTGTGCTGACCACAACAGATTTTTTTCTAAGTACATCCTTTAAAGTCATTATCGATGTAATAAAATTTAGTAAATCAGTCACCGGGATGTTGCTAGCTAGTAGTTTCCAGTAATTCCCTTCTGTGTGACAGGAGGCAAGTTTTTTGAAGCATCGATGAATATATAATATTAGTCATAAATTTGTTTTTTATTTATTCAGGTATTAAAAACAGATTAAACCTATTACACCATTTCTAAATGCAGTGCTTCACTCATTAAACATTCATCGGTCCATTCGTAACTAAAACTGGTGGTGTGGGTGGGAGTCATAGGTTTCCTTGTCATTCTTGTTTAGATTAAGTTGTGTTAACATTGTTACATATTAATTATCATTAATATGGAATTTAAAAACATAAAATTACAATACAATAACTTACAATTTACTGTTGACATGTGTAGTGTATCGGAATGTGCTTTTATAAGGTTTAAGATTGTTTAATTAGGGAATTACATGATTTTTATCAATTTATGCACATAATTCGGGGTACGCGAGAGCGTCACAACTGAGCGATGAACAACTAGGCGATAATAAACTCGGTGCGACAGTTAACTGGATCATCGTCATTTGTTTTAGTAAACATACGATTACTATTGTTACCTCCCGCTACCCTTGGTAAGGGTGATATAGGGATCATGCTAAAAATCGCATATCGAGATTTTGGTAAATGACCACGTTTTAAGGTCCCGACAATCCAATTTGTGTGTGTGTGTGTTCAGAAAATTTTGAAACCTTGAATGTCTACCTTACTCTTATATGGAAAGATGCCATTAGATTTTGGAGTAAATCAGATAACCGGAAATGGCACTTTACTGGAAGCTTAAAATAGTTTTTCTTCGAAAAATACCTTTAAATGTTATTTTTTCGAGATTTATGTTATATAAAAATTAAAGATTATTAAATTTTCTACAGGTTTGCATTAATACTTTTTCTATATATTTTATAGATAAATTTATAAAACCATCTATAATTTTAATTCCGGAGCCTACGCTTAAAACCTCAATTCCACGGTTACACAGTTTAGATCTCAAATGCATGTAACTGACAGATATATGTCACTGTCAACAAATTAAGCATTTCAAATAATAATAGTAACGTTTTAAAAAGAAAATAGTAAATGGAACAATAATTATATGGAAAGGAACTTAATATAGTTTCCAGCATAAGTAAATATGTAGGAACATAGGTAAGATAATAGAAATATATAATATATCATCACGGCATATTACTCATTGCTGGGTGAGCCAATCTGCTTTGTACACAGATGTCGGTAGTAATGATGACATATTTGTACCGTGTAGGCGTTTACCAGGCGTCACTTCATGCGAATCTGGAGAACGGGTTCAATTCCGACCGACACCAAATATTTTAGAATTTTAAATGGCACAAAATTGACCCCTGTAGTGCACTCTCCACGTCAGCAATGAATATAGGTAAGTATATAAATAAATTAAATAAATATATCATCACGGCATATTACCCATTGCTGGGTGTGCCAATCTGCTTTGTACACAGATTTCGGTAACGATGATGACATATTTGTACCGTGCGGGCGTTTACCAGGTGTCACCTCACGAGCACTTATTGCTGGCGTGGAGAGTGCACCACAGGGGTCATTTTTGTGCCATTTAAAATTCGAAATATTTGGCGTCGGTCGGGATCGAACCCGGTATTTAAATTTAATTTAATTTTAAGTATTTACATGAATAAAAATTAAATTAAACGGGAGGTATTGTGTTGGCCACATCAGATTTTTATGTTAGTAAAACTAACTTAAAGTAACCTAACTAATCTATATTACATAGGCTGTCGCCCAATTCTTCGAAGTTCAGTTGTCACTTTGTCAGTCACCCAATTGTTCGAATTTCTGTTGTCAATCATCCAGTTATCCGTCGCCTAGTGCCTAGTTGACCGTGTTCTAAATCCGAATAATTCTAAATCGGAGCTGGTACAATTTTCACTCTCCTCATCTACAGAAGAATCTAAATAATTTAGAAATTTGCGGAAAACAAAATAATTTAATTCAGCAGCTTTTCATCACAACCATCTCTTAAATTATACTTTATCGATTTCATAAAACATTCATCAGTGACATAATTTTAAAATGTATCAATAAACAATTGTAGGTACAATTTAAATGAAAAATTGCATAATGTAAATTGGTTAATCATGCTAGTTTTACGTTTATTATTTTCTTTTCGTTATATAAATAAAATATGATATTACATTTATATGTCATTAGTTAAAAAAATCATATTAATATCACTTAAGCAGGACGCATAGGAGTAGTAGATTGACCTGGTGTAAAAATAAAAAAATAAAAATTATATACTTCAGTTTGAAATTAAATACTTTACAGTTTCTAGTTTGTACTATCAATTTAAATCGGTACTTACCATGAGGGCAGTCTTCGATTTTGTACCCATGTGGGCAGGTAGTACCATCAACACCGGCAACATGAGCGTGGCCAGCTACTCCTGGTACTTGGACTGCCAAAGGTTCCGATATCTGAAGGACGAAATCATAGAGTATATTACAAATACAAGAACTATTAACTACAAGGGTCATAATTGGACTACGAAAAAGGTTTGCAAAATGATTTATATGGAGTATTGTACTATATGCAAAAATTGGCCCTTGAGGAAGAAGCAGTGAAAGTATTTGGAAAGTTTTGAGATGTGGTTGTGGCAACGATTGGAGAAGACAGGATGGAAAAAAAGTAAGTCAGGAATAAGGAAGTGTTGACAAGGATTGGAGAAGAGAGGAAAGCTAACTGGATTGGACATATGTTAAGAAGAGATTGTATTAAAAAATATATAATTGATGAGAAAATATATAGAAGAAGGGGAAGAGGAAGAAAAAAAATTGGAATGTTGACGGATATCAAGGTGGGAGGAAATTACGAAGAACTAAAGACAGAGGCGCAGGATAGATTGGATTGGAGACAAAATTTCCGCTGAGACCTGTCCAAAGACAGAATCCACAAATGCTTATTACTACGTATATAGGTTATATAGTAGGTACTCAATTACTCTATGAAAATAGGAAATACGAAGAAACAAAAATTGACTTCAAATGAATCACTGTAACAAAGAATGTGTATATTTGTGGTGTAGTAGCTATTGGATTGGTCAATATTATGACCTTACTTTTATCTTTTGAACAAAGCCTATAAAACCAAAAATAACCATAACGTACATCCGAACGATACGGATCTCATAATAAACCGCAAAGTCTTATTGAACAAGAAACATTGACAATATGTATGTTTAAAACGTCTATGAATTAACAAATAAAGATTTTCAAGTAAAGTAAAATATTTAGATCTAATACAAATTTTTATTAGTACATGATAATCTATGCCCGCATTCTCACCTCTTGAAGTAGCGCTACTTTCGAAAAATCGCTACTCTCAAATGTCAACTTTAATAATAAAAATTAAAGAATTAAAAATAAATTAAATTGCAAATAGCACTTATTTCAAATATTATAGGTTTCATTTACAAATATATGAAATCTATTCTTGTCTATTCATAAAATAAAATTTAAAAAACCGGAATATAGCGCGCTACTTCGGTAGTAGCGCTACTTCAAGAGGTACGGGCCTTAGATTCTATAGGACCAATAAATATTGCGAGTACCTACGAGTATAATAAACTTTTAAATACTTACAGTCATGCTTACAAAAACGACAGAAAAGACAACTAGCAACGTGGTGAATTTCATATTGAAGTTTTTGATCGATGATGTGATTGAAATGAATTCTGACTTTTATATACCCAATTTTTAGCATGGAGTTTAAAATTATATCATAATTGAGTAATTTTGTATTTATATTCAAGGATCTAATATAAATTATATTCGATAATAAGTGTCAAATTAAAAAGTAATTTATATCGAAATTGTAATTTCTAACCATGATAATGTGATACATGTATAATATTTTATTGTAGCGAATAAAAAACAGGGAAAGGTAAAAATTATTAATTTCTATTAATTATTTTCCGGAGCAATTACGCAAATTATCTACTTACCTACAAATAAGGTTACCAGATTTTTATTTTGTCAAAGCGGAACATATTTCTAGAAAAAAAATCTGATGTGGCCAACACATGACCGCTCGCCATTTCCATTTTATGTTAAATAAATAAATATATCATCACGGCATTATTACCCATTGCTGGGTGTGCCAATCTACTTTGTAGGCAGATATCGGTAAATGATGAAATATGTGTACCGTATGGGCGCTTACCAGGCGTCACCTCACGGGCACTCATTGCTCTCGTGGAATTTTGTGCCATTAAAATTCAAAATAATTTTTTGGCGTCGGTCGGGATCGAACCCGGGTCATAATTAACGAATTTAACATTTCTTGCACATACAAATAATTAAAATTGTATCTATTCTTTCGTTCCATGAGGAATTTTCTCTTACTCTTCTAATATATTAAAAATTCTTTATATTCACTGACGGTATTAGCGGTATTTCTTAAGGATGTATCTAATATTAATATACCTGCAATTTTTTAATTAATAATACAATAAGATATTTTAAATCTGTAGAAGATATAATATATTTTTTTAAATGTATCAGATTGAGATTTTAAAGATTTTTATTATTATATTAAAATAAATTTTCAAAAATAATATTTAGAAGAATTTTTGTAAGAAACTACCACTTCCGGTTTTCCAATTGTTACCAAAACCTATTCAACTCTTCCCATTAATGTTAGATTGAGGAATCCGTAGTTAAACAGGTCTTTAGTTGTATGGAATTCGGGAAACCGTACCTCCAACATCCTAACACACACACACACACACATACATCCACACACACACACACACACACACACACACACACACACAGAGAGAGACAGAAACCATCGTAAAAATATTAAAATCGTATTCTAAGGACCTTGAAACGTGTTTAGTCAATAAAATGCGGATATGTGATTTTTAGCATGAGTCCAATACCTCTCATAGCAAGAGGTAAAAAATGAAAAAAAATCTGATGTGGCCAGCACATAACCTCTCGCCGTATATTTTACCTGTATGCATAAAGCAAAGAATATTTTTATAAATACAAATAATATATTCATATAAATCTATGACGTATAAACTTCTTTATTATTCAATAATAGCATGTCTCAACATGAAGATATTTTACCATAAATTATGTTACAATAAATTACAAAGTAGAGTTTACCATATATAAATATTAGGCTGGTAACTGCAATTTTCAATTCGAACAACGTTGTTTACTTTCTCTTCATATTCTTCTAGTAAAAACATTAATTTTGGGCGGTCTAAAATGTATATATGGATTGTGCATCTATTCTTACATATCTTCTTTTACATTTTATTTTTTCATACATGTTATATCTAAATAACACTAATTCCCTTTAATAAAGTGACGGATAGATTGCACTCCGATTATTCTTATATCGATGTGTAATTTTGTCAATATTTACAACTTATTTGAGAAGAATTTGATAGCTTTTTCGCAATTCAAAGTTACTCTAGTCTATAGTACTGGTGTACATTGTCCCATAATGTTTGAAACAAATTTAAGTCCTTCAACCTAGACTTGTCATCTCCATAATAGTCACAGATCAAGAACTAAGGGATTCTCCAAGTACATTTTTCTTTCATTACTCATTATTTCTGACACTGACATTTATCTGTCAGTTACAAATAATTTAAATTATCAACTATTTTTCATGGCATTCTTTCGGCTGTCAAATTTATTACAACAGATTATTTTATATATTATACTTCTTTTATCTCTAAATCTATGGAATATATAATAAAATATTTAAATGTATCAGATAGAGAATTTATTTTTCTTTAATATTATCAAGAAAAAAATTCAAAAAATAATATTTAGAAGATTTTTTTTCAAGAATCTTCTACTTCCGGTTGTCCAATTGTTACCAAAACCTTTTCAGATCTTCCCATGAATGTCCGATTGGGAAATACGTTGTTAAACAAATTTTAAGTCTTATAGTTTTTGAGTAACCGTCCTTCCAACATCCCACACACACACATCCACACACACACACACACACACACACACACACACACACACACACACACACACACACACACAAACATCATCGTAAAAATGTTAAAATCGGATTGTAGGGACCTTAAAACGTGCTTATTCAATAAAATCTGGATATGCGATTTTTAGCATGAATCCAATACCTCTCTTAGCGAGAGGTAAAAACTGGTGAGTGCGATGCAAAAAAATATATACCGGGTGTGTACTTGAAATCTGTATTTGTTGTAGTTAGTTATCTATTAATTTTAGACAAAAATGTTACAAATAGTTTGAAGATAGTATAATTCTACACCTAAATCATTATTTTGCGCGTTTTGTATCCTTTAAAACCGACTTTGAATTTTTATAAATATTCCTCATTTGAAGTGATAGCCAAGGAATTGACATAAAATTACAAAGAAATGAGGGTACGTTCACAATGCACTGTAAGTTGCGTGTTCCCTAATTTGACTCTGGAAGTCGAGTTGATTTTGGTCTCGTTTGCATCGTAATCCCGCAAAAGCGGGATATTTAAAATCCTCGACGGGACAGTCCCGCCGAAATCGAGACGTCTGGCTGTTGCGGTTTAAAATTCACGCTATAACATTTTTGCTCCAGAATCTTGTTGTCCTATATACAGGCTGTATCACGGAAAGTGAAACATAGGCGTTTAACATGGGAAATTAGTTTCTTCGTGCGCATTGCTCCCCTAATTATTTTAGACAAAAAGTTTCAAATGAATGTTGTAAAGCAAAAACTTCTACATCCGAATCAATAAAAAAAAAACATTTGGCTACTTCATAACTGCAGAAAAAAAATTGAAAATTCACGGAATTACAATTTAATAGTATTAGCTATGGAATTAAAAAGAGACGAACAAAGCGTATTATTATTATTAAATTTATATTTAGAAAATTAATATTCTGACTCTGACGTAATAAAACGTTACCAAAAAATAATAAATATGCCTTTACATAAGGGTTTTGAAGTTATGCAAAAAATATGTCTCCTAGTGGATTCCGATCCTCAAAAGAAGCCAATCTAAACAAATTTAATAAAATATCCCACTGATCAAGAACCCTTACGACACATTTGTGTAACACAAGCCACCTTGTTTTGCTGGGGGCTAAAATAATAGTGTATTATGTGGCAAGTGTGTGAAGCTGAAATTTTTACATGAGGGTGGAGATTGCGACACGAGCCGAAGGCGAGTGTTGCAAACCACCCGAATGTAAAATAGGCTTCACACACGTGTTACATACTATACTTTTTCTACGACCTTGCAATAAAATATTTTTTTATATGAACTAATAACACATTTCTCATGAAGTTGTTATTTCTAAGGACCATTTACGAACACATGATTTACGTGTATATAAAGATATTCATTGTATGTGTTAAAACTGAACTATTTACTTCACGCACAGTGTACAAAAAATCAAGCTTCACACATAAAAATTGATACGTGAATTAGTCACTTCACGCATGGGAGTAGAAAAAATAGTTTTGTAATTCTTCCAAAATACTTTGTCGTTTAGGACTTCTAGAAAAGTAGGAGTTTAAAGTATGCAACAAATTTTCAACGTGACTGGGTATTTGGTCAGCAGCTGCTACCGCAACGAGATGCGCTGAATGACATATAACCATTGGAAATAATATAGGGATTATCTCGTAAAAGATAATATTTAAATGATTCTTTATTCCCCACCATAACATTGGCGTTATCAGAACAGTCACCGACAATATTTTGTACATTTAAATTAAGAGATGTAATAGTTACAATTTTTAAATAATGTATAGAGACCCCTAGCGGTGCCTTCGTCTGCATCAATTTTAACAATGTCGTTATTGAGTTTTTAAGGCATTATTATGAATGTATCTAATAAATACATAATAACCTTGATATTACTTATATCTGTACTCTCATCTACTAAAATAGAAAATGGTTTATCGGTTAGTTCGCCTAATAGTTGTTCACGAGCTAAAGGAGCTAAAACATTTTTAACTATATTGCTACATTTGGTCCTTTTTTGTGATTTTTTTTTCAATAATTTTCGAAATTTTTGTAATATGATCAACAGAAGAAAAACTTAGGTTGTGACCAACTATTAACAAAGCAAATCTTAAATCGGCAATTATTTGTCGTTTTTCTAATTCCAGAAATTCTTTTATTTCAAAGGTCTTATTTAAACTTCTACATTGTTAATGGCACCTACGTGACTAACATGACGTTTAGATTTTGCATGATTTAATAAATCTGACTTTTTGCTACCCATTACGATGTCGCATGCTTTGTACCGCGCTTTCATTTTGGAGTCTTTAAATGGCTGTAGCCACCCCTTAAATAAGGGATTTTCCAGCAATAGTGTTGAAAATGCTTACTCTTAATGCTCTATGCTCTTATGTTCTCGAAATTTTCTCCTCCTGCTTTCCTTGAGAATCTGGTTCATCCTCATCCTCATACTGCTGTGAAGTAGTAGGTGGAGATACCAATGGAAGTTTTGTTCCTGAAGATGATGGTTCAGGTGCAAGTTCTGATTGGTTTCCAGTAGTGGTTTTTGTAAACTTGGCAAAAAAATCTTTTATAGTTTTCTGCTTCTTCATATCTAAAAAAAATCATAGAACAAAAAAATAGTTAAAACGTCACAAGTAGTATGTATTTAATTTTTTTTAATAAAATTGGGAAAAAACAATAAATGTTACCTGTTGAAAGTCGATAAAACAATGCACTTGTAATTTTATATCCTTGTCAATATACTAATGCCAAAGCCAAAATAATCAAATAAAAATATTTATTCGTCCGCATTCGCCTTTTATACCTACTTTACGATGTTAGGGGAAATACCTACTTAACTTAATATCAACAACAAAGTTCTCAAGTAAATCAGTGAATCCCCATTCTTCAATGTATTAATGTAAACCCCTTATATATTACAGAAACTCCGAAACTCACATTGCTTAGGACATGAGCAGGCAACCAAATATACACAGACGAAACTCAGATAATAATCACTCTTTCCATCGGTACATAAATCACTAATATTTCATTTATTTTTTTTTAAGTAAAAATTTAATGATATTTTTCAATTTTATTCTATTATAATTGGTAGCAACTGATCAGAAATTTCGCTATTTTTTCGAGAATTCTTGTCCATCGCCGCTACCCCACTATTTCTGTAAAATTCCGCTACCTCTGGCAACACCGGTTTTAGAGGGCTAGACTTGCGCGCTAGCCTCATGCTTTGACGTGACGCATGGAGCGGGGATAAGCATTCAGGCCTGTATTCTCGTGTGGCCTCGATGTGGGTTATTATAGCTTTTCCCCTCCCTAGTATCGTGCGCTATTTATTTATATGTTCGCCTTTCTAAGTTATCTGACATTCTGTATTTTAAACTAATTGTTGTTTATTTATGTGGTCAGGAGGCCATCCTAAGGTCTATTATTAATTAATAATTAATACATTTCATAACTGAAGTAAATTAATAAAATGGTTAGAGATAATTCCAGAGCACGACTTGAACAGTTTAGATAGGCTTTAATGTTAGCTACCCCTCGTTTCGTATTTTTATTTCTGTGTTCGCCTTTCTAACTCTCTCATCATCCTTTCTCCTGTCCAATTAATTAATTAATAATTGAAAATTAATTTCATGATTAATTCTTAAGAGCATTGTTTTGTTTCTTTTCTTTATACCTAAATAGAAAAAATTAAAGGCTATTAATCATTTTATTAACCACAAAATTAACAAAAATATCGCTAATTTAAGTTAGTGTATATTAGAACTGCTAATTTATTAATTATCAAGTGTAATATAACAATTATTGTCGATAATATTTTCAAAATGTCACGAATGTTAAATCCCAACGATTGGGATTAACATGAGTGGTATTTTCTAAATATTATCGATTTTTAAGCGAATCACGAGTTATATTTAGGAAGAGAATACAATTATTACTCGTTATTATATTTGAAAAATCATATATTTTATATCATTAAAATTAAAATTCTGTATGTTAAATGTATAGTTTCGAAAGATAGTTCTAGGCCCAGTTTTTGTTATATCTTGCTGCACTGAAAAGTTTATTGTAATATTTTCTTTTTCTTCATTTCCTCTCATTTGATTCAGTATATTTTGGTGCTGTTGTGGCTATATATTAAGGTATGGCTGGAGAGAGTTTGAGGAAATGACCAATGATTTTCATGAGCTGTTGTTCAGGGACCCCAGAGTTGGATAATTGCGTTACTGCACTTGACCTATGACTATGATTTGTAACTTTTTACCTTCCGTCACCTCTAGGTAAGGAAGATATTGTATGATCAAAAATTTCGGGGATTGTAGTAGACCAAACAACCATGTATTTTCAAATGTTTTACTGACGGTTTTTTGCCCTTCCACAATTCATATGGGGTTTTGAAATTTATTCGTCTTGTTGGCGTTATGTTATGTAGATACATGGCGGTGATGAATGCTTCTCCCCAAAATTCTGCAGATAAATCTCCGTCCACTAGCAAGCTTCTTGTTTTGTCTAATAATGTTGGATGTGCTCTTTCTACAACTCCATTGCATCTAGGTGAATAAGGTACTGTTTTTTCAAGTTTAATTCCTTTTTTACCTTCCGTCACCTTTAGGTAAGGAAGGTATTGTCTTTGGTCAAAAAATTCAATGATGAGTTTTTACTGAATAAGCACGTTTTAGGGTCCATATAATACGATTTTACCATTTTTGCGATGATGTCTGTATGTATGTGTGTCTGTGTGTCTGTGTGTGTGTAACAAAATTTCCGGATCCAATAACTTCAATACCACGATTCCAAAAATTATAATTTTTTCGTATTCCTCAAGTTTACATCCAGAAGAACAACTGATTAGATTTTGGTTATAATTGGTGAACCGGAAGTAGTCTCATTTGAAGATTTAGCAGTTAAATTTGATTTATTGACATTTAACGTTATTATAACTTAAAGAATATATTATTCTCTATACGATTTGATTACAATTTATACTTCATATTCAATAGATACAGAGTTAAAGAATTTTAAAGAAATTAAATTTTATAATTCAGCCAGCTATGCCAAATTTGGGAACTAGTAATATATTCATATAATTCAAATTGACAGATGTCAGTATCAATAAAAAGTAAATTAATGTGGCAGATATGAGGATGTTGAAGTAGATATTGGGGAATACACGGAAAGATACGGTAAGAAAATAACTCTAGTGTTACAAGTTTTTAGAAAGATACAAGAGAGACGATTACATTGGTTTGAACATGTCATGAGGAGAAATGAAGAATTATATTGGAACAAGAATGAATAGTTTAGTAATAGGACGTTAAAGAAACAAAGGAAGACCAAAGATAAGATGGAAGGACTGTATTGCGGAAGATTTGAGAGAAAAGGATCTGAATGAGAACGACATGCAAAAATAGCGACCCCTAACGAATGGGAAAAGCTAAAGAAGAAGAAGATGCCAGTGTCAAGTGCAATTTGAATAGTTTGTTTATGAAATAATTTTACTGGAAATTTAGAATCTTTTGTAAGAAAAATTATGGAATTTATACATTATACACGAGAATGACGGAAGGTATTGTGCTGGCCACAACAGATTTTTTATATATAATCTTCTAATCTCTTATTTAAAAATTCTTTTCCATTATCAGTTCGAATTACTTTTACTCTTAATCTCTGTTGTTTTTCTAGTTTTTCTATAATTTCTTCTAACTTGTTTGCTGCATTTTCCTTACTTTTTAACAAATCTGCGAAAAAACATCTTGAAAAATAATCAACTAAAATTATGTAATTATTTCCTCCTAGTGTTGGGGTTCTCATTGGTCCACATAAATCTACATAAAGTAATTCAAGTGGTCTTCTTGTCAAATTACTAAATGTTTCTATATACTTGTTTCTTGTCATTTTTCCTATTGAACACGAACTACATTGTACCAGTTTTCCTTTCAATTTACCGATATTCCTTAATATCTCTTTTTCTTCTATTTTCTTTAAATAGTCTTCATTAATGTGACCAAGTCTTTTGTGCCAGGCCTGCTTTGAATTATCAATAATTGTGTATAGTATCATGAAGATTCAGTTTCTTTGATAGTGTTATACTAAACATGTTATTTGAGAATTTGCCCTTGCAAATGAATTTTCCTTTTTTGAATATAGATATGCACCATCTTGATTTAACGTGACAGAAATTCCCTTTTTACCTCTCGCTAAGAGAGGTATTGGATTCATGCTAAAAATCGCATATCCAGATTTTATTGAATAAGCACGTTTTAAGATCCCTACAATCCGATTTTAACATTTTTACGATGATGTCTGTGTGTGTGTGTGTGTGTGTGTGTGTGTGTGGATGTGTGTGTGTGGGATGTTGGAAGGACGGTTACTCAAAAACTATAAGACTTAAAATTTGTTTAACAACGTATTTCCCAATCGGACATTCATGGGAAGATCTGAAAAGGTTTTGGTAACAATTGGACAACCGGAAGTAGAAGATTCTTGAAAAAAAATCTTCTAAATATTATTTTTTGAAAATTTTTCTTGATAATATTAAAGAAAAATAAATTCTCTATCTGATACATTTAAATATTTTATTATATATTCCATAGATTTAGAGATAAAAGAAGTATAATATATAAAATAATCTGTTGTAATAAATTTGACAGCCGAAAGAATGCCATGAAAAATAGTTGATAATTTAAATTATTTGTAACTGACAGATAAATGTCAGTGTCAGAAATAATGAGTAATGAAAGAAAAATGTACTTGGAGAATCCCTTAGTTCTTGATCTGTGACTATTATGGAGATGACAAGTCTAGGTTGAAGGACTTAAATTTGTTTCAAACATTATGGGACAATGTACACCAGTACTATAGACTAGAGTAACTTTGAATTGCGAAAAAGCTATCAAATTCTTCTCAAATAAGTTGTAAATATTGACAAAATTACACATCGATATAAGAATAATCGGAGTGCAATCTATCCGTCACTTTATTAAAGGGAATTAGTGTTATTTAGATATAACATGTATGAAAAAATAAAATGTAAAAGAAGATATGTAAGAATAGATGCACAATCCATATATACATTTTAGACCGCCCAAAATTAATGTTTTTACTAGAAGAATATGAAGAGAAAGTAAACAACGTTGTTCGAATTGAAAATTGCAGTTACCAGCCTAATATTTATATATGGTAAACTCTACTTTGTAATTTATTGTAACATAATTTATGGTAAAATATCTTCATGTTGAGACATGCTATTATTGAATAATAAAGAAGTTTATACGTCATAGATTTATATGAATATATTATTTGTATTTATAAAAATATTCTTTGCTTTATGCATACAGGTAAAATATACGGCGAGAGGTTATGTGCTGGCCACATCAGATTTTTTACTAAGCAATGCACTGAAAGTAAGTTTTCTCGTAACTTCGGTATATAAAGAACATCTTCTAATTTAACATTTTTTGTTCCATCTTTAATTTCTGTAACAGCTCTTACATTTCCTCTTGACAAAGCTTGAATAGAACGACCATCTTCTGCAACGCTAATTTCAATGTCTTCTTGGTTAATCTCTTCCAACCACTCATCTGTAAATGTCATGTGTGACGTACACGCCGAATCTAAATCCCATTTTTGCTTGTTTTTACACGTTGTTAAATTTACTGTTGCTGTCAATGCTTGTTCATTAATTACTTCTTCGTGTTCTTCTGCGGTGTTTGCTTTTTCTTTTCTACCTTTCTGAAAATGCTTATTTTCCTCTTCGTTCTTCATTCTTCTTTAACCAGCAGTATTTCTGTATATGGCCGGGTTTCTTGCAATAGAAGCATTCCTTACGATTCTCTTTCGTTTTAAATTTAAAATTTGTTTTATATGCATTTCCTTCTTCTATTCTCTCTTGTTTTATTTTATTCTCATATGACAGTAACGAATGCATCATATATGCGAAATTTATTCCTCTATTAACTAATACGGGAATAGCTACACTATTATAATTCTTTGGTAAGCCTTCAATGATGTATCTTGTCAATTCTCGCTCCGAAATTGGTTTACCGTATTCTATTAATTGTCTGGATATACCTTGTGCTCTCGTCAGATACTCGTCAATGTTTTCACCATTTCTCATTTTTAATCTGGAAATATCCATCATTAAATCTATAGTTTTTTCTTCAATTGTTCCTTCGAATCTATCTTTTATTGCTTCCCTTAATTGCTTCGCATTTTTGATTCCCTTAAATGCCATTGCTAACTCTGGTGATAAACTGAAGATAAGGAAACTGTATGCTTCTTTAATTTTCTTTTGCCAATCATTGTGTGACCTATCCGTCTGAACATCTCCTTCCAATCTTTCTGGTTCATTTTGTAAAATAACGTCTTCATAAAGCCCTTTACTGTCCAACAACGCTTCCAGCCTCATACTCATATGGAATAGTTATTATTAGTTACAGTTCCATTTTTGTACTATGTTCATCGGATCCATTCTTTATTAATGGTGGGAGCTGGATCCGGATAGTTTCGGTTTCGGTTTCGGATCCAAAAATATCCGGATATCCGGATAATTGAATGTTGAACTATCCGGATCTCGGATCCAACTCTCAGTATCGGATTTTGGATCCGGATCTGAGTATCGGATTTTGGATCCGGATCTGAGTATGAGATTTTGGATCCGGATCTGAGCATCGGATTTTGGATCCGAATCTGAGTATTGGAATTTGGATCCGAATCTGAGTATCTTGAATCCGGATCCGAATATCGAATCTTGGAAACGGATTTGAGTATCGGATCTTTGATTCGAATATGAGTATGAGTATCGGATTTTAGATATGGAATTTCAGTATCTGGATCGGTTCTCGAATTCGAATATTCTCAGTATTGAACCTTACATTCAAATATTAGCATCGGGTCTCATCAAAAGCACATAATAAATTAATGAAATTCATGTCATATTAATATGTTACTTTATATAGGACTCTGTGAAAGTATAAATTCCTTTTTTCTTGACATTTGCACAAACTACCTGGCTATTTTAGAGGGGTATTATAAAATATATTACTGTTTGTTTACTAGTGTTTACAGACCGATGTAAAGATAAACAGGCCCACTTCACCGGTTTGAAGTTTGAATTTTAACTCAATGCCAGTTGTTAACCTTTACATTCAAAATTTGGATCCGGATCCGTAAACAAAATATCGAATCCGAATCCGTAAACAAAATATCGAGTCCAGATCCAGATCCAAGTTCAAATCCGGATCCAAATTCGAATTAAATTTTCGGATATCCTCTTCAATATCCGATCGTCGGATATCCGAGAATCCGGATAGTTTGAAATCCGGGTTCTCGGATCCAAATTTTGTCGGATCCTCACAGCACTAGTTTTAGTACGCTGTTGCACTCCTGGTGGTGGCTGTCGCGCAAGTACCTGTGTGCTCCACGACCTTCGATATTGGTACTACGCTGCACAAAGACTGGAAGGATGACTTAGAAGTAAGCTTTGGTGAATACTATAAGGACGCTCTGAACAGGAACCGATTCAACTATATACAAGCTAAGGTTAGAGAGCCTTGCACTCATTTTCAATAGACAAACCAGTTTGGAACAGGATAAATAAACTTGTCATATTGTCACCAAAATACTTTTTGTTTCCAAACGTATCACACTATATTAGAGATGTCCATTTCGATTCGATTTTCTAAAGAATCGATATTATTGTAGTTTTATATCCGATTTTTTACCGAACTAAAATGTGCTGAATCGATCGATAGATCGATCTATTTTGTGAAATATTGAATCGAATTTTATTACCAGATAAAAATGATTTTTCTACAAAGTTATAATAATTTTTTGTTAATTATTATTGTTAATTAACAGTAACATTATAATACTGTTTTAAAATATTTTCTGAAATTAATTAATAAAAATATTTATATTCCTTATGGCCGGTTTTATAAACGACAGATAAATTTTATTTCCAAAGTAAATGAAATTTAATTTCTTCAAATGGTAGTTGTACTTTTAACAGTAATGTTATATATATATATATATATATATATATATATATATATATATATATATATATACAGGGTGTTTCTTTTAAAACAACCAGCGCTTTTTTATTTATTGCATAGCCTACTTCAATATTGTAGAATTATTACTGATTTTTAATATCATTTTTCTCGAAATAATTGTTATACAACCCCATATCATATTCATATCGTTGAAATCAGAAAAAAATTCTCTATCTAATGGACAAAAAATTTATATAGGTTGCCATTTAAAAAAATATAATTTTATTCTACCGTTTGAGAACCACTGGCTGAATTTTTTATTTATTATTCCTCATAAATTAAGCCCTTTTTCCTGGTAATTTTTTGTATATAACATTTTTCTCTAAAGTCATTAGTTCGCCCAAAAAAGCGCTGGTTGTTTTAAAGGAAACACCCTGTATATATATATATATATATATAACATTACTGTTAAAAGTACAACTACCATTTGAAGAAATTAAATTTCATTTACTTTGGAAATAAAATTTATCTGTCGTTTATAAAACCGGCCATAAGGAATATAAATATTTTTATTAATTAATTTCAGAAAATATTTTAAAACAGTATTATAATGTTACTGTTAATTAACAATAATAATTAACAAAAAATTATTAAAGGAAACACCCTGTATATATATATATATATATATATATATATATATATATATATATATATATATATATATATATATATATATACAGGGTGATTGGTGAGGAAACGGCCATACTCGAGGAACGTGTTCAGGAGATCAAAATAAACAAAAAAGTCATATAAACATGTGTCCGATTCTTAACCGTTACGGAGATATCACTTAAAAAAATATAATAAAAGCAGCACCTCAATGACGAAACAAATCATTTATTATAATGTACTATGCTTTACAAATGAAGGAAAAACAATTTAATGTAGAATATTTTCAAAAATACCACCGCCAACTTCGATTCATTTACTAGCTCGCTAATGGATCGCACGTGTGTATGGCTCTTTGGAGTGCTCTATTGTCATTTCTTATAACAGCGGCAGAATTGACGATGCGGTCTAATAATTGTGACAGCCACAAAAAACAAATGCCAAATATTATTTCTAACAATAACAGCTGAAAGTGACAACCACAAAAAACAAATGTGAACTATTATTTTCCGCGGTTAATCGCTTACTATTCATAATTAATATCTCAGTAACGGTTAAGAATCGGACACATGTTTATATCACTTTTTTTGTTTATTTTGATCTCCTGAACACGTTCCTCGAGTATGGCCATTTCCTCACCAATCATCCTGTATATATATATATATATATATATATATATATATATATATATATATATATATATATATATATATATATATACACAGGGTGTTTATTAAACATACGGCAAAAATTGTATTATTCCCTGGACCATTCTAAGATGATTTTGTCCTTTGTTGATTTTTGAAAAGCCGCTTTGTTTCGAAGATACAGGGCGAAAAAAAATTCAATAAAACCAATTTTGATATTTTTCAAAATATTAATCCAGTAACAGCAGGCAAGCTATATGTCAAATTTGTTGAGACTGATTGACGTTTGGCTGTTTGACGTGTATTTTCTGATTATAATACTTAAACTTTTGTTGTGAAGTTCTTTATCATGAATCGCTATACGAACGCCGAGATGACTGACATGCATTTCAGAGCATTTTAGTGTGGTTGCTCGTGATTTTTTAACAGTAACATACGGAGATCGCTGGATTGGTCGAGGTGGACCTCACTTATAGCCTGCTCGATCAAAAATCATCAAAGGACAAAATATTCTTAGAATAGTCCAGGGAATAACCCCTTGAATTTTTGCCAAATGTTTAATAAACACTCTGTATATATATATATATATATATATATATATATATATATATATATATATATATATATATATATTAAAAACCTGGTCATAGGCGTTTAACATGGGAAATCAGTTTTTCCTTGCGCAAAAGTTCCCAAATTATTTTAGACAAAAATACTTCAAATAGATGTTGTAAAGAACTCTGTATCTATTGCATATGAAGTATAAAATGTAATCAAATCGTATAGAGAATAATATATTCTTCATGTTATAATAACGTTAAATGTCAATAAATCAAATTTAAATGTTAAATCTTCAAATAAGGCTACTTCCGATTCACCAATTATAGCCAAAATCTAATCACTTGTTCTTCTGGATGTAAACTTGAGGAATACGAAAAAAATATAATTTTTGGAATCGTGGTACTGAAGTTATGGGATCCGGAACTTTTGTCACACACACACACATACACACACACACACACACACACACACACAGAGACACACACACACACACACAGAGACACACACACACACACACACACACACACACACACACAGAGACACACACACATACATATATACATACATACATACATACAGACATCATCGTAAAAATGGTAAAATCGTATTATAGAGACCCTAAAATATGCTTATTCATTAAAAACTCATCATTGATTTTTTTGTCCAAAGACAATACCTTCCTTACCTAAAGGTGACGGAAGATAAAAAACCACAGTGTGCTTTAATATATATTTTTCAACCTTTTAAACATTCATCATGCACTCTGAACTGGAACCTTACATCAAAATGATTGGTTTAGATCGATTCACAAGATTGATCTTTCACGACTTTTTGCCCATCCCTATCCTACATATTTATTTTAAAACCAGAGATTTACATTTATCTCAGATTAGCTAAACTGCCTTCAAATTAACACTAATCTATACACCCAATAAAAAATTAGGCACCTTTGTGTCCCACGGGAAATCTGTCCTGTGCTCAATTTAACGTATTGAGAAAAGGTTAGACCTCTTTCTAGCTTTGATTCGTAAGTTCATATATTTTATTTGTTTAGTACTCCTGCTGCGGCTTTAGGAGCCACGATGACTACGAGGGACGGCATCTACCTCGGTCTTGCTGCGTCCCCCACTACAACCAGACATTCAAGTGCAACAAGCCCACTGGCTACTACAAGGAGGGCTGATTGCCGTCTGGAAGTACTTCAATCACCTTATGTTCCGGACACACTTTGCTACCCTTTGCTTCTGTATCTTAGAGGTGAGCTATACCATTCCTTATATGTATTCCAGTATTATATGGCACTTGCACAATTTTAACGTTTTTCGCCTTCTTTCGACTTGTAATCACTAGTGGTGGGATCGGGATCCGGATATTTTCGGTTTTGGATCCAAAAATGAATCCGCATCCGAGTAACGAATCTTGGATATGGATTTGAATATCGGATCTTAGATTCGAATATGAATATGAGTATCGGATTTTAGATATGGGATTTCAGTATCCGGATCGGTTCTCGGATTCAAATATTCTCAGAAATGAACATTACATTCAAATATTTGCATCGGGTCTCATCAAAAGCACATAATAAATTAATGAAATTCATATCACATTAATATGTTACTTTACATGTATAAAAAAATAATACAAATTTGATTTTTTTATTCACAATTTACTAAATAGGACTCTGTGAAAGTAGAAATTCCTTTTTTCTTTACATTTGCAAGAACTACCTGGCTATGTTAGAGACCGCTGTACAGACCCACATTAACGGTTTGAAGTTTGCATTTGAACTCAATTCCAGATGTTAGCCTTCACATTCAAAATGAGGAATCGGATCCAGAATTAAAATTTGGATCCGGATCCGTAAACACATCGAATCCGGATCCGGATCCAAATTCGAATTAAATTTTCGGATATCCGCTTCAATATCTGAATGTTGGATATCCGAGGATCCAGATATTTTGAAATCCGAGTTCTCGGATCCATGTTTTGTCGGATCTTCACAGCACTAGTAATCATCCATTAAAAAAATAATAATGAGACCGTAAAAATCCTGAATTTTTCCCCAAATTCAGCTCTAACGCTACTGCCCTCTGAACTTTGTCTTTTTTGCGAATATTTCAGTTCAAATGGCAGCAGTTTATTTTTATCCCAAGGGGCGACCAAAGCTGTACGGATACTCTGCCCCACGGAAAGACATTACAGTTGTTCGCTTTTAAATTAAAAGTAATTTTCAGCCCTTGCTTAACACAGTAAAACAAAATATTAAAAAAATTGCATTCATTTACTGGAAATTTATATACATATAAAAAAATACTATTAATTTTTATTAAATTCAAATACGTCTTGTTTTCTATTTTATAAGTTATTCTTCAGAGTTGAGGTCGCAATCATTGTGTCTAAATCGGAGAATAGCGTCAAAATCGAGGGGTCCATAATTGATTAACACTTGACAATTTAACATAAACATTCCAAAAAACTTGAAATTTTGAAGGAAATTGTCCAGAACGAAGATTTCAATGGGGGCCAAATGTTTTAAGGTGATTGATTAGGCGTCATAATCAGTGATGTCCAAATCAGTGGTAATATGTCCAATTCTGGGAATACGTCAAAATCGTGGAGTCCATAATTGATTAATACTTGACAATTTAACATAAATATTCCAAAAAACTTGAAATTTTGAAGGAAATATTCCTGAACGAAGATTTTGTTGGAGACCAAATTTTTCAAGGTGATTAGGCGTCATAGTCGGTGATGTCTAAATCGTTGGTAATATGTCCAATTCGGGGAATACGTCAAAATCGAGGAGTTCAGAATTGATTAGTACTTGACAATTTAACATAAGCATTCCAGAAAACGTGAAATTTTGAAGGAAATATTCCTGAACGAAGATTTTGTTGGAGGCCAAATGTTTTAAGGTGGTTGGGATGTCATAATCGGTGAAATGTCCAAGTCTGAAAAAAGTTTATAAAAATGTAATGGTTAATTGCTTTTCAAATGTAATTTTATTTTATCATAATTAAATTAACATTACTTACCAGTCTTTGCCGGGGAAGGGTGCCTCAAACTCCCACGCCCAACGTACGTCAAATTCGGTGATGTTAAGATCCGGTAGCACACTGGAATTTTGAAAAACCCCAATCCAAAATGTACTATGCACTGGATAATTTATTTAATTTGGAGTCCCGCACTGAGAATTTTGAGGGGGTCATCGTAAAATAATAATTTAGCACGAAGATACACATGAATTTTGTTGATATACGTTGTCAAAGGAGTGAAGTGATGAATAATTTTGATATTAATCGCCGAAAAGGAAAATTTTGAAATCACGAAGAAAGTACATCACTGAAAAATACAAAAAAAGTGTTAGTGGATATAATTGTACTATATTAATATAAAACAAGTTTAACTTACCTATGAATTTATCCCCGACGATAATTTGCCCTAACTTGGAGGGGCCGGCGGTCGCCAAATGGCCGGCCCCTGGTCCCTACCACGTGTTTTGCCCCATAAATCTTGAAATTTGTAAATTGTTGCCGCGGTTATCATCAGTACATCAAAATAATTAATACTGGTACGTAAAGTCATGATGTCGCGTTATTTGGTTACTATGGTTTTAAATAATGATATTATAGTAGGGATATATGGTATGTTCTAAAGCACCCTACCACCCTGCCAATGTTTCCCTACTACGCTTAGCAGCATGATAGGGTGGGATGATAACTTAAGATAGAAGCAGAGGTAGAGAGAGAGGGAGAGAAATAAATAAATTGAGATATAATAAAATGCAAGTTCAAACTTGTTCGCATGAACACGTGCAAGCTGTGATGAGTCACTACCCGCATTATAACACCTGTCACTTAACCCACCCCCTCCAAGTAAATGTTCATGTAATGTTATAGGTACTTAAGCTTATTCGCATTAATTTTTGTGTTAGTTTGCTGCTAGCGCTTGTACTGTGCAGATCAAATATGATTTCATGTGAAAATTGCGATAAAGTGTTTTCAAGTAAAGATCATTTAAAACGTCACGTAAATATTTGTAATAAAATCGGTGGACAATACGAATGTAAAATATGTAGTTCAAAATTTACTCGCAGCGATAATCTTACGAGCCACGTTAGAAAATGTCATTCCAACGTTCAGTTATGTGAAACTTGCGGATTACAATTTACCAACGGTGCACAATATATAAAACATAAACTTAATACGGATAATGAAGCACTAATGTCTAAAAAAATAAAGCTATCGAAAAATGAAGATTTATGTAAAAAGAAGCAAAAAAACTTCCGTGGGTTATTAAGGTGTAAAAAATGTAATATATTCTTTCCAACTCGTAATAAGTATATCGGACACTTAAGATCTCAAAAACATATTAACAATATGATTAAACCTTTTAAAAATAACATATTTGAAATTTGTTCTGGTTTTAAGAAGCGGGTAGCCAGTTACCGTATAAATGGTTCAGGAATTGATTTTAACAAATTCTTAAAAGATGCTAAAGATACAGTTTATAATTTAATTAAAATAATTATGCAGTCTTATAATTCCGGAATTAAATTTAATATTGAATTTTTTGCGTATTTCATGAATGATAAGAACATCGGTGAATTAAAATCGTTTAATACTAAGTTTGAAGTATTAACCCAATCAGAAAGTTATTTTTCAGATATTTATGATGAGATGTGTGCTATAATTGGATATAAATTTGAAGAATTTCAGGAACGCGATTCAGGTTGGGCATTAAAAGAAATTTCGCATTTAGAAGTTAATATTAATCAATACAAGCCTATACGAGGCTCTTCATTTATCGATCTTCCAAAACAAATTAAAGACAAACGTGCTTGCGTTAACGTTGAAAATAATGACGATTATTGTTTTTTGTGGGCTATAGTTTCCGCGCTGCATCCTGTAGTAAGAGAAACAGATCGAGTATCATCATATCCACATTTTTCGAAAATTTTAAAGTATGAGGTATTAGAGTTCCCAATGAAAGTAAATGATATTCCAAAATTTGAAAATATGAATAATTTATCTATAAATGTTTATACTTTGGAATATAAATATGAATCTAAAAAGTATGTTATAGTTGGTCCAATTTATCATACTATGAAGGTACAAGAAACGCATATTAATTTATTATTCCTTGCGGATGGTGATAAGAGTCATTACGTATGGATCAAAGATTTATCTAGATTAGTACGCAGTCAAATATCAAAACATTGTAATAAAAAATATATTTGTAACGGCTGCTTAATATTTTTTTCAACAGAATCGGCACTAAAACAACATACCCTAAATGATTGTAATAAAATTTGTACCGTTATGCCAACGAATGAATTAGTTTTAGATAAAAATGGCAATATGACTCCGGGTAATATCCTAAAATTTCAAAATTATGAGCGAAAAATGCGTGTTCCATTCACAGTATACGCGGACTTTGAATCTTTACAACAACCTTTTAATACATGCTCATCTAACCCTAATGCTAGCTATACAAATAAAACTCACATTCATGCCCCATATAGTTTTGCTTACAATATAAAATGTTCATACGATGATTCTTTAAGCAAATTTTATACTTATACAGGAAATGATTGTTCAAAAGTATTTGTGGAACAGCTTACTGCTGATGTTGTTAGGATTTATAATGATTATTTAAGAAATGTACAACCAATGTCAAAACTAACCGAACATGAGCGGATCATATTTAATACAGCTACTTTATGTCATATTTGCGAAAAACCTTTAAATGAAACAGATAAAGTTGCAGACCACGATCATTTAACATCAAAATTTATAGGTACCGCTCATTCAGTATGTAATTTAAATTATAAAATACCAAAAATGATTCCAGTTTTCTTCCATAATTTATCAAACTATGATTCACATCTTTTTATAAAAGAGTTGGGTTGTAATGAAGAAAAAATTGATATTATACCTGAAAATAAAGAAAAGTATATAGCTTTCACAAAAAATATATGTGTAGGTGAATATGAAAATACGAAAGGTATTCAAAATAAAATTTACATGAAATTAAGATTTGTGGATTCATTTAGTTTTATGACTAGTTCTTTAGAAAAACTTGCCAACAATTTACAAGACGAGCAATGTGTTGAAGTTAGAAAAAAAATTCCTATTGAAAATCAATTTAAGTTATTACGAAGAAAAGGTGTATTTCCATATAAATATATGGATTCATTCGATAGGTTAAAAGAGGCTTCACTTCCACATAAAGAACAATTCTATGATACATTAAATAATAATTTTATAACTCAAGATGAATATAGGCACGCGAAAAATGTATGGAATACGTTTCACTGTCAAAATTTAAAAGAATACTCTGATTTATACTTAAAAACAGACGTTCTACTCCTTACAGACATTTTTGAACAATTTCGCAATGTTTGTATAACAGCCTATCAACTTGATCCTGCCCATTATTTTACGATAGCGGGTCTTAGCTGGGACGCCATGTTGCGAATTACGGGAATCAAATTAGAATTACTTACTGATATAGATATGTACCACTTTATGCAGAAAGGTATTCGAGGCGGTATTTGCCAAGCTGCACATCGATATGCGAAAGCTAACAATAAATATATTTCAGACTACAATAAAAATTTACCAAGTACTTATATAACATATTGGGATGCAAATAATTTATATGGTTGGGCTCTTTCACAATTAATGCCATACGGAGGGTTTAAATGGCTAAGTAGTGATGAAATTTCAAAATTAGATTTTTCAAAAATTGATGATAATTCACCCATTGGTTACTTTATAGAGGTTGATATTGAATATCCAAAATTGTTACACAACTTACATAATGACTTACCTTTTTTACCTGAAAATATAGTGCCACCAAAGTCTAAATTTAAGATTAAGAAACTTATTCCAAACTTATATGATAAAACTAAGTATATTATTCACTATCGCAACTTAAAACAAACATTAAATCATGGTTTAAAAATTAAAAAAATTCATAGAGTTATACAATTTGAACAATCGACCTGGTTGAAAAAGTACATAGATTTAAATACTTCTAAGCGTCAAGTAGCTAAAAATGATTTTGAAAAGGACTTTTACAAATTGATGAATAATGCGGTTTTCGGTAAAACAATGGAAAATGTTGATAAAAGGGTTGATGTAAAATTAGTTAATCATTGGGATGACATTGGTCGCAGATTAGGAGCTCAAAGTCTGCTCGCTAAACCAAATATGAAGAGTGTATCAGTGTTTTCAGAGAATTTAGTTGCCATACAATTTGAGAAATTAAAAGTTGTATACAATAAACCTATTTACATAGGATTTTCTGTTTTAGAAGTTTCAAAATTATTAATGTATGAGTTCTTTTATGATTTTCTGAAGCCAAAATACGGTGACCGTGTTTCATTATGTTACTGTGACACTGATAGTTTTATATTACTAATCAAAACAGATGACATTTACCAAGATATAAAAGAGAATATAAAAAAATTTGATACAAACAACTTTAGTGCTGACAACCAATTCAAAATTCCTTTGAAAAATAAAGCAGTTTTGGGTCTTATGAAAGATGAGCTAGGAGGGAAATTAATGTATGAATTTATAGCTTTACGACCGAAAATGTATGCCTATTGTACAGCAGAAGATCATGAAGATTGGAAGAAGAAGGCCAAGGGCGTCAAAAAATGTGTTGTTAACCATAATTTAACCGGTGTACATTATAAACAATGTTTGTTTCACAATGACATTATTTATCAAAAACAATATACATTTCGAAATTACAAACATATTATATATACAGTAGAACAAAGTAAGAGAGCACTCACCTGCAATGATGATAAAAGATTTATATGTTCTGATGGTATTAGCACATTAGCTTGGGGCCATTATTTAATAGATGACTGAGGGTATAAGTATTAGGAAACTGTGTGGTATTAGTTAGTAAATAATAAACTGTCAATATGTTCAGATGTTCTGATTGCTTCACAGTATTTAGCTGGAAAAGTGGTCTCAGCAGGCATCAAGCTTCTATCCACGGAAATCAAAAACTTCGATGTGGAAGATGTTCGCAAATATTCTCAAGAAAATATAATTTCAAACGTGATATTATAACACATAAGAAGGACAACGATTACGATCCTAATCAAGCAGTTGATCGTTTAAGAATACTTCTTTAGACATCTCCTGACTCCAAACAAATTCCAATCATAATTAATAAGCTTAGAAAAAAATAATATTGTAGAATAGGATTATAATGTAGAAAAAATGTATTACGTAAAAATGAAAAAAATAAAGTATATATAAGTACATACAACTGAACTTTAATTAATTAACCCCATCTGATCCTACAGCTTTATAAACAGATACAACTTAAAATCAATCTATTTTGTTGGTCCAGTTCATGTTAGTTTGCAGTATTGATTAAGTCCATATTTTGAACATACGTTTCTATTTATGCATTCTTTATTTTTATATATTTAACAGTAAATGTATTTGCGTTCTCTAACTCTAGTGGGTAAACATCTGGGAATGAGTCATACAAACACCTAGGGGATGTGCTGGTCGCGTCTATGCCAGGTGCGTTCTTTAGGTCAGCGATCTGGTGGGTGACTCCAATATAATAATAATAATAATACTCCGATATGTGCTAAGGAGAACACGTGCAAACCCGCATATTACATGTGCATTTCTTAGGTCCGAGCATTATGGGTGAACACCTGTGGGTGATGAGCCATATGAATACTAGGAGAAGCATGACACATACATGCTATGGCGTTGAACTTTATTTTATTATCATCGTTTCTTACCAAATAAAATAGCTTTATAAACGGGATACAACTTAAAATTAATCTGTTCTGATGATGCAACCCATATCAAATTTATAAATGAAAATAATTTAATACCCTAAAATTGATAAACATGGATAAATGAGGATGTTAAAAGCTCGGTATGCTTATCAGATTTACAACATTTGATTGATATTGATTATAATATCCATTATTAGAGTACAATCATATTCTTTTATTTTTAAAAGGTCATATTTGAACATGTTTTTATTTATACACCCTTCATTTTATGTAATTAACATTATTTTATAATCATTAGTTTTATAGATAATAATTGTACATAGCTTGTTAAATGAAAAAAAAATACGGTGGTTTAAAATCATATACATTTTTTGGAAAATGGAAAGATAGTATGTTTTAGTAGACCCACTCACCCATGCAATCTTACAAGAGAGCATTTAACGGAGTGGGTGGATGATAGTAAAAAGAGAGAAAGAGATATATTTATTTATATACACTATATCAGATAGAGTTAAAAAGGGAATAAAACCTACTTTTAACAGATTATAGATACAAAGAATTTATAATTACAACTATTCTTGTTAAAACAGAAGTTCGAATTAACGGAGATACTCACCCCCCCCCCCTTCCCTTACAAACAGGTCTGTTTAAACAGATCAGCTTAAACAGATAAAAAAAAACAGGTCTGTTCTCCAAATAACAGCTTGATAAACAGATAAAAAACAGGTCTGTTCTCCAAATAACAGCTTGATAAACAGATAAAAAACAGGTCTGTTCTCCAAATAACAGCTTGATAAACAGATAAAAAACAGGTCTGTTCTCCAAATAACAGCTTGATAAAACAGATAAAAAACAGGTCTGTTCTCCAAATAACAGCTTGATAAACAGATAAAAAACAGGTCTGTCCCCCAAATAACAGCTTTTCGCCGAAACCTGTTTTTATCTGTTTATTAAGCTGTTATTTGGAGAACAGACCTGTTTTTTATCTGTTTATCAAGCTGTTATTTGGAGAACAGACCTGTTTTTTATCTGTTTATCAAGCTGTTATTTGGAGAACAGACCTGTTTTTTATCTGTTTATCAAGCTGTTATTTGGAGAACAGACCTGTTTTTTATCTGTTTATCAAGCTGTTATTTGGAGAACAGACCTGTTTTTTTTATCTGTTTAAGCTGATCTGTTTAAACAGACCTGTTTGTAAGGGAAGGGGGGGGGGGTGAGTATCTCCGTTAATTCGAACTTCTGTTTTAACAAGAATAGTTGTAATTATAAATTCTTTGTATCTATAATCTGTTAAAAGTAGGTTTTATTCCCTTTTTAACTCTATCTGATATAGTGTATATAAATAAATATATCTCTTTCTCTCTTTTTACTATCATCCACCCACTCCGTTAAATGCTCTCTTGTAAGATTGCATGGGTGAGTGGGTCTACTAAAACATACTATCTTTCCATTTTCCAAAAAATGTATATGATTTTAAACCACCGTATTTTTTTTTCATTTAACAAGCTATGTACAATTATTATCTATAAAACTAATGATTATAAAATAATGTTAATTACATAAAATGAAGGGTGTATAAATAAAAACATGTTCAAATATGACCTTTTAAAAATAAAAGAATATGATTGTACTCTAATAATGGATATTATAATCAATATCAATCAAATGTTGTAAATCTGATAAGCATACCGAGCTTTTAACATCCTCATTTATCCATGTTTATCAATTTTAGGGTATTAAATTATTTTCATTTATAAATTTGATATGGGTTGCATCATCAGAACAGATTAATTTTAAGTTGTATCCCGTTTATAAAGCTATTTTATTTGGTAAGAAACGATGATAATAAAATAAAGTTCAACGCCATAGCATGTATGTGTCATGCTTCTCCTAGTATTCATATGGCTCATCACCCACAGGTGTTCACCCATAATGCTCGGACCTAAGAAATGCACATGTAATATGCGGGTTTGCACGTGTTCTCCTTAGCACATATCGGAGTATTATTATTATTATTATATTGGAGTCACCCACCAGATCGCTGACCTAAAGAACGCACCTGGCATAGACGCGACCAGCACATCCCCTAGGTGTTTGTATGACTCATTCCCAGATGTTTACCCACTAGAGTTAGAGAACGCAAATACATTTACTGTTAAATATATAAAAATAAAGAATGCATAAATAGAAACGTATGTTCAAAATATGGACTTAATCAATACTGCAAACTAACATGAACTGGACCAACAAAATAGATTGATTTTAAGTTGTATCTGTTTATAAAGCTGTAGGATCAGATGGGGTTAATTAATTAAAGTTCAGTTGTATGTACTTATATATACTTTATTTTTTTCATTTTTACGTAATACATTTTTTCTACATTATAATCCTATTCTACAATATTATTTTTTTCTAAGCTTATTAATTATGATTGGAATTTGTTTGGAGTCAGGAGATGTCTAAAGAAGTATTCTTAAACGATCAACTGCTTGATTAGGATCGTAATCGTTGTCCTTCTTATGTGTTATAATATCACGTTTGAAATTATATTTTCTTGAGAATATTTGCGAACATCTTCCACATCGAAGTTTTTGATTTCCGTGGATAGAAGCTTGATGCCTGCTGAGACCACTTTTCCAGCTAAATACTGTGAAGCAATCAGAACATCTGAACATATTGACAGTTTATTATTTACTAACTAATACCACACAGTTTCCTAATACTTATACCCTCAGTCATCTATTAAATAATGGCCCCAAGCTAATGTGCTAATACCATCAGAACATATAAATCTTTTATCATCATTGCAGGTGAGTGCTCTCTTACTTTGTTCTACTGTATATATAATATGTTTGTAATTTCGAAATGTATATTGTTTTTGATAAATAATGTCATTGTGAAACAAACATTGTTTATAATGTACACCGGTTAAATTATGGTTAACAACACATTTTTTGACGCCCTTGGCCTTCTTCTTCCAATCTTCATGATCTTCTGCTGTACAATAGGCATACATTTTCGGTCGTAAAGCTATAAATTCATACATTAATTTCCCTCCTAGCTCATCTTTCATAAGACCCAAAACTGCTTTATTTTTCAAAGGAATTTTGAATTGGTTGTCAGCACTAAAGTTGTTTGTATCAAATTTTTTTATATTCTCTTTTATATCTTGGTAAATGTCATCTGTTTTGATTAGTAATATAAAACTATCAGTGTCACAGTAACATAATGAAACACGGTCACCGTATTTTGGCTTCAGAAAATCATAAAAGAACTCATACATTAATAATTTTGAAACTTCTAAAACAGAAAATCCTATGTAAATAGGTTTATTGTATACAACTTTTAATTTCTCAAATTGTATGGCAACTAAATTCTCTGAAAACACTGATACACTCTTCATATTTGGTTTAGCGAGCAGACTTTGAGCTCCTAATCTGCGACCAATGTCATCCCAATGATTAACTAATTTTACATCAACCCTTTTATCAACATTTTCCATTGTTTTACCGAAAACCGCATTATTCATCAATTTGTAAAAGTCCTTTTCAAAATCATTTTTAGCTACTTGACGCTTAGAAGTATTTAAATCTATGTACTTTTTCAACCAGGTCGATTGTTCAAATTGTATAACTCTATGAATTTTTTTAATTTTTAAACCATGATTTAATGTTTGTTTTAAGTTGCGATAGTGAATAATATACTTAGTTTTATCATATAAGTTTGGAATAAGTTTCTTAATCTTAAATTTAGACTTTGGTGGCACTATATTTTCAGGTAAAAAAGGTAAGTCATTATGTAAGTTGTGTAACAATTTTGGATATTCAATATCAACCTCTATAAAGTAACCAATGGGTGAATTATCATCAATTTTTGAAAAATCTAATTTTGAAATTTCATCACTACTTAGCCATTTAAACCCTCCGTATGGCATTAATTGTGAAAGAGCCCAACCATATAAATTATTTGCATCCCAATATGTTATATAAGTACTTGGTAAATTTTTATTGTAGTCTGAAATATATTTATTGTTAGCTTTCGCATATCGATGTGCAGCTTGGCAAATACCGCCTCGAATACCTTTCTGCATAAAGTGGTACATATCTATATCAGTAAGTAATTCTAATTTGATTCCCGTAATTCGCAACATGGCGTCCCAGCTAAGACCCGCTATCGTAAAATAATGGGCAGGATCAAGTTGATAGGCTGTTATACAAACATTGCGAAATTGTTCAAAAATGTCTGTAAGGAGTAGAACGTCTGTTTTTAAGTATAAATCAGAGTATTCTTTTAAATTTTGACAGTGAAACGTATTCCATACATTTTTCGCGTGCCTATATTCATCTTGAGTTATAAAATTATTATTTAATGTATCATAGAATTGTTCTTTATGTGGAAGTGAAGCCTCTTTTAACCTATCGAATGAATCCATATATTTATATGGAAATACACCTTTTCTTCGTAATAACTTAAATTGATTTTCAATAGGAATTTTTTTTCTAACTTCAACACATTGCTCGTCTTGTAAATTGTTGGCAAGTTTTTCTAAAGAACTAGTCATAAAACTAAATGAATCCACAAATCTTAATTTCATGTAAATTTTATTTTGAATACCTTTCGTATTTTCATATTCACCTACACATATATTTTTTGTGAAAGCTATATACTTTTCTTTATTTTCAGGTATAATATCAATTTTTTCTTCATTACAACCCAACTCTTTTATAAAAAGATGTGAATCATAGTTTGATAAATTATGGAAGAAAACTGGAATCATTTTTGGTATTTTATAATTTAAATTACATACTGAATGAGCGGTACCTATAAATTTTGATGTTAAATGATCGTGGTCTGCAACTTTATCTGTTTCATTTAAAGGTTTTTCGCAAATATGACATAAAGTAGCTGTATTAAATATGATCCGCTCATGTTCGGTTAGTTTTGACATTGGTTGTACATTTCTTAAATAATCATTATAAATCCTAACAACATCAGCAGTAAGCTGTTCCACAAATACTTTTGAACAATCATTTCCTGTATAAGTATAAAATTTGCTTAAAGAATCATCGTATGAACATTTTATATTGTAAGCAAAACTATATGGGGCATGAATGTGAGTTTTATTTGTATAGCTAGCATTAGGGTTAGATGAGCATGTATTAAAAGGTTGTTGTAAAGATTCAAAGTCCGCGTATACTGTGAATGGAACACGCATTTTTCGCTCATAATTTTGAAATTTTAGGATATTACCCGGAGTCATATTGCCATTTTTATCTAAAACTAATTCATTCGTTGGCATAACGGTACAAATTTTATTACAATCATTTAGGGTATGTTGTTTTAGTGCCGATTCTGTTGAAAAAAATATTAAGCAGCCGTTACAAATATATTTTTTATTACAATGTTTTGATATTTGACTGCGTACTAATCTAGATAAATCTTTGATCCATACGTAATGACTCTTATCACCATCCGCAAGGAATAATAAATTAATATGCGTTTCTTGTACCTTCATAGTATGATAAATTGGACCAACTATAACATACTTTTTAGATTCATATTTATATTCCAAAGTATAAACATTTATAGATAAATTATTCATATTTTCAAATTTTGGAATATCATTTACTTTCATTGGGAACTCTAATACCTCATACTTTAAAATTTTCGAAAAATGTGGATATGATGATACTCGATCTGTTTCTCTTACTACAGGATGCAGCGCGGAAACTATAGCCCACAAAAAACAATAATCGTCATTATTTTCAACGTTAACGCAAGCACGTTTGTCTTTAATTTGTTTTGGAAGATCGATAAATGAAGAGCCTCGTATAGGCTTGTATTGATTAATATTAACTTCTAAATGCGAAATTTCTTTTAATGCCCAACCTGAATCGCGTTCCTGAAATTCTTCAAATTTATATCCAATTATAGCACACATCTCATCATAAATATCTGAAAAATAACTTTCTGATTGGGTTAATACTTCAAACTTAGTATTAAACGATTTTAATTCACCGATGTTCTTATCATTCATGAAATACGCAAAAAATTCAATATTAAATTTAATTCCGGAATTATAAGACTGCATAATTATTTTAATTAAATTATAAACTGTATCTTTAGCATCTTTTAAGAATTTGTTAAAATCAATTCCTGAACCATTTATACGGTAACTGGCTACCCGCTTCTTAAAACCAGAACAAATTTCAAATATGTTATTTTTAAAAGGTTTAATCATTGTGTTAATATGTTTTTGAGATCTTAAGTGTCCGATATACTTATTACGAGTTGGAAAGAATATATTACATTTTTTACACCTTAATAACCCACGGAAGTTTTTTTGCTTCTTTTTACATAAATCTTCATTTTTCGATAGCTTTATTTTTTTAGACATTAGTGCTTCATTATCCGTATTAAGTTTATGTTTTATATATTGTGCACCGTTGGTAAATTGTAATCCGCAAGTTTCACATAACTGAACGTTGGAATGACATTTTCTAACGTGGCTCGTAAGATTATCGCTGCGAGTAAATTTTGAACTACATATTTTACATTCGTATTGTCCACCGATTTTATTACAAATATTTACGTGACGTTTTAAATGATCTTTACTTGAAAACACTTTATCGCAATTTTCACATGAAATCATATTTGATCTGCACAGTACAAGCGCTAGCAGCAAACTAACACAAAAATTAATGCGAATAAGCTTAAGTACCTATAACATTACATGAACATTTACTTGGAGGGGGTGGGTTAAGTGACAGGTGTTATAATGCGGGTAGTGACTCATCACAGCTTGCACGTGTTCATGCGAACAAGTTTGAACTTGCATTTTATTATATCTCAATTTATTTATTTCTCTCCCTCTCTCTCTACCTCTGCTTCTATCTTAAGTTATCATCCCACCCTATCATGCTGCTAAGCGTAGTAGGGAAACATTGGCAGGGTGGTAGGGTGCTTTAGAACATACCATATATCCCTACTTATTATGAAAAGTAATATTTGTTGTTGTTGCTAGGTGACTTGTGACTAGGGCTGGGAAAAATATCAATATCACACTTCATCGATATTACTTTTCTCTGGTACCGAAATATCGATAAATAGATGATATCGGTATTATCGATATTTATCAATAAATATTTATCAACAAGTAAAAAGTAGTGGAAGTCTCCATTGAATATAAAATAGTATTTTATTTACTTGCTTCCGATTCTGACATTTCCCCGTTCAAATTTCTATCATCTTTTTCCTTATTTATCAGGATGACAAATATCTGTAGCTCTTTTCATTATGATAACTCTTTGTTTATTTTTTTTTTACCGTCAATTGTTAATTCCTAATCCTAGATTATAAATATGATTACTATTTGAAGTAATTTTTGCCTCGTTGAATTGTTATAAGCAAAAGAACTGTCGTCTGCAGATACAATGTATTTCAAAAGATGATAATTGATGATGACAATTTTTTAAAAATTAGAATGGTTGAAATATTTCATTTTATATACATTTTGGGGCGTACATTCCATTGAATGATAACTATTTGTATTAATTTTTTTACCGTTTAAGAACTACGAGAAAAAAATTCAAATAAATTAACAGAATTTATTTAGGGTAACAAATATGACGTCATTACGTGAGGTAGTCTTCAAATGAATTTACATAAAGGAGTCAAGAACGAGGAGGTGTTGAGAAAAAGAAAGAAGAATTTTGAAAGAAATAAGAAAGAGGAAAGCTAACTGGATTGGACATATTTGTAGGAATGGTATACAGAAAATCATAATTGAAAGGAAAATACATGGGAGAAGGGAAAGAGGATAAAGAAAATTTGGAATGTTAATTGAAATTAAGGACGGACAGAGGCTGAAGAGGGAGGCGCAGGACAGATTAATTTGGAGATAACATTTCCGCTGAGACCTATTCAAGGACAGAATTTACTAAATGATATAATCTAATCCGTTTTTGTCTCAAGGGGCGACCAAAGTTGTACGGATACTCTGCCCCACCAAAAATACATTACATTTATTCGCTTTTAAATTAAAATTAATTTCCAGCCCTTATTGCTTAACATAGTAAAATAAATAAAATGTTAAATAAGTTACATTTATTTACTGGAAATTTATATACATATAAAAAAACACCATTAATTTTTATTAAATTCAAATACATCTTGTTTTCTATTTTATAAGTTATTCATCAGAGTTGAGGTCGCAGTCATTGTGTCTAAATCGGAGAATAGTGTCAAAATCGAGGTGTCCATAATTGATTATAGCACTTGGAAATTTAACATAAACTTTCCAAAAAACTTGAAATTTTGTAGGAAATAGTCCAGAATGAAGATTTTGTTGGGAGGCCAAATGTCTTAAGGTTATTAAGAGTCATAATCGGTGATGTCCAAATCGGTGGTAATATGTCCAATTCGGGGAATACGTCAAAATCGAGGAGTCCATAATTGATTAACACTTGACAATTTAACATAAACATTCCAAAAAACTTGATATTTTGAAGGATATAGTCCAGAGCGAAGATTTTGTTGGGGGGCCAAATGTTTCAAGGTGATTAGACGTCATAATCGGTGATGTCTAAATCGGTGGTAATATGTCCAATTCGGGGAATACGTCAAAATCGTGGAGTCCATAATTAATTAGCACTTGACAATTTAACATAAACATTCCAGAAAACATGAAATTTTGAAGGAAATATTCCTGAACGAAGATTTTGTTGGGAGGCCAAAGCTTTTAAGGTGGTTGGGATGTCATAATCGGTGAAATGTCCAAGTCTGAAAAAGTTTTAAAAAAATGTAATGGTTAATTGCTTTTCAAATGTAATTTTATTTTATCATAAATAAATTAACATTACTTACCAGTCTTTGCCGGGGAAGGGTGCCTCAAACTCCCACGCCCAACGTACGTCAAATTCGGTGATGTTAAGATCCGGTAGCACACTGGAATTTTGAAAAACCCCAATCCAAAATGTACTATGCACTGGATAATTTATTTAATTTGGAGCCCCGCACTTGAGAATTTTGAGGGCGTCGCCGTAAAATAATAATTTAGCACGAAGATACACATGAATTTTGTTGATATACGTTGTCAAAGGAGTGAAGTGATGAATAATTTTGATATTAATCGCCGAAAAGAAAAATTTTGAAGTCACGAAGAAAGTACATCACTGAAAAAAAAGTGTTAGTGGATATAAATGTACTATAATAATATAAAACAAGTTTAACTTACCTATGAATTTATCCCCGACAATAATTTGCCCTAACTTGGAGGGGCCGGCGGTCGCCAAATGGCCGGCCCCTGGTCCCTACCACGTTTTTTGCCCCATAGATCTTGATATTTATAAATTGTTGCCGCGGTTATCATTAGTAAATCAAAATAATTAATACTGGTACGTAAAGTCATGATGTTGCGTTATTTGGTTACTATGGTTTTAAATAATGATATTATTAAAAGTAATATTTGTTGTTGTTGCTAGGTGACTTGTGACTAGGGCTGGGAAAAATATCAATATCACTCTTCACCGATATTACTTTTCTCTGATACCGAAATATCGATAAATAGATGATATCGGTATTATCGATATTTATCAATAAATATTTATCGACAAGTAAAGAGTAGTGTAAGACTCAATTCAATATAAAAAAGTATTTTATTTACTTGCTACCGATTCTGACACATCCACTTTCAAATTTCTTACTTTTTTTATTTATTAGGATGACAAATACCTGTAGCTCTTGCATTATGATAACTCTTTGTATTAAATTTTTTACCGTTTTAAAACTACGAGCAAAAAAATAAATAAATAGATTTAGCTACTATATTCTGCTATTCGTAAATAGAAAGATTATAATTGTTGCAAATTAATGTCAATTGTTAATTCGACATCCTAGATTATAAATATGATTATTATTTGAAGTAATTTTTGCTCGTTGAATTGTTATAAGCACAAGAATTCTCGTCTGCAGATACAATGTATTTCAAAACATAATTGATGAAGACATTCCAAAAATGATAACTCAACCATGATATGGGTTGTTACTTTATTTAGAATATTAATTATTATAATTTATTATTAAGTCAAATTTCTATTTTATTTGACATTAGCGAGTGACATTGATTCTCACGGCCAAAAAAATGAGAAGATAATTTTCACGTAGTAAGAAGCAATGTTAAATCTCACTGACACCTCAATTTTCAAGAATTGTCCCCCTGAGCTCACAAGCATTAAACCTTTATAGAATATTGTTTACTTGTGTAAATTGGCATGTAAAATAACATATGTATTTACTTTTTATTTCAATTTGTCGTAAATGCGTCCTTGACCTTGACCTTGACACTTTGACAGTACCACACTAAGAAAAAGCAAAATACCTATAACAACTGGGGAATTTTAATATTTTTTTCAGATTGTAACTGCAGGTCTCGCTTTCTACCAGTTTCTGAAACCACCGAAGACTGAGGAAGAAAAAGCACAGAAAATAGCAAAAGAAGAACAAAAAGAAAAAGAAGAAGACAATGAAAGACAAAAAAGAAGAGAAAAAAGGAAGAGGGATAGAAATAAGACATGAATCAAATATTTTTGGTGCACATTATTTATTGTACCTAGCTTTCGAACGCTGACACTTGAATGTATTGTTATAAACTTATGATTATAAGTATAATTATAATTACTATTTATAATTTCGCTTAATTTCAGTGCTGTGAATGAGCCTTTACTGTTCGAATAATAATTGAAAATAAACTTATTATATATTATAATTTATAACAGCAATAAAAAATTATTTTTTAAGTTACAATAGTAAAGACTATATTTGGGCATTTTTTACCTCCCGCTACCCTTGGTAAGGGAGGTATAGGGATCGTGCTAAAAATCGCATATCGAGATTTTGGTAAATGACCACGTTTTAAGGTCCCTAGAATCCATTTTTAACATTTTCACGATGATGTCTGTGTGTATGTATGTACGAGTATGTATGTATGTGTGGATCCTATATAGTTTATACGCTCTAACTCAAATACTATCATTCAGAAAGTTTTGAAACCATGTATTTCTACCTTATTCTAATATGGAAATATCTGATTAGATCTTGGTGGCAATCGGATAACCCGAAATGGCAGTTTACTTGAAGCTCAAGATAGTTTTTCTTCAAAAAATACCTTTAAATGTAATTTTTTCTCAATTAGTTACTATAAAAATTAAAGATTATTTCATTTTCTACAAGTTTGCTTTAATACTTTTTCTATAGGTATATTGTATAGATAAATTTATAAAGTAATATAAAAATTATATACATAGGTAAATGGCGGGAGGTACTGTGTTGGTCACATCAGATTTTTAAAAGTAGGCTTCCATCTACCATTAAAACACTTGTTTTTTTTGACATGTGTTAATATTTTATATATATTCATATATTTTTTACATATTTTTGTACATTTATATTATATACATTTTGTAATGCACCCATCTAATAAACACATATGTGCTTTAACGCGAAACATAGAAATAAATATATGTCACGAGAAAAGATTATTCTGTAGGCGAACTTTCACAGATTGGATTAGACACATCACAACAATATCTCGGGATCATCCAGAGTGCAAATTGTATTTCACCAGCCAGAAGAGCTACGACGATGAAAGAAAGAGGCACATCAAATCGAAACAGTGGTATATCATCCATCCGTTCAGCACTTTTTGCTATTACTGGATGATACTGATGATGATTATCTTTCTCCTGAATATTCCTCTGGATATGATCCAAGAACTGTTCATCTTGCACAACGACTTCACTTCGCTGCATATCGTGGTGCATTATAGTTTTCTCGTTCGGGATCTTATTATTTTGATGCATATAGGAATCAGTTTTTGTCTTGGCTACATAACAAATGAAGTTAAGGAGGAGCTCAGTCTGTCTGTTGGTACCTACAATTTTAAAGCTTCGTATATTGAACTAAAACATAGTAAGTGAATAATTATATTACGACTTTCACGAGGGTGCTCGTTGTTGTTAATATATTTTACAAGTAGATACATGTACCTGCACATGTACGAGCCCAACCCCAAATGTATTCGTATCCTCTGAAAAAAATATATTAACAGCAAGAAGAAATCAATTTTTAGATTACAATAGTTAAGACTATATTTAGGTAATTTTTTATTTTATGTATTAATAAAGTGTACTAGATTTAAATATAATGCTATTACCTAAATTTATCATTTTAACTATAATCTACGGGCAAATATATGACAACCAGCGTTGCCAGGACTGGGGATTTTTCCCCAGTTCTGGGGAAATTTGATATTATTTGGGGACTGGGGAAAAACTTTTTTAAAACAACGAAAATCTGGGGAAAATTAAAAATAAGAAATATAAAGGAAAATATATGTTATTAATTATACATATGAATAAAAAATCAAAACTATAAATGCACAATAAAGTAAAAGTATAGAGCTATTGTGCTAATATTGAATAAGTGTATGATATGGAATCAACAATACAAATTAAAGTTAGCGGCGGTCGGCGATATAAGCTACATTGGTTAATGAGATGGACACGATCGGGGCAACTACTGTGCACGGTGCATGGGTTTCCCCTGAATAATAAAGCGTGCAATATTTTACGATTTTAACACAAATGAACAATATTTCTAAAATTTCAAATTTGATTTTACAGGTTACTAAACATGCAAAATTAAATCTGTTCCATGAATTAGGTGTACAATTGAATTATCTACAACTTTTATTTGTAACAATTTTTAATCTAAAATTAATTGGAAACTTTTGTGCAAGGAAAAACTGATTTCTCATACGCCTATGGTCCGCTTTTTAATTAACAGTCTGTACATGTATCAGTTTTTGATTTTTTATTTAAAAAATCTGAGAATCTGGGGAATTTTGTTCAGTTCGGGAACTTTTAAAAAAAAATCTGGGGAAAATAATTTTAAGGACCTGGCAACGCTGATGACAACAGACACTTGCTATTTTTTAAGTTTCAACAGTAAATAATAGAATATTTGTTAGTATTATTTATAACACTGAAGGTAAAGGAAACTGACAATAAATTAAATTAATTAATATATTAAATTTTATTTTTTTAATAAAATTATTTGCAAAGTGATATTTATTTATTAAAGTACCACCTACAATTATATTAAAAACAAGAATAAATAAACTTCTGGATGGTTATTACTCCAATCCAACAAATTTTGATATGGTGTATTGATAGAGTGTATAGAACTTGAATACATTGCTTATAATAAAATTTCTTAGGTTTAATAATAATTTATTTGCAAATAAACCATTGTCTACATGTGACAAATGTTTTCGTCTTTAATAATTCGCAAATAATTTTTATTAGTTACCTTTACCCTCAGTTTTATAGATAATACTAACATAAATATTGTTTTATTTACTGTTGGAACGAAAAAATTTGGGACTTGTCTTTTGTCATATATTTGCCCGTAGATTATTGTTAAAATAATATATTTATGTAATAACATTATATTTAAATGCAGTAAATTTTATTAATACATAAAATAAAAAAAAATTCTATATAGTTTAGGGATAAATTTATAAAACTATCTATAATTTTAATCCCAGAGCCTACGTTTTAAACACAATGGTTACACAATTCAAATCTCAAATGTTTGTAACTGACAGATATATGTCACTGTCAACAAACTAATCATTTCAAATAATAATATTAACATTTTATAAAGAAAATAGTAAATGGAACAATAATTATATGGAAAGGAACTTAATACAGTTTCCAGCATAAGTAAATATGTAAAAATATAGGTAAGAGAATATAATTCCTTAGTCACGTGACATGTTTTCCGCCAATCAACATTCAGAATCTCCCTAGCTACAAGTATATCACAGCGATGATAAAAAACAAAGAAATAAACACAGTATTTATAGTCGTTACTAAGGGATTTATTTTCTTTATTTATGACATTGACAGTTAATTTTGAGTATAAAAATAAATAATAACAATAATTCAAACTCCGAAATATTAAATAAAACTCGTAAGTACCATGTTTTAATACAATATGAATATGTATATCAAAAGTTAGGTTAGGTTAGATTGCAAAAATTCATTATATTCTCTCATTAAATATAAGCTCGTGATATGATTAATAATCGAAGATATTGCTCGTGAAACCGAAGCAGCACATTTCGGACTCGTGAAATCTGCAGCTCGGTTTCACTCGAAAATATCATCGATGATAATCATATCACTTGTTATATTACGTATGATAATAAAAAAATATCATCACGGCATATTACCCATTGATGGGTGAGCCAATCTGCTTTGTACGCAGATGTCGGTAATAATGATGACATATTTGTTCCGTGCAGGCGTTTACCAGGCGTCACTTCATGCGAATCTTGAGAACGGGTTTGATTTCGACCGACGCCAAATATTTTAGAATTTGTAATGGTACAAAATTGACCCCTGCGATGCACTCTCCACGCCAGAAATGAATATAGGTAAGTATGTAAATAAATAAAATAAATATATCATCACGGCATATTACCAATGCTGGGTGTGCCAATCTGCTTTGTACACAGATTTCTTCGGTAAGGTGTTATCTCACAAGCACTTATTGCTGGTGTGGAGAGTGCATCACAGGGGTCATTTTTGTGCCATTTAAAGTTCAAAATATTTGGCGACGGTCGAGATCGAATCCGGTATTTAAATTTAATTCAATTTTAAGTATTTACATGAATAAAAATCAGATTTTTTTTGTATTGTTTTTGTTCGACGTTCATTTCTTTTAATATTGTTATATGTTGTTGTATCGGTTAGGTGGAAGAGCAACCTTTGGCTGAACCTCGCTGTTGACGTGGGTCAATAAAGCTTATTATTATTATTATTATCGCTCTTTTGTTTCTCACTACCTCAGGAATCCTGGGTACCATTGTTCTGCCTCTCAGCAATGGCTGGAGAGGCTAGGCGCGGACGATATGCCAAGATGGTCAGGGCAGCCACCCAGGTGGTCGGGGTGACTTTGTGTAGTACACCTACAAAAGAGTACTCAGGGTGAGGTAACGGTGTACACACCTGGTACGGGTTTTCACCAAGTAACCAGGTGGAGGATGGCGAGAGGTGAGAACACAGTGATCAGAGGGTGCGGCGAAGCCAGGCTGTACCCCTCATAGACTACGTTTATCTCGCACTAGTTTATCCACTTAAATGCTAACCCGCTTGAGGTAAGCGGGTTAAACGTGCGAGATAAACACGTTAGTTTAGTGCTAAGTGAAGTAACTTAAATAATGGGTTGAGTTAACTAACCTACTTGAAATTTTGCGAGATAAACGGTTAAGGCTATGGATTAACCTGATTTTTTTTCTAAAAAACTTGTAAATAATTATTAAAAATACATATTACTACACTCAAAACTTCTAAAAACTGTTTGTTTCGAGGTTTGTTTCAAAATCGTGAGCGTTTTGTTATTATTATTATAATAAGTCATCCGCAAAATTTTCTATCTGTCCTTATTCAACGGAAGTGGATAAACGAATTGGAGTTAAGAGTTAGTTTTAAGTCACTAGATTTTTGAGCGGATTATGTCACTGCGAGATAAACGTAGTCATAGTCGCGCTTCTGTCACAGCCAGGACCAAGGAGCTGGGCAGTGGGTGAGCACAATGCAACACAACACTGATACTAGTTTTCCGTGGTCATTCTGGAGCGGGCCTCTAGAACCAGGTAGAAAAGACAGAGAGCCTGATGGGTGCGGCGAAGCCATGCTGTAGCCTCTAAATATCAGGTCTCTGCCATGCATAGGTGCCATCACCTCATGAGACATACAGACTGCGGGTGGGCCTCCACACAACGGGAGGCAACACTTCGCAGACACTGCGCACCCATATGGAAGGTGACTAGTGCTTGGTTCAGCCATCTTTTTAGTTCGGGTACGCGAAGTTACTAAGCCCGAATAGACTGCTGTAGGCCAGTCTACCCCTGCGGGTTTATTATTATTATTCAGAGTTTAACATAAACATATCGTGCGCCGAAATACTGATATTATTTTTTTTGTTTAAGGTACAATTGCGAAAAGGTACTTGTCTTTATTCTTCTGGATTGACATTTTCCAAATACTAAATACAATAAATGCTCGCGTAGTGGATAAATATGTTGCACAAAATGAATCATATTTAATATTCTGGGATATGGTCTGGATTCTTTTACGACTTTTGCCGTTTGTACGCCTCATAACTGTATTCCAAATCATAGACGTGCTATTAATCACCCGATACAATAGAACTACTATCTGCTATATTGTGAAATACATAATAATTTACATTTCAGTTATAATAGCTTGCGCATTTGTGGCTATACTATTGCCTCATAAAATCTGTCGTCTGAGGCGTTTTTATGGCAACTTGTATGTTTTTTCTCTGCAGCGGTACTGTTGCTTTATACGGGAACAGTCCACACTGTCGAAAACCGTACCGTCGAAAAGCCATACCGTCGATAGCCACACTGTCGAAATGTCATAGTGTCGACACTTACCCCCTCCACAATGTCCGTTGCGACGCAAAAGGCACCTACCTTTGTTGGCTGGCCGATCACTACACACAGATAACTGTGCCCGGTGCTGTAATGTCGTAAGCGAGGGTCGTGGGTCGTGATTACGTAAGGGAGCAGGAGTGAAAACAATAAGGGCGCCACTGGCGCTAATGGTATTGGCAGAATGAGCGGTGGACGCCAGACCACCGGTGATACTCGAGTGAACAATTTTGAGACAAATAAATAAAAGTGGAACAAATTTATTGCCGGCTACAAAAAAAATTACAATAGTAACAAAAACTGTGTCAGAAGGACATCAAAAGAAAAGGAGTCAGTACTACAAAGCTTAATTTTTTTGAAGTACAAAAAAAAATAAAAAATACTCAGCTAAGCAGGATGGGAGGCTTCAGCTGGGCCGGAGTAGCCTAAGCCCGCCTGGGGTGAGCAGCTGGCGGAGACGGCGATGGCAGACGGCAAACGTAAGGCCGGCGAAGGGTTCGGCCGTTGGAACTCGCACAGGGGCTCTGGCGGTGGCGTAGCGCCGCTGTGGCTCGAGGTCACTCTCGGGAACGGAGCGAGAAGTGGTCAAGGCTAGGCCCTAAGTAGAGGGCCACCTTTTGGCTAGTAAAGTACTTAGCTCGAGGCGAAAGTCTCTCAGGAGCCGCGCCTGGGGTTCCTGTTGTCGTTGGAGGTCCGTCTGCCAAAATCCAGGAAGACTTCCTACTCTACCACCAGGCGTTCTAAACCACTCCGAGCCGGGGCGAACAAAATTAAAGCTGAGAAAAGAAAATAAAGCAGCAGAAAACTGATCCTTTTTGACAAATAGTAATAAAATATTTTTCTTGTAAAGGCAGGGCTAAACGATTAGCATAAAAGGAATTTTCAAGAAAAACTAAAGGTCCAAACCTGACCGCAAAAATGTATTAAGGAAATTTTAATGACAAACTGCCTTCACAAAAAAAACTAAACTCGCTCGGCAAAAAAAATTAAAGAATAAATACACAAATAAAAGTACAGTGCCTAAAATAATGAAATGAAAGATGTACAAAATTGTGCAGTCGTAGACTGCCTACACGATACAATAAATAGCTAACGTGAAAAATGATGTAAGTGAAATGAGGGTTGAACTGATTGCGACACAGGTGGAAAGACGCAAAGCGCAACCGGCAGTAGAATGAGCTGTAAGAACGCAATGCGCTGTTGCTATCCAACAGAATCTACGCAGACCTTGCCAAAGTTATGGTCCACTACAGAAATATTTAAAGAACAAACGTAAGAGCTCCTGTAGTAACCAAAGAAAACTAAATTACCAGATAAGTTGAGTAAAAGGACTTTGGCTCGGTTTGTTGCAAAAGCAAAAATAAAATTCGCGAACGCGACTGTAAAAACTGCTGGAAGAGCTGCTGTTACTCACTCATTCATTCACCTTTCACTCCAAAAGGTTGGTTAGGAAGGTGTGGTTGTCTGTGTCAGCATGCGTGTATGAATGTGTTGTTAGTATTCCCAATGAATGAAATATGAAAGCGATTTCTTGACTGAATGGAATGTAAAGAAATGGGGGGACTGATCTGCACAAAAGGGGCGTAAACAAAAGGAAAATATTTAAACTGAACTACTAAAATATTTATGGTATACAAAAAATCAAAGTTGAAGTGTCTCCGTTGACACAAAAGACCGATGGAGGCTAGGTTGGCTCTCCAGCAAAATTTAAGCAGAAATTACTAAAATGGAAGATTGCAAAATTTGAGGTGCCTCAACTGGGGCACAGGGGAGACCTAACGAACAGGATAATGCTCGTTAATAAGGGGAATAAAAGTTAAACTGAACTACTGATAATAAAAATATACAAAAGTTGAAGTGCCTCTTATTTTTGGGCACAGGGGGCCTAACGAACGAGGTAGGGTTCGTTAATGAAACGGAATGAATTTAAGAATGCCTGGGCCAAAAAAAAATTATATAAATTTTGAATAGAAAAAAGCCTAAATGTGGGAAAATATCCCTAGTTGTTACTATATAAATTTTGAATATAAAAGTATAACACAAAAAAAAGGCCACAGGCTCGGATCCGGCCTGCAAAGGCACGAGTCCGCACCACGCTGCTGCGTAGTTACCGTGAAACAAAAAGGTTCACTAGTAATTGACTGTGGACTAGAAATTTAGAAAAAGATATTACTTACTAAGGACAAGCAATTGTCCCACGACTTCTCCAAAGCGGTAGAAACCAAAACAAATCGTGAGATTCAATAGAAAAAATTCACACAGCCATGCAGCAGCTTGATGCCGACAACTTCACACCTTCACAGCCCGGACCGGAGAGATCTGGTAACCCAGCCTACGAAAACGTGGGTGCACGCTATTTCGTCTCCAAGTAGAAAACATTTAAATATAAGTACCAAAAATATAAGTCAACGTAAGAAAATAAATCAGAACGTACTTACAGTAAAGTAACCAATATCCTACGAAATATTTAGAGCGGTAAAAGACCAAACTTCGTAGAATAATAACCCAAAAAATAGACAACAGAGCGAGCACTTGCACTCGCTTTCGTAGCTGGGAACCGAGAGAGGTTCAAACCGAAAAGACTTGTTCAAAACCAGCGCTCACGAACAAAATCTCACAAGAAAGTAAGAAAGAGAAACGAACAGGGGTATACAAAGTAAAAAAAAAATAGAAAAGAAACAGGGGTGTAAAAAATAGCCGTTACACAGTACCCCCTTTCTCCCCAAAAATTTTTGAAGAAGTCAAAAATTTTCTAAGCCTCTGAAAGCTCATCAGGTGGAACGGCTTTTAGGTCTTTGACGTGCCATCTCCCAAGGTTCTTTCCTTCCGAATCCTGGACTTCATAAACTAAACGGGATATTTTCTTAAGGATTTTACAACGAATAAATTTGGGGGCTAATTTAGAGGAAAATTGGGCTGTTGCGTCCGAAATGGTATGATTTCTTTTGTAGACTGTGTCTCCGGGTGAAAATTCGAGGGGTCGACGTCTTAGGTTGTAATGATGGGTATTGCGTAAATGCGCTTTGGTGAGGCGAGATTCTACCCTTTTAAAGATTTCTCTAAGTTCGGTGAGCTGGGAGGCGTAAGATTTTCGGTTCACATTATTTACAGTGTCACTGGTAGGACAATAGAAACGGCCAGAAGTGGGGACATGCCTTCCAAACATTAAGAACGATGGGGGATATTCAGTAACTTCGTGGGTAGCCGTGCGAATAGCTTGGGTAATGCGCTGGAGTTCTACATCCCAGTGCCGTTGGTTATTCGAAATGTAGGATCTTAGGGCGGTTTTGATGACCCTATTAGACCTTTCACAGAAGTTAACTTGTGCATGGTACTTTGCATTATACCAGAGCTTGGGAACTTCATATTTTTTTAGAAGGGCTTGGAATTTAGTACTCCTAAATTGTACTCCATTATCAACCATGATAGTTTCGGGCACTCCAAAAAGAAGGAAAACATCGCGCTCTACAATGTCACATATTTTGTTGGCGGTTGCCTGACGTAGGGCATAAGTTAGAGTAAATTTTGAAAACCAATCAGTAATCACTAAAACGCAAGTATTGCCAGAAGATGAACGGGGAAAGGGTCCCATAATGTCCATGGAAATTATTTGCCAAGGGACATTAGCATATTTCTGTTTTCCCATCAATCCTGGTGTTGTTTGCTGAGAGACTTTTTGTGAGAGGCAAACTGGACAGCGGATTACGTAGCGAACGACGTAGGCTTTGAGTTTAGGCCAGTAATAGTGTTCAGAAATACGGCGATAAGTTTTGAAAATACCCAGATGGGCTGACAAAGGGTCGTCGTGAGACTTTTGGAGGATTGCTTTACGCTTGTCAGTTGGCACAACTAATTTCCAGTTTGATAAATTGGTGGGCAGGTTATGCTCATTAGGGACTAGTTTATAGATCAGGTTATCTTTGATAAGCCAGCCAGGGTAATCTTGGGGGGCTTTGGAGATGTTATCACGCAGTTTACAATACCAGGGGTCGACGCTGTTTTCAAAAGAGTCGAGAGTGGCCACTTCTAGTGGAGCTCGCGATAGGGCATCAGGTACTACATTTAAAGGGCCAGGACGGTGCACTAGTTTGAAATTAAATTGTTGAAGTTTTACAGCCCATCGGGCTAGTCGGCCAGTGGGCTCTTGCATGCGTTGTAACCAGAGTAAAGAGGCATGATCTGTCACCACAGTAAACTCGGTGCCTTCGACATAACAACGGAATTTTTCCAGTGCAAAGACTACGCTAAGACATTCACGTTCAGTGACGGTGTAGTTTCGTTCGGCCTGATTAAGGACGCGGCTTGCGTAAGCAATCACATGCTCTTCATCGTCAACGGTCTGCGTGAGGACGGCGCCTATGCCATAGTTCGAGGCGTCGGTCTGTATGGTGAAAGGCAACGAGAAATCTGGGCTAACCAACACAGGAGAAGATATCAAAGCCGATTTGAGCCGTTCAAAGGATTTGATTGCCTCCTCTGTCCAAACAAGTTCGTTCTTTTTCTGTTTCCCTTTTGTGAGGCCTACCATAGGGGCAGCGATAGTGGAAAAATCGGGTACGAAACGCCTATACCAAGAGGCCATTCCAATGAAACGTTTCATTTCTGTCATGTTTTTGGGCTGGGGAAAATTGTTGATTGCTTCAACTTTGTCAGGATTAGTACGAAGACCTTGTTGATCTACAATAAATCCGAGATAGCTTAAGGAGGGTCTACAGAACTCGCATTTTTCAGCATTAACTGTGAGGCCGGCATTCTTTAGCCTATTAAGAACCTCGTACAAAATTGACATATGGGTCTCAAAATTAGGCGTGACAATAATTATATCGTCCAGATAGACGAAGACATGTGGCTCTAGTTCGGGGCCAAAAATCTGGTCCATTAATCTTTGTTGGGACTGGGCAGCGTTGCAGAGCCCAAAGGGCATACGGACGAATTCGAAAAGTCCTCGGCCAGGTACGGTGAAGGCAGTTTTTTCGCATGACTTAGCGTCCAGAGGAATTTGCCAAAAAGCGCTTTTTAGGTCGATTGAGGTTAGAAAATTTGCATCTCTTAATTTGTCCAAAATGGCTGAGACGTAGGGTAAGGGATAAGCGTCTTTCTTAGTGACGGAATTGAGTTTGCGGCCATCAAAACAGAGGCGGTGCTCACCAGATGATTTCTTTACTAAGAGGACTGGGGAAGACCATGGGCTTTTTGAGGGCCTAACCACTCCTAGTTTCAACATTTTATCAAGTTCTGCGTCCAGGTGCGTCTGCATAGCGGGAGAGAGACGATGATAGCGTTGTTTGATAGGCAAGGCTTCGCCAGTGTCAATAATATGTCTGACCAAATCGGTACGCCCTAAGCCTTTAGCTCCTAGCTCAAAATAGTGTTTTTTTACGCGTTCTAAAGACGCCTGCTGGTCTGAAGTGAGTGAGGAAAAGGGGCGAATGCGATTTACGGTAGCGATTTCTGAGAATCTTGAATGCCATTGATTTTTTTGAAAATCAAGGCTCAGGTGGAACATTTTACAAAAATCGATCCCTAAAATGAGGGGGTGTTGCACTGACGGTACTACTAGTACATTGATTTCCCTGGTTACTCTTTTGATAGATATGGGGAGAGAAACGCGACCTAAAACGACCTGAGAGGATCCATCAGCCGTAAAGACGTTCAATGAATGATCTGGGTGGATTTGTAGGTTCAAAGCCGAAATAAGCTGGAGCCCTTGTTTGCCAAGGATACTATGGTTTGCTCCTGAATCAATTAATGCAGATACATGGGTTTTATTAATAGCTACGTCGATGAACGGGCGGTCGTCAGAGCCTTTTGGGTAAAACATGGGGGCGGCGTGAGAGTTAGTGAAGAATTTTCTTACTGCGTTAAGCCAAGACGTCCAATCTGTCCTATCAACCTTTATTGGTTGCGGTTGCTTACGGCGGTTGACGAACCGGAAGCCGCGGGGCCGTTTTTTGAGCAGCGTGGGCAAGTGGGACGAGTAACGTTCCTATACCCGCATCCATAACAGTGGCGAGTTTGGGCTTTAGGATAGTCTGGGGAAATATGTGTCGTGTCTCCACAGTTCCAGCACGATCTGGTCCTATTTCTAGGCACGAATTTGGGCAGATTTCTAGTTTCAGTGGCATGGACAGCCACGGACTGTTTAGTAAAGGCTAGATCTGGCTCTAAGAGATGGTGGCTTCGTAATGGTGGTGGTTTGAGACTATTGAGGCGATTGTGAGTATCCTCAATCAGTTTACTAGTCTTAATGAGTGCCTCGAGCGAATTCGGAGGGTGGATAGCTAAAGCGCTTTGGAAATGGGGTTGGAGGTTTCTGATTATAAGCGACAATCTAGTTTTCTCGTTAGGACATTCTGAGAGACGTGAAAATAGATTTTCCATTATAGCAACGTATATCTCTATACGCTCGCCATTACCCTGGGTACGATCGCGTATTTCATCCATTAGGTTACTATCATAATCGAATGGCAAAAAACTAGATCGTAGTCTAGTGACTAGTTCTGTCCAACAGCGGATAGAGGGTTTGATAAATCTGTACCATACTAAGGCTTTGTCTCTGAAGAGTTCGCTTGCTTGATGGAAAAGAATTTCTTTACTGACTTGTCGCGCGGAAGCCATTTCTTCGATCCTTTCGATGAATTGGTTTACGGCGGCGGAACCGTCGAAGGTTACACCCCATTTTGAAACTTGGGCTAATTTGTATCTGTCGTAGCCTCGCTGGTCTATTCTGAAGGTACTTGAAGGACGGGCCTGAGTGCCATATGGGCAGTCGAAGGGCGATATTTCCGGAGAAAAGAGGGAATCGTCTGGGTGGTGACTAATCACGGTTGGGTGGCTAGCACTGGGTGCCGTAGCGATTTCGGGTATCAAGATATTCTGAGCATTTAGGGGTTCAAATGGCGCGAAGGAAACGGAGGGTCTAAGCGTGCGCTGATTATCAGCAGAGAGCTTTTCCTGCATGGTTTCAACATCATCTGCCAACGCAGTTATTTGCAGGATAAGGTCTTTCTTGATATTCAGATCTTTGATGTGGTTAATTCTGTTCATGATGTGCTGCATGCGGGTTTTCATGCGTTTTTGATCGGTTGGTGAGAAAGATGTGCAAATAAGTAACTTACTTTTTAGTTTCGTGATTTTGCGGATGCAGATGGTTTTCTGTTCCTCGTCATTAAGTTCTACGGGAGGATAATCAAGGGTAAGGTCCATTCTTTCATACGCCAAACATGCTCGCAGTTTTTTCCGTTTTTCGTCGGCTAAACCGGTGGGTTCTATCCCTCGGATACGCAGCTCGAACTCCACTTCGTCTACGAGTAAGTAGTTGGTCTCCATATCGGCTCGCAGCAGCGGTAGCAAGATAATAAGCAAAAAAATATATTTAAGCAGGAAGCAGTGGCAAAAAAAAATGAAGATGAATATGAGGTGAATGATTTGTTGTTCACCCTGCTCCAAGGGTACTAAATGTGTGCAACAAAAAGCCAAATTGTGGGCAAAGAAAACCAATTTAATTGCAATAAAAACCAAATTATGTGCAAAAAAAGGGAGGCCCCACGTTGTGGTGCCAAATTCTGTGCGACGCAAAAGGCACCTACCTTTGTTGGCTGGCCGATCACTACACACAGATAACTGTGCCCGGTGCTGTAATGTCGTAAGCGAGGGTCGTGGGTCGTGATTACGTAAGGGAGCAGGAGTGAAAACAATAAGGGCGCCACTGGCGCTAATGGTATTGGCAGAATGAGCGGTGGACGCCAGACCACCGGTGATACTCGAGTGAACAATTTTGAGACAAATAAATAAAAGTGGAACAAATTTATTGCCGGCTACAAAAAAAATTACAATAGTAACAAAAACTGTGTCAGAAGGACATCAAAAGAAAAGGAGTCAGTACTACAAAGCTTAATTTTTTTGAAGTACAAAAAAAAATAAAAAATACTCAGCTAAGCAGGATGGGAGGCTTCAGCTGGGCCGGAGTAGCCTAAGCCCGCCTGGGGTGAGCAGCTGGCGGAGACGGCGATGGCAGACGGCAAACGTAAGGCCGGCGAAGGGTTCGGCCGTTGGAACTCGCACAGGGGCTCTGGCGGTGGCGTAGCGCCGCTGTGGCTCGAGGTCACTCTCGGGAACGGAGCGAGAAGTGGTCAAGGCTAGGCCCTAAGTAGAGGGCCACCTTTTGGCTAGTAAAGTACTTAGCTCGAGGCGAAAGTCTCTCAGGAGCCGCGCCTGGGGTTCCTGTTGTCGTTGGAGGTCCGTCTGCCAAAATCCAGGAAGACTTCCTACTCTACCACCAGGCGTTCTAAACCACTCCGAGCCGGGGCGAACAAAATTAAAGCTGAGAAAAGAAAATAAAGCAGCAGAAAACTGATCCTTTTTGACAAATAGTAATAAAATATTTTTCTTGTAAAGGCAGGGCTAAACGATTAGCATAAAAGGAATTTTCAAGAAAAACTAAAGGTCCAAACCTGACCGCAAAAATGTATTAAGGAAATTTTAATGACAAACTGCCTTCACAAAAAAAACTAAACTCGCTCGGCAAAAAAAATTAAAGAATAAATACACAAATAAAAGTACAGTGCCTAAAATAATGAAATGAAAGATGTACAAAATTGTGCAGTCGTAGACTGCCTACACGATACAATAAATAGCTAACGTGAAAAATGATGTAAGTGAAATGAGGGTTGAACTGATTGCGACACAGGTGGAAAGACGCAAAGCGCAACCGGCAGTAGAATGAGCTGTAAGAACGCAATGCGCTGTTGCTATCCAACAGAATCTACGCAGACCTTGCCAAAGTTATGGTCCACTACAGAAATATTTAAAGAACAAACGTAAGAGCTCCTGTAGTAACCAAAGAAAACTAAATTACCAGATAAGTTGAGTAAAAGGACTTTGGCTCGGTTTGTTGCAAAAGCAAAAATAAAATTCGCGAACGCGACTGTAAAAACTGCTGGAAGAGCTGCTGTTACTCACTCATTCATTCACCTTTCACTCCAAAAGGTTGGTTAGGAAGGTGTGGTTGTCTGTGTCAGCATGCGTGTATGAATGTGTTGTTAGTATTCCCAATGAATGAAATATGAAAGCGATTTCTTGACTGAATGGAATGTAAAGAAATGGGGGGACTGATCTGCACAAAAGGGGCGTAAACAAAAGGAAAATATTTAAACTGAACTACTAAAATATTTATGGTATACAAAAAATCAAAGTTGAAGTGTCTCCGTTGACACAAAAGACCGATGGAGGCTAGGTTGGCTCTCCAGCAAAATTTAAGCAGAAATTACTAAAATGGAAGATTGCAAAATTTGAGGTGCCTCAACTGGGGCACAGGGGAGACCTAACGAACAGGATAATGCTCGTTAATAAGGGGAATAAAAGTTAAACTGAACTACTGATAATAAAAATATACAAAAGTTGAAGTGCCTCTTATTTTTGGGCACAGGGGGCCTAACGAACGAGGTAGGGTTCGTTAATGAAACGGAATGAATTTAAGAATGCCTGGGCCAAAAAAAAATTATATAAATTTTGAATAGAAAAAAGCCTAAATGTGGGAAAATATCCCTAGTTGTTACTATATAAATTTTGAATATAAAAGTATAACACAAAAAAAGGCCACAGGCTCGGATCCGGCCTGCAAAGGCACGAGTCCGCACCACGCTGCTGCGTAGTTACCGTGAAACAAAAAGGTTCACTAGTAATTGACTGTGGACTAGAAATTTAGAAAAAGATATTACTTACTAAGGACAAGCAATTGTCCCACGACTTCTCCAAAGCGGTAGAAACCAAAACAAATCGTGAGATTCAATAGAAAAAATTCACACAGCCATGCAGCAGCTTGATGCCGACAACTTCACACCTTCACAGCCCGGACCGGAGAGATCTGGTAACCCAGCCTACGAAAACGTGGGTGCACGCTATTTCGTCTCCAAGTAGAAAACATTTAAATATAAGTACCAAAAATATAAGTCAACGTAAGAAAATAAATCAGAACGTACTTACAGTAAAGTAACTAATATCCTACGAAATATTTAGAGCGGTAAAAGACCAAACTTCGTAGAATAATAACCCAAAAAATAGACAACAGAGCGAGCACTTGCACTCGCTTTCGTAGCTGGGAACCGAGAGAGGTTCAAACCGAAAAGACTTGTTCAAAACCAGCGCTCACGAACAAAATCTCACAAGAAAGTAAGAAAGAGAAACGAACAGGGGTATACAAAGTAAAAAAAAAATAGAAAAGAAACAGGGGTGTAAAAAATAGCCGTTACACCGTAGCGTCGAAACCTTAAATGTCCACACTGTCGAAATGTCATAGTGTCGACACTTACCCCCTCCACAATGTTCATAGTGTCGACACTACTTGAATGTCCATAGCGTCGACATTGGAATGTCCGTAGTGCCGACATTGGAATGTTCGTAGCGTCGACACGTACCCCCTCCACATTGTTGGTAGTGTAGACCAGATGAATGTTTACAGTACGAATGAGCCGGCCACAAGCAGTACAATGTTCTAAACAAGTTTCACGTTGTTTTCTTGTATTACATATTAACATCTAAATTATGAATTAAAAATTTTGAATGCGCAAATACTATTAAATATTACATATTTTACTTGTAAATAAAATGAAGCAAAACAATAAAATATTAAATCCACATACTTAAATAGAATGGGCGGTCCTACACTATTTTTATAAGAAACTTCATCTGAACTAAAAACGATCTGTAGTATGGTTTTTCGTTAAGTCGTAATAAGTTTTTTAATATTCTATGATAGCAACAAATTATTTTATGATATCAAGATATATAAAATAAAAAGTCCAAGTTGATATCATGAATTAAATTTATGACATCAGAAATATATATTTTTGCCATCATAAAATCATTTAGCAATAACAGCATGGTACAATAATTTTTGATACCACATACACATTTTTAATATATTCATTGTCCTATCAAAAATTATTCCTTGAGAGCACATTACATTTGATTTTTCTGTAAGATGTTAACAAAAATTTAAACTACCTTGTCGTTATCACAAATAAATACTCCCTGCACATATTAAAAATTAAAATTCTGTGTACATATCATAAATGAAATGTCTTTGTAGGTACATATCAGAAATACATTTGAAATAGTCCATTCTCCTATAAAGAATTAGTCCGCACAATAATTCAATCTTCTCCGGATATGGCACCATCTTTGACTCAGTACGAGAGCTACTCAAGACAGAGTTTGGCGCCATTAGTGCGAAAATTTAATATTCAAAATATAAAAACTGTTCAGTAAATAAAAAAATTACATTTATTTGTTACAGTCAAATATTAAAATTATACAACATACATTTGTAATAATGTTAGTTACAATAATAAGAAATTTAAATACAATAAGTATACAGATTACGCTAAAAACGATATTGCCTCTTGTTCAGTGTTGATTGCAAAAATCGAATGAATTATTCAAATTAATTAAACTTTTATTGCAATATACTGATATCAAATTTGTGTAAGATATCGTTCTGTATTTTTAATTATTTTTAATAACTTTGATGTCTATTGGTATTAGATTTAGAAAATTTTATAAAATATTTGACTAACATGGGAATCGTAAGTTTATTTTAAATATATAAATAATTTAAAGTAGCGAATGCGTATTTCTAGTAATATTATAAGGAATGTAATTATTGCTACTAAAGTATAATTTTACAGTGCTCAGCTTGGCGTTCAAATTCCTAATGGGATAATCCCACATTTTCTAATTATTTTTTTCTTGAAAGAATAGATCAAATTAAATATATAAGTGTACATGTATATAAAGGTACCCTAACGGATACTAGGGTACCTTTATATACAGGGTATGGCCATGGGGCATGATCGCCGCCATAAGAGGGCCAATGTCAAACATACTGAGTATTCTTTTCCCTATTTATTTGTAGGAAATGTGATATTATATTATACAGGAATATTAAATAAGCACACTACGAATCTATAAAGGTAATAAAAATTCATTTATTTAAGAGATACACAATTATTATTACGACATAGATATGGAGGTTATGTAGAGCATAGGATATAGGTTGTTATTATCACATCTAATTTAATAACTGTATTTACATAATAAGTATATAATCTAAACTTACCTTTTAAAAATTTAAATGTTTGTGCTTAATATTAGTAATTTTTATGTTTTCCATATTGCCAGTCATCGTAGTCAGTATCTCAAGAAAATACACAAATAAATAAAATAAAAGTATTACTTACACTTTAAATAAACATTTGAAGTATATTTAAATGTGTTTTGCATTAAAATAAAACAAATAACCACGAAAATACATAATAATTTGCGCAACAATAATGGATATGACAGTGGACCGCAAATGGTTGACGAAACGCGAGCCACGTCATGGCCATACCCTGAGTATATAGGTACCCTACCGGATACGGCTCTACTGGTTTACTGAGGAACAATGATTGTTTGGGATAAGGAAACATATTTAATGCAAATTTTGGTTATTTATATAAATAACTGTATTATTTTTATACCTTCTATTGTAGTTTAAAATGTATAATAATAAAAATATTCCTTATTCTTGAATACACAACTGTCACAATTTTAGGTTCAGATGAAGTTTCTTATAAAAATAGTGTAGGACCCCCCATTCTATTTAAGTATGTGGATTTAATATTTTATTGTTTTGCTTCATTTTATTTACAAGTAAAATATGTAATATTTAATAGTATTTGCGCATTCAAAATTTTTAATTCATAATTTAGATGTTAATATGTAATACAAGAAAACAACGTGAAACTTGTTTAGAACATTGTACTGCTTGTGGCCGGCTCATTCGTACTGTAAACATTCATCTGGTCTACACTACCAACAATGTGGAGGGGGTACGTGTCGACGCTACGAACATTCCAATGTCGGCACTACGGACATTCCAATGTCGACGCTATGGACATTCAAGTAGTGTCGACACTATGAACATTGTGGAGGGGGTAAGTGTCGACACTATGACATTTCGACAGTGTGGACATTTAAGGTTTCGACGCTACGGACATTGTGGAGGGGGTAAGTGTCGACACTATGACATTTCGACAGTGTGGCTATCGACGGTATGGCTTTTCGACGGTACGGTTTTCGACAGTACGACATATACTCCTTTATACGTCGCTGGCGTGGAACAATACCACTTGGACGATGGGGAGTATTTTGGAGAAATTGGATTGTTTAAAGAGCTGACTGGAGGAATACGAAGAGCTGATATTGTTGCAATAGAACATTGTAAATTGTATAGGTTAGAACAGCGGGAGTTTTTGGAAGTTCTTAAAGGGAAAGGACATTTGTATGACAATATGAGACACATTGCTGGAGTTAGAATAATGAGTCATGTGAAGAAGACAGTTCGACTAAAGGAAAATATATCAAACCGTGGTATTTTGAAAAAGTGACGATATTATTAATTTTCTGTAATTTTTTGGAGTATAACAATAAAAATCTGATGTGGCCGTGTGCCTGAGTGTCTGGTCGCGAATCTGGGGACCCGGGTTCGATCCCGACCGACGCCAAAAATTACATCGCATTTTAATGGCACAAAATTGACCCCTGTGGCGCACTCTCCACGCCAGCAATGAGTGCCCGTGAGGTGACGCCTGGTAAGCGCCCACACGGTACAAATATTCCATCATTACCGATATCTGTGTACGAAGCAGATTGGCACACCCAGCAATGGGTAATATGCCGTGATGAAATATTTATTTATTTATTTATTGGACACCACACGACTTCCTTGTACGATTATTAAACTATACATATTTTTTTAATAACTAAATTACAAAATATTAATTTTAACTTCAAAACGGTAAGATATATAGCGACCATAAAGGGAATCTAACCCGGTTCTTTTTAAAGAGAGTTTTGATTACAACAAAGAAATATTTGATTACAACAAAGAATATGACTAATTTCACAATAAAAATATAATATTTGACGAAACGAAACGAATCATAAAATTGCACGTATTTAACGTAATTTGACATGAACTTTTTTTTATTTTTTTGTCCTAATCCATAACAAGCTTTATTACAAAAACAAAAAAGTATATAATTTTTAAATTTACATATCTCGCTTATACAAAGGGCTAATTTAATAATAACTGATGTGCTAGACGCAGAAATTAATTCTCTAAAACTGTTATTTGAAGCATTTATTTCTAAAATCAAAATAAAATAATTTTATTCAAGAAAAACTGTTAACTTTGATTGACATAAAAGTCTTGTATACCAAATTTGAAAAGTTTTGGATTATATTTTAAAACAGTTTTTCATTAAAATCTATTATAGGCTTCATGTAAAGTGCCACTTCTAGAAATTGTGTAATAACCAGAAAGGAAGGTGCACAACTAGATGTTATAGGAGTCAATATAAAATTTCAACTTTCTACGGCTTACCGTTTTTGAGTTATGCAAGATACGTACGGGCGTACGTACCTACGTACGGACGTACGTACGTACAGACGTCACGACGAAATTAGTCAAAATGGATTAACGGATGATCCAAATGGATATTTCCGCTGAAATCTGAAAACCGAAATTTTTCGCGATTACAATACTTCCTTTACTTACGTACAAGGAAGTAAAAATTTGTTTAATTGTCCAAAATTTTTATCCAGACGAATACTCTTAAGTCAGGGACGCACTTTACAATAATAAATAAATAAAAACGTTACTTTAATTGAAATCTCTGTTTAAATTTTTATTAACATGTTCTTTAAATACATGTAATACATTGAAAATTGTGAATAAATATAGAATTAATATTTGCAATACTCTCCACCTTTAGTTGTCTTGTAGATCCAATCTGTAAACGATGAAATTCGAGTGTAAATAGCAGGTAAATCACTGGCACAGCCTTTGCCCCAAGAAACCACACCTATTTGCGTCATCTTGCCGGGACTTTCTTCGTAAGAAAGGGGCCCACCACTGTCTCCCTAAAATTGTGACATTGTAAGTTTCCTTATACTGGGTGTCCACTTTTTTTTCGGATATAGAATATTTAATATTACAATTCTGATTTGGCGATATCTCTACCTATTTTAGAACAAAAGTGTAAGGAAGAAAATGGTTGCACTCTATACGAGCCCAACCCCAAATGTATTCGTATCCTCTGAAATAAATATATTAACAGCAATAAAAAAATAATTTTTAGGTTATAATAGTTGACTATACTTGGACATTTTTTTTATTTTATGTATTAAATAAAATGTACTGGATTTAAATATAATGTTATCAACTAAATTTCTCATTTAAACAATAATCTACGGGCAAATATATGACAAAAGACAAGTCCCAAAATTTTTCGTTCGAACAGTAAATAATACAATATTTATATTAGTATTATCTATAAAACTGAGGGTAAAGTAATTGACAATATACACAATTAATTGCCATCTTAAATTTTATTACTTTAATCAATTTGTGAATTATTAAAGACGAAAACATTTGTCACATGCAGACAATGGTTTATTTGCAAACAAATTATTATTAAACCTAAGAAATTTTATTATAAGTAATGTAATATACACTCTATTAATACACCATATCAAAATTTGTTGAATTGGAGTAATAATCATAGCATCCAGAAGTTTATATATTTTTGTTTTTAATATAATTGTAGGTGGTACTTTAATAAATAAATATCACTTTGCAAATAATTTTTCTAAAAAAATAAAATTTAATATAGTAATTAAATGAATATATTGCCAGTTTCCTTTACCTTCAGTTTTATAAATAATACTAACATAAATATTATATTATTTACTGCTGGAACTAAAAAAAAAATAATTAGCACGTGTCTGTTGTCATATATTTGCCCGTAGATTATTGTTAAAATGATAAATTTAGGTAATAACATTATATTTAAATCCAGTACACTTTATTAATATACTTAATTTGTACATGATTCTACGATTCTAGTATGCAAAAGTTTGAAAAATATTCGCTGCTAACATATGGAAACTGCCCTTCCTTGAATCACCCTACAACCGCAGTTGTGCTCACTTACTTTACAAGAATCTGTATCATTTTCAAAGCCACATATTATTGTCGATCGAACGTATTTGCCCATCTTTGTTTTTTTACAATCGCGATTTGTCAATGATTTAATAACAGTTTCTTTCAAGACATACGAATTCGGCAGGTTCATTCCAATTTGGCCCCAACCAGCTACAATTGTTATTTTGTTACCATAACTCTTACCTACAACCAAAAAATAATATTGGATACATACAGGATGCTGGTCGCGATACCGGAACAGGAACATGTAAAATCATATTTTCGTAATTTCTTGCTTCTCTAATTATTTTAGGTAAAAATGCTTCAAATAAAAGTTGTAGAGCTTCTGCATCCGAATCTATAAGCAAAATTAATTTTAGTTATATTGTAACGGCAGAAATTAGGTATGAAAATGTTGAACATCACCCCAAAAATAGAGCCATGGAGTTGAAATAAATTAAATGTTTGAAGTTTTACCTGTCAAGTTACGTTAATATAAATATTTTTATTAGGTATTATTTCTATTTAATATCTATCCAAGTGAGCAATTATCTATTAATTTAAATCATGGATGGAAAACGTAACGTAATGATACCCAATAACGTTATATAATATCGTTTCATTTATTATTTTTTTAAGAGAAGCAGAAAATTACGAAAGTATGATATTGCATATTAAAGTCCTAAGTTTCGATATCGCTGTCAACGCCATTTATAATTGCACATTAATATAGACTACTTTCACGCTAAGGGCCATTTTGCACTAAATCAGTCCAATTCAGTCACGTTCAGTCAAGTAAGTCCAGTCAAGTCATTGGGTTTTGCATTAAACACGGCTTATGTTGAGAAATTATATCAATCTATGATTGAGAATTTAAAAAAGATGATTTGTTTTCTGATCTTTTGCTTCCTAAAGCATTGGACGATTAACAAAAAATAAAAAATGAGAACTACTTTAGTCAAGACTTATTATTTAACTTAAGAAATGTAACAGTTGAAGAAATTCGGAAACAAATCACAATCCACATCCATGTTTTCACTGTAGTTGAGGTTTGACCAAACAAGACGTAAAAATTCGACCGGCTGAGTCAATACCAATACCAATCATGACTTGACTTGACGCGACTGGACTAGACGTGACGCGTTCGGTGTGAATCCCAATTTTTTTCATTTGCTTTATTTTATTAGTTAATTTTTCGGTTGAATCCAGCAGCATCTGACGTACTAAATTGGACTGGCTTAGTGCGAAATGGCCCTAAGCTACGAAGGCTTAGAAAGGACATAAAAATATTTCTAATGGCAAGTTTTTTCTTGCAATTAGGCTTAATTGCAACTTGTATCTTGCAATTAGGGATAATTGCAACTTTTATCTTGCAATTAGCCTAACCTAACCAAACCAAACCTAATCTAATTGCAAGATTTATCTTACAATTAGGTTAGTAAAGTAACATATTAATTTGACATGAATTTCATTAATTTATTATGTGCTTTTGATGAGACCCGATGTTAATATTTGAATGTAAGGTTCAATACTGAGAATATTCAAATCCGAGAACCAATCCGGATACTGAAATTCTATATCTATAATCCGATACTCATATTCGAATCTAAGATCCGATACTCAAATCCGTTTCCAAGATTCGATATTCGAATCCGGATTCAAGATCCGATACTCAGATTCAGATCCAAATTCCAATACTCAGATTCCGATCCAAAAGCCGATGCTCAAATCCGGATCCAAAATCCGATACATAGATCCGGATCCAAAATTCGATACTCAGATCCGGATCCAAAATCCGATACTCAGATCCAGATCCAAAATCCAATACTGAGATTTGGATCCGAGATCCGGATACTTTAACATTCAATTATCCGGATATTTTTGGATCCGAAACCGAAACTATCCGGATCCCACCACTAGTAATAATTCGTGGTGGTTTCCGGATCCGGATAGTTTCGGTTTCGGATCAAAAAATATCCGGATAATTGAATGTTAAAGTATCCGGATCTCGGGTCCAAATCTCAGTATCGAATTTTAGATCCGGATCTGAGTATCGGATTTTGGATCCGGATCTGAGTATCGGATTTTGGATTCGGATCTAAGCATCGGCTTTTGGATCCGAATCTGAATATTGTAATTTGGATTCGAATCTGAGTATCGGATCTTGAATCCGGATCCGAATATCAAATCTTAGAAACAGATTTGAGTATCGGATCTTAGATTCGAATATGAGCATGACTATAGGATTTTAGATATGGAATTTCAGTATCCGATCCGGTTCTCGGATCGAATATTCTCAATATTAAACCTTACATTCAAATATTAGCATCGGGTCTCATCAAAAGCACATAATAAATTAATGAAATTCATGTCATATCAATATGTTACTTCATATGTGTAATAAAAATAATACAAATTTGATTTTTTTATTCACAATTTACTAAATAGGACTCTGTGAAAGTATAAATTCCTTTTTTCTTTACATTTGCACAAACTACCTGGCTATTTTAGAGGGGTATTATAAAATGTATTACTGTTTGTTTATTAGTATTTACAGACCGCTGTAAAGTTAAACAGGCCCACTTTAACGGTTTGAAGTTCGAATTTGAACTAAATTCCAGATGTTGTTAGCCTTCACATTCAAAATGAAGAATCGGGTCCGGAATTAAAATTTGGATCCGGATCCGTAAACAGAACATCGAAAACGGATCCGGTTCCAAGTCCAGATCCGGATCCAAATCAGGATCCGGATCCAAATTCGAATTAAATTTTCGAATATCCGCTTCAATATCCGAACGTCGGATATCCGTGGATCCGGATATTATGAAATCCGAATTCTCGGATCCAAGTTTTGTCGGATCCTCACAGCACTATTCTTTATGTTGATCACAATTGCTCTTCCACTGCGTCGAGCAGAACAACTACGCTCTGCTACCAAATGTTGATTGATAAAAACAAACACACAAATTATTAATCATTTATTTAATTAAACATATATTTTTAATTACAATAAATTACAATTCTTGCGTAATCCTCTTCCTTACAACCATATACAGACTTCATTAGATGTTGGTTATAATTGGTCAACCGGAAGTATCCTTATTTGAAGATTTTAGCAGTTTTTCTTGAAAAGTTCAGTTAAATATTATTATAACAAAGAATATATTATTCTCTATACGATTTGATTGCATTTTATATTTCATATTCAACAGATATAGAGTTAAAAAATAATACAGATATTAATTGTCATAAACAATAAAGAAAATAAAAAATAGCGACCCCCTAACGAATGGGAAAAACTAAAGAAGAAGATGTTAGTGTCAAGTGCAATTTGCATAGTTTGTTTATGAAATAATTTTACTCGCAATGTAGGATCTTTTGCCAGAAAATCTATGTATCGCGTGCAGTGGCGTGACTTTGCTGACTTTGGCAAGCAGATATGGGGACCCGTGTCAAAATGACAGCTATTAATTACGTCCATAACTGACATATGTCATAATTTTTTATTCAAAATTTCATGATTTTCTTATTTCATGTGGTTTATTTGTTATCGGGAGTGTGGAATTCAGTTTCCGAAAAAAGGAATCATACAATACCAAAAAATGAAATTGCGAATGAAAAATTATGACATTTCTCAATTATAGACATAATTTATAGCTGTAATTCTGATACGGGCTTGCCAAGGTCAGAAAGTTACGTGACTGCTCGTGCCGTATACATAAATTTTCTTGCAAAAGATTCTATATTTCCGGTAAATTATTTTATAAACAAAGTATGAAATATTATTTACACATTTAATGTTATTATAAATATTAAAGAATATTCTATTATCTATACGAATTTATTGCATTTTATATTTCATATCAATGGATATAGAGTTAAAGAATTATAAAGAAATTAAATTTTATAAATCAGCCAGCTATGCTATAATCATGGAAACAGCTACTATATTAAGAAAATTCTAACTGAAAAGAAAATGAATGTGGTAGAGATGAGGATGTTGAGATAGATGTTGGGGAAGACACGGAAAGATACGGTAAGGAATGAATGAATAAGGGAAATAACTCGAGTATTAGAAGTTTCTAGAAAGATACAAGAGAGACGATTACATTAGTTTAAACATTTCATGAGGAGAGATAAAGAATATATTGGAAGAAGAATGAATAGCTTAGTAATAGAAAGTGGAAGAAACAGAGGAAGACCAAAGATAAGATGGAAGGACTGTATTGCGGAAGATTTGAGAGAAAAGGAACGGAATGAGGACGACCCGCAAAACAGAAATGAATGGAAGAAGAAAATTAAAGAACCCTAACGAATGGGAAAAGCTAAAGAAGAGGAAGATGTCAGTGCCAAGTGCCATTTGCATAGTTTGTTTATGAAATAATTTTACTGGAAATTTAGAATCTTTTGCAAGAAAAATTATGTATGGAATTTGTACATAATACACAGGATTGACGGAAGGTATTATGCTGGCCACATCAGATTTTTTAGTTTTAACATCAATTCCTTTTAATTCGGCAATTTCTTTGGTCCGTTTAGAAATTATGTTTATGCCGATGGGAATGTTTTTATACCAACCTATCTTCGTCAGTAAGATTTGGAGTTAACCATTTATTCTCAGTACATCGATTACCGATTAGCTCCTTCTTGTGTAGTAGTATGTCATAGCGAAGGCACCCTCATTACCTCTCGACGCTAGTTCTGTTGCAACAACAGACTGATTTTGACGAAAATTGCTTCAACTTATTTTCCTAATTTGGCTCATTTTTCAGTAGGATGCATAGTTTTTGTATAAAAAATTATTACAGGTTGAAATTTGGTACATTGAAACAATGGATCGTAGAATACATGGAAAATTTTAAAAAGATAAACGCTGTCATGTGTCACATTTGACATGTCAATTTGAACCTTTAAATGGAAATATTTGTGTAATGAGTAGTATTTGAAAGAAACTAAATTCAAAATCATAAATTACGGGAATGGGCAACAATTTCAACAAGGTAAAAAAGACCTAAAACATTGTATTTAAAAATTATAATTTTTAACAGTTCATATGCACAAGTGTTGCCAAATGTGCCATAAGTAACTAAATACAAAAACATATATTCGTAACTAGAATAATATGATGACACATTTGACATGTAAATTTGAATCTTGAAGAGGAAATATTTTTGGATTTATAAGAAATTTAAAGGATTTATTATTTTTTAAATTAAATGAACTGCAGTAATGAGAAAATAAATTAGATATAAGTTGTAAATATTCAAAAAGAATGAATATAATAAATATGAAATATTTTACTTAGTTCTAGATAGAAAAATCTGATGTGGACACCACACGACTTCCTTGTACGATTATTAAACTATACATATTTTTTTAATAACTAAATTACAAAATATTAATTTTAACTTCAAAACGGTAAGATATATAGCGACCATAAAAAAATACATGCCAATATTTTTAATTAAATTAATGATATTGACTAATGTCATGACCATGAGTGATGTGGACACCACACGACTTCTTTATTTTTTTAATAATTAAATTACAAAATATTGACAAGCTTAAGCCAAGCCCGAGAAATATTTTGATATAGAACAAAAAATAATTCATTTACTACTATCATTCTTAAATTAACATTAATCTAACCCGGTTCTTTTTAAAGAGAGTTTTGATTACAACAAAGAAATATTTGATTACAACAATGAATGTGACTAATTTCACAATAAAAATATAATATTTGTTATTGTACGAATCATAAAATTGCACGTATTTAACGTAATTTGACATGAACATTTTTTATTTATTTTTTTGTCCTAATCCGTAGCAAGCTTTATTACAAAAACAAAAAAGTATATAATTTTTAAATTTACATATCTCGCTTATACAAAGGGCTAATTTAATAATACTTGATGTGCTAGACGCAGAAATTAATTCTCAAAACTTTTATTTGAAGCATTTATTTCTAAAATCAAAATAAAATCATTTTATTCAAGAAAAACTGTTAACAACTTCAAGTAATGTACCACTTCCGGTTAGCCTATTTTAACCAAAATCTATTATGTTATTTCGATTGACATAAAAGTCTTGTATACCAAATTTGAAAAGTTTTAGATTATATTTTAAAACAGTTTTTCATTAAAATCTATTATAGGCTTCATGTAAAGTGCCACTTCTGGAAATTGTGTAATAACCAGAAAGGGAGGTGCACAACTAGATGTTATAGGAGTCCTAAATACAAAATTTCAACTTTCTACGGCTTACCGTTTTTGAGTTATGCGAGATACCTACGTACAGACGTCACGACGAAATTAGTCAAAATGGATTCAGGGATGATCAAAATGGATATTTCCGCTGAAATCTGAAAACCGAAATTTTTCGCGTTTACAATACTTACAATTTAATAAAATCAAACATTATTAAAACTTTGTCAGATGTCACCATTAAACATATATTTTTTGGTCCATTAAAAAAGTAGACACCCGTTATATATTGAAACGGGGGGGGGGGGGGGGGGCAGTCATGAACTTTGGCGTAGAGCGTAAAGAAATGCTAATCCGGGCCTGTTAGTGGGTAATCATAGATACCACTTCCATTATTAATCATATCACGAGCTTATATTTAATGAGAGAATATAAAGAATTTTTGTAACACATTGTGTGTGCTGCTAACCCAAATTTTGATATACATATTCATATTGTATTAAAACATGGTACTTACGAGTTATATTTAATATTTCTGAGTTTGAATTATTGTTATTACTTATTCTTATACTCAAAATTAACTGTCAATGTCGTAAATAAAGAAAACAAATCCCTTAAAATGTGATTTATAAATACATACAACTCGGGAATAACTGTTCAAATATGATATAATTCCCATTTTATTTATATGAGTAACGGCCGAATTCATCATTGCTTTTAATCATGAGTTGATTCACAGATCACCGCTGAATAAATCCAAACCACCATTAAAAATCAAGCTAATCTACTGATCAAATTCAATGATCAATTAATTGATTCGTCATATTCCATGAATCAAGGACTGATCACATCTTTGAATCCTGTAGCTATGTCACGATTCTGGCTGTTATACTCATTTAAATTTTCTCTTATGCTTCTTATTTATCTTTATTTAAAACTGCATTGGTTTTCTTATTTTCAAATATACTTTTATATCTTTCATTTTCACACTCCTTTATTGGGATCAGTGTACTTTCTACCTATATCAAAATAAAAATACATTATTATACGAAAATTTAAAAATACTGGGTGTAACAGAGATAGGTACATTAAATTTAACTAGTGATAAAACTCATCGACTGCAATAATATTTCTTAATAACTTTTTGAGAGCGTCACTCGCGATCGTGAAAAGAAAATAAAGAATATATACAGGGTGTTTATTAAACATAGGGCAAAAATTGATGGGGTTATTCCCTGGACCATTCTAAGATGATTTTGTCCTTTGATGATTTTTGAAAAGCCGCATTGTTTCGAAGATACAGGGCGAAAAAAAAATTCAACAAAACCAATTTTGATATTTTTCAAATTATTAATCTAGTAACAGCAGGCAAGTTATGTATCAAATTTGTTGAGACGTTTGGCTTTTTGACGTGTATTTTCTGTCTATAATACTTAAACTTTTGTTAGTGAAGTCCTCTTAACATGAATAGCTATACCAGGAAGACTTACCGGCGAGGTGTATCGCAACTTTTTGGAACATACTCTACCTCAGTTTCTGGAGGATGTACCATTGGCAACAAGAAATGCAATGTGGTTTATGCACGATGGTGCACCAGCACATTTTAGTGTCGTTGCTCGTGATTTTTTAACAATAACATACGGAGATCGCTGGATTGGTCGAGGTGGACCTCACTTATGGCCTGCTTGATCCCCGGACTTAAACCCCCTGGATTTTTTTCCTATGGGGCCATCTAAAATCATTAGTATATGCTACTCCATTGGCAAATTTGGAAGATTTAAGACATCGGATAATTGCTGGCTGTAACTCCATAAGAAACGACCCTGGTGTTTTTGAAAGAGTTCGGCAATCAATGAGAAGAAGATTGGATTCTTGCATCGTAGGAGGTAGTCATTTTCACCAGTACTTGTAGATTAAGAAACTTTACATGTAATGTAACGGAGATGCTGAACAACATGTACAAAGATGCGAACATTTGGAAGATGACGATTCGGAAAACGTTCCAAATAAATTTTATGGGCTCGGGCAGCGTTTCCCTGAGCTTCACCATAGGCTAGCACAATATTTTTATACTCGCTATTCGTAAAGGCAGGCATTTTTTACTGATTATAACTTCTATAAAAATTATTAATCAATTTATTTGTCAAAATTTATTTGAAAAAATCTGTTGTGGCCAGCACAATACCTTCCGTCAATCCTGTGTATAATGTATAAATTCCATACATAATTTTTCTTGGAAAAGATTTTAAATTTCCAGTAAAATTATTTCATAAACAAACTATTCAAATTTCACTTGACACTGACATCTTCCTCTTTAGCTTTTCCCATTCGTTAGGAGTCGATATTTTTGCGTGTCGTTCTCATTCGGTTCTTTTCCTCTCAAGTCTTCCGCAATACAGTACTTCCATCTTATCTTTGGTCTTTCTCTGCTTCTTCAACCTCCCATTACTAAACTACTCATTCTTGTTCAAATATAATTCTTCATTTCTCCTCATGACATGTTCAAACCAATGTAATCGTCTTTCTTGTATCTTTCTAGAAAATTGTAACACTAGAGTTATTTTCTTACCGTATCTTTCCGTGTTTCCCCAACATCTACTTCAACATCCTCATCTCTGCCACATTAATTTACTTTTTACTCATACTGACATCTGTCAATTTGAATTATATGAATATAGTAGCAGTTTCCATGTTTAGCATAGTTGGCTGAATTATAAAATTTAATTTCTTTAAAATTCTTTAACTCTGTATCTATTAAATTTGAAGTATAAAATGTAATCAAATCGTATAGAGAATAACATATTCTTTAAGTTATAATAATATTAAATGTCAATAAATCAAATTTAACTGTTAAATCTTCAAATGTGGCAACTTCCGGTTCACCAATTATAACCAAAATCTAATCACTTGTTCTTCTGGATGTAAACTTGAGGAATACGAAAAAAATATAATTTTTGGAATCGTGGTATTGTAGTTATGGGATCCGGAACTTTTGTCACACACACACAGACACACATACATACATACAGACATCATGTTTATTCAGTAATAACTCATCACTGAATTTTTTGACCAAAGACAATACCTTCCTTACCTAAAGGTGACGGAAGGTAAAAACAATTGTTTCATTGTTCTTGCCACTGGGTCAAATTATTATGAAAATACATAAACGACTTGTTAATTTATTGTGGGTAAAAATGCTAAAAAAAAGTGACATTTCGAAAAAAAGTTTTTGAATGAAAAGTACAATTACCACAAATAAAATTACATAACAGTTACATTAACTGTCAAAAACCGAAACAAAACTGTGAATCTGTTGCTCATGTTTCATTGATTCAAAAATCAAGTTGGTGAATTAAAACATACGTTGCTTCACAGATCAGCTTGATTCCGCTGAAAACGAATTGCAAATGGAATAAATATACCAATATAACTTATATTTTACTTTGAACTACTTATTATTGTTTAAATAATACAAAAAATGTTAGTTATACAGATAATACATTCTGTATTTAACATAATTGCTTTCGATTAGTAATCTTATCGCTCTCAATTATTAACTTTTCTAAGTTCATTTTTTGTTTTAATATACAGGTGTAACAGCAAAACGAGCTACCTCAAGTTATTTCTATATTATTAAAGATATAATAAAAAACTATAAGACAATATTATAGGATACAAAGGGGGACACCCGAAAAGAGAAGTTATGTTTGTTGCCACCACCATAAAGCAGAAACGACCAAATTGGAGTCAAACGTTTGTGCTTCGTTAGTGCTTCAAGGATATGCATAAATAAAGTCAGCAACCCCAAGCATTCATTAATTATTAACAATTTAAAAGTGGTTGCCAACTTCACGGTCAGCAACCACCTTTGAAGCACAAACGACCAAATTAGTGTCAAACGTTTGTGCTTCGTTAGTGCTTCAAGGATATGCATAAATATAGTCAGCAACCCCAAGCGTTCATTAATTATTAACAATTTAAAAGTGGTTGCCAACTTCACGCTCAGCAACCACCTTTGAAGCACAAACGACCAAATTAGTGTCAAACGTTTGTGCTTCGTTAGTGCTTCAAGGATATGCATAAAGGCAGCAACCCCAAGCGTTCATTAATTATTAACAATTTAAAAGTGGTTGCCAACTTCACGCTCAGCAACCACCTTAGAAGTACAAACGGCCAAATTAGTGTCAAACGTTTGTGCTTCGTTAATGCTTTAAGGATATGCATAAATATAGTCAGCAACCCCAAGCGTTCATTAATTATTAACAATTTAAAAGTGGTTGCCAACTTCACGCTCAGCAACCACCTTAGAAGTACAAACGGCCAAATTAGTGTCAAATGTTTGTGCTTCGTTAATGCTTCAAGGATATGCATAAATATAGTCAGCAACCCCAAGCGTACATTAATTATTAACAATTTAAAAGTGGTTGCCAACTTCACGCTCAGCAACCACCTTAGAAGCACAAACGACCAAATTAGTGTCAAACGTTTGTGCTTCGTTAGTGCTTCAAGGATATGCATAAATAAAATCAGCAACCCCAAGCATTCATTAATTATTAACAATTTAAATGTGGTTGCCAACTTCATGCTCAGCAACCACCTTAGAAACACAAACGATCAAATTAGTGTCAAATGTTTGTGATTCGTTGGTGGTTCAAGGATATACATAAATAATAACCTTTATTCGCAATCGATAATTTGTAATACTTATTTTCATACCTGTTCCTGACCTTCTTCTGACCAGTAAAGTCTGTTCCTGATCTGGTCAGACCAGTCATTGTGCGCATGCACACAGATATTTTTCTGGTGATTATTACGCACCGTTTGTATATATGTATTATGAAATTGAAATTGAATTAGAATATGAAAACAGAATTAAATAAAAATACACCTACCTTCTTTATCTTGAGCTGTAGATCAATGAATTCTGGGTATGTAAGCGTTTGTTTTTGATAAGCTGTAGTAAACAGCTGTGGTGTATGTGTAGGTATATGATTGACACATTTGTGAATGGGAACATTGAAGTGACTATATTTGGTCAAGGTGACGTAGTTGAAATAACAATTATATTAAATAATAAATTGTATTTTGAAAAAAAAACCGTAATTACAGAAGTACATGTGGATAACATATATACTTTAAACTTTAATACATACTTATACTAAAATCTTACGGAGAAGAATGGACGACATTCATGAACAAGTCCGCACGAACATTCAAGCTGCCAGCGACCGAATGAAGGACCAGTATGACAGTACGGCAGAAAAATCTGTTGCAGCCAGCACAATACCTCTCGCCATTTTCATTTTATGTTGCATAGGGCGTGAGCAGTTATGTGACTTTGTTGGCCTTGGCAAACAGATATGGGGGCCCGTGTCAGAATGACAGCTAGTAATAATGTACATAGGTGTCAAGTATCATAAGTTTTCATTCAAAACATTATGATTTTCCAAATCCATGTGGATTATTTTCCTCGACAAGTATATTCCATACTATGGATGACAAATAAATGTCAGAATATTTTGAAATTTTGAATGAAAAGTTATGATATATGACAATTGTGACATCTATGTAAATAACTACTAGCCGTCATTCTGACACGGATCCTCATAATATCTGTTTGCCATGGCCAACTAAGTCACATGACTGCTCGCGCCCTATACCTAATTAAGGAATTTAACTTTTCTTGTACACACAAATAATTGAATTGTATCTCTTCTTTCGTTCTATGAGAAATTGTGTCCTACTATTCTAATATGTTCAAAAATCTTCAAATTCATTGACGGTATTAGCGGCATTTCTTAAGGATATATGTAATATTACCATACCTATAATTTAAATACATATTTAATTAATAATACAATAATATATATTAAATGTACTCGTACTCGTACCTCCCAGAAAAATCTTCCAGTAATGTTATTAAAACTGCTGATTTTTGACACTGACATTTTGCATTTATCTGTCAATTACAAACATTTAAATATCTCAACTGTTTTTTGAGCAACGAGATTTATTACAACAGATTATTTTATATTATTATATCCTATATCTCCAAACTTATAAGAGATATAATAAAAAAATTAAATGTGTCAGATTGACAATTTAATTATCTTTAATATTTGTAGCAACAAATATTCGAAAAGTAATATTTAGAATTTCTTTTTAGAAACTACCACTTCCGGTTGTCCAATTGTTACCAGAACCTATTCAACTTTTCCCATTACTGTTAGATTGCGGAATCCGTAGTCAAACAGGTCTTTAGTCATATAGAATTCGTATCTATAACAACCTAACACACATACACACACACATCCACATACACACACACAGACATCATTGTAATAATGTTAAAATCTGATTCTGTGGACCTTAAATCGTGCTTATTCAATAAAATCTGGATATGAGATTTTTTGCATGAATCCAATACCTCTCTTAGCGAAAGGTAAAAAGGTGGATACCAACCTAGGGATTTAGTGTGGCTTTACAATGCACAAAGGCGTCGCGGTTTATCACCAACGCTGCAAAGAAATTGGGAAGGTCATCAAGAACTGTTCCGGGACGAAACAGTCTTAAGGAGGGGGCAGTGTAACGTGCGCCCCTGACTTATGAGCATCCGAGCGCCGCTACTGGTGGAATGTTCCCGAACGATGACGTAATCCCCGGCGGGGGAAAACTCTTACGCGTCGAGACTGGTTTAATTAAGTCCGGTGGAATGATTCTTTGTATTCAACGCCATTGTGGCGTCCGAAACCCGTCACCAAAGCCAGCGAAAAAACACTCTGTCATATAGAAGCAACGGGCAATGAACAATGGGGGATATAAATAAACAGTCTACGAGTTGTGAACATAAATTAATGTAGTTATATAAATAAATACTTATAGTGATATAAATATTGTTTAAAAAAATAACCTTAGTGTTAAGTATAATGTTCTTAGCCTTAAATTATTTAATCATAGTGTTAGTTATTTTTAATATCTTTTTCATATATATCCTAATTAGTGTTAGCGGCATTTTGAGTTATGCAAGTATTATGTTTATTTATTCTCTTTAATCTTTTAATTTCAGCTTTATATTGAATTACATGATCGTATATATTAAATGATTGTTTATTTAGGTATCGGTCAGTTGTGCTAGAGCTGCTAAAGCGACAACATCAGAGTATAGAGGATGTATTTATTTATTTTTGAGTAACGGTGAGTGCTAGACCCTAATACTAACGGACTTGGTTATCCCTCACGCTGCGGTGTTGAGGAAGAGCTATTCTGAGGATTAGCTAGACCCAAATACTAATCCTAAAGCTAGGCCGAGACCTTGCGTTGTACGTTGATCCTAAGCACTCACTGAGAGAGATACTCATCTATTTTTATCTGTTACAGACTATTGGCGTTAGCAGGAGAGAGTCGGGACCATCCAGGGATTAGGGATAATTATATTTGTTTGGATCTGTTTACCATTATGTATTTTTGAGATCTTTCATGAATTAATTATATTGGTTTCTAATATTAGTTATCGTTTAATAAACGTATTATTTTAATTAACAATATCCTTTATATTATCTTCGCTTCCAATAATACATCTCGTATTATGTTAATTAGGTAAATAAGAAATAAAATCTTGATATTTTGCTACTTTAGTTACCATTTTGAAGATTTAATCTGAAAAATGTGGTTATAGGTAGGTATATCTGTAGTTAAAAACTAGGATTTTACACAATATAAAAAGAAAATTAAACATAATTCGATACTATGAAAAATACGAAGTAGTATAAATTATGTTTCACGCGTTGGCAGTCTGTAGATATGAAAACTTCAAAATCATTAAACCTGTAGTTAAAAAGTTGCCACTATAACGCTCTTATCTGCAACGAGATATAAAAGCATTTTAAATTATTAAAATAATGAACTCAAAGTTATTTGTGGGTATATTTTTTTAATCTTTATATGAAGCACTTTCGTAAAATATAACAATTATACACAATTGTCGCTCATACTAACGTTTATTTATGCAATTTAACTTAATTGTTATCTAATAATTATATATTATTGATATAAATAGAAAATACATGAGATATGAACAATGTGCTATAGAACATACTCCTACTTTCACATCATATTAAAACATGTCTTTACAAGATGTTAAACAAGAAAATAAAAGAGTTTTATACAGATTGGAACCCCCAGAAAAAGGATGGGGCTACATGATAGTTTTATCGTTGGCAGTCATGATAGTAAGTGAAATTATTTCATTTGAAGTATATATACTGCGTTTCAGTTAAGAAAGGATCATTGCTTTAGATAAATAAAATGTCCTCTTATTGGTCAGAGTGCAAACCGAGATCACAATAGTGAAAAAATGTCAGTTGCGAAACAAAATCAACCGTAATTACTAATATTTAACAACGTCTTTGATTTTATCTTTCTAGTTTTTAATGTTCTAGAAGTATGAAAATATAAACAAAGTTCGGTTTAATGAATTAAATTCCATATTTAATGCACATAAAAACGGTCGGCTGTCAAGTACTACATACTCTATTCTTAACAGAAACGAGGTATAGTTTTATTTCTACATGTACAGGGTAGTGGCGGTTGGGGTGAATATAAATTTTATACTTCTGTTCATTTTACGACAAAAACTGAAGAGTGCAAAGTTGTACAGAATTAAAAGTTGTATACGAAACTATTCTTACATTTTTTATTACGGTTTTAGTTTCTACTTAATTAAAAAAGTGCCGTTAATTAGTAGCAATAGCCATGACTTATGACGTAGAAAACAAAATTATTTTATTATCTGCGTATGTGTGACGGCTAAAAGTTCACAACAATAATTTATACATTTATGCACATTGTTCGCGCTGAGTATTCATCTCTCCAGTTAGAAAAGTGTACTGGTTACGATTTGTAAAAAAGACTTTTGAAATATTCATTGACTTCTATGGGAACTCGTAGCTCAGATGGTTAGAGCTACAGCATCCTACTAGATATGGGAGGGCACTGGGTTCAAATCCCAGCGAGGTGCATGCATGTTTCACAATTTCTTTCTTCATTTATTTAAAATCTCCTTATAATAATAAAGAATTATTTGGTGCAAATAGTTATCGCTCGAGGGGGATTTATTTTCCAGAAGTTAAATTGGCGTTTGACATTTATTAATATGTAATTTCTGAAAATCAGAAAAAAAGAAAACAAGTGTCATGGCTATTGCTACTAATTAATTAATACAGTCCTTCCATCTTATCTTTGGTCTTTGGTCTTCCTCTGTTTCTTCTACTTTCTATTACTACGCTATTCATTCTTCTCCCAATATATTCTTTATCTCTCCTCATGAAATGTTTAAACCAATGTAATCGTCTCTCTTGTATCTTTCTAGAAAGTTCTAATACTCGAGTTATTTCCCCTATTCATTCATTCCTTACCGCAACTTTCCGTGTCTTCCCAAACATCTATCTCAACGTCCTCATCTCTACCACATTCATTTTTTTTTTCAGTTAGAATTTTCTTAATATAGTAGCTGTTTCCATGATTATAGCATAGCTGGCTGATTTATAAAATTTAATTTTATTATAATTCTTTAACTCTATATCCACTGAATATGAAATATAAAATGCAATCAATTCGTATAGATAAGAGAATATTCTTTTTCTTCAAGTGTACAATAATATTCATATTATGCTACTATACACACACTATAGAAGATATTCATTTTATTACTAGTACAACAATGTTGTTCATTATTGTACTAGTAAAAAAATGTTAGCTTCTTAGTTCACCGCTGGCGGCAGCAGTCGTCACAGCAACGCAGACCATATTGAAAAATTGTTACTTGATAGTTGTTTCGTTTGTGTTTTGTAGTGTACACAGCCAACTATGGCTGAAATTGCAAACGCTATAATTAAAACAATTCTAGAAAAATATTTAAAAAAATCCCCAGTTTTCTTTGAAACACTTGAAGAAAAAATAGTATATGTTATTCGGAGCAGAACGCCCTTTTTGTGTTTTACCCGGCTTGCCTAGCCTCGGCTATCGCCTCGGCCGCAATAGCTGGGTTCAACACAAAAAGACCGCTTTCTACTCCTAATAACATAATATACTATTAATATTTATAATAACATTAAATGTGTAAATAATATTTCATAGTTTGTTTATAAAATAATTTTACTGGAAATATAGGATCTTTTGCAAGAAAATCTATGTATCGCGTGCAGTGGTGTGACTTTGTTGACTATAGGCGATTTCGGGCGACAACCGTTCACTTGCGGTATGTTGCGTTCAGGTGCGTTCACACATTCGGGCGCTAGGTACAGCTTACCCGGTATGCTTGGATCAGTGTTCACAGCTGAACGGGTTTGCGAGCCGGGTCAGCTCCGGTTCACTATTTCTATCTCTTTTTATTATGTCATTTTCTTTTGAAATGTCAAAAGTCAGAACAGTCGGTGTCGTGGTCTTTATGTCAAAAAAGAATATATTTTTTTGAAACATTTCAAATATGGATAAACTATCTCTATAGAGATATTGTAGAAATATGCGATACTGTGGAAGTAAAAAAATTTATTATGAAAATGTAAGTACAGAATAAAGTTTAAAAAATGAATTAAAACAATAATGATTTGTTTGTAGATGATACGTATGCTATAAAATGTATTATGGAAAACTCCAGGAATAATGAAGCATGTTGAAGATTCAGCAATTTAAATCCATCGCTTGTTGATATTAAAGTGTCGCCTTTAGCCAGATAACATTGCTTTTTCTAAGGAGCCGAAATAAAACCTTCACTAGATTTTTTTATTGTATATTAATGTTCCTTGTTCTTTTAGCAATGCTTTGCTTGTATGTAAAAAATCATAATTTAAATAATTAGATATCCACTTTTCGTAAAGTCTCGTATTCTATTATGTTTATTCTTCAGTATATTAGATACATTATAGAACAACAGTATCATTCTTTTTATTAAAGAATATAAATAATCCATTATTATTTAAAACTGAAGTATTAAATTCGTCCTCCAGTGCTAAATATAAACACAATTGAATTTTCTTATTGATATGCATTTTAACTGTCAGAATTTTTGACAGTTTGAAATGTCGCAGAATATACATAACTTCCAAGCACAGTGTCAACAAGTGAACCAGACGATTTTTGGCGCTACGACTGACCATATCATACCGTAACTGACCGTAACTAATCCAAGCAAGTGAACGGGTATGTCGCCCGAAATCGCCTTTTGGCAAGCAGATATAGGGACCCGTGTCAAATTGACAGCTATTAATTACGTTCATAACTGACAAATGTCAAATTTATGTATAGGGCACGAGCAATCACGTGCCTTTCTGACCGTGGCAAGCAGATACGGGGGCACGTATCAGAATGACAGCTATTAATTATGTCCATAACTGACAAATGTCATAATTTTTCATTCAAAATATCATTTTGAATTCCACACTCCTGATAATAAATAAACCACATGAAATTTTGAATGAAAAGTTATGACATTTGTCAGTTATGGACGTAATTAATAGCTGTCATTTTGACACGGCTCCCCATATCTGCTTGCCAAAGTCAGCAAAGTCACGTCACTGCACGCGCCCTATACATAAATTTTCTTGCAAAAGATCCTATATTTCCAGGAAAATTATTTCATAAGCAAACTATGTAAATTGCACTTGACACTGACATCTTCTTCTTCTTTAGTTTTCCCATTCGTTAGGGGGTCGCTATTTATTATTTTCTTCTTCCACTAATTTTTGTTTTGCGTGTCGTCCTCATTCAATTCCTTTTCTCTCAAATCTTCTGCAATACAGTCTTTTCATCTTATATTTGGTCTTCCTATGTTTCTTCCACCTTCTATTAATTTATTCATCTCTCCTCATGACATGTTCAAACCAATGTAATCGTCTCTATTATATCTAAAAACTTCTAACACTATAATTACTTCCTTTATTTTTTCATTCAATTACTTGCTTTTTATTGATACTGACATCTGTCAATTTGAATTACCTGAATATATTAGCAGTTTCCATTGTTATGTTAGCATAGCTGGCTGAATTATGAAATTTATACGATTTTTTTATCTTTATTATTCTTTAACTCTATATCTGTTGAATATGAAATATAAAATGCAATCAAATCGTATAGAGAATAATATATTCTTTAAGTTATAATAACATTTAACTGAGTTTTTCAGGAAAAACTGTTAAAATCTTCAAATGAGGATACTTCCGGTTAACCAATTATAACCAAAATCTAATAAAGTCTGCATATGGTTGTAAAGAAGAGGAATACGCAAGAATTGTAATTTTTGGAATTCTAGTATTGGAGATATCGCGGACGAAACCGCGGTCACACACACACGCACACACACACGCACACACACACGCGCGCCCACCCACACACATACAGACATCATTGTAAAAATAGTAAAATCGTATTGTAAAGACCCTAATACGTGCTTATTCAATGAAAACTCACCACCAACGACAATACCTACCTTCCTTAGCAAGAGGTGACGGAAGGTAAATTCTAATGTCACCAACACGATACCTTCCGCCATTTAATTTGTATTAATTTAAATCAAGGCTTCGAACCCTAACCTGAACCGAACCAAAACCGGAACCAAACCGTAACATTTTGGCAAACCCAAACCGGAACCGAACCGGGTATTAAAATTCGGGTTCAGGGCTAAGCTCCGGTTCAGGTTCATTTTGAGTTCGAAACGTAAGCGTAATCATATTACAGCCAATAATCGACGCCTGTTGAAAATTGTGTTCGTGTTCTTGTCTTGCGTAAATTTCGCCTCACATTTTAAATTATTTCTATATAAAGATTGTTATTCAAAAAACAAATTTCATTTTAATTAGGTCGAACCGAACCTGAACCCAATATCTGAACCCGGAGCAAAACCGCAAATTTTATTAATGTTTTAACCAGAACCGCACCCAGCCCATCTCTGAAAAAATAAATTAACCTAAATCTGAACCGAACCCAGTTTTTGGCGAGTTCGATACCCTGATTTAAATACATACCTATGGGGTCTCGTTGCCGCATGCCTGATGTCTAGTTGCGATTCTGGGGAATCCAATTCGATCTCAATCTACGCCAAATATTTCGAATTTTAAATGGCACAAAATTGTCTCCTGTGTGGCACTCTCCACGTCAGCAATGAGGCGACGCTTGGACGATATAAATATGTCATCATCATTACCGAAATCTGTGTACAAAGCAGATTATCTCACCCAGCAATGGATAATATGCCGTGATAATATATTGTTTTTAATTTATTTAAATACAGGGTGGGGCAGAAAAACCTATCCGATTTCAAAACGTTATAAAATTAAAACCACTCAACTTGTCAAAAAAATTTTTTTATTAACATATCGCAAATTTTATGCCATTTTTAAATTTAAGTTTTGAAAAGCACATCACTCAAATGTCGTCCTTGGGAGCGGATACACTGATTTAGGCGCTCGCGGTAGCTTTCCATGACTTTCACCGTCATTTCCACAGGAATTTCTTCAATTGCCCGAGCAATTTCCCTTCGTAAAGCAAGAAGGGTCCTTGGTCGATGCTGGTAAACCTTCGATTTGAGGTAACCCCAAAGGAAGAAGTCACATGGAGTGAGATCCGGTGAGCGCGGCGGCCAGCCAAGATCACCTCTCAGGGAAATGAGGCGACCGGGAAACAGTTCCCTGAGAATGTCCATTGATCGTCGCGATGTGTGGGCGGTTGCCCCATCCTGTTGAAACCACACATTTTCCACGCCATTTTCTTCCATTTTGGGTCTAAGAAAATTTTCCAGCATGAAACAATAGCGCTCGCTGTTGACCGTTACGGTTTGCCAATTTTCTTCAAAAAAGTAAGGCCCCCAGACGCCTAGGCGGGAAAGAGCACACCACACAGTCACTTTTGGGCTATGGAGGGGTTCCTGATGGATTTCTCGAGGATTTTCGTCACTCCAATATCGAAAATTCTGCCTGTTAACGGCACCACAAAGGTGAAAATGGGCTTCGTCCGTGAAGAGCACAATCGCCGCATTCGATAAACCGCTCAATATGACAGCTATATGTAATCGTCTCTATTATATCTAAAAACTTCTAACACTAGAATTACTTCCTTTATTTTTTCATTCAATTACTTGCTTTTTATTGATACTGACATCTGTCAATTTGAATTACCTGAATATATTAGCAGTTTCCATTGTTATGTTAGCATAGCTGGCTGAATTATGAAATTTATACGATTTTTTTATCTTTATTATTCTTTAACTCTATATCTGTTGAATATGAAATATAAAATGCAATCAAATCGTATAGAGAATAATATATTCTTTAAGTTATAATAACATTTAACTGAGTTTTTCAGGAAAAACTGTTAAAATCTTCAAATGAGGATACTTCCGGTTAACCAATTATAACCAAAATCTAATAAAGTCTGCATATGGTTGTAAAGAAGAGGAATACGCAAGAATTGTAATTTTTGGAATTCTAGTATTGGAGATATCGCGGACGAAACCGCGGTCACACACACACGCACACACACACGCACACACACACGCGCGCCCACCCACACACATACAGACATCATTGTAAAAATAGTAAAATCGTATTGTAAAGACCCTAATACGTGCTTATTCAATGAAAACTCACCACCAACGACAATACCTACCTTCCTTAGCAAGAGGTGACGGAAGGTAAATTCTAATGTCACCAACACGATACCTTCCGCCATTTAATTTGTATTAATTTAAATCAAGGCTTCGAACCCTAACCTGAACCGAACCAAAACCGGAACCAAACCGTAACATTTTGGCAAACCCAAACCGGAACCGAACCGGGTATTAAAATTCGGGTTCAGGGCTAAGCTCCGGTTCAGGTTCATTATGAGTTCGAAACGTAAGCGTAATCATATTACAGCCAATAATCGACGCCTGTTGAAAATTGTGTTCGTGTTCTTGTCTTGCGTAAATTTCGCCTCACATTTTAAATTATTTCTATATAAAGATTGTTATTCAAAAAACAAATTTCATTTTAATTAGGTCGAACCGAACCTGAACCCAATATCTGAACCCGGAGCAAAACCGCAAATTTTATTAATGTTTTAACCAGAACCGCACCCAGCCCATCTCTGAAAAAATAAATTAACCTAAATCTGAACCGAACCCAGTTTTTGGCGAGTTCGATACCCTGATTTAAATACATACCTATGGGGTCTCGTTGCCGCATGCCTGATGTCTAGTTGCGATTCTGGGGAATCCAATTCGATCTCAATCTACGCCAAATATTTCGAATTTTAAATGGCACAAAATTGTCTCCTGTGTGGCACTCTCCACGTCAGCAATGAGGCGACGCTTGGACGATATAAATATGTCATCATCATTACCGAAATCTGTGTACAAAGCAGATTATCTCACCCAGCAATGGATAATATGCCGTGATAATATATTGTTTTTAATTTATTTAAATACAGGGTGGGGCAGAAAAACCTATCCGATTTCAAAACGTTATAAAATTAAAACCACTCAACTTGTCAAAAAAAATTTTTTATTAACATATCGCAAATTTTATGCCATTTTTAAATTTAAGTTTTGAAAAGCACATCACTCAAATGTCGTCCTTGGGAGCGGATACACTGATTTAGGCGCTCGCGGTAGCTTTCCATGACTTTCACCGTCATTTCCACAGGAATTTCTTCAATTGCCCGAGCAATTTCCCTTCGTAAAGCAAGAAGGGTCCTTGGTCGATGCTGGTAAACCTTCGATTTGAGGTAACCCCAAAGGAAGAAGTCACATGGAGTGAGATCCGGTGAGCGCGGCGGCCAGCCAAGATCACCTCTCAGGGAAATGAGGCGACCGGGAAACAGTTCCCTGAGAATGTCCATTGATCGTCGCGATGTGTGGGCGGTTGCCCCATCCTGTTGAAACCACACATTTTCCACGCCATTTTCTTCCATTTTGGGTCTAAGAAAATTTTCCAGCATGAAACAATAGCGCTCGCTGTTGACCGTTACGGTTTGCCAATTTTATTCAAAAAAGTAAGGCCCCCAGACGCCTAGGCGGGAAAGAGCACACCACACAGTCACTTTTGGGCTATGGAGGGGTTCCTGATGGATTTCTCGAGGATTTTCGTCACTCCAATATCGAAAATTCTGCCTGTTAACGGCACCACAAAGGTGAAAATGGGCTTCGTCCGTGAAGAGCACAATCGCCGCATTCGATAAACCGCTCAATAACAAAAGCACGATGTTCACCAGACCAAGGCATGTTGACTACTGACAAATGGCATAAAACCGGCTTTCTAACGGTTTTTACCCCACTACTCTACCTGCTCCCTCTTTTGAGAAAAAGGGATTTGAAATCGGATAGGTTTTTCTGCCCCACCCTGTACATACCTGTATATTTATTAATGCTAGAAATTATGTACATTAAGTTCCTTTCCATGTAACTATTGTTCTCTTTACAATTTTCGTTTTAAAACGTTACTATCATTAATTTGAAATGTATATTAAGTTCCTTTCCTTATAACTATTGTTCTATTTACAATTTTCATTTTTAAATGTTACTGTTATTTATTTGTAATGATTTTTTTTGACAGTGACATTTATCTGTCAGTTACATACATTTGAGCTGAACTATGTAACCATGAAGTTGTGTAAAGCATAAGTTTCAAGATATAATTTTTATATTACTTTATAAATTTATCCATAAAATATATAGAAAAAGTATTAATGCAAACCTGTAGAAAATGGAATAATCTTTAATTTTTAATTGGGTAAAAATAACATTTAAAGGTATTTTTTGAATAACAACTATTTTGAGCTTCAAGTAAACTGCCATTCCCGCTTATCCGATTGACACCAAAATCTAATGGCTTCTTTCTATATTAGAATAAGGTAGAAATACAAGATTTCAAAAGTTTCTGAATTATAATATTTGAGTTAGAGCGCCCAGAAGATCCATACACACACACATACACACACACACACACACCCACAGACATCATCGTGAAAATGTTAAAATTGGATTATAGGGACCTTAAAACGTGGTCATTTACCAAAAGCTCAATATGCGATTTTTACCAAGATCCCTATACCTCCCTTACCAAGGGTAGAGGGAGGTAAAAATGGAAAAACAGTTTTATATGCAACTTTTAATTCTGAACAACGTTGCACTACAGGTTTTGGTGTAAAATAAATAGGAGAGCAGGAAATTGCATAAAACTAAAACCCATGTTAAATCCTTATGTTGAACCATAAACCACCACCATCTTGTATAATGATGAAGAGCAGTGCTCAACTGGGCGATATGCAAGTATACTCAAATCTGACATGCAGCCAATGCAAGTCATTAATAAAAGTAACTAGATATGTGACGTCATGAACTGGTACGTTTACATAGGTTTGTGAATCATTATGAAAAAAGTAATACGGGTTGTATTCAATTGTATTTCAAACTGTCGTGATATTTTCAAAAAATAATTTTGTTTCACATATTAACTAAATTGTCAATAAATGTTCGTAATGTGATTACGAATAAAAGTAAAGTGCAGATAAACATTGCTAATATCAAGCTTTTATTTAGAATACAATAGTTAAAGTCTAACCAAAGGGGGGTAATTTAATTTAATATTGTATCATTCATATAATATTTCTCAATTGAACTGAAAGTTGACATCTTATGTTCTGCTATGTATAAACTACTAACGAGTTACTATATATCCATGAAGGTTGAGTTTATTTGTCAATATAAATAATAACAATAGTTTTATTTAACTAAAACAGCATATAAATACGACCACAAAAATATACAAAATTCAACTGTAATAATACTGTACAAATGTTACACACAGACATAAATAACATACGTGTAAAATTTAATACAACAATATTAACCATGTGCAAAGTTTTTAGTTTGTTTTTATTAGTTTAGTAAATTACTTGTACTGTAAGGACTTCATTTCCATAGGTAATTTATTATATTCTAATACAGCTTTAAGAAATATTAGAATTAATTAATCTGAATCGTCAGTAAGATCTTCATCAAAAACCTACGAATCAGAACCCATTTTTTTTATTATTTTTGGTGGAATATCTCTCTCATTAAAATGTTTACTAGAATACCTCTAACAATGAATAAAAGAAAAACAGCATTATAATGAATTAAACTTCATCAAAACTAAATTTAAAAGCTCTGACTTTGGCATTGTATTTGTAAATTGTATTGTACGAAGCATTGTCCATTATAATTATCGATTTCTCTTTTAAACTTGGTAGCAGTTGATCTCTGAACCATTTTGTAAAATTTTCTTGGTTCATTTCACCATGATAATCTGCATCTTTTGTTTTGGATGCGATTAGTAATGATACATTGGGCACGAAACTGTTCTCTGTCCCTGCATGAAGTACAATATACCTGCATATAAATTATAATTACCTATTTAAGAAAGAATTGAAAAATATATTTAATATACCACTTTCAGCTTTACGTTTTACACTTCTTGTATCAGAATCTTGCCATGTTCTGCCACCCGATCATTTTTGTAGTCTTCGAAATGAATTGAATTATAATTAATAAGCAAGAATGGAAATAAAATGTCACAATGAAGAAAAATATATCAAACACGATAGAATTCAAATTGACAAATAATAACCTTGAAAGTACAAACCACGGAGGAACGTACAAACCATAAACCGTATTCTTTCGCTGGGTTGGATTAGATCCAACTGATCACGTGGACGCAGAAGAATTTATTCGAAAGAACACAAGTATTTGTCAAAATCAGTCTGAAAAATGAATTTCAATTTTCTATATTTACCATTGTTTATTTTTGTTTAAATTTCTTTTAGAACTATTAAAAAAAAATCTTTCAGAACTCATTACTCGATTAAAATGATACAACCTTCATAGTTTTAGTTCTGTTTATTGTTATAAAAACCGACTTTTCGGCAGCATGAACTGTTGCCTTCTTTAGGGAACCTTAAATGTAACCTCTTGTCCTTATTGACTTATAAAATATGACAGATTCTTCCGCCGCTTCCGCCAAGTTTTTGTTAGAGTAGATGGCACTGATCTGGATTACTTGGTCTTGGAGTGGGGATACTGTTTGGATTCGGGGTAAAATAACTCTGTAAAACAATAAATTACTTGTTAAACACAGGTCTTTATTCAGTAAAAGCACATGTATATTTTGTAATATACAAGATGGCGATATTTACATTCTTGTTTATTATACAGAGATGTTCACGTGTTGTATAAGCTAGATGCCTAATTCCGTGCGCAGAAGTGAAGCCAGCAATTTCGTGTGGCGGCCATTTGTTAAAAAGTCATGTAAGTATTTTACGTCTATTCAACTTTATGGATTTCTGGCAATTTAAAAGTATGTATTGTAATATATAATTAATGTTTTGAAAGTACAATTTACGATTATAAAGTGATCTACTTACGGCATCAACTAATAGCCCGGGAACGAGATAGAGAACAGTAACGAAAGTTTTGTCAACACATTAAAACATTTATTTGTTGATGGAACTGGCTAAAATTTACAAGAAACGTATAAAATTAACTGAACATCATTTATTTATATTCATAAATTTATCTACAGCATTAATTTTTATACGAAAATATTTGTTTAACAGCTAAAAGCAAGGTTTGAAGTTTTCTCGTTACCTATCGTTCCCGGGCTATGCAGCCGCCTTTGAATTGTATTGTAAAAAACCGTGTTTTTTAGTTATTGTGGATTGGGTAATTTACCACCGAAATGCCAGCTTCTTGTTCAGCATTTGGTTGCAAGAATAGATTTCAGACTGGGGGAAAGATGCAGTTTTTTGGGTAAGGTTATGTACTTTTCCAATCTAACTATATAACAATTAAATGGAAAATAAAGTTAAAATATTTGTATGTGGAATGAGAGTAATATAGTTTATGTAAATACATTATTTTATATCTTTTAGATTTCCTGTGAAAAATAAAGACATTAAAATTTTGGGTTATAAATATAAGGAGAAAAGATTTTACCCCAACTAAAGCAAGCAAAGTTTTTAAAATAATTAAAGCTACTGAAACAGAAATTAATATTTTCACTAATAATTTAAAAACACTTTCAAATACAAATAATATTGAAAGAAAAATAATAAATTTTATAATTAATCTTTTTGCCAGTGAAAAAAATATTTTTTTCTTCAAGTGTACAACAATATTCATATTATGCTATTATACACACACTATAGAAGATATTCATTTTATTACTAGTACAACAATGAACAACATTGTTGTACTAGTAAAAAAATGTTAGCTTCTTAGTTCACCGCTGGCGGCAGCAGTCGTCACAGCAACACAGACCATATTAAAAAATTGTTATTTGACAGTTGTATCGTTTGTGTTTTGTAGTGTACACAGCCAACTATAACTGAAATTGCAAACGCTATAATTAAAAAATTCTAGAAAAATATAAAAAGAAACCCAGTTTTCTTTGAAAACACTTGAAGAAAAAATAGTATATGTTATTCGGAGCAGAACGCCCTTTTTGTGTTTTACCCGGCTTGCCTAGCCTCGGCTATCGCCTCGGCCGCAATAGCTGGGTTCAACACAAAAAGACCGCTTTCTACTCCTAATAACATAATATACTATTTCTCAATTACAATGTGAAATTTCTTTGGATAATAATCATAAAATTGAACTAATTTTATATATTTGCAAGCAATATATAAAAATTAAATTGCACAGTATTGCAAAGTGGTCCAATCAGAATCAAATTGTCAGCAAAAGACATAAATTAAATAAACTAATATTGTTTTCTAATCAATAAATAATGTTTAAGAACAAGTATTGTGTTTTATTTAATATTTCACCAATTTAATTACAATTTATTTGTGATAACCTTCATATATCAATCATATTCTGAGTTTTATTTCACATTTACCGTATAGTACATTAATATTTTGCCTTTTTAACAAATGGCCGCCTCTTGACCTTGAGGCTTCACTTTTACGTGGTTTGAGACATACGAAGTTAGATATCTAGGTTATACATAAACATCTCTGATATTATATGAACATGAAAACATTTGGTATATGAAAAATGCGAGATCGTCGTAAGGTGGCTCCCCCATCCATGGTGACGTGGAACTATTTGTATTGTAGCGGCAAATTGGTATACTCAAATCGGACATGCAGCCAATGCAAGTCATCATTTAGGGGAAAAACCTGACTACATTAAAATCACTAATATGGAAAATTAAAATAAAATTTCAGTCATTTTTAATTGTTAAAAAGTGTATGGCCTTATAGAAATATTATTAAGATATATAGTAGAGTCCATTATTTATCGTATACGATATGAATAATATATATAATGTATATCTACTTTATTTTATTCATTTATTTTTTGCTACACTTGGCAACACTGATAATTTGTATGTTTATACGTTCCTCCGCGGTTTATACTTTCAAAGGTTATTATTTGACAATTTGAATTGCATCGTGTTCAAAATATTTTTCTTCGCTGTGTCATTTTATTTCCATTCTTGTTTATTTTATATCAGTCTTTTTTAAGACTACCACAGTTTTTATTCATTCAGTTCAGTTTTATTTGAACTTGTGTAATTTTCATTTTTGTTCGTTTTTTTATTATAAATCAGTCTTTTGTAAGACTAGCACAGTTTTTATTTATACGGTTCAGTTTTATGTGAACTTGTGTCTTTTTCATTTTTGTTAACAAAATGTCAAACAGTTCAGTTGGAAAATATATGAATGATACCATATTGAACTAAATCACTCCCCTTTGGTCAGACTTTAACTATTATATTCTAAATAAATGCTTGATATTAGTAATGTTATCTTCATTTTACTTATTTCTTAATAATATTACGAACATTTACTGACAATTTAGTTAATATGTCTTATTTATTACAGTGTGAAACAAAATTATTTTCCGGAAATATCACGAGTTTGTAATACAATTGTATGCAACCTGTATAACTTTTTTCAATACGATTCTCAAACCTATGTAAACGTACCAGTTCATGACGTCACACATCTAGTTACTTTTATTAATGACGTGCATTGGCTGGATGTCCGATTTGAGTATACCTAACACTCTCCCTCAATTCGAGCGCTCCCAGCGTCCAATGTCGATAACGCCCAAGGCTTTGGAACATTTTCGTTCTTAATTGCGGTTAGCCCTTTAGTCAAAATGTCTGCAATCATGTTCTCGGTGGGCAAATACTCTAACTTCATGGATTTGTTTCTTAAGACTTCACGTATGAAGTGGTATCTTATGTCTATGTGTTTAGACCTAGAATGATGAATAGGATTTGTTGCGAGGTATTAGATGAATGGCTTCCTTGGCAGCATTTGTAATAGCCATATATTCCGCCTCGGTTGAAGATAAGGCGACCGTGCGCTGTTTCCTTGATTTCCAGGAGATAGCTCCCCCTGCGAGAATGAAGGCGTATCCGGTGTAGGATCTTCTGTCCACAATGCAGTTGTCCCAGTCTGCATCTACGTAGCCCGTTAAATTTTTGGAAGTTCGTTGCAACAGTAGGCCTTTGCTGATCTTTCCCTTCAAGTACCTTAAGACCCTTTTCGCAGCAAGCCAGTGTTGCCTTTCGTGACAATTGTTAAATTGACTTAGGGAGTTGACAGCGTGTGCAATATTTGGGCGAGTGCCCATGGCGAGGTACATTAGTGCACCTATTAATTCACGATAAGGATAGTTTGCCTCATCGTCATTTATCTCCAGCTTTTCAGATAGTTTGAATCCACTGGCAATGGGAGTTGGTGCGGCCTTACATTTTTTCATCCCGAATCGTTTCAGGACTTCGGATATGTATCCGCTTTGTGACAGTTGAACCCTCTCCCTATTTTGATGAATTTCTATACCTAAGCAGTACTTAGCAATTCCTAGATCTCTTACGACGAATCTTTTTGACAGTTCGTCTAGAATTTTCCTTGATTTGGTTTTATCATTCGATGCGATGAGTATATCATCTACATATACGAGTACGAACACTTGTTTCCCAGGATCTACATATATACAGGGGTCGGCATTTGTAGGTGATAGTCCTGTTTCTTTAAGAACACTATCTAGTTTGGAATGCCATTGCCTTCCAGCCTGTCGAAGACCATATAGCGCCTTCTTGAGTCGACACACCTTATTTCCTCCTCGTAGATTGGATAGCATCTTGATAGCTCTTTTGGTAAGTACTTTATCTTCATTTTCATGAATTATTTTCTCCAGCATCTCTTGCAGTAGCTTCAGCGGCTCCATGTATAACTCGGTGTCCACGTCTCCGTTGAGGTATGCTGTGGTGATGTCCAGTTGACATATCTCCATATTCGACTCCACTGATAGAGCTGCTGGCATTCTGAGAGAATTGAGTCTGGCTACAGGTGCAAAAGTGTCGTGGAAATCAACTCCAGGACGTTGAATAAATCCCCTAGCTACAACTCGTGCTTTTCTACGTTCAATGGCTCCGTTGGCAGTGTATTTGTTTCGGAGTACGATGCGGCTTCCGATGACCTTGGCATCCGGCGGTTTCTCCACAATCTCCCAAGTATCGATACTAATCAGAGATTTTACTTCGGATAAAATGGCTTCTTTCCATTCTTGACTGTCGGGACCGGATACGGCCTCGGAATAAGGTACTTCCGATGCGAATATGGCCAGATCGACATCCTGTTGGTCATCATCGTCTTCGTCGTGTGCAGGTTCAGAAATGACGCTAGACATCTCATTTTGAACTGCGGTCGAAGTATGGACTTGAGGCTTGTCGGGTGCCTCGGTGACCTTCACTTCTACCAGGTTGTATTGTTTGACAGGTCTACCTCGTCTACCTGTCACGATTTTCTTCGGTCTTCCCGGACCTCTTTTCATGATTGAACTAGATTCAATCACTTCTTCAGTTTGCTGTGAGTTTGCAGAGGTTGCGCTTTGATTTATAGCTATCTCTGTTTCTGGTGGTTCCGCAATGCCGACGAACTTGGTGTCATCTGTTACAAAATCTTCGGGCATTTCTTCGGAATAGTATTCATCGAAGAACATCTCTTGACACTCGGATCTTGCGTTCATCGGGGACCCAGATGCGGTAGGCCTTGGAAATCTCGGAGGATCCGATGGATATCCCTTCGATGCCCCTGGCATCGAACTTTCCCTTGTTTGATTCTTTGGACAGGATGTATGCCCTGCAACCGAAAATTTTTAGGTGTTTAATGTTAGGTTTCGTACCTCTCCATTTTTCATAGGGTGTTGAGTTGTTTAGGATTTCGGTCGGACATCGGTTTCTTATATAATTCGCGGTCGCAATCACTTCGGCCCAGAAGGAAGGTGGGAGACCCGACTGGATCATCATGCAGCGTGCGGCATCTACAAGGGTACGGTTTTTCGTCTCAGAAATTCCATTCTGTTGAGGGGTGTGAGGTACGGTTAATCTGCGACGAATACCGAAATTCTTTAGTAGGCGATCCATTTCGTCGTTGCAATATTCCGTGCCGTTGTCGGATTGTAGAGCCTTTAGTTTTCGACCTGTTTGTGTTTCTGCAAATTGCTTATACTCAGCGAATTTTGCGACAGCCTCATTCTTGCTTCGAAGGAAGTAGACTTCATACCATCGACTGTATTCATCGGTGAATGCGATGAAATATCGGGCACCACTCTTTGATTCTGTCCTCATTGGGCCGCAAATATCGCTGTGAACCACGTCGAGGATGCCGATTGCATTCTGAGTACGGGTAGAAAATGGAGTACTCGTCATTTTTCCCGCTGCGCAAGTTTTACAGGTTCTAGGTTTCCCATTTTGTTTAAATTTCATACCATCCACGAATTGTTTGTTTTTCATTCTCAACAAATCTTTGTGGTTAATATGCCCAAGACGTTCGTGCCAGATGTCTATTTCGTCACGAGTGTCGTCTGCGAGAGCGCAGGTTTGTTGGACTTCTCCGTTTAGAAAGAATAAGTCTCCTTCTCGTTCAGCCATTAGTTTGAATGTACCTTGCGCGTCTCTGACTATGGCGCGATTTTTGGTCAACAATACTTGTCTACAATCTTAGACACAGACATCAGATTTGTATTTAAATCTGGAACAAGTAGAGTGATCTCGAGTTTTATTGATTTACTCACGTGACCATCTGAAACTTCTATTCGCACATCGCCTTTGGTTTTTACTGGGATTGTGGACCCGCAAACTAGTTTCAATCCGCTTTGCGTTTCCTTATTGTTTATGAACAGTTCTTCGTTGCTGCATAAGTGAGATGTGCATCCGCTGTCTAAGCACCATCTGTTTCCGCTGATGTTATTTGTCGTTAATGTTGATGAATTCGCTGTTTCGTTGATGTAGTAGCTTTCTTCAACATAACTTGCATTTTGGTTGAAATTCTTCTTTTTCATGAAACAATCAGCTGCTTTGTGGCCTGATTTCTTACAATATCCGCATTTATTCTTCAGACGGTATGTTTGATTTCCATCTCGCTGACGTGTTTTTGTGACATGTTTCTGCGTATCGGAAATTGATTTGTTTTGAAGCTTAACATACATCGCACCGGAAACATGTGTGCCAGCTTTCTGCGATTTTCTGGCGTTGTCTTTCTCCACGATTTTAACTCGTAGCGATTCGGCGTCGGGAAGATTATCTCTGGACTCTATAGCAACCCTGAAGTTCTCGAAACTGTTTGGCAGGCTGCAGACCAACATGATGGTGAGAAGGTCGCCGTTAATATCAACTTCCATGGATTGTAGTTGTCTACGGTGTCAAAGAATTTGGACAAGTGCTCTCTGACGTCATCGTTTTCGGCCATTTTGTGATGCATCAAAATTTTTAGCAATGTTGCTTTTCGGGCGGGACCCTTTGATGCGAAAACAGATTCGAGTTTTTCCCAAACTGCTTTCGATGTGCTGTAACCACGTATTTGTTTCAGTTCAGTAGGACTAATAGATAATATTAAGTCAGACTTAGCTTTGCGATCTCCGGCCAACCATGCTTTGTGAGTGGCCTCCGAAGCGGTGAGTGCTGCTCCTTCTCCAGTGACCTTTGGTTCTGGACTATCGCCGCTGATGTAGCCCCATGCGTCGTTCTTTATTAGAAGTGCTTCAACTTGTATTTTCCACGTGTCATAATTGTCCCGTGTTAACATTTCGATTCTAGTAGAATTCGTGGATGCCATTTCGTTATTTGTTGTCTAAGTTCGTGTTTCTTTTTCACTATTTGCGACACATAAAAACGTAAATGTACTATGCGCGATTTTGACACACTTGTTTTACAGTTCACGTTATTTGAATTAATCTCGCGAACCTGGGCCCATAACCTGTTTGGATTCGGGGTAAAATAACTCTGTAAAGCAATAAATTACTTGTTAAACACAGGTCTTTATTCAGTAAAAGCACATGTATATTTTGTAATATACAAGATGGCGATATTTACATTCTTGTTTATATATTATTGATTATATTACACAACATGAAAACATTTGGTATGTGAAAAATTCGAGATCGTCGTAAGGTGGCTCCCCCATCCATGGTGACGTGGAACTATTTGTATTATAGCGGAGCGCGGAAAATTGCAATATACCTAAAATGCCGGCAGTACATTCTCGCCGAGGCAAGGCGAGCGTAGACGAGCACGAGAGTGTACTAGCAGTACTCGGCTCGCCTCGTGGTGTCTCGCCTCGCCTCGTAGTCGCTCGCCTTCGTGTCGGTTTTTCTGGCGCGAGTCAAAGGAACCGAGCGGCGTGCGTAAGAATACACAGTACACTCTCGTTTGTCGTGTTGATCAGCCTATTAGCGTGCAAGCTAAAATAATATTAAGAATTATTTTATTATGCAAAATGGGAGAATGGAGTAATGAATTCGTTTTAAATTTTTTGGAAACTTATCAGAACGAGCATATTTTGTGGGACCCTGTGCATATATTTCATAAAGATAAAAAAATATTAATGATGCATGGATTCGTTTAAGTGAACTTCTAATATATATTAACATAATTATGCAATTGCACAATAAGCTGCAACAGCAGCAACTCAACCTCAACGTCGTTCATGACGGTTAATATTAGGTGCGTTCAATGAAGCTAGCAAATCGAGCAAAGCGGAAGTAAAATGTACTGAACGGCTTGCTAACTTAGCATTTGCTCGTTTTGCTAAGTAAGCAAAGCAAGCGACTATTTTCTCGCTTGTTTTGCTGCATGTAAAAATATGGCGCACAAATTCAAATATCATTTGTAATATTTGAATATATTTTCAATGAAAATTAATGAATTACGTAAAAGTAACATAACATATTTGTACTTGAGTTTACTTGCGTGGAATATCCTAATAAAATTAAATTATACATGTAATTAATACCATTGAGAGTTTATTTTCTATTTATTATTTATCTGACACTGCTTTCAATATATCAGTGTTCTATTCTATGCAAAAATTCAATATTTGAAAGTTTTCAATTTTCGTAACCTCACTGACCGACAGTCATCTGACAGTTCAATCGTAGCAAAACAAGCAGATCGTTCAATGCACGCTCTAGCAGATAGCAAATGCTAAGTAAGCATTTGCTCGATCTGCTAGCTTCATTGAACGCACCTAATGATTATTGCGCATGCGTATTGTGTAATCCGAGACGAGGCAAATCGAGAGTGTACTGCACTCCACTCGTGCTTCCTCGCCATAACAAAAGTCTCGCCGAGACATTCGGCGAGCGGCCTCGGCGAGAGTGTACTGCCAGCATTAACAAATACTGATCTGAATTCGAAAGAACATGCAATTTACTGATCCATATAACATGGATCTGATCAAAAGCAGCGAAAGAATGCGACTATAGAGTTAAATTTACATAGAGGGAGCGTAAAGTATGATTGTAGGCAATGACCTTGATGCCTACTGGCGGAGGGGAATGAAGCGTCAACCATATTGTGCAGCCCCATTTTAGCGCGTTATTCAAATGTTTCCATTTTACACCTTTTTGTAAAATAAAGTTATACTGGAATAATAAAACAATAGTAATAGTGTAATTTACTTGAATAAATCCAACGTAGGAAACAAATAATATCTACCGTAATACAAGATAATTCTGTAACTAAAATAAAATACATAATTATTTTTTAAATTTAAAGAAATACAATAAATATAAAAATTTGAAAATAATAACCTTCGAACAGAATTAATTTGTTATATTGTTGTCGTCGACTTTGTGATGAATCTTTTATATTTTTTGCAATGTAGTTTAGTCGTATGGAAATATATCTTTCTGAAATAGCTTTAATCAAATAAATAATATGGTTTTAAAAATATCCTTTCGCTTGTTACATATTAGCTTACGTGAAAAAAGTTTTAAAACATACCGTGTATGTAGGCCTTAAAATAGCAGGAATAGCATATTCACGTAATCGTACATAAACTAAGGAAGTACGATCGAAACTATCTTCTGGAAAATGTTCTGAACATAAAACGCTTCCTCTTGACGGATTCCATCCAATTCTTTGTATCGCTTTTAACCAAGCATTTCTTTTTCCAAGTTTTTCGGAAATCTTAATACAAAAATTTAAAAATAACAGGAAACTACTTATTTCGAAAGAACACTTTATTATGAAAATACTTACGCAAGGTTATTTTTCTTTTCCTTTCAATAACTTTTTGCGCAGCTGATTTCCTTCCAGTACGATTAATGCAGCCCAACACAGAGCACAATGGCATATTTATAAATAAAATTTAATAAATATACCCAGAAAAGTTCAAACAAATTTGAAATAGCACCCGTTAACGTAAGCAAAACTAAACAACGAATCCGAAACGGCACTGTACAAGATGGCGGACCATTTCCCCGCATGGCTTCAAGATTTCAGGCTTACGCTCCCTCTAGTAAATATTCTTAACTCTATGGTACAAACATACAAATTATCAGTGTTGCCAAGTGTAGCAACAAATAAACGAATAATATAAGGTAGATATACATTATTCATACGATAAATAATGAACTCTACTATACATCTTAATAATAATTGTACAAATCCATACACTTTTTGACAATTAAAAATGACTGAAATTTTATTTCAATTTTCCATGTTAGTGATTTTAATGCAGTCAGGTTTTTCCCCTAAGTGATGACGTGCTTTGGCTGCATGTCCAATTTGAGTATAGGTGTCGAACATCTGGGCGATAAAATAATAGGTTGATCAAAAATATGCAATGTAAATAAAAATTGCTCACAAAAATTGCAGAAAGTTGTCCTTAGTCCGAGTTTAGCGAGCGTGAGTTTTATGCCTGAAGTTAGATTAGCAAGTACGATTCTGATTCTTACAATAATCTTCGTAACAAATCTCCTGCTGTGGTCCTCTCTATCCTAAACACACTATATGAAATCATTTAATTGATTTATATTCACGTATTATTTATTCATTTGGTTTATGTACTCGTGCATAATGTTAACGTCATATTATTTTATAAATAATTGCAGTTATCTACAGTAGTGCCCTTACAATCATTTGGAATCATTTATGGCAAATTTTTAGCATCTTTAAAAGATGAAGCAAGTGCAACAGCTAATATAAATGGCATATTTAACGCAGCATATAATTTTATGGGTAAGTAGGTGCCTACTCGAAATTTTTATGAAATATGATTAGATTACGAAAACATTATAGGTTCTAATTAAAAATAATAAAAAAATATCCTTTAACCCTAATATTATAATATAAACTATAAACGTATTTTGAGAACTAAGTTCTCATCATCAGTAGTACAAATGTAAACAGAGTCGCTAAGATTACTCAACATGTGAACCATATCAGAGGTCCTAACAACTTCATAGTTTATTTTTTTACCTTTCGTCACCTATAGGTAAGGAAGGTATTGTCTTTGGTCAAAAAATTCGGTGGTGAGTTTTCATTGAATAAACACGTTTTAGGGTCTTTACAATATGATTTTACTATTTTTACAATGATGTCTGTATGTGTGTTAGTGTGTGCGTGTGTTAGTGTGTGCGTGTGTGTGTATGTGACCGCGGTTTCGTCAACGATATCTCCAATACTAGAATTCCAAAAATTACAATTCTTGCGTACCTATTCCTCTTCCTTACAACCATATGCAGACTTGTTTAGATTTTGGTTATAATTGGTCAACCGGAAGTATCCTCATTTGAAGATTTTAACAGTTTTTCTTGAAAATATATTATTCTCTATACGATTTGATTGCATTTTATATTTCATATTCAACAGATATAGAGTTAAAGAATTATAAAGATTGTAATAATTATAAAATTTCATATATCAGCCAGCTGTGCTAACTTAACCATGGAAACTGCTAATATATTCAGGTAATTCAAATTGACAGATGTCAATATCAATAAAAAGTAAATGATGAAAGAATAAGGGAAATAACTCTAGTGTTGGGCGTTTCTAGAAAGATATAAAAGCGACGATTACATTGGTTTGAACATGTCATCAGGAGAGATGAGTATATTGGAAGAATGAATAGTTTATAACAGAAGGTGGAAGAAACATAGGAAGACCAAATATAATATGAAAGGAGAGAAAAGGATCTGAATGAGGACGACATACAAAACAAAAATTAGTGGAAGAAAAAAATAAAAAATAGCGACCCCCTAACGAATGGGAAAAACTACAGAAGAAGAACATGTTAGTGCCAAGTGCAATTCGCATAGTTTGTTTATGAAATAATTTAACTGGAAATATAGGATCTTTTGCAAAAAAAAATTATGTGTTGGGCGCGTGCAGTGACGTGACTTTGCTGACTTTGGCAAGCAGATATTTGGACCCGTGTCAAAATGACAGCTATTAATTACGTCCATAACTTACAAATGCCATAATTTTTCATTCAAAGTTTATGATTTTCTCATTTCATGTGTTTTATTTATTATCAGGGATGTGGAATTCAGTTGCCGAGAAAAGGAATCATAAAATACCAAAAAAAGAAAATTTGAATGAAAAATTTTGACGTGAGGATAACCCGCAAAATAGAAATGAATGGAAGAAAAAAAAATAGCGACCCCTAACGAATGGGAAAAGCTAAAGAAGAAGGAAATGTCAGTGTCAAGTGCCATTTGCATGAAATAATATTACTGGAAATTTATAATCTTTTGGCAAGAAAATTTATGTATGGAATTTGTACATAATACACAGGATTGACGGAAGGTATTGTGCTGGCCACATCAGATTTTTTTAAATTATTTTAGTTTTAGTTATAATTTAACCTCTCCTATTGTTAATCATTATGGGTTCTTTTAAAATGGATGAATTTTGTTTCAAAATGAAAATATATCTGTACCTAAATAATAGACAAAATCGCAACAAAAGCTGCCACTCTTATGTATAACGTTATAACCAACAAAAATAGATGGGATATTGTTAGTTTTTTACCTTCCGTCACCTATAGGTAAGGAAGGTATTGTCTTTGGTCAAAAAATCGATTATTTGACGTATGTCTTTGTAATTTATGTTGAGTGACAGATAAGCGTGACATTACTTTCTAACACAAACACTACAAATAATAATGACGTATGTCGTAGAAATACAGATATCTAATTATCTACTACACTGCCCTCTGTGCTTTACCCAGTGACGTTGACCTTTAAATTAAAATATTATTCCATGCTTTATGTCAAGTCTATGTTTTTGTTTTGTAAAAACAATGGCGAAGAATATAAATATTTAAGAAATGCATTATTTAAAATGTATCCATAAATATTTCTTGTTGCACGCCTATGCGTACGAAATGCAGTGAAGTTATCTGCAAGCAATACTACATCAGACGACTTATTCGTGACCTTGAATAGTCATCTTTCGTGAACCAAACTATACTACATTATTAATGCACTATGTGATTTTGAGAAACAAAAATAGGCCGTATTGCAGAACTTACAAAAAGTAATTTTAGTTCTACGTTCAATAAAATGTTGAGAGCTATGTACCTAACCTACTAATAAAAACAAAACAATTACTAAGCAAACATTTACTCTTTTAATGGCCGATTGCTCCGACGTAATTTAAATATTAAACTTGGCTTAAATTGTCAATATTGCATCTAAATGAAATGTCTAATGAATTATTCGAGTAATATAATATATTGCTATCAAAATTTCGATTTGCATTTTTTTTTGTTTAAATCTAGCTTAAAATTTAAAGCTGGCCATTAATATAGCAAGTATAGTTTGGTTGATTAAATTTCATCGGAGAAAAAATATTTTATATATTATATATAACCCTTATAAAAATCACATTTATTATATTTGTCGTGTAACACTCAACTACGTCATGTGGCTTGTGGTATAACTTGTACGCCTTTATTTAATTTAATTATTACAGGTCTCGTTGCAAATCATTTAATGAAGTCTCATTCAAGTAGATTTGTTGGAATATTAGGAAGTGTATTATACTCTATTGGCAACTTTTTGACAATATTTGCTTCTTCACTAGAAGTTTTGATTGTCACTATAGGAGTATTACAAGGTAAAGATAGAAAATAAAATAAAAGGAAAGAATGGTATTTAAAACATAAATGTGGTCATATACCATTTTTTTATTTTTTCATTTTTTTTCTGAACTAAGAATTTTATTGAAAACGTAACTTAAAACGTAATAAGCGAGATATGAATTTTTAAAGTTACGAATTTGATGCGTGACGTAGCAGGTCTTCACCCGTGGTCGACAATTGGTAGGTGTAGAGTACAAATGTTTCACGTTAGCATAGCTGAAATATTTTTATATACAGGATGTCTGGGAAGACTCCCCCCCCTTTAACTTTTTTATTATAAGTAATAGAAAAAAAAATGGCTCATATAAAAGTTTTATTATTTTAAATATACTATTTTACGACAGATGTACATATTTTTTATAAAGTCAGGTTTACAGCCAGTGCCGGATTACCCAATAGGCAGAGTAGGCAATTGCCTATGGGCCCCGAGCCTTTTAGGGGCCCCGAGAGAATTGAATAAAATAATATTATAATTGAATAAAATAATTTTATTCATATTATAATATATATAAACTTATAGAAACGATGTTCCCACTACTTAGTTCAGAGTTATTCCATAGAGTGCGCGCCCGAGAAACCCTGCTATCTAATTTACACATTTGCCATTACGAAAATTATGTACCTACATACATATATCTTTATTAGTCACCCTATTGCTATAGGAGCGCATGCAGGAATAATTTGGCTACTAGCACTAATAGGGTAGAGCGGTATTTCAAAAACAAAACTTCATGTTGCATTTACTGTGAATACAATTATTTTTGTGGCATTAAATGGGGTTTTAGAAAAAAAACAATGTAAATCGCTAAATATTAACCACAGAGAAATCTGTATAAAATAAAAATTGCTTTGTATTTCGAATAGTTATATTTAGGGCCAGGGCCAACTAGTGTGCCTGTGCAGATTGTGCACCGCAAAAATGCGTCTCGTCAAGAGAGTGTCAGATCGAAACAATAATTAATATTACCGTTTTATTAAAGTTTAGAAACAAATACGTAAATATTTAATAGCAAACAAAGGAATCCTTAATTATACAGAAGAAAATTTGATTACAACAAAGAAATGCTTATTTACAATAATGGAAACAAGATTACAATAATAAAAAATATTAATCAGTATTACAGAACCCAATTCTAACAACTCGATGGGACAAAATAAATTGTTAGCGCAATCTATATTTTACATTGAAAGTGATTTAGTACAATAATTTGTTATTATCATATTATTATTCACGGCAATAGGCCTATTTCTGGGTGTTCTGGGTTGCTTATTTATATTTTATATTAATTGGTTCAAAAGTTTGTTAATTTTTTTAATTAAAATTGTCGGCTGGTAAAATCGTAAACTTATTAGAAGGGGGGGGGGGCTCGGAGGGGCCCCAAATTTTGACTGCCTAAGGGCCTCCATATGGTTTAATCCGGCACTGTTTACAGCTACGACTATCAACTTTTATTTTATATATAAATAGCAACCTATAATTATTTTACTAAAATATAAACCGCAATTTTTGTCTCTCTTCAACGATGTATTAGTTTTTATTAATGTATTTGAAAAAAATCGAGAAAAATGAGATAATTGAGATTATGGCAAATAATTTTTATTCAAATATTATAGGTGGCTACGTGAAAATAAACAAAATGTAACAATGTTAATATCAACAATGTATACATTTGTTTGTTAGTTATTTATTATTTCTTACTTATTATTTACTTGTTTATTATTTATTTTCACATAGCCACCTAGAATATTTGAATAAAAATTATTTCTCATATATCTGAATTATCTTATTTTTCTCGAACTTTTTCATATGCATTAATAAAATCTAATACATCATTGAAAAGACAAAATTAAAGGGGGAGGGGCGTCTTCCCACACTCATCCTTTATAAACTTATACGTTATATTCGTGAAGAAATTATTATTAAGCATAAATAATGCTAGAATATTGCAAGAGAAACGGGTAAGTTGATTGCAAAATCGCTTGTCTCCACACAAATTGAGTATGCAATGTTCTTTAAATTAAAATACATATTTTAAAAGTAATTTTGGTTTCACAAATATGCAACATACAACTTTGTCTTTCTTTTATTTTTAATTTATATTGATATCGCCGATATTTTTCAACAATGTATTAGTTTTTATTATAAAGAACTTAATATCATTGCATCCCTACAAAACAAAGCTTCTTGTACCAAAAGTTCTTTGCAAAACATGTTTGGATTGAAAAGAAACAATAGTTTGAAAATAACAATTTTCATTGTGACCCAAGAAAATATTGAAAAGTACCAAATCATAAAAATTATAAAAATACTTACTAATGTACCTTGATTTTACTCTAGCACGTATTTTTTATGTGGGATGTCTTTGATAATTTTATATTTTTATATTAGAGCTTAGATACATATGTAAGTTATTCCGTTTGCAGGAATAGGATTCGGCCTCATGTTTCCTGCAATGCTATCCACATTCAACAGTTACTTTATCCAGAAGAAGACCATGATGATGAGCATTGCTTTAACGCTAGCAGGAGTTGGAATGATAATATATCCTGTTCTACTTACAGAGTTGAAAAATTCTTTCGGATACCGGGGAACTGTTGCAATTGTAACAGCGTTGAGTCTTCATGCATTTCTAGCGATGCTAACTCTACAACCAGTGGAATGGCACATGGTAAAAGTATCAATACCAACTGAAGAAATATTATGTACGTTAATAGCAATTTTATAAAAATTAGAAAAGCTGCTACAGAGCAGAACGCGGGATCGTTTAAAAAACATTAAAATCCCGGTTACGCAATTTCTCTAAATACACCTCAACATTGCTTAAGAAGGTTGTAACAGAACTAATGAGTCAAAATAAAAATTTGTTTTTTTTCATTTTAACTTCTAAAATAATTGCAAAAACGTATAATTTTAATTACCTCCTTAACCTAGTACCTAACACACAAAACTCACAATTGTGAAACTCAAGTCGAGTTTTGTGCGCTAGGTTAGGTTATTATTGTTATATTTACAGAAATATACAAGATAAATAAGCTGTTCAACAACAGTCTCGCGTTTGGGTTTTCTATTATATTATGTTTCTAGAATTAAACCACGCCTCATCGGATTTACATTTTTTCTAAAACTATCCCGTGAACAGGGTCAATGGTTTTATATTTTTGTACAATTTTTTTGAAATTTCGATCTTTTAAGAACATACGTATCCATGTATCGATTTGTAAATGGTTAGTGAAAGATTTATTAAAAAAACACACACACCGGCAAAATTAGAGGAACGCCAAAAAAGTTATGTATTTCAAAAAATATGAACTCTATGTCTTTCATATTTGTGTTGGTAATTCTACATCTTCAAGAAATAACAAATGATGATATAACTTCTAAATATAGCCCCCTACTAAAGAGTGATTATCATTTGTTGAGGCGTTAAATATTTCTCAATCTTTAATTTTATTAAATATGGGTGTTTAATTCGTGTTCACTATAGATCAAGGGTTAACAATAATTTCTGCTTTTGTTGTCGTTTCAATTTTAAGTATTTAAAGTAAAAAAATAATTTTAAGAAAAGGGAAATTATTATTTTTAAGTAATAATTAATAATTTATAAACAGTGAAAAACTTAGATTAATTAAAACACTAAATTGATTTAGGAAATTATTTTAGTTTAATTATTTAAATAAAATGAAAAAGATGATTCTTTATAGTTTTGTCATCCGCAAAGAAAGATGAAGAAAAAGTAAATATACCATCTCAAAATTTACCAGTTACTACAGCAAGAAATGAACAATCCCATTTTAAAAAATGTTGGTTAGTAAGTTATCATAAACTTATATTTTAATAAAATAAATAATATTATTTTCTTAGGATAACAGTATCCAACTTTCTAGAATTTTCTCTTCTAAAAGATGCAGTATATATGAACATTGCTATAGGTATTGCAATGGCATTCTCAGCCGAAGTGATGTTCTTATCAATGTTGCCTATGTTCTTGCGACATATGAGTTACAGTGATGAAAAAATAGCATTAATTATGGCAGTTTTCATGGGTTCGGATTTGGCCGGACGAATATCTTTATCAGTATTTACTGCTTTCTTTAAAATGAGTAATAGGAAGATTTTTTTCTGTGGAATCTGCTTACTAACAACTCTTAGATTAGGTAATGCTTAGATGTGACGGATTTAGGACCGGTATTTTCTTCTCTGAAGAGATTTATGTCATTTGTGTAATTGTGTTACTTGGTTGTTAAACTGTCTATTAACGTAACTGTCAGTTAAAACGAAAATTCTAGCATTGATATCCGGAAGTTGTAAAAAATACACGTCAATTTTTCAATTATTTTGAAATGTCAATATGACAAATATTCAAATTATGTGCTTTATTCCTCATGTTTATTACATTAGAGAAAAGTAAACCGTATTAAGAACGATACACTAACGTTATCTGTATGTATGTATTAATAATAAATAGGGGAACGCCAATACAGCTGTATTTCAAATAGTATGAACCCTCTGTCTTTCATATTTATTTTGGTAATTCTACATCTTCATGAAATAACTAATGATGATATAACACCCGGAGATAGCCACCTACGAAAGATTATCATTTATCGAGGTGTTAAATATTAATCTGTCTTTAGTTTTATTAAATATGGGTGTTTAATTCGTGTTCACTATAGATCAATGTTTAACAATCATTTCTGCTTTTATGTGTGTGTGCGTGTGAGTGGGAGCGCGCGCGGGTGTGTGTGTGTAACGATCGCATAACTTCAGTATCATAATTCTAAAAAAAAATATTTTTTTCGTATTCCTCAAGTTTACATCCAAAAGAAGAGGTGATTAGATTTTGATTATAATTGGTCAACCGGAAGTATCCTCATTTGAAGATTGTAACAGTTTTTCTTGAAAAAACGTAGTTAAAAATCATTTTTTGACATTATTATAAATATTAAAGAATATTATATTCTCTATACGGTTTGATTGCATTTTATACTTCATATTCAATCGATATAGTTAAAAAATTACAAAGAAATTAAATTTTATAAATCAGTCAGCTACGCTATTACCATGGAAACAGCAACTATTGGTATTAAGATAATTCTGAGTAACAGATGTCAGTGTCAAGTGTAACTTACACATAGTACGTTTGTGTTATGATTGAACTGGAGATATAGAATTTTTGCAAGAAACTATCTGTATGGAATTTGTACAAAATACACAGAACTAATGAAAGGTAATGTACTTGAAATATAAAATCTTTTGCAAGAAACTTTCTGTATGGAATTTATACAAAATACATAGAATTGGCGGAAGGTAATGTGCTGGCCATATTACATTTTTTTAATTTCAGGATTTATTATAATTTCTGGACCTTGGATTCCAACAATACTAGTAGCAGCTTTACTAGGGTACCTCCGTTGCTTAACACAAGTAATGTTTCCTTTAGTATTAGCAGAATATTCTCAAGTTAGATTTCCTGCAGCTTTTGGGGTCTATTTGCCCATATCTGGGATTGTGAATTTTATTTCGGGACAGGTTGCAAGTAAGATATTTATTAAGATAGGTACAGCAAGAACCAAGAACAGAATATCAAGAAAATATATTCCAGGTTTAATAGCACTAAATACAACAGGAGACATTTGGCTGCAGCTTTTTCTGACATTTCAAGGATTTATATGTGTTATATGTTGGAGTATTGAAATAATTTGTAACAAAACAAATAAATCATTATAAGTTAAACTTTGTAGATATATCAGACACATATACGAAACTAATACGCCACAAAGATAGAGCAGATATCATCAAAAGTAAATTTTGATTGTTATCTTTATCGCTCATTTTATATTTCTGACATCATACTAGTGTAGGAATTTTCAATTTAACTACCCTTAGCACGTAATAATAGCCACACTCATTCTGAATCAGAATAATACTTCTATTGTATATTCAATACATTTTTGCTAGTATTATGCTGTTCATATTTGCTTGGCCAGTCTATATGTGGCTAAATAGGGAAGTTGCACGATTTTTATATTTATAAAATAATATTATATCCTCGTAATTTTGCTTATATAAACATTATTTATTGGAAGATAAAAGATGTGCAAATTTTCAAATATATTACGTGATTAAAAACAGAGTGTGACGTCAAAAGGCACTCGCGGCAGCGCATCCAAGGAAACAGCTTCTAATATGAAACACAAAAGCATATATCAAGTTTTGTTTACAAACGACGGATATAGAGAAACATGCACGTGATGAACAAGAAAAGTTGCTTGTGTTCAGGCAGCCAGTAGAAATAAGTGCCTTCTTACGTCATAAGGGTAGGGGGCAGTTTTTGTCTAGTTTCTAGCAAGATTCTTTTTAATTTAATATTTAAAAGAAATTAAAAAAAAAATCAGTTTAGTATAAATTAATTTGTATAATCTTTCACATAAAATAATAATAAAAAAATGCGCAACCACCCCATTGAGTAGTTCAGCGTTAGCGTTTTTGTACTTATATGCTTTGTACTCGACGAGGTAAAATGATAATTGTGAGAAACAGGAATGCCATGTGTGATAGTTTTAGCTAAAAATTGAGTCTTTTTATAAATGGAAAAGAGTATAATTATCAATTTTATACCATAAAATATATGTTCCGCATGTTAAAATTGTTTGAACGATGATAAGTAATAAACTTTTTGGTTAGTATCTTGAATGGTATCGAGTATAAAAATGTGAATAGTTGTAGGTGAAAATTAACTGTTTTAAATATCCTTGTAGGCAAAAAAAATGTTTTATTGTTAATTTTATATTGTGAAATATGCATTTGGTAAGTTTGAATTGTTTCAAAATATATAAATTCTTGTCAAATGGATAGTGAATTCGATTATATAAGAGTTAGAAATATAGGTAGGTTTGAAACATATTGTAATGTTTATTTATATGGGTGAAGTGTAAAACTCAGAGAAATATTATTAATTAAAATAATACGTTTATTAAACGATAAATAATAAGATAAATATTAAAAAGATAACAAAAATAACTAACACTATGAATAAATAATTATAAACACTAATTTAAGACTAAGAATATTATTAAATGCTTGAACACTAAGATTATTTATTTAATTAATTAATATTTATATCACTATGTATATTTATTTATATAACTACATTTATTTATGTTCATAACTTATAGATTGTTTATTTATATCACCCAATGTTCATTGCTCGTTGTTTCTATATATCAGACTATATCCGTTGGCTGTGGGCGACGGGTTTATATAGCGCGATGTCGTTCTCGAACTTTCTGACGCCACAATGACAATGGATATACAGGATCCAAGTCACCGGTGTAATAAACACGTCTAGCCGTATGGGTATTTCCGCCGCCGGGGATTACGTCATCGCTCGGGAATATTCCACCAGTAGCGGCGCTCGTATACTCTTAAGTCAGGGATGCACGTTACACTGCCCCCTCCTTAAGACTGTTTCGTCCCGGAACAGTTCTTGATGGCGAAATCTACAGGTATTAATTTAGAAGTCTTGAAGAAGTGACAGTCGATGGTCCGCTGGAATTCTTCTCTCTGTCCGTTAAAGTTAAAGCTGCAGACGAGAATTTCAATACCGGTATAGCGGAAGAGGATCTCTAACATGTTCCCCAATTTTGCATGTAAATAATATTCCAATAGTCCCATCAGATTACATAACATTCTTAAGAATAATATTTGATAACAAGTTAACGTGGAAAAGACACATAGAAAATCTAAAAAGTAAAAATAATAAAAATTATACAGAATACAATTATGCGACACTTGGTGAAACTGTTCTAAATAATAATGTTACAGTATTTACAACACTTGGCACGTTTCACAAGATTTCATTCTCTGAATCAACCTCTCGGTCATTTATCAGAGACTGGCCCACTCAACCAGAACCACAGACCAGGGGCGCGCCGTCCATGTGTCGAATGTGTCAGCGAACACAGGCGCCAGGAGGCCAATGTATATAAATTCAAAATTCGTTACAGGTTGCGATTAAAATAATTCAATATCGCCTTATTTTATTATTTTAGTAACTTATTTACGATCTCAGTAATTATTCTTGTTCTAACATGAATAGTTCGTATAGTCGTGTTATATCATGTATACAGTGGACTCTTCATATTAAATCGCCGATGGATATATAGCCGAGGGACAGCGCGGGCGACTGGCGGCGGAAATTTGTCCACGCGCAAATTTACAAAATGAAGCGTTCTAACTCGTTTAGTCTTGTTAAAACATGCATTACTTGAAATCGTCTATGAATGAACAAACATATTATTTGCTTCATTCTCCTTCAGCAAGCAGTACTGTACTAGTGTAGAATTTATGTACCTTGTATTTTTAAAATATTTGTGAGTGAATGTGAATTTAAGAATATCAAGAACATTAAAGGTAAGCTATTTTGCATTTAAAATAAACATACATACATAACAATACGCATTTCCCAATAGGGGTAGCGATCATGTTTGCAAAATCTAGAAAAAAAGCAATAAAAGCAAAATTATTCGAAAATGTTACTTCATACTTTCCTATAATTAAAGCAAAACTAAAGCAAATAACGCAAACAAGACTTTTGGTAATAGAATAATTACATTTATTGAATATTTTTATTCAGATGTCTCAAGAAAGAAAGAAAAAGAAACTCTCCGGGCATCAAAATTTAATTAATAAAAAAAGACGCCAAGAAGAACAAGAGAAAAATGCTTCAAGATTAACACAGTATTTTACGAAACAAACGACCAGAACTGACCAAGATTATCTGCCAAATTCAACACTTGTTGCAGTGTAGTTGAATTCAATATACCCAGTCAGCCAGGACCAACTCCCAGTAAAGATAATCAAATCGTTGAAGAAATTACCTCTGTTTTTGGATCTGGGGACTATACTGAAGAGACAGGTACGGATACAATAAATAAATGTGCATTTGATGACCCAGGGCTTTGGCCGGAACCAATATCTCACATATCTAGGCAAGCTATTATAAAAACGGGTCCTAAACAAATAAAAAACTTTAATTTTCCGCGCGATTTGTTGGGTCGAAAAAAGTTACTATACGAGGTGTGTTCAAAAACTATCGCGAATTTTGAATTTTCGCGGGTTACGTATATTCGAATTTCGATCTTTTTGTGGCTTTATGTTGGTACTCATGTCTCTCACTTATGTCGACAAGCTCGGCCGTTTTGAATGTTCACTTACTTGTTGACAGCTGCTTTGCTTGCACGTGTTTTGGATCGTCTTCGATTTTTACCTATTGTGCTTATTCGTTAAAAACTGACTATGAATTTTTTGACCAAGACAATATCTTTCTTATCTAAAGGCGACGGAACGTAGAAAAAAATAATTCATTTAAAATTTGTCATTGTCATAAAATGTTTTTATCAAAGAAGTTATTTCATTTCTACGAGTAGAAATGAAATAATTGTCTTGGTCAAAAAATTCATAGTCAGTTTTTAACGAATAAGCACATTAGGTAAAAATCGAAGACGATCCAAAACACGTGCAAGCAAAGCAGCTGTCAACAAGTAAGTGAACATTCAAAATGGCCGAGCTTGTCGACATAAGTGAGAGACATGAGTACCAACATAAAGCCACAAAAAGATCGAAATTCGAATATACGTAACCCGCGAAAATTCAAAATTCGCGAAAGTTTTTGAACACACCTCGTAAGAGAAACTTAAAAAATGGTGAAGAATGTAATAGAAATTGGTTGATTTACTCAATTACAAAAAATAATGTTTATTGCTTTTGTTATAAACTTTTCGAACCTTCTCAGCAAAACAGATTTATTCAGGGATTTAATGACTGGCATCATATAGTAATGTACCTGAACCGCCATGAAAAAACTTCCACTCACTTTACTAACTATAAAAAATGGACAGAGTTGCTTCTATCGTTCAAAAATAAAACTACTGTTGATTATTTACAGCAAACAATATTAGACATTGAAAGTAAACGATGGTATGAAGTAATAAAGCGAATAATTTATGTAATTCAATTTTTATGTAAACAAAATTTAGCACTTCGAGGCAAAAGCAATAATCTTTACAATCGCAACAATGGTAATTTTTTAAAATGTATTGAAATGCTAGAAAAGTTTGATCCTATTATATCGGAACACACAAGACGTATAAATAGCGATTCTGAATTTCACAAAATACCAACATATCTAGGAGACAAAATCCAAAATGAAATACTTTCCTTAATGGCTTTTAATATTAAAAATCATATTATAAATTTATGTCGACAAAATAAATATTTTTCAATAATATTAGATTGCACTCCGGATGTTTCTCATATTGAGCAAATAAGTGTAATAATTCGATTCTTTCATTTCAATTTAGCATTAGGATCGACTGAAATACATGAACATTTTTTAGCATTTTATCCAATTTTAGATGTTACAGGGGCTGGATTAACAACATTTCTTATTGATCTATTAAAAACATTAAATTTAGACATAAATAATATAAGAGGCCAAGGCTATGATAATGGCTCTAACATGCGCGGCAAAAATATTGGCCTACAAAAAAGAATTTTAGATTTGAACCCGCGAGCTTTTTATGTTCCTTGTGCGAATCACAGCCTGAATCTAATTGTAAATGATGCCGCTAATATCAACCATGAAACAGTATTTTTTTTTAATATAGTACAAGAATTATACAAATTTTTCTCAGCGTCTACTAATCGATGGAATATCTTAATCAAGCATGTTACTAATTTAACTTTAAAGCCCTTATCCGAAACACGCTGGTCAAGTAGAATTGATGCCATAAAGCCGCTCTATAAATATTTACCAGAAGTTTTTGATGCATTATTTGAAATTTGCAATGACCACACAAGAGTCGACGAACAATCTAAATACCAAGCAAAATGTCTGGGAGAAAAAAATCTACATTTACATTAATTTGCTCCGTTAAAGTGTGGTATGATATTTTAAATCAAGTAAATTTGTGAGTAAAATGCTTCAATCTCAAACTACAAATTTGCAACTTGCTTTGGATGCATTAAACGAACTAAATACATTTTTAACTAATTATCGATCTGATGCTAGTTTTGCAGAAATTGTTGAAAGTTCCAAATTAATTGCAGAAAAGTTTGATATCGAAACTGAATTTCGTAGTGCGAGGCCATTAAGACGACGTAAAAAATCTACTCAATTTGATTATGAACATGAAGATCAACCTATAGTAAATCCTGAAAATTCATTCAAAGTAAATTTTTATTTCTGTATAATAGATCAAACTTTAATTTCGTTACAAGACAGATTTTCTTTATTAAAAGAACATATGGATTCATTCCAATTTTTATATTCATTAGATAATTTACAAAATAAAGAATACCTATTATCTTGCTGCAAAAAATTACAAGCGAAATTAACTCATGAAAATCAGTCCGATATTGACGCAGATGATTTATGTGAAGATATTTTACAATGTCAAGTATTTATTACGAATTCAAAAAAAGATATATCCCAAATAATTCAGTATATTTTATTTCAGTATGATTTAGTAGTTTATCCAAATTTTACTGTAGCACTCCGTATTCTTTTATCATTACCTGTGTCAGTTGCGTCCGCGGAACGGTCTTTTTCGAAATTAAAAATCATAAAGAGTTATTTACGCTCCATAATGGCGCAAAATAGATTATCAGATCTCGCAATAATTTCAATTGAGTCTGACATACTGGATAAACTTGATATTCATGATATTATCCAAACTTTTTCTTTGCTAAAAGTATAGGAAAGTAAAATTTATTTAATGACTTATTTACATTGTATTTAATTTACCGTATAATATGTATTATGTTTATATTATAAATATTATATTTTTCATTTATTATTGTTGTTTATCTGTTTTCTTGTGTTTGTAATTTTGTATTTTAAATAAAAAAGTCTACACAAACTATTTAAATCTTTGTGTGTTTTTTATTTCAATGCGTTAAGAATTTAAATGTCCCTAAACATAAGCCTAAAAATTATAGTATTTCAAATTAATTATTCATTATTTTTTTATTCATGACGTATTACTTAAAAATGCTACTAGAGAATTAAAAATTAAAATGTCCGAACCAATAGTTGTTGGGGCTCTTATCACCTAGGCATGCAAAATATTTATAATATTAGTTTTTGATATAAATGTTTTTAATTAATGGGGCGCCATCAAAAATTTTGACACAGGCGCCGCATGCTCCTGGCGTGCCCCTGCTACAGACGCGTTTCGCTCTTATTGGAGATCTTCAATGTAGCGTACTGACACCTCTAGGAGGCACTGAGAGGTTGAGCGGACGGATGATAAACATCCCACAAAGATATTAAGCCTGCAGAGGTAACTAACCACATGCAGAGCCATCTATCGAGAAAACCGCGAGCTCAGCTAGCAGAATAATAATAAAAATTGTACAAAATACAACTATGCGACACTTGGTGAAACTGTTCTAAATAATAATATTACAATATTTAAAACACTTGGCACGTTTCACAAGATTTCAGTCTCTGAATCAACCTCTCGGTCATTTATCAGAGACTGGCCCACTCAATCAGAACCACAGACGTGTTTCGCTCTAATTGGAGCTCTTCAGTGTGGTATACTGACACCTCAAGGAGACACTGAGAGGTTGCGCGGACGGATGATAACCATCCCACAAAGATATTAAAGGTGTACTGTAGACAGAAAAAGTGTTAAAAAAAATACTAAATAAGTTTTCTCAAAAATAAAATAAGTGGACATAATTGGAAATATCGGTTTTGTATTTTTCGAAAGTATACACTTGTAGCTCGAGAGCAGCGATGAGATTATTATAAATTTTCTCTTCCTTTTTGAGATTTTTAAATAAATAAAGAAGTAAAAATTGCCATTTTTCAGTCCCATTTTTCTATTAATAGGAGAATGATTTTATAAATAATCTTATCGCTGCCCTGTAGGGGATGGTTTTCTGAACCAATTTATATTAACAAAAACTTAATTATTTTATTAGTTATTACACATTAAAGGAAAAGAAAATTGAAAATTTTTTCACCGTCAAATGTCGCTGGTAGTGGTACATAGAGCATTTTAGAGGAACAAGCATCTCCCTTTCCCTTCGGCTCTTGTTGACCCATCCCACAGCATGAGGTGGGTTTTGTCGGAAAAGCCAATATTAGATAAACTAATCCTTTAACGCATTATTTCGTCTTTTCACTGTCTTATACTAGATTCAGCTATATAATCTTTCCAAAGTTTTAAACCAGACCAGAGATTTTTATAATAATAATCAATATACCTTTTTATTTTATGCAAAATAGGGTAACTTAATTTCATTATTTTTATAAAAATTATTATTATAACTATTATGTTGTTCATCTTTTAGGACGGCATCCATTTCCGTAGATATATAATATCAAAACTAAATCCTTAATACCTAAGTGACTAAAAATCACAATTAACTTTTTATTTAACAAAACAATAATAAATTATTTTTATATACCAGGTGTCTACTTGAAATCTGTTATATAGGTAATACAATATAATTGTTTTCATTTTGCTGTAGTTAGTTACCTATTCATTTTAGACAAAAATGTTTCAAATAAATGTTGTAGATAATATTTTTCTACACCTAAATCACTCATTAAATTTTATTTTACATATTTTAATACCCGTAAAATAGAATCTGAAAATTTATACATGTTGCTCATTTGTAGTAATAGCCATGAAATTGACATCAAATTACAAATAAAGTTTGTAGTCGAGGCGAAGGCCCAGGCCAGCAAATCAGATGAGGCTAAAAAGGAACTTTTAAGCTGATGTGCACACAATATTTTTTAGGCAACTATCACAAAATTATTAATTCTTATTTAAAAATATACTTCATATCTGATTGATTCATGTCAGTTGTAAAGTGCCATACTGTCATCTTGACAACTCACAAAACCATCTATATACTTACTGTCAACATATATTACAACCTAAAAATGAATATAAAATGACTACAAAAATTAATTTGTTGAGTAATAAACTGAGCGATGGCAATAGCAAAAATGATTTTACCAATGCTCCGCTTAAAATTTATGAAGTTGTATGTAATACAACATTTATTGGCTATTTAAACAAACTTTTGACAATTCTGTTCGTAAAGTTAAATGCGGCTGTAAAGTTAAAAGCGGCCGTGCAGTAAATGCGGCAGAAAAGTAGTCTTTGACAGATATCAAAATAAAAGTGATACTTTACGGTTGCCAAAGGACACGTAAAACAACTAGTTATGTAATAGCTGCCTAAAAAAATAGTTTATAGGGTTAGATACTAATTTATTTTAATTTTGTTATAAAATGAGATTTCGTGATGATTATATTACTATTACTTAATTGTGTTCTGTTTTCTTTCTAAGATTATTTCCTCACTTGGGCCCGCACATTCAAATATCTATATAAGAAAATAAATGATAATAAAATCTTTTTTTACAAATATTTTGGGCCCCCGATAATAATATATTCCCGAGACCCCGCAAAATCGCCAGCCAGCCATAGGGAGGGAAAACATATCTTATCAAAATATTCTGCGAAGATTTCATCCCAAACTGTATAGGTATATTTATGGAATATAAAATAAAAAAAATATATATATCATCACGGCATATTACCCGTTGCTGGGTGTGCCAATCTGCCTGGAATATCAGGTTAGAATATTTAATTTATTTGTATTTTTGTACAACAACAATATTATGTGAATGTGACATTAAATTAATGTAAGTATTACAATATATTGCTGATTGAAAAGTGAGTATTAACAAATAAAATAACATTAAAAAAATGTGTAATTGTAATAATAAGAATTTATAAATTTATAAGTATAATAATATTTTTATCACTTTACCGATATTATGTGGTTTATATAGTAAAGTTCTCTATAAAGGTTCCTAAATAATAATAATAAATAATAATTCATAGATGTATAAATATAATTAATGTATAAAATTACCAATAAATGTCTAATGTTTGAACTGTTATAAAAATTAGTTTACTGGGTTAGATACTAATTTATTTTTCCGTCGACCGTTTATTAATAGGCTATCTTAATGTATAGAAAATCATTCATTAATGACCCCTATTAATGCATGATTTTTTATTAATAAACGATTTATTGGGTGCGTTCACCACATGGAACACAGCATGTTGTAGCAAAAAGGTAGACAGAATTAAAAGTCATGCTTTTGACACTTACTAGCTAGGTATATTCACGTAGCATACCTTTAAAATGAATTTGAAAGAATAAAATTCCTCAAATAACATAAAAAACCGCTTGTGTTGTCTAGCATTAAGTAAACTGAACCCACCATTACTAACCTAAAAAAATTGTCATGGAATAAAATTAGATTTTCCATTTAAGTAAGATAAGGTCAACGAAAAAATATTGTAACTAACACGTGTGTTAATTGGCGATTAATGATCTCAACAATTAATGCGTGAGTGTAGCGAACGCGTTAAAATGTCTCGGTCATAAGAAAGATATTCATTTTTTTTTATTCATACATATTGATGAAATCAATGAAGTTGAGCATTTTTCAAACACGCTAAAAATGGGGGTTATATATATATATATATATATATATATATATATATATATATATATATATATACCCGTTTCTGGAAAAGATATAAATTAGATTGTTGTTAGTGTGATTGGTTCTTTGGATTTGGCTTCGGTTATTATACCGTGGATTGGTAATTTCAATTCCATTATAAAATAGGCGATTAGTAAAAAACTAAATTAATTAAAGTGTATCATTTTCATTTGCACGTTAGGTACAGTGGAAAAATTATTCACTTGTCACCTCAGTGATTATATGTATATTATATGTATATACTGAGATCGAACTCTGTTCACTGTTCAAAGCGTAATAATCACCAATCTCCTTAATTCACAGAAACTCAAAACGATGCACAAAATATCTTCAGTTTCACATCTAGAGTGGGGGAACGTTACAGTCCAGCCTACTTATTACCTCCCCCTTTACATTTGCAAAACCGTAGATGGTTAGGAAGCCTGACATATTCACTCTATATAGAATCTGGAATACCTCCAATAAGAATACGCAGAACCAAATATATATTAAAATATATAGCTAACCCATTACATCCTAATTACAATGAAATTTTTCATAATATAAGAAATGAGGCCATTTATGCTAAAAAACCTGTCTCTTATATATGCTCAATATTTACCGAAGGCATTAAAATATTTGATAAAATGACTGAAAATAAATATAAACCAATTTTAACAATCAAAAGTGAAACTATAAACATAATAACAGATAATAAAAACACGTAGTAATTGTGGAACTCTCCTCGGAGAGTATCCAACAATTATTAAACATGAGTAATGAAGACAACAATACACGAAAAATATTAACAATCCATGTGGGAGAAATCCAACAACTATTAACAATCCCTATGGGAGAAAATAACAATGACAACGGGAAACGGACCATCTCCATCCAATTACAAAATTACAAAGGTAAAAATCCATGTTACAGCATTCCAACCAAAAACCGATATGAACTTCTACCTAAAGAAGATATTTCTCAAAACACAACCCCTAACTCTCAACAAGATACTACCCTAAAGATATCACCAATCTTCTTAAAAGAAGTAACGAATTATCAAGCCATCATAGAAGACTTAACAAAAATTACTACAAGCACATTCAACACAAAACAATTAGGCAACAAAACTATAAAAATTAACATCACATCAAGCACAGATTATAGAAATGTAGTATGTAGTGAAATACTATAAGAATGAAAATCTACAATTTTATACATTCAAGTCACCAGACAAAAATATACTATCCGTAGTTATAAAAAGTGTTCCCACTTCACTCACAGAAGAAGAAATCAAAGGAGAATTAGAACAGATATTAGCAGTCCACAAAGTATCTAGACTATATAAAAACAAACAGCCGATGCCCTTAGTTGCTGTAGATATTATTCATACTGAAGAAGCTCCGCAATTATTCAATCTAACACAATTATTATACGCTATAGTCAAAGTAGAACCTAGACGCAAAAGCAATGATATCCCACAATGCAAACGATGCCAAAAGTATGGCCACGCCCAATTTTTTTGTGCATTTGAACCAAGATGCCACAAGTATGAAGGCAAACACCATTACATCGATTGCAACAAATCCCGTGAAACCAAACCAAAATATACAAATTGCGGAGGGGAGCATCCGGCAAATTTTAAAGGCTGTCCACACTACCAAAGCAACAATAATAAAATTACAAAAACCAATCAGCCTAACATCACACTCACACAAAACACTATAAACACAAACAATACCTTCAACCTCAGAATTTCCCCCACTACCCCGATCAGGAGCCACAACTCCAAATCCTAATTCAACGAGAGATTCACATAGTTATTCTCATACACTGTAACAACCAAACCCAACACCTAATAACAATGAATCAAATTGCACCCTAGAGTTCCTGAAACCGTACATTGACACTGAGACCATAAAATCATTCCTTACATCTCTTATCGCTGTAATATTATAAAATTCAATTAACAACAACCAAATATCTTACAACAATTAAAAATAATGAGCTGGAATGCAAACGGCATAAAAGAAAAAAGAGCCACATTCATTGACTTCCTTCAACGACATAATATTGACATAGCTTGCATTACTGAAACCCATCTAATACCTAAAGAAAAATTTAAGATACCAGGGTACAACATTATCCGTATAGATCGCAACGTACCCTTTGCATCAGACGTAGTAGCACTAATTATCAAAAAAAAAAAATCATGAATCAACTACGGGCGAACTAAACAACATGGAAGCAGTAGCATGCATAATAACAATACAAGAAAATAACAAAATGAAAATAATATCCGCCTACAATAGACCCAATAAACGTCTACTAGAAGAAGACAAGGTCACTCTTCAAAAGCAACATGACTACATTACTACTTGGAAATATCAACAGTAAAATATTTAATTGGGGATGACGAGCCACAAACCTCAATGGAACACGATATAATAAAATACTAGAAAACAATACAGAAATTAAAATATTAGCACCCAACGAACCAACCTACTATCCTCGAAGAACAGATCATCATCCAGATATACTTGATATTATGTTACACAAAAAAATTGCCCAACAAAAGAAAGCCAAGAAGTCGTTCATGAGTTTGACTCAGATCATATTTCTGTTATAGTAACTTCGGCTAATATAATACAAACTACAAATAGCACAACACTAATACAAGGCAAAGTGGATTGGGAAATATTCCAAAATAACATAAATAATCTTCTTCAGACGCCAAGCAAAATGGAAATCGATAAATAAATACTCAAATATACTAATTATCAGAAAAAGCAGTGAATTCCTCATACATCAAAACCAAACAACGAAGATTATATTGCAACTACACTCCAAACTATATTTCCAAACAAATAAAAGAAAAACACAGAATCAGAAGACTTTGGCAGAAGACCAGGAGCATAGAACACAAAAAAGAACTAAATAAACTAACACACTAGGTCAACAAAGAATTACACAAACACAGAATAAACTCATACAGAAACTATGTATCTACACTAATAGGGCTATTCTGTAAGATCGTTATGACATAACGAATCGGTAAAACGTTATATCGTCATGGTAATAACCAAAATCGTTTAATAGGCTTATTCTGTAAACGATCGTTATGACATTTTTCATTGTTAAATCGTTATCATAACAATAATCGTTAAAGTGGTATTCTGTAAACAATAATTTAATTCTACATAACGAAAAAATCTGTTGTGGCCAGCACAGTACCTCTCGCCACTTCCTTTTTTTGGTTACATAAGTATAGGGCGCGAACAGTAATGTTACATTTTTGGGCTTCACAAGCAGATGTGTGGGCCCGTTTCAGAATGATAATTAGTAATTATGTACATAGATGTCAAATGTTAGAATTTTTCATTAAAAATTTTAAGATTTTCTAAATTTACGTCAATTTATCACCAGGAGTTTAAAATTTACTTGTATGCCTTAGATATTTAACATTTAATTCTGCTCCACATGGAATTGGAAAATCACTAAATTTAGAATGAGAAATTTATACATAATTACTAGCTATCATTCTGACATGGGCCTCCATATCTGCTTGTCAAGGCCAACAAAATCATATGACTGCTCGCTCCCTATTGTATTTAACATTTCTTGTATACTCTACACCAAAAATTCTACTTACGCATATATCTATTCCATATATATTTAGATTGTTTAATTTTAAATTCATTTTTGATGAAGAAATTTTGTCCTCTTCTAATTTTTCGAAATGTTTCCAATTCTATTAATACATTAAGAAATAATATAATGTATGTACTTCCCAGAAAAACTCTTCAGTAATGTCTTCGGATTTCTGACACTGACATTTATCTGTCAGTTACAAAAAAATTAAATTTTCAACTATTTTCCATGGCCATTCTTTCGGCTGTAAAATTTATTATAACAGATTATTTTACATATTATATTTCTTTTATCTCTAAATCTATAGAATATATTATAAAATATTTAAATGTATCAGAAAGAAAATTTATTTTTCTTTAATATTATCAAGAAAAAATTTCAAAAAATATTATTTAGAAGATTTTTTTTCAAGAATCTTCTACTTCCGGTTGTTCAATTGTTACCAAAACCTTTTCAGATCTTCCCATGAATGTCCGATTGGGAAATACGTAGTTAAACAAATTTAAAGTCTTATAGTTTTTGAGTAATCGTCCTTCCAACATCCTACATACATACACACACACATACATCCACACACACACACACACACACACACACACACACACACACACACACACACACACACACACACACACACACACACACAGACATCATCGTAAAAATGTTAAAATCGGATTGTAGGGACCTTAAAACGTGCTTATTCAATAAAATCTGGATATGCGATTTTTAGCATGAATCCAATACCTCTCTTAGCGAGAGGTAAAAAAGTTACCGATATCGTTATTTCTTAACGATTGGAAAAATCATTCGTTATCTAAACGTTTTGTCAATAATTCAGTATTTTTATTCATGTCAAAATAAAATTGCTATTATGTTCAATAGTGATCTCAAAAACCAGTCATATTACAGTTTTCTGCAAGGTAATATTAAAATAATTTAATAAGTTTTTATTCGTAGCGCCTAGCGCAAGCTTCCCAATTTGTCTATAGATGGTAGTAGTTGCTCTAGCATAACCTATAAAAAGAAAAAGAATGGTCCGACAGCTGACAGGTTGACCAGAACGAATCTAACCTAGAAGTTTTGTGAGTTATATTAAATTATTTTAGATTTCATTTAAAATTATAAATTGATTTTAGGAAATAAAGTTCTTAACTTGATCCCAAGGTTATTATTTTTCAAAATGTGTTACATAATACAGATACGAAGATAACGATTATCGTTCAGTAGAAATAACGATTTTCATAATAACGATTTCGTTATGGTAACGATTCGATTTTACAGAATAGGCCTGTAAATCCGAAACTCATCCCTCTGCCAGACAACCAAAAGAATACTAAACCAAACAAATACAATACTCCCACTAATAAATAATGAGGTAACTTACTGGAATGATGAAGAAAAAAACAGAAGCTTTTGCAGATCACTTTGAAAAAGTTTTTTTAATTGAAAACCAATCGTCAAACACACATGGAACAGCAGATTTAACTAATCCTAGGGAAATCAAAAGCCTAATCAACAAACTCCACAACAAAAAATCACCCGGGAATGATCGTATTCCCAACATAATCTTAAAGAATCTACCAAAAAAAGCACTGGCTTTCCTCGCATCAATTCTCAATGCATGTCTAATGAAAGGCTACTTCCCAATTGTATGGATACATGCAGAAATAATAGTATTCAACAAACCAGGTAAAGACAAGAAACAAGTCACCAGCTACAGAGCAATAAGTCGACTTCCAACTCTCTCCAAAATATACGAAAAAATAATCAAAACTCGACTAGTGCCCGAGATAAACAAAAAGAAAATCCCAGCATTCTAATTCGGCTTTAAAGAAAATCACTCCACTGTACACCAATTACTCCGAATTACAGAAAAGATAAACAGAGGATATGAAGAAAAGAAACATACTGCAAACTGCAATAGCCTTCCTTGACGTAAAACAAGCTTTTGATAATGTCTGATTGGAATCACTTAAAAGCAAAATCATTAACCTAAATATTCCACCTTATCTTACTCGTTCATCACGTACAGGACATTTAGCGTTAAAATTAATACTCTTTCAAGGAAAAGAAACATACTAGCCGGCGTACCACAAGGCTCAATGCTGGGACCAATATTATATAACATATATATGCACGACATACCAACACCTAACAATATAACCCTAGCAATGTATGCTGATGATACAGCACTGATCGCACAAGAATCAGATATAACTGAAGCGCGAAATAAACTACAACAGGCAGTTGATGAAATAAACAATTGGTACGGCTCACAGAAAATAACAATAAATATAGCCAAGTGCGGAGCCAAAATATTCTCTCTCAAAAAATATACACCACCAGAAAATATAAAAATTGACAACATCGAAATCCCATGGAAACCAGACCACGCAGCAATAAAATATTTAAGCGTATACCTGGATAAACGACTAACCTGGAAGCAACACATCGACATCAAAATAAAAGAAGCCAAAAAAAGACTTGGAATGCTATATCCAATCATTAATAAAAACTCGAATCTTTAACCTGAATACACGATACTAATATACATGACAATTCTTCGACCTCTTCTAACATATTGTAACGTGCGCCCCTAACTTAAGAGTATACGAGCGCCGCTACTGGTAGAATATTCCCGAGCGATGACGTAATCCCTGTCGGCGGGGAAATAACCCATACGCGTTGAGACGTGTTAATTACATCAGGTGGGGTGATGCTTTGTATTCAATGGAAAGATGGAGAACATTCTAGAGAAATGACATCGCGCTATATAAACCCGTCGCCAAAGCCAGCAAATATAGTTTGATATATAGAAGAAACGAGCGATGAAGTTTGTGATATAAATAAACAGTCTACGAGTTGTGAACATAAATAAATGTAGTTATATAAATAAATTATTGTAAAGCACCTTACACCTTCGGGTATAAAAGGTTTGGATTATATATATATATAGTGATATGAATATTGTTTAAATAAATAATCTTAGTGTTTAAGTATTTAATAATAAATTCTTAGTCTTAAATTAGTGTTTATAATTATTTAATCATAGTGTTAGTTATTTTTATTATCTTTTTAATATTTATCCTAATTATTTATCATTTAATAAACGTACTATTTTAATTAATAATATTTCTCTGATTTTTACACTTCACCCATATAAATAAAACGTTACAATATGGATGGCAAGTATGGAGCACAGCATCTAAAACCCATATAAAAAAAATACAAACTTATCAAAATAAAATTCTACGAATAGCTGTGAAAGCCCATTGGTTTATAACAAACGAACAGTTACATAAAGAACAGCAAATAATAACCATTGACAAATATTTACAAAAAGCAACTGAAAAATTCGTACACAAAATACCCATATGCTCAGGATCAAAATACTACCAACTAGGCAGGCGCTCACAGTCAAATAGACTGAAAAGGAAACTAGCGCAGGACACAGTAGGAATCTACCAAGAAACTAGCAACAGTAATAATTACTAGAGACACCAATTAAATCCTAAAAACAAATTTTGTACAGACAAAGGAGAAACAAATACCCCATACACGCTATAAAAATGACAAAACTACCATGTATAACAGAAATGTTGGTCTGGTATATTTTCTAAAAAAAATTAATGTTCAATATATCATTGTGTACACATATTCACTTGGTGTAATAGAATTTATGCGTAACACACATGACAATTATGATACAAACCTTTACCACTGTTTACTGAATATTATAACTGAACTAAAAAGTAAAAATAAAATTGAACTTACCTTATTCTGGATCCCAAGTCACACTGGTATAAAGTGTAATGAAATAGTAGACGCAAAACGAACTCCTCAATACTGTACCTAAGGAAACATTTTCATAGGTTACAACTGAAGACCTATGTCGCCATACAAATGAATTTATTAGAGTTGTATCAAAAAGAATGCAATAAAATGCCTAATAACCATTTAAAAAATATTAGAAATACGATAAAACTGTGGGACAAGGAAAGGTATGCATCATTAATGAAAAGAGAACAAGTGGTTATAACAAGAATATCTATTGGCCATACCAGAATCACATATTCACATCATTTAATAAATACAGAAAAACCTAAATGCAACACTTGCAATGTAAATAAAACAATTGACCATATTTTATATGAATGTCCAAAGTGTAACGACAAACGAAATGAAATAAAAATAAACAGAGAATGTTTAAAAGAAAACGACTCAACTACACAAGGAATAATAAATGTGTTGGAATTCACGAAACAAATAAACATAATACAAATACATCTAAATTAAATATAATAAACGAACCTATACTACCCGCAAATAATTAATAGCGACTATATTCGCTGGCTGTAGGCCATAGTTGTTCCGTGCCAAAAACCAAGAGAAAAAAAACTGTTGTGGCCAGCACAATACCTCTCGCCATTTTCATTTTATGTTACATAGGGCGAGAGCAGTCATGTGACTTTGTTGGTCTTGGCAAACAGATATAGAGGCCCGTGTTAGAATGGCAGCTATTAATAATGTACGTAGGTGTCAAGTATCATAATATTTTATTCAAAACATTATTTTCCAAATGTGGATTATTTTCCTCGACAAGTATATTCCATCCTATTGATGACAAATAAACATCAGCATATTTTGGAAAGAAAAAACTATGACATATGACAATTGTGACATCTATGTAAATAACTACTAGCCGTCATTCTCACACGGATCCTCATCTGCTTGCCAAGGCCAACAAAGTCACATGACTGCTCGCGCCCTATAAGTAACGAATTTAACATTTCTTGTACATACAAATAATTGAAATTGTATCTCTTCTTTCGTTCTATGAGGAATTTTGCCCCACTCTTCTAATATGTTCAAAATTCTTCAAATTCATTGACAGTATTAGCGGTATTTCTTAAGGATATATGTAATATTAACATACCTATAATTTAAATACATATTTAATTAAATACAATTATATATATATATATATATATATATATATATATATATATATATATATATATATATATATACAGTGTGTTAATTAAAAACCTGGCCATAGGCGTTTAACATGGGAAATCAGTTTTTCCTTGCGCAAAAGTTCCCAAATTATTTTAGACAAAAATACTTCAAATAAATGTTGTAGAGAATTAAATTCTGCATCCAGATTAGTAATAAGATTTTATTTTCGATGTTTCATAACCGAGAAAATCAATTTCAAAGTTTATCGAAAATTGCTGATTTATAGCGATAGCCATGGAAGTCAAACAAAATTACAAACAATTGTATGACATCTTAACTGTCAAAGAAAGTTTGTGTTTTGTGATTTTCGTTCAGTAACATATTTTTTTGGAAGTATGGAACAGTTTTCTCATGAAGAAAAGCTTCAGATTATAAAATGGTGTTACTGTGGACAAAGCTATAGAAAAATACGTGATTTAATAAGTGTAATGTGGTCACATCGACAAATTCCAAGTAAAACCACAATAGAATCTTTTATTAAAAAAACTTAAAGCTGTAATTTCCAATGAATGTAGAAAAATAAATGCCAGACAGCTGCATAATGTTCGACATGGCTTTTATAATAGACTTGGGTATTGCTTAGCGCAAAATGGAGGGTTATTAGAACATTTAATATAAAATTATATTCATTCTAGTTTTCTGTTTTTCTTTTTAAATAAATACATTATTCTTGTTTTCATTTTTATTTTATTTTGTATATGTTGACAGCTATGTATTCTAAAAAAGTTAAATTCTAATTCATTGTGTCAATGTCATACAATTGTTCGTAATTTTGTTTGAGTTTCATGGCTATCGCTATAAATCAGCAATTTTCGAAAAACTTTGAAATTGATTTTCTCGGTTATGAAACGTCGAAAATAAAATCTTATAACTAATCTGGATGCAGAATTTAATTCTCTACAACATTTATTTGAAGTATTTTTGCCTAAAATAATTTGGGAACTTTTGCGCAAGGAAAAACTGATTTCCCATGTTAAACGCCTATGGCCAGGTTTTTAATTAACACACTGTATATATATATATATATATATATATATATATATATATATATATATATATATATATATATATATATATATATATATATTAAATGTATTCGTACCTCCCAGAAAAGTCTGATTTTTGACACTGACATTTTGCATTTATAAATAAATAAAATAAATAAATATTTCATCACGGCATATTACCCATTGCTGGGTGTGACAATCTGCTTTGTACAGATATCGGTAATGATGGAATATTTGTACCGTGCGGGCGCTTACCAGGTGTCACCTCACGCATTTATCTTACAAACATTTGAATATCTCAACTTTTTTTTTAAACAACGAGATTTATTACAACAGACTATTATATATTATTATATACTATATCGATCCCCAAACCTATATGAGATATAATAAAAAAAAAAATTGTGTCACATTGAGAATTAAATTTTCTTTAATATTACCAAGAAAAAATTTCAGAAAATAATATTTAGAAGATTTTTTTCAAGAATCTGCTACTTCCGGTTGTCCAATTGTTACCAAAACCTTTTCAGCTCTTCCCATCAATGTCCGATTGGGAAATACGTAGTTAAACAAATATTAAGTCTTATAGTTTTTGAGTAATCGTCCTTCCAACGTCAAATACATACACACACACACGCACACACACACACACACACACACACACACACACACACACACAGACATCATCGTAAAAATGGTAATGTATCTGTGTGGATCTTCTGGGCACTCTATACGAGCTATCATTCAGAAACTTTTGAAACCATGTATTTCTACATTATTCTAAATTAGAATTAGATTTTGGTGTCAATCGGCTAACCGGAAATGGCAGTTTATTTGAAGCTCAAAATAGTTTTTCTTCAAAAAAATACCTTTAAATGTTATTTTTTCGCAATTTGTTATTATAAAAATTAATGATTATTCCATTTTCTACAGGTTTGCATTAATACTTTTTCTATATATTTTATGGATATATTTATAAAATAATATAAGAATTATATCTCGGAACTTATGCTTTAAACACAACTCCATGGTACACAGTTCAGCTCAAATGTATGTAACTGACAGATAAATGTCACTGTCTAAAAATAATGATTTCAAATTAATAACAGTAATGTTTTAAAAAGAAAATTGTAAATAGAACAATAGTTATATGGAAAGGAACTTAATGTACATAATTTAAAATTAATAATAATGTTTTGAAACAAAAATTGTTAAGTGAACAATAGTTATATGGACAAGAATTTAATATACATAATTTCTAGCATTAGTAAATATGCAGGTATGTATTTAAATATAAAAACTAGGTACCTCATCTGGACCTGCAGACTTTTTATTTTTAAGTTTATTGTGAATTATATTGATTATTTCCGATTCACTTACTGGCGACAGAAATAAGCTATTATTATTAAGTGATATGTTCAAATCACTATTATTGGACTTTGGAATAAGTTTTAGGGTATCCATAGGTGCATTCTTAAAGTGGACGTTGAAACAATTTGCTATCTGTGTTGGGTTTTCAACGCAGCCATTTTGTGTATTGATTTTAGTGATATACATTTCTTGTTCCGATTTGTTTTTATTGATAAACTGCCATGCACTCCTTGTAGGATTATCTGAACAATTTATTTTATTGTGTACAAATTTTCGTTTTGTATTCGTTATCAGATTTGCATGTTTTCGTTTTGCTTCAGTATCTAAAGGCTTGAGAATTGGATAGCTTTTTTGCAAAAGAAACAATGATTTTAAATTTGCACTGGAAGTTTTTATGTCATTATTTACACAGTGTTGGGAGTTCTTTATGTTAGAGTATTTTTTTATTGGAAAAGAAAAAGTAAATATGTTTAAAAATATATTGTGGAATGTATTAAAAGCAAGATTTGGGTCTGGTTCATTATAAACTGGTTCCCAGGATTCCTTGCATAGCATTGATATAAAGTTATTTTTATTCATTTGACAGAAAGATCTTTTCATCGAACTTACCTGTTTAATATTTCGGGGCAGCAGTAATTTAGTTTTGCATAGAATTGTTTTATGATCAGAGATAAAATTACTGACAGTTTCATAGTTAGGAGTAGGTATATTAGTGAAAATCTGATCTAGACACCGACGTCCTCTAGTGGGTTTATCGACTATGGCCTTTAAATTATATGAAATTAGAAGAGACTGTATCATCGTAAATCCTTTTCTATCCTAAATTGGATCCAGATTCAAATCCCTACAAGTATAAATGTTTACATTAGATTTAAATATTAGATCTAAAACTAGATTAAGATTATTATAAAAATTTTCAAGATTTCCGTTGGGAGATCTATAAAAAGTTAGTACAATAAAGCTGGAGGAGTCACCATATGCGAGCCCAAAAAGACCACAAATTTCAAAGTCTTTTTCTATACAGAATTTTTCAAGATTTAGAGGTACAATATTAATACTGTCAAGGCACCAAATGCCGACGCCTCCACCTCTAAATTTACTTCTGCAACTACTAGTTGCGAGTTTAAAATTATCAAAATAAAAACTTTCTATTGATAAGGTAGAACACCAAGTTTCTGAGAGACAAATAAATTTAATGTTATTGTAATGTAGATATTCAGAGTATATGAAATTAACTTTTTCTACTGACAATGTCTGGCAGTTCAGGACTACGAGATCATATGATGATTGGAAAGCAGTATTATTGTTTGTGGTGTCACCGGAGCGGACATAATCAGCTCTATAAAGCTGGCTCAACATTTTCATCTCACAACAATAAACATAGTACTAATATTTAAAGCTCATTTATTGCTACTTTATTACTCATGTTTAAAATTTATTGCTTTTACCGATTCGGAGAAAATTGATGTGAGCTAGCTTAAAGACAAGCTAGCTCACAACCAAAAATTAAAAAAAAAAACATGTCACAAGACATAATACGATCTGTTATAATTCATTGCTCTATTTAAAAATTTATTGCTTGCAAATAATCAAGGTTTTCGTTAAACAAACTGCATACCATACGTTTTAGCCTACTAAATGAATATCTGACTTCAAAAACTGCTTTTCTACGGAAATTATACTTTATCGCAGGTCATTATCAGTCTTCAATAATATTTACGCGTGTGAGCTGCAGCAATAAATTATTTAAGGGGCACATTTAGCTAAAACTAAAATTTTACAGGATTATCTCGCAACAAAAACTATCTGTCGCTATAGGGCACTTCAAAAACTGTTGTTCTACGGAAACTATACTTTCTCGCAGGTCACAAATTTGTTATCAACAATATACACGTGTGTGAGCTGAAGCAATAAATTATTTTATCCGCCAATTTAGCTTAAACTCGACTTTTTTAGGAATATCTCGCAACAAAAACTATCTGTAGCTATAGGGCACTTCAAAAACTGCTTTTCTACGGAAATTATACTTTCTCGCAGGTCACATATTAGTTATCAACAATATACACGTGTGTGAGCTGAAGCAATAAATTATTTTAGCCACCAGTTTAGCATAAACTCTACTTTTTCAGGAATATCTCGCAACAAAAAATATCTGTCTCTATAGGGCACTTCAAAAACTATTTTTCTACGGAAATTATGCTTTCTCGCAGGTCACAAATTAGTTATCAACAATATACACGTGTGTGAGCTGGAGCAATAAATTATTTTATCCGCGAATTTACCTTAAACTCGATTTTTTTAGGAATATCTTGCAACAAAAACTATCTGTCGCTATAGGGCACTTCAAAAACTGTTTTTCTACGGAAATTATACTTTCTCGCAGGTCACAAATTAGTTATCACTTCAAAAACTATTTTTCTACGGAAATTATGCTTTCTCGCAGGTCACAAATTAGTTATCAACAATATACACGTGTGTGAGCTGGAGCAATAAATTATTTTATCCGCGAATTTACCTTAAACTCGATTTTTTTAGGAATATCTTGCAACAAAAACTATCTGTCGCTATAGGGCACTTCAAAAACTGTTTTTCTACGGAAATTATACTTTCTCGCAGGTCACAAATTAGTTATCAATAATATACACGTGTGTGAGCTGAAGCAATAAATTATTTTAGCCGCGCCTTTAGCATAAACTCTACTTTTTTACATCTCACAACAATAAACATAGTTCTAATATTTAAAGCTCATTTATTGCTAATTTATTACTCATGTTTAAAATTTATTGCTCTTGCCGATTCGGAGAAAATTAATGTGAACTAGCTTAAAGACAAGCTAGCTCACAACCAAAAATTAAAAAAAAAACCTGTTACAAGACAGAATACGATCTGTTATAATTTATTGCTCTATTTAAAAATTTATTGCTTGCAAATAATCAAGATTTTCGTTAAACAAACTGCATACCACACGTTTTAGCCTACTAAATGAATATCTGACTTCAAAAACTGCTTTTCTACGGAAATTATACTTTATCGCCGGTCATTATTAATTTTCAATAATATTTACGCGTGTGAGCTTCAGCAATAAATTATTTAAGGGGCGCATTTAGCTAAAACTCCAATTTTACAGGAATATCTCGCAACAAAAACTATCTGTCGCTATAGGGCACTTCAAAAACTGTTTTTCTACGGAAATTATACTTTCTCGCAGGTCACAAATTAGTTATGAACAATATACACGTGTGTGAGCTGAAGCAATAAATTATTTTAGCCACCAATTTAGCATAAACTCTACTTTTTCAGGAATATCTCGCAACAAAAACTATCTGTCGCTATAGGGCACTTCAAAAATTGTTGTTCTACAGAAATTATACTTTCTCGTAGGTCACAAATTAGTTATCAATAATATACACGTGTGTGAGCTGGAGCAATAAATTATTTTATCCGCGAATTTACCTTAAACTCGATTTTTTTAGGAATATCTTGCAACAAAAAAATTCTGTCGCTATAGGGCACTTCAAAAACTGTTTTTCTACGGAAATTATACTTTCTCGCAGGTCACAAATTAGTTATCAATAATATACACGTGTGTGAGCTGAAGCAATAAATTATTTTAGCCGCGCCTTTAGCATAAACTCTACTTTTTTACATCTCACAACAATAAACATAGTTCTAATATTTAAAGCTCATTTATTGCTAATTTATTACTCATGTTTAAAATTTATTGCTCTTGCCGATTCGGAGAAAATTAATGTGAAGTAACTTAAAGACAAGCTAGCTCACAACCAAAAATTAAAAAAAAAACCTGTTACAAGACAGAATACGATCTGTTATAATTTATTGCTCTATTTAAAAATTTATTGCTTGCAAATAATCAAGATTTTCGTTAAACAAACTGCATACCACACGTTTTAGCCTACTAAATTAATATCTGACTTCAAAAACTGCTTTTCTACGGAAATTATACTTTATCGCCGGTCATTATTAATTTTCAATAATATTTACGCGTGTGAGCTGAAGCAATAAATTATTTTAGCCGCGCCTTTAGCATAAACTCTACTTTTTTACATCTCACAACAATAAACATAGTTCTAATATTTAAAGCTCATTTATTGCTAATTTATTACTCATGTTTAAAATTTATTGCTCTTGCCGATTCGGAGAAAATTAATGTGAAGTAACTAAAAGACAAGCTAGCTCACAACCAAAAATTAGAAAAAAAACCTGTTACAAGACAGAATACGATCTGTTATAATTTATTGCTCTATTTAAAAATTTATTGCTTGCAAATAATCAAGATTTTCGTTAAACAAACTGCATACCACACGTTTTAGCCTACTAAATGAATATCTGACTTCAAAAACTGCTTTTCTACGGAAATTATACTTTATCGCCGGTCATTAATAATTTTCAATAATATTTACGCGTGTGAGCTGCAGCAATAAATTATTTAAGGGGCGCATTTAGCTAAAACTCCAATTTTACAGGAATATCTCGCAACAAAAACTATCTGTCGCTATAGGGCACTTCAAAAACTGTTTTTCTACGGAAATTATACTTTCTCGCAGGTCACAAATTAGTTATGAACAATATACACGTGTGTGAGCTGAAGCAATAAATTATTTTAGCCACCAATTTAGCATAAACTCTACTTTTTCAGGAATATCTCGCAACAAAAACTATCTGTCGCTATAGGGCACTTCAAAAATTGTTGTTCTACAGAAATTATACTTTCTCGTAGGTCAAAAATTTGTTATCAACAATATACACGTGTGTGAGCAGAAGCAATAAATTATTTTAGCCGCCAGTTTAGCTTAAACTCGACTTGTTTAGGAATATCTCGCAACAAAAACTATTTGTCGCTATAGGGCACTTCAAAAACTGCTTTTCTACGGTAATTATTCTTTATCGCAGGTCACTAATTAATTATCAACAATATACACGTGTGTGAGCTGAAGCAATAAATTATTTTAGCCGCCAATTTAGCATAAACTCTACTTTTTTAGGAATATCTCGCAACAAAAACTATTTGTCGCTATAGGGCACTTCAAAAACTGTTTTTCTACGGAAACTATACTTTATCGCAGGTCACTAATTAATTATCAACAATATACACGTGTGTGAACTGGAGCAATAAATTATTTTAGCCGCGCTTTTAGCATAAACTCTACTTTGTTACATCTCACAACAATAAACATAGTACTAATATTTTAAGCTCATTTATTGCTAATTTATTACTCTTGTTTAAAATTTATTGCTCTTGCCGATTCGGAGAAAATTGATGTGAACCTTAAAGACAAGCTAGCTCACAACCAAAAATTAAAAAAAAAAACCTGTCACAAGACAGAATTCGATCTGTTATAATTTATTGCTCTATTTAAAAAATTATTGCTTGCAAATAATCATGGTTTTCGTTAAACAAACTGCATACCACACGTTTTAGCCTACTACATGAATATCTGACTTCAAAAACTGCTTTTCTACGAAAATTATACTTTATCGCGGGTCATTATTAGTCTTCAATAATATTTACGCGTGTAAGCTGTAGCAATAAATTATTTAAGGAGCGCATTTAGCTAAAACTCCAATTTTACAGGATTATCTCGCAACAAAAATTATCTGTCGCTATAGGGCACTTCAAAAACTATTTTTCTACAGAAATTATACTTTCTCGCAGGTCACAAATTAGTTATCAACAATATGCACGTGTGTGAGCTGGAGCAATAAATTATTTTATCCGCGAATTTACCTTAAACTCGATTTTTTTAGGAATATCTCGCAACAAAAACTATCTGTCGCTATAGGGCACTTCAAAAACTGTTTTTCTACGGAAATTATACTTTCTCGCAGGTCACAAATTAGTTATCAACAATATACACGTGTGTGAGCTGAAGCAATAAATTATTTTAGCCGCGCCTTTAGCATAAACTCTACTTTTTTACATCTCACAACAATAAACATAGTTCTAATATTTAAAGATCATTTATTGCTAATTTATTACTCATGTTTAAAATTTATTGCTCTTGCCGATTCGGAGAAAATTAATGTGAACTAGCTTAAAGACAAGCTAGCTCACAACCAAAAACTTAAAAAAAAACCTGTTACAAGACAGAATACGAGCTGTTATAATTTATTGCTCTATTTAAAAATTTATTGCTTGCAAATAATCAAGATTTTCGTTAAACAAACTGCATACCACACGTTTTAGCCTACTAAATGAATATCTGACTTCAAAAACTGCTTTTCTACAGAAATTATACTTTATCGCCGGTCATTATTAATTTTCAATAATAATTACGCGTGTGAGCTGCAGCAATAAATTATTTAAGGGGCGCATTTAGCTAAAACTCCAATTTTACAGGATTATCTCGCAACAAGAACTATCTGTCGCTATAGGGCACTTCAAAAACTATTTTTCTACGGAAATTACACTTTCTCGCAGGTCACAAATTAGTTATCAACAATATACACGTGTGTGAGCTGAAGCAATAAATTATTTTAGCCACCAATTTAGCATAAACTGTACTTTTTTACATCTCACAACTATAAACATAATTCTAATATTTAAAGCTCATTTATTGCTAATTTATTACTCATGTTTAAAATTTATTACTCTTGCCGATTCGGAGAAAATTAATGTGAAGTAACTAAAAGACAAGCTAGCTCACAACCAAAAATTAGAAAAAAAACCTGTTACAAGACAGAATACGATCTGTTATAATTTATTGCTCTATTTAAAAATTTATTGCTTGCAAATAATCAAGATTTTCGTTAAACAAACTGCATACCACACGTTTTAGCCTACTAAATGAATATCTGACTTCAAAAACTGCTTTTCTACGGAAATTATACTTTATCGCCGGTCATTATTAATTTTCAATAATATTTACGCGTATGAGCTGAAGCTATAAATTATTTTAGCCGCGCCTTTAGCATAAACTATACTTTTTTACATCTCACAACAATAAACATAGTTCTAATATTTAAAGCTCATTTATTGCTAATTTATTACTCATGTTTAAAATTTATTGCTCTTGCCGATTCGGAGAAAATTAATGTGAAGTAACTAAAAGACAAGCTAGCTCACAACCAAAAATTAAAAAAAAAACCTGTTACAAGACAGAATACGATATGTTATAATTTATTGCTCTATTTAAAAATTTAATGCTTGCAAATAATCAAGATTTTCGTTAAACAAACTGCATACCACACGTTTTAGCCTACTAAATGAATATCTGACTTCAAAAACTGCTTTTCTACGGAAATTATACTTTATCGCCGGTCATTATTAATTTTCAATAATATTTACGCGTGTGAGCTGCAGCAATAAATTATTTAAGGGGCACATTTAGCTAAAACTCCAATTTTACAGGATTATCTCGCAACAAAAACTATCTGTCGCTATAGGGCACTTCAAAAACTGTTGTTCTACGGAAATTATACATTCTCGCATGTCATAATTTAGCTATCAACAATATACACGTGTGTGAGGTAGAGCAATAAATTATTTTGTCGCCAATTTAGCTTAAATTATAGTTTTTTAATAATATCTCCCAACAAAAACTATCTGTCGCTATAGGGCACTTCAAAAATGTTTTTCTACTGAAATTATACTTTCTCGCAGGTCACAAATTAGTTATCAACAATATACACGCGTGTGAGCTGGAGCAATAAATTATTTAAGCCGCGCCTTTAGCATAAACTCTACTCTGTTACATCTCACAACAATAAACATAGTACTAATATTTAAAGCTCATTTATTGCTAATATATTACTCATGCTTAAAATTTATTGCTCTTGCCGATTCGGAGAAAATTGATGTGAACCTTAAAGACAAGCTAGCTCACAACCAAAAATTAAAAAAAAAACCTGTCGCAAGACAGAATACGATCTGTTATAATTTATTGCTCTATTTAAAAATTTATTGCTTGCAAATAATCATGGTTTTCGTTAAACAAACTGCATACCACACGTTTTAGCCTATTAAATGAATATCTGACTTCAAAAACTGCTTTTCTACGGAATTTATACTTTATCGCAGGTCATTATTAGTCTTCAATAATATTTACGCGTGTGAGCTGTAGCAATAAATTATTTAAGGAGCGCATTTAGCTAAAACTCCAATTTTACAGGATTATCTCGCAACAAAAATTATCTGTCGCTATAGGGCACTTCAAAAACTGTTGTTCTACTGAAATTATACTTTCTCGCAAGTCACGAATTAGTTATCAACAATATACACGCGTGTGAGCTGCAGCAATAAATTATTTAAGGGGCGCATTTAGCTAAAACTCCAATTTTACAGGAATATCTCGCAATAAAAACTATCTGTCGTTATAGGGCACTTCAGAAATGTTTTTCTACAGAAATTATACTTTCTCGCAGATCACAAATTAGTTATCAACAATATGGACGTGTGTGAGCTAGAGCAATAAATTAATTTAGCCCCGAATTTAGCTTAAACTCGACTTTTACAGAAATATCTCGCAACAAAAATTACCTGTCGTTATAGGACGCTTCAAAAATGTTTTTCTACAGAAATTATACTTTCTCGCAGATCACAAATTAGTTATCAACAATATGGACGTGTGTGAGCTAGAGCAATAAATTATTTTAGCCGCCAATTTAGCTTAAACTCCACTTTTACAGAAATATCTCGCAATAAAAACTATCTGTCGCTATAAGGCACTTCAAAAATGTTTTTTGACAGAAATTATACTTTCTCGCAGGTTACACATTAGTTATCAACAATATACACGTGTGTGAACTGGAGTTATAAATTATTATGCTAAATTGGCGGCTAAAATAATTTATTGCTTCAGCTCACACACGTGTATATTGTTGATAACTAATTTGTGACCTACGAGAAAGTATAATTACCGAAGAAAAGCAGTTTTTGAAGTGCCTTATAGCGACAAATAGTTTTTGTTGCGAGATATTACTAAAAAAATAGAGTTTACGCTACAGGCGCGGCTAAAATAATTTATTGATCCAGTTCACACATGTGTATACCCAAGTAACACTGACCGACGGTCGACCAAAAAGTGACGTCGATTTCAGGTCGAATTTAAGTCATATTCTGCCGTCTAATCCGACGTCTATACGACGACATTGTGACATTGATTTTTGGTCTGAAATAGGTCTATTTAGACGTCTAATCAGACGTCTATACGACGACATTGTGACGTTGATTTTTGGTCTTAAATAGGTCTATTTAGACGTCTAATCAGACGTCTATACGACGACATTGTGACGTTGATTTTTGGTCTGAAATAGGACTATTTAGACGTCAGATTTGTGGTCGCTATGACGTCTATATGACGACTTTATATGGTCATAATTAGGTCTATTTAAACCTTTTTTCCACGTCTAATTTGACGTCTTTATGACGATTATTTTTACTTTATTATTAATATTATTAAAAATTCATATTTTAAATTTATTTAATTTGGCAATTAATAACACACGAAGGGATATATTATTTTTATTTATATATCAATTCATTATGCAAAAATATATAACAATATATTGTTTATTATAATGATTTTTAAAATTAGAATAAATGTAATATAAAACTTAGTTTATATTTACATATATGTATAATATATATATATATATATTTTTATTTAATTATTGTTATTACCAAAATCTACGAATAGAAGCAGATTGGCACACCCAAATATAGGTATGTCGTGGTGATATTTATATTTTATTTATTTAAAACATATTACATGTTTACATAATTATTAATGCGAAACGGAAACAATTTATATCTGTTATATTTTTTGGTATAAAAATCATGGACATATTAATTTTCAATAATTTAAACAAAACCTAGTTGCTAATACAAAAGCAAATGTATAAATAAAGGGAAATATATAATATAAAAACAAAGATTTATCTATATAGTTTTACGGTTTTACCTGAGCATTTCCTATAGCTCCAAAAATCCCACTTTCCTAAGTTTTCCAAGAATCTTTATATCTTCCCTTTCAAGCTATTCTAGAACGATTGGATTTAAGTAAACCATCGACAAAGAGACATCATAGTGATTTTTAATACATATTTCGATCTGCTGATCTTGACCAAGTTGCATTTTTTTTTTAATGGAAATTTAATTTCTAATTTCTCTTTTGTATAGTTTGGCAGTTGCTGTAATAGAATTTGTTGGTACAAATTCTATTCAAACTGCCGAAATGTTGGCTGCGTAATAAAAATAAAATTTATTGCGCTTGGTCCGAAAATTTGAAATATAAAAAAAAATTGGTTCGGGCAATTAACAATTATTACCAGCAGGCCAATTCTGAATATAAATTATACGAGGTGGAGATTTTAGAATAATTTGGTAAGTCGAAAGAATTATACTTTCATTTTTGTATTTACAACTCTTTTCTAAAATTAAAAGAAATTACAGCAAAATAAAAAAAAAATAAATCAAATAAAAATTGACATATGCTCAGACTACTGACTACTGTATATGTATGAACGCACCCTCCGCCATTTTTGTGTTGTGTCATGCCAGCCAGAGATATTTACTGTATAAACATCTCTGTTTCCAGCATTTTAATTACCACGGGAGAATACTGAAAATAACATTTCTTAATGCGAACATTGAAAATTTAATATATTGTAAGTAGATAAAATTGTGCTTATATTGCTTATGACAATTTTTTTTTTATAGATATGGTAAAGACACGAAGCGAAGTGCCATTATGAAGAATATAAACAAGCAATGGTGAACTAGTTGAAATATGCACCACACAACAACGTGCAAATAAATACATTTTTTTTTGTAGATATAAGATGCATTTATTTATTTAATTTGTATTTTTCGTAATATTTTTTTTTAAATACTTTTTATGTTTAATATTTATTGTTGGTATATTGTTTTGCATTAATATTTTTTATATTATATAGTATAAATAAAACTAGAATTACATTATTTATTTTTCCTACCACCATTTATGTTTATACCATAAAATTTACGTCGAAACAACGTCTTATAATGACGTCGATACAACGTCTTGCAATGACGTCGAAACAACGTCTTATAATGACGTCGATACAACGTCTTATAATGACGTCTAAACAACGTCTTAAAATGACGTCGATACAACGTCTGAAAATGACGTCGATACAACGTCTGAAAATGACGTCGATACAACGTCTGAAAATGACGTCTAAACAACGTCTTAAAACGACGTCGTACAGCTCCACGCTGAGACGTCTACAGGACGTCTATGTGACGTAAATTAGGACGTCACAGCGACGTCGATTTTAGGTCATTTGTGTTACTTGGGTATTGTTGATAACTAATTTGTGACCTGCGAGAAAATATAATTTCTGTAGAACAACAGTTTTTGCAGTGCCCTATAGCGACAGATTTGTTGCGAGATATTCCAAAAAAGTCGAGTTTAAGCTAAATTTGCGACTAAAATAATTTATTGCTCCAGCTCACACACGTGTATATTGCTGATAACTTATTTGTGACCCGCGAGAGACTATAATTATTGTAGAAAAGCAGTTTTTGATGTGCCCTATAGCGACAGATAGTTTTTGCTGCGAGATATTCCTAAAAAAGTAGGGTTTATGCTAAATTGGCGGCTAAAATAATTTATTGCTCCAACTCACACACGTGTATATTGTTGATAACTAATTTGTGACCTGCGAGAAAGTATAATTACCGTAGAAAAGCAGTTTTTGAAGTGCCCTATAGCGACAAATAGTTTTTGTTGCGAGATATTCCTAAAAAAGTCGAGTTTAAGCTAAACTGGCGGCTAAAATAATTTATTGCTTCAGCTCACACAAGTGCATATTGTTGATAACAAATTTGTGACCTGCGAGAAAGTATAATTACCGTAGAAAAGCAGTTTTTGAAGTGCCCTATAGCGACAAATAGTTTTTGTTGCGAGATATTCCTAAAAAAGTCGAGTTTAAGCTAAACTGGCGGCTAAAATAATTTATTGCTTCAGCTCACACACGTGTATATTGTTGATAACAAATTTGTGACCTGCGAGAAAGTATAATTTCCGTAGAACAACAGTTTTTGAAGTGCCCTATAGCGACAGATAGTTTTTGTTGCGAGATATTCCTAAAAAAGTCGAGTTTATGCTAAATTGGCGGCTAAAATAATTTATTGCTTCAGCTCACACACGTGTATATTGTTGATAATTAATTCGTGACTTGCGAGAAAGTATAATTTCAGTAGAACAACAGTTTTTGAAGTGCCCTATAGCGACAGATAATTTTTGTTGCGGGATAATCCTGTAAAATTGGAGTTTTAGCTAAATGCGTCCCTTAAATAATTTATTGTTACAGCTCACACGCGTAAATATTATTGAAGACTAATAATGACCCGCGATAGTATAATTTTTCGTGTAAAGCAGTTTTTGAAGTCAGATCATTTAATAACCTAAAACGTGTGGTATGCAGTTTGTTTAACGAAAACCATGATTATTTGCAAGCAATAAATTTTTAAATAGAGCAATAAATTATAACAGATCGAATTCTGTCTTGTGACAGGTTTTTTTTTTAATTTTTGGTTGTGAGCTAGCTTGTCTTTAAGGTTCACATCAATTTTCTCCGAATCGGCTAGAGCAATAAATTTTAAACAAGAGTAATAAATTAGCAATAAATGAGCTTAAAATATTAGTACTATGTTTATTGTTGTGAGATGTAACAAAGTAGAGTTTATGCTAAATGCGCGGCTAAAATAATTTATTGCTCCAGTTCACACACGTGTATATTGTTGATAATTAATTAGTGACCTGCGATAAAGTATAGTTTCCGTAGAAAAACAGTTTTTGAAGTGCCCTATAGCGACAAATAGTTTTTGTTGCGAGATATTCCTAAAAAAGTAGAGTTTATGCTAAATTGGCGGCTAAAATAATTTATTGCTTCAGCTCACACACGTGTATATTGTTGATAATTAATTAGTGACCTGCGATAAAGAATAATTACCGTAGAAAAGCAGTTTTTGAAGTGCCCTATAGCGACAAATAGTTTTTGTTGCGAGATATTCCTAAACAAGTCGAGTTTAAGCTAAACTGGCGGCTAAAATAATTTATTGCTTCTGCTCACACACGTGTATATTGTTGATAACAAATTTTTGACCTACGAGAAAGTATAATTTCTGTAGAACAACAATTTTTGAAGTGCCCTATAGCGACAGATAGTTTTTGTTGCGAGATATTCCTGAAAAAGTAGAGTTTATGCTAAATTGGTGGCTAAAATAATTTATTTCTTCAGCTCACACACGTGTATATTGTTCATAACTAATTTGTGACCTGCGAGAAAGTATAATTTCCGTAGAAAAACAGTTTTTGAAGTGCCCTATAGCGACAGATAGTTTTTGTTGCGAGATATTCCTGTAAAATTGGAGTTTTAGCTAAATGCGCCCCTTAAATAATTTATTGCTGCAGCTCACACGCGTAAATATTATTGAAAATTATTAATGACCGGCGATAAAGTATAATTTCCGTAGAAAAGCAGTTTTTGAAGTCAGATATTCATTTAGTAGGCTAAAACGTGTGGTATGCAGTTTGTTTAACGAAAATCTTGATTATTTGCAAGCAATAAATTTTTAAATAGAGCAATAAATTATAACAGATCGTATTCTGTCTTGTAACAGGTTTTTTTTTTTAATTTTTGGTTGTGAGCTAGCTTGTCTTTAAGCTAGTTCACATTAATTTTCTCCGAATCGGCAAGAGCAATAAATTTTAAACATGAGTAATAAATTAGCAATAAATGAGCTTTAAATATTAGAACTATGTTTATTGTTGTGAGATGTAAAAAAGTAGAGTTTATGCTAAAGGCGCGGCTAAAATAATTTATTGCTTCAGCTCACACGCGTAAATATTATTGAAAATTAATAATGACCGGCGATAAAGTATAATTTCCGTAGAAAATCAGTTTTTGAAGTCAGATATTAATTTAGTAGGCTAAATCGTGTGGTATGCAGTTTGTTTAACGAAAATCTTGATTATTTGCAAGCAATAAATTTTTAAATAGAGCAATAAATTATAACAGATCGTATTCTGTCTTGTAACAGGTTTTTTTTTTTAATTTTTGGTTGTGAGCTAGCTTGTCTTTAAGCTAGTTCACATTAATTTTCTCCGAATCGGCAAGAGCAATAAATTTTAAACATGAGTAATAAATTAGCAATAAATGAGCTTTAAATATTAGAACTATGTTTATTGTTGTGAGATGTAAAAAAGTAGAGTTTATGCTAAAGGCGCGGCTAAAATAATTTATTGCTTCAGCTCACACGCGTAAATATTATTGAAAATTAATAATGACCGGCGATAAAGTATAATTTCCGTAGAAAAGCAGTTTTTGAAGTCAGATATTCATTTAGTAGGCTAAAACGTGTGGTATGCAGTTTGTTTAACGAAAATCTTGATTATTTGCAAGCAATAAATTTTTAAATAGAGCAATAAATTATAACAGATCGTATTCTGTCTTGTAACAGGTTTTTTTTTTAATTTTTGGTTGTGAGCTAGCTTGTCTTTAAGTTACTTCACATTAATTTTCTCCGAATCGGCAAGAGCAATAAATTTTAAACATGAGTAATAAATTAGCAATAAATGAGCTTTAAATATTAGAACTATGTTTATTGTTGTGAGATGTAAAAAAGTAGAGTTTATGCTAAAGGCGCGGGTAAAATAATTTATTGCTTCAGCTCACACACGTGTATATTATTGATAACTAATTTGTGACCTGCGAGAAAGTATAATTTCCGTAGAAAAACAGTTTTTGAAGTGCCCTATAGCGACAGAAATTTTTTGTTGCAAGATATTCCTAAAAAAATAGAGTTTAAGGTAAATTCGCGGATAAAATAATTTATTGCTCCAGCTCACACACGTGTATATTATTGATAACTAATTTGTGACCTACGAGAAAGTATAATTTTTGTAGAACAACAATTTTTGAAGTGCCCTATAGCGACAGATAGTTTTTGTTGCGAGATATTCCTGAAAAAGTAGAGTTTATGCTAAATTGGTGGCTAAAATAATTTATTGCTTCAGCTCACACACGTGTATATTGTTCATAACTAATTTGTGACCTGCGAGAAAGTATAATTTCCGTAGAAAAACAGTTTTTGAAGTGCCCTATAGCGACAGATAGTTTTTGTTGCGAGATATTCCTGTAAAATTGGAGTTTTAGCTAAATGCGCCCCTTAAATAATTTATTGCTGCAGCTCACACGCGTAAATATTATTGAAAATTAATAATGACCGGCGATAAAGTATAATTTCCGTAGAAAAGCAGTTTTTGAAGTCAGATATTCATTTAGTAGGCTAAAACGTGTGGTATGCAGTTTGTTTAACGAAAATCTTGATTATTTGCAAGCAATAAATTTTTAAATAGAGCAATAAATTATAACAGATCGTATTCTGTCTTGTAACAGGTTTTTTTTTTAATTTTTGGTTGTGAGCTAGCTTGTCTTTAAGCTAGTTCACATTAATTTTCTCCGAATCGGCAAGAGCAATAAATTTTAAACATGAGTAATAAATTAGCAATAAATGAGCTTTAAATATTAGAACTATGTTTATTGTTGTGAGATGTAAAAAAGTAGAGTTTATGCTAAAGGCGCGGCTAAAATAATTTATTGCTTCAGCTCACACGCGTAAATATTATTGAAAATTAATAATGACCGGCGATAAAGTATAATTTCCGTAGAAAAGCAGTTTTTGAAGTCAGATATTAATTTAGTAGGCTAAAACGTGTGGTATGCAGTTTGTTTAACGAAAATCTTGATTATTTGCAAGCAATAAATTTTTAAATGGAGCAATAAATTATAACAGATCGTATTCTGTCTTGTAACAGGTTTTTTTTTTAATTTTTGGTTGTGAGCTAGCTTGTCTTTAAGTTACTTCACATTAATTTTCTCCGAATCGGCAAGAGCAATAAATTTTAAACATGAGTAATAAATTAGCAATAAATGAGCTTTAAATATTAGAACTATGTTTATTGTTGTGAGATGTAAGAAAGTAGAGTTTATGCTAAAGGCGCGGCTAAAATAATTTATTGCTTCAGCTCACACACGTGTATATTATTGATAACTAATTTGTGACCAGCGAGAAAGTATAATTTCCGTAGAAAAACAGTTTTTGAAGTGCCCTATAGCGACAGATAGTTTTTGTTGCAAGATATTCCTAAAAAAATCGAGTTTAAGGTAAATTCGCGGATAAAATAATTTATTGCTCCAGCTCACACACGTGTATATTGTTGATTACTAATTTGTGACCTGCGAGAAAGCATAATTTCCGTAGAAAAATAGTTTTTGAAGTGCCCTATAGAGACAGATATTTTTTGTTGCGAGATATTCCTGAAAAAGTAGAGTTTATGCTAAACTGGTGGCTAAAATAATTTATTGCTTCAGCTCACACACGTGTATATTGTTGATAACTAATATGTGACCTGCGAGAAAGTATAATTTCCGTAGAAAAGCAGTTTTTGAAGTGCCCTATAGCTACAGATAGTTTTTGTTGCGAGATATTCCTAAAAAAGTCGAGTTTAAGCTAAATTGGCGGATAAAATAATTTATTGCTTCAGCTCACACACGTGTATATTGTTGATAACAAATTTGTGACCTGCGAGAAAGTATAGTTTCCGTAGAACAACAGTTTTTGAAGTGCCCTATAGCGACAGATAGTTTTTGTTGCGAGATAATCCTGTAAAATTTTAGTTTTAGCTAAATGTGCCCCTTAAATAATTTATTGCTGCAGCTCACACGCGTAAATATTATTGAAGACTGATAATGACCTGCGATAAAGTATAATTTCCGTAGAAAAGCAGTTTTTGAAGTCAGATATTCATTTAGTAGGCTAAAACGTATGGTATGCAGTTTGTTTAACGAAAATCTTGATTATTTGCAAGCAATAAATTTTTAAATAGAGCAATAAATTATAACAGATCGTATTATGTCTTGTGACATGTTTTTTTTTTAATTTTTGGTTGTGAGCTAGCTTGTCTTTAAGCTAGCTCACATCAATTTTCTCCGAATCGGTAAAAGCAATAAATTTTAAACATGAGTAATAAATTAGCAATAAATGAGCTTTAAATATTAGTACTATGTTTATTGTTGTGAGATGAAAATGTTGAGCCAGCTTTATAGAGCTGACATAATCAGCGTCTGTTAGGCAGGAGGCTGGCGATTCTGACGTTGATGAAAAAATCGATTTATACGGGCGTTAGTCGGGCAGAGATCCGGATCCATCGCATTTTTACGATTTAGTTCGTTAATTGTTACTTTAAATGACGAATAGTTCGAGTGTTTTGCATTAAGTTTAGAGACCATAACTTCGGAAAAACTATTTTTGAGATAGTTCGTCAAATCCTCCTCTGTTGTCTCGGGATGAAGATTATAAACATGTAAAAAAGCGAGTTTTGGTACGGCTCGCAGAATAATATTGGATTCTTTATTTTTATTACCAATTATTGGTGCATTGCGTCTTCGTTTTCTGTTTATTTCTTTAAAAGATTCATCGTCAGCTTGTAGAACTTTTGAGTATGAATTATCATTTGATTATAATTTATGTCATATTTACTTGGGAACTTGTTGAGTTAGGTCAGTATTGGCAGATGGCAGTTGAGAGCTTCTTGCTGGCACATTTATTGTTAAGTTATTGTTTGCTGACTTGTTAGATGGCGTGGGATGGTCTTTTGCTTAAGTTTTATTTATAATTTTGTTATTTGTCCTGTTTAACAATTGAATAATTAATTCTTGGTCCTTAACGCGATTTTCCAATTGTGTAATTAATTGATTTTTCCGTCGACCGTTTATTAATAGGTTATTTTAATGTATAGAAAATCATTCATTAATGACCCCTATTAATGCATGATTTTTATTAATAAACGATTTATTGGGTGCGTTCACCACATGGAACACAGCATGTATTGTTAACGCTAAGTTGTAGCAAAAAGGTAGACAGAATTAAAAGTCATGCTTTTGAAACTTACTAGCTAGGTATATTCACGTAGCATACCTTTAAAATGAATTTGAAAGAATAAAATTCCTCAAATAACATAAAAAACCGCTTGCGTTGTCTAGCATTAAGTAAACTGAACGCACCCACTGAAAACAATTGATGACAAAACTGATTTTCTGACATAAAATTTGACGTTCGGTCAACCATTACTAACCTAAAAAAAATTGTCATGGAATAAAATTAGATTTTCAATTTAAGTAAGATACGGTCAACGAAAAAATATTGTAACTAACACGTGTGTTAATTGGCGATAAATGATCTCAACAATTAATTAAAATGTCTCGATCATTAATCGGCCTCATTAACACACTTGATAGTTAAATAACTATAAAAGCACTAGTTGTTGATTGGTGGATGTTTCATTATCACTTCTCGTTAAGCACATGGCACAATCACTTCTTGGGTTATCCCCAACGTCAGAAGAGGTTTCATCAGTGTTGAGTTTTTTTTCTGAATAAAACTTAAACACTTCGTTATTGGATTGATTTTGAGGCACTATACAATGTACCAGGAATGTCTATTATTTCACTTTTTTTTTAGTTTATTTAATTCACTAGTATGAAGACTTTTATCAGAATCCGCCATTTTTTTTTTATATAACACGCTTGTCTTTCAAAAGTTCATATTGTTCGACTAAGTTACGACATTCCACTTTAAAACGATGCTCATTGTTGATAATATTTTCGCTGTAATGTAAGTTTATTTATTAATTCCGATACATTACCTGGTTTCATAGCCGTACGAATAACGTTATTTTCTGTCAGTCACTGACATTGACATTGTGTCATTATCTTATTTTTTAACATATTTGGTTTTACAGTTGCTTATAAACTTACCAGTTGACTTATTTTTGAATTTTGAATGCTTTTACTGTACTATATATTTTTATAATAAAAAAAATAACAGTAGTATCTTACGTACCCTCATAAAAACTAAGCAAACGACACTATTGGGCGGAGCAAAAATCTGAATTCATACAATTCGTAGATGACCTTGATCGGACATCTTTCAAATTTTTACTGTACATGGGTATAGTGTGTTAAAAAAACCTAACTCGGAGTAGGTTATGAACAAATAAACTTGTCTGATCATTATTCAATTCAAAAGTTTAGTTGTCAAAAATTAATCTTGAAATGTAATTTTGAGAAAAGATCATAAAGAAGGAAACACACGCACACACACACACACACAAATATGTGTGTGTGTTAGGTTGTTGGAGGTACGATTTCTCAAATTCTATTAGACTAAAGACCAGTGTAACAACGGATTCCTCAATCTAACAGTAATGGGAAAAGTTGAATAGGTTCTGGTAACAATTGGACAACCGGAAGTGGTAGTTTCTAGAAAAAATTCTCTAAATATTTTTTGAAAATTTGTTACTACAAATAATAAAGATAATTAAATTCTCAGTCTGACACATTTAAATTTTTTATTATATCTCGTATAGGTTTGGAGATAGAGTATATAATAATATAGAATAATCTGTTGTAATTAATCTCGTTGCCCAAAAAACAGTTGCGATATTTAATTTTTTGTAATTGACAAATAAATGCAAAATGTCAGTGTCCGATTTCTCTGGGAGGTATGAGTACATTTAATATATATATCATTGTATTATTAATTAAATATGTATTTAAATTATAGGTATGTTCATATTACATATATCCTTAAGAAATACCGCTAAAACCGTGAATGAACTTTGAACATATTAGAGTAGTAGGACAAAATTTCTCATAGAACGAAAGGAGAGAAACAATTTCAATTATTTGTATGTACAAGAAATGTTAAATTCGTTACTTATAGGGCGCGAGCAGTCATGGGATGTTGGCCCTGGCAAGCAGATATGAGGATCCGTCTCAGAATGACGGCTAGTAGTTATTTATATAACGTCACAATTGGCATGTCATAATTTTTATTCAAAATTTCAAAATATTCTGATGTTTATTTGTCATTCATAGTATGGAATATACTTGTCGAGGAAAATAATCCACATGGATTTGAAAAATCATAATGTTTTGAATGAAAACTTATATTTGACACCTATGTCATTACTAGCTGTCATTCTGACACGGGTTCCCATATCTGCATGCCAAGGCTAACAAAGTCACATAACTGCTTGCGCCCTAAGCAACATAAAATGAAAATGGCGAGAGGTAATGTGCTGACCACAACACATTTTTTTTATTGATTCGGATGTAGAAATTTTTGCTTTACAACATCCATTTGAATTTTTTTGTCTAAAATAATTAGGGGAGCAATGCGCACGGAAAAACTGATTTTCCATGTTAAACGCCTATGTTACACTTTCCGTAATACACCCTGTATTATTGTTTCTTAATCGGACAGATGAACTGATGAATATTAAGATAAACAAAAATAATTTAAAGTAAGTAGATATAATTATTTAATTACTTGTAAATATACATATTTTAAAATTGTTCTAAAACGAATTTTATAATATATACTTTTCCTTACCTTACACAAATCATTTGCACTCGAACAGGGGTGTTAGAAATACACATTTCTACTCGTACGTTCCCCAGAACTAATGTTGATTATATTATATAGGGAGGGATAGTGTTATTATACTTCACAATGATTTAGTATTTGTTTTGTTAATAATAGGGATCATCAAGTAATAATTGACGAAAAACGTATATCGCGTCTCTATTTAGCACGCCATTTATTCTGATCTGGTGCAAGGTAGGAAAAAATGTTTTTGTAAAAAAATATATTTGATTTGTGTATAACAATTTGCTGCTGTATGTTGGGGACTATCTTTTAAGAACCAAAAGTTTGTCGCCGACTGAAAATTTCTGTATAAAATGTAAAAATTACGTTTCCTTTTTATTGGTTTTAATTAATTTGCAGTATGAATAAACAAAACATAATTAATTTAAACATTACTACACTCAAAAAACATTTTTTACAATTCGAAATGTGAAAGAATTATTATTATATCTGTGTAAACTAAAAATGAGCTAAAGTTTAAATCTCGTTTTTTGGAAAAAATATTGATTTTTCACTGTATGCATGCAGATCGATAATCGGGACTATCACCATTAAATTTGTCGGAAAAATTCCTATAAGAATATGTATGTTTCAACTTTGCAATCAAATATCTAGTGTAAGTTAACGCTATGTCGATTTTTACTTTCGACTATAAAGAAGGGATAAGAAACCTGAATGAGATCATATACCTATTAACTAACATAATGCTAATACTCCTATCCTTTATGTAGAGACTAGCTAAAGCCTTGCCTGAAAGAAAGGAATATCATTGCTATCTATCTACAGATCCCTTCAAAAAGGGAAAATTTTAAAAATCCTGTGTGTCGAGAAGATTCTGTAAGTGTTAATAGAATTTGACTATGACTACATTAATACGATGTGGGGTCTGAACACCTAGGTTGAAAATGTATTTAATTTAATTTATGTTTTAGTTCTGGAATATATCCAGAAATGTTAAAAACTAGTAAAGTAATACCTGTTCCGAAAAAAAGTAATTCTTCTGAACTGTCTAATTTTAGACCTATTTCCATAATACCTACACTGTCTAAAATTTTTGAAATCTGTCTCAATACACGCCTAATAGATTACTTAGAGAAAAATAAATTAATACATCTCTGCCAATTTGGTTTTAGGAAGAATAAATCGACTATAGATGCTTTACAATGTTTTACTAGCTATATTCTAGACCAATTTGAAAATTGTATGTATGTAAACGCAACGCTTTGTGATCTATCTAAAGCGTTTGATTGCATTAATCATGAAGTACTACTATCTAAGTTAGAACATTATGGAATTAGAGATATTCCTTTATTTTTAATTAAATCATACCTTGAAAATAGGTCACAAATCGTTGCATATAAATGTATACAGTCAGATCCTCAATATTTAAGTCATGGTGTAACACAGGGTAGCCATCTTGGACCAACATTATTCCTTCTTTACAGTAATGGCCTACCATATAATATGTATTGTTAATGTTGAAACTTTACTTTATGCTGATGACACGACGATTTTAAGTCATGATAGTAATATAAATAACTTGTTAAATTCGCGAACTAACTTAACATTTTCAACAGACACACATACAGTACGCATGATTTATTTTCGTTTGTTTCACTCGGTAATGACATACCCATCTGGGGTCATGTTTCTACAGCATTCAGAGTATTTCTCCTTCAGAAAAAAGTCATCAGAATAATGAATGGTTCTAGTAATAAGGAACATTGTACACCTTTATTTAAAAAACTCAAAATATTAACATTGCCCTCATGTTTTATACTTCAAAATTTATTGTATGTTAAACGTAATCAGCACAAATTTCAGAATCACATGGATTCTCATAATTACAATACTCGTAACAAACTTAATTTTTCGGTACCAAAGAAACGTTTGATGAAATCAAAGAACGGTCCTGAATATTTATCAGCAAAATTCTATAATACTTTGCCTTTAGAAACCCGTGATTTACCATACAATAAGTTTAAAAGCGTAGTAACTGAGATGTTGCTGGAAAAAGCTTATTATAGTTATGAAGAAATATTTATACAACAAAGGTGAACTTAAAAATTGTACTGATTAGTGTAATGACTTGGTAAAACAATGTGTATTGTACTTATACCTGAATAAAATTATTATTATTATAATATAGCGGGAATATAGAACAAACCATTTTAGATAATCATAAAACACAACTTATAAAAATTATAATTGTTAATTTTTTAAAAATTATATTCTATCATGAGACCATTTACTCTCTGAGAAAGACGATTATATTAAAAATGTTTAACAAAATTGTGTTATTTAGAAATCAATAAATATTTTATAAATTATTTCTTTTACTCTTTACCTTCAACAAAATAAATTAATCCTGCCCAGATTGAATTCCTATTATTTTGACAGTGCAACAAAGTAAATTATTTAATTAAAATTATATAGAAGATGATGGTATAATCTACCCGTTTTTGTGTATATAGCACATATAAATTCATTAACAAAAATATTTTTGACCACAAGTTTTGACTGCTGGTAAGCTTAATGTGAATGTAAACACTACACAGTGGCTTAGCAAGGGGGGGCTCTGCTTACGACGAGTTAAGTAGACAAAAATATTGAGGGCCTATCAGAAGTTGTAGGCTCAACAGAGCAAAATTTAATATAATTATATTATTTGTGTTTAAATAAATATTGAAAAGATCAATTAATTTTAAAAAAATAGTGAAAATTTGCTTTTATGATTAAACCAAATTTTGCATAAAATGATTGCACTTACCTTTGTACCTTCGACCTTGGATGTTTCGTCGAAAAAACTGTTGGGCTCATCCCCATCGGAAGATTTTTCGTTGGTTGATGTCTGGATAAAAAAAATGCCGTACTTGTTACAATGATATAATGAAACGTAAATAGCTTTGCGCGTTTAATAATTGTCATTAATAAACAAGTGAGCTGTTACGTTACTTCGCTTCTGAATTAATATAAATTACCCAACTTCTATTCAAAAAAGTCTGATGTGGTCAGCACCTTACCTTCCGTCAATCCTATGTATTATGTACAAATTCCATACATAAATTTTCTTACAAAAGATCCTATATTTCCAGTAAAATTATTTCATAAACAAACTATGCAAATTGCACTTGACACTGACGTTTTTATTTTTTAGCTTTTCCCATTCTATAGAGGTTGCTATTTATTTTCTTCTTCTACTCATTTCTGTTTTGCGCGTCGTCCTCATTCAGTTCCTTTTCTCTCAAGTCTTCCGCAATACAGTCCTTCCATCTTATCTATCTACTACTAAGCTATTCATTCTTCTTCTAACATATTTTTCATCTCTCCTCATGACATGTTCAAACTAATGTAATCGTCTCTTTTGTATCTATCTAGAAACTTCTATCACTCGAGCCATTTCCCTTATCCTTTAATTCCTTCCCTATCTTTCCGTGTCTTCCCCATCTATCTCAACATTCTCATCTCTGCCACAGTCATTTTCTTTTCATTGATACTGACATCTGTTAATTTGAATTATCAGAATATATTAGCAGTTTCCATGGTTAGCATAGTTGGCTAATTTATGAAATTTAAGATCATCTTTATAATTTTTTAACTCTATATCTATTAAATATGAAGTATAAAATGTAATCACATTGTATAGAGAATAACATAAAATGTCAGTATCGTGGTATTGGAGATATGCGATTCGAAACTATCGTCACATACACAAACACAAAGAGAGAGAGACTCGCACACCAGTGGCGGCTCGTGCACTAAAATTTTGATGAGACAAGGTATCCAGAAAAAAAATGCGCCACAGGCGAAATTTTTTTTTCATTCAAGGTCAAATGCCTTATAATTGAAAGTTACATTTTTCAAGGGATGTGCAAATGCGTATTTTTCCCCTTTCATGTACAAAAATAAATTGCCTGATTACAGAACATTTTAAGAAAGAGCGCCCGGCGCTTGCATCAAAAAACCTATGAATCTTTCAACCACATTCACATTACCGGAATTTACATTTACATAACGTAAAATTACTGATAATTGTGATTTACAACTAATATCGGTAGTTTCGTCTACTTCCCAAGAAATAAAAGGGGATTTAAAAATTTCGTAGTCTATTTTTTTATTTATAACAAAATGAATGCAATCTATTAAATCATTTTGAATAGTTTTGGAGGTACCACAAAATACCGATTTATTATTGATATCTTCAAAAATATTTTTAATTTATCATCTCGTTTACTCATTAGTAAAACTAATTCTTTAAAATGACATTTATTACAAGATTCTTCGGTTTCATTATGACCTCTAAATGGTAATTCTTGTGTACATAAAAAAATTGAAATATCAATTAATCTTTTCAGAATTTCCCTATTTTCTTCCACTTTCAAATTTAAATTTTGAATTTCAATTTTTCTTATACTATCAATAGCGGTAGAAATATTTTGCTTCATATAGTTTATCTTCGTACGATAATTTACTAAATGGATTTTTGTGAATTAAGAAGTTAATAATGTCATCGGAATGCCTTATATTATCAGTATCAGAAGTTCCAGTCAAAGTTGAAGCCATTTTATTTGTTTTAACTAAAATTTAAAATACAAAAACACTACGTACGTAAAACATAAAAACAACGAAAAAAATAAAAGAATTAAATACTTACTGCAATGCAAGATGTTTGTTTATTGTTGAATTTGAATTCACAATACAGTAAATAATATTAGTATTAATTATTATTCAATCTTCAATCTTATTTGCAAGAATATTATAGAATATACAATTAATGCAAAATGAAATAGATGATAGATGTCTTGAACGTATGGTGCCTCTGTAGGATCGCGTTGAAATTAAAGTGGCTATCTTTTATCCTTTACGCACTCATTGCATTTCTCATTTAGGCATGCCGCAAAACCAGCTCTTTCTCTAGCACACGTATTTCTTATCGGAATTACTAACTGGATCAAAAACATTAGGCAGTATACTATCATTTCGAGAAGCACTTTATAGGGTGTAAATTAGGTGAACTGCATTACATATTAGTTATGGTGGTGGCTTAAATTCTTTTGATATTTATAAAGACAAGCATTAGCGAAATAAGTTAAATTTTAATTTACATACTACTTTACATTATTTACAGCTTTATTTCTTTTCCGGTGAGGCACTGCCTCACCTGCCTACCCTGACAAGCCGCCACTGTCGCACACATAAGGTACATACAGACATCATCATAAAAATAGTAAATTCGTATTCTAGGGACCCCAAAACGTGCTTATTCATTAGAAACCCACTATCAAAATTATTGACCAAAGACAATACCTTCCTTACATAAAGGTGACGGAAGGTAAAAATAAATATAAGGCCAATATATTTTATGCCCAAAAATTAGGAGAACATGTTCTACAATCTTTTAAAATTTTGTCACATAATTTAGAAATTCAAGAAATTTATCTTCACGAAAATGCCCAACTTTGTGAAAGTTATCCTTTAATATCTCAAAAACTATTCGACTTGCCGTTTGAAAATTTGGACTCTTCGGGCCTAGTTCAGATTTTCACTGGTCGCGTAAACAGCTAGCTTTTTCAAGGTTATTTTTTAATTTCTCGAAAATGAATTTAGACAGCTACTTGCCGTTTGAAAATTTGGACTCCTCGGACCTTTGTCTATAAGTAGACTTAGTTACAGAATTTTTAGTCACCATGTACAGATTTCATGAAGCACGATTTTCACCGGTCGCGTAAACAGCAAACTTTTTCATGATTATTTTTCAATTTCTCGAAAATTAATGTAGACAGCGACTTCGGGCTTTTCTCCATAAGTAGACTTAGTTACAGCATTTTCAGTCACCTGCTGCAGATTTTATAAAACGGTTTTCATCGGTCGCGCAAACAGCAAACTTTTTCAAGATTATCTGAAATATCTCGAAAACTAATTAAGTTAGCGACTTGCCGTTTGACAATTTGGACTCCTCGGGCCTTTGTTTGATTTAATTACATAATTTTCATTCACCTGTGCAGATTTTATAAAGCGCGATTTTTACCGGTCGCACAAACAGTTAACTCTTTCTAGTTTATCCTTCAATTTCTCGAAAATTAATCGCGATAGCGACTTGCTGTTTGAAAATTTAGACTCCTTGGGCCTTTGTCTATCAGTAGACTTAGTTACAGAATTTTCATTCGTTCGCGATAATTAGTTGCCGTTTCAAAATTTGGACTCAGCAAGTTTTTATTTACAAACAGGGCCGTCTTAAGGTAAGATATAATCAGGGGTTTACAAAATTTTATTCTACCTCTGTAAAGAAATAAAAAAAATGCTATTAGAAAACTTTTTTTAATTTATCATTTAATAACTTAATAAATATTATTTTGCAATACATAATAATATTTTATTAATACGTAATAAATTATTGGGTTAAAAGATGGGTCGCGAAAAAAGTTTAAGAAGCATATTATAATATAGAACAATTATTTTCAAATAAATATTATTTACTTCATCAAGCGTAACACGTAATAAATATAATATAAACATATCAATAGTAAAATGTAAATAATTATACAGTTTTATACTTATTAAAAAATAACACGAATCAAACAAAGCACATTTAAATTACATATGGCACACAACTGTATCTTTGTATAATATTTATTTGATTTAAGTCTACTATTAACATTTTATTTTGTAGATGTAATTTTGAGTCTTTCATTTATATATATACAATAATATATAAAATATTTATACATAAATAAAACTGCTCATATACACTTACATTTATAGGACATACATACATTCAATATATTTATTAAGACATTTATAAATAATTGTGCTTATTATTTACAAATTAAAGAGTACTAGCTAATGTATGCACATATGATATTTGGATTTTCATTTTTATTTTCAAACCATGCACTTCATAAATATATATGTACAAAAATATGGACAGCATTCAGTAATGGACATTCTAATATGGATCGTATTCTCAAGACAATTTCTCCTCACAATCTCGTGATTTATTTGGTCATTTAATACGCGCAAAATCCTAATATCTTAATATGCGTAATGCAAGTACTCTTAATGAAAAAAATAAAGGTTGGTAAACACTATGGGACATTTAGATTGTAGAATAAATGACCACTTAAGACATCAATTGCTCAATAAATATTACACGACAAGAAAAGATAGTTCTTAGTTTTAAAATGAGTTAAGTCAACATTTGGTTATTTACAAGTTTAAAAAATTCTAAAAAAAAATTCAATACACAGTTATAAAAATATTATTTTTCAGCAAATGCTTTTATAAAAATATTCGTTAAATTAGAAATAAATAAAACAAAATATTAATCATAGGTAGCATCAAATTTAATCTAAACATTTACTATTTTTATTAGTATAGGGTACACAAATTTCGATCCGATTTTCACTGAAGATGAGACAAAAATGATGGAAATATATCACTCGGTTCTTGATATGCGTTTAAAATATTTTCAAAATTAATTTGATACTCGAAAAATATGCCCACATTTTTTATTAATTACCGTTCATTATGGGCAACTTAAGCCCGTTTAACACCGCACACAAATTAGTTAATTCCAAGCACTTCAAGGTCGCTCGAGCCACGTGTCTACTTATGCCCTTTTGGCCATTGGAAACGAATGTTTGACACGATAACAATATTGGTAACAAAGTGTCAAACAGGCTTTATGAGGCTTTGTGTAGCACAACTTCTGCTTTGATTATTTTACTATTTAATATTATTTAATCAATGATATTGTTAAAAAAATTCAATAAAATTAATTATAGTTCGAGTATCGATGAAGAAATTAGTATATATCGTTGACAACAACTTCAATTGACAAATTTACATTAATAATATAATTGTGTAAATTTCAAATACTCACTCATTTGTCTTTTATTAAAAAGATACAATCGATTGCTGAAAATTACTGGATTTTCAAATTGCATTTCGAAGAAAATACACAGTAGTTTAACGCATGTAACAAACTTTAACAATTTAACAATAAGTCAAAATTTAAAAAAAGTACTTGCCTTAGATCGCCGCCGTATCGCAAGAAAAAATAGGGAGACAGTGCAACGCCACGCAGTAGGTAGTTGTGAAATGCCCTTTTACTCATCGCTATCTACTGGAATAGAGAGATATAACTCTTCCTTCACTACATTAATCTAGTTGGCAAACTGTAGGATTCTCTTCTCTGTCACAATACTTTTGAAAAAATCTATAACTGTAAAGTTTGTTACACTTATCCTGTACGAGGGAGGACTCAAAAGTCTTTAGACTGCAGCGTGTAGTTGAGCATTCTTCCGCTAAGTGACGTAAGTCAGTTATTTTTTTGTCAATCTACTTTTCTAGCATCTGCGAAGTCGAGATGGGCGATCGCAAAAAACAACACGTTTCCGCAAAGTTTTTCTTTTTTGGGAAAATAACCCCAGACACTGTAGAAATGCTAAAGATGGCATTCAAGGAGAATGCAATGAGCCGTCCCACAGTTTTTAAACGGTTTTCGCGCTTTAGAGAAACGTAAAATGAGCATTGAAGACACACCTCGTTCTGGGCGCCCTTCATCAAGTCACACGGTAGCAAACATTTAAAAAATTCGCCAAAAAATGAACGAAGACTGTCGAATAACTATTGACGAGTTGTCTGAAGCTATCAATGTCAGCGAATTTTGAACACTTGCAAAGGAGACGTATTGCCGCGAAGTTTGTTCCGACCTAGTCCCGTGTGACTTTTTCTTATTCCCAAGAATGAAACCCTCAAGGGGCGGCGTTTTGATGACGTGGAAGCAGTGAAAGCAACTTTGCACAGTGCATCAAACGGCATTGAACTTGAAGAGTTCCAGAGATGTTATGCCAATTGTGAGGAACGTGCATTTCTTCTAATGGAGAGTACTTTCAAGGAGATTAATCCAATTTTAGTATATAATGTAAATAAATATGGTTTTTGAGCACAGTCTAAAGACTTTTGGGTCCCCCTCGTATATTATAAACCAAATAATTCGATGACTAGTTTTTAAAATAGAATATTGCAAAATAGTGAATATTTATTATAACACATGAAAGTTAAATTTTTATTTTAGCAAATAATAATGAACATCTACTCGATGTAAAATATATTGAGTGGTATTGACTGTTTTTTGCTAAAGTAATCTGCTACTGCTAATAATATGCGCTTCATAATTCACTTATGGTTAGTTAGGCCTTCTAATAGTAACTATTATGAATAAAAATACATTTAGTTATTGATATAAAGAAGTTATTTTTCAATACTTGATACATAATACGACTGTAAATCCGTGTATTTTAATATTTGTCAGTCAATATGCAAAAGTCACAAATAATATTTAAATATATTGCCCATAATTATTGGCAACAATAGATTTGTTCCTACAATCATATCAGTACGGAACTGTACGATGCATGCGCAGTATTAAAACGGCGCATATACTTCGTTTAAATCTTTGGTAATCTATAAATATATTTTACAAAATAAGATTCGTAACCATTGCGCGATTCTGTTGTATATTATTTGTAGATCAGTCATTTCGCAAAAAAAAACGTGAGTATTTCGTTAATAAATAATTTGCTCAATTTAGACAATAAAAACAGGATTTTATCACAATAATATATTGTAAAGTCGTAGAGATGAAATATTTAAAGAATTCGTTGTGTTAAATTTCATTGTGCATGAATCTACATCAAAAGATAAAAGAAAGAAGCTTTTATACTATGTCCTAATCTGTTGACGAAATATTACAATCACATATTTAATATCGACTACAGGTAGATTCTGTCATAAATGAAAATTTACATATATTATGTATGTATATGGCCAAGGATCGAAAGGCGACCTGTGTTATTTTATTACGAAGAGATATCGTAAATAATACAAAAAATGTCATAACATTTTGTTTTTCTATAGCAGATTTTAAAGAAAAAAATCAGCTTATTTAAGTACAATTTTTAAATTTAATGCAAGTTGTGGTTTTATTCCAAAAACATACTGATTATTAAGGTAGTTGGCTCATGACAGCAATGCCATCTATTGATTCCGTGCCGAACAATTTAGACAAACTCAAGAGTTGCCTGCCTGTTTCAAGTCAAAGCTATTTGCATATTATATTTATTCTGCTAGGTATTGCAACAGCTAATGGTTGTAATCGTGAGGTTAATAAAATAAGGAAAAATGCCGATAGTTAGAATACATCGCGGATGTTTCTCAAAACGTGGGCGGCAGTGTTACCAAAAATGCACGTAAAAATTTCAGTGATTGAAATTATCTGATGAATTTCCAATTAAATTTGTTGTACTCGGTATTTTTGAAACCAGATGGGCATGCATGTTTTTTAAAGTAGTTTTTTCCCCAGACCTTCATTTATATTCACGTAGTTTTTAATAAAAAGTTTATGGGTTTTCGCGATTCTAGAGGCAATTATGTCGATGATTTCTTGAGTTTCCCTATACTCGCCATGTTAAATCTTCCAACTTTGAAGTTCAATAACTCCGATCGGAACTGAGAAAGTTGACTAAAATTTTGGATTTACATCGAGAAATAGTTATACTGTATTTCAGATAAGAATAGACTTAGGAGTAAGATAGGGTCTACGATTCCAGCTTTCTGATTGGCCTAAACGCAAACCAAGTTTACAATAACGAAAAACTTGGAAACAAAACGTTTGAGTCAACTGTCAACTGGAGTTGTAATCAGTGCGAACGTTGTAGCAAAATCTGTGATTATCTAGTATTATATACGGCCGAATTCACCATTAATCCATTGATTAATAATCAGTTGATTAAGGAATCAAGCTGATCTGTAGATCAACGTATGTTCTAATTCATCAACTTGATTTCTAAATCAAGGAATTATGATCAACTGATTCACAGTTTTGTTTTGGTTTTTGACAGTTAATGTAACTGTCATGGAATTTTATTCGTGGTAATTGTACTTTCCGTTGAAAAGGTATTGATATGTAAGTTTTTCATTTATTTAAAAAATATATTTTATAATTTTTCTATAATAATATATTTTTATTTTGATATAGGTAGAAATTACTCTAATTCCAATAAAGGAGTGTTTAGTGAAAATGAAAGATGTGAAAGTATAGTTAAAAATAATAAAACCAATACGGTTCTAAATAAAGATATAGAAGAAGTATGAGCCAAAGTTACAAATGGATACAACAGCCAGAATCCTAACATAGCTATAAATGTCAAAATTAGGATTCAAAGATGTGATCAGTCCTTGATTCATGGAATATGACGAATCAGTTGATCATTGATTTTGATTAGTAGATTAGCTTGATTTTTAATGGTGAATTGGATTGATTTAGGATCAGCGTTGATCTGTGAATCAACTCATGATTAAGGAATGGTGAATTCGGCCGATAGTATAGGTACTATAATATTTAATAGGTATTTAAGAGTCATGATAAAAAGCGATTGAAGATTGAACGAAGAAATTAAAAACAGAAATATGCAAGGTAGACGAGCAATGTCGATATTAAATAGTATTTTGTGACATCAGACAATATCAAAAGAAAGTAAAACGAGATGTTTTAAATCTATAGTAAAGTATAAATGCATGTTTGGCAGCTCATCGAAAGATGGAAGCGGATTCTAAGCGACCGAAATGGATTTTTGATGACGAGCCATAGGAAGATTCAGAAAGGAAAAAGTAATAAATACAAGAATCCGAGAAATTATGAATATTGATCACACAAAAATGATATTGAAAAACAACTGAGATGGTTTGGACATGTGCAAAGAATGGGAGAATAAATATTATCAAAAAGGATATTAAAATTGTATCCACCTGGAAGAAAAAAACGCGGAAGACAGCAGGGAAGTTGGATTAAAGGAATAGACCTGATGGAAGAAAAAGGTTTGATGCAAGATAAGTGGAACAACAGAGACCAATAAATATATTATATTTAATAATTATTATATTTCTTCATAAATATTTTCTTATTTAATAATCTTCTGAAAACCATTCATCTTTACTTATTTGTTTTTATTGTAGAAATCTGAAGATTGCAAGATATGTAAGCAAGCAGGTATATTATTTATTCCATTTTAACTCTATAATCTATCTAATAACTTTATGTAACTGTATATTTACTAAAGAATTAAAAATTATCAAATTTTGACGTTTTGATCTGTCAATTCTGTCATGCGCGAAACAAAACTAATTCATAAGTTTTATGTGTGTAAAACAGGCTGGCTCCGCAGCGCCACCAAATCTATTCTTACCTGAAATACAGTATAATCTAGCTGTACGCCAAAGATTATTAAGATCTTATGGATTTCACTTCATGCTCCAACTACCTAACACAAACCGTCAATATGGGGGATTCCACCATTTTGATTTATAATTTCATCTGAAAGTATAAGTAAATCTAAAGCTGGATTCACATGGACTATTACAACCGTTAATTCTATTTTTTTATAAAGTCTTCTAAATTACAGTTTCAGGATCAATGTTTCAAGTTTGTTATATTTGTTAGTAAAAATTATGTTAAGAAATAATCATTTTTCCCAAAGCGATTTGTTTAGTTGAAATGTCAGCAGCTTAGACATTTATAGTTTTGACAATTAAGTCTAGAAGTTATTGCAAGCCTACGTGCAGGGTTGATATTTTATATGAATGCCAAGCCTTATCCTGCACCCCTAAGATAATCCTCTCACGAATATAACGCTTTGTTTTTAGGTAGTCGATATTAGATACTTGTATCAACAAGACATGAAATCTGGTTTGTACTCTTCTTGAGTAAACATGTAGTCTCGAGTTTTAGGTTGAGCGCGTACTAGACGCTAGTACGCAAGGTAACAACAATGTAACAGCTAAGAAAAAAATGACTATAACAAAAACTCCCTTATTTACGTATTATTTCAATTATATCTTTTTATTTTTTTATTAATATTCATTATTAAGCATATATTTTCGCTTTTTTAATAACTTCTCTTAATTCGATTGAGCTGGAATCCCCCATTAATAATATAATTAATTTAGTTTAAATAAAAATTGAAGTACCACTTTAAAGAGCTATGTATTTGATCTACTATTTTGAGTAGAAAAAAAGCACACTTTGAAGTCTACTATAGACAAAAATATGTATTATTTTACAACGATACGAAATATAAACAATTTAAATTAGTATAAACATAATTACCGATATTAAAGCTTTTGGTAAACTATTTTCATTTTTTATTTTAACATAAAATGCAAATATAGTTCCTAAAATAATTTGTTAAATTTACAACTCTTGCGTTTTCGTTAATTAAAAAATATCTCACAAATTATTAAACAGTACAGTTTTAACGTGACGGCCCTGTATTTTCATCTCTAGTTAAACTTTGTATTAATTTAACTGTTAGTTGTAAAAATTACATTTTTCATGTAATATTTTTTGTTTTATCTGACAATAAGTTGCCAGACAGTTTAACCTGGGATGCAAATACCTGCTTTAACTAATTCTTAATTTATAAGTAAAAATGATAAAACTGAACCATTTTCTTTTTGCAAGAGCTGTAATTAATCATAAAATTAAACATTAAATTTATTAACTTAAAATACAACACATTATAATTATAATACAGGCTGCTATATGGCGATATTGACTAGTTTTCCTCAATAATTAGGCCGTAAAGATTACATTTACTTACATTACGTAGTTTTCTTACCACCACGTGGTTTAATGGACTCGGAAATTTGCCACATTGCATCCTCCCCAATGAAGTCGTCAAAATTGCGAAAGAAAGCTATTATTCTTTCATTCTTTTTAAATGTGTATGTACTACAACAAAAACAATACATACTTACTAAAAAATAATCAGATGTTAATAAATTTACCATTTTTTAAAACGTTTCATATTTTCGACGATATTATACTGCTGCCATCTTTTCGAAAAATTGATGGTTCCATCTGATAATAAGTTACTATTTCCTATATGTACAAATGTTAAATCTTGTAGAACTAAACCTCTACAATAGATTAAAAATAATGAAAAATAATGATAGTACTAATTTGCACTTAAACACCGCGACTTACATGTAAGGTATGCAGGGGGGCGATGTTTCCGCTAGAGCCTGCCGATACGCTCTAAAACTGGATGAACTATCAATAAGGGCGCAATATTCTTTCAAACCTTCTGTTATATGTTTTTGCCACTCCAATCGCCGAATTGGAGCAGAATCCAGCGCAGATAATAATGCCAAATACGAATTAAAATTATTTATTTTACGAAGATGTTTCATTATTTTTATAAATTTCATAACGTATTTTTCGCGATCTTTTGCCTCGGATTGTAAAATTTTTGTCCTCGCCCTAAAATATAATATGCATATCAAAACTATATTATAATTAAATAACAATAGTCAACACCAAATTTTGCTACGTGCCTCAGTTTTTCAGATATAGTTTATAGTTTGTTAAAGTTTTGGTGATGACGTCATCTACACCACTATCGCGCTGCAGTTATAAACTCTTCTAAATTATTGTTTCAGGAACAATATTTCAACTTTTTTATCTTTGTTAAGTCAAAATTCTGTTTAGAAATTAACTGACTGTTTAGTATGAACGTCAGAGGACAGAACAGTTATTTGTTGACAATAAGTATAAAAGTTAATACTTCACTCTACGCCCCTAAGATAATCCTCTAACGAAGATAACGCTTTGCTTTTAAGTAGTCGGATTTGTACTCTTCTGGAGTTAACATGTAGTCTCGAGTTTTAGGTTGAGCGCGTACTACACGCTAAGACGCAGGATTACAACAATGTAGTGGTTTAGTTTGTTTTTATGTGTTTAGTTAAATTTAGTGTAAGTGTAAATAAAATCATGTAAATAAAGAAGTGAATTTAAATCAAAGTATGCCTGTGTCCATAATGTAAGTGTTGTATCATAAAAGTGCAAATGTGTGTGTTCGTTCCCACCATAGCCGTGGTCGACCATCCAAGCGACCACTATTTAAAAGTTAGTTGTCATCGTTGGTAAAAGAAATAAGTGCAAGAAGTACGTCCACCAGCGTAAGTAGCGTCCGGGATACCACCCCCCTCGTTTTACAATAGTGTACAGATGTCTTATTTTTGATGTTTTTTTTTAGCGTATTTTGAAAGATATTTTGATTTTTCAATCTATTATGGCAACTATATCTCCATATTTTGTATGAATCAGGGCTGAATTAAGAACAAAACGAAAAGGAAAATTTTAAATAAAGGAAATATTGACAAGTACAGAATGTTACTGCTGTACAGAATCACAAGCTATTAGTGAGTTACGAGGGGAGACCCAAAAGTCTTTGACTGTCGCGTTGGCAGCACTGCAGCGTGTATTCGAGCATTCTCCCGCTAAGTGACGTTAGTAGGCACCCTTACGCAACGACCATAAATATACTACATAAAACATGCCCTATGCTTCACTATTGTTTGTTATGTTCTCGGCTGGGCAAAAAGAGACAACTAGAGATAAAGATAAATAAAGTCTACTTTAAAATTTGTGGAGAGATGTCACTACGGTCATTATTATATTTGTAACATTTTGTTTGGATTTTGGCAGTTGTGAAGTCGTTCTGTTTTGTTTGTTTTCGGTGTTATTATTCTATAAATATGCCTTTTCAAGTAAGTATTGAAATAAGATGTAATCACGTTCTTATTCATTTTGTACGGCAATTTACAGTAAGCATCTGATTTTGTTATAGCCGTGTACAGGGCTGCAGAAAAATGCATGACATGCAAAAGCAAACAATAACATTTTTAGAAATAATATAAGAAACAATTAATTAATACTACTATGAGAAATTTACTTACGGGTATTTTAGGCTGTCTTCACAACCATATTATGCTGGATTAGGATAAATAAATAAAATAAATATATCATCACGGCACATTACACATTGCTGGGTATGCCAATCTGCTTTGTACACAGATTTCGGTAATGATGATGACATATTTGTACCGTGCGGGCGTTTGCCAGGCGACACCGCACAGGCCAATTTTGTGCCATTTAAAATTCGAAATATGTTGTATCGGTCGGGATCGAAACCGATTCCCCAGATTCGCGATCTGATACTCAGGCACACGGCTATTAAATAATCATGGCATGCAGTTACTCAATTATAGACATTTATATCAAAATCCGGATTCACCATAAAACCTAATAAATTTAGAAAAGTACAAATAGAATAAGAAGCATTTATACAAAAATCATATTGTTTAAAAATCAATAGAATAAAATAAATAATTACACAACTCTTTTATCCTTTCCTAATACTAATATCAGTTTGATTCATGCATTTTATAATTGGTTTCCGTTAATAATAATTCAAATGTTTCAAATATAGAACAAGAACAAGCAGTGACATCTAGCGATTACTCCAGGTAACTCTATCCTTAGTTGTCTCTTTCTGTCCAGCCGAAAACTTAACAAATGCTATTAAGTTTTATCTAGTGTATTTATGATCGTTGCCCTTACGCGTCAATTACCTCCAAATAGTTGACAAAAAAAAGAAGTATTGGAGCGTAGTGATTTTTTTTTGTCAATCTACTTTCCTAGCGTCTGCGAAGTCAAGGTGGGCGATCGCAAAGAACAACACGTTTGCGCAAAGTTTTGTTTTCTTCTTCGGAACACAGCACCAGAAACTGTTGGAATGCTAAAGGAGGCATTCAAGAAGAATGCAGTGAGCCGTCCCACTTTAAAGAAGATGAAATGAGCATTGAAGGCAAACCTCGTTCTTTCATTACATTAACCTAGTTGGCAAACTGTAGCATTCTCTTCTCTGTCACAATACTTTTGAAAAAGTGCATAAACTCTAAAGTTTGTTAACACTCATCATGAACGAGGGGGATACGTCTTTAGACTGTCGCGTGTAGTTGAGCATCCCCCCGCTAGGTGACGTTAGTAGACACCCCGGTGCAACTTGTATTGGGAAACTAGCAGCAAACACTAGGCAGTGAAAGTAGTGTACCCAATGTAACAGAGATGTCACTAAAAGGTTCATGTCACTGCTATAGTTTGAAATGAATTAAGTAATCTATGAAATAAAAAAGAAAAATTTATAAAATTATTTGTCAGAAGAAATAACAATAGTAAAAAATATTGTTTATGGCTTATATGATAAGTAAGTAATTTTATATCAGTGTATATTTTCTAACAATAACATTTTCAATCGTCGTTATAAATTTAAATGTCGGCATCTACAGCGAGAAAATCACCAAGAGGCCATTTGAGTTGATAAGCCTAAGTCATCCGTTAAGGAATTCTTTATCTGTACTTGAAACATCTTAAGGTAGTTATATCAGAATTAATTGAAATTTTAAGTACATCTCAACTTAAGTATAATCTACCTGCTCTCCAAGTTTTAAAACAATTGACCACGCGGTACCTGACATATATTTGCAATTAAATTTGGCCTTTTTAAACGTGAAGAATAGGAAATGGCAAAATAAACACAACATTTAAAATTATAACTTTTTTATCGATAATGACATTTAATCGAAAAACTATAGTAAACTAATTAACGGATTTTATGTAAAAATTAGAAAATTATTTACCACCCAGATTTAATTTTATTGCCTCTAGAAAATTATAATCTGAAGATACGATAAATAGGTAGAATTATACTTGATATCCATGTACAAGCGTTTCAGAGGGAGTATCAGTTAACACCCGCTTGGTATTAGCGAATAAGAGGTGATCTTTGGTTAAAGGAATTTCAGACGTACATTCGAAAGAAATATTTTTTTAATTGGTATTTTATGTGAAAAGCATGAAAACTTTAAACATTATACTACTCTTGTAAGTTTAAGAAAGAAATATATTAATTTATTTTGCAGTTTCCATTGGTAGTTTATAATTAGTGTTATATCTTAAAATATCTTATTACTTTTATATCCGAATGTACCAATAAATGTCTAGGTGCGAGGTGCGACGATGCCAGTTATTCTTCAACAGTGAAATACGACACTTGTGTATGTGTTAGTGCGAGTGGTACAGTTAAAAAAAAACTTTTCTACGGAAAAATAAAAAAATTCTTCTGTTACAGTGTTTGATATTAGCTTTTAACTATTTTAATGCAATCTGTGTATATAATATAATGTTAGAAAATATAAGTTATTGCAATATATAAACTGCATTAGTTTAATTTTTATTTTGAACATAGAACAAGTTTTTGAATAGGTACACTCGAGTGACAACTACCTTAAGACAACATCTGTTTCTCTTCACGCACATTGACGACGGGAGCAATACAAAATTTCAAGAATTCAAACATTGAAAAAAATTCGCCAAAAAATGAACGAAGACCGTTGGATAACTATTGATGAGTTGTCTGAAGCTACCAATACCAGAGAATTTTGAACACTTGCACATGAGACATGTTGCCGCTAAATTTGTTCCGACCTAACCCCGTTTGACTTGTTCTTGTTCCCACGAATGAAAAAAACCCTCAAGGGGCGGCGTTTTGATGACGTGGAGACAGTGAAAGCAGCTTCGCAGAGTGCATTAAACGACATTTAAGTTGAAGAATTCCAGAGGTGTTATGCCAAGTGTGAGGAACGTCTCGACAAGTGCATTTCTTCTAATGGAGAGTACTTTGAAGGAGATTAATCCAATTTTTGTATATAGTGTAAATAAGTATGTTTTTTGAGCACAGTCTAAGGACTTTTAGATTGCCCCTTGTACTGTTTGGGGACATGTAACTTATACCCAATTTGTACATTGGGTAAATGCTTGAATACCATTAGGTTAGACGTTTTTAATATGACGATTCAGTCTTATTCTAAAAAGTGTGGACTCACACTTCAGAACGTTTAGTATATAAAAAAAATCCTATTAATTTTAATCATCCACGCACGATACAAATCACATTTCTTGTTTTTGTCAGGGATTCGACGAAAAGAGAAGTTTTTTATTTTAGTATGCAACCATAAACACATCAATTACGCATTTTAATGTCACAAAATACTAAAACCTACAATTCCTGAACATAAAAACGCACGTTTGTACTAAATAAAATGAAAATACATTGTCTAGATAAAAACGCAGTGCACTGTAGCAGTATGTACCTATTGCGGCACTCGGCGTAGATGACGTCACTGTACCTGTTACGGTTCTTTCAAATACTTAATACTTAATTTTGGAACAAAAATGCAGAGACATTAAATAAAAACTAATGAACTTCTGATTTTATATATTCATTAATGCCATTTGCAAAATATCGAAAATTATTTGCATATGCCTTTAAACCTGGTATTTTGTAAAAATAACGATATATATAAAATTTATAAGAAACGTTGAAAACTACAAGATAATAAAATTACGTGACTTACCAGTAAGACATCTTGTTGAAATGTTCGGTAAACCTCGTCAAATTCGGACTTCGTTCCTCGTTTTGTTCTTGAGCCCAAATCAACACTTCCGGAATTTCAATTTTGATAAAAAGATTCGCATCTAACAACGTCATTTGTTCAGCGATTTGTTCCGATTTAAATTCTAAAAGAGTGGCGCTAGCAGCTACTAAAGTTAAACAAGCTTGCGCATTTAATAATTTGTTTTGAAGTAGCTTAGCATTATGTTTTTCTATAAGAGCTACGCGAAGGACTTTTGCAACGACTAGATTGCCACTGCATACAAGTTGATGGATAAAATCCATTATTACTAGCATTAGATTTTCTTCTAGATCCGACACGCTGAAGAAAAACAATAATTATGGTTGTTTTATGATTGTAAGTTAATTATTATAACTTACGTTAGGTCTTTTACAACTCGCACTAACAAAGAGAAAGCTTCTCTAGCTCTCGGTTTTCTGTCTGGTTGACAAATAAAATATTGGTGACGACGAATTAATTTTATTATTAAATTATATGGCGGTATAAATGTCCGATACGTTGTAAGAAATGCTTCCTGGTATGAAAAATCTAAAATATAAATTAATATTTCAGTTTAAAATATATACGACACTAAACTTTTATTTTAATTATTCATTTACCTTCAATATCATCTATAATAGAAGCATGTAAAGAAACCTTTTTCATTATTTCAAAAACACACTTTTGAAATATTCTGTATTAATATATTTTTTTTTAAATAATAGCGAATGTGACGTGGATTTCTCCGATGTTTACAGCGCTATCTACACACACCGGCAAAATTTGGGCCAAAAAGCTATGTTTGAACCCTCTGTCATATTGTAGCGTGTGCAGCCGATGCCACTGAGTCTTGTCAGGACGCAAACGACGCCATTGGTCGAATGCTGTGGGCGATAACTGCCGCGCCTCAGGCGGCTGACGCGAGCGTAAACACAAGGAGGAGGTAAGCTAAATTACTGTCGCTCCTACTATCTTAAAGACCTAGTGTCAAAGGGGCAAACAAAAATAGAAAACCAAGATAAAATGAGGAGAACAGAGGATGAAGAGAAATGGGATGTAAAAAATGAGGACGAGAGGAACTGGGACGTAAATGATGAGAAGGAGGAGGATGAGAAATACCGTAGATGACAATATTTCATTATTGTGTTAATTATTGTAACAAAAGTTTTAAGAAAAACTGATTCCTTTTCATCAAATAGATTTTTTTTAAATTTTGATATAAGGGACTGTTCCTATAAACTAAGGGGATAAGAAATTAATTTTACAACACTGATAGGGCACCATTATGTGACATGGCGAAATGCGTAATTATATGGCGGGATGCATTTGAATATAGACCAGAATGATCAGACGGTTAAATTTTACTAAGGTGGCATAAATGCATAGCTAGAAGTTCTGTACCGATCGTAAGACGAGTTAGTCAGATGAAATCTGTCTCAACATTAGGACACGCCCTGTGTCACGCTAACGCGAATTAGTATTCGCACGTAATAGTTTGCGAACAACAGTTCGACGCCAAACTACGCTACTCATTGTCATATTCGACCCGCGTTTGAGATACGTACGCTGATGATATAAGCTTTCCATTTATTACTAGTGTATTCATTGCTATTTTATTTACTCAAATATGTTTATTTATTTAAACTAAACGGCGTTGATATATCTTTAAAATAAACCTAAAAACCAGTGAATTGTAGTGAAGTGGAATCCACAAGGTTCCAACCGTTTCGCCCAGCAGTTCCGTGACATAGACCTGGCACGGGTAAGTATCCATATTTCGCCTGCTCCCATTTTCGGTCCAACCCGCCCGCTACGCAATAGGTGATTTCTCAACCCTTCGCTAACCACCGGAACAGGTAATAATTCTCCCCTTTACCTAGGCTAGTTGATTAGTCCGCCCTAAGATTATATACTATTTCGCACTTTATCCTGTTACATTACAATTATCTTTAAGGCGACGCAGTTTTTTAATATCTTGACGATGTTAAATCTACTTCCCGGATCGTCAGAAATATTCTTGTCTGTAACTTTTCTTCTAAGAAATGCCCAACAGTCGCGCTTAAGAAACATTTGGGGAATGGGGTATTCTAATAATCTTGTTTTATTTTTATTTTCTGAAACTTCAATAAATTTGAAATACAAATGTGAAAATTTGAGTTTTTTATTGTGTCATTTCCGCGAGATATGAATTTTTGAATTATGCTTAAAAATTTGAATTATATGGTATGACGTCAATTCGCTTCATCACGAAGAAAATGAAATCAGCGGTGCCTAGCGGTTATCTGTGGAAAGACTACAACTGTTAGTCGCTTGGCTTGGAGCGAGTAAGGGGAGGGGAATTGGTTTGTTCACAGTGCCAGATGCTATTTTGTTTTGGATGACTTTCATTTGTTTTATTTGTTTTGTTATCCGTGGATTTTAGTTGTAACTATATTAAAGTATCATTAGTTAAGAATTTGGTTGCTGTCATTCTTACAGCAAAATATCAAAACTAGCAAGAAACACAAACAAAGATCAGCTGAGAAACGAGAAAGCATCAATGGTGAACGCACTGCTTTTTCTTTTTCCACAAGCAGACAAGTACGTCATTACATACGTCATAGAACGAATGAACGTCATACATCACGTGAATCTTTTCCGCGCTAAAATAAAACACATGGAAAATCATATTAAATAAAATAATTTTGAGTTTATTTTTCAGAATTCGGTCGTTTTTCAACCTAGTTAATAACATTATAATGTTTTTTCTTTTAAATTTTACTACACTGGAATGCCCCATTATATTCTCTCTGTTTTCTATAAAACGTTGGCTCCTTAATTCTCTGCAACATCTGGAAATCTGCTCAAGGTGGACCCGAAATTTCGAAATTTTAAATCATTTCTGACCAAAGTTCTGCTGATCATCTTTAAAATTCTAAATCGTCGAGTTAATTTACGCGATGACATTTCAACTTTGTCTTGTGCACTCTGAATCCTGCTCATTCAATTTGGGGGCGTAAAATACGTTATGTATATAACTAGCTTTGCGTCCATGGTTGGCCAACAATAGACGTTTAACTGTCTGTCGCATTGTCAAAGTTATATTTTTGAAGCCTTGAGTATTATATTGAAAAACCCTTTTATTGTTTTCACGGTTGGTAAAACATTTTTTAAACTATTTCGTAATTTTTGGCAAAAATTACATTTCATTATTAAGAACCACACCCATCTCCACTGCTTATAAGCTAGCAGCCGATCAACCAAAACTTAGTGAACTTCTCTTTCAATTATGATATTGAAATTGACAAAATTTATAAGAAACATTAGGAGGAATCTACGTCACAAGTTTTGCACACCAAATTATATTCTGAATAAAATAAATTGCAAATAAGACAAACCTTTTTTGTTGGTTTTGGTGGCTTGTACAATAAGTCCATCAATATATCCCCCTCTAATCTCCGGTCCATCTTCATCCGGCTTTTTCAGCACAATATATTTACTAACATCAATTTCATCCATTAAATCCACATCATTTTCCGCCGACATTTCAAAATTATCCGAATTCTTATTATTCATTTCATTAGGCGATATTTTAAGCGATGTAACAGGAGTAGGCGTCGATGTTGACAATGGCGAATTGCGCTCTGAATCTTTATTTACATTAGGAGACAACTTTTCCGGATCATGATTCGAATCTAAGTTTGGTTCACTGTACGCCAGGACAGATGGCGATACAGCCGGCGGTGGTGGTGACGTATTAGACTTTGTAGAACTCGCCCGAGATCTTTTCGGTGGTAAAGCCGGTGGTAAAATATTATTGCTGTTTGGTGAGACGGAATTCGGAGATCGAGATGGTGATGTTTGGTTTAGTTTATAGTCAAAGCTTACAGACGCGAGAGGTGTTAATGAATGGTGTGTTATGTGGCTGGTATGAACAAAAGAACATGATTGTGTACTGGTTAAACCACTGTCGAGTGATTGTTGTTGGTGGTTTTGCCATTGTGTTTGGACCATGTGCATGGAATGTCGCATGAATTCGTTGTCGTTTGAGTGGGAACAGTTTCCGAACATTTCCATGTATGCCATTACTGAAAATAAAATATTACTGCTACAAGTGTTTACAGACGTGCAACTAAATAATGGAACATTTAATAAAAACATAATGTATAAATACTTCACAAAAATGGGGCATTAACTATTTTTTTACTGTAAATTTATGAATAATTCTTGAGATATAACACGAACTTATCCTACGGATTGACCGCACTGTCAGGGTGGTTTTGTTCAACGCGGTCAGCCGTCGTCAGTTGCAATTTAAGCTTCAGTGAAAATGTCTTCTGATATACTTCTTTGGTTTATGCTCGAAAAAGAAGAAGAGGATAACATTTTAGAAAATATTGCAAAAAAGCAGAGCCGTCTGATTTGTTCCAAATCATACAATACGATGGATTTTTTCTTTTTTAATAAATAGTCGACTAAAAACGAATGACAAAATTTAGACAATTTTTTAATATTTAATTTTTTTATCAGTAAGCTTGGGCGTCATTTTTAACATCAGTACCAGCGCGGCCGCGGTAAGACTGCTCTTGAACCGGTCGGGACGCAGCAGCTCCACGGTTGGCAGTTCATTTAAAGTTAATGCCCCCATGAAAATCACAATAAATATAAATATACAAACATGGAATAACTGACTGGGCTCACTTACCAGAGTAAGCCACAGATTGGAACACTAGGAACAAATATTTATATATAATTCGAATGCTAAAAGTATATTTAGTAGTGATGAAACGAAAATTCGATTTTAATGTTAAATAATTTGACAATATTGACTTACTCTTAAATAAATAAAATTTAATGCTTGATAAGTAAAGTAATTAAAACGGCCGGTCACCACACATTTTAGGAATGAAATAATCAAAATCCGTTCCATCACTAATTAATAATTTCGATAAATGTAGTGAATAAGTAAAAAGAAAACTTACTATGTCTCTTTTTTGCGGGCAGAGGAGGCGGTTTCGCATCTTCTAAATCAATCGAACTGTTGGTTTCATTTTGAGGCTGATGTATTAAACACGGAATTAGTTCACCACCTGTAAGAATAACATCTACATAGACCTGCTGGCCACAACAAAATGGAGACAAGCAAGAAAATCTTATTCATCAGAGAATAAACAACAATGTAAGATCAACAATTCGAATGACAACAAACGATATAAATTAATTCAAACTGTATTTACTAGATGAAAAGAAAAACATCGAAATGATTATCAGATTCAGTTGTAGTAATGAATAGAGAAACAATAAATATTGATTATCAATTGAGGACAGTAGATGTAGGCTATGTCGCAAAGACGAGGAAACATTTTGGCATCTAAGAAAATCGTACAGGGAAGTTCAGAGAGAAGGGAGAAAGGAATTGGATGAAAGAAATCATCAAGAAACGCTAATATGCTGTGTGAGGTCTATTCAAAAACTATAGAACCTTTGATTCTGGAACCCTAATACCCTTTGGCATGGTGTTTAGCTGGGCTGTCGCATTTTTCATACTTTCTTTTGATTCAAATCGGGTTCCTTTCGGGGGCATTTTCAGCTTGGGGTACAGTAAAAAATCATAAGGAGCCATGTAATGGAGAGCAAAGAACCTGACGAATGAGGGAAATGTGTTTGGCCAAGAAATTTTGAATCAAATGCGAAGAATGGGCGAGTGCATTGATGGATCTGCGAAGTGTTCGCTTTCCATACGTCCAACCGTTTGCACCCCCACCTCGTTCACAAGTTCTCCAACAGTCATAACGACTTCTTTTGACTCAAATCGGCTTCCTTTCAGCGACAGTTTCAGCTTGGGAACAGCCAAAACACAAGGAGGTATGTAGGGAAAGTAAAGAACTTGACGAATGAGTGAAATGTGTTTGGCCAAGAAATTTTGAATCAAATGCGAAGAATGAGCGAGTGCATTGATGGAGCTGCGAAGTGTTCGCTTTCCACAGGTCCGGCCATTTGCACCCCCATCTCGTTTGCAATTTTTGTGACAGTTAAAACGACGATCCTGCATGACCAAAATCCGCAATTCGTGCGATGCTCATGGCATGGTCTCCGAAAGCCTTAATGAATTTTTCAAATAGTTACCGCTTGAGTTTCGTCAAACTTTTGGCAAAATTTTATGCAATACCGTTGCTCGGACGTTCTATCATTTCGCAAAAATTTAAAATCCGACGAACCTTGACTACACTTATTCATTCAGGTTGACTGCCAGCGACGCCGCATTCTGCGGCCGGGAAGTACACCACCCTTACTTCATTTGTTTACACGAAAAAAAAAGGTTCGACACTTTTTGAACACACCTTGTATTACCACAATTAAATTTTATAAAAAGATGGATTATAAAACAAAAATTACTTACTCAAATTGTCGATTGGAACGTTGTCATAAGGAGACGGCTGCCTCTCATGTCTCCCCCGTCTCGACCGAGTCTTCTGCGGTATAGCCGGCGGAGTATCATCAGTATCATCATTATTATCACCAATAGCTGACTGCACCACTGACAAATCCGACATTTGACTACTAGACAAACTCGAATGTTGACTAAACGTAGCTGTCGTACTCGACACAGACTTCTCCACATGCGCAAAACTTTCTATCACGTCAGTTTGACTAGCGCAAAACACACTCTCTGACGCTTGTAATGAAGATACGTTTTGGTGAGAGTTTTCTGTGTGTTGTGCATAGATTGAATTTGATAATTGTTTGAAAGAGTTTTGTTGAGAGCTAGAACTTTGTTGAGAACTTCGTTTTGACGCGCTGAAACTTTGTACTGAGTTTCTATGCGATTGAATTGATGCAAAGCCGGAGTCAGTGTTTGATAGGCGATTGATATCAAATGCTGGTTGCAATTCTGATGAATGGTTAAGATTGGTAAGAGTACTACCGGGACAAAATGCATCATCGTAATTGTAGTTTCCGTTGGAACCTACGTTTATAAAAAAAATATTGGTAGTCACAAATGTATTATTCAACGCGCGCGCAATGATAGTACTAATATAGCAACACTCTAGCAATTTAGCGAAGTTAAAAATGGGCTAGAATAGCTGAGTAAAAACGCTAGACACTGCTAGCTATGTTTTTCAAAAAATAATTGAGCGGAAACAAAGAAACAACTCTCAATTTAAATGAAAAGTTCAGGAATATTAAACGTAACCGAATGCCTTCATTTGTTTACGAGATCCATTCTACTTTTACGTATCATTCCCCTAGATGCGCTAGGTACTGCTGAACTTGACAAATGAAAAATTGAAAAAAACACTTACCATGATTCATTATGTAAGTAACATCTGAAATATCGTTTTCTCGCTGTCCATCTTCGCTATGCATATGTTCCATTAAAGCCCTAATTTCATCTTCTTCGCGAGAATGATTCAAAACAGAATCCAAACTACCAGCACTGGCAGATAATTGGGAACTTGAATCTTCTGGAGACCGCGATCGAAATGACATCCTTTAAAAAAAACACAACAAAAAACTTCCAGCGTACTTCGGGATTGCGAGTTGGCTTGAACCTTATAAAATCGGGTTCTAGTACCGACTTTTATCGCTAAATAGACCAAACACCCTTTTGGATTGCCCAGGCGTCATCATTGAGAAAACATTTGAGCGATTGCGGTCAGTGATTTTTTTCGTAAGCGCTGTTTGACGTGTTCGACGATTATGCTATAGTAAACATTAAAGTTTTGTTTCCTGTTAGGAAAATTAGTAGCGGAAACTATCGCAATGCTTCGGAGGGCTTATGGGTAGGAAACTTTTTAAAAGTAATCGAATATCAACTGAAAATGACCTACAACCGAGACATTCCTCGATTTTCAGAACATCTGAAAACACTGAAAACCCCGTGTCTGATTGTTGTAGAACAATCTGTTGCTGCGCACACCAAATTGCGCTTCGGTCGCGATTGTTGTAGTAGTAGTGTTGCAGCGAGCCACAGAGAGAGTGCTGAACACGCGACGGGCGACGGCCAAGCCAACAAGTCACGGCGCAGTTCTACGTGTGCGACGTAGGACTGACGTCTCCCCTACCATTGCTTAGGCAGTATATGAGGTCTGTTTAGAAAATAACCGTACTTAATTTTTTTAAACTGCGTTATTAATTTTACAGATTAATGGTCCCCGCTCCCTTCAAAGTACTCCCTTCCCCTATTCACACACTTTTTCCAGCGGTGTTTCCATTTCGCGAAGCAGCCATGAATAACTTCATTTGAAATGGCCTCTATGCCCTCCAAAAACTAGGTTCGGTTCAGGTTAATTTGTTTTTTGAAAACTGGATTCATTTGATCGTAACGTGAAACAAGACATGAACACAATTTTTTACGACCAATCATACAGGCAGCAACGCAAACGCAAAAGGCGTCGATGATAGGCTGTAAGTTTTACGATTACGTTTACATTTCAAACTGAAAATGAACCTGAACCGGAGATGCATCCTGAACCCAAATTTTAATACCCGGTTCGATTCCAACTTCGGTTCAATTGAAAAATATGAGGTTCGGTTCTGGGTTCGCTAAAATGTTACGGTTTGGTTTCGGTTTTGGTTCGGTTCAGGTTCGATGCCTTGCCTCTAAGGTCTGTGACGAATTTGCTTGATGTCATTAATAATCTGAACACGGCGTCCTTTCAGCACTGATTTTAATTCGTCTTCCGTTCCTTTGCATGAATTTTGCATCGTCATTGGCTTGTTCAAGGAGTTGACAACAAACGTCCACTTCATTTTCTTTCTGTTGTTTCGTCATCAAACAAGGAACAATTTTTACTGAACTCGATACATGTTCAATTTCTCTCACAGGCAATCGGTGATTTGCATGCACCATAGTCATCCGTTGAAGTCGAAGGCCTTCCTGATCGAGGATCATTTTCAATTGACTGATGACTTACTTTTAAATCGTGAAAACCATTCGTAACATTACGTACGACCCAGAGCATCATCTCCATAAACTTGTTTCAAAAATTGAAAAGTTTTTGTGAAAATTTTCCCCAATTTCACGCAAAATTTTATATTGCATCGTTGCTTCAGAAAATCGCACATTTTAAAAATTGCTACTAACAAACACTTAAACACGTTGCACTCAAATATCTAAGAACATATGGTTACAGAGCAGGTTATGCGCAACAGCGCAACGCGATGCTGCCAACCGCGTATTATTAAACATGGTATGCGCACTCCATACGGCGACCGAGACTTTTCGCTATAAATAGTTGTGCGTCGCACCGCTAATGGCGCTGATAAACACAACAAAGTTTTCAAAATGATAACAAATCACTCATGTTTTCGCTCTTGAAGTGTCAGCGGGGGTTTCTCTAATTCTTTTCTGTGTATTCCTGTTTGCGATTCAGTTGTTTTGTTGTTTAAGTACCTCTGTTGTTTGTTTAGCGCTTTTTATTGTTTGTTAAATTCTTTTTGTTGTTTGTTAAATACTTTTTGTTGTTCTTTCTTTTGTTCGTGAACGACCTGAGTCGTCAATCATGGCAATGCCAAAGAAAAGCAAATGTTGTGTGCCGAATTGTGACAAGTTGAAACTTAAAACACACCGTTTTCCTATTTATAACGAAGAAATGTGCAATATCTGGCTGGAACGTATTGGATTCAAAAAGTTGTTTGATATAGATAGCAGGAAAAATAAGTAAAGAAAAATCAAACGATGTTGTAATACAAAATGCTACGAATTATTTTAGAAAAAAAAAGGTATAACAAATAAAGCAAATGAACAGTTTTCAATTTGTGTCTTTTTTTCCCTTATTGAAATTCCATTTAAATCAAATAATAATACAAAATCCATGATTCATTCCAAAACTTTAATTCTCGACGCGTCCACAAAGCGCGGTAGTTGTACATCTAATCTGGGCCCTGATTCTGTAACTTGCGTGAGCATTTACGACACCAATACTAACACAAATTAGTCACATGTATACAGTATGCCATCTATTAGAGATCTGAAGAACTACTAGTTATGACGTCATACATTGCGAGACACGCAAATATAGTTGCGTGACCTACAGAGGTCCTGTTTCTTACTTGCGTAACTACCTATCTCACTTTAATTCTGTAGTTGTCTCGTATTGCTGTCATTTTGCGCGTTTTGTTGTTGTTTTATTTTTATTGTTATATTACGTCTTTTGTTGTTTCTTGTTATTTTTAATTTGTTTTTATTTTTATCGTTTCTTTTTAGTGATTAAATAATTCACAATTGTAAGTGTATCATAATTTGAGGTTATCAATTTACCTTATTATTTGGTTTATATTGTTAAAATTGTTTCAGATTATACCTAGTTCTCCTCATAATGGCTTTAGCTGGCATTTTTATAGCTTTAGCTGAGGAGAAGATATTAGAAGAAAGGTATGATACCCGAATAATACGTAGAAAGTTGAGGGATGGATAAAATCCTTTCGAAATGAGGAATACAGAATTATTTTTTTTAGATTAAGCAAAGAAGCCTGTGTGACATTGACGCTATGATGATTTCAAACCTAATACCAATATTAAACTTCGCGACATAAAAACCTAATGCACAAAATTCCCCATAAAAGTCACTAGGAACAAACAGTGACGTCATTTAATGTAGTCACGCAAATGTAGTCACGCAAATGCTCACGTAAGTTACAGAATACGGGCCCTGCTTGCGTTTCTTCATAGAGTGCGCCTTCTATAGGTCGGTATCTCTATTTTCTATGTTACTAAATATCTCCGTTGGCGCGTGTAAAGGTTTAAAATTCACGCTATAACATTTTTGCTCCAAGCTCTTATTGCCCTATATATATGTACCTATCTATCATCTAAATATAGTTTCCCTCGTCATTGTTACTATTACTCAGTCCATCCTTCGTGTATCTGTATATTTTTATAGTGTTTCATCCAATAAATTCTCTCTGTTGTTTCGCTTCTCTGCTTTTTGGTTGTAATTTTATTTCAAATGTTCCTATAGTGTTTCTTTATGTAAAATATGTTTTACTTGGAATTAGTGACTTACCTTATTCTGATTCTTTTCGCCCTATTTCTATTCTGTTTAGTGGATTTTTCAAGTTTATTCTTTGGCTACATACGAGGTTATTTGTTTACCTTGCTTGACATGTTTTTATTGTCGAATTACGTCAGTGGCGTGGCGTTTCTTTTTTACCTCCCGCTACCCTTGGTAAGGGAGGTATAGGGATCGTGCTAAAAATCGCATATCGAGATTTTGGTAAATGACCACGTTTTAAGGTCCCTAGAATCCATTTTTAACATTTTCACGATGATGTCTGTGTGTGTGTATGTGTGTGTGTGTGTATGTGTGTGTGTGTGTGTTTTTTTTTTTCTTCAAAAATACCTTTAAATGTAATTTTTTCTCAATTTGTTATTATAAAAATTAAAGATTATTCCATTTTCTACAAGTTTGCTTTAATACTTTTTCTATATATTATATGGATAAATTTATAAAGTAATATAAAAATTATATCTCGGAGCTTATGCTTTAAACACATCTCCGTGGTTACATAGTTCAGCTCAAATGTATGTAACTGACAGATAAATGTCACTGTCAAAAAAATAATCATTTCAAATTTATAATAGTAACGTTTTAAAAGAAAAATTGTAAATAGAACAATAGTTTTATGGAAAGGAACTTAAAATACATAATTTCTAGCATTAGCAAATATGCAGGTATGTATTTAAATAAAAAAACAAATAAATATATTATCACGGCATATTATCCATTGCTGGATGTGCTAATCTGATTTATATACACATTTCGGTAATGATGATGACATACTTGTATTGTGCGGACGTTTACCACAAGGGTTAATTTTATGCCATTTAAAATTCGAATTATTTGGCGTTGATCGGGATCGAATCGGATTCCCCAGATTCGCGACTAGACATCAGGCACGCGGCAACGAGACCCCATAGGTAAATGGCGGGAGATATTGTGTTGATCACATCAGATTTTTTATTGTATTTCTTCTTTTTATTTTGTTGTATTTTTTTTGCGCCATCTTCATCCGGCTAAAACTCTGGGTTCCGGAAAAAAATTCAACCTCATGGACTCTGGTACTGGATCTGTTATGGGGTAGGTGTGTTTTTTTTTTTTTAGTGTGTTGGCACGTGGTTGATGGTCGGTGTAACTAGGTTCGACGCGGGTGGAGTACCCGATTGTTGTTTAGGACCAGTTTTTGGTTCGCTATTATTGCGGATTTGTACGACATCGGGGGTGGTCGAATGACTTTCCAGTGTTGTGAATTTTGGTGGGTGTCTTCTTGTGGTGTCACGAGTATCGTTTTCGAATCCTGGAAGTCATCTTTCCTCGGAGGATTTGCGACTCTACCGTCAGTGTCACTATTGTTGTGGACACCATCTACATTGTGCGCAGTAGCTGTCCCTCCGCCGTCACCATCACCCTACTTCATCGCCTACAATTCTCCCGAACACGCCATTTAGATTAGTACCTTTTTTTAATATCATTTTTCCTCTTTTTGTTGATTTTTTTTGCGAGGAAAAAACTAGAGTTCAATTGTTGTCTTAGGAGGACTGTTGTTACTGTGTCCTCGCAGTAAAATATTATTTGGCGCTTCACTGTTGAACGTAGTATGTTTTGTGTAATTTGTGGATTTATTTGAGGCATTTTTAATCAATTGAAGCTTACAGTATTCTTGTATATGTAATTGGAGCCTACAGCTCATTGTACATTTACTATTTATTGGTTTTACCATTTACATTCTTGCATTGTTGTATATTATACAAATTTTACAGTGCCTTCTGCACATAACCTGACCTTTATTAAATTCTGTTTTATTAAATTTCCTTTTTTATTTATCAATCCTCAGTCGTTTTCAGGCAACAATTACGGTAGGTATATATCGTTTTGGTATCGTCCTTTTAGTAATTTACCGAATAAAAATTACGTGGCGCCCTTCATTCCTTATATAACCCTTATATTGTTCCAACCCTGTCCGTCTCCGCTGTTTAAAAGCTGGCGGCTGCACACCAAACCATCTAGGGTGCGTTAAGTAATTTATCGCGTTGCGCGAGGTACGTTACATGCGTAATTCCAAATGTTCGGTTATTGTCTGAACAGACCTCGTAAAAGTTGCCCCAAGTATGGTGCTTGGGCAACAGATTCAAAAGGGTGTTTAGTAAAGGTATCTAGCGAGCGAAGTCGGAACAAGAACCCTACCACCCGCCAGAAAATAATTTCCATTATTTTTGGCATATTGGATACTCATGTAGACAAGACATGTAGTTAAGTTTTAGTTTGAGTGCGTGCTAGGCGCTAGCACGCAGAATTACAATGTAACAGTTTAATTTGTTTAGTTTAATCGTTAAATAGGGCTTAAAGTACAAACCTATCAAAACTGCAGCCGAGGAGGGAGCTATCAGACGTACAACATTCCCCAATGAGCTGATGAGCCCTATGTGATCGCTTCTTTGGGGGCAAAGGGGGCGGTGTCCCCAAACTCGTACGATCAGTATCCGGCAAGCAAACACTATACAACAATCTATATCACAAGTAACCACTCATACATAACAAAATAAAATATATAATTTTTTTTAAAGAAACACATACTCTGCTGGCAACGGTGGCTTAGGTGGCGGAGTAGGACTATCGGGCCTTAAAACAGACTCAGTACTATGACTGCTCCGTACTGTAGGAATGCTTCCAGTGCCAGCGCCTCCACATACAGACTTTTGCTCAAGAGTTTGGCGCTCCCGAGGAGTCAAAGGAATATCTGGTAATGAATTACGCTGTGCTGGAAGTTCCAGACATGCACTGCGATTTGTAGACGACACAGAAACTGCTGGTTTTTGACTTATTTTATCACGAGCGACCTACATACATACAAAAATGTGTTGATTTGTTCATCAAAAAGATGAACAATCTATCAATGGCGGTGCGTGAATTTTGAGGTGAGGCCAAATATTGATTCAAGGTCAAACATTTTTGTACGCTATATAAATAAGCAACACATAATTAGATATTATACCCATTGTAAATATACGGAAAATTAAGAAACAAAAATAAAGAATATTAATTCATTTGTACATTAAATAAATCCGGCGTTCTTTCATATTAGCAAATATGTTGATTGTCATTGTAAAATTTTCCTTTTTTGATAAGTCTGTTAACAATGGCAGGAATGGCAGGCTAGACGCTAGAGAATGCAGCGTGTAGCCCAGCCGCAGCTACTGAGTTCTCCCCACCACTCAATCAAGGCCGAGAAATTCTTGTAAAATTATATTTTTTATATTTATACAGGATGAAACTGAAAAACGGGCCACTCAATTAACTTTTTTATTTATAATTACTTTCTAATTCTCTAAATATTTGTGAACTAGGCTAGGGGCTCACAAATCTTGGAATTAGGCATTACAGTCGCTTCCCGTTTGACCGGAAGTGACATTAACTTTCATATTTCAAGTGGGACACCTATAAATTACGAATTCAACGATATGCTTGAAGTGATTTTTTTTGAAGATATAAGTAACAAAAACGTAAGAGAAAATGATGCATAATTAACATAAGTTATTATATCAGGCAAGCTGTGAAAACAGTTGAGATAATATTTATTTTTGTAAGATTCCATATTTTGTTGCAAAAAAATGATCAATTTGTTATCACAGCCTACCTGATATGGCTTACCAGGTTAATTACTCATAATTTTCTCTTACGGATTTGTATTTTATTTCTTCAATACAAATTCACTTCAAGCCAAATAAGTTATTTTGAGTGGCCCGTTTTTCATGTGTCACCTGTATAAATCAAAAGAACTAATAATGAAAATATTAGTTGTACAAGTAATTATTGAAATGACTTATTTAACTTTATTTTTTAAATATATCAGTTCAGCTAAATTATTCCCATTGTTGTAAATAGTTCGCACTGTTTTAAATTTATCTCTTCTTGGTTGTTGGTATTTGTACAATTCATGATTTATTAACAGCTATACATTGTTTATAAATGTTTAATTTAAATAAATGTGACAAGTAACAGTACAATTAAAATTAAAATAAATAATAGTTTTATATTTATGAAAACAAAAAATAACAGTAACAAAAAATAGTAATTTTTAAATCGTTTGAAAATAATATAAATATACTTATTTGAAGCAAGCATATTATAGTAACAATAATTGTTTGTTAGTTCATATATAGATTTATATAATTTCAATACATTTGAATGAAAAATAAGAAAAAAATTCAAATGTTTTGAATTTAAAAGGTAAGGTCTGGCCTCACCTGCCTCATCTGACGCACCGCCACTGCAAACTACATGCAGAATACCTGTACATAATCCTGCACAGCAACTTCCAACAAAGTGACTATTTCAGCCACGTTGTCGTGCGCAAGCGCCGAACTCTGTCGGCCGTGAAGTAAAACATCGTCGCATAGCTTGAGCAAGCGTGCTAGACTCTGGTACACGTGGTGTGTAGCTGAACCTACTGCAGCGCTGCTTTCACTATCCACCAATGGTTTGACGACAGATAAGATGGACTGGACAGTATCCAGAACGATGGTTCCATTGCCCGGAAGCATTTCCAGTTTGTCTTTAACTACTACATCTCGAAAATGTTTCAAAGCAACTTGGATCTGTAAATATGTTATTTGTCACTAGCAAAGAGGTCTCAGCCTGTACTGCCGACTGCCGACAAAAATCCAGTTGTTATTCTGAATTTTATTTTAAAAAAATAGATCCCTCTTTACAACAATACACGACAAAAAAATAATAAAATTTCTGAAAAACAGAAAATTCGTTCAATAATTGCATTCGGCAAACATCGGCGCTGGAACGTATTAAGGGGTGATGTATATCTATTAAACGTTACAAACATTGGTTTTTATTTGACATTTAGAAACACAGTAATATTACTTTTCATTATTCATCATTTGCGTTTTCTAAATTGTTTGTATCAGAATTGCATCATCATGAATCGCGAACTATTAATTGAACGTATATACGAGTTCAGTGAATTGCATATTTCAAAAGGAAATAAATTTATGGCAGATTTTAAAAGAAAATGTACCAAAAGCTACTATATATCGCTACATTAAACGTTGAGAAGAAAGTATTTTTTTCAAAACACAAGCCAGGGTTTGATAAAAAAGCCACAAAATGACAAAAGCCTACAACCGTCGACTGGATTAACAACAAATCTGGAATCTCAACGAGAATGCTGGATAAAATACTTAACTGTACCGAGTCTCATATTGCCAGGACACTAAGAAATAAATGCAACATTAGGTACACAAAGAAGATTGCCATCCTTGAGGGAATTGAGGATCAAAAGCAAAAAATATGTTCAAAATGTTGGCGATCGTCAGATTTTTTTTTCCGGAAAATATTTCACATTGAATGATAAAACATACTTTACTTTTAAGAACTCTGATAAATATGCAAATGCAGGGTTTTATATTGAGATTATTCCTGATGAAATTCAAACAAAAACCCAAAAAGAAATTAGAAAAGATATTCGCGTATTGGCAATTTCACCCTTGTTTGTCCTTCAGTAGCCCCAATATGCATTTCAAACATTTGTTAATATATTTATTTCAATTCCATGGCTATCGCTATTTTTGGGGTGATTTTTGACATCTTCATACTTTTTTCTGCCGTTATAGAGCAAGCAAAATTAATTTTGTTTATTGATTCAGATGCAGAATTTTATGCTGTACAATATTTATGCAAAAAATCCTAAAATAATTAGGGAAGCAGGAAATTATGAAAGTATGATTTTACATGTTAAAGTCCTATATTCCGGTGTCGCGGTATACAGGATATATTTATCTAAATCTTAATTACCGACATAAACTAAATATTGTAAATTAGAGACTTTGTCTTACCTGTCGCACCATAAGCTCGATGTCTTTCGTAGGGCTCTTCGTATCCGGCGGCTGCGCAGCGGCATGTAACCCCCTGGCAGGAGTCCGGGGACTATGTGGCCGACCTATAGTCCCTACCATCACTCCGCTAACACCTGGTGGACTGCGCATCTGTGAGATCTTCTCCAGGAAGTCCTCTTTGAAGGAACGTGCGCGACGTGCTAGCTTTGTACTGCGGAATGAAGCTTTATGTCCACCAGGTCCTGGACCGGCCAAAGGAGATGACGTTGGGCTGTCACTGGCGCTGTTGTTGCAACCCACACCTATGGAGAAGAATTAGGAATGGAAAAGAAAATTGTAACATGTTAAGGACTAAAAATTGTGCACGATAAATTCTGGATACCTATATATTATTGTAACTTTTATAATGTTGTATCTAAATCTGTCAGTTTGCGCTTAAAATACAATCAAAGTATCCCTATTTATATCTTTTTACTGTAACTTATACCAATTGTTTAATTTAAAAATATCAACGAAACAAGAAGATGTTCGCAAAACAATTTTGTACACTCGACAAAGTATTCCAAATTTGGTTTTTCAAGAACTTGCAAAACTATAGTACTGAAGCTTTTAGTTCATAAAATAAATAAATAAATAAATAAAAATATTTCATCACGGCATATTACCCATTGCTGGGTGTGCCAATCTGCTTCGTACACAGATATCGGTAATAATGGAATATTTGTACCGTGTGGGCGCTTACCAGGCGTCACCTCACGGGCACTCATTGCTGGCGTGGAGAGTGCGCCACAAGGGTCAATTTTGTGCCATTAAAATGCGATGTAATTTTTGGCGTCGGTCGGGATCGAACCCGGCTCCCCAGATTCGCGACCAGACACTCAGTCTTTTTAAGTACGTTTAACAATAGCAAGACAACCTGAAACTGGCAAAAATCGCGGGCCATTAAGTTCTAAAACAGATCGAAAAGTTGAAAGTGTGTGTGTGTGAATAAATGGCTCAAAACGTTGGTATGTGCTCTTCATATGTGCAAAAAATATGAAATATGAGTAGTTGAATACTTTAAAAGTTTAATCAGTTCGAAACCGCAGTGATAAGCAAAAATTGGCAGCTAGAACCCGAGATCACAAACTAAACACTGATATTTTGACAAAAAATTCTTGTGATGGACGGACGACGTAACATACGATAGCTGATTTAGAACAACTCCCAGGGCAATATCTCTTTACTTCAAAGGACAATTTGAATGTTTAGGAGAAATTTTAAAAAAGAAAAATGTCAAAATTTCTGCAACAATATCTTGTGACGCAAGCAATTTGTACATGTGGAAAAAAAGTCAGACTTTTATTGCGACCGGAATCGTAATTCAAAATATTAACTTAAAAGAATGTCTTTCAAAACGTGGCCTTTTATTACCAATAACTAGACTTCTATTGTGTTTTGGCCTGATTTGGTTTCATATCATTATGCAAAATGTGTTTTGCAGTGGTATAGGAATCCAAAGTCAATTTAACGGTCCCAAAAAGTATAGTTCATTTAATTGCCCAAAACTAAGGTCGATAGAGACTTACTGGGCAATTATGAGGCGAAAATTAAAAAAGGCTATTCGCGAGTGAAGAAGAGGCGGGGCTAGGCGCGTGACGTAACAATATGGCCAGCCTAAGGTAGATGTGTCGTTTCTCGCAACTATCTATTTTCATACGCTGAGGCCTTTGATGTACAAAATGAATCCATAACTTACGTCCATTAATTCAAATTGCCCTAATAATTTATTTCATAGAATTTTAGTTCCTATTTTCGGGAAATTATGAAAACTAATTTCTGTGTGCTACTGACGTACCTACATTCGCCAACGCAACAAAAACTTGTTGAAGTTTTAGATTTTGTTATTAGTACTGGAAATTTCACTCCATTCATGATTTATTTGTCAAATAAGTAACAGAAACGTTGTGTTCGCCGCTACCTTGGCTAGAACTTACACCGTACACTAGTTCATATTTTCGTCGCCAGATGTCATATTGCTCTAATTCACTAGCGAATTAGTGTCGCCAGAGATCTACACAACAAGAAAAGATGAATTTTCAGAAGTTACTGTACAAAACTTTAGGGCTAAGGTTAAATGTAGGGTCCGGTTATTTTATAAAAATAACAATTAAGCTTGATTAGGTGTTTAACCTGCACTTAATTCAAATTTATAAATACATTGTGCTTACAATAGATACACTGAAGTTTTCTTTATTTAAGTTTTTTATTGTCCCAAATTTGACGTGTACAAGCTTTATCCAATTTTAATAAACATTGACATAGAGATCAAATATTTAAACAAATAATGTTGTGAACTAACTAATAAGAAGTGTGTTGCAACTATAGTACCATAACCATTGTCATTTCATTGATTATATTATCGACAAAACCACATGAATCATGAATCATTTATCAGAATACTTAACCACTATTAGTATGACATTATATAAAAGAATATATATTTCCACATTTTCGACTTTTTTAATTAATAAAAACTATACGTAAACACATTAAGGCCGTTACAGACTAGCGCTTGTATTCGCGATTCATGATGCGCGTTAACATAATTCATCGTGTTCGTATTAATTTGCTGGAGTTTGTGAACAAAGCCTTCACACTATGCGGTATATTTTAAATTCACGTTCAGTACACTTCAGTAAATAACGCGCACTAAAAAACTGACATGAATCAAACGCGAACTTTGTTGAAACCGCGATTCGTGCTAATGCGTGGTCTTTGATATTCTCTTATTTACCGCCTCCAAGAGCGACTCACTGCGAATTCAGGAACAACATTGTTTACGAATCGATTTTGAACGAACAAGTCCCTTCGCACTATTTACAAATTGTCCGCGAATCATGCATCGCACATCACGAATCGCGAATACACGCAGTCTGTAGCGAGCTTTGCCATACGATATATAAATTATTGTAAATTGTATATAAATAAACATTTATATCAATATATTAGCTATAAATTTACCACTCAACACAATAAATCACAAAGAACATGAAACACAACTAATATGTTGACCGTCAGAGCGATTACTGATTTGTGTTTACTAATATGACTCGTACCGTGACGTGTGGTACTAACATTATGTGCGCGATGTCGTCATACTACTTGTCTCATTTGAAAACAATCATAATCTCTTTAAAATGGACACAGTACTTTCCAAAAATTTCTGTGCACATGAATTTGTAAAAATCGAAGTACTTAAATTATTTCTGAAATCATTTATTACTTCAGTCTCGACAGTTCCGACTCCACATGGGTCTTCTTCAGGAGATGAAAGTTGATATATTATGTACAGAACATTTATATCAACTTTCATCTCCTGAAGAAGACCCATGTGAGGTCGAAACTGACGAGATTGAAGTAATAAATGTGGCTGAATCCCAGAAACTTTTACGTTTCATCAACTACCCAGTCAAGAAATAACCCTTGCACATTAAATTATTTCTCTCTTAATTCAAGTTGCAAAATTTTATCTTATTTTTGACAATGTTTATCTTTGCTTACTTTGAATCCCGTCGAAATTAATTAGACGAAATGAAAATACAAATCTTTAAAACTAAATCAATCAATGTTAATCACCATTTGGAAATTATTTTTTTGTATTTTTTTACAAAAACTAATAGGTAATATAAATTTGTTAGGCCATTATCAATGTCAGAGGTTTTTCCGGAGAATCGAAAATATGTAAATTTCCTCGGTTAAATACGAGTGTGAATATGAGTATTTATAAAACAATGTGCTATTGTTAAAATAAACATATTCATTTTGAATTTAAAAATTATGTATCTACATGATTTTATTATTTTTCAATATGGACACCTTAAAATGGGTAGACAAGAACACAAGACACAAGTAACACAGAACTTATTTTTTCAATTAAATTCCTTATAGTCAAATAACACGAATCTTATGAATAAATGAAGACATAGATGATAGTAAGAAATTATTTAAATGATCTACAACATGATTGCCAAATTAAGAAATACCACAAAAAGAATTGCATGATGTCACTATTACTAATTCGTCATTTGCCATTTTAGAACATGACAAAGTTTGGTTGCAAAATTACAGAGGGGGAATAGGTTATAAATATTAGACTACAAAATTACAAAGACATTTCTTAATATTCTTACAGCAAAATACTTTAAATAAGTCATAAGTCTGTACAATTTGTACAAAGAATTTTCTCTTTTTGACGATATAATCCAGCTCTTTGCATAAAAACGTTCCATTAGCCAAGTCCAGTGTTTTTTAAATAGATAGTACAAGTATTACAATTTTTATAAATTTTATTATTATTTTATTCTGTCTCTATATTATTAGATATCACAACTTACGCAGAGACAGAAACGTTTCTATTGAATGTAAAACAATTTTACATTATTAACGTTGCCATTAAAAAGTAATGGTCTAATCATGGCTGTGACACCCAAGTTTCATACACTATAGTAGTTCACTAACAATAACAAATACTATCTTAAAAAATTAACTATATCCATATGGATTGTCATACCAAATTTCATTCAAATCGAACCAAGCGTTTCGTTATTAAGGAGCAATGTCTAAAATTTGAGACTAGGCATTTTTGAAGACCAAATCTATTCATTGTTAGAAACATTGGCCGTTAGTATGAACAAGTGATTAAGGGTGATTAGCGAGCATTTGACTAGCATTGTTTTAGCCCTCGTTTATTTATTATCTAGAGAAAAAGACTTCAAATAAAAGTTGCAGAAAAATTAATTGCACACATTTTTTATTTGAAGTAGTTTTCTCTAAAATAATCAATAAACGATTGACAGAGATAAAACAATGCTAGTCAAATGCTCGCTAATCACCCTTAATCCCTGTTTATACTAGCGGCCATTGGTTTTTATTTGACATTTATTTAGAAACACAGTACAATGTCATCATTCATGATTTAAGTTTTCTATGTTGTTTGTATCAGAATTGTATCATCATGAATCTCGAACTATTAATTGAACGTACGTACGCGTTCTGTGAATTACATATTTCAAATGGTAATATATATGGCAAATCATTTTTAAAAGAAAATGTACCAAAAACTACTATATATCGCTACATTAAACGTTGAAAAGAAAGTATTTTTTTCAAAACACAAACCAGAGTTTGGTAGAAAAGCCACAAACATGACGAAAACCAACAACTGTCGAATGGATGAGCAAGTTAACAACAAATCTGGAATCTCAACGAGAATGCTGGCTAAAATATTTAACTGGACCGAGTCTCATATTGTCATCCTCGAGAGAATTGAGAACCAAATGCAAAAAATATGATCAAGATGATGGCGATTGCCGAAAAAAAAAATCCGGAAAATGTTTCATTTTGAATGATGAAAGTTATTTTACTTTTAAGAACTGTGATAAAAATGCAAACGCATGGTTTTACATTTAGACTATTCCTGATGAAGTTCAAGCAAAAATCATTAAGAAATTCGAAAAGATATTCTTATATATAGTGGGCAATTTCACTTTAGGGATCTCCCAACCATTTTATGTCCTTCAGTACTGGAAATCAACCAGTATGCATTTTTAAAGAAGACGTAACAAAAAAAATTAGACCTCGTTCGGCAAAGAATTATTTAGTACTAGGGTGAATCAAATATAAACAGGACTGATTTTTTTTTAATTCCAGAGGGGTCATAGACCAGTATGGAGTTGATTACCATGCAGCTTGTGCTGTTAGGAAGGAGGTAGACATGACCACAGTTCGCTTAGCTTTAGTATTAATGAAAACCATGAGCGAACAAGAAGGGCATGTCTCCGTGGAGCAACGGATTATTATCAAGTTTTTGGCCAACCGAAATTTTGCGGAGATTGTAGGCCCAGTGCGGGGACAACACGTTTTTAAGGACCCGTGTCTTTGCTTGGCATAAGGATTTCTCTGAAGGGCGAGAAAGGGTCTAGAATCAGAGCCACGACTGCCGCCAAAGGATGAGCATTACCGATGTCAACATCGAGGCGGTTCAGAAGCTCATAAACGCATAATGATCAACGCACAATTAATGCGCAATATTATTACAACATACTGGATGCCGCAAAATTGTCCTATCGAAGGAAAAAAAACGCAAACTGTCAAAAATGTCATTTTGCTTCATAACAACGCCAGGCCCCACACAGCAAACACTACGAGGCAAAAATTGAACAGAATTAGCTGGGAAACGTTGGAACATCCACGCTACAATCCCGACTTGTCACCATGTGACTTTCACCGTCTTGGGCCCCTCAAAGAAGCGATGGGAGGCCATCGATTCGACGACGACCGTGCGATGGAGGAGTTTGTGCTCCAATGGCTATGTGAAGGTCCCGCTAGTTTCTACGATGAATGGATTAAAAAGCTCCCAAACTGTTGGGAAAAATGCGTTTCTAGGACGGGAGATTATGTAGAAAAATAATGTTTTTATATACTTTTTAAAATAAACCCAGAATTAAAAAAAAATTAGTCCCGTTTATATTTGATTCATCCTCGTAATTTTGTTTATTTCTCATAATGAACCACAACTATAGGTTTAAAAATTAAATTAAAATGGTTCGTATTTAAACACGTGTTTACTTTTTATGGTCATTGTAAACTAGTCTCAAATTTTAAACATCACGCCTTATAAGCAAAATGAATTTTTTTTAGAAGGATTTTGATGCAAAATACTGGCTAAATGATGCACTTTCGGATATAGGTAAGTTTAGTTAAATCGTCTTATTTTGGGCCCAGGAATCTGTGATGGTTAAGTCATGTTCCCCTTTTTCAACGACAGCCTGTATTACTGAAAGAAAGTAAAAATCAAGTAACCCATATAAAAATGACAACACAAACTGTTAAGAAATGAAAGTATTTTGTTTCACATTTAACGTCAAATTTTTAAAATTCCTATGTAATACAAACATAATATAATTGTGTCTTTCATATGTATTATATATTATTCCTCGAAAAAATATAATTACTAATTTGCCGCATATGCTATTGGTTTTTTATACGAGAATTTTGTTCATCTGATTTGTCAAGGTAAATATGTATTGTAAATGAAATTATAAAAAAAGTACTTTTAAAGTCAATTTTTCGTTCAAACTAAGTAAATATATTTATTGTTAGTTGTATTGTTGTACTATTTAAGTCTTAATAATATTTTTTTCTGACATCGTGGGCGTAGGTTTTTAACGAAATGGGAGATGGTAATATTGTAACATGGGAAGCAACGGATAAAGAAAAAGCTGCAGCAGCTGAAGAGGACGCGAAAGTGGTAGAAAAAGTGCCACCACTTCCAATTGCCGAAGAGGCAAAAGAGGACACAAATAAACCGGAGAGTACTACTGGTGTTGATGAAGGTACACCACGATCAACGACAACGACAGAAGAAAATGATACTGCAAGAAGTGACGGCCCTCTGTCACAAAAGACACTTGAAGTTGAAGAGCTACATCGGAACACAAATAATTCTGTAAATACCCCAGGTAATTGTTGTTAGAACTTAAAATTGTGACAGAAACTATCAAAGTTTAAACTTCTACAAAATTCTTTCGACTACTTTAAATATAGATTTAAAACTTGTGAGCCAAATGACGGGTGGTAAGTAGTTCGACCGGCATTTTATGGGTCATCTTCTAGTCCAGACGTAGCTTCTACCGAGACCATTTACTTTTGGCATAATGACAAAACATATGGGACAATACTAACAAAAAAAATCTGATGTGGCCAGCACATTACCTTCCGTCAATTCTGTGTATTATGTACAAATTCCATACATAAATTTTCTTGCAAAGGATTCTATATTTTCAGTAAAATTAATTCATTAACAAACTATGCAAATTGTACTTGTCACTGACATCTTCTTCTTTAGCTTTTCCCATTCGTTAGGGGTCGTTATGTTTTATTTTCTTCTTCCACTCATTTCTGTTTTGCGTGTCGTCCTCTTTTAGTTCCTTTTCACTTAAGTCTTCCGCAATACAGTCCTTCCATATTATATTTGATGTTCCTCTGTTTCGTCTACCTTCTATTACTAAGCTATTCATTCTTCCAATATATTCTTCATCTCACCTCATGACATGTTCAAACCAATGTAGTCGTCTCTCTTGTATCTTTCTAGAAACTTCTATCATTCGAGCCATTTCTCTTATTCTTTCATTCCTTACCCTATCTTTCCGTGTCTTCCCAACATCTATCTCAACATCTTCATCCTGATTCATTTACTTTTCATTGACACTGACAACTGTCAGTTAGAATTTTCTTAATATAGTAGCTGTTTCCATGGTTATAGCATAGCTGGTTGATTTATGAAATTTAATTTCTTTATAATTCTTTAACTCTATATCCATTGAATACGAAATATAAAATGAAATCAATTCGTATAGATAAGAATATTCTTTAATATTTATAATAACATTAAATGTCAAAAAATAATATTTAATAGCGTTTTTCAAGAAAAACTGTTTAAATCTTCAAATAAGGGTACTTCCGGTTGACCAATTATAACCAAAATCTAATCAAGTACTGGAGATAACGCGACCAAAATTATAGTCACACACACATATGTATATTTTAAACTTGTCGAAAGAAATTTGTAGACATTTTTCACCATTTGCGTAGGTTTTATAATTTGTTTGTTGAAAATGTAAACCGGCTGAAATTTTAGACATTTTATTTAATAAAACATAACATCCATACAACTTAAATTCATTTAAATTTTGTTCAGTTTTCCTTGCATTGATGGTAAAACTAAGTATTATTTTATTTTACATTAAAACATAAAATATTTTAGAAAACATATTTTGCTACGTGTCATTAGAACGATATTATTAGTTATTATTTTTATCATGAATTAATTAAATAAAATGCAACTAAAGTGAGTGAGCCAACTAATGTGGGACGGGGCTTGTACTTAAACCACAGTATCGTCTATTTAATTTTATCCGACAACTTATGTTACATATGTTAATTTAAATAAATTGTAGAATTATCAAGTGCTTCCATTGACTCCCCCCCTGGCCGCAAACAAGACACCCCTGCAACAACGCCCCGCCGTCGGAACACCCGCGGGGGCCCAAACCAAGTCTCCACCAACGAATACGGTCTCCCGTTGGGCCCCGCTGCCGGGCTAGGCCCGCAAGAAGCTGCTCCAGACCCCGATCAAGAGATGTTCTCCATTCGAGGCACACGTAGTTTCAAATTAGCCAGACACCGGGACAGTGTTACCGTCTTTCCCTCGGGGTGTATGGGAATTCAAGACAAAGAAAAGGAACCAGCAAGTGTCCCTGCTCCTGGAACTGTTCCCCCGATTGTTCCTACAAGTGTTCCTGCTGCTGGTTTCTCACAAAATTCCAGCGTAGGACTTGGTAGACCTAACAGTGCAGCAAGGAACCCGTTAACTGGAGAAGGCTATGAAGATGATGAAAAGAAGCACACGCACGGAAGAAAAAAAGGTAAATACATACAATACAAGTGTAAAGGTACACGCCAAACTCTTACCACCGCTTATAACGTAAGCATCTACAGGATGTTCATTTTATTGGACCACCATTGCTATCTCAAGAATTATAAGAGCTACAAAGACGGTTAAATTGGCAAAAACAATTTCTATTTTACAAGACAAATTTAAAGAAAAAATATTTTTTTCAACTAATGGTTCTCAAAATACGAGAATTAACTTTTTTATTTTAAATGAGAACATATATTTTTAATTTGCTCATTCGTTACAGAATTTAATTCTGAATATATAAATATATTATACCAATGAACTCAGAATTAAATTCTCTAACAAATGAGCTTATAAAAAATATATGTTCTCATTTATGAGGGAGGTTTGAAAAGTTTTCGGAATCACGGAGAAGGCCTTGGATTTTGGAGAGCAATCTTATCTCTTTCTTTTATTTAACTCTTCATATTTATTTATTTATTTAGTTACAATACCCAACAGGCTCACGCCCAATTCTAGGGTAGGGAAAACAAAACCTAGTAATAGGTTGTCTAGTATGCTTATTACATATTAAGTGGACGAAGTAGTCGTAGTAATTTTTTTTATGTAATTTATATTATGATGGAATAGATCAACATGATCTTCGAAATACTTGTAGCATGATATAAGCTGATGTAATGGAGACTTCTGAAGGGTGGTAGTTCGTGCAATATTAAGATGGAATGTGCACTTACTTCTTGCTGATAATCGAGGGACATGAAAGCAGAGTTTGTGTAAAATATATGGACAATCAACCGAAGAATTCACTATTTTGTGAAGAAATATTGTTGCATGAAGACTTCTTCTCGCATCCAAAAAATCTATATTAAAAGAGGTTAATAAATTTTCTTGAGGTGTTCCTCTGGCGGGATAAGATCCCTCAATAATGTATGTAGCCCATTTTAGGAACTTGCGTTGAACATTTTCGATGGAGTCAGATTGGTAAGTAAAGTTCGGATTCCAGATAACCGAAGCATATTCTAGATGAAAACGTGAGCGTTTCTAATTAAGAATCCAAGACATCTGTATGCAACTGCTACTATTTCGTCGATGTGATGGTTTAACCTTAGTTTCGGATCAAAAACAACACCTAAGTCTTTAATAAAAGATGGTCTTTCTAACGTGGAATTATTTAATACATAATTAAAATGAATTGGTTCACGTTTTTTGTGAAGGTCATTACATTACATTTTTGAATATTTAAGTGAAGATTATTCTCCAAACACCAGAGGTACACTTTATCTAAGTTCCATTGAAGATATTCACAGTCTTCTATGCTCGAAATTTTTGAATATAATTTTAAATCATCAGCATACATTAAAAATTCAACATCTATTACATTTGATATATCATTTATAAAGATATTGAACAGCAGGGGTCCCAAAACTGAACCCTGGGGAAGTGTCAAGAAATTTCAATACAATCTGTCAATCGATCCAATCGTAACAAGCGTCTGTGTCGATCTACCTAGCGTTAAATCGGTAATGGATAAAAACGAAGTGCGTCCGGTGATCAAGAGGAGAGACGGCAACAGAGATCAAAACCAGGTTGGATGCTGTGCTTAGGAATGCTTCACCTTTCTTTTCCACTGTGAGTTTCTGAGTTTCGGAATTTAAGAGTGGCTGCACACACACCAGTGTCGAACCACGTTCAGGTCGATCAAAATCGCCCACCACACCGAAAATTGTGGATAAAGTCTACAATATGGTTCTGGAAGATCGCCAAATGGAAGTGCGTGAGATTAAGGAAGCCATAGGGATCTTTTATGAAAGTGTAGTTTATATTTTACACAACAAGCTGGGCATGAGAAAAATGTGCGCTAGGTTGGTGCCGCAATTGCTTAGTTCGGAGTAAAAGCGCATTCGAGCCCAAACTTCAGCCGAAAATTTGGAGTTGTTTAAGAAAAATTCGGTCAATTTCAAACCATGGATGGAACATGGGTACACATTACACTCCAGGAATAGACGAAAATTCAGTCTTAAGCGTGGATTGGGCATGGTGAGTCGGCCCCGAAGAAAGCGAAGTTAATTCAGTTGGCAGGAAAGGGGATAGCGTCAGTTTATTAGGACGCCAAAGGAATTTTACTAATTAATTATCTTGGTAAAAGAACTGTGACTGGACAAAGCTATGCCACACTTTTAGACCAGCTGAAAGAAGTAATTCAAGAAAAACGCCCGGGAATGGCAATGTAAAAGATCTTGTTTTACCATGACAATGCTCCAGCTTATTCAAATCGAATTGTTCAACAAAAATTGAACGGACTGAAGTTTGAAATCGTCCCCTATCCACAGTAGTCGACCGATTTCCATTTTTTCCCAAAACTCACAACGTTCAACGCTGGAAAGATATTACGATCCAATGAAGAAGCCATCGATGCAGTAAATGCTTATTTTGAGGACCACAAAGAAATCCATTTTCGGGAGGGAATCGAAAAGTTGGAAAACGCTGGACTAAGTTTGTTGACATCAGAGGGGACTATGTAGAAAAATAAAATGTAGCCCATGTTAAACTTTTTTTCTTTTCATGTCATTCCTGAAACTTTTCAATCCACCCTCGTAAAATAAAAAAGTTAGGTCCCGTATTTTGAGAAACACTGATCGAAAAAAATAATTTTTCTTTTCTTTACATTTGTCTTTTGAAATAGAAATTGTTTACCCATTTAACCGTCTTTGTAGCTCTTATAGTTATAGCAATGGTGGCCCCTGGCCCGTGTAAAATGAACACCTGTATATTCGAACTATGTTGACAGTTCCAAATTATTTTCTAAACAGAATAAAAATTACAGTAGTGTTCTTTTATTTTTGTGTAGATGGAAACCCCGTACTTGGTTCAGGCTATGAAGACACGAAAAGTTTCCGACACGTTAAGGTTCCACCAGGCGGGTACTCTAAGGGTCTGTGGTAATTCTTCAACACCCGAATTGTGATTTAACTATGTACACTTTTCATATACTAAATACTTTAGAATAAAATAAAACAAATTTGAATTATAAATTACAGCAATAATAAAATTTTAACAAAACATTATTCTGATTTTTTTTATACTTCTATCATTTCTATTATAACAGCTAATATTTGTTTGGATTACTACACAGGGTGTAACAGCTAAACGAACTACCTCATATAATTTCTATATTATTAAAGATACAATAAAATACTATAAGCAAATATTAAAGAAGACCAAGGGGGACAAACGATTAGAGAAGAATTTTTTTTTAACCAGAAAAAAACAAACTATTTGCCAATTTGAATTATTTTGGATAGAAATCAAATACGACACTGTTTATAACATTATTAACAAATATTTGTTTCATTTTAATTTGAGCTCAATTGTTTTTCATATAGCCTACTGAAAAATATAAAAATTAAATTTCAATTGAATTTTTCTTAATATTTTTGTTATGTAAGGAATTCAGAAAAAAAATACTCTATCGAATGGGTCTAAAAATATACTAAAGAATGGTGGCGGTTAAGGATGAATACTGGGATTTTTGTTTTATGCAATTTCCTACTCTCCTATTCATTTTACGCCAAAACCTGTAGGGTACAAAGTTGTACTGAATTAAAAGTTGCACATAAAACTATTTTCATATTTTTTATTGTTTCTAGCTTCTTCGCAATTTTAAAAAGAAATTTCTGTTAGTTCATATGACATTTTTGTTTTCTTTTTTCAGGTTTTCAGAAATTATTAATAAACGTCAAACGGCAACCTGACTTATGGAAAATAAATCCCGTATTATTCTATAACTATTTCCACCCCAATAACTCTTTATAATAATGACACGTTCCTTATTCGAATAAACGTTCGCTATTTAGATGGAATAACGATGATCGACTGGAAGTTGGTTGGGGGAAGAATAATTTAGTCGGAACGCAGTCTAAAGATGTTTATTTTGATTTCAAATCGACGTTTCGATCATATAATGATCAACTTCAGGGTAAAGTCAAGTCAGAAAAAAAAGTTTTGTAACAATACGTTAACAAACATGGATGATATTTCATAAAATTTGTTTTATAAAATTGTTTTTCATTTCTGTTCCGTTAAAATTACTATAGTTAAACGTTGTGTATTTCTCAAACAAAATCATCCATGTTTGTTTTTTCAACTTTTTTTAAATTTATATTTATTATATGAAGCTGAAGATGGTACTGGACCAGCACCGAAACGTCCTAAAAAAAAATTATTAATTTTTTTTATTAACTACTGATCCTATTTGTCACACCTTTACTTACGAACTATTAATTCAGTACAACTTTGCACTCAACAGTTTTTGACGTAAAATGAAAACGAGAGCAGGAAATTGCATAAAAAACTTAAGAACCACTGGTTTAAAAAATTACTTTCTCCTGTAATCAGATGTCCCCCTTGGTCTTCTATAAGATTGTCTTATAGTATTTTATTGTATCTTTAATAATATAGAATTTATTTGAGGTAGCTCGGTTAGCTGTTACATCCTGTAAAAAGTATAGGTTTTCTTAGAGTCGTTAAGGTAGTTGTCACTCGAGTGTACCTATTCAAAAACTTGTTCTATGTTCAAAATAAAAATTAAGCTAATACAGTTTATATTTGCAATAACTTATATTTTTTAACATTATATTATATACACAGATTGCATCAAAATAGTTAAAAGCTAATATCAAACACTGTAACAGATGAATTTTCTTTATTTTTCCGTAGAAAAGTTTTTTTTTAACTGTACCACTCGCACTAACATACACAAGTGTCGTATTTCAATGTACTCACACTACAGTATGAATGTTGGAGAATAACTGCAATGTCGCACCTAGACATTTATTGGTACATTCGGTTATAAAATAATAAGATATTTTGAGATTTAATACTAATTCTAAACTACAAATAGAAACTGCAAAAGAAATTAATATATTTCTTTCTTAAAATAACAAAAGTAGTATTATACTGTGTAAAGTTTTCATGCTTTTCACGTAAAATACCAATTTAAAAAATCCAAAGCTCACATCTTATTCGCTAATACCAAGCGGGTGTTAACTTAACTGATACGCCAACTGGAACGCTTGTACATGGTTGTCAAGTATAATTCTATCTATTTATCGTATCTTCAGATTATAATTTTCTAGAGGCAATAAAATTAAATCTGAATGGTAAATAATTTTCAAATTTTTACATAAAATCCGTTAATTAGTTTTCTATAACATACTAGTTTGTCGATTAAATATCGGTATGGATATATGTTATAATTTAAAATGTTGTGTTTATTTTGCCATTTCCTATTCTTCACGTGTTAAAAAGGCCAAATTTATTTGCAAATATCTCAGGTACCGCGTGGTCAATTGTTTTAAAACTTCGAGGGCAGGTAGATTATACTTCAGTTGAGATGTACTTCAAATTTCAATTAATTCTGGGTACAATGGTTTCACGATATAACTACCTTAAGACCTCTAGCAAGGTTTACATGTTGGGTAATTATAACCACTCTCTAGGAAAAAATATTATTTATGTTTTACATTAGTAACAGTAAAAATATAATTTGGGGAATAGATTATGTAATATTTCCTATATAGTACAAGTAGTACCTTTCTGATGCCATGTTACTCCCAATAACCGCAAAGAATTTTCGTTTTTTCTTTGATAAGCCCATTTATTAGGTAGCCAGTGTTTTAATGTAGTAGGGCCTACAGTAGAAACACTATATTTGCGCCTGCGGTTTCGTTCACTATGCCACAAAAATGAAGCATCGTACTCTGGCATTTTTATATTTTGAATATATTTCACGCATCACATACACAACACAACTAAAACTCTAAATGGATAATCTGTTTTGTATCTGATTGTCATACAAATGTCTCTGGCTGAATTCAGTATAAATAAGTGGGTTTACTAATCGTAGGAGCGGCAAAAAAATGATACATAACGTGAAAATAAATATGCAGTAATCACTTGTTTTCAAAACATTTTCCAGAGCAATTTTTCTTTTTATGAAACGTGCACTTTTTGTCACAAAAGTGGAATTGATCAGCGAAAACCTACGTTTCAATATTAACTGGAAAAGAGTATAATTTGTGTAAAACATTTTTGATTATGAATTAATTGTCCGTTTCGAAAAATTATGTACATTATTATAAATACGTCACTTGGATTAGCACCAACGACTGTTGCCAAAAATGATTGCCATTTCCTTTCATTCAACATTTTTTTGTGATGAAATCTACTGACACTTTTACTCACATTTTACTACTAACAGTTTATTAAACATCGCATATCATTTTAGTATTAACTAGGTCTAAATATATAAATAGAATTTTATTTTATAGTTAGATTATTACTCTAAAGAATAAAATAACCTTTAACTATTTTTACCTCCAGCTACCCGTGGTAAGGGAGGTATAGGGATCGTGCTAAAAATCGCATATCGAGATTTTGGTAAATGACCACGATTTGAGAACCCTACAATCCAATTTTAACATTTTCACGTTGATGTATGTGTGTGTATGTTTGTATATGTGGATGTGTGTATGTGGATCCTCTTTACGCTCTACCTTACTCTAATATGGTAAGTCATTAGATTTTGGTGTAAAATCAGACAACCGGAAATGGCACTTTACTCAAAATAGTTTTTCTTCGAAAAATACATTTAAATGTTATCTATTCGAGATTTATTTTTAAAACGTGCTTAATCATTAAAATCTGCATATGCGATTTTTAACATGAATCCAATACCTCTCTTAACGAGATATAAATATATACTCTCATTGAAAAAAATATATAACTTTGTGTTGTAACTTGAGAAGCACTGGTTTCAAAAAATATGTTTCACTCTATATAGATGTCCCCTCGATCTTCTACAGGACTGTTTTATAGTATTTTACTGTATCTTTAATAATGTAGAAATTATTTGAGGTAGCTCGTTTAGCTGTTATACACCCTGTATTCATAATTGATGTTCGATATGTTAAAAAAAATACTTAAAAATTAAAACATGTTATAATCACACATAATTAGTTTTCATTTTGTAACGCACCTCCCTACTTTGCCACACTGCCCCCCCCCCCCCCTCCATTATCAATTATAACAACAAAACCGGGGTAAAATAGTGTGATGGAAATACATAGTTCATTTTTTTAATACTTCGAAGGATCGACATAAAACGATGAAACTCTTCTCATTTACGAATACAAATTATAACAACCATACTTCAAAATAGAACCAATGTCTCTGGTTTCATGAATGCTGAACACGGTTGAACTTCCTTATTATGAATATACATTTTAATTGATTTTCATTGCAAAAAATAATAATGCCCTTTCAACGAACATGAAATCAAAAATTGTTTTAGAAGTGTAACATCTCCGTCGGGCAATACTGATATATCACTATTTATCAATTAATTAATTCCTTTTTTTTATTAACTATCTAAATTTACAGAATAAATCATTATTTGATTTTCTTTAAGCCGACAAATTTATAAATTTGAACTCTTATGGTATTTACGAAGTTTCATGGGTATACGCTGTTGCCAAAGTGCTACGAGGCAAAACAAAAACATCAAAACCTCGTGTTTTGTACAAATCTTACAGGCATTAAGCAATTTTTGGTAAGCGTGCTAAGAGATTGCAGTTTCATAGTATAGGTGCGTTTAATTAATTAAGATTATGTAGATTAGAATAAATTTTCTGAGGGGACATTGAAAAAATATATATTCAAAAAGGGGGCGGTGAGCCCAATAAGTCCGAGAAACACTGGTTTAATTTATCGTACAAAAACAAAAATTTGAAAAAACACATACACATCGTATGCTCCCAAAATCGACAACAGAATAATTCGGAAAACAGCCGGAATGTATGTGGTGCATGATTTTAAGACACTGTAAGATCTTACCCCTGAAGAAAGTATAAAAAGTGTACTGAAATATCAGTTTTGTAAGAATACTCTAATACATCTAAGCTACACTTCAGTTCAGAAATTTACCCAAATTATACATATATTTTACTTTTATAAGAATAATTGTAGGACTTTCGTGCATTTAACGATAAAACATAATATAAAATTTACAGCCAATAAGACCAACAGGTTTGTAAATACAAGTATTGTCTAATAAACAATATTGAATCGAAATATGTTAAATGAGTTTTTGATCATTGTTGTCAACAAAACAAGCTACTTTTTTTATTATTTAAGTTAGGCCTATATTAGTATTAAATGTTTATATCAATTTATTTGCAATCGTTGACAGGTACGGACCAAAAGGTCATGTAATCTTTGACATTTATCGTAACAAATATCACACAAGGTACATGCATTTCATCTATGACTGCATATCAATATATGCATATTTAAATTTTGAGTTTTATGTGTTCACATACAAAAAAAATCTTATTTCTTTAATGTGATGTATCTTTAATGTGATGTAGGAGTGTTATTGACATGCATATTTCTAAAAACAACTCACCTTGGCCATGTTTGGCTGGTTTAGGCGTTACAGACATCTTTTAAATGCACTCTAAAACACTACATCACTGCAAGTTCGTTGAATTGCCATATTTATCTACATTTTTGGTGTTTTTGTATGTTTAACACTACATACACCATTTTTGGACGTATTCACTTTGAAGCCACCATTTTCTTGTTATATGGCGCTACTGCCATCTAAGAGAAGTTTGATGAACTCAGTACCTATTGACGAAATCGCGAAATAATCTATTTTATTTAATTTATCAATATATTTTGAATATATAATGAATTATATTAAAAAAACATAATTTGTTATGTTTAAAATGATATATTAAAGTATAATTTGAATTTTGGGAAATACATTCGTGGGATCATGGGCGCCGACTTTTAAAAATGCTCGGGTGTGCCAGATTTTTTAGCAATTATTTTTAAGGAGTAAAATTTTTACCTCCCGCTACCCTTGGTAAGGCAGGTATAGGGATCGTGCTAAAAATCGCATATTGAGATTTTGGTAAATGACCATACGTTTTAAGGTCCCTAGTATCCAATTTTAACATTTTCACGATGATGTCTGTGTATATGTATGTATGTATGTATGTATGTGTGGATCCTGTTTACGTTCTAACTCAAATACTATCATTCAGAAAATTTTGAAACCATGTATTTCTACCTTATTCTAATATGGAAGTATATGATTAGATTTTGGTGGCAATCGAATAACCGGAAATGGCAGTTTACTTGAAGCTCAAGATAGTTTTTCTTCATAAAATACCTTTAAATGTAATTTTTTCTCAATTTGTTATTATAAAAATTAAAGATTATTCCATTTTCTACAAGTTTGCTTTAATACTTTTTCTATATATTGTATGGATAAATTTATAAAGTACCTAATATAAAAATTATATACATAGGTAAATGGCGAGAGGTACTGTGTTGGTCACATCAGTTTTTTTTTTGTTATGTAACATACCGACAGAGCAGTTATATGTTAGATTTATTTGTAAAGGTGGTAAATGTGTCACTACAGTGCCATTAGTTCCTGACTAAACGTTTCCATCAAGAATGTAGACAAGTGGCATTTCTCAACATTGTATAGTTAGAAATTTGGACAGCGAGTGTTTTTACTACTTTGTCGCACTAGAGCGGCAAAGTGACATTTTGCGTTGACAAAAGAGAGCGCAAATGGCTACTTTTTATGTAGACTGTAGAAAAAATATTATGTTAAAGCTATAGGCGATGGGAAATAAGCAATATGACATCAGGTGGTATTTTCGGAACTATAGTTGACGGGATAAATTACACACGTGACTTTTTATTGATTGTATAAACACAAGTGTTATCTATTATATTTATAATATTTACGTTTACATATGTAATATCTGTTATTATACACAATGCATAAATACAATTAGTAAATGTCAAGTTAACATTAGTTCCACTTTGGCGCTGCGATCTTATTTCCCATCGCCTATATTATACAGAGTGGTGGCCGAACATAAGTCTTTAACATGAACATATAAAATTATACCAGCGTACATACATCATAATGATGTATGTACGCTGATTATACCCTCATTTCCTGCTTCAATTATATTAGGTACAAGAGTACAAATAAAAGTTGCACAGCATAAAATTCTACATTTGAAGCAGTAAGCAAAATTATTTTGCAAGATTTGTAACGGGAGAACTTGGTACGAAAAAAAATCTGATGTGGACACCACACGACTTCCTTGTACGATTATTAAACTATACATACTTTTTTAATAATTAAATTACAAACTATTGACAGACTTAAGCCAAGCCCGAGAAATATTTTGATATAGAACAAAAAATAATTCATTTACTACTATCATTCTTAAACTAACATTAATCTAACCCGGTTCTTTTTAAAGAGAGTTTTGATTACAACAAAGAAATATTTGATTACAACAATGAATATGACTAATTTCACAATAAAAATATAATATTTGTTATTGTACGAATCATAAAATTGCACGTATTTAACGTAATTTGACATGAACATTTTTTTATGTTTTTGTCCTAATCCATAGCAATCTTTATTACAAAAACAAAAAAGTATATAATTTTTAAATTTACATATCTCGCTTATACAAAGGGCTAATTTAATAATACTTGATGTGTTAGATGCAGAAATTAATTCTCTAAAACTTTTATTTGAAGCATTTATTTCTAAAATCAAAATAAAATCATTTTATTCAAGAAAAACTGTTAACAACTTCAAGTAATGTACCACTTCCGGTTAGCCTATTTTAACCAAAATCTATTATGTTATTTTGATTGACATAAAAGTCTTGTATACCAAATTTGAAAAGTTTTGGATTATATTTTAAAACAGTTTTTCATTAAAATCTATTATAGGCTTCATGTAAAGTGCCACTTCTGGAAATTGTGTAATAACCAGAAAGGGAGGTGCACAACTAGATGTTATAGGAGTCCTAAATACAAAATGGATATTTCCGCTGAAATCTGAAAACCGAAATTTTTCGCGATTACAATACTTCCTTTACTTACGTAGAAGGAAGTAAAAATAACAAACGATTAACGATTTGACTATCTCTATTTTTGGGGCAATTTTAGACATTTTCATACCAAAATTCTGCCGGTACAAAGAATGCAAAATGAATTTTACTGACTGAATCAGATGCCGAATTTGATACAATTCTAAAAATTATAATTGTTTTGTATTTTTCTTCGTTACATCCATATGAAGAGTTAATTAGATTTTGGTTATAATTGGTCAATCGGAAATACCCTTATTTGCAGTTCTTAACAGTTTTTCTTGAAAAAACGCAGTTAAATTTTTTGACAATTTAGTTATTATAAATATTAAAAAAATTGTTATTCTCTATAGGCGATGGGAAATAAGCAATATGACATCTGGTGGTATTTTCGGAACTATAGTTGCCGGGATAAATTATACACGTAACATTTTCTTGATTGTATAAACACAAGTGTTATCTATTATGTTTATAATATTTACGTTTACATATGCAATATCTCTTAATATTATACACTTAATTAATGCATAAATACAATTAGGAAATGTGAAATTATCCCGTTAACATTAATTCCACTTTGGCGCTGCGATATTATTTTCCATCGCCTATACTGTTTGATTTTACTTTTTCCTTCATATTCCACAATTCCACAATTGTAGAGCTAAACAATTATAATTCTGACATACGTCAGTGACAAGTGCAATTTACATGGTATGTTCATAAGACGCGGAAAGATAGGATAATGAATGAGAGTTTAGAGCGCGAGCAGTCACGTGACTTTTCTGACCTTGACAAGCAGATATGGGGGCCCGTGTCAGAATGACAGCTATTAATTATGTCCATAACTGACAAATGTCATAATTTGTCAATCAATTTTCATGATTTTCTTATTTTATATGGTTTATTTGTTATCAGGAGTGTGGAATTCAATTGCTGAAAAGTATAAAAACAGTTCTGGATAAATTTAAGACAGTTCGGATGTATTTAAAATTGAGAAGTATTTAAAATAGTATCAAACAGTTCTGAATAAATTTAATAAAGTTAAAGACAAATTAAAAAAGTTTTAGGCAATACTGAATAAAATTTAAACAGTTGGAAATAATTTATAACAGTTTTAGGCAATTCTTATAGTTGAAGAGTAATTAAAACTGTTAGACAGTTCTGAATAAATTTTAAACAATTGAGAAGTATTTAAAATAGTTTCAAAGAGTTCTGAATAAATTTAATACACTTAAGGAACAGTTTTAGTCAATTCTGAAAAAATATAGACATTTGGGAATAATTTAAAATAGTTTTATGCAATTCTGAATAAATTGAAGACAGTTTAGAAGTATTTAAATTAGTTTCAAACAGTTCTAAATAAATTTTAGACAGTTGGGAATAATTTAAAACAGTTTTAGACAATTATGAATAAATTTAAGACAGTTCGGATATATTTAAAATAATTTCAAACAATTCCGAATAAAATTTGGACAATTAGGAAGTATTTAAAACTGTTTCAGATAGTTTTGAATAAATTTCAGGCAATTGAGAAGTATTTAAAATAGTTTCAAACAGTTCTAAACAAATTTTAGACAGTCGGGAATAATTTAAAACAGTTTTAGACAATTGTGGAATAAATTTAAGACTGTTCGGATATATTTAAAATAATTTCAGGCAGTTCCGAATAAAATTTGGACAGTTAGGAAGTATTTAAAACTGTTACAGATAGTTTTGAATAAATTTCAGGCAATAGAGAAGTATTTAAAATAGTTCCAAACAGTTTTGAATAAATTTAAGACAGTAGAAAACAAATTAAAACAGTTTTAGGCATTTCTGATTAAATTTAAGACAGTATAGATGCATTTAAATGGCTCGAGTAATAGAAGTTTATATAAAGATACAAGAGAAACAGAGGAAGATCAAAGAGATGGAAGGACTGTATTTGTGGTAAGACTTCAATGAGGATGATGCGCAAAATAGAAATGAGTGGAAGAATAGCGACCCCTAACGAATGGGAAAAGCTAAAGAAGAAGTTCGTGTTTTTACTGAAAATATAGAACAAGGAACTATCTGCAGCCCCGGAGCCCGCCTATAGTCGGCGCTTATGCTTAGGATGTGAAATTTAAGTTGGCTATATTTTGACAAGCGCATAGCTGTCAATTTTACAAATCAGTTCGCGATAAAATTTCATTTTATTTTACATAATGTGATTTATCACACAATAGTAGTGGTAGTTTAGCTAAATTTACACATTATATCAGTTCATTAACTGTAACAAATTTTGTTTAATGAACTAAGATTTAAATATAACTATGGGAAACGCTGGATTAAAACAGCATTATGAAACTGCGAAAAAAACTGGTGTTTTAAAAATATCTCAAAAAAAATTGCACGAATTTCCGCCAGCAATAAGACAACTTGAAGGAAATCTCAGAACTTTAGATATATCAGACAACAAGTTTACATCTCTACCGAACGAAATAAGTTGTTTTATGCATCTAAAACAATTAAACATTAGTAAAAACAAACTAACTAAATTGCCTGATTGTATTGGAGCTCTAACAAGATTGGAATCATTTAACGCATCACATAATCATTTGTCTTGTTTGCCCAGAACTTTATCCAATCTCATCAACTTAAAACAAGTTTATTTCAATGACAATCAGTTGAAAGATTTCCCTTTAATGCTTTGTGGTTTAAAGCATTTAGACATGTTGGATTTATCAAAAAACAAAATAAACACTATTCCAGCCGAGATAAGCGGCCTAAACGTAACAGAACTAAATCTAAATCAAAATCAGATATCAGAAGTATCTCATCAGATTGCCTCCTGTCCAAGGCTAAAAACTCTACGTTTAGAGGAAAATTGCCTTCAGTTGACTGCAATTCACCCGAAGATTTTGTCCGATTCGAAAGTTTCAAATCTCGCACTCGACGGAAATTTGTTCGAGATGAAACACTTCGCGGAAATGGAGGGATATGAGGCTTATATGGAAAGGTTTACAGCAGTCAAGAAAAAAATGTTTTAACAAATTTGTTGGTAATGATGTATTTATTATTAATGTGTATTTTCATTACTATTAACAATAATATTACAAGACAATCAAAAACACTCCACTTATACATTATGATGAATGTTAGATGTTAGTCGATGTTAAATATTTTTAACGAAATGTATAGACTTTAAGATCGGTGCGTTGTTAATTATTATTTTCTTTGTTTAATAAAATAATAAGCACAATTATATTGAGCAAATTATTATTGATAGCAGTATTAATATTTATAATTTTGGGCACTCCGTACGGACTATAACATCGATGGTCCAGGGGGTACCCCGGAAGGGAGGGGGCAAAATCCCCCGAACCGGGGATATTTTATCTCACATTATATTTTTATGTTTATTCTGAACCATTTATTACTTTGTATATCACAATTTTTTATTGAATTTCACAACTAAAAATTGAATGCGCGCCAAAACATGTTATGCCTCTCAGCGCCCCTGCGGACTAAATAAACGAAATTTGTTTTTATTATTTCTCGATTGCGGCTTTTGTTACCAAAATATTGTTTGCAATGAAGCAGTATAGCGACCTTGAAGTGCTTGGAATCTGCTGATTTGTGTACACTTTGACAATATTTTGAACTGCTAAAAAGTTATTTTACAATTTTCAAGAAATACATGAAATTAAAAATATTAACTTTTTAACAGTTCAAAATAAGTCGAAGTATTCTTGTCAAAGCTGTCAAATTGGCAAGCGCACACAAATCAGTTTATTAAACTTTTCAAAATCGCTTGAGTCACGTGTTTGCTCGCGCCCTAAATAATAGAGCGCGACTGGAACAACCTTGAAGTGCTTGAAATCAGCTGAAATGTGTGCGCGTGTCGCTTTGACAAGACTAATGTTTTGACATTTTAAATTCGAACTGTTAAATTATTTTTATTTAAATTTGACATTTTACACTGTTATTATAAACGCACGAGCAATCAACATAAATGTCATAATTTTTCATTCCAGATTTCATGATTTTCCAATTCTATGTGGTTTATTTTCCTCGATAAGTAAATTCCACACCCCTGGTGACAAAATAACCACGTGAACTCAAAATCTTGAAATTTTGAATGAAAAATAACATTTGACATCTATGTACATAATTACTAGCTGTCATTCTGACATGGGCCCCCATGTCTGCTTGTCAAGGCCAACAAAGTCACATGACTGTTCGCGCCCAATAGCAACAACTATAAGTAACTGTTTAATTGCTAGTGAATTAAAAAAAAATTTAGTCACAGAATTTTTACTCACTTTCACTTTGCAACAAATAATGCATTTAAAATAACATCAGACACGAAAATAAAACCACAATCTTTACTAGAGAGATTAACCATTTTCATGATTTTTCAAGACACAAATGACAGAAAATAAAGCTTGTTTATAATTTTTAAATAAACGACGTATATCAACGACGATTGTCATGCATATCCTACTAATTGATTAGTTTTTTATTTTGTCAAGATTAAATATTATTATGGTTTTTCTTATTATTTTGTCAAAATTGAATAAAATATTGTATAAACCACGTGTATAAAATATCTATTAGCAATTCGAAATCAAAATAAGTTAAAACATTGGTCTTAAAGGGACAGCTAATTTCAAGCACTTTAAAATCGCTCGTCACATGTCTACTCGCGGCCTATAGTTGCCGTTAAGTTGAGACTGATTTTGAATCCGCAAAAGCTAAAATTCTTGCTTTGACAAATCAAAATGCAATAGTAATAATAGACCTTTTCAATTTAACAACTATCTCTTTCCATCGCTGCACATAGTAAGTAAAATGGCACCAACAACTTCCAGCTGAGCTGTCAAACGAAACATCAAAAATATTACAATCACTGTATTCTTGGTGAATATTTACATCGTTAGACATTTTAGCTTCAATAAAAACTTTTGTAACTTCTTCCGAGAAGTTTTTTAAAGTGACTTTTCTCACATTTTACGTCTGAATTTAAAAGAACAAACGCCATGGATGTTGGTTTACTTTGCGCAGATCTTATTGCGCATATTTCTTTAAATTGATAAGGTCTGTTATAGGCGGTGTGCACAAAAGCAGTCAGCGCCGACATCGGACAAAAATGAAAGTTTTGAGTCGTTTTGGTGACGTAACAAAGTTGGATGCTTTATATCAGAACAATTTTGCAATTTCTATTTTATAAAATATTTGCAATGAATGCAAATAATAGGACGTCAAATAATTATGTGATGCAGTGGGGGATGTAATAATACTTACAAAATTACTGATTGAACATACTAACATGAAAAATTCATTTAGGTTTACATATTTGTACAAGACATGATACAAGAAGCAGAAAATTGTTTTAAAATTGTAAAATACTTGTAAATTGTATCAATGTCAAAAAAATTCGGTACCCAAAAGTAACAAAGTAGCCGTTAGAGGCGCTAACGCTCAAAATGCACATAGCCTGAAAAATAACACACTGTTGTCATAACGAGAAAAAGACTCCGTCAGCATCTAAAATTGGTATGTATGCGCAAGTCCAGTCACAACGTAACGCGCGCCAGCTATATTTGTTTTGTGGTAATATTATTTGTAAAGCCCCTAATTCGTGATATTTCTATTGGAAAATAATATTTTGTGTATATGAGTATTGATAATAATTAAAATATATTTGTTTTATACTTTCTAGTCTGTGTGAACATATTTAAATGAAATGTATCAGTGTTTTCAATAACATGTATTTATTTATAGAAATAGCTTTATTATGCACTTGTATAAAAAATTATATATAAACTTGAGCATGCATGTATGTGCGTTTATATAAAAATAACTTTCGCAAAACCTTCTTCTACGTGCCTAACAGTTTTATAAACCAAAGAAATGTACTTACTCACTTCAATTTAAAGTTTACTTTGTATACAAAGAATATAATATACACACTAAATAAATAATAATTTTATAAAAATACGATAATTTTCTATATGTATTTTAAATGTGCTATTATTTCTATATAGATTTTTACACATTTACACAACACGAAACAAAACGCAAAAGCCAAATTTTTCATACCTATTTATATATTTTTGCCGTCTTTTGCTGTGATGTTTCTCAACACAAATAAACTTCAATTTTCAAATTTGTGAAAATCTAAGCTTGTAAAACTATTGTTGTTCAGATTTTAATAATATCATAAAAAAAATACTGGGGACCATAATGTTTTCGTCCCAATGCAGTGTTTTACTGTTATTAAGACCTAAATGTGTAAAAGTAAAACCAAGTGTATTCAAAATATCATAATGCATGAGAACAGTTTGTAGATGAAGTACTTTGTACTTAATCAAATTATGTTTGTGATTACAGCGTTTACGTACAAGCAATACAATAAATATTCGCAATTGTTCAACAAATATGTGTTTTATTTTAGTTTACGTTGTAAATAATACATCTGTGTAATATATTTTAAAAATAAATAATGAAATATTGTACTCGGTGTTCATGGTTCATATTTTTTAGAATATAGTAATTCCCGCCAACAATAATACAAACAACTTTTTTCTGAATTATTTCTAAATATTTATGAACTACAATATCAATTTCTTTTTCAGACGAAAATTAACGTCGTAATTTTTTTACGGTGTGCCTATATTACCAAATTTTGTTTACCGTAAATTACCAAAAAATTTCTTATATACTAAGGGGCGATGTCTAAAATTTGAGACTAGGCATGCTTCAAGACCAAATCTATTAAGCGTTAGATACATTGGTTTTTTGACATTTAAAAACACAGTAATGTTAACTGTTCATCATTCATGATTTGAGTTTTCTAAGTTGTTTGTATCAGAATTATATCATCATAAATCGCGAACTATTAATTGAACGTAGGACGAGTTCTATGAATTATATATTTCAAAAGGAAATAAATTAATGACAGACCAAAAGCTACTATACAGCGTGTCATCGAAATCGCCGTCTTCGATATCTCCATTGTCGTTAGAAATACAGCATAAGTTCTTAACAGAATCTATTCGTCTACTCAAGGAGCATAACGTAAAATTATTTTCACATATACAGGTTGTTGCATTACGGCTCGGCGAGAATTGTTACTTTTTTTAAGTGGAACAGCCTATATATTTTGAATTGTATTTTATTCACCTATACGAACATATGAATTTTGTTTTAGTTTTCCACGGCGTTGCCAAGTTATTCCGTTTTTTCTCTAATAAAGACCGAATACACGCATTGCTTTATAAAGGCTTACTGAAGTTATTTTAATAGTAAAAGTTAAGAATTTTCTTTTCTGTATAACTGTAATTATACTCTATGTTCTGACTTTTTTTTTTTAATGTAATTATACAAAGTTTTTAAAAAAGCGAATCAAATGTGCTCAATTTCAAATGACTATAACTCGTCATTTTCAAATGGAACAGCCTATATTTTATTATTCAGTTGTATGTATTTTTGTATTATCTTCATATGTTATTAAGGGTATCCTATGCCTAAAACCAATAATTTCGGAGATTTTCACCATTTTTCTCTAAATTTATATATTCAATTAAAAATTAAATCTAGTTTTCCATAGATATTGTTTTTTGAATAAGAAACAATTGCAGTAATGACAGCAGTTTCATTAGCCAGGTTATTATTAATAACCTGTTATGTTATTACAAATATTAAAAAATCTGATGTGGCCAGCACAATACCTTCCGTCAATCCTGTGTATTATGTACAAATTCCATACATAAATTTTCTTGCAAAAGATTCTAAATTTTTGGTATTATGTGATTCCCTTTCTCGGCAACTGAATTCCATACTCCTGATAACAAACAAACCACATGAAATAAGAAAATTATGAAATTTTGATTAAAAAATTATAACACTTGTCAGTTATGGACATAATTAATTGCTGTCATTTTGACACGGGTCAAAGTCATGTTACTGCACGCGCCCCATACATAAATTTTCTTGCAAAAGATCCTATATTTCCAGTAAAGTTATTTCATTAACAAACTATGCAAATTGCACTTGACACTGACATCTTCTTCTTCTTCTTAAGTTTTTCCCATTCGTTAGGGGGTCGCTACTTTTTATTTTCTTCTTCCACTCATTTTTGTTTTGCGTGTCGTCCTCATTCAGTTCCTTTTCTCTCAAGTCTTCTACAATACAGTCTTTTCATCTTATATTTGGTCTTCCTATGTTTCTTCCACCTTCTATTAATATATTCATCTCTCCTCATGACATGTTCAAACCAATATGTAATCGTCTCTCTTATATTTAGAAACTTCTAACACTAGAGTTACTTCCCTTATTCTTTCATTGATTTCATTTTATTGATACTGACATCTGTCAATTTGAATTACCTGAATATATTAGCAGTTTCCATGGTTAAGTTAGCATAGCTGGCTGAATTATGAAATTTATATAAAATTTATTATCGTTATTCTTCTTTAACTCTATATCTGTTGAATATCAAATATAAAATGCAATCAAATCGTATAGACAATAATATATTCTTTAAGTTATAATAACATTTAACTGATTTTTTCAAGAAAAACTGTTAAAATCTTCAAATGAGGTACTTCCGGTTGACCAATTATAACCAAAATCTAAACAGGTCTGCATATGGTTGTAAGGAAGAGGAAAACGCAAGAATTGTAATTTTTGAAATTCTAGTATTGTAGATATCGTCCACGAAAAAGCGGTCACATACACACACACACACACACACACGCACATACGAACACACACACACACATACATCGTAAAAATAGTAAAATCGTACTGTAAAGACCCTAAAACGTGCTTATTCAATGAAAACTCACCACCGAATTTTTTGACCAAAGACAATACCTTCCTTACCTAGAGGTGACGGAAGGTAAAAACAAAATTCTCTATCCGACACATTTAAAATATCTTCTATAGATTTAAAAATATAGAAAACGTCATTTTTGTTGCAAAGAACGATAATCCATCTACTGTACCCGATTGTGCCCAATGGGGAATTTTTGATCAATATTTAAGAGAATGGTTTACAAAGATAAGTAAAAATTGAGACCAAGCTTCAGAATCGCATTAAATTCTTTATCATAAAAGTAAAAGCCTTGTACAAAAGATGGACCTCGTTCGGCGAACTGAAATTATTTAGTAATTGTGTTTATTTTTCTTAACGTACCAAAACTATAAGTTTACAAAATTAGCTAAAATGGTTTACTTTTATGGCCATTTAAAACTAGTTTCAAATTTTACAGCATTCTTTAAAAGTTATATTTATTGCATGTTTGATATATCTGCATATTTTCGAAACAATTGTAATTCTCTATCATTAATATTTAAATTCATAATGTGTATTGTTCAATATTACATACCTAACTACGAAAACAATAATTAAAATATTCTTACCATGTCCGCCATATTATTTGGTAGCAATCCAATATTTTCTTTCTTGAAAACATTAACTTTTTACCTTCCGTCACCTAATGTAACGAAGGTATTGTTTTTGGTCAAAAAATTCGATAGTGAGTTTTTAATGGATAAGCACGTTTTGGGGTCCCTAAAATACGAATTTACTATTTTTAAGATGATGTCTGTATGTGTGTGTGTATGTGACGATCGTTTCGGATCGCATAACTCCAATACCACAATTCCAAAAATTATAATTTTTTCGCATTCCTCGAGTATAGATCCATATGCAGACATGATTAGGTTTTGGTTATAATTGGTCCACCGGAAGTACCCTCATTTTCAACTTTTAACAGTTTTTCTTGAATAAAAGCAGTTAAAAATCATTTATTAACATTTAATGTTATTATAAATTAAAGAATGTATTATTCTCTATACAATATGATTGCATTTTATACTTCATATTCAAAAGATATAGAATTAAAGAATTATTACGATATTAAATTTCATAAATCAGCCAACTATGCTAACCATGGAAACTGCTAATATATTCAGATAATTCAAATTGACAGATGTCAGTATCAATGAAAAGAAAATGAATGTGGCAGAGATGAGGATGTTGAGATAAATATTGGGGAAGACATGGAAAGATAAGATAAGGAATTAAAGGATAAGGGAAATGGCTCGAGTAATAGAAGTTTCTAGAAAGGTACAAGAGAGACGATTACATTGGTTTGACCATGTCATGAGGAGAGATGAAGAATATATTGGAAGAAGAATGAATAGCTTAGTAGTAGAAGGTAAAAGAAACAGAGGAAGACCACATATAAGATGGAAGGACTGTATTGTGGAAGACTTGAGAGAAAAAGAACTGAATGAGGACGACACGCAAAACAGAAATGAGTAGAAGAAAATAAAAAATAGCGATCCCTAACGAATGGGAAAAGCTAAAGAATAAGGTGTCAGTGTCAAGTGCAATCTGGATAGTTTGTTTATGAAATAATTTTACTGGAAATATAGGATCTTTTGCAAGAAAATTTATGTATGGAATTTGTACATAATGCACAGGATTGACGGAAGGTAATGTGCTGGCCACATCAGATTTTTACTTCCTTGTACGTAAGTAAAGGAAGTATTGTAATCGCGAAAAATTTCGGTTTTCAGATTTCAGCGGAAATATCCATTTTGATCATCCCTGAATCCATTTTGACTAATTTCGTCGTGACGTCTGTACGTACGTATCTCGCATAACTCAAAAACGGTAAGCCGTAGAAAGTTGAAATTTTGTATTTAGGACTCCTATAACATCTAGTTGTGCACCTCCCTTTATGGTTATTACACAATTTCCAGAAGTGGCACTTTACATGAAGCCTATAATAGATTTTAATGAAAAACTGTTTTAAAATATAATCCAAAACTTTTCAAATTTGGTATACAAGACTTTTATGTCAATCGAAATAACATAATAGATTTTGGTTAAAATAGGCTAACCGGAAGTGGTACATTACTTGAAGTTGTTAACAGTTTTTCTTGAATAAAATGATTTTATTTTGATTTTAGAAATAAATGCTTCAAATAAAGAGAATAAAGAGAATTAATTTCTGCGTCTAGCACATCAAGTATTATTAAATTAGCCCTATGTATAAGCGAGATATGTAAATTTAAAAATTATGTACTTTTTTGTTTTTGTAATAAAGCTTGGTATGGATTAGGACAAAAAAAATGTTCATGTCAAATTACGCTAAATACGTGCAATTTTATGATTCGTACAATAACAAATATTATATTTTTATTGTGAAATTAGTCATATTCATTGTTGTAATCAAATATTTCTTTGTTGTAATCAACTCTCTTTAAAAAGAACCGGGTTAGATTAATGTTAATTTAAAAATGATAGTAGTAAATGAATTATTTTTTGTTCCATATCAAAATATTTCTCGGGCTTGGCTTAAGCCTGTAAATATTTTGTAATTTAATTATTAAAAAAATATGTATAGTGTCGTGTAGTGTACACATCAGATTTTTTTTATTTATTACATAAGTCATACACTGAAATGATCGTGAAAGATCAACGAATCAACTGATATATAAATTATTGTGAAGACCAATTGTTTAATTATGATTTTTACCTCCCGCTACCCTTGGTAAGGCAGGTATAGGGATCGTGCTAAAAATCGCATATCGAGATTTTGGTAAATGACCACGTTTTAAGGTCCCTAGAATCCAATTTTAACATTTTCACGATGTCTGTGTGTATGTATGTATGTGTGGATCCTGTTTACGCTCTAACTCAAATACTATCATTCAGAAAGTTTTGAAACCATGTATTTCTGCCTTATTCTAATATGGTAATATCTGATTAGATTTTGGTGGCAATCGGATAACCGGAAATGGCAGTTTACTTGTAGCTCAAGATAGTTTTTCTTCTAGTCTACACGCATTCTGACGGTCACTGTGGCGTGATTGTTGAGCACGGGCTACTATGATCCATATTTCACTACGTATTTATATTTTCTTATGTAGGAATTTTATCGAAACAATAATGTTTATTTTATTTAAACTTGTTGTTCACCCTCAAAAGTGGGCGCAATTTGGCTTTTATTGCATAAGGGCCTATAAAGTTACAGGCAACAGCTGTTCAAACATCAAAATCGTGTTTTATGTAAAAATGTCAGACAACAAAACAAATCCGATAAATCATAATTTTTGAACATCGTCTCTCGCAAATCTTTCGTGTTCTTTCTCGTATACGTCTTTTGACTTCTGTGGAATTAACTTGCCCTGTGCAGTCTCAAATTTATTAGATATTTCTTTGGAATAATCGATATATTATGTCATTTGGCAATAAATTAAAATTGTATATAACAAACAGCATAGCAACATCAACAAATTACGTAGAAACCACAGCATAGTTAAAATTCACAACGCCAGAACAACAATAATGAATATATAAATATAGCAATTGAATCTTTGAAAACCAAAATAAAATACCTATATACAGGTGGAATGCGAAATTGGAAACACTTCTTTTTCTCGGAAGTTATTATAGATACCGAAAAATTGTTTAAATAAAGTTTTTAGTACTTTTAATAAACTAACTAAATCTGTATAAATTTGGTAAAAAAAGTTTAATTTTCGTAGATATTGCCATATTTGTCCTTTTTTTAAATACCTGTATATTATTGCACTATTTAATAGAAAATAATTTTTGCTTTAAAGGTTCTTACCTTCTAAACTTGATAGTTTTTAAGATATTAATGAAAATATTTAAATTTTCTTCTCGAAATAAAGTGTTCGCTAAAAACAAAATTTGTTGACAGTTGAGTTATTTTGTATTGTATTTGCGCTAAAAAAAATGTGTTTTACACATACAATATTCCATTTAAAAAAATCTGATGTGACCAACACAATACCTCCCGCCATTTACCTATGGGGTATCATTTTTATATTACTTTATAAATTTATCCATAGAATATACAGAAAAAGTATTAAAGCAAACCTGTAGAAAATGGAATAATCATTAATATTTATAATAACAAATTGCGAAAAAAATATATTTAAAGGTACTTTTTGAAGAAAAACTATCTTGAGCTTCAAGTAAACTGCCATTTCCGGTTATCCGATTGCCACCAAAATCTAATGGCTTCTTTCCATATTAGAATAAGGCAGAAATACATGGTTTCAAAACTTTCTGAATGATAGTATTTGAGTTAGAGCGTAAACAGGATCCACACCCACACACACACATATATACATACATACATACATACACACAGACATCATCGTGAAAATGTTAAAATTGGATTCTTGGGACCTTAAAACGTGGTCATTTACCAAAATCTCGATATGTGATTTTTAGCACGATCCCTATACCTTTCTTACCAAGGGTAGCAGGAGGTAAAAAGTACAAATATGGCAATATCTACGAAAATTAAACTTTTTTTATCAAATTTATACAGATTTAGTTAGCTTATTAAAAGTACTAAAAACTTTATTTAAACAATTTTTCGGTATCTATAGTAACTTCCGAGAAAAAAGGTGTTTCCAATTACACATTCCACCTGTATAGAAGTAGCCTACTAAAAGCCACAGAGTTTTTATTCTAAGATTTTTTTATGGCAGCGGTCTTTTCATCTGAATTTCATCAAACAATGAAAAACAAATAATATTTAAAAATTGTTTATTAAAATTACAATAAAGTTGACTTTTAAAATTATAATAATTAAAAGTTCATAATAAAATTGTGCCTTGTTTATATAATACTATAACTGGAAAATCAAATTAAAATAAATTGATAATCTTACTATACAACAATGGTTTCATTATATGTATACAATATAAAACAGTTTAACCATATAATTAAGTGTATGTTTAGGGGGGTTAAAATTTCGTATTATCCATCCGCCGCGCCACCGCCATCTGCGGAGAGCCGCGGCAACCACGGGGTCAGTGGCAGTGTTCAGTTACATCTACGACCACCGGCTTTTTCCATCCAAACAGGAAATAGCCCATAGCCGCGCCCATTACTACGGCTATGCATAACCATACATTATACGTCATGAATATCAGCATTAGGAAATAGGAGAGAACAATCTGCACGATATGTAAGAGAGTTTGAAATGCGTGCATCCAGCTGAACATTGTTGGTCTGAAATCATTACATCTATATTTGGAAACCATCGTGAAAGAAGAATTAAATTATATATTGTTAATGGGGACATTAACCGTCTTGATTTTTATGCCGAAACTGGCCGATCAAACACGAACGTTTGTTCTCTTCACATGTCTCAGCCGCCGCTACGGTTCAGCAATAAAATTATAAATATTGTATTTATGACACAGTTCGCTTTAATTTTGATTTTGGTTCAAGATTGAGCGTTTATTCTTGCAAAAATGAACTTAAGAGGGTTGATTTGTATATTTCCGATATAAAAGTGGTTAAATTTCCGGTTAAAAACTCCTCAAACCCAGGTTCAAACATTGTACAATTTTGGCTAAAAATGTGAGGTTAAAAACATGTCAATATTTCGACTTTGATTAAAGATAGAGTGTTAATTCCTGCAAAAACGAACTCTGGAGAGTCGATTTAATATATTGTATTTTAAAAGTGCCAAAAAGGCTTTAGGTATTTTGGAAAATAGTGTCGAAATTTTGGAAAATATTGGGAAAAAAAATCCCCAAATACATGTAAAAAATAGGTCAATATTTCGACATCGGTTAAAGAGAGTGTGTTAATTCTTGCAAAAACAAACTCTGGAAGGTCGATTTAGTATATTCATATTTTAAAAGTGTCAAAAAGGCTTTAGGGACTCCAGAAAATAGGGTCGAAATTTTGAAAAACATTGGGAAAGTTTTTCCCCAAAAACCATACATTTTATTTTGCTCACAACTCCTCAACGGTTTAAATTATCTCGTGGTTAAAAATCATGTACGTCTCAAAAACATTCGGCTGGTTTACAACGCCAAATTGCTCGAACTATGTTGTGGCATTTTGGCTCTGTCGGTAAGGCCGCTCTCGAAACCAGTTCCAATAATTTTATGTAAACTTTTAAAATTAACACGTCTGGATGTTGAAAGAACACTTGGAAACCCCTATTATGATAAGTATTTATATTTTTAATGCTGGAGTAGACAGAGACAATTTTTCTGATTATATCTCTCATTTTCTATCTCTTTCGATGTAAACTATTACGTCACAATTTTCAAAGATTTCTAGAGCGCGCAGAAATAATTAAATATATTATAAACAATTATTCTGTCTATGGTTAATGTCCCCATTTTAGATTTAAAGTTATTACTAAAAATATTTTATAAACAAAATGTTAATGTTCAATAAAGTGCAATGTTAAATCATACAGCGTGCATTTAATATAAAATAGCACACTTACGGTTGTTTATGGATCATTTCGCCCACCATACTGTTCGAAAAATAGTCTATCAATTATTACTGCATATAATATTTAATATATCATTCAATAAAGTTGTAAATCAAAATATCTTCTATATATTTTATTTTTTTCGTTTCATTACCAAAATCTGTGTACAAAGCAAATTGGTACACGCAGCAATGGGTAATATGCCGTGATGATACACAATATATTGAAATTACAACTTTATTGTAAAGCACCTAATAACTAAATACATACTGAACAATTTGATTGTCTTCTGGTACAGCTCCTTTTTCTGCAGGAATAGTTACCGATCGGTATTGGAGAGCATTATATGTTTTCCAGAACAAATATTCTCTAAAAGTTATAATATGCATAAAATGTGATGCAAATATTATACAGTGTGTTCAATAAAAACATAACTCGGAGTAGGCTATGAACAGAGAAACGTATGTCGAATCATTATTCAATTCAAAAGTCAAATTGTCAAAAATTAACCTTGAAATTTAATTTTAAGGAGAACAGATAATATAGAAGGATACAGTAGATTTTTGACAATAGGTGCGGTTCAATGGAGTTAGCAAATCTAGCAAATGCTTACTTAGCATTTGCTATCTGCTAGAGCGTGGATTGAACGATCTGCTAGTTTTGCTACGATCGAACTGTCAGATGACTGTCAGACAATGAAGTTACGAAAATTGGAAACTTTCAAATATTAAATTTTTGCATAGAAGATGACACTGATATATTGAATGCAGTGTCAGATAAATAATAAATAGAAAATAAACTCTCAATAGTATTAATTACATGCATAATTTAATTATAGTAGGATATTCCACGCAAGTGAACTCAAGTACAAATATATTTTGTTATTTTTACGTATTTCATTAATTTTCATTGAAAATATATTCAAATATTACAAATGATATTTGAATTTGTGCACCATATTTTTACATGCAGCAAAACAAGCGAGAAAATAGTCGCTTGCTTTGCTTAGCAAAACGAGCAAATGCTAAGTTAGCAAGTCGTTCAGTATATTTTATTTCCGCTTTGCTCGATTTGCTAGCTTCATTGAACGCACCTAATATCTCGTGTCAAATTGACATTTAATGAAATACTTTTAAATTGACATACGTTTCCATGTTCATAGCCTACTCCGAATTAGGATTTTTTTTTAACACACTGTATTATCCTCTATTGTACCTATAATATTTTAATCCCTCGTAAAGGGCAGCCATGAAGAATATACCAATCATTGATCCAATGAGCCCTCCAAGTGTATTTATTTTCCAACTTTCGAATAGAACGACCTCTGAATATCCTGTATGAAACTGAAATAATAATTCATATTGTATATCTTATAACTAGAATAAAGACTGTTAAAGTTTTAAAAAACTAAAAATAAATTGTGATAATTTTGTCAGCCATTAGGATTTGCACCCGAGACTTTACTGGAGTAACGCTCTAACCATCTGAGCTGTGGCTGCTCTATACAGTGTTGGGACTTTTGCCGTAACGCCTGCCGATCGCATGACGTAAATTTGATGGCATGTGATCGCCAAGCGATATGGCAAAATCCCAGCACTGCTCTCCAAAAATAGGGACTCATCTGGATTGTGTAAAAGGTAACATGAGATAGCACGATGAAAAGAGAGATTTGTACCTAGTAGCTCTTATAGTTCTCGAGATAGCCATAGTGGACAAAATAAAATGAACAACCTGTATACAATGGGGTACAATACCATAGTCAAATTTTAACTATCTTAAATAAGAATGCAAAAATATACGTAAATTAATGAGTATTAGTCAAAGAATTTTGTTTAAATATTAATTAATTCGCAAACTACAAGCGACTGAAGTCGATAATTAGGATGACTTATAATATCCTAAACAATTTGATTGGTTGCTTGATTTTAAAAGCGAGACACGCGCGTCTTATATGCCCGCCCACCTATGAACAACTACTAGCGCAGCCCGCCAGCATAGTGTCACACAATATTGTCAAACATTGGTTACACTGTTTCAATATTCTATAATTTATTAGGAAAAGAAATTGTTATTTATAATAATTACTTCATGAATATAACGTAAAATATATTTCAGCTATGCGAGCATGAAATATTTGTATCCTCTAGAACTAACACTAACAGTTCGTCGACCACTGACAAGCAAATATTCATTTGTTAACAATTTCTCGAAAGTTCAGTCAAACAGCATTTATTCTTACTATACCGACGCTTCGGTGCGCCCTTGCACCTTCTTCAGGGTCTACAACAATTATACAACAAAAAAGTAATACACACAAAATAACATGGACATTATCACACTTACAATAAGATCTTACAGATTGTTACAATTCATGTACACAAAATACATTCGTACAAAACATTCAGTTAAATTTATTAAAGATCGTACAAAAAAAATCAAAGAGTATACATGCACATCCATTTGCTTTAAAAAACGACTACCGAATAATAAGGAAAATAGCCGGAAATATCCTGTGTAAAGATTCTGGTGACATCATTGATACGGACTCCTATTGGTCGTCTGTACACTAATAATAATGTAGCAAGTTGTAGGAATTTAAATAAAATATAAGAAATTTAATGGAACTCAGTTTGGCCTGAAATTTGCGTTTTCCTTTTTGAACTTTTCTAATACACCTTGACTATCAGTTCTTGCATTGCTGTAATTACAATTATCCCTGAAATTTAACATTTCAAGAAACATATGTTTGGAGTAATTCTGCTCTTCCTCCAAAATCTTGAAATTTTCCAGATCAAAAGTGTGTTTTATTGTATTGGAATGTTCAGGCAGAGCATATTTGTTTGCTGTGTTGTTCTGTGTTGCTCTGCGATGTTCGCTCATCCGGATCTTCGAGTAACGTTTGGTCGTTCCAACGTATATGGCTTTACAGTTGTCAGTGGAACAATGAAATTTAAAAACCACGTTTGATTTGTCGTTCTTGTCCACTGGGTCCTTGAGTTTGGAGGAAGAGCATAATTACTCCAAACGTATGGTTCTTGAAATGTTACATATCAGGGATGATTGCAATTACATCAATGCAAGAACTGATATTCAAGGACTTAACAGCGTATATTATGGTGTAAAAAAAAATTAAAAAGAAAAAGGCAAATTTCAGGCCAAACTGAGTTCCATTATCCTTACACAGGATATTTCCGGCTATTTTCCGTATTATTCGGTTGTTGTTTTTTAGAGCAAATGGATGTGTGTATGCTCTTTGAATGTTTTGTACAATGTTTAATAAATTTAACTGAATGTTTTTTACGAATGTATTTTGTGTACATGAATTGTAAGAATCTGTAAGATCTTACTGTAAGTATGATAATGTCCATGTTATTTTGTATGTATTACTTTTTTGTTGTGTAATTGTTGCAGACCCTGAAGAAGGTGCAAGAGTGCACCGAAACGTCGGTATAGTAAAAATAAATGCTGTTTGACTGAACTTTCGAGTAATTGTTAACACCTAATCCACATCACAGTCCAGAAATTACCCACAATTTAAAAATTCATATCTCGATTATTATTACATAAAAATTTTAAGTCGCTTTTGCACTAAAAATCTTAGTTCACCTGTACATCCAGAAAAAAAAATTGGTATTGGACTCAAAAATTAACCACGAAAGTTATTTTACGGCTCAAAAGTGACACCTGTAGTACATTCTCCACGCCAACATGAATGCCCATAAGGTGATTCTTGGTAAAACAACCGCACGGTACGAATACGTCATCAGCATTACCGATATCTGTGTGTAAAACAGATTGGCACATCCAGCAATGGATAATATGCCATGATTATATTTTTATTTTATTTATAGAATGTTAAAAAAATATAATGGAAGACTCTGTTGCAAGTGTGTTTCCTTGTATAATTCATAAATAACGCTGTATTCACTTAAAAATGTCGTCGAACAAGAAGTAAACAAAATAATAATAATAAAAGTATAGTGAAGATACATACCCACATTTTCATACCCGAATGATCCATGGAACCATGATCCATGGAACCGTGATCCACGCCGCTACCATGATCCATCGAACTGTGGCCCATTCTACTGTGGTCCATACTACCATGGTCCATACTACCATGGTCCATGCTTCCATGGTGCATGCTGCCATGGTCCGTACCACCATGGTTATGGTTCATTTGGTTTTGAGCTGGGGCAAGCACGGATGCCACTGTTGAAGAAACAGCAGCGATGGCAGCGGAAGCCACGTTGCCATGGTCTCCGTGCTGCATGTCGTTGTGGCCATGGGGATGGCCTGTGTTATCTGCATGTGCATCCCCCATCTAAGAAGAATAATATGCCAACATATATAAAATGCATTTTACCCTTCCTGGGAGAGAGGATTTTTTGAAGATGCGTTCTCGTTCTGTTTAATGTCGCGCAACACATCAGGATCAGGCCTAAAGACGCCTTATATTGAGCCCACATATTAATTATATTATAACCGAATTAGTCTTAACAAATTAATTAAACCGTTAAGACTGATTTTATTCAAGAGAAAACAATTTTATAAAAAAAACCTTTGGCAAGAGGCAGAAACCTTTCACTTTCTGTTGTGAATGTAGAACAAATGTACACCGAATGTATAGTCTGTCTATATCCTGTAGTGTATCCTATTTAGCTTTATGTTTTCCAAGTACAAAAAAGGGGTTCCCTTGATGATACGGATATATCATTACCGTAATTAAATAAAAAAACAAATTTGCACACACAACAATAGGTAATAAGCCATGACGATATACACACACCGGCAAAATTAGAGGAACACCAAAAAACTATATATTTAAAGAAATATGAACCTGTGGTCGCCATGACGTCTACTGATCTAGATAGCCATGGGCTGGCATTGTCAGTTTTTATCAAAAGAAAAATGGCAATCAAAAAATAAACAGTCAGTCTTGTTTCGAATGTTCAATTCAAGTTCAAATATAAACATCAAAATTGTGTTACCCATTATTTATTGTATTTCAAAATTGTGTTAGTCGATAGTTTTGACACAAGTGTAGCGGCTAATATCCTCTATAAACCCTCTATCTTTCATATTTGTTTTGGTAATTCTATATGTACAACAGAGTAGAAAAATAATTTTAAAAAAATGGAAATTATTTTTAAGTAAAAATTAATAATTTATACATAATGGAAAATTTAGATTTTTATATAATCCACTATTTTTTAATTAATATTAATTAATACTTAAAAATAATAAACTTCCATTTTTTTAAATTATTTTTCTTCTCTAGATACTTAGAATTGAAACAACAACAAACGTAGAAATGATTGTTAACCCTCGATCTATAGTGAACACGAATTATACACCCATATTAAAAAAAAAACTAAATACCAAGCAATATTTAATACCTCGATAAATTACAATCAATATTTAGTAGGTGGCTATATTCAGGTGTTATAACTTCATTTGTTATCTGTTGTTAAATGTAGAATTACCAAAACAAATATGAAAGACAGAAGGTTTATACCTTTTTATATACATAGCTTTTTTAATGTTTCCTTAATTTTGCCGGTCTACGTATTTATTTATTAATAAGTATTTATTGAAAAATATATGAGATAATAATTTTTATATTCAATTCTTTTTTATGCAATAAATCGAAAGCAATAATCCTGTATCCATCTAGTGACAATTCCTACACTAAAACGTCCATATTACATTAATTTTACATTTAAAAATTATTTCAAAATCCTCCAAAAGCTTGCTTACTAGTTTAGAAATAAAATAAATAGCAACAATTAGCATTCTAAAAATAGAACTTTGGTTTGTGCAAGTCTGCTACACCATGATAAAAATTGTTAGAAAATAGCGCAAAATCTCGCTGCTTCGCATAGTAATTTTTGTACCTATTAATTAAATATGTTTAAGATAAAATAAGCAGATCCACATATTTCACTTTAAACACAAGTCAACAATGTAACAATCTGAAAATAGAACTTTGGTTTGTGCAAGTCTGCTACACCCCAATGTTAATACTTGCAGACAAAATAAATTAAGTAACGTAACTAACATTAAAATAAACTGTGTACCATAAAATATAATAAATATAACACAATTTTGTATAAATGATGTTATATATGTTTTTAAATTGATTCTCGTGGATTTTTCTCTACTATAGCTGTGAGTACCTATGAGGTGACACCCGCTAAACCTTCTCATACAATAATATACATAATATATTTTGAAATTATGCGAATAAAAGCTGATTTGTACACCTTCCTCTGCTTATTATGGTTAATGCTCTCAATCAAATTAAGTTTATGCTCAATTACACTCTTCCATGTAGATAGAGAGGTTCAGAAAAACATGCATGTAGTTTTTCAATATTTTACAAGCAGTTAATATTTAAACAATAATTCAATTGTTAAAGTTATTATATCAAAATGAAATAAATACAATATTTGGGTTTAGTTCTGTATATTTATTTATATTTAACGACGTTTCGACAGCGTAGTGCTGTCTTCATCAGGTAAATATTAAATAACAAAATACATGTAGTCAAGACAAGTTTACAGAAAGAGGGTAACATAGATCAAAAGTTACATAAAAAACATACAAAGATAAAACAGAAAATTATGAATTAATAACAAGGTAACCATGACTTATTAAGCTCATAACCAGTATTTAAATTAACGTTATTCGAGGATTTCTTGATTTCGATGGCTTCTCTAATTAATCTACTCATCCAGTTATTTTCTCTTGCTAAAATCTTCGTGTTTTTGATATCAATTCCATGTAATTCTTGAATGGCATGTTCAGCAACATAATAACATAACATAACATTATAACATGTTAAATATAAATAAATATACAGAACTAAACCCAAATATTGTATTTATTTCATTATTATGAGTTCTGAAAGCTTCTTTCAATATTTATTATATCAATTTTCAAAAATATTTAATGTTTTTACCTTCCAAAACTACAATTCAAAAAAATTACAATTTTTTCGTATTCCTCTTCCTTACATCCATATGCAGATGTTAGATTTTGGTCAACTGGAAGTACCCTCATTTTAAGATTTTAACAGTTTTTCTTGAAAAACGCTATTAAACATTTAATGTTATAAATATTAAAGAATATTTTATTCTCTATACAATTTGATTGACATATGTTAGTGTCAAGTGAAATTGATATACGAGCCCAAACTCATAATAATTCGGTTAATTTACATTTTCAAGAAATTATAAAGTCTACACAATGGCGGAATATTTGAATAACATACTCAGTTTACGTAAGCTTAAAATCTATATTTAAAAAAAAGAAATTTGTAGAATTTTTTTCACCATTTACATAGATTTTATAATTTGTTTGTTGAAAATGTTAACTGGCCGAACAAATATGAGTTTGGGCTCGTAGTATGTTTGTGTTATAATTTTACTGGAACTATAGAATCTTATGCGAGAAACATGGACGGTAATGTGCTGGTCACATCAGATTTTTTAATAGTTTATTTTTTGTTTTAAATAGCAGAAGAAAGTCTACATAAATATCTAGACCAGAGCAACAATATTAGAAAGTAAGCTATTGTAACAGAAAACCAATTTTTAAAAATTAGATATTAGATTTTCGATCATTAGGATTTTTTTAATATTGTTACAAATATATATTTCAAAGAATATTTATCCTTAGTGAGATAAAAACGATAAGAATCTCCACCAACAAAAACAACCCATCCATGAAAAATATGCTAACCACTATTTCCTTTGTAAATATATAGTTTTACTGATAATATACAGAAAAATATAAAACTTCGACTTATGTTTTTGCAAAATTCTTGTAACGCAATAGCCCCAAAAAATAGATACTATTTCCGCTGTGAACAGAACCTCAGAAGAAACCGTGAAACTAATTTCCTAAATAAAAATAAAATTCCATTTGTCCTTTTTATACTTTTTAAGACGTTTACTTGGAAATTCCAATGAATTTTTCGTCACAAGCTAGTAGCTTTCAGTTGGAATATAGTTATTATAATATAATTTTTACATGACGAATACTCAAATAATGTGTTTACTGACACCTGGTTAAATGTAATCATAAATATAATTACTCTAAACATTACTATGAATAATATATTTACATTTTTGTGAAAATGTATAAAAATTATTATTGACAAACATGTACTTATGTACTTCATAAATTAAAAAATAAAACAATTATATCTTATCAGTGTATTAATAGTTATAATACAGTGGTTCCCAACGTGTTCCGCTTCGCGGGACCTAAGGGTTCCGTGGAAGCCCAGTTCCGCAAACAAAGAATAAATTTAGAAATATAAAATTATCAAAAACATCCCACATAAAAAATACGTGCTAAAGAGCAAAATCAAGTCATATTAGTAAGTAGTTTTATAATTTTTATGATTTGGACCACAATGAAAATTGTTATTTTCAAATTACTGATTCTTTTCAATCCAAACATGTTATGTAAAGAACTTTTGGTACAAGAAGGTCAGTTTGTACTGATATTGTTGAAAAATATCGGCGATATCAATATGAAGAGATGAATTTTAGAAATAATAATAAAAGGAGACCTGCTGTTTAAAACAGTCTTTTGAATTCCACAGAATTCATCTGGGAACTGCAGTACTTTTGCGCAGCTTTTTTCAAATTTTGTAAACAACTTTATGGCGCCAAAAAATCAACGTATCGGCGATATCCATATTCCTTCGGACTGTGATTCACAATCTAAATCATCAAAGTGATCATGATTAAGAAGAAGTATGTTTTTCGTTTTTTTTTTTTTCGTTATCCCCACTTTCTCATTTTGTGATCATTAGGCAACCTTCTCCTTTCCCTTCTGAATCATCCGTTTTGAGTTGATCACACACATTCATTTCAGAGAAAATTTAAAATTGGCTAACGACAGTAGGTTTTCGAGCGTAGAAATTTATCAAGTTGTTTTCTTGGTATAATTTTTAAATCATGATTCAAAAGGATCACGATTAAAGTAATCAGGATTCACAAAATCACAATCACAGTATAAAGGAACACGGCTATATTTGTATCGGTTGCATCCCTGGTTTTGGATTCACAATGGTCAATAAAAATATACCTAAGATGGAGGTTTCACGAAACGCTGGCGGTTTCTTAAGTGTACCCCGATTGAAAAAGTTTGGGAACCACTGGTCTAATATATTTCTGTATGTACCGTTGTTTTGCACACGTCCCTTTGCACACGGTTTAAATATATATTAGTGCTGTGTGCAAACTTTGCTCACGGTACTAAATCTTGCACACTGCTCTACCAACAATAGACAAATAATTGAAAAACTTATCAGTCGACATTTTGCCCTTTCAGATACAATTGTGATGTGATATCTGTGTGATCGAGGTATTAAGTGTTATTATACATATCACTATCTCAAATTTATTTATTTAAATTTTAAATAGAATATATTTTGTGTTCATTGTTCGTAAAAAAACACTAGACACAAAAATTGATAAAATTGTTAAAAAACTTATCAATTTATTATTTAAAGAAGACTACGGGTATATCAAAAGTTTAATATCGCTTGCTCAGCTCTTCAATTATGATTAAATCAATATTAAAGGAATGCGTGGAATTTATATTAAAGATCTAATGCCTTATACAGGGTGACACTGAAAAACGGGTCATTCAAAATATTTTTTTTATTTATAATTATTTTTTAATTCTCTTTACATATTTGTAAACTTGGCTTAAGGACTCACAAATCATAGTGTTTGACATGATGGTAGCGCTTCCGGTTTAACCGGAAATGACATTTATTTTCATATTTCAAATGGAATACCTATATATTTTTATATATTTGGAATCTACATAAAATTACCAATTCAATGATATGCTTGAAGTGTATTTTTATTAAAGAAATAAATTACAAAAACGTAAGAGAAAATTATGAATAATTAATCTGGTTAACCATATCAGGTAGGCTGTGATAATAAATTAATATTATTTTTGTAACAGCTTACCAGGTTAATTGTGCACTATTTTCTTTTACGTTTTGTATTTTATTTCTTTAATAAAAATACACTTCAAACATATCTTTGAATTCGTAATTTTACGTAGATTCCAAATATATAAAAATATATAGTGTGCCATTTGAAATATGAAAGTTAATGTTACTTTCAGTCAAACGGATGCTACCATCATGCCAAATACCAAGATTTATAAGCCCCTATAAGCCGTTTACAAATATTTAATAGTATTTATGGATCTAGGACGAAAAGTGAATCTTTAAGGTTTGAGCAAGTTTTTACGGACGAGGCGGGTAGCCGAGGCTGTAATTAATTGTGAGTACCTTAAAGACACTTTTCGTCTGAGGTGCATACAAAATACGGGTTTCTACTTATTAAATTATTAAAAGAAATTTTATCATGGAAAACTTCTTATTTAATATTGTGATTCTGATTCATAAATAAAAGTATTTTTTTAAATTTTATTGGGTTTTTTCATTATATCGTAGATAAAATATTGTACGATACAAATACGTAAAGCATCTTTAGTCACTCAGGGGTCTTAAAACACGAGCGTAGCGAGTTTTCAATTCTGACCCATTCATGACTAAAGACTAGCTTTACGTTCTTGTATCGTAAATAACTACTTAAAGTTCTAGGACTTTAATGTTTCACTTTTTGTTTTATAAATCATTCAAAAAACGTTGCTTTAGAAGCCAGTATGACATAAAGAAATTTAAAAAATAATTATAAATAAAAAAGTTGTTTTGAGTGGCCCGTTTTTCAGTGTCCTCATGTATATGTTTGATAATTGATATGCAAATTAAAAACATATTAGTTTCGTTTTGCAAACAGTTTAATTGATATTGATACCAAACCGATACGAAATGCCATTCAATGATAACAAACTATTAAAGATTAATGGCATAAATGCTATTATTTATTTAATGAAGAACGAGAACTGGATATTCCTCAAGGTTGGATGTTTTGGAAATGTGTTTTTTTCGGCCTTCTTCGAGGAATAGATTCAAATAATTAAATTTTATTCTTATTTATTTCTGGGACGTTTCGGGGAACAATTTCGGCCATCTTCAGCCTTTTGATATAAATCGTCTATAAATATTTTTACTATTGAGTTTCAAATCATCTTTGATATTATATGGACTTACCTAAGTTTGTTACATGGTTTTTTTTATATTATAAGCTGCTTTGCTCAAGAAATACTGATAGGGTTGCGGATATTATTGTTAAAAAAAATTTGGGAGTCATTTCCCGTCGTACTATTTAAAATTATTTATTTAAAGTAAACATTTTAGACGCTTATCTTTTATTATAAGCATAAACTGTGAATTTATAACAATTAAAAATTGTTGCATTCGATAATTAAAGTTATATTGAATTTATATATCTATAATCAATTATATTAGTTTATTATTATATAAAAATGCAATGAACAGACATATATTACTGTATAATAAATTCGGAGAATCAAGACACATTTTTTTACATTAAACATTGTTGAAAAAGAATAATTATAATAAAAATGTTTCATACGTAGCCAAAAGTTTAGTCATTATATTTAGTTAAACCAGGAATATAATATACTTTATAAAAACAACAATGTTGATAAAAAAAGTTCAAATAAAAATAAATTGTTGTCTAACATTTAGAATATTTTCCTTGCAAATGTCATTACATAATACATGCAGAAAATGACATACAAAGATCAAACAAAATACAAAATACTTCCAAGTTAACAAATCATTTTAAGAAAAAATCTACAAGTACAATTAACAACATACGTGTAAGAAAATATAGTAAGAACTAACCTGTAAATATAGTTGTAGAATAAAAATTCTGATGGAAGAAATGTGATTGCAGATGGTCTATAATTGTCAGATAAGTAAACACTTATTCGTCTTAAAACTACATATATCAAATTAACATTATAAACTTGTATAACTGAGCTACGTACACTCTACCACCTTTCACTTATTCTTGGTATCATTCTGAAATTGACAGCTACATGTGATTGGAGATTTGGCAGCACCGCTGGAGTAAAGACACCACTTTCCATCGAAGTCTGCGCAAACGCGTAACACTAGACAAGGACACAAGCAAATATGCTTGTCTGAAGCTGCAGAAACGTCAAACATATCTAGTTACTTTATTTGTATCAAGTTTGTCACTATAAATAAACCATGTTTAAAAAATATATTTTATTTGCCAAAAAACAGTGTAAAATAAATAAATAAAATTAAGTTAAATACAGATTATTTAGCGTACTCCATGTCCCTGAACCATTCTAATGCTCACATCGACAGGCGAATTTCGTTCATAATGTTCGTAAGAAATCTCCATGTCTATTTCATCTTCGTCTTCCTCGTCGGGACTTTCCGTGTCGTCATCGTCATTATCATCTTCATCATCGTCGTCTTCATCATCTTCTAAATTTTCTGACGCAGTTTTTCCAACAGGAGTTAAATCATTATCTTTATTTTGAATAGAATGTAACTAAAATGTAAATGTAGATAAATTGCAAATACGTTGTAATTTTGTCATCGAACCCAAGCCTGATGTTCTTGCTCTAATAAAGATACTTCGCTTTCGTCATCGCAAGGTTGGTCTACGTTAAACCAGACATTATCGATTATTTTTGGTGTTAAACTGGGAAATAAGGGCAAAGACATGTTAACGTAAATATCAATTTGTAAATATTGGTTATGTAGAGTTAGGGATGTCAACACCTGCAACGCTTTGAAATACCAACTTAAGAAGAGCTTGGTTACCAACTTTCAAAAACAGAAATACACATTTATTGAATTTGTTATAATTTGATATATATTTTAAGTACTTCCTGGCAAATAATTATTTATTTATTTGCGTATGGCTACAGAAATGAAAATAAAGTATAGTAATGTTTGCGATTTTCATCATTTTAAGATTTAAACGAGGTACAAAGTTTTGGGGTAGATTATAACCAATCCAACATGACCAGGCGATGGGAAATAAGATCATAATTTGACATTTATTAATTGTATTTTTGCATTAAGTGTATAATATTAAGAGATATTACATATGTAAACGTAAATATTATAAACATAATAGATAACACATATGTTTATACAATCAAGAAAATATCACGTGTATAATTTATCCCGTCAACTATAGTTCCGCAAAATACCACCAGATGTCATATTGCTTATTTCCCCTCGCCGATACTAGTACTAGAGGGAGTATAAGTCCGTGGCCATGCGGGGAATGGTCCGCCATCTTGTACTGTTCCATTTTTGATTCGTTGGTTGCTTTTTGCTTGCATTGACGTGTGTTATTTCGAATTTGCTCCTTAAACTTTTGTTTAAATACCATTTTTGACCATATTTAATAAATTTTAATAATCAATATGACAATATGGCTTATATTGTTCCTTCGGGCTGTGATTCCCAATATTCATCATCATCATAGTCATCATGATTAAGAAGTATGTTGTTTTGTTTCTTATTCGTTATCCCCGCTTTCTTATTTTGTAATCACTAGACAACCTTTCCTCTCTGAATCATCCTTTTTGAGTGATCACACCACAGATTCATTTCAGAGCAAATTTAAAAATGGCTAAAAACAATAGGTTTTCGAGCGTAAAAATTTATCAATGTAATGTCTGTTGCATCAAAGGAAATAAGATTTTCCTACTAAAACATGTAATAACCCACCATTCTTTTGAAAATAAAGAAAATATATTACATAAAAGATTTGTTTTAAGTAAACGTACTTCATATGTTACCAAGAACATTTTTTTTACTTCTATATGATCCATTTTTAATGTGTTGACTATAACACTCGACAGAAGATTATTTATAAAATAAAAGTTATTTATGTATCAAGGCACTGAAGTAATTTTATTTTTATCACGAATGTGGAATTTAGTTGCCGAGGCCGTAAGGCCCAGGAAAATAAACCATATGAGTGATAAAAAGGATCTTCAGTGCCGAGGTGCATATTAAATTTTATTCGAAATCGAAATTTTGTGAAAATGAAAGATATATTTATTTTTATAGGTTATGAGTGGTTATGATGACAAATCTGTCAATTGCTGCCAGTTAAACAAACGAACTTATGTTGCGAACCTCCGGACATTGAAGTAATAAAGCGTTTTTTGGCGATGCATTGGTTTGAAACTATTTCGTAGTGTTTCAAACCATTGTATTTTGGCGACGCAACAGTGACGTCATAGACGAAATTGGTTGAAACAGTTTCGTATGTTTTCAAACCGATTCGCTGGGCTGGTTTGAAACAGTTTCGAATTATTTCGTAGTAGAGGGGGTAAACCTTGAGAACACGGAACACTGATAAACGTATGTAAATCATTCTATATTAATTTAAAACAATAATACTGAATGCTCCATTATTATCTGTAAAAGATAAAACGTTTGTACGTATAAATAAATATAAAAATACAGAGTTTACTTCTTAGAAAATAACAATAAAGTGCAGCCAAGGGACCAGTTTTATAATAATGTGACGTGCGCCCCAGAGAGAAAACTATGCTTGCGCCGCTACTGATAGCATGTTCGCGAACAATGACGTAATCCCTTCGAAAGAACGTACCAGAGCGATGATGCAATCCCCGATGCGTTGAGACATGTTAATTACGCCGTGACCTAATTCTTTTGTATGCAGGTCACTGTCGCGTCCGAGGGTTCTAGTTCTAGAAGTATATAAGCTGTATAAATACCGGCCGAAAGAAAGCGGAGGAACAGTCTGAAATATATAAGCAACGAGCAATGAACTTGGTGATATAAATATACAGTTTACCAGTTGTTAACATAAATAAATGTAGTTATATAAATAAGTGTAGTGATATAAATATTGTATAGATAAATAATCGTAGTGTTTAAGCATTTAAATAATATTCTTAGTGTTTATAATTATATCATCATAGTGTTAGCTGTTTTTAATATTTAATCCTTAATTATTTATCGTTTAATAAACGTATTCTTTTAGTTAATAATATTTGTCTGTGCTTTACACTTCACCCATATAAATAAAAACGTTAAAATAATTACATTTGAATACTTTTTATATATGTTACAGTTAAAGTATCAACTTAGTCAGTGCATACACTGTCTAGTTGATGTATAAATTATTTTATATAGTGCATACTTTATCTAGTTAATGTATTCATTGACTAGTTAGTGTATACACCTTTTTTGTCACTGTCTACCTAAATCCGAGTTCTGTGCGTTAGGTATTGTTTGTTTGTTTTTTTTTATAAAATTTATACGCCTAGATGGGTGGGCAGTTTGGGTGGGCATGTTGCGTTGGCAACGCAATAATTTATACTTTCACTAAAACAGCTAGTGGAAGCATACATCAACTAGACAGTGTATGCACTGACTGAAATGTATACTTTAACTGTAACATATACACCACAAATTCAAACTCACTCAAATGTCCAATTTAAATTTGACAGATTGAAATTTATACGTCATTAGTTCAAAACAGTATTTTAGCGATCCCACATTTATGACGTCATGTACGAAATAGTTTTGAAAACATAACAAAACTGGTTCAACGCCAAAAAACGGCTATAGTAATGAAAAATCAAAATTATGCGTTATATCAAATTTTTTCATTAGAATTATATAATTCGTTCTTCTTGCACATATTTTTTGTCATTTTACATACAAATTTGCTATTTTACAAGTATATCTGCCCAAATTATCTTATATGTACAATAATTATCCACTACATTTCATGAAATCGTATAATGGATTACTTTAGTACCGATTTCTGAACTTTTAATGATGATTTTTTTTTGTGCACTTTAGTGTCGATTTCAAATAAAATAAATTATACGATATTTGACGCTAGATGGTGTTTATATTAATTCAAGTTTTCTTGATATAATTTTTAAATCATGATTCAAAAGGATTACGATTAAACTAATCAGGATTCACAAAATCACAGTCCGAAGTCTGTATATTATGCTGCAGAAATGGAACAGTACAATATGGTAAACGCTTTATTCCACTTCCGTCACTAGGCATTAAAGTTATTCAAACATGCTTCACGCTCCTATATATATTCTTAACTCTATGATGTAGAGGGGTCAACACTTTAAAATTTAAGAAGAGCTTAGTTACCAACTTTTAAAAACAAAAATACACATTTTATTATATTTCATATGATTTGATACATATTTAAAGTATTAAAGTTATTCCTGGCAAATAAAAATTGTATTTAAGTCTCTGTGGTAAATAAATAAAAATAAAGTATATTAATATTTGGGATTTTCATTATTTTAAGTTTTAAAAGAGGTACAAAGTTTTGGGGCGTAATATAACCCAATATGACGTTTTGCAGTTTGACAATTAATGAGTACAAATAATTATGTATTTGTTGATATCTGCTAGTAATATTTAAAATCTTTGTAATAACAGTTTTATTCTAATGTCTCACAATGAGTAAAATGACTTCCAATGTAAATGTAAATCATCTGAGCATTAGTCTTACACCTAGAATATATAATTGGGATCCAACGAGATTGGAACACTCTAATAATGTTCCGAGTGCTACAGCGACATATAGAGTGAAAAAGTAAGTTCCATCATACGGCGTGTTTAGACTCCCGGGGCGTCGGTATTCGAATTAATCCTAATCAGATAATAAAAACGAAGCTTATGGCTATTATAACAACCATAACTTCAACTAGCGCACAATAGTCGCTCATGGAAAACCCGGGGCGAATTTTTGCATTAGGGATTAATACGGATACTAGAAACAGCCACAATCGGTAGAGTTATACTCTTTTTTGTTGTAGGGATCTTATGAATTTATTTTCCGAACCTCCACCCGGTCTATTTGTAATTGCGGATGAAACAGATATAATGCTCATCCATGCAATTATAGTAGGCCCTATGGAAACTCCATATGAAGGAGGATTTTTTTATTTTATTTTGAGATGTCCAAATAATTATCCTATTGAACCACCAAGAGTTAAACTAATGACCACTGATGCAGGGAGAGTTCGTTTCAACCCTAATCTTTATAAAAATGGAAAAATATGTTTGAGCATTTTAGGGTAATATTAAATATTATAATGAATTATCTCCCATACAGTCCTGATTTAGTCCCCTTCAATTACTATTTATTTCTGTTTTACCCTTACACATTTTGAAATCATGTACTTGCGTTCGTCATTTTTATTATCAATGGAATATTCCTCATAATATTTTGTTTATTTTTATTCTTTGAACCATTTATTACTTTCTATTATGACTAACAAAAATAATTGTTTTTTTTTTCATTTCATATCTAAAAATTGGAAGGGGCCCCAAAAAAATGTTATGCCCCGGGCCTCACAATTTTATAAACGTCATTTTCATTTCCATCAAAGACAGATTCACTTGCCCATGGAAGACACAATTTAACATCTTAGTAATCGCATTTTGTTGTAGGACTTGGACTGGACCAGCTTGGAGTCCAGCCCAACAAATAGCAAGCTTATTAGTGTCTATACAAAGCCTAATGAACGAGAAGCCATATTTTAACGAACCAGGAATCAATTCTGTAAGTTGAATCTTATTACATATGTTTGAATCATATTTTGAAATTTGATATAGGAACGTTTTCCTGGAGACGCAGAAACATACAACCAGATCATACAACACGAAACTTTGAGGGTCGCTGTTTGTGGTATGTTAGAAAATGAATGCCGTCTTTGTTTACCGACCCCACTGCGGGAAATAATGGAAAAGAATTTCTTGGCTTTTTATGATCAGTATGTTAGCGTTGCCCAAAATAAATTGTCTTTCGATGGAAAACGAATGAAGGTATGTTATCAATTTCACAGTTTCATAAATACAGGTACACCTCAATTTTTGGAGAACTTTATTTTTGCCATTAAGGTTTTTCAATAAGGACGGGTCGATATTGAAATGGAATAAAACAAGCTGTGTGTGAGGTATTAACGAAATTCTTTTTTTATTTGAAAGGCCCGTGTGTGCCATTATGTATGGAATATAACATCGTCCAAACACTCATTTTGATAATAAAGTTTTATCATTTGGACGTACTGCTCAATCGTGTAACTTGCCATGGTGATTTGGCGTCTGTGACAGAATAATAAACAACAGATTAGACAGACGCCACCAAAACAACATGGCCGCCACAGGCTGCCTACATCGACCCGCTCCAATTGAAAACCCTTTATATTAACAGTCACCCCCGATTAATTTGCACCCAACCGCGTACTAGCGTCTAGCTCGCGCTCAACCTAAACCCCGACTACATAAATATCTAAAACTAAACTAAAAACTAAATGGTTAACATCTTCAGGAGAGGGGTTCAGGGTATCATATGGCATCCATAGTGCCCTGTGTCTAATGCACATAACCTAAATAATTTTGAAGACATCAGCAAATAAATATCTGTTTAAAACTTCACACTCACAGACCGCGTTAATATTTTCTTTTTTCTGTTATTTAAACTAAATTTTTGTAGGATCCATTTGGAGAAGACCGCGGCGCATTCAGTTTTTCTAACATACTGATCCGCCTTAAGCGGCTTCATGAAAAAATAAGTACCAGTTGGCAAGAAAAAGATATTGCAGCCACTGCAGCCAGTAATAACAACGGAGATAGTTCATAACAAATTTAGCAGTTAACAATAATGTAATATGATGTACAAAAAATATATTGTTAATATTGCTGGTAGAAATTTATTCCAGAAAACATTTTTACATAAATAACTTATAAATTTAATGTATATTTTGTTTATAGCACAGTTTTGAAGTTGAAATTGTTCATTTTGTTTCGCACAATATAAGTTGTAGTTAAAAGTGTATGGTTTATAAAATTGAACAGTTACTGTTCATTTCTAATGTTTATCTTCATTTTGTTATGTAAAAATATTTGTTAATAATGTGCATTTAAATATCGCATTTATTTATTACATACGAGAAAATTATTAATGTAACATAATGTCTGTATTAGTACTTATGTAAATATAATATAATAAAATATTGAGAATCCAAATCCTTATTCTAGTGAATCATTCCCCCATACAGTTCTGATTTAGATCCGCTTTAACTTTAATCGACAGAATAATGAAAAATAATACACCCGTATTTTTTATTTTTCCTCAAATCGATTTTTAATAATGAAAAATCTGAAATTTACGAAAATATACATGTCGGTGAAACGTTATTTACCAAAATAAAAAAAAAAACTGCTGTGTGACGCATACATAACTTCAGACCAAATGACAGTTATGCAAACAAGAAACTCGCAGTAAGCTATAAACAGAGAAACATATGTCTGAGCATTACTCAATTCAATAGTCAAGTTGTCAAAATTAATCTTGAAATGTAATTTTAAGCAGAAATGATAAAGAAAGAAACGATATTGTCATTCGCTGTTTTCTAATTTATTTCCATTTCTAAAATAAGATTCAAGAAAAAAAGCTTTGATTTCTTTAGATACCATTTTTCACGATATCTCCTGTCAAATTGACATTTAATGAATTACTTTTAAATTAAGACATACGTTTCTTTATTCATAGCCTTCTCCGAGTTAGTTTTTTTTTAGCACACTATTTATAAATATGAACAAAATGATTTTATATTAATATATTATAGCAAACAGACCGCCACGTTGCCTACCCAACATACAATTTATTAAAATCAGAATGAGGGCACACACGCAAAACTTTTCCAGGTGGCAGCGCTATTTTACTCCTACTCATTTATACAGCGTACGCTATAACTAACGAACCGTGGCATACTGTGACGTATCGTAACGCGTGATTTTTCTAAGCTATTTTATACAGAACTTTTACGGTACATTTCCGTAAAAAGTTTGCTCATGCTCTGTCGATACAAGTGTACTTCAGATTTGTATTTAACAAGTTCTATTCGTAATACACTATATTTCATTGTATTTCCATAATAGACAGTAATGAAAAATGTTTCTTTCTGTGTAGTACGCTTGCGCACTTTGAATAAAGTTTGCGCACGCATTCGTATTTAACAGTTACGTTTAGATTAGAAATGAAAATGTCAGAAATCTGACCTTTGGTCGAAAATTGGAAAGGGAAATATAGGTGGAACAGTAGCGCCTAACTGCTCTCAAAATAAATATGCAAAAAATTCTGTCGTATATATATATATATATATATATATATATATATATATATATATATATATATATTATATTCATAAATTTTATGTAAGCAATATAATAACGTTTACATATTCTTTATTATTTTATTGAACATAATAAGACACAATCTGTCCATATAGAGTTAAATCTACTACATGTTCATTTGTGCCTGTTACAAAAAAAGCCATTTCTATATGCCAGTACCAATTGTCAAAGGGAAGTATTTGTAACATATTTGCATCATAAGTGCCATCTTTTAGTACATACTTGCCCTAAAATAATTACAAATGTATCTTTTAAACAATAAGATTAAAATATTGAAACTTACTTCGTGAAATGGACAAATTAATATTGGAGTATACGCGTAGAAAATTCCAGAAAAAATTGTATGCTCGTTTGCTATTATTGGGCATGCGTTTTTTTGTTTAAACTTACCAAAATATTCACAGGCATCTAATGAGTCTTTATTGGCACAACGAGTTAGTTTTACCATGCCCTATTTGTAAAAAAAAATTAAATACCGTTAATGGCTGCATAAAAACTGGGGAACCCCACAGAACGAAAACACTTCCAACCTAATTTTTTTAGCTATGAAATTATATAGTTTCACATTCTAATGAATGTTTTAAACAAATTTCAAGTATAAATAAATGATTTTATCATCAAATAAAAGTTTTGATACGTTGATAAAATTTTCGTTACTGTTTGCTGGGCTTTAGGGCATAAGGTGATGTTTAAAATTTGAGACTAGTTTTAAATGGCCATAAAAAAGTAAACACTTAGTTAAATACAATCCATATTAACTAATTTTTTAATCGTATAATAGTGGTTTATTATGAAAAATAAACACAATTACTAAATAATTCCAGTTCGCCGAATAAGGTCCAATTTATTTGGTACGCCTTCAACCATCTTTTGTACAAAGTAGATCAACTTTTATGATAAAGTTTTTAATGTGATTCTGAAGCTCGATCTCAACTTTTTTTGTCAACCTTTTATGTAAACCATCTCTTAAGTATTGACCAAAAACTCCCCATTGGGCACAATTCGGGCACACAAGGTGGATTATCGTTGTTCGCAACAAAAATGATGTTTTCAACGACACATGCACTTGCGACAGATTTGGCTTAATATGATGAACTTCACTCTGTCCAAATTTAAATAATTGTTGCTAACATGATATTTTTTATTAAACGGATAAGCCTTTGCTTAATGCACTTATTTAAAAATACATACTGGTTGATTTCTAATATTGAAGAATAAAAATGGTTGGACGGTCCCTAGGTGAAATTACTAACCATACGAGAATATCTTTTTCGATTTTCTTTTTGGTTTTAGCTTGTACTTCATCCGGAATAGTCTCAATCTAAAACCCTGCTTTTGCATTTTTATCAGAGTTCTTAAAAGTAAAATAACTTTCATCATTCAAAATGAAACATTTTTCGGAAAAAAATTCCGATAATCACCAACATCTTGACCATAATTTTTGCTTTTGATCGATTCTCTCGAGGATTGCAATCTTCTGTATGTATTGAATGTCGCATTTATTACTTAGTGGCAATAAGAAACTCGGTCCAGTTAAATCTATAGCCAGTATTCTCGTTGAGATTCCAGATTTGTTGTTAATTTACTCGTCCAGTCGACGGTTGTTGGCTTTCGTCAGTTTTGTGGCTTTTTTTTTATCAAACCATGGCTTGTGTTTTGAAAAATATTTTCTTGACGTTTAATGTAACGATAATATAATAGCTTTTGGTATATTTTCTATTAAAAAATGATCTGCCATAAATCTCGAAAAATGCCTAGTCTCAAATTTTAGGCATCACCCCTTACAAATAGATATATTTTATTTACCCCTATTTTATTTATGTATTTATGGATATAAATGGTGCTATTAATATATGTTTGATAATTTATATTTCTAAACGTGGATTCACCTATTGTAATAAATTTTTCTGAAGCATTCGATAATTCATATCGATGAATCGTAACGCCTTTTCGTTCCTAAAATTTTTTTATATACAAAAATATATTTGTTACTTTACTATACATACTTTGTTCAAACAAATTTTCATGAAATATAGAAGAATAATAATAGAAAGAAAATTAAACTTCATGTTTTCTTTCGTTAGAATTACGTAATTTTAATTTTCTGTGCAATGTGCAAAAGTATATCTTTATATACATATATAATTCGGTTTTGGTTTATTACGCATATCTATACATTAATCTATATTTCGAACAATGTTTAGGAAATATTAATATTTTTGTCTATAATAGATAATAGTATACAACTATTAGTGGAATTGTTATTGTTACAAATAATGAACAAAACTTTTGCACTTTTTATCAAGATAATAAATTGTATACAGGTGGTCTTAATGTGCAGTTATTTGTTCACCTACTTATTTTAGAGCAAAATTGTATTTAGGTTTTTGCTACAGAAAAAATACTGCATCCGAATATGCTATTGATATAACTTTGTGTTGTAACTTGAGAATCACTGGTAAAAAAAATAAAAGGTTTCTTTTCTAATCTGATGTCCCCCTTGATCTTCTATAAGGTTGTCTTATAGTATTTTATTGTATCTTTAATAATATATAAAATATTTGAGTTAGCTCGTTTAGCTGTTACACCCTGTATATAATAACTATTGTATATTAATGAGAATGAAAAAGTATCTGAATAAATCACAAAATAAAATTATGTGCATAATTATAAACGACACAACTACAATGTTCAAAACTGATTATAAGTCCTAAAAAAGTTACGTGGTCGCCAAGTTTTCTTTAGAAGTCGTGCAATTTTGCATGTCTTGTCAAATCACATTATATCGTGTGTCCTAAACAAACCTTGACATAGGCGTTTAACATGGGCGTTTATTTGCAAATAAAAAGTGTCCGGCAGAAAATAACGCCATGTAATTGAACATAATAATAGTAAATTACCTCCTGTACGTTATTTAATACTAATTCAATGATGAGTTTTTAATGAATAAGCATGTTTTAGGGTCCCTATAATACGATTTTACCATTTTTACGATGATGTCTGTATGTATGTGTGTCTGTGTGTGTGTGTGTGTGTGTGTGTGTGTCTCTGTGTGTGTGTGACAAAAGTTCCAGATCCCATAACTTCAATACCACGATTCCAAAAATTATAATTTTTTCGTATTCCTCAAGTTTACATCCAGAAGAACAAGTGATTAGATTTTGGTTATAATTGGTGAACCGGAAGTAGCCTCATTTGAAGATTTAACAGTTAAATTTGATTTATTAGCATTTAATTAAAGAATATATTATTCTCTATACGATTTGATTACATTTTATACTTCATATTCAAGAGATACATAGTTAAAGAATTTTAAAGAAATTAAATTTTATAATTCAGCCAGCTATGCCAAACATGGAAACTACTACTATATTCATATAATTCAAATTGACAGATGTCAGTATCAATAAAAATAAATTAATGTGGCAGAGATGAGGATGTTGAAGTAGATGTAGGGGAACACGCGGAAAGATACGGTAAGAAAATAACTCTAGTGTTACAAGTTTCTAGAAAGATACAAGAAAGACGATTACATTGGTTTGAACATATCATGAGGAAAAATGAAGAATTATATTGGAACAAGATTGAATAGTTTACTAATAGGAGGTTGAAGAAACAGAGGAAGGCCAAAATAAGATGGATAGACTGTATTGTAGAAGACTTGAGAGAAAAGGACCTGAATGAGAACGACACGCAAAAATAGCGACCCCTAACGAATGGGAAAAGCTAAAGAAGAAGAAGATGTCAGTGTCAAGTGAAATTTCGAATCTTTTGCAAGAAAAATTATGTATGGAATTTATACATTATATACAGGATTGACGGAAGGTATTGTGCTGGCCACAACAGATTTTTATTTATGAATTAATTACGAATTGTAATACATTTTTATAATATTCACTCGATCGTTAGCGTTTAAGAAATTCATTTTGACACGAATATTTGATATAAACAAAATAAAAAACCAAACAATGAATACATTGTTGACACGAAAAGAAAAATACCTTAAATATTTTTTATAGAAAAAGCTTATTTCTAAATTATTGTAATTGCAAATAGAAGATAGATATTGAAATGGATAACAATATTTTATAAATAAAAATAATTGGTTGTAACAATGACAAATATTGATTACAACAATCAAAATATGAATTTAATAAAAATGCATAATTCTTTCTTTTGATCTCAATAATACATGATAATAACACAATGAATATGTGTATGTTTTGTATTTTTATTGTATTTATAAAGGAAAAGTATGTGGTATAGTTTAAAATCTTGCTTTTGACGGTTACTACTTCCATTGAAATTACTATTATATCGTGATAGAAACTTAATTGTAATTATTTAACTAATTCATCCATTTTTTCTCATAATATCTTAAATATAATTTGTAATTAATACATAAATAAAAAGTAATAATGAAAAGTTTAACTTGATGGAGATTTAAACCTCAACCTACAAAAAATGTTTTATTCCACAGGCAAACATGCTAACTAGTGATGCCGCGAGACGAGAAATGGCGAGAAATAGTTCACTCTCGTCTCGTCTCGAAAATTCGAGACGAGATTTGTTTACGTCTCGTCTCGTCATATTTTTCATCCTCTATTCTCGATCTCGATCTCGACTCGAGAGTCTCGAATTTCTCGCATTTATAATTAGCTGTATGGGTGTTCCATAAGTTCGCAGGTCAAAGCGTGTTTGTATGGTTGAGGGTAGCAAGCAGTGACGCTGTAATTATCTATTATTTGTATATAAATACATATAAAATAAATTCATAAAATATTACCTTTATATCTTATAAATTTTCTATACTTTCATCTATCAGGAAAATAAATTAGCATCAACTTGGACGTAATAAAGGAGTAAGTAGATACCACTGATTAAAACTTTATTTTTACTAAGTCTGGCATTTAACAGGTAAGTAAAAAAATACTGAACAAATATTACTCGCAGCAAGGGCATTTAATACTAACGTGGAGAGTACACCACAGGGAACACTTTTGTTCCTATTCTTTATACTAAAACCCTATAAACTTAAAATGAATAAATAAATATGAATGTAAATAAACAGGCAATGAAAATATTTGTACGGATAATTATTTTTCTTATTGTATATCTGTATAATTATATACATATTAAAAAAAAATCGTGCAATCGAGATCTCGAATACTTACTCTCGTCTCGAGCAAATCTCGAGGGCATTACTCTCGTCTCGTCTCGATTTTTCGAGACGAGATTTATGATAGTCTCGTCTCGAAATATCTCGATTTTCGAGACGAGATCTCGAAAACGCGAGATCCCACGGCATCACTAATGCTAACCATTCAGCTACAATGACATTTAAAAACATTTTTATAGTACATAATAAAATATTGAAAAAAATATTTATTGACATTTATTTATAATTTTCTTTAATTTATGCAATGATAATAAAGTAATTAGTATTAAATAACGTACAGGAGGTAATGTACTATTATCATATTAAATAGCATGGCTTAATTTTCTGCCGGACGCTTTTTATTTAAAAAAAACTGTTTTCCCATGTTAAACGCCTATGTCCCGGTTTGCTTGGGACACACGGTATGTCATAACATAAAAAAAAACTAACCACTATAGCTTTTCATTATAATAACAAAAACTAAACATTAGTTTGTAATAATAATGGCCGCTAGTATGAACAAGTGATTAAGGGTGATTAGCGAGCATTTGATTAGTATTGTTTTATCTCTATCAATCGTTCATGAATTATTTTAGAGATAAATAGTTCATAGAAAAAATGTGTAGAATTAATTTTTCTATAACTTTTATTTGAAGTATTTTTCTGTAAAATAATCTATAAACGATTGACAGAGATAAAACAAAGCTAATCAAATGCTCGCTAATCACCCATAATCACTGTTCATACTAGCGACCATTGTTATTAGCAATTTAAAGTTTTGAAGAAGTGATATGTAACATCATCATGGTAGGATCGTGGAAGAAGACAGATAGACTGGGAGGGAAAGAGATAGTTATAGATCAGCGTCGCAATTATGTTGTGGTAGCGTAAGGCCGGATTATCCATTAGGCAAACTAGGCAATTGCCTAGGTGTGCTACAATGCTAGGGGGCGCTTCAGAATTAAACATTACATAATTTCATTCAATATTCAATGCGAATATTTATGAGATTGTTTATTTAGTTATTTTTGCCATTTTTTCATTAATAACTGTTGTGCTTTGCGCTGTTCTTAAAATTTATAAAATCCAATTGAGTGTCCCGTCTAGACAGATTTCTCACCACCCTACTCTCCGAGCAGCCGAACACCAAAGTTTTATAAATAAAGAGTTAATTTTGACTTCCTGTATTATGGTAACTAAAAGGAATTCGACAAATAAAATGAAAGATTGTTGGCGTTTAATTAATCATGAACGTAATGCATCCAATTCTATTAAGAATGAAGTTGCTATTACCAGTGAATCATTTAACAATTTTTTTATTTCCGTTGGAGATAATATTGTTTCTAATATTGGCAACGAAACTGTCAATGACATTTCATACAATAATTTACCTAATCAGCCACCTGCAGATAATTTCACTTTGATAACATTTTCGGAAGAGGAAGTATTCCGTGCTTTTAATTCTTTAAAAAATTCCAAATGTGAAGATGTTTTTGGCATGAACATTGGAATTTTAAAAGAAATTTTTAATATGATTCTACCCACTCTGACACATTTATTAAATAAATGAGTTTTAGAGGAAGTTTTTCCAGAAGAGTTTAAATTGACCAAAGTTATTCCACTTTTCAAAAAGGGTGATCATTTGAAAGAGGATAATTATAGACCTATCTCAATACTACCGGTATTAGCAAAGATTTTTAAAAAATTGATAAAAGATCAGCTAGTTTTCCATTTTGAGAACAATAATTTATTTGTTGCAAATCAGTTTGGATTCCGTAATAATCTATCAACAACTAGAGCGGTTTCTCATATCGTAAGAGACATAGTCGACGGTATGGAAAAGGGCTTACATACTTCATTAACTATGTGTGATCTATCAAAGGCCTTCGACTGTGTCCCTCATGATATACTACTTGAAAAGCTCAGTCATTATGGTATATCCGGAAACTATCTTAACTTATTCAGATCGTATCTATCGAACAGAAAGCAATGTGTCTATTATGGAAATAAAATGTCACAGTTTAAGAGAGTTAAACATGGAATTCCACAAGGTTCTATCCTTGGCCCTATCCTCTTTATAATCTATGTTAATGACTTTCCGTCCTTCATTGCTCCGGTTCATTCTGTACTATTTGCAGATGATACGACACTAATTGCATCACATAAATCAATTTTATCACTGAAAGAAATAACTATTACAAATTTGAAGAGAGCTGAAGCTTGGTTTGCAGCAAATAAATTAAAATTGAACAACGAAAAAACGCAACAAATAATAGTATCTTCAAATCCAAATGCAAGGACAGGTATAATAGTATCTTCAAATCCAAATGCAAGGACAGGTAATTCTGTAAAAATATTAGGTTTTCTAATAGATAAAGGTATAACATGGTTTGATCATGTTGAGAGTTTACCTACAAAGCTCGCCAGTATAAATTTTCTTTTACGAAAGTTAAAACAATGCTTAAATTTAGAGATACTAATTTCGTCGTATTTCTGCCTTTTTCATTCAATAATCTGTTATGGGATTATTCTATGGGGTAATTCTTCCCATGCAGACAAAATTTTCAAGCTTCAAAAACAAGCTATTAGAATTATGAAAAGTGTCGGGAACATTGCCAGCCTCTATTCAAAGAATTTAAAATTATGCCACTGCCTTGCGTATTTATATATTTTACTTTGTTAGAAATTCATATTAATGTTCACAATTTAGTTTCTAACTCTCATAACTACAACACTAGAAATGCTAATTTAATTCAAGTTCCCAGATTTAGATTAGATCGATCTCAGAGAAATTCTTTAAATATTAATTTATATAACGCCTTACCAGCATCAATTAAGACATTAAATTATAATATTTTTAAAGTTAAAATCAAGAAATTTTTGACAAAACATTGTTTTTACAGTCTAGATGAATATCTGACCGACATTGCTGATGCAGACACTAGTAATTCATTATTATTAATGTAACATTAATTTATTATTATTTTTTTCTGACTTGCCATAAACATTTTGTAATAGTACAAATGGTCAAATAAATATGAATATGAATATGAATATGAATATGAATATGAATATGAATATGAATATGAATATGAATATGAATATGAATATGAATATGAATATGAATATGAATATGAATATGAATATGAATATGAATATGAATATGAATATGAATATGAATATGAATATGAATATGAATATGAATATGAATATGAATATGAATATGAATATGAATATGAATATGAATATGAATATGAATATGAATATGAATATGAATATGAATATGAATATGAATATGAATATGAATATGAATATGAATATGAATATGAATATGAATATGAATATGAATATGAATATGAATATGAATATGAATATGAATATGAATATGAATATGAATATGAATATGAATATGAATATGAATATGAATATGAATATGAATATGAATATGAATATGAATATGAATATGAATATGAATATGAATATGAATATGAATATGAATATGAATATGAATATGAATATGAATATGAATATGAATATGAATATGAATATGAATATGAATATGAATATGAATATGAATATGAATATGAATATGAATATGAATATGAATATGAATATGAATATGAATATGAATATGAATATGAATATGAATATGAATATGAATATGAATATGAATATGAATATGAATATGAATATGAATATGAATATGAATATGAATATGAATATGAATATGAATATGAATATGAATATGAATATGAATATGAATATGAATATGAATATGAATATGAATATGAATATGAATATGAATATGAATATGAATATGAATATGAATATGAATATGAATATGAATATGAATATGAATATGAATATGAATATGAATATGAATATGAATATGAATATGAATATGAATATGAATATGAATATGAATATGAATATGAATATGAATATGAATATGAATATGAATATGAATATGAATATGAATATGAATATGAATATGAATATGAATATGAATATGAATATGAATATGAATATGAATATGAATATGAATATGAATATGAATATGAATATGAATATGAATATGAATATGAATATGAATATGAATATGAATATGAATATGAATATGAATATGAATATGAATATGAATATGAATATGAATATGAATATGAATATGAATATGAATATGAATATGAATATGAATATGAATATGAATATGAATATGAATATGAATATGAATATGAATATGAATATGAATATGAATATGAATATGAATATGAATATGAATATGAATATGAATATGAATATGAATATGAATATGAATATGAATATGAATATGAATATGAATATGAATATGAATATGAATATGAATATGAATATGAATATGAATATGAATATGAATATGAATATGAATATGAATATGAATATGAATATGAATATGAATATGAATATGAATATGAATATGAATATGAATATGAATATGAATATGAATATGAATATGAATATGAATATGAATATGAATATGAATATGAATATGAATATGAATATGAATATGAATATGAATATGAATATGAATATGAATATGAATATGAATATGAATATGAATATGAATATGAATATGAATATGAATATGAATATGAATATGAATATGAATATGAATATGAATATGAATATGAATATGAATATGAATATGAATATGAATATGAATATGAATATGAATATGAATATGAATATGAATATGAATATGAATATGAATATGAATATGAATATGAATATGAATATGAATATGAATATGAATATGAATATGAATATGAATATGAATATGAATATGAATATGAATATGAATATGAATATGAATATGAATATGAATATGAATATGAATATGAATATGAATATGAATATGAATATGAATATGAATATGAATATGAATATGAATATGAATATGAATATGAATATGAATATGAATATGAATATGAATATGAATATGAATATGAATATGAATATGAATATGAATATGAATATGAATATGAATATGAATATGAATATGAATATGAATATGAATATGAATATGAATATGAATATGAATATGAATATGAATATGAATATGAATATGAATATGAATATGAATATGAATATGAATATGAATATGAATATGAATATGAATATGAATATGAATATGAATATGAATATGAATATGAATATGAATATGAATATGAATATGAATATGAATATGAATATGAATATGAATATGAATATGAATATGAATATGAATATGAATATGAATATGAATATGAATATGAATATGAATATGAATATGAATATGAATATGAATATGAATATGAATATGAATATGAATATGAATATGAATATGAATATGAATATGAATATGAATATGAATATGAATATGAATATGAATATGAATATGAATATGAATATGAATATGAATATGAATATGAATATGAATATGAATATGAATATGAATATGAATATGAATATGAATATGAATATGAATATGAATATGAATATGAATATGAATATGAATATGAATATGAATATGAATATGAATATGAATATGAATATGAATATGAATATGAATATGAATATGAATATGAATATGAATATGAATATGAATATGAATATGAATATGAATATGAATATGAATATGAATATGAATATGAATATGAATATGAATATGAATATGAATATGAATATGAATATGAATATGAATATGAATATGAATATGAATATGAATATGAATATGAATATGAATATGAATATGAATATGAATATGAATATGAATATGAATATGAATATGAATATGAATATGAATATGAATATGAATATGAATATGAATATGAATATGAATATGAATATGAATATGAATATGAATATGAATATGAATATGAATATGAATATGAATATGAATATGAATATGAATATGAATATGAATATGAATATGAATATGAATATGAATATGAATATGAATATGAATATGAATATGAATATGAATATGAATATGAATATGAATATGAATATGAATATGAATATGAATATGAATATGAATATGAATATGAATATGAATATGAATATGAATATGAATATGAATATGAATATGAATATGAATATGAATATGAATATGAATATGAATATGAATATGAATATGAATATGAATATGAATATGAATATGAATATGAATATGAATATGAATATGAATATGAATATGAATATGAATATGAATATGAATATGAATATGAATATGAATATGAATATGAATATGAATATGAATATGAATATGAATATGAATATGAATATGAATATGAATATGAATATGAATATGAATATGAATATGAATATGAATATGAATATGAATATGAATATGAATATGAATATGAATATGAATATGAATATGAATATGAATATGAATATGAATATGAATATGAATATGAATATGAATATGAATATGAATATGAATATGAATATGAATATGAATATGAATATGAATATGAATATGAATATGAATATGAATATGAATATGACTTATTTTACTCAAAATGACATTGTGAAATAAACTGATAAATTTTCTTACACTAGTCCTGCAGGTATAAAAATAATTGCTGCTATGACCGAAAAAAATGTTATTTTATTATTTCCAGAATGATGCATTTTATCGAATCTCAGTGAGCCTTTTTTCTTTATAATTGAAAAAATTCGTTAAACCCTAAGAATAAAAGAATAGAAGAAGAATAAACCCCCACCACCCCAAGATAACTAATCAAGGAGTGTTGCGAAAAATCTGAAAACATTATGTAGTAATGTTCTTATATGATGAAGTAAATATACCAAGTTTCATAATTTTATCTATAACCGTTTTCAAATTAAAAAGCAAAATTTATATCTGTAGGGTCCATCTTCAAGAGTTTGGTACTCTTGTAGCTGTAGAAAATGAGATAGGGCATAAGATTATTATAACTGTTTGCTTAAAATGACCCTTAAACTATGTCCACGTATTTTAGAGACACCAGTATAATGAACGAAGTATTTTAATTATATCATTTATTTACTAATATTCGTTATTTAACATATACGAGTACAGTGTGTCACCGAATTGAGTTTACAAGAGAGAAAAAATCTTTATTTTTGATTTTACAAAAAAAATGTTATAGGAAAAAATTGTTTTGCTTGACTTTAATGAAACTATAATAATAACTTGGGGTGGGTTAATAATCAAAAAAACAAAAAAAAATAGATTTTTTTTATTAAATCACTCAAACAAAAATCAAATATTAAATTATTATATTAACCCTCCACCTTCGTCGCTACATAATTCAATTCTCCGACGCAACTCTTTAATTTCACCTGTAAAAAATAGATGGGGCCCCACAATTTTATAAAAATCATTTTTATTTCCATCAAGGACAGACTCACTTGCCCGTTGAAGAAAATTTTACATCTTATACATACAGTCCTCTGCACTTTAATTATTTCTTTATATTTATATCGCTCCTCTTTGGAGGGGCGAGGGGGTGGTAATGTGGCGGATCAAATAGATTGCCACGTTGCCTACCCAATCAATTTATTTATATCAGAATGAGGACACACACACAAAACTTTTCCAGGTGGCAGCACTATTTCTCCTACTCTTTTTTAGGAGTTCTGTGTACTACCTACGTTTGCGCACTTTGAATAAAGTTTGGCACGCATTCATATTATAACACTTACATATAGGTTAGAAATGAAAATGTCAGAAATTTGGCGTTTGGACGAATATTGGAGAGGGAAAAAATAGATGGAACAGTAGCGCCAAACTGCTCCCAAAATAAATACGTCAAAATTTTCTGTCGTATATATGTTTTATATTCATAAATTTTATGTAAGCAATATAATAATGTTTACATACTCTTTATTATATTAATGAACATAATAAGACACAATCTGTCCATGTAGAGTTAAATCTACTACATGTTCATTTGTGTCTGTTACAAAAAAAGTCATTTCTATTTGCCAGTACCAATTGTCAAAGGGAAGTATTTGTAACATATTTGCATCATGAGTGCCATCTTTTAGTACATACTTGCCCTAAAATAATTACAAATGTGTTTTTTAAACAGCAATGGTTAAAATGTTGAAACTTACTTCGTGAATTGGACAAATTAATATTGGATTAAACGAGTAGAAAATTCCAGAAAAAATTGTATGCTTGTTTGCTATTATTGGGCATGCATTTTTTTGTTTAAACTTACCAAAATATTCACAGGCATCTAATGAATCTTTATTGGCACAACGAGTTAGTTTTACCATGCCCTATTTGTATAAAAAAAATTAAATACCGTTAATGGCTGCATAAAAACTGGGGAACCCCACAGAACGAAAACACTTCCAACCTAATTTTTTTAGCTATGAAATAATATAATTTCACATTCTAATTAATGTTTTAAACAAATTTTAAGTATAAATAAAAGATTTTATCATCAAATAAAAGTTTTGATACGTTGATACAATTTTCGTTACTGTTTGCTGGGCTTTAGGGCATAAGGTGATGTTTAAAATTTGAGACTAGTTTTAAATGGCCATAAAAAAGTAAACACGTAGTTAAATACAATCCATTTTAGCTAAATTTTTAAACGTATAATAGTGGTTTATTATAAGAAATAAACACAATTACTAAATAATTCCAATTCGCCGAATCAGGTCCAATTTTTTTGGTACGCCTTCAACCATCTTTTGTACAAAGTAGATCAACTTTTATGATAATTTTTTTAATGTGATTCTGAAGCTCGGTCCCAATTTTTTTTGTCAACCTTTTATGTAAACCATCTCTTAAGTATTGATCAAAAACTCATTGGGCACAATTCGGGCACACAAGTTGGATTATCGTTGTTCGCAACAAAAATGATGTTTTCAACGACACATGCACTTGCGACAGATTTGGTTTAATGTGATGAACTTCACTCTGTCCAAATTTAAATAATTGTTGCTAACATGATATTTTTTATTAAACGGATAAGCCATTGCTTAATGCACTTATTTAAAAATACACACTGGTTGATTTCTAATATTGAAGTACAAAAATGGTTGGACGGTTCCTAGGTGAAATTACTAACCATACGAGAATATCTTTTTCGATTTTCTTTTTGGTTTTTGCTTGTACTTCATCCGGAATAGTCTCAATGTAAAACCCTGCTTTTGCCTTTTTATCAGAGTTCTTAAAAGTAAAATAACGTTCATCATTTAAAATGAAACATTTTTCGGAAAAAAAAAAATCCGATAATCACCAACATCTTGACCATAATTTTTGCTTTTGATCGATTCTCTCGAGGATGGCAATCTTCTGTATGTATTGAATGTCGCATTTATTTCTTAGTGGCAATATGAGACTCGGTCCAGTTAAATCTATTAGCCAGTATTCTCGTTGAGATTTCAGATTTGTTGTTAATTTGCTCATCCAGTCGACGGTTGTTGGCTTGCGTCATTTTTGTAGCTTTTTTATCAAACCTGGGGTGTGTTTTAAAAAAATATATTTTCTTCTTGACGTTTAATGTAGCGATAATATAATAGCTTTTGGTACATGTTTTATTAAAAAATGATCTGCCATAAATCCCGAAAAATGCCTAGTCTCAAATTTTAGGCATCACCCCTTACTAATAGATATATTTTATTTACCCCTATTTTATTTATGTATTTATGGATATAAATGGTTGTATTAATAAATGTTTGATAATTTATATTTTTAAACGTGGATTCACCGATTGTAATAAACTTTTCTGAAGCATTCGAGAAATCATATCGATGAATCGTAACGCCTTTTCGTTCCTAAAATTTTTTTATACACAAAAATATATTTGTTACTTTACTATACATACTTTGTTCAAACAAATTTTCATGAAATATAGAAGAATAATAATAGAAAGAAAATTAAACTTCATGTTTGCTTTTGTTAGAATTCCGTTATTTTAATTTTCTTTGCAATGTGCAAAAGTATATCTTTATATACATGTATGATTCGGTTCTGGTTTATTACGTTTGACGTATCTATACATTAATCTATATTTCGGACAATGTTTAGGAAATATTAATATTTTTGTCTATAATAGATAATAGTTCATACAACTATTAGTGGAATTGTTATTGTTACAAATAATGAACAAAACTTTTGCACTTTTTATCAAGATAACAAATTGTATACAGGGTGGTGACTTGGACGACGCAGCATAGGGGTTTCAATGGTAAATTCTTAATGTGCAGGTATTAGCTCTCCTACTTATTTTAGAGTAAAATTGTATTTAGGTTTTTGCTACAGAAAAAATACTGCATCCGAATATGCTATTGATATAACTTTTAGTGTATTCCGAAATTGATCCACGGTAACTACTGAAAATGGTTACGGTTTAACCGCGGTTACTGTTACCGTCACCGGACTGGAAAAACGGAACGCTTTTCTCCTAACATTTGGTAAACCAGTTAATAGCTAACTTCAACTTGAAAAATTTAAAATAAATACTTGAAATCTATTAAGACAAACTAAATCTTAACACGTGACACGTGCACGCACGATCCTTCTTGGCCTATACGTTAGTAATTAGTATATTTTCTGTGTGCTCATCTGTCATGAGCCAAAATATAACCGCACCATAACCGCCGATCTAGCGCGGTTAGCTTGATTACGGAAAAGTTACCAGATCTTTCAGTAACAGCGTTCCGAAAATACAATCGGTTACTGAAAAAGTAACCGCGTTTAGCGTGGTTCAATTTCGGAATACACTATTTGCGTTGTAACTTGAGATTCACTGGTTTAAAAAAAAATTGATTATAAGTCGTAAAAAGTTACGTGGTCGCCAAAAGTTCTTTAGAAGTCGTGCAATTTTGCTTTTTTGTCAAATTTCAATATATGTTATAAAATATAAAAAAAAACTAACCACTATACCTTTTCATTATAATAACAAAAACTAAACATTAGTTTGTAATAATATTGTTATTAGCGAGAGTTTGCAATTTGCACTTATTATATGACTTTAGTCAAAGTATTTCTCGGTAGATGGCTCTGCTAGTACTAACGTACTTTTACAGGCGTTTTATCATCGTAGATGATCATATGATCGTCGCCAGCACAACGAGTCATTGTCTTTGCTCCAGGTGTCCACCACAGTGTCCACTCACTGTGGACCGAACAGATGCCACAGGTTAGACCACACTGATGAGCACCGAATAGTGCGAAACGCATCAATGGTTACTTGTTGTGCTGGCCGACTTCTGACGATGGCTCCATTGGAGTTCACTCAGAAGTTACTAACTGGTGAAACTAGACATAACTTTGTAATTTTTATTATATTACTTTGTTGAATAACCATTGGGGAGTGGGAGGTTGTTGGGCGCGCAAGAAAAATTTGCTTAGGGGCGCGTTTTAAGTTAATCCGGCACTATTAGGTTGTGCCACGTCACACATCCCTTCCCCAAATTTTTAATAATTATTTTCTCGTAAAGTACGAATAATTAATCGATTTAAAAAATACGGGTATTTTAGTTTTTTTTTGCCTAGTATCGTATGTAAAAATAATATTTTGGTCACTTACCCCATTCTCAACAGTTGATGCAGATTCGTTTTTGTACTGGTAAACTGCAACAAAATGGGTAAAACAGAAACAAAAAAGAAGAAGGAAGTATTATTCTTTTCTAAAGGAACCAAACCTTTGGATACAGTGCATCGCAATTCAAAATAAATATATATTTTTTCCATATTATGTGTCCTACCTTATGTACCATAATCTCTTGTACAGACGAATAAACAATTAAAGAAGGTGTTGACAAATACCCGAAATCGTAATCTTACAAATTCTTAAAAATCGGACGACCTTCTTCAAAGTAGATAAGATCAAGATCTAACAAATTCTCACACACAAAATCATGTTGGTACATGGTACACTACTGTTTAAATTTATGTGTACATACATGATTATATGTTTAAGAATCTGTATCTTACTTAACCTTGAAAAGGGTATAAAGGCCTTAGGCCAGAGGGATATACAAATATATCAAGAAAATTAAAAATAATTATAAATAAAAACTGTAGAATGGCTCTAGAGGGTCTGAAAATAAATAACCATCTACTATTAATAATAAAAGAAATGTATAAAAATAACACAGCACAAGTCAAAAAAGGATCAAAACTATCACAGCCTATCAAAATCACCAAAGGTCTAAGATAAGGATGTAGTATGTCTCCTCTATTATTTAACTTGTATGTAGAAGCTGCTCTAAAAAACTGGAAATCGCACTGCAAAGGAATGGGAATCCTAATAGGTAATGAAACGCTGTTCACCTTAAGCTTCGCAGACGATCAAGTGGTATTAGCATAAGATGCATAAGACTTGGAATTCATGATTAAAAGGTTATACAGTGTGTAACAATCGTAACATGATTGGGGTTAGAAATGAGCCTCAAAAAAATTGATTATTTAGTCATAAATAGTGATTAATTGATGCATTATTACAAATAGTATTTTATATTGTAAAGTAATTGTACCCGCATTAATAAATTTCATATTTTGAGGCCCGTTTTTCAGTGTCACCTGTATAGTCCGTGACATCAAAGAAAGTTGGTGTAGTAAGGGGGAGTACTTCACTCGTTTACAAGTGGGGACAGTCGGCTAACTGTAGTCTCGAAATAACGTCACTGTGAAATAGTGTTCATTCCACTGGTCTATTGCACTTAATTACACATCGATAAAGTGGTTCGGTTGTGCCGCTTTTCAGAAATATTGATAGCATTTAACATTTCTTCAACAGTTTTTCTTTCGTCTCATGTACTGTACCAATACGTCAGTTTTGTAAGAATAAATGCTGTATGACTGAGATTTTCAGTTTATAATTGCATAAATGGTTAATGAAATAGTTATAATAATTCATTTATTAATAAATACAAGAGTCTTCTACATAAATGCTATCTATCTTACACATACATCATTGTAACATATACAAACCATCAGTCATTTGGTTGATACAATGATCATTAAAAACGAACGTCTTGCACACAATATTACAAAGTTTATTACAATTGTGCTTTCGACTATATATACTTATACTTATATAGTATATAAACGACTCTAGTAACGAAACAACAGTATCTAGGATAACAGTCTTATCTATAACTATATAGATAATCTGTGCTTTATATAGGATATATTATTTAGTTAATATGTTTATCGATATGGTTTAGTTATTAGAAAGAGTTTTTTTAGTCAATTATTGTCATGGAATAATAAAAATAAAAGGTAAATAAAATATATACTTACATAAAACAAGCGCAATTCATAAAATAAATGTATATATATATATAACAGATCTGAAAAGAAAAATATTATTAATCACACGAACGGTTGATATATTATAACCGAGGTATAGTTTAAATTTTTAAAGGCCATCGAATTCTCCCAGCCCTCTCAAATTAATATATTTTTTTATGCATTTGGTGTTAACAATTACTCGAAAGTCAAACAGCATTTATTCTTACTATACCAACGTTTCGGTGCACCCTTACACCTTCTTCAGAGTCTACAACAATTATACAACAAAAATGTGATAATGTCCATGTTATTTTGAATGTATAACAGTAAGATCTTACAAATTGTTACAATGGGGTCATTTCACATTTTCTAATTTATTTTTTTCTTGAAAGAATAGGTAAAATTAAATATGTAGGTGTATGTTTTACATTTTACAAGTCTTTAGTATCAGAAATATGATTTTTTTAAAGTTGTCTTTAATTTCAAATATTTGGACGCTGACGTTAACGCTATACGTCACGGCTTGTCGGATGCGGCAGCAGCCCTCTACCGGTTGTGTTTGGAACTATGATTGTTTGGGTTATCACTTCTCAGTTTGATTTTGTGACAGCAACATATTGTTAACGAAAAACATATTTCATACAACTTTTGATACTTATTTTAATAAATGTTTTATTTACATACCTTTATTCTTAAGTCTGCTGTCACCTGTCACAATATTATGTTAGCTTGTTTACAGCAGCAAATGGATACCACGTGGACCGTTGTGTGTGTGTGAGAGGAATATCTTTGTGTGAGTAACAAGCCGTGACGTCATGAATTTTACAGCCGCGAAATTTTATTAGCAAATTTACGAATGAAAAGTCGCATATTTCATGTTATTTTATATTACTATATGTATTAAATGAGACGGATTTCACGATTTTATAAAAAAAAACAACGAATTTTTTTTTTGAAATGACCCCATTCATGTACACAAAATACATTCGTGCAAAACATTCAGTTAATTTATTAAACATCGTACAAAAACTTCAAAGAGCATACACACATCCATTTGCTCTAAAAAACGACTACTACTCGTATTAATACGGAAAATAGCCGGAAATATCCTGTGTAAAGATTCTGGTGACATCATTGATACGGGCTCCTATTGGTCGTCAGTATACCAATAATAATATACCAAGTTGTAGGAATTTAAATAAAATGTAAGGAAATTAATCAAACGTGGTTTATAAAATTCATTGTTTCACTGACAACTGTAAAGCCACATACGTTGGAACGACCAAACGGTACTCGAAGATCCGGATGAGCGAACATCGCAGAGCAACACAGAACAACACGGCAAACAAATGTGCTCTGCCTGAACATTCCGATACACTAAAACACACTTTTGATCTGGAAAATTTCAAGATTTTGGAGGAAGAGCAGAATTACTCCAAACGTATGTTTCTTAAAATGTTACATATTAGGAATGATTGCAACAATATCAATGCAAGAACGGATAATCAAAGACTTAACAGCGTATATTTTGGTGTATTGGAAAAGTTCAAAAAGGAAAAGGCAAATTTCAGGCCAAACTGAGTTTCATTAAATTCCTTACATTTTATTTAAATTCCTACAACTTGCTACATTATTATTGGTGGACAGACGACTAGTAGGAGAATCCTTACATAGGATATTTCCGGCTGTTTTCCGTATTATTCGGTAGTTGTTTTTTAGAGCATATGGATGTGTGTATGCTCATTGAAGTTTTTGTACAATGTTTAATAAATTAACTGAATGTTTTGTACGAATGTATTTTGTGTACATGAATTGTAACAATTTGTAAGATCTTACTGTAAGTGTGATAATGTCCATGTTATTTTGTATGTATTACTTTTTTGTTGTATAATTGTTGTAGACCCTGAAGAAGGTGCAAGGGTGTACCGAAACGTTGGTATAGTAAGAATAAATGCTGTTTGACTGAACTTTCGAGTAATTGTTAACACCTAGTCCACATCACAGTCGAGAAATTACCCAATTACAAAAAAATCGTTTTGTAAGAAAATATTATATCACTGAATTGGCAATTAAAATGAATGAGAAAATAAAAAAAAAATATATGTTCTCATTCAAAATAAAAAAGTTAGGGCCCGTTTTTTAAGAACTACTGGCCGTAAAGATACTTTTCTTTTTTTAAAATTTGTTCTCGTTATAGCAATGGTGGCTCATTTAAAATGAACACCTGTATTTTATGTTGGGTGGTTCTACTATCAAAATGTTTGACTTGTCGCCACTGACATGAAGTATTATTACGCACGCATTTAAGTAGTTATTTATCATATTTATAGTACTAATTTTGTATGTCTTTTAACCCATTAGCGCCCATTCTCACTTTAGGACGGGATTGTTTTAGTCCGCCCAGAGATATACTATAATATTTTTCGCTGTACCTACTAACGAAGACTGTTCTTTAAGTCTTACACTTGCTGTGTAATAAGAAATATTGTACCTTTCTGCAATAAAAAGTGTTTTTCATAACTACTAAAAACTGCAAATCTTTGCGGTGAACATGCGTGTTACATCTTTTTAAAACAACAACTCAAGTAAGTAAAATAAAATTAAAATTTCTTCACAAGTTTTAAGTTTAACCCTTAAACTTTAACTACTTGTTAAAAATCCATTTATATTTCAAATATTGGTTATGATTAGAATGTCACGTAAAATATTTAAGATGATGGAAGATGTCCACGTATACTATTTTTCAGCTGATATTGATGCAGATATCATTGCTTTGCCAGCTGATCCTGATGAACTCACCGACGACGAAGATGATTATTTGAGTCAAATATACTAATAGCTACAACAATATAGTCGATGATGTGAAAGGAAAACTCCTTTGGAAATTTTTAAACTATATTTCAGTGTAAAAATTTATAATCTTGATCAGCAACAAAAATAAAATTTGCAAAAGCAGTAAAAAAACAAACACGACTTTGCTGTTAGTGCGAGAGCGAAATGAAAGTACTTATTGAATATTTTCTTTTTTCGGGGTAGAACACACTTGCCAGTGATAGAAATTACTGGTCAAGCGAAGAAGATTTACAGGTGGATATAGTGAAGAAAGCAATTAGCAGAAAAAGATATTATGAAATCAAATCTTGTCTTCACTTTCAAGATAATACAGTCTTCAAAAAATAAAAACGCTAGCGCGTTTAAAGTGAGGCCATTTCTCGAACTTGTCAACAAAAATTTCATTGAATGGGAAGTGTTTCAACATCTGTAGATGAAATGATAGTGCGTTACTATGATCACTCTTGCTTGAAACAGTTTATAAAAGAGAAACCAAAAATATATGGCTATAAAATATGGGCTGTATTTGGTCAAAATGGGTATTGTTATAACTTTTCTCTATACTAATTATATAATATAGCTATTTACAAGAATTAAAATTATTTTTCATCAAATAATCGTGTTTATTTTATTGCAATACCTTCCTATGAATAATATCTCCTATTATGATTTCCAGTTACTATCACAACATACCAGCGTCCTCAAATGAGGACAGGTCATATTTAAAGACCCTATGGATCAACCTCGAAATTTCGCTCGATTTTATCAATTTCCTACTGTAATAAACAATATATATTGAGAAGGATTGAAACTTTCAAGAAATAATAATTCGGGCGTTAATGGGCTAATATATTCTTTTAAAATTACCTCCGGTGTGGATAGTTTTTTGAACAATCTCTGATCACTATATTCGCCGCCAAATTAGTATGGACTGATGTACAGGTGTCTAATTTTTTACCCGAAATATCTTAAAAAAACATAAAAAAATGAGACACCGGAAATCATTTTCTGGCACGGGGTAAATAAAATTATCCTTATTTCGCCCGCCACGCAATCGGTGGTTGTGGAACGTCCTTGACTACATTGGCCAGCCGGTAGATTGAAATGCTACATTTAGCAGCAAATACCATTAAAAATAAAGAAATTTACCTCGGTTATAATATAAATATTGATAAAACGAGAACATAATAATTACGTTATGTTACTTTGTAGTTTAAACATTGATTATATGTTGGTGTTTAATTGTAAACTTTAAGAAGCGAATAAAAATCATTTTCGTGTCTAAATTGTACAAAACGAACCTGCAACGTATAAAAGCGACTATTTAAGTATATATAGTCCGCGTCTATTTCACAAATGATTACAAAAATATAGTTTCAGTCTTACGGTCACTACAAAAATCCAACTTCAAATAAACGCAGTACGAACGCCTCAAATAAATATTTGCTCTTCTTCGTCCTGCAAAAGACTAACATCGTCATTGTCAGCGTGGTTCGATTCTTCAGGAAGTAAAGACTGTTTGACGGGGGTTACTGGATACTTGACAGGGCCCTTCCACCGGCGGCCAAGTCCGAGGGAGCGCGGCATTGCCACGAATGGTTTGTCCAGTCTATCACAGGAGGAATCCTGAAATTATTGTTTAATCAATCTCATTAGCCCTTCCCATTTATTATATTTACCTCTATGTTATATATATTGCACAATTTATCCCCGTCCATCCCTTCTCTCGGTGTGGCAATGCCAGCAACTTGCGACAATATTAATTCAACTTTATCGTCTGTTTTTTTCAATAATTGTAACGCATCTGAATATTTCAAATTCAGTAAGTTGTGACCATCTACAGAGACGATTTGATCGCCTTTGAAGATATTCTTCGTGTGACTTGCTGATCCGAAGGGCACTACAGATTGTATGTAGACTTTTCCGTCGGAGCCTTCAGTCACTTGAATGCCTAGACTTCCAGCGGGATCTTTGAAAATGGTGACAGGTTTTAATATTCTTTCATCGGCGAATGAAAGATTTTTTAATTTGTCGAGCAAGGTTTGATTTAAACTTTCGTGGAAATCTGGGAGGAAATGGTCTGAGAATGACCTGATACTTGAATCTGAAAAGAAATTTTAGATGTCAAGATGATTTTATCTATTTCAACACTTATAAATACATAAATATGTTAAGATAATTATTGTGATCAATATTTGGAAATATGTATGGATAATAATATTTTTGCTCAAGGAATCGATTTTTTGAAAAAATTAAATAAAATGTCCTACCTTTAAACCTTAAAGGGGTTGATATTTGCTACCCAAAACTGGGTAGAGATAGAAATTTACTGAGAGCACCATTCGATTTTACGTAATTTTTTTATACAAATATACGAATTTTCATTTTTTTTGCTTAACTCATCAATTTCTATAAATAAATTAGTAAACCAATATTTATGAGTTTTTGCAAAGGTCAATGAACTTATGATTATCAAATAATTTATTTAAAAATGCATCTATCAAAATATTTTAACAAAACTTTGTACACATTTGTAATTTTACTCAAGGAATCCATTTTTGGCAAAATATACGTATTTTTTTTCATATATGTGTACCAATTTTAATAAATTTTTGTTTAGCGGATTCTAAATAAACACAGTTTGAATTTACCGCAAATCTCTGACATTTTTATGCACTACCGCTGCGTCGATCGCCCACAAAAATTCAACAAGTTAAAAAAATTACTATATCCTTTAAAGAAAATTTACCAAAATTGGTATACGTATGTATTATTACCCGGGGAATCGATTTTAGATAAAATTAAAACCGTACCTCCCGCTAATTTGTTCATGTGTTACACAAAAATGGATACAGGTATAAATATGTCGTTAGCATCTTTGGATTCTACGTATTTTCTTATATAAATATCCCAATTTTTAAAATATTTACTGTACTGGTCTATTAGCTATAAAATTTTACTCTGTGTACGGCTCTCTCTTCATGGTGTTATTATCTATCTAGCGTGACATCCTAAATTTAAATTTCGTTGCTCGTTATTTTCTACATTTATGGATTCCAAATTTCTATAAGGTAAAGTACTAAGAATTTTGAATTGAGGCATTAAAAACTAGAATATTCTAAAAAGTAATAACTTTTTCAAACTTTGGTAGTCCTTATGATACAGTTTTAAGGTTCAGTTTTAATATAAGTAAATTTGTTATTGTCATTAGAGTGCAGGTTCCTAGAAAAAAATTGTGGAAATTGTACTTACTTAAAACGTAGACATCATTCTGTGCGATCCCATCTGAAGAATTCGACAACCTAGACATTGACTCCAGAGAAATTTTTTCTTCTTCCCACTGATTCACCATCTCCAGACTCCTCGACATTCTCCTGCCGTTTGTAAACGCCCTAATTCCCATTTTTACCCCTTTTCTTTTCTCTTTTCTCGGTTCTTTCTCTTCTCTCGGTATTTCATTTTCTTTATTCTGATACTCTTCGATGGGCAGATTTGCAGAACTTAGTTCATGAACACTTTTAGATCGCTTACAACGGGACGAGGAGAAATTATTACTGGGTAACTGATTAGGAGGATTAGAGTTTTGGGATAGTTTAAATAAAGAATTGGCTTCGTTTTTAATGTCCTTTAAAAGGACGCCAAATTGTTGCGAAAGAGAATTTAACGAGGAATATTCGGTGCGTAATCGGAGGAAAAATTGGTGATGAAGAGATGCTAAACGAAATGTGTAGTAGCTTCTGTAAAGAAAAACAAATTTAGACGTCGTATTCTCCCTATAGGTAACGATTGCTACGATTTGTGTCGAGAGTGAAATAGAGAACTGTAGAGAGAAATGGGGGTAACAACCTGTCATTCTGTATTTTGCTGTATGTTGTACGTGTTTACGCGTCTGCAGTAGTAATTCTATATTATTTTCTAAAATGGGTATATTCTTACTTTTTGTGGTCCATTTTGAGCTTGTACTTCTTTTGTCCATTTTTCCTTTTATTACAATGCGGTAAAATACACAGAAAATGTTTACTATAACACAAAGTCTGTATATCTTGCCATTTGAATATTTCATATACCAACGGGTTATTATAAGGAACAATACTCCCGCTTCGTTCGTAAAGATTTAGTCCGTGGGCACTTACACACAACCAAACATCTCGGGATGAATTCTTCGATACCTAACAAAAAATTTCATCAATAAATATCAACATTGAAATCAAGCCTATTTAAGATTTTATGTACCAATGTGGCAGAATAAAAATGAGCACCATAATTGGGCAACGATTGTGCCAAAAGTATAAAACCTTCTTCAGATTTTTCAACGCCTAAACCCTTTTTTTGTAAATGTGTTTCAGTTAGAATTTTTCGAAATTGGTCGTCGGAAATAGGATTGCCGATTAGTATTTCCGGAATGTAGTGCTCCAACAGGAAATAGTGGCTTGATTCGTGCTGAAAAGGAAAACGCATATATTTGACAGTGATTCGTGCTAACATTCTTTCCGTAGCTCTTCATATATATATATGTATTGTATTTAATATTTGTTGTACATACATCTATTCTTTATATTTAGATATTGTTAATAATTTTAAATTCATTCTATGAGTATGAGCAAATTTTCTCTTACTATTTTAAATGTTCTAGATTCTTCCAATTTATTGATGGGAATGATGATATTTCTGAAGGGTATATGTAAATAACAATAATTTGAAATATTTAATTAATAATACAATAAGAAATATTAAATGTCCTTGCCAGAAAACACCTTTAGTAATGTGTTTCGATTTTTGACACTGATATATATATCTGTCATTTATAAACATTTTTATAATTTCTCAACTGATTACTATAGAGTTGTTTGGGCAGTGAGATTTATTACAACAGATTATTTTATATATTACATTTTTTTTATCTCTAAATATTTTTTTAAATGTATAGGATGAAAATTTTATATTATTAAAAAATCTTTCAGAACTCATTATTCAATTAAAATTATACAGCCTTTTTAGTTTTAGTTCTGTTTATTGTTATAAAAACTAACGTTTCGGCAGCATGAACTTCTGCCTTCTTCAGAGAATAAACAACAAATATATAAAAATAAATAATATCAAAAACATTAGCAACAGGTAACCATGGTGATAAATTGCACCATGTTTTTGTTTCTTCGAATTTTATACGTGGAATTCTTCCAGGGCATGTTCTGCAACTGGCTGGTTCTATCTGATCTGATCTTTCTATATAAAATATGTTGTGATTTGTCACATTGTTACCATGGTTCTGTTGCTAATGTTTTCGTTATTATTTATTTATATATTTGTTGCTTATTCCCTGAAGAAGGCAGCAGTTCATGCTGCCGAAACGTCGGTTTTTATAACAATAAACAGAACTAAAAATGTATCATTTTAAGAGAATTTTATGTTCTTTTATATTTGTAAAAGCATAAATTTTCAAAAAATTATATTTAGAAGATTTTTTTAAGATACTACTACTTCCGGTTGTCCAATAGGGTGGTTGCACATTTTTTATTATTTATGTAAAAAATTATACAAATTAATTCATAATAAACTGAAAAAAAAATTGTTTTGATAATTTTTTTATTGAATTTAAAAGAATCGCGCTAAAAGCTATAGGCAAAAACTACCCCCCACTCTTATGACGTAGCCAGGCACCTATTCCTATTGGCTGCCTAAACACAAGCAACAATTCTTATACACTGGCTTGCAAAAAAATCGCGTACACCTATTTTTTGCTATATTGAGTGTGTCTTGAATTTTAACTTGTCAATGTCATTATTACATACATACTTGCTTGTTCTTTAATTTTTCTGGTATATATGTATATGTAACTTAATAGTAACATCACAAGGAAGAACTTGCTCTACAATATATAAAATACTGACGTGATAGTGACAACAGTGACAGTTCCATTGACAGTTGATTAAAAAATCGTATCTACATAGCTGAAAAACAGTAAAAACTCGGTTACTTGATTTTTAAGGTGTACGCGATTTTTTTGCAAGCCAGTGTACATCGTGTATAATTGCATGTCCCTCTCTCTCCGTCGCTTGTAAACAAAACTTGACATGTACTTGTGTTTGACATTTGAAGCTGTTTCCTTGGATGCGCTGCTGCGAGTGCCTTTTGACGTCACACTCTGTTTTTAATCACGTGATATATTCACAAATATACACTTATTTTAACAATTAATAATTCACTATTTATAGGAATTATTATAATTTTTTTCCAAAAAATAATGTTTAAATAAGCAAAATTACGAAGATATAATGTTATTTTATAAATACAAAAATATTGCAACCACCCTATTGTTACCAAAAACTATTCAACTCTTCTCATCAGACTGAAGAATCAGTAGTTAAACAGGTTTTTAGTTTAATAGAATTTGAGTAATCGTACCTCCAATATCCACACACACACACATCCTACACTCACGCACACACATCCACACACAGACATCATCGTAAACATGTTAAATTCGGATTGTAGGGACCTTAAAACGTGTTTATTCACTAAAATCTGGATATGCGATTTTTAGCATGAATCCTATACCTCTCTCAGTGAGAGGTAAAAAAAATGTGTCATACCTTTTCATTAAAATCGCCGAATTCTGCCTGTAGAGCCATTCCTGCTAATTCATACATCTCTTGCATATTACAAGGGAGTTGTCCTTCTAATAAGGACCTTCGAAGTTGAAGATAAAGCAGATGACGACTTTGAAGATTGCTGACACCTCTTAAAGATGGTAAGAAGAACCTTATTCTCACATATAATGTTATGTGAGTACAAGAACCTCCCATAACTTTAGATAATTTTACGTCTGAAGGTAAAAACACAAAATCGCCGCTCAGAAGAATCGACAGACCGAGAAAGTAGTTGTCGGTAATGTCACAAACTTGGATAATTTTCTAAAATAGGAAAATTATTTTACAATATTTATAATTTGTTTCAAAATGAGGAGTATAAGTCAGTCCGTTAAATGAATTCTATATAGATCGACCGTTTCAGTTTTCATCTCAATTATTTTTTCGAGATTAGCTGCAGAAAGAATTTCTATTTGTAGATAATATAATAGTTGTATATTCGTTATCGTTGTGTTGACGTTGTAAATTTTAAGTATGCTGTGGTTTCTACGTAATTTGTTGGTATTGCTATGTTGTTTTGTGGTTGTTTGTTATAAATAATTTTAATTTAGTGTCAAATGGAAATCGACTGATTTTGAGGCTGCACAAGGTAAGTTAGTTCTACAGAAATCAAAAGACGTATACGAGAAAGAATTCGAAAGTTTTGCGAGTGGCTTTTTCAAAAAATGTGATTTATCGAATTGTTCTATTGTCTGGCATTTATCCATAAATCACGATTTTGATATGTTTGAATAGCTGTTGCCTGGCAATTTATGATTAAATATATATATATATATATATATATATATATATAAATAAATAGTACTGGTACTCTGCCTTATTGCCTAGCGATCGAATGACGTAAAAATGATGTCATGCGATCACTAGGTAATACGGCAGTCAGTACAACTCGATCGGCTTTAATTTTTTGTATAAAGTTGTCAGAAATATGTCGTGTTTGATTTCATTTTGGTACCAAACGACATATCAAATGAAATGCCATGCAGAAAAGTCAACCACCTGTATTTAACTAATTCGGACCCACTTATTACGGGGAAAATAATAAAATATGTATTTAACTAATTCGGACCCACTGATTACGGGGAAAATAACAAAACATGCCCTGAGCCTTAGTTTTCAAAATACAAATTTTTATTTTGAATGGAAATCTCACAAGTTTTTTTGACTTTGCCGGCCTATAGCTAATGAACGGTAAAAGATAGAGGCATGAGCGTTACGCCAATCGATTCTATGGGCTTTTCTACATATGTGAACAAGTTTTTAAATGTGTCTAGCTGATAGAATATTACCAATCAAAAAACCAAAAAATGGTACCTTCAAATACTTAGTAGCTCATTAAAATTTCGACCAGTCTGTATTTAAGTGAGAATTATAATATTCCGCTAATTCAGATCCGCTGGTTATGGGAAAAATAATAAAAAAAATCCCTGGGCCTTAGTTTTCAATATACAAATCTTTATTTGACTTCAGTTCTAACGTCCCACCCGGAAAGTTCTTGCACTTCCGACGGCCCAGTCCTCCTTTATACATAATTTAATAAGTATTACTGGAAAAAATAAATAATTAAAAACTAAAACAAATGATTGAAACTTTGTGTGACATTAACTGTCTTTAATTAATTAAAAAAAAAGACGCGCTCTTGACCATTGGTGCTGACATTGTCACATTAAATTCTGAACTTTAAAAATTGTAATTTTGTTTATTACGTAAAATTTTTACGTCGTGTTTACACTAAAATACTGTTTAGTAGAAAAAATGGCATAGAATCTTATAAATAAAATGTGACTTACTTCAAAAAGTTGTCCTGCGGTAGTAAATTCAGGTTTGCAGCTCACTTCGATCTTGGCTCCATTCAGCATTATAACTGTCACTGTTTTCAAGTTCCCCATCTAAACAAAAGTACATAACAAATTCTCAACTTTTTTTACTCGTATTCAACATTCAGAGATCGCAAAATAAAGAAAAACAGAATATATCTCTTTATTTATTTAGTTAAAATCAACAAAGAATATATCCAACAACTAACTACTATCATTAATTTTATACAAAGTTAATTAACAATTAAGATTAGATCAGACAATATTGATATAACTTAAATTTAAATCAAGTATATTATACAAAGTAAACTTTATAAAATTTCTTACCCTACTATCTTCCATGATAATTTGTTTGCTAGGTAAGGAAGCCCTTATTACAAATTCAGGACCAATGCACGAACGCTGATTCGTTCGTGGGGTAGTGACGTCATCTTCCACTCTATATAATCTAAAAACACATATACAATTACAAAAGTTTGTCTCAGCTTATAGTAAATAATTTTCTAATATTTAAACATGATCCTGAGTTAAATTAAGTTACAGAAATCTATAAAAGTAAGGAAGCTATACCTTGTTCACCTTACGCATTCAGTATTGCATAGCATAGGGCATAATTTTGACTTCTCTGATAGGCTGAAATTTGAGCCACGAGATAAGTTTACCCATGTAATTTCGGTTACTTAAAACTGGCGCTGATGCGAACGCCATCTGCTGAATGCGTTAGATGGAACAGAGCATAGAAAGTGTATTCTTTGATTATTTCAAATTCAAAAAAAGGAATGATTGTTTTTACTAAGAACTTCAATTTTTTTTCTAACCTAGAAGCAGCGCGTTTAACCGGATTCCTCTTCATATCCTTCCTCCTCTTCATCTTCCCAACTTTCTCCCCATTTTCGTTGATAGATCTAGGCCTCTCTTTAGGCCCATTGTGAACATTATTTATTTTTTCTAAGCTGTTAAATATATTGGTAGAAAGATTAAGTTCTTCCCGTCGCCACGTTGGTATTGTCTTATCTATGTACTTGTCCGGTACACTATGACTACAAGGCGGCACCAAATGCTTGGGGATGTAAGCGTCTGGCATAGGGGTGCTATGACGAAATATTATTGTCTCACGGTACAAGTCCATTACTATATGAGAGAAAGGTTTCTGTTGGGAGCGACGTCTGCTATACTCGGATATTACCTATAACGAAGAAAAGTTGATGACGACTTTGGTGGCTTATAGCAAATGAACGGTAGAAGATAAATGGACCATTCGATTCTATAAACATTTCTACATATACACATGCACTAATTTTAATTTTTTCTATCTAGCTGATACAATATTACCACGCAAAAATCAATCATTGGTACCTTTAAATATTCAATAGCCTAATAAAAATGCGACCACCCTATATTTAAATGAAAAGTATTATATTCCGTTAATTCGGACCCGCTGATTACGGGAAAAATAATAAAAAATCCCTGGGCGTTAGTTTTCAAAATTCAAATTTTTATTTTGAATGGAAATCTCACAAGTTTTTTTTTTAATTTGGCGGCCTATAGCTAATGAAAGGTAAAAGACAGATACACTGGCATTGTGCCATTTGATTCTATGGACTTTGCTACATATGTGTACAAAAGTTATGTTCAGCTGATACAATATTACTAAAAAAAAAACAAAAAAATGGTACTTTCAAATAATCAGTACCCCATTAAAAATCCGACCATCTGTATTTAAATAAAAGTATCATATTCCACTAATTCCCTTGGCCTTAGTTATGAATTTATAATATTTTTTATCCATAATTTTGTACGGTACTGTATATTGTATAAAATCCAGGTCAATGAACTCAAAATTAATTGTTTTAAATTATTTTACCTCATGTACAATATTTATCAAATAAAAAATATTTTTTACAATTGTAAATTTTATTTAAATTTGTAAATATTCTAGAAATGAATTTTTAAAAAATGTATAAATTTAACGAGTTGTCAAAGTTTGACTTTAAATATAAATCGATACTTGTATAAAAATTAAGTTAAAAAGTTCAATTTATTTGATTACCAAACTTTACCACAAAATTTATTATATTATTTATTCATTACTCCTATACTTCAATATTCTTTAAATAACACGCCGAGGTCACGAATATGATATGGTTTGATACAAGGACAATCAAAGTCTATTATTAACCACAAGAAAATCGGTTGTCAAAATTTAAGAGCAAAGGAATCTATAGGAATTACAATATTATGTACCTACCTAATAAAACAACAAAATATTTATTGTAATAATAACCAATGTGGACATGTCAATAAAATGTCGAAGGGCTTTAGTATTAACATTATGTAACATAAGTTTTCGGAAAAAAATTGAATGGACGATACTATGGTTTAAGGAATCTGCTTATTACTACGACAATTAACAAAGCTCAACCTTTACCATTTATGTTTAATATAGAGCTTCCGAAACGCATGTTATGTGTATATGTTATTTCAGGATGGTGGCGGTTAGGGGTGGACATAGGGATTTAACATGAAATTTGTGTTTTATGCAATTTTTTTGCTCTCCTATTCATTTTACTCCAAAACCTGTAGAGCAAAAATTGTACAGAATTAAAAGTTGCTATAAAACTGTTTTTTTTCATTTTTTGTTTCTAGTTGCTTCACAATTTTAAAAAGAAATGTGCCGGCGCAGGCAACACGATTTTAAACACATATTATCGTGTTGTCCGTGCCGACACAGGGCACACGTTCACTCTGTCTACTTTTATATATTTTGTTTTGTAAATGTTAATATTTTTATATCGCAGCCTATGTTAGTATTGGTTTTTTCGTCGATTTTTTTTATAATATGTTATTTTTTGTAAACGAAAGTGAAAAGTCACAAATAAAATTCTTCCGAATTATTCGTTTAAATTCTCTTCTTCGATGATCTGAAATTGTTAATGTTAGTAAAAGACAACATTTATCCTTTTACTACCATTACATTAACAATTTCGGATTTGTGACTTTCACTTTCGTTTACAAAAAACAACTTCTGTTGTGAAATACATAACGACAAAAATATCAATACAAACATAGGCTGCTTTAAAAATATTAACATTTACAAAAGAAAATATATAAAAGTAGACAGAGTAACGTGTGCCCTGTATCGGCACGGGCAACACGATAATATGTGTTTAAAATCGTGTTGCCTGCACCGGCACAAAAATTTGAAAATTTCTGTTACTTCATAGCAATAGCCATTACATTTATTTTTTTCTTTCTGGTTTTCAAAAATTATTAATAAATGTCAAACGTCAATCTGACTTATAGAAAATAAATCCCATATTCTTCGATAACTATTTACACCACAATAAGTCTTTATAATAATGACCCACTGATACATTCCTGACTTGAATAAAAATTCATTATTTAATTTACTTAAAAATAATAATTGGACAATATGAATAAAATAATATTGTTTTCTACAATGTTCACAAGTCATGGCTATTGCTACTAATAATTAACAGAAGTTTTCAAATTTATTAAAAGAAAGAAGAAACTAAAACCATAATAAAAATTTTGATGTGGCCAGTGCATTACCTTCCGTCAGTTGTATGTAATGCATGTTGTACAAATTCTACACAGAAAGTTTCTTGCAAAAGATTCTATATATCCAGTACATCATTTTTCGTCATGTATATGCATTTTGTACAAATTCCATACAGAAAGATTCTGTAGGTATTTTCAGTAATAATATAACAAGAGAGTGAGAATAAATTGAAAATAATTTGACAGATCTTTCGAAAACTTGTTGCCAGGCAAATGGCAACAAGTTTGAGAAAGAAACTGGTGAATTATTTTCTAATTTATCGAACTCTCGAATTATATTTAATTAGATTATTTTTTGATCTACAAATTTGTTTCAAACGGTAAGACACAACTGTCATGTTATTGTGACGCCATCTACTGTCGTTATTAATTAGCTTCATTCATTTGCACAGTACAGTTGGTAAGTCTGTTTTGACAACTAGAACAGAATTATTTTGACAAGGCCAAATGCCAAATAATTACAAATAATCAGGATTTGATTTATACATATTTATGAAGAAAGTAAATACATGACATTTGTCAACAAAAACAAAAGCTACAGAGATTATTCCCGGGAATAATCTCTAGAGCTTTATTCTCAGTATAATAATGACAGGATTGGTTAAAACACAAACACGTGACAAAAAAAGAAATATTTCATTGGTTTAAAGAAATGTCAAAAAATAATCAGTATTTTCTTAATATATAGGTAGTAGCGTTTCCATGGTTATAGCATAGCTGGCTGCTTTATGAAATTTAATTTCTTTATAATTTTTTAACTCTATATCCATTGAATATGAAGTATAAAATGCAATCAAATCGTATAGAGAATAATATATTCTTTCAAATTTATAATAACATTAAATGTCAATAAATGATATTTAAAGTTGCAAATGAGGGTACTAAACTCGTAGAATACGAAAAAAAATTAATGTTTGGAATCGTGATATTGGAGTTATGTGATCCGACACGATCGTCACATAGACACACACACACAAAACGTGCTTATTTATTAGAAACTCACTATCGATTTTTTTAACCAAAAACAATACCTTCCTTACCTAAACGTGACGGAAGGTAAAAACGTAAAAACACTTTTAATTCTGTACAACCTTCTACTCTACAGTTTTTGCCGTAAAATGAGCAGGAGAGCAAGAAATTGCATAAAGCAAAAATCCCATGTTAAATCTCTATGTTCACCCCTAACCGCCACCACCCTGTATACAGCTTAAATCACTGAATTAGTGACATTTGTCATCAACATTAATAGTGGTATTAACAATGAAAGGGTAGTATTGATTTTAAATTCCTTATTTCCAAAATTACGAAATGTGTCATTCGTCGTTCTTACATTGAATTACAGATATAATTTTACATTATTACTCATTCCTCGGTGTGACAATGTGCTTCTAAATATATGCAATTTTTGGATGTTACTGTATGTATGTAATTACCAAAATCTGAGATTTTTTTTGAGAATTCAGCACTTGTATTATACGTATTAAACGATTTATTTATAGTCACATACGGGTTACTCAAAATTCACAACATATTCACCACACAGGCACATTCACCTCTACTGCTTTCTGTCTACTACCTTTCCTTCCCCATTCGAGAATTTTATTCCTCCAACCGTTACACCACCTGACGATACAACGTCAGGTGCTCAGCTACCGTACCGTACGTTACATTTACAGGTGTTGCATATACGATTATTTACTACCCTTCCACGTGACTTACATCAAGCAGGTGCATGAGACTGGCTCTCTGGATAGGCAGCTGTCGTCCCATGGCAGCCAAAACGGCGCACAGTTCGCTACTTAGTCTACAAACGGCACTATGTGTCGGAAGGGCCAGACGACGCACCAGGCAGCCCATGGAGTAGATTAGCATCTGGAAAAGAGGACGACTTCAGAACTTCAGAGAGACCAATAAGTTTTTTTAAGTTTGGTGGCCTATGGCCAATGAATGGTGGCGGGCGTTGCGCCACTCGTTTCTATAGACTTTTTTACATATGAACACCAATTATAAATTATCGTACCTAGCTGATACTATATTACCAAACAAAAAACCAAAAAAATGGTACATTCAAATACTCAGTACCACAATATGTATTTAAATGAAAAGTGTCATATCCACTTAATTCGGATCAGCTAATTACGGGAAATATAATAAAAAAATCCCTAGGCCTTAATTTTAAAAAACTGAAATCCCTGAAAATGGCAAAAATCGCAATTTTACTTTTGCTCCACTGTTTAAACTTTTTTACCTCCCGCTACCCTTGGTACGGGAGGTATAGAGATCCTGCTAAAAATCACATATCGAGATTTTATTAAATGACCACGTTTTAAGCCGCTGGAATCCGAATTTAACATTTTCACGATGATGTCTGTGGGTGTGTGTATACAGAATGTTCCAAGATAAAGTGATCAGCTCGTTTATTTTATTTATTGTTAGGAATAGATGAAAAACATTCAAATAAAAGTTGTAGTATATCGAGAAGGACATTCACTTATTGAAGATTTTTTTTTTTTAAATCAGTAGTTCTCAAACTATAACAAAGTTATATTTTCTTAAATGGGATGGTATATATTTTTTAGACTCATTCGACAGAGTATTGTAACGTTTATTTATTTGGGTGATGTGTTAAAATTAGAGGAATATTATTAATTAAAATAAAAGTTTATTAAACGATAAATAATTAAGATAAAGATAATAAAAATAATTAACACTATGATTAAACAGTTTTAAAAACACTAATTTACGACTAAAAATATTATTAAATACTTAAACACTAAAAAACAGCCGAATTCTCGAAAAAGTATATACCTACCGGTGTTAGTTGCCAGTGTTATCGCTAACCCTATTCTCAAAACAATTTAATACCAAACTCTTACCACTTATCTAATACCGGTGCTAGCATCGTTAACACTTGCCATATCCATGACAACATGAATTAAATAACCTAATCCTATTCTTAAAGTCTAGCACCTTCAGATATAGGTTTAGCACCAAACATAAAACTAGTCGATAGCAGTTTTAGCTGAAATTCGTTGAATTGTTTAGTAATTATTTATTTAAAAATTATTTATTTCTAATATCAAATCAGATATGCGAGATCGAGTACTTTTGCTGTGGTGTCAAGAATAACGTAGACACAAATTTTATCAATCGTATGCAAATTTTACGGTCGTGATGACAACAAAGTGATAGATAATAACAATGTGATAGTTGATTACAACAATATGATAGTTACTTCATGTTTTCGTGACTCTTCTAAGCCCGCAAAACAAGTTTATGAATCTGAAGCCGTTGAATTTATTTGTTACATAATTGTAAATGTACTTCTTGTATGATCAAACGATGAAATAGCTACAATAAAGCAGTGCGTACGTCAGTTGACATATCTCAAAGTATCTAAATCTATTACTGAGCGCATACTGTATAGTATTTTAGCCTCTAGCCTTGTGTCATAATAGTTTTGCATTATTTGAAATTTATAGCCAAAGAAACTTCTTCCGAAGTACGAACCTTCTTCATTGGAGTATTATGTGGCTATAGTCAGCCAAATAAAATAGTAGTCCATTTATTTACTATCTGCATCATCACATTTACTTCATTCATGGTAAAATTTTACTTGCTTGATTTTAGTTCACCATATAACCTGCAATGTCACCAGGCATTTTGATATGTTGTGGTATTAAGCTAGCACTGAATTAGCCTAATACAGTTTTTGTTTCGAGAATTGTGTTACGGCAGTGCTAGCTAATACTCATTTTGGTGTTAGGTAACACCCTTTCGAGAATTTGGCTGTGATTATTTATTTAAACAACTTCATTTCACGATGCTTGTTGATATCAGAATGTCCCTGCTGGCTTCCCTGACGGTATTTATATATCGTCGTCCTTTCTCTGGAGCAGCACGGCGGCTTTCTGGAAATATTCTACAGTGGCGTGGGTCGCGTACTCCTAGAGTCAGTGGCATACGTTACAGCATTTTTCTGAATTCAACCATGTAATCATTTTATGCCGTTATATAAGATAAATATTGAGAAAAAAAATTGAAATTTTAATAAATTTTATTTTTATAGATAGTTGTCAGTAGGCTATATACGAAAAAAATAAAATGAAACATTTGCTAATAACTTTATATATTTTGTTCTATTTGATTTCTATCCCAAATAATTCAAATTGACAGATAGCAATTTTTGTTCTTCATACACAGCCTATTGAAAAATTACTACAAAAATTAAATTTATTTAAATTTTTTCTCAATATTTTTATGTAAGGATATAAAATGATTACATGGTCGAATTTAGCTGATCACTTTTTTTGAAACATCCGTATGTGTGTATGTGTGGATCCTATTTACGCTCTAATTTAAATACTATCATTCAGAAAATTTTGAAACCGTGTATTTCTACTTTATTCTAATACGGAAAGAACCCGTTAGATTTTGGTGCAAATCATACAACCGGAAATGGCACTTTACTGGAAACTCAAAATAGTTTTTCTGCCAAAAATGCCTTTAAATGTTATTTTTTCGCAATTTATGTTATTATAAAAATTAAAGACTATTAAATTTCCTATAGGTTTGTGTTAATACTTTTTCTATATATTTTATGGATACATTTATAAAAATATCTATAATTTAAATACCAAAACCTACGTTTTAAACACAACTCTTTGGTTACACAGTTCAGATCTCAAATGTACTCGTATGTAAATGACAGATAAATGTCAATGTTAAAAAACTAATCATTTCAAATTAATAATAGTAATGTTTCAAAAAAAAGGTAGTACATAGAATACTAGTTATATGTAAAATTTAAATTATTAAAAATTCAATGACGGAATTTATTGTGTTGGCCACATCAGATTTTTTATTTTGTAAGCTTGGGCAGAGACACACCGAAATTAAATTCAAATTTACAATAAAAATAAAAATGTATCTTAAAATTGTTAATTTGTAGCAGTCTAATTAGACTGATTGTAAAAAAAACAAAGCATTCCAAAATTCCACGCAGCTTTTTTGCGTTGCTAATAAATATTACGAGGTATAAAATGCTTTTACGACATGTCTATATTTTCTTGGTGAAATTTACACACGTTTTACGTCCTGACACAACACGCAAAGGAAGCGTAAAATTTTATTATCCTTAAGGGAAAACAGAAACCTCAAAATCTAAAAATACAATAAGAATTTGACGTCATGACTTGTTCTAAACAAACGCGTTTGTGATTACGTGATTTATATTCCACACAGAGAAATTCTTTACATAATATGTGTCACGTTCTATAGGGTATAGCAGGATAAGAATAAGGATAGAAAGGAACACAATATGACGAAGGATAAATATAGATGTGATATTTTGCATAAAAAGTTAAGTGGGTACTTCAATATTTCAGAATTTCTTGAATTTCAATTGTATTCTGTAGGAAGGAAAACTGAAGGACTTTTTCGATTTAGAATTTATTACGCAGGTTCCAGAAAGTTTCTTATACAGAGTGTCTGGGAAGACGTCCCCCCTCCTTATATTTTTACTTCCTTGTACGTAAGTAAAGGAAGTATTGTAATCGCGAAAAATTTCGGTTTTCAGATTTCAGCGGAAATATCCATTTTGATCTTCCCTGAATCCATTTTGACTAATTTCGTCGTGACGTCTGTACGTACGTACGAACGTACTCGCATAACTCAAAAACGGTAAGCCGTAGAAAGTTGAAATTTTATATTTAGGACTCCTATAACATCTAGTTGTGCACCTCCCTTTCTGGTTATTACACAATTTCCAGAAGTGGCACTTTACATGAAGCCTATAATAGATTTTAATGAAAAACTGTTTTAAAATATAATCCAAAACTTTTCAAATTTGGTATAGAAGACTTTTATGTCAATCTAAATAACATAATAGATTTTGGTTAAAATAGGCTAACCGAAAGTGGTACATTACTTGAAGTTGTCAACAGTTTTTCTTGAATAAAATGATTTTATTTTGATTTTAGAAATAAATGCTTCAAATAAAAGTTTTAGAGAATTAATTTCTGCGTCTAGCACATCAAGTATTATTAAAATAGCCCTTTGTATAAGCGAGATATGTAAATTAAAAAAATATATACTTTTTTTGTTTTTGTAATAAAGCTTGCTATAGATTAGGACAAAAACATAAAAAAATGTTCATGTCAAATTACGTTAAATACGTGCAATTTTATGATTCGTACAATAACAAATATTATATTTTTATTGTGAAATTAGTCATATTCATTGTTGTAATCAAATATTTCTTTGTTGTAATCAAAACTCTCTTTCAAAAGAACCGGGTTAGATTATGGTCGCTATATATATTACTGTTTTGAAGTTAAAATTAATATTTTGTAATTTATTTATTAAAAAAATATGTATAGTTTAATAATCGTACAAGGAAGTCGTGTGGTGTCCACATCAGATTTTTTATTATAAGTAATAGAAACAAAATGACTCATATAAAAGTTTTAATATTTTAAATGTACTATTTGATGGCAGATGTACATAGTCAGGTTTACAAGATAGAACTATCAACTTTTATTTTTTAAATAGCAACCTATAATTATTTTTCTAAAATATAAACCGCCATTAAAATTAAACATTACAATACCTTCTCGATGTCAGCATCCGAGCAGGCCGGAAGCGTGGCTGGGTCGTACTCTGGTGGTGCGTAACTGGCCACTCCGTGGAGAGAGACCTGGGGCATCCTCTGCAAGGCGAAGGTGATACGACCCCGACTGGACAACAGCACCGAAGCTGGGGACAGCACCGGGACGTGCCGACTGCATATGCCATCTGCAATAAGAAAAATTCCTCTTATTAATCACTAATTTAATTTGACTGGTAATCTCACAGGATTTTTTGATTTTGGCAGCCTATAGATAATGAACAGTTAAAGATAGATGGACGGTCGTTGCGCCATTCAATTCTATGAACTTTTCTACATATGTGTACCAATTTTCAACTTTTCTTTCGAGCTGACACAATATTAGCAAACAAAGAACCAAAAAATAGTATTTTTCAATACTCAGTATCCGTCAAAAATTCCGACCATCCTGTATTTAAATGAAAAGTATCATCCCCCAAATCCGGTCTCGCTTTAGTACAAAAAAAACCCTGGGCCTTAGTTTTGGAAATACAAATTTTTATTTTGAATGAAAGTTTTTGATGTGAAACATGTAATGGGGTAAGAACGACTCCTGTGACACGACGGTGGTGCCACCGACTAGACTTGTGGCTCGTCGGCTCTCTCCGCTTCTCCGCCTCGACTCGGCGCTCCACGTTCGCCACTTTACTCGTGTGTATCGGTATATTGGCGTTGTTTCCTCTATACTACACGCTCATCTCTTTACTTATGTGTATATCATATATATTTTGAAAAAGCAGAGTATAGTTCCGAGCAACAAATACTTGAATAAAAATAAATTTCGATATTTATTTCTGGCAGGTGTCCCACGACGGCTCACTTTTATTTTTTATTTTGTCGGATTATAACTAATGGACGGTAAATGATAGAGGCACGGGGGCATTTCTACATACGTATACCAATTTTCAATTTTCGTGTCTAGCTGATACAGAAAGACCAAGCAAAATATAAAAAAATAGTACCATCAAATATTCACTAGTCCATTAAAAATTAAACCACCCTGAATTTAAATGAAAAGTATCATTTTCCCTTAATTCGGACCCGCTGACTACGGGAAAAATAATTAAAAAAATCCTTGGACCAAACTTTCTAAAATATTTTATTTTTATTTTTAATAACTCAAGTTTTTTTTAACTTTGCCGGCCAATTGCTAATGAACAGTAAAAGATAGATAGACGGGAGTTACGCCGTTATATTCTATCGTCTTTTCTACATATGTATACTGATTTTTAAATTTCATGTCCAACTAATACAATATTATCAAGCAAAAAATAAAAAGAATGGTACTTTCAAATACTCAGCAGCCCACTTAAAAATCAGATCACCTGTATTTAAATGAATAGTATCATTTTCTCCTGATTCGGGCCCGTTGATTCCGGGAAAATAATTAAAGAATTCCCTGTGTCTTAGTTGACAAATTTTTACTTTGAATAGAAACTCATATTTTTTTTTTTGACATTGGGGTCTATAGTTAATGTACGGTAAAAGATAGATAGACGGGCGTTGTGCCATTCTATTCTATGAACTTTTCTACATATGTACACTAATTTTTAAATTTCGTGTCTAGCTGATACAATATTACCAAGCAAAAAACCAAAAAATGGTACCTTTAAATACTCAGTAGCTCATTAAAAATCCGATCACCCTGTATTTAAATGAGAAGTATAATTTTTCCCCAATTCGGACCCGCTGATTCCTGGGAAAATAATGAAAAAATTCCCTGGGCCTTAGTTTTCAAAATACAAATTTGTATTTTGAATTGAATGTCACATGTTTTGTTTTTACTTTGGCGGCCTATAGCTAATTAACGCAAGATAAATAAACGGGCGTTGTGCCATTCGATTCTATGGATATTTCTATGGTCGTGCGGTTAAAAGTAATCGCCTGGCATCACAAAGTATGTGCGTGTGGTACAGCATTCGAATCCCACACGAGTAAGTTTTTAATAAAAACCGACATATCCATATGAGTCTGAGTGGCAGCAGAGGTCTGGTTGGTACCCTCGTTAAATGCAGAGTAGGCATTTAACGAGGGTACCAACCAGAGCTGGGCAAATTACTTTCAAAATGTAATTGAATACAATTACAATTACTTTAACCAAAATATACTCAAATTACATTTAAATATAATTACTGCTACAGAATTGTAATTAAATTAACAATTACTTTTGCATTGTAATTGACATTTTAATTACTATTTCAATTACTTTACTAAAAAAAAAATTTCACTTTACTTTAAAAAAAAAAAACAAAAATTACACTACACTGTTTAATATGAAATACAACATAAATAAAATAAATTAGAGTAAACAAATTTATAAAGATTATTGACTCTGTAAAATTTTGACGTAGCTTTTTGGATTGAAATTATATGCAACTCGAAGGTTGAACAAGTTCTCCTTTTTAAAAGGTCGATGCACCAATATCTGTTTAGGGTAGAAAAACCTGCCTCACTTCCCAGGCAGACACGAAAGTGACCCTTCATATAGTGGGATGCAAATGTTTTAAAGTGATTTGGAATTTCCGTAACACAAGTTACCTATATACAGGCTGAGTTTGGGAAGAAAAAAAAAATCGAGATTACTTGTAATAAATATATGTTGAAAGTGTGGGCATCCCAGACTCACCCTGTGTATGTGTATATGGTTATTAACAATACTATATACTGATTTATATGAAACCCTATATGAAGACATTGCAAATTCCTTGAAAAGTATATTATTACTACTAGGATTCAGAAAAAATAATAAATTATAACTAAGTAAAAGTCCAAAGTACGTCGTATGTTCCAACGCGCATGATAAGTTGTATTTGTAACCTGTTGTTACACCCACAACGCAGATAAACTATGCTACGCCCGTATCCAGGGATTCCCTTACTTGTTGGTTTAAAATAGTAATTAATATTTGAAAAACCAAATTTTCAAAAGTAATTGAGTACAATTACTTTTTTTTACAACGTAATTAATTACAAATTACAATTTGGGAAAAAGTAATTTAATTAGTAATTAATTACTAAAACTAATTAATTACTGCCCAGCTCTGGTGCCAACAGAGGTCACTAAATATCTCTCTGTATAATTGTATGTATATTGTGAATTGTATATGTAAATTGTGAGAATTTATATACGGCAAATGAACTTATAATTAATAAATACATAATTATTATTATTAAAAATATTCTATGGATATTTCACCATATGTATACCAGTTTTCAAGGTTCGTGTCGAACTGATACAATATTACCACGCAAAAATCCAAAATATGGTTATTCTTCGATTGGTAAACCTACAAATGGATAATAATCCGTGATAATGATTTTGTTTCAAGAGATGGTGACCTTTCCATTTTCCTCGGCGTGTTGTTGCTGAAAGCGCCGAGCGCCGATATGAATCACGAACGTGGCATCATCGCACACGGTCCGTTTCATTCTCGGGACTTTATATTTTATTTACTGCGTTTGCGATCCGGGTATTATGAGAAGGACGTGACGAATATAGAAAAGAAGACTCCACAGATATTCAATCTCCTTACAGCACAACTCTCAGCCTTTAACAAGGAAAAGTCAGAAATCGTATACGAAAACGAATATAACGAGCAACATCATCAATGAACTGATATCCACACTAGGGTTTAATAAGTGCAACGTTAGAGAATGAAACCAATATAAGGGTGTGTTAACAAAAAAATTGCTACTAATATGTGGAGCAACTTTAATTTGGTTTGAAGTTTACATTAGTCTAATAACAGAAATAATATCATTTTCCTTTGAGTTGTTTACGAAAACTAAAATAAATCTAATGAAAGAAAATGATCGAAGGCAAGTCATTGGCGATTTTTATTTAAAACATGGATTATAGGAAAAATCATTCACCGTCAACCATTTTGTTCTAATGGGAATATCACGGCAGACTATGTATGATATAATTAAAAGAGTTGACAGCAGATAATCACTATAAAAAGCCAAAAGTTGTTGTAGAAAAGCTAGGAAAATGGATGAAAACAAGAAAAAGAAGCTCCAGACGGAATCTATTGGAAAAAATAAACAATCTTTAAAAAAAATAGGCAGAATTAAAAATTTACACATGTACGTGAACATGTATATTATAAGAAGGAAATGTAATATTAAGAAACAGAAAATTTGTACCAAAGTATATAAAAATGCCATTGTTAATAAATCAGAAAAACTTGCTGCGGGAACTGCATCTATAGCCTTAGAATAAGAATTTTGTAATTATTGATGCCGAATTCTATTTCACGTTAGATGATAGTGATCGTGCAGGAAATAAAAATTATTTTTATAAACAAGGCATTAATGGCCCGATAGAATATAAATTTAAACGAAGTGCGAAATTTCATATAAGGAATTAAAAATACACTTCGCCACTTCAAAAATCTAATGTGACCAATATAATACCTCCCGCCATTTACCTATGGGATCTCGTTGCCGCGTGCCTGATGTCTGGTTGCAAATCTGGGAAATTCGATTCGATCCCGATTAACGCCAAATAATTCGAATTTTAAACGGCATAAAATTAACCCTTGTGGTAAACGCCTGCACTATACAAATATATCGTCATCATTACCGAAATGTGTGTACAAATCAGATTAGCACATCCAGCAATGGATAATATGCCGTGATAATAGATTTCTTTATTTAAATACATACGTGCATATTTACTAATGCTAGAAATTATGTATATTAAATTCCTTTCCATAAAACTATTGTTCTATTTACAATTTTCCTTTTAAAACGTTACTATTATTAATTTGAAATGATTATGTTTTTGATAGTGACATTTATCTGTCAGTTACATACATTTGAGCTGACCTATGTAACCATGGAGATGTGCTTAAAGCATAAGCTCCGAGATATAATTTTTATATTACTTTATAAATTTATCCATAAAATATATAGAAAAAGTATTATAGCAAACCTGTAGAAAATGGAATAATCTTTAATTTTTATACTAACAAATTGCGAAAAAAATGCATTTAAAGATATTTTTTTAAGAAAAACTATTTTGAGCTTCAAGTAAACTGCCATTTCCGGTTATCCGATTTCCACCAAAATCTAATGGCTTCTTTCCATATTAGAATAAGGTAGACATGCATGGTTTCAAAATTTTCTGAATGATAGTAAAGAGGACCCACACACACGCACATATACATACACACAGACTCATCGTGAAAATATTAAAATTGGATTCTAGAGACCTTAAAACGTGGTCATTTACCAAAATCTCGATATGCGATTTTTAGCACGATCCCTATACCTCCCTTACCAAAGGTAGCGGGAGGTAAAAAGGAGAATATTAGCTGAATGTTTAAAAATAAATTAGATTAGCGGCGGATTTTAGTGTAGATTATGTTATTTAACCGTACTTTATGTGAGGGTAAAATTGTTTTAGTTTGCTGCCTTTTTTTAATTTAAATAATAGTTATAAATATTGTACAGATTTTTTGTTAACATACCCTTATATAATAATTAAATATTCTACAGACTCTAGTGTTTTATTTTGGTGTTTATAGATGTCTCGCTTAAATGTCAGAACCAAGTAAAAGAGTGGTTGTAAATGGAATATATTTAGGGTTGTCATCTCTTAAAAATTGGAAAGGCGGGCATAAAGAATCGCAGAAAATTATGAACAAAAAGTTAGAATGTACTCGCTTTTTGCGTAAAATTTAGAAATAAAATAAATATTTAATTGTGTGCTTAACGGCTTAATTGAGTCTTGTATCGTAGCATCCAACCCAGCGTCTAACGCAAAATGTAGCACCTACTAATATACAGGAATATAACCGATATCGATACCGAAATTTCGGCGATATTGTCTTTTAGCCGATATATCAGGGTCGGCGATATTTATTTTTACGTGATTCTTAGCATTTCGTTTCATTCGACCAATTCTCCAGCATCTGAACCCTGATTCCCACAAAAAGTGCCATGAAGTTCTTTACCCAAATTTGAAAAAAGTAGCGTAAAAGTACTGCGGCAGTTCTCATTTAGACAGACGCGAAATCTCTTGTCTCTGCACAATTTGAGGGTGATATATTTTTAAAATAATTTCTTTTAAATGTTAATTTCATTTATTAACTTTCCGAAAGGTATGGGCAAAATATATATTTAGTCAAAAGTACCTTAATTTTGATTTCACAAGTAAATACGAGTATGTATGTATATTTAATATTTAAATTACACTCGGCAAAGTTCACAAAATTTCAGTCTCTGAATCAACCTCTCGGTCATTTATCAGAGACTGGTCCACTCAACCAGAACCACAGACGCGTTTCGCTGTTTTTGCAGCTCATCAGTGTGGTGTACTGACGCCCCTTTCGAGGCACTGAGACTAGTTGAGCGGGCGGATGATAAAACATCCCACAAAGAAATCAAGCCTGCAGAGGTAACTAATCACATGCAGAGCCATCTATCAGGAAAACCGCAAGCTTAGCTAGCAGAATATAATAGAAAACTGTACAAAGTACAAATGCGACACTAGGTGAACTGTTCTAAATAATATTTAAATTACACTCGGCAAAGAGTAATCTTTGTGGGATGTTTTATCATCCGCCGGCTCAACTAGCCTTAGTGCCTCGAAAGAGGCGTCAGTACACCACACTGATGAGCTGCAAAAACAGCGAAACGCATCTGTGGTTCTGGTTGAGTGGACCAGTCTCTGATAAATTGTGAACTTTGCCGAGTGTAATTTAAATATTATTTAGAACAGTTCACCTAGTGTCGCATTTGTACATTGTACAGTTTTCTATTATGTATGTATATTCTTTATTCGAAATATTTTTGTGAATTCTTGACGAGCTATTTATATAGATTTAGAAAAGATAAAATTAATTAAAATGATACCTTTTTAGTTTTAGTTCTGTTTATTGTTATAAAAACCGACATTTCGGCAGCATGAACTGCTGCCTTCTTCAGGGAATGAACAACAAATATATAAATAAATAACAACAAAAATATTAGCAACAGGTAACCATGGTGACAAATTACAATATATTTAATATAGGAAGCCATGCCCGACTAAGATCTAAACCGTCACAATGATTGAGATTATTATGGTTTTGAAAATCTCAATGGGTTCTCCAATTAAACTGTTGTTGAAGTGTGTTGGTCTCGCTAGTATTTTTATTTCTTCGAATTTTAAACGGTGGAATTCTTGGGCATGTTCTGCAATTGAATATTTTTCTGGTTGGTACAATCTTATCGAACGCTAGTGTTCATTCAATCTTGTTAAAATAGTTCTACCAGTCTGGCCAATGTAAATTTTCCCGCAGACACATGGAATCTGGTAAATCCCTGAAGACTGAAGAGGGATGACATCTTTTACTTGTCTCAACATATGTCGAACTTTAACATTTGGAGAAAACGAAATCTTCATGTTCTTCTTACGAAGAAAAAGGTTGTATCATTTTAATTGAATAATGAGTTCTGAAAGATTTTTTAATAATTTAAGATAAGATTATTTTCATGATATCCTGAACGTCGACGTTTTACTGCGAGAGTGTTACATTAACACCACACATCGCGTAATTTATCTGGGGAAAATTTCTTTAATAACCCTGAACCTAAACGAGATAAGGACTTGTGGTTTGAAAATTTGAATTCAGTAGACGTATAAGTATACAAGTTTCAAGATTTTCAGTCGGTGAATACATTATTTGCCGGTATTTTCTTGGTGTTCGAGATTTATTCGTATTAATTTGAGCATGTTTATTTTTTTTATTACGTTTTAATACCTCTGATCTAAAAGCGATAGAGGCTTGTGGCTTAAAAATTTGAATTCAGCAGATGTTGTTTTATAATGACCAAAGTTCCAGAACTTCAAATTAAATAGCCATGCCATAACCTTAGAGATATATTCCAGGCTTTAGTCTCAGTCAGGCAAAGAAATTCGTTTTACCGACAAACGAGTTACTGGTTCTCAACAAAAAGGACCTTAGGATTATACCATTAAGGCACGAACTCATCTATATTATTCGTATGGACTATGTTGCTTCTGTCTGTATCTCAAACGTCCAAACGTCCATTCTAAAATCCCTTCCGTCGTTATATCGTTCCCAAGGGTTACGGTCACATGTGGATGTCACGTTCGAAGTCACGCGTTTCGCATTACGTTACATGCTCATGCGCCACGCAAGCAACTGTTTCATTTCCATGTAAATGAGCGTGGTTTGTCAGATATTATCTAATTCCACCCATACGAATATCATCGGGATTTCATTCAAATCCTATTAGAAAAGCAATTTAAGTTAGTGTGAGAAAAAATTATATTCTACATCTCCTTTAAATTTTCCTGGATGTTTCGGGAATGAAAAATTAGAGCAGTCATAAATACACACTCTTCGTCCTCTTGGGGTGATATTATGTTTTTATCTTTTGCCACGGTAGCGCTACTGTCGACAATTTGTTCGCTGAAGAGCCTGAGGCCGGAGGTGAAACATTCGATTCGCGCAACGTATAAACAGCACGCTAGATTTTTTTATTTTGCGGCTTTTATTGTTATTTTATTTTTTAATTATCGACTTTTCAATTTGTGGAAGAGATACAGAAATGATTTATGGACTTTTCGTACTATTAGGGGATGGAGTATTAGAGTTTTATTGGGATTTGTATAAAATAATTTTTATATTTAACGCTATTTAACAGATAACCACTTGACGGAGAAAATATTGTCACATGCATCTTATAAAGAATTTAATATAGATTTCAAATTTTTAAACAGCAAATCGTTATCTTTAACCGTTTAGGCGTGACAAATAAATATTTAAATATGAGCGAATGACAAAGTTTAATGAAAATTTCAATAAATTTAACTTATGTTTAACGTTCTGTAACTCCTAAACCACCGGACGGACATAATATTGGCAACCGTATTTTATAGAGAATTTAATGTAGATTTCAAATTTTTAAACAGCAACTAGATATCTTTAATCGTTAGGTGTGACAAATAAAAAAACGAAATATGAGCGTATTATATAGTAAAAATTTCAATAAATTTGACCTATGTTCAACGATCTGTAACTCCCAAACCACTCGACGGAAAGAATACTGGCACACGTATCCTTTAGAGAATTACATATAGATTTCAAATCTTTAATGAGAAAACTGCTTTAACCGTTTAGGTGTGACAAATAAATATCTGAAATATGGCCGCAAGACAAACTTTAGTAAAAATTTCAATAAATTTGATCTATGTTTAACGCTGTATAATTTCTGAACAACTCGACGGGAACAATACTGGCACACGTATCTTATACAGAATTTTATGGAGATTTAAATTTTTTAATGAGAAAACTGCTATTTTTAACCGTTTAGGTTCAATTCAATAAATTTGACCTATGTTTAAAGCTCTGTAATTCCTGAACCACTCAACTGAAACAATACTGGCACTGGTATCTCATAGAGAAATTAATGTAGATTTTAAAATTTTAAATTTCAATAAATTTAACCTACGTTTACGGTTTGTAACTCCTAACCTACTCGACGGAAAAAGACTGGCAAACGTATATTATACAGAAATTAATGTAAATTTCAAATTTTGAAACAGTAAAGCGTTATCTTTAACTGTTTAGGTGTGCCAAAGAAAAATCTGAAATATGAGCATATGGCAATAAAAGTGTAATACGATACTTTTTTAAATTAAAAAAGGAAAGAGACGGAGGAAACCCATGTCCATATTATCAACTCTTCAAAACGATATGGGTTTATCAAACTTCGTTCCGTCTAAATTTGTAGATAGTAATAAGAGAAAATATACTCTATAAAAAAGTAGTAAATATGTTATAAGTACTTTTAACGAGTTTATAATGCCTGATGTCATTTAGTAGAGTAAGTAAACTAAGTGCGAAGATGTGAATTAAAAGCTATGCTCAACCTTTTGTGTAGAAGAAATGTGCTTTTTAATTACCACCATTTTAACACGAAGCGAACAATTGCGAATAATGTTTTGTTTCATCTGTAATAGCGCTACTTATTGTTATTAGTTTTTGCTGTTTTATTCCTTTTAGCTCAAGAATCTTATTTGAACGGAGGGAGAGACAAAGTTTTCCTTTAAGTCTTTAAGAGAAGAGATAACATTAACTTCAATGTTCTTCAAGTATTCAGGGCCTTGAACTCTAGAATTCAGTCTAATTGTCTTTGCACAAAATTCTCAGATAGTATATTTTTTAAACTCAGACATTTATAAAAAATAGAATATATTAATATACTTATAATGTACTAATATGTGGAGTACCTTTAATTTGGTTTGAAGTTTACATTAGTCTAATACCAAAAATAATATCGTTTTCCTTAGAGTTGTTTACAAAAACCAAAAATAAATCTCATGAAAGAAAATGATCGAAGGCGAGTGATTAGCGATTTTTTTTTAAAACATAGATTATAGGAAAAATCATTCCCTTCAATCATTTTGTTCTAATGGGAATACCACGGCTGACTATGTATGATATGTATAATTAAAAGAGTTGACAGCAGATAATCACTATAAAAAGCCAAAAGTTGTTGTAGAAAAGCTAGGAACATGGACGAAATAAGAAAAAGAAGCTTTAGACGTAATCTATTGGAAAAGATAAATAATCTTTAAGAAAATTAGGGTGAATTCAAAATACGTAAACATGTATATTATAAGAAATAAATATAATATTAAGAAACAGGAAATCTGTAACAAAGTATAGCAAAATGCAATTGTTAATAAATCAGAAAAACTTGCTGCGTAAACTGCATCTGAAGTTTTGGAATAAGAATTTTGTAATTATCGATGCCGAATTCTATTTCACGTTAGATAATTGTGATTGAGCAGGATATAGAAGTTATTTTTATATACACGGCTTTCATGATTCGACAGAATATAAATTTAATCGACATACAAAATTTCATATAAAGAATTAAAAATACACTTCGCCATTTCAAAAAGGATAATGTTTTGACAATATTAGCTGAACTTTCAAATATAAATTAGATTAGCGGCGGTTTTTATGCAAATTATGATATACTATCATTATAGTAATATGTTGATTCCTAACCTGTTAGAGATTGGGAAATACGTCATTCCTAACTGCAATGACAATCTCTTCGGTGGGAAAATAGTATATTGTGCAACAAGTGCAGAAAAGCACCTATTGCCCACGAGATGTGAAAGTTTCAGCACGAGACGAAGTCGAGGGCTGGAATCACACAAGTGGGCAATAGGTGTTTCTGCACGTGTGGCACACTATACTTTTTCTACGACCACACTGTTTTGTAAGATAAATAATTTATTTTTAATAAAAAACATATAGTTGGCAAGTTGTGGGATAAAGTGTGAGAAATTATTTCTCACACTTTAACCCACGACTGTGGGAAATTAATAACTTTCGGGTTATGTAAAGTATGGAAAAAGTTCAATTTTCTGTAGTGGTCGTAGGAAAAATAGATTTCACTACCACCACGGGTTGGAAAAGTTTATGTAGGGGTTGCCTAGCAACATTGTAATAGATCCCTATAATAAAGTAGGCGAAACAAATATTAATAGAACTGAAAAACATTAAAGGTTATAATTCATTGATTTATTCTGAAAATGATTGATTGAAAAAGAGGATGATTGTGAATAATAGTATATTACATCCGAAGTGGGATATGTTTCAAAGTGAGATACAGCGCGAGGCTGTACTTAAACTCCCACCGAGGTATGTATACTATTTTATTCACAATCATCTTATGTTTAAATCAATCATTTTCAAAATAACCTTTAATTTTGTTAATATTTTTGACAACCCGTGCCATAGAAGTGAAATATGTTATTTCCAACCCAAGAGATTCCCATTACAGTTAGGAATTACATATTTCCTAACCTCTAAAAGGTTAGAAAACGACATATTACTAATAATGATTGTGAATAAAATTGTATAGATACCTCGGTGGGAGTTATTTAACAGCCTCGCGCTGTATCTCATCTCGAGGATTTGGCTCTTGGTAATATACATAACCCCTCAGCTGTAATGAACCATATCCCACATCGGATATAATATAACTGAATTTTATATGAAGGTAAAGTTGTTTTAGTTGCAAGTTAAATAATAAAGTTATAAAGTTTGTGCACATTTTTAGTTAACACAGCCTTAATATTACTCAATTAATGCCATCAATCAAGTAGAAGACATGGTAAAGTCGGCATTTAGGATGCTAGAGGTCATATTCAGAAATTGCAGAAGTTTTAGTAATATCAATGTCATAATTACATTATATTTCAGTTTCGTTCGTTGAAAACTTGAATATGGCTCATTAATCTGGTACCCTATATACGAATGATACAAAACAGAGATTGAAAAAGTACAGAAAAGATTTTTAAAATACCTCGCTTTAAAGGAAGATAAAAAATACCCTAACAGAAATATTGATTATAGTATTTATTTAGATAGATATAAATTTCAGTCCGTAGAATCTGTCACTCAATTGTTTTCCTTTCTAAAATACTGCAAAATAATATAGACTGTACTGAACTATTGCAGAACATTGAATTGCATATACCGCGCCAGTCATCTAGGCAATCATTATATTTCCATTGTCCGAAATCCAGAACTAATATGCTAATTAAGTCACCTGTTTACATTATATGTAACAATACGAGTAAAGTACTAAATAAATTCGATATCTTCATTTCATCATCAAAGCAAATTATGAAGTTCATGTCAAACTTAGATATAGTATTTTCTTAATTCAATTTAACTATGCTTTTATCTATATATTGTATTTGTATTAACATTTGTTTTATATATATATAATGTCACATCTGCATTTTATATTTTCTGTATATTTTATCCTATTATTGGAATAACTTTTGGGCAAATAAAGATAATTATTATTATTATTATTAAAAGCTCATATATTATTTTTATTTATGCCACTCCTTTTTGTAGTGTTATGTTTTAGTATATCTTTTAATTATTTCGGAGGAACATGTCACGTTCTTTAGTGTTTACAAAAGGACGACATCTAGTAACAATCTCTTTTTCTCTAACTCGAATGAATCTGTCTTTCAAGAAATGAAAACAATACAACAAACGTTACAATGTCACAAGATTTTATAAAACAAGAAATATTTCTATTTTAGTGACAACTACATTGTAAATCCAGTTTCGATAAATTGTTATTAATCTTTACAATTGCTGATATGTAAAAACTATTGTACCACTTCTTTATTTTATTCTTAATTATGATAGACTTACCAGAAAGGAAGAGATCCTGCAGAGCCTGTGTAGCTTGACAAAGGATCGCCCAGGTCTCGGGTTCGGTGACTCCTGCAGGTCTGGCCGCCAGGAGTTCGGCCAGAGAAACCTGCTGAACACCTCCACCACGTCCGGACTCCACCATGCTGAAACAACATATCATCTTCATCATCAAAAATATTTCTTGCTTTTTCTTGAAGGAAGTTTTCGCGTATTGATTCTCATTTATACTTAAATAACTCTTGCCAGAAAAAAAACTAATTCGTTTTCGAGAAAGTTTGGTATGGTGTAAGTCGGGAAGTCGTCTTTCTACGAATATAAGTTTACTGCAACTTCACAACTTTACGTTAAGTAGCCCGACTATACTTATTACACTTCACACCAACTTCCAGCAACGTAGGCGACAACGGATTTATTCCAACTTTGAAAATAAGTAGGTGTATGAAGCAATGTGACCTTTGCACAGCTCTGCGCCTGAAGGAAACAACACGACAATTTTTTTTAAGAACGGGACCACAAGTCCGCTTTGCGGGGGAAGGGGGCACGACCTGTAGAGGGGTCACAATTAAAATGTATTATAATTTTGTTAATACTATGTGGCACATATGTTGTCATCTGATTTAAATAGAATTCTAAAATATTTATTTTCTTAAATGTCTATCCAAAAATAATATTGACTAAGGGCCCCCCTCTACCCGCTATGTAAAGTTGAGGTCTTTTATTTTTTCATTACTGTCGTCAACATTTCGGCTGGTAGAATTTTGATCTCTTGGTGAATATTTTTCTTGAACTTATCCAATGTTCGTGGTTTATTGACATATATTTTCCCTTTAAGAAGTCTGCGGCTGTAATATCAGGAGACTTGTCGGCCAATGTATGTCAGCAAAATGCGAGATTAAACGATAAAGGAATAATTTTTGCAAAAGTGTATGATACCGATCCATCTTGCTGAAATGGAATAAAACAATGTATGCCATTATGTATGTATAACATCTTTCAAATGTCCGCCGCGGCTTCTCACGGTGGCACGGATTCGAGTGGTCCAATTTTCAATGACTGCCGCATAGATCCGGCTGAATTCGAGCGATGGCATTGGTTATGTTGACTTTAAGGGCATCGGTCGATTGCGTTATTGGCATATATCTGTGACCAGAGCTGGGCAAATTACTTTCAAAAAGTAAATGAATACAATTACAATTACTTTAACCAAAATATACTCAAATTACATATAAAATAATTACTGTTAGAGAAATGTAATTAAATTATCAATTACTTTTGCATTGTAATTGACGTTTTAATTACTTTTTCAATTACTTTAATAAAAAAAACTTTCACTTTGCATTAACAAAAAAAAAAAACAAAAAATAATACACTGTTTAATATGAAATACAACATAAATAAAAATAATAAAAGATTTTCAAAACCAAGAATAATATTCTCAATCATTGTGATGGTTTAGTTCTTAGTCGAGCATGGTTCCCTATACTAGATATGTTATAATTTGTCACTATAGTTACCTGTTGCTAATGTACGAGGGTCATTCAATAAGTAAAGAGACAAATGCTATAGCTCAAAAACGGTTTATTTCAATCTTTCAAAATTAAGGCTATTTTTCAACATAATCACCCCCCACAGTTATACACTTGTCCCATCTTTCATGCAGCTTCCTAATTCCCTTGGCGAAGAATTCTTTCGATTTACCCCGAAGCCACTTTTGCACCGCTTCCTTAACTTCCTCATTGTTAGCAAATTTTTTTCCACGTAGGGCGTCTTTGAGTGGTCCAAACTGGTAAAAATCAGCTGGGGCGAGGTCGGGACTGTAGGCAGAATGAGGTAAGACCTCCCAACCCAATTCTTGAAGCTTATCACGGGTCAGCTGGGCTGTATGAGGGCGGGCGTTATCGTGCTGAAGAATGACTCCTTTTGACAAGAGTCCACGGCGTTTGCTCCTGACATTGTGAACAGTTCCAACACTTACTTGAACTTCCTCAGCTATCATTTCAACAGTAATTCTTCTGTTATCACGAATAAGTCCGTCAATCCTTGATTCCAACGAGGGACCAGAAACTTCCACTGGACGTCCACATCGGGGTTCATCACCTACACTTGTTCGGCCACTTTTAAACCGATCAACCCACTTGTAAAAATTCGCACGGTTCATACAACTTTTACCGTACTGTATTAACATTCTAGAAAACAATTCACTTGGTTTTACACCTTCTGCGACTAAAAATCTAATGACTGAGCGCTGTTCTTCTAAGGTGCAATCTTCTAGTGGACTTGCCATGGTGAACTAAAAATTTTGAGGTTATGTTGACATAAAATGATGAAACAGCTGATTAGAGCATATCCCAAGGTTGCCAACTAACACCCCTGAAAAGATTGTACACATTCATTGGATAGTTTTAAAATTTTAGAATTTGTCTCTTTACTTATTGAATGATCCTCGTATTTGTTATTATTTGTTGATTTGTTGTTTTATTCCCTGAAGAAGGCAGTAGTTCATATTGCCGAAACGTCGGTTTTTTATGACAATAAACCGAACTAAAACTAAAAAGGTATCATTTTTACTAATAAAACAAATTTATAAAGAACTGCCGACTCTGTAAAATTTTGACGTAGTCGTAGCTATCTTTTTGGATTGATATTATATGCAACTCAAAGGTTAAACAACTCTTTTTAGAAGGTCGATGCACCAATATCTGTTTAGGGTAGGAAAACCTGCCTCACTCCCAAGTAGACACGAAAGTGACCCATCATAAAGTGGGATGCAAATGTTTTAAAGTGATTTGGAATTTCCGTAACACAAGTTACTTATATACAGGCTGAGTTTGGGAAGACACCCTATATGAAGACATTGCAAATTCCTTCAAAAGTATATTATTACTATTAGGATTCAGAAAAAAATAATAAATTATAACTTAAGTCCGAAGTACGTCGTACGTCCCAACGCACATAACAAGTTGCATTTGTTGTTACACCCACAACGCAGATAAACTACGCTACGCCCGTATCCCAGGATTCCCTTACTTGTTGGTCCAAAATAGTAATTAATATTTGAAAAACCAAATCTTCAAAAGTAATTGAGTACAATTACTTTTTTTTACAATGTAATTAATTACAAATTACAATTTGGGTAAAAGTAATTTAATTAGTAATTAATTACCAAAAGTAATTAAATACTGCCCAGCTCTGCCAGCGACTCAGGAAACCCCACAAGAAAAAGTCTAACGGGGTCAAATCGCACGATCTTTGTAGCCAATTCACGTCAACTCTGCGAGAGATATCCATACCCTCAAATCATGCATGCAGAATGTCCATCGTGGCGTCCGCTGTGCGGCATGTAGCGCCATCATACATGAACCACATGTCGTCTACCTCCATATCGTTCAATTTGGGCCAAAAGAAATCGATTATCATCGTTCTGTAGCGCTTGCCGTTGACGGTGATGGCCACACCAACGTCGTTTTCAAAAAAGTGGTGCCCAAAATCCGCACCAAAAAGTAACTTTTTGTGGGTGCATTACCATCTGTTGCACCTCGTGTGTGTTGACGTCGTCCCATATACGGCAATTGTGCTTGTTAACATAGCAATTTATCCAAAAATGTGCCTCGTCGCTAAAGATGATTTTTCGGCCAAAATTGCGGTTCTCTCCCAAATGCTCCGAAGCCCAGTCAGCGAACAAACGGCGTTGTGTATGGTAATTAACTTTGAGCTCCTGGGTCAGTTGGATCTTGTACGGGTATAGGCCCAAGTCCCGACGCAAAATTCACTAAGTTGAAGTCTGCGAAAGGCCGAGGTCTTGTGCACGGCGAGGAATTGACTGTCTCGGGTTCTCTTGCACACTTTCACGAACCGCGGCAATGTTCTCGGCCGATCTGACGTGCCTTTGACGTACGGGTGTTGGCTGATTGTTTACCGAACCGGTCGTCTCGAATTTGGCCACCAAACGTTGAAGAGTCGACTTTGAAGGGCCACCGCGTCTGCCGTAAAATGGGCGCAACGCGCGCAACCTTTGCACTAACAAACACTCATATTGATAATAAAGTTTTATTATTTGGATGTGCTGCTCAATCGTATAACTTGCCATGGTGATTTGGCATCTATGACAGAATAATAAACAAACAGATTAGACAGACGCCACCAAAACAACATGGCCGCAACAGGCTGCCAACATCGACCCGCCCCAATTGAAAAACCCTTTAGTAAATGCCACAACATAAATGACTTTTATGGGATATGAAGGCGCCTAATGATTAAATTATTGAATTTTCAGATCCCTATATTGGTTATTTTGCTTATTAACATGTCCACTTAGAAGAAAATGAGCCTCTTCACTCATGATTTTTACTAAAATTTTGAATAAAAATAGTTACAATTTCCCTATGTTCATGTGGTGTGAAATTATTCATGATAAATTTCACACTACTCTGTTACACGCTTTTGAATAATAAAATGACATATGAAGCTCAAAAACAAAAAAAACGGCAGCACTTTTCAGTTGAGTGTTGACATTTGTGCCACCTGTATTACATCATGTAGTCGTATATATTTATTTGCTTATTTTTTCCATTTTTCTCCTCCTTATATATTTATATGTGTTTCAAAGGAATGTCATGGTGAATTCATATTTTGAAACGGCGTTGTCCTATTTTTAACCGTGTGAGAGTGGTGAATGAGAAAAGAGTTATGAGTAGATTTGAACATGTATTTGTAACTCGCAAATAGTCGCCTGATCTTTAATGCAATTGGAAATCTGTTAGAAACTATTGACAAAAATATTGCAAGGAATAATATTAAGAAGGCCAAGCAATTATTTAAAATTATAATGGATGCATGGACATCTATAAACCACAAAATCATCCATAATTAACTTATTCGATGCCACAATGAATGCATGCTTTACAGCAAACTCAAGGATCCAGTGGACAAGAACGTCAAATCAAACGTGGTTTATAAAGTTCATTGTTCCACTGAAAACTGTAAAGCCACATACGACCAAACGTTATTCGAAGATCCGAATGAGTGAACATCGCAGATCAACACAAAACAACACGGCAAACAAATGTGCTCTGGCTGAACATTCCAATACACTAAAACACACTTTTGATCTGGATAATTTCAAGATTTTGGAGGAAGACCAGAAATACTCCAAACGTATGTTTCTTAAAATGTTACATATTAGGGTTGATTGCAATAACATCAATGCAAGAACTGAAATTCAAGGACTTAACAGCGTATATTTTGGTGTATTGGAAATGTTTAAAAAGGAAAAGGCAAATTTGAGGCCAAACTAAGTTTCATTAATTTCCTTACATTTTATTTAAATTACTACAACTTGCTACATTATTATTGGTGTACAGACTACCAATAGGAGTCCGTATTAATAATGTCACCAGAATCCTTACACAGGATATTTCCGGCTATTTTACGTGTTATTCGGTTATCGTTTTTTAGAACAAATGGATGTGTGTATGCTCTTTGAAGTTTTTGTACGATGTTTAATAAATTAATTGAATGTTTTGTACGAATGTATTTTGTGTACATGAATTGTAACTATTTGTAAGATCTTACTTTAAGTGTGATAATGTCCATGTTATTTTGTATGTATTACATTGTCATCCTGTGCTAGGTTCCTATGGATGATGCTTCACCATTCCATAGATTGCCCATTCCTCCTGGCTCGAATACCATTCCATATTCCCAGGACATCATCAAGGCATAGCAGGACTTTCCAACTTCACATCGCACGTACAGATGTCCTTTTGCGATCTCCAATCCAGGTGATGTGCCGTTGTGCTGATAAGACATATGAAGAAATTTTCCATTAGATTGTATACCTTATTAATTTATTTTTGCTCATTTATTATTGTATTTTTATCATATCTCTTTTTTAAATTTTACCCTGTAAATGGTGACTTGTTGGGTAATAAACATATTATTATTATTATTATTATTTGTTGCATAATTGTTGTAGACCCTGAAGAAGATGCAAGGGTGCACCGAAACGTTGGTATAGTAAGAACAAATGCTGTCTGACTGAACTTTCGAGTAATTGTTAACACCTAATCCACATCACAGTCGAGAAATTACCCACAATATGTATCATCATTTTTGCTGAGACCTAATAGCTCCTTGGAATTTATCGAAGTGGGTGAAATAAGTTTCTTTGTCTGACTAAAACCCGGTGCGTCTCTCCAACATAAGGCAATTTCAATATTTATAAAAGTGTATTAGATGTTCCTTTCCATTAAATTGTTTGCAGAAAATCTTTGGGTAACGTTTTGTATGCGGAAGAACGACGCAAATCTCATTTCTTCGAAATGTTTTACAAATTCTACTTGTCTTTGATAACTAATTATACAGGAATTTGCTTTGAGACCACGCGAACCCTTTGAAAACTTCGGAAAAATAAACTACGCTTAACTTCATTCCAGAACAACTTCCATGTTTTTGAAGTATTGTTGCTTTTATTTTCAGAGTAAACAAAAATTGGAAATTTACATTTTTTACAGAATCTGTCACGGATGAAAAATAAATAATGCAAAAAGTAAATAAAAAAGTTTTTACAGAAATTTGAGGCAATATACTGTCAATCAAATATTTGAATATTTTTTTTTCTTTTTTATGGAAAAGGGACACACAATTTTAGACACCTATCGATAGATATTAGTTTTGAAATGAAAAATGTACTAATCAATATAGACATAGTAAAATTTATTAATGACTATAAATGATATGCAAAATTCTAAAAATTTGTAATTATTTAAAATTTCTCTTAATGCGCGATGAATTTTTAATGGGAAGAAGAAATTACTGGATATCAGTTAATTATTATTTATTCCCGCCTTCACACCTCATGTGTTTTCTTCAGGAGCAACAACAGTTATTACAGTTTTTGAAAAGTTAACTGCAGATTGAAACACCCTAAAAATCAACTTCTGAATAGCGCCAAAAATCTTATATCTAGAGCCACAATATTAACCTCAAAAGAATATCAGAGCGACGTAATAATAGTACATTATTGTATATAAACTTATTACAAGTTATTACAATTATGGGGATGAGTCAATTTGTCATTATATTTTTATACCTGGTTTCGTTGCGTTGATAGAGATGAGATGATGAAAGGACAGTCATAAACATCCAAGCCCCTGGTGGGAATCGAACCCACGACCCCAGGATCCGAGTGGTAATGGTCACTTTGAGCGCTGTCTAAACACGCTGCCTTAACACGCTCGGCCACCGAGGCGACTAATAAAAAAATAATAAGAAATGTGACTTAAAAAATCTAGCGGCGATTTAAGAAACGATCTTCTGAACAAGTTATAACTTAAGTTTAGAAGGGTGCCATTGTTAATTGAAAGTAAAAATATATCTAATTTCATCTGACTACATGAGTTTTTAATGTATTTACTTTTTTTTTAAATTTTGACGACCATTATATGTAATTTATGTTATTTATTTATTGTTATTTATCAATGTTACTTAAATTCTACATGTTCACATAAGTTTTAAACATATGTCCTTCAACTTTTCAAAAATTGTTGTAGCTCCTGAAGAAGACACATGAGGTGTCGCAACCGGTAGAGGCGGAAATAAATAATAATTGACTGATATCCAGTAATTTATTCTTCCCAATCACCTTTCCAGCCAAGAAGTTTTGCAGCCATGAATTTTAATATTGCTGACATAATTTCAGTTACTTTGTGACAGGTTGAAGGCATGTGCAATAACAAATAACCTTTGTAAATGATAGTTTCAGGAATAATATTTCAACTTTGTTATCTTTGTTAGTCAAAATTCTGTTTCTATTAATTATTTGTTTAGTCTAGATGTCAGCTTTTCAGACATTTATTTGTTGACAATTACTTAAGTCTGGAAGTTATTGCAAGCAATAATAATTATCTTCTTACGAAGATTATATGGTTTTTAGTTTTCAGGTAGTTGGATTTGTATTCTTATGGAATAAATATGTAAAGTTTAAATTTTGGCTCGCATTCTGCGTAACGCGAGTATTTTGGGCTAAAGATGCAGCGGCATTTTTAGGATTTAGTTATGTTCAGTGTAAATTAATAATAAGTTTAGTGTAATTGTAGATCTTGAATAAATATATGTATATAATTAGTTTAAAATCCAAAGTGTTTATGTATCATCATAAATATCAAAGTGTATGTGTTCATCCTAACTATAGTAGTAGTTAGATAAGTTATCATCGTTGGTAGAAGAGGTAAGCACAAGAAATGCAAGTCCACCAGCATAAGCGTCGGCCGTTTTACAACTTCAAAAAGTAGTATCTTTCATACGGTAGTGTTTTCAGCGTTGAAAACTTTTCAGCGAAACAAAAGTATCACGGAATACAACATATAAACTGCTGAAAGAATTTCTGATCAGGATAGGATTTCACTTATTTTATTTCAGTTTCGGAGTGTAGGCATGTCCTATTCCAGGATGTGGAATTGGCAGGCTTTAAAATACGTGAGAAGTTTGATTTTTTCAGGAGGAACAATAAAACACATGTACAGTACCATTAAAAAATATGATTAGAAATTGGTTAAGTACCAAATAACAACAATAAAATCTGTAGTTTTATAGTTTTTTTACAATATTCAATAATTTTATTACACAAAAATATATTTTTGTAGTCAGTGTTTTAATTAAAATATAAGCAAACATGACAATACAGTATTGTAATATAAATAAAACATACTGTGTATGTATGTGAAAACATAAATATAACAAATAATATCAGTAGAGTATTATTATTATGTTTAATTATATTATTGTACATATACAATTTATTATTATTGCTATTGTCCAATCAATAATATATGTAATTACATCGCTAATTAATTAGTACACACCAATATTGAAACCGGTTATTGCGGTTAAAATTAAAATATTTTTTTTCAGAAGTACAATATCGTACAGTTATCAATTCTTTTCCCTCGCACAATTCTTAATAAAAGAGATACAAAACATAAAAAACTGAACATTTTATCTTATTTTTGCCAGTGTTTAAATGCCATTAAAACAAGATCAGCTAAAAGAGTAGGTCCGATAGGGCCAAGAGTAAATTATGACATGTTCACAAGATGTTTAAATGCATTGGTATCCCACATCTAATAACGTGACAAATAAAAGTATCCTCAATTGAGAGATTCATTAGCAGTAATGTGGAGGATCGTTTCAGCCATCGCGATAGACGAGCCATGGTTGACATGATCTTTTCACAATTTATTTCAGGCAGGGTCGTTCCTAGGGCATATGGCACCCGTGTGTGACAATAATTTTGCCCCCCCTCCTTTTTAATGAAGATTTCTCTGAAATATTTTTACCTTAATGGAAGGCGGTAGTCAACTGGCAGTTCTCAATTAACCTACAGTCGATGCACCAACATTGATCACCGAACATATAAATGTAGTTTTCGACGTGCGCGTGTTATGTAATAGTGTTATATGTTACAGTAAAAGTGCATACTGGGATCATGTGCATATTGTAAATATTTATTAGGGTTACGGGTCCTACAGAACTAATTTTTGGCCAACATGAAATTCCAGCGCCTCCTTCATCCCAGTTAAAACCACTGTTAATGTTGTTCTTGCCGTCCCTGAAAAGTTAAGGATGTTATACTCGTATTCAGAGCTGGGACCAGTACTGAAAAAAAGTATTTAAGTACTAAATACTAAATACTCATAAGAAAAGTATTTAAATACTAAGTAAAGTAATACTTTAAGTACATTTTTTTACCTACTTACAGTACCAGTACTAAGTATTTTTTAATGAAATCAGTTAAAATAATATGACGAAAAATTATCGAGTTTAGGTACATATTTGTATATCACTATCATCCAATAAGATAGTTAAAAATATATACCTATTAAAAAAAGCATCTAAAATGTTTTAAAATAAACTCCATAAGAAATGCATTGTATTTTACGCATCTCTATTAAAAGTCACACTTCATGTACTGTGATTAATGTCTGTAGCTACTACTTCACGCCTTGGAGTAGAAAAATTGTTTACTTATATAGTTCTATAATATTAATGAGCACGTAAATAAGTTGTTCAAAATTACTTCTTGCTTTATCTTTATTTGCGTCTTCAAGATACTTAAGATACTTTAAATACATTTGGATACTTTAAGTACCAAAAAGTATTTGAAGTACTTTTTATGAAAAAAAAGTATTTTAAGTACAGTACTAAGTACTAATTTTAAAAAGTATTTTAAGTAAAGTATTGTAAATACTAGATGTATTTAAAGTACTACTTCCAGTACTTTTACTTTAAGTAGTTCCCAGCTCTGCTCGTATTAAG